>JAUCBN010000036.1:14276000-15698000 GCA_035048815.1 Abelmoschus esculentus
TAAAGAAAATAATAAAGTGAAAACAGAAACATTTAGCCTATTTTGGAACTCAAAATCCAGCCCTCCATTATTAATAGTAACATAATAAGCACACTCATTTATTAAACACAAAATAAGCAATAGAAACAACATTGGTACTTAGTACCATCAAATGACAACAAAAACCTAAGCTCTTCCCTTGGTTTATAACATCAGCATCTCAAACATGGGGCTGCTTCCCATCATGGTTTCCACAGGATGGTGGTTTCAGCAATCATGGAAGTGACCACATACGGATCCATGTTCGAAGCCGGCCTCCTGTCTTCGAAATACCCTTTACCGTCTTTCTCAGTGTCTCGGCCAACACGGATCGATGCCCCACGGTTTGCAACACCCTATTTTAATAGTTGGAATGCAGACCAGAGAAATTAGTTGGAACACTGTAGTATGATGTTAGGGTAAAATTTGTCGAAGATGGTTCCAGTTTCTCACCCATAGGAAAGTGTTGATGTCGGCGGTCTCGTGCCGGCCGGTTAGACGGCGTTCGTTGCCTTCTCCATAGGCAGCAATGTGGTCTTTGTGCCTTAGACCAAGGTTTTCAATTGCTTTCTTGATAATCACGTAACCTCCATCATTTCTCATGGATTTTGTACTGAAATATCATATGAAGTTCATAGTTAGGGGAAAAAAACAAGTTAATTAACTGATCAGTTGTTCGATTAATTTTCCGAAATAGATTCAAATGGAACCTGTAATTTGTGTGAGCGCCGGCACCGTTCCAGTCTCCTTGGATTGGTTTAGGATCAAAGGAGAGCACCACTCCAGCAATCTCAGTAATCCTCTGTAATTCAGAAACATAGATCAAAATATCAATCACACCCGAATTGAGTAACGAACTCGATAATCTTAACCGAATCATGCTAGATTACCTCCAAAATGTAACGTGCAACCCACAGTTCATCTCCGGCGGAGATGCCGACCGATGGACCAACTTGAAACTCCCACTGTCCTGGCATCACTTCCCCATTGATGCCACTGATATTGATTCCAGCATATAAACAAGCTTTGTAGTGAGAATCTACAATGTCACGGCCAAAGGCTTTGTCCACACCAACACCACAATAATAGGGACCCTGTCCGAAAAAACAAACAAATCATCACCCAAGATTCTTGGTAATATCATCAATCAAGTTGACACAAGGAAACTGTGTTGACATTTTAACTGTTACAGTCGATCGAATCGATTAAACCGATAACTGATAGCTTGAGGACTACCTGAGGTCCAGGATAGCCGCCGAGAGGCCAACCAATCGGCCATTTAACATCTTTCTGCAACAAGGTATACTCTTGCTCAATTCCAAACCAGGGAACTTCTGCCACAACATCCGGATGGCTAAATATCTTGGCAGCGTTACATCTCTTGTTCGTCGGAATCGGCTTGCCAGCCGGTGTGTAAGCATCACACATCACCTAAATCATTCGTTCGAGCTCGATCAATCCCTTAATATGCACAAATCAATTCTCAACACTTTCAATTTCTTAGCACAGAAATAGAAACACAACTTACTAGGATATTGCTGCCCCTCCTGAATGGATCTTTGAAGATAGCTTGAGGACTATTCCATTACAAAGAAAATATAACTAAGAACAAGAACCAATCAATAATCTTAGCAGAAAACAAGATACAACATACTATAAGATCACTTCACTGTCTTGTCCCGGGGCTTGACCGGTGCTGGAACCGTCATAATTCCACTTCGGAAGCTTCGAAGGATCGGAAACCGGGCTGGAAAGGGTCTTCAATATAACCCCAAAAGGCCAAAACAACAAACAACATCATACTATCAGAATTCAGAAAGTACTGAAATTTGAAAGAAAGAAAAAAACTTTCAGAAAGAGGCAGAATGAATTACCCTTGCTTTGCTTCTGAGGTCCATGCCTGAACCACCAACCCTATTCAACAAAAGCATGCTAGAAGTTAAAACTATAAGAAAACTGAATCTGGATATCATTTGATAAGCTATTCAACAAGCAAAACAAGATGATAATCAGAACCATCTTCATTTTGATGATCAGAAAGTGCACAGAACAAACTGAGAACACCAGTTGGCTGTAACACTGAGTCAAGCATGATTATAAAAGATGAAGAGACCGACCATATGTACTCAGCAATGATTTTGTCAGTGCAGTCGGAGAGGTTAAGGTTGAGAAGATCTGTAAGAAGCGACATGGTGGTTCTTCTCCGAGCAAATAAAGATTGTGACACAGATTACTTTTCTTTCTGAAACTCTAGCAAACAGAGAAGAAAATGCAGTGTGAAGAAGGTTGCTCCCTACATTGCCTTTTATAGTGCAGTTGGAAGCCCTGCAACTGTTGAGTACGGGTGCTTTACGCTTTGATTTTTTTGAACACCGATATCTAGTTTATTAGTCGACTAATTCGAATCGTAGAAATTCATCGACACTCTCAACTCAATTATTTTATTTACGGCATCTGAATTTAAACTCTTTAATTTGTTTATAGAATCTAATGGCTCGTCGGAACTAACATGCTGATACTTTATTTTTTTAGTGCAAGTAATTCATTTCACATAATTTTTTTATGCTTTTGCAATAAAGAAAATAATAAAATATATATTTTCTTTTTTAGTATTAAAAAAGTTGTGTGCAAATTGTACTTATCGCTCGTGAAGGAATCTTGTAACTAAGTCAGAAAACGCCAACTGGTTAGTGGTTTCCCTTTGATTTATCAAAGTTAAAGAGTTAATTGCCAGATGTTCCTAAATTAGGACTTTTATTTCAAATTGATCCTAAAAGTTTTAGATATTTTAAGTCAATCCCTAAATTATGACTCTCACTCTAAACCAACCCTCGAATTTTGAATATCTAATTTCATTTTTAAATTATTAATATATGATAATCACACTACACAAAAATTGGAGCGTTTGTACATAGTGACGTTTGTACATAATATAATAGTCTTTAGCAGCGTTGTTCTAGAAACTTGTATATAGTGGCGTTTGTACATAAAACGCCGCAATCTAAAACAACGCTAACTATCGCGACGCTGATTTCAGTGGTGTTTCTTTCGGCGTTTTTCTAAGCGTTAAGAAAGTTTTTAACGACGCTAAAAACGCACCAAAAGACCTATTTTACTGTAGTGTCATATTTATGTAATAAAATTATTATAAAAAGTATGATTTGTCACGTAAACATTGATGTATATTATATAATAATAAGATATGAAATAACTGATGTTTGGATGATGAATTTGAAATGTTCAATAGTTTAGAGATCAATTTAGAATGGTGGTTGTAGTTTGTGGATGAAATCTGAACATATAAAAGTTTTAGGACCAACTTAAAATGAGAACTATAATTTAAGGATGAAATTGGAACAATTAAAAGTTTAAGGACCAAATAGAATGAGAGTCATAGTTTGAGGATGTTTGATCTAATTATCTCAAATTTAAATTAATTTATTAAAATGATAATTAAAATTCTAAAAGTACCAGACAAATATTTAACTATGATCCAAAGGTCAATTAGATATTAAATCAATAGTTTAGGGACTGTGTTAACCGTCTGATAATCAATTAATAAATGAGTGACAAAAAATACGATATATGTGATATTAATGATTATTTTATAATTTTTTATATTTCAATAATTAAAACGAAATCTTACAAATAGTTACATGCCCATATAATTTATCTAATATTAAAATAGAAAATAAAAATTAACAGAAACTGTAAAAAATATATAAAATCTGTAAAAATAACTTTTTTAAAAAATGTTATTGAAATTTACCCCTCTACATTTATTTAGGTAAAAAAAATAAAGATTAGAAGCTTGAACGGATATAAGTTCAAAAGTTAAATATATATATATATATATATTAGAATATAAGTGAAAATATTATTTATTAAAATATAAAAAAATTATCAATAAGCAATAAGATTTTATTAAAGGTGAATCATACGATGATCAGAAACTTCGTTAAAAATATATTAAAATATAATCGAAGAAAACGAGTATCCCATGATCGTGATCAAAATAAAAAATAAAACGCTCAAGAAACGATAATGAACCAAAACTTAACCGATAATACACTCTTTTAAGGATGACAACGGGGTAGGACGGATTGAGTTTTTGACCCGCTCCGATCCTGACTGAAAAATAAACTAGTATATCCGAACCTACTTCGTCTTGATTTTAAATTATATTCGACTCGACATAACAAATGACATAATCTGACCTCGACCCCTCTCTGTCATTATAATAAAAAAACTCGATCAAAATAATCTGATTCGAGAAAAAATAATAAAAATATTAAATATAATATATAAATATATTAGGTCGAGTCAAATATTTTAAACTCTAACCCAACTCTGACTTGACCTGAAAATTTTAAATACTCCCCTACCCTAATTTAAAACTCGATTTCAGAAAACTTACTTCTCACAGTTCGGATTTGATCGAGACCCATCGAAAATGAATATTAGTATCACTAAAATTTTATTTTTTAAAATTAAAATATTTATGAATATTTTTCATTGGTTAAATAATTGACCTAGTACCAGTATATTTGTTTTAAAGAAGCCTAGGGTTTAGGCACCTCAAATCTGACTACCAAACAAAATAACCTTAATTTTTAGTATATTTTAGTTTTCCCTTTATTAAAAAGTTAAGTTTGGTCCAACAACTTATAAATAGGATAGGAATGCTGCCAAATTGGAATCTTTTCACCTCTAATTATCACTTCATAATTTTTAATTATTATATAAAATATAATAATAATTTTACATTATATATTCGTATATTTATATCGCATATTTTTCGTTGACAAAGGGTATTTTCATGGGTTTACCTTGGTATCGTGTTCATACTATCGTATTGAATGATCTCGGTCGCTTATTTTCTGTTCATATAATGTATACGGCTCTAGTTGCTGATTGGGCCGGTTCAATGACTCTATATGAATTAGCCATTTTTACCCCTCCGATTCCGTTCTTGATCTAATGTGAAGACGAGGTATGATCGTTATACGCTTCATGACTCGTTTAGGAATAACCAATTCATGGGGCGGTTAGAGTATTAAAGGGGGAACTATAACAAATCGAGGTATTTGGAGTTATAAAGCTGTGGCCGAAGCACATATTGTGTTTTTTGGCTTGCGCTTCTTGGCATATATCTGGTATTAGATCAAGTTATATTTTTTTAATCGTTGGATGACTGAAATAGATGATTTAGATTAACTCTTTAATATTTTTTAAGTGATAATCTTCATATAATTGACTGTTAATCTGAATCATCTATTTTAATAATCTAATACGAAATAATTTATTATTTTTTATCTACACTAAAAAATATAAATATATAAATTGGATTTTTTTTTCTTCCAAATTGTTACATGACTAACTTGTTCTTCCATCTAACCTTTTTTTTTCAACCTACTATTCAAGTTCAAGTTGAACCTTACAAATGAGTGCACCAAAAGTTTAAAATATGAAAGTGATAATGATAAATACTATTTGTGGTATTATTCTTATTATTTAAAAAAAAATCAGTTCTATTAAAAGGATGGGCCAATTTATTTGAAAACTATTTAGAAAATTATTATTTTTTCACTTATATTTTATAAAGAAAAAAAAGGAAAATAATTTTAGCTTTAATTTTCATGAATATATATATATATATATATTTTAGAATAAGAGAGTGAAGACTTGAATTGCAAAGTTGACCCATGAATTAAAATTAAAACCATATATTCTCAATATAATTTTTCTATTTATTTTTTTATATTCTACTTGTATCTTGACTTTGTCATATTTATCTGTCACCATAACTTGTAGAAAAATAAATAATTCAAGTTGTTTTTTTTAATTAGTATATTATTTATTTTATTTTTATTTTTAAGATTTTGTCTTGATTAATTCGGTTCGATCCGTATCGCACATCTAGTTTGAGTGAGTCTTCTAACAAGATTTTTTTATATATACAATATCTTAAATATAAAATTTATTTAAATAAAACTAAATTATTTATCATTTGAATTAATTTTTGTCGGTAAATAATGATTATTTGAGAGAGCATGTCCCAATTTTATTTTATTTTTTTTAATTAAACAATTGAAATTGAATATTCGAGAATCTTAATATTTTATTTTTAATTTAGTTGTTTATGGTCCTGATTTTCCATGGTCTAATCCTGACATCATATAGCATGCATCGTCACTTCAATTATTATTAATATTATTAATGTGTTATTTTTACAAATTATTTAATAAAAAAGAGAATAACTTTGACTTTTCGAGTTTTTATTTTATTGTGGTTGAGTCAGATTTGAAGTAATATTTTGTAATTTATTTTTTTAAGAAATGTTTTTAATTATTAATAAATATATAAAATTATATTATTTATAATTAATTATATATATCAATATTAATGTCACGTTTGAGAAGATGTAAGAACATTAATCTCATACCGTAAAGTAAAAAGAAGATCTTAAGATATATAAACGATGACAATGTACATCTTATTAAACATTTCTTTTAAGAAGAGGGTAATGATTTTGTGATAAGTGATATTAGAGCGATATTTTAACTGTTAAATTTTACGTTGAACGTCCATGAGTGAGGAGGACAAGATGAACAACGGTGATAATTGATTAATCACAAAAGTCGAAGCTCGTGATTAGAGTGTCATGAAGTTGAGCGAAAGAGAATGTTACGTCTTTAAAAATACATGAGCATTAATCCCATATTTAAAAATAACGTAATAAATTCAATTTTTAATATTATATATCTTATCAATTTACTCCTATTATTTCAAACTGAAATTAACTTTCATTCTTCTCTTCACTATTTCATTATTGATATAATATAATTTCACATCAACAGGTAATTTTGAAATTATAAAAATATTTTTCTAAAAACAATTCATTATAAGAAAATAATTGTCGTATCGATAAAATAATATGTAAATAATAAAGTGCAATATCAATTGTTTTTTTAATAATAATAATAATATAATAATAAAATGTATTTATTAGGCAATTTGAATTCTTTTAATTTATTAAACATTTTAAATTGAATATTCAAGAATCTTCAATGTTTATTTTATTTGTTATGGTTCTGACTTTGCTTTGTCTAATCCTGGCATCACATATCATGCAGAGTATTTATTAGTAGATTAATAATAATCATATTTGCTAATTATTTAATAATAATAAAGAACAACTTGATTTCTTCTCATAGTTCAGATTCATTTACTTTGTCTATAATTATTAATTAGTTTTAAAAAGTCAATTTATTTATATCAAATCATATAAATAATAAAATTATATTTTTATATAAAAGTTATATATATATAACTTAAATTCTAAATTTTAACCCTCTAAAATCTAAAAATTTATTAAGAAGAAGATAATAACCTTGTGATAAATGATATTAGAGCGTTCTTTTGACTACTTGATTTTACGTCGAATGTCCATGAGTAAGATAGGTAAAGTGAACAACCATGATAATTGACCAATCACGAGAATAGAAGCTCGTGACGAAAGTATCACGAAATTAAGTGAGAGAAAATATCACGACTGAGAAAATGCATGGTTATTAATCCACATCGGAAAAAAATAGGGCCTTAAGATATATAAATGATGTCACTGCACGTGTCTTTTGGGAATAAGATAATGACACCGTAACAACCCTAAACTATAAATTTTAATAATAGATATTAAATTCTATATCATACACACTACTCTAAACTCTAAAATTAAAATATTTATATAAAAATTTACACAAACTTATATATCAAATTATTTTTCTAAATAATAATAGTTTTAAAATAAAGAAATACAATAATTTGATGCAAAGAGTTAAGTGAAACAAGTAGTTTTTTTTTTATTGAATTTGAATACTCAATTAATTTAAAAATCAATCAAAATTATTAATTAGGAAAATTTCATGTAAGAACTTAGTTTATGTAGGCATGTAACCAAATTTAGTTTAAACATTGACATTTAAAATCATATTTTATTCTTAAATAACAAAATTTTTATTATAAAAAATTAATTTTGTTTTATAATCAAGAATTTCTAATAACCCCAAATGATAAATATGCTAAATATGTATAGTGGTCATTTTATTTGGTTTTTTTAATTAGGGGTGTTAAAAAATATTCGATCCGATTATTTAATTATCCGAATATAAATAATCGAGTATTGTTTTTTAAGGTTTGGATCGGGTATCCGGCCTGTTATTTCTCAGGTCACAATATTAAAAAAATTTGGGTATCCAATTATTTTCGAGTACCGTTTTCTTTTTTATTATTTTAAATATAATTATTATTTAAATAAAATACTTTTATATTCACTATATTCTTAAATCAAACAAGTTAATTCTTAAATTCTAATCCCTCAAACTTTATGTTCAAAACGGAATTAGGGAATCATTGTAAAAAAATAAGATTTATTGTAAAATAATAATTTTATTTGTTCGAGTTGATAAAATTTAAACTTTACTCGTTTATATATACGTTATTTTTGCATGTGCATTGAAAATCAACTAAATATTCTTTATTATTTAAATCATTAATTTTGTATATTAAAAAAATTAAACTAATTAAAAATATTAAAAAAAATTCTTACGTATTATGTTTTGCTTCGAATTAGATTATGTAAATTACATCTTAAATTTTATGTTTTGATTATGTAATTAGAGTTTTAAAATTTTATATTTAAATGTTAGATTATGTAATTCGAACTTTTACATTTGTATATATTTTTTAAGATTAAATTTAAAATTTATTAAAAAAATAAAATTAAGATGTGTATACCCGGATACTCGGGTACCTAATGTACCGGATACCCGAAAAATCCAGATAGAAACATGGGTCATTTTTTAATTATCCAAATTTTTAAATACCTGATATTTCAGATACCTGAATATTCGATACTCGAATTTGAACATCACTGTATCTAATCTTGGCGTCACAAATCATGTATAGAAATAAATAGCATTGATTAAGTTTAGCAACTGTTGAATAATAGGTAACCCCGATAAGCTGTTAATACTGCTTCAATAGTTGCTTCAACAGTTGTTGAGCTTGGTTATTAGTTAAGCCAGCTGGCAAGGTAGTTAAGTAAGGTTGTTGGTTGATAACAACCCTTTGTTACTGTATATAAGGACATCTTCAGTCAATAACAAAGTATCCCTTTCTTCTATATTTTTCACGTTCTTTCTATTGCTTTCCACACCTATTCCAACAGCAACATATCTATCTAATTAGGCCAACACGTCGCTTAAAAACATTAATAAATATTTATTTTCTGACAAAGAGAAAGGGAAAACAATGTACATCTACTAAATGGAAATCATTTTTAATTTCATATTTGAGACTTTAAATTATTATTTTCAATAAAATATTTATCTATACTATGTTTTTTTTATTTAGTTCACCCGTCATTAAATACTTATAAAAAATGGAATGCGAAGAATAGATAAAAATAGGAAAGAAACAATAGATTGGTGACTAAAATAGAAAAATATATCCTTAATAATTATTTTGCATAAAATAATAGTCTGGTAACCAAAACAAAAAAACAAAATTAGTTTAGCAACCAATGGTGTTATTTACCCAAAAAATTGGTAAAAAAGGAAAAAGAAAGTGAATAGAATGAACGGTGATGATCGACAAAGAGAAATTATTAGACGGTCGATGTCTATCACGTCATTTAAAGTCTATCTAATAAAATTTATTGAGTTTAAAATAATTTTTAAATAATTACTCACTCTTTAATGATATGTAAAAAAGAGATAAAATTCACTTTAAAAAATAAAATAAAATAATTCTCATTAAATAAGACCACATAATAAATATGGTTCATCTAATAATTTTTCACTGACGAGAGATGAAGTAAGTCATCAACGGAGGCGAAAGTGGCCTTGTGTCCTCGACACTTTAAAATATTTATAATAAACCCTATATTTAAAAAAATAATTTGACCCTTTAAATTCTTAAAATTTAAATATTTAATAAATTCTTATTTATTTTTTTTTCTATCGGACTTGTTTAAACTATTTTTAAAAGACAATTTATGAAATTTAATTTGTTAAAAATAAATAATTTTTGTTCCAAACACATGACAACCTCCCCTTTGTCTCCATCCTCCGACCAGAACCTAATTCCGCATACTTTCATGGAACCTATTCCCCCAAACATTGCATGGGTACAAGAACATGCTTATTTTACTTTTTAATGATACCTCCACGATGCTCGATTCTTTGTATGTATTTATTTTTTAAATAATACAAAAATATTACAAGGTAATATTTATTTATATAAATTTTTAATTCTGAAAATATATATCTCACAGATAAAAAGAATTAAACTTAGATCTATTAAGATAAATATTATCTTTTTTCGGTTAGATCACTCGTCGGGTTTATTTTTTAAAATTGTGTTTTAATTTATGTTGACCTTTGATATATAAAATATACTATTAAATATGATTAAATTCAGATAGAAATCGAAGTAAGACTTAGAGGATGAATCTATAATATTATAGAGGTCGAACTTATAAAAATATTTTAAGAGAGTGAAAATAAATTTTAGTAGAAAATACATAGAAAATATTTAAATTGTATGTAAATTTTAAGGGGACGATTGTCCCCTCTAGTAATTAGATGTGGTAAACTGACCCGAGTTTTGAGATTCGATATCGATCCAAAAAAGATACTTGACTCAAATTTGACCTGAAAGTTGAAATAAATCGTATTAAACTGAAACTAACTTGATTTTTAGTTGAATCGATATAGACTCGATCTAATTTTCAACTGATCTAAATGGACCCAAATCAGTAAGTGAACTGAATGGACTCGAACCAAAATCATCTGAATCGAAGGTAAATCAAAATAAAAAATATATCAAAAGAAATAATGTAAGATTTAATATGAACCGTCACACAACTCACCAAGAAGGCAAATATATTAGCATTGTAAACTCATATCTAGATTTGATGTGAACCGTCACACAACTCCTATTTAACCGATCTTGACTCGTCTCAACATCATCATACCAAATACTTGACCTAAATCGTTATATACTTAAATTAAAATCGAATCAAATCATATCCGACTTGAACTGAAACTTTATATAATCGAAATCAAATCTAACCCAAATCGATATGATATAAACTAAACTCAATCTAAATAATTCATTTACCACCACTAACCCTAACTCTAATCCTCGATCCATCCTTGAATACATGCTGAAACTCATAATTTAAACCGTCTGTTGGTGCATGATTTAGACGATTTGCAATAAAAAAAATTATAGCATAGATTAAGTAAATTTTTAGTGAATTAACGGATTAGGTCAATTAAGGCGACATGTAGAATATTTTGATGTATTATAGATTATAGTAAAAAAAAATTAATTATATTATTAGTATTTAAATTATGATCTTCAAATTTTTAAAATAATTTTTAAAATTTTAAAATATTTTAATTTAAAAGCTTAAGATAAAATTAAAACGTTAAAAGAATTGAAAACTAATTTAAAATAAAAATTATAATTTAGATAGATATATAATTAAATTAAATTATATCCGATGATATAAGCTTTGGTTAGAGATGAAAATGGCTCGGGTTAAGATTTTTGTTGTCCTGGTTTTGATCTAAAAATTATAATATTTGTCCTGATATAATTTTGATATATAAAAATTCTTGACTTGACCTAACATAATAAAAACTATAATCTGATTTTAATATTTTAATAAAAATATTAAATACGATCCAATCCTAAAAAAATAATAAAAATATTATATATTATATATTATATATATAATAAAAATATTAGATCAAGCCAGATAAAAAATTATCCTAAACTCAATCTCAGCCTGACCTGACTTTATTTTTACTAATCAAACATAAACCTAACCCCAATTTTTTTAATAAAAAAATTTATTCTTATCGGATCAAATTATAACTCATCAATTTCAAATCAAATTACCATCCCTAACTTCGGTACAATTGAGAGCGATGGTCTAAAAGTGAAAAATTGAGCTTATTACAAAATTTATGGATGATAAAAAAATCAATTTAAGTCATTTTTTTCAAATAAAAATTTATTTTATATCTTATATTAAAAGTTTTAGATCTTAAAATTAAGATTTAATATTAAAATACAAATAAAATATATTTTTAAGGCTTACGATTTATAATTTTAAAAATTTACGAGTTAAAATTTAAATTTTAACAGTAAAATATAAAATAAAACATTATTTTTGTACATTTTCCTGGTTCAACCTGTTTCATTTTTTGTACTATAATGTTTTGGATGATTCAATATTTTTCTTAAATTATTGTTTATGTTATATCGCATTATGACATAATATATAAGATATCATTTTAGACAATATTTTAAAACTGTTTTTCAAGCTTAAAATATTAGCAAACTTGCGACGTATTTTTAAATAAAATTTGGATATTTTAAATAAAACTTCTTATAATACGTCTATTTTATTAAAGATGTCGCGTACCAAAATTGTATATGGACTGAACCATATAAAATTTGGTCCAATTTATAAGTCTGACTAATTTATGAGACCATTAAAAAGTTTTATACAACCTTTTATTTTAATTTACGAAAATATTAAAATTTATTTAGAATAAAGTTTAATTTAATCGCATATTTTTTTTCTATTTCTTTTATAGATTAAAATATTAGAGTTTTAGCTTATATAAGAAGACCTTCACCCAATCACCCACATTATAATTTAATATTTTCTTATTGATTATGGAGTATTTAATAAAGAGATATTTTGAAATTTTTTAAATAAAATAATTTTTTATATTTTAAATTTTATTTTAATGAGATGCATATAATATTTTTCATTCGACTTTCAAAATTTAAAATAAAAATTATAATTTAAAATACGTAATATAATTAACTTAAATATTATTACGTAAATCAACTTTCAAACCCAACTTTGATTGTTTCACGATGTTCACAAAATCTTTCTGATCTCGGGATGAATCATCTAACTCTTTTTTATATGTTTTTTATATTTTTATTTTAAATTAAAGGATTTAGAGTTTAGGGTTCAAGGTTAAAAGTTATGGTTCGGGTTTAGAAAATTAAGGATAGAGTGATTTTTTAGGGTTTAGGGTTTAAGATATAAAAAATAAGGGTGAGGGCTTAAAGTTCAATTTTTTAGAAAATTTTCAAAGGAGACATAAAATGATGCACCATAAAGAAGCAAATGATTTTTACCCCTCATGACGTAATTTTTTAATAAAATTTTAAGAATAGTTTAACCTAAATTTTTATTTTAGAATATAAGTGATTTTTATTTTTATTTAAGAATTTAGGCCAATTTTTATAATGTAAGTAGGAAAACGCAGTGCAGATGGCGTTCTCTCTTCAAATTTTATAAAAAATATTAAAAAAATAAAGAATGTTACATGCACATGGCGCTCTCTCTCCACGTCGCCATGTGCAAGTGACGTTCTCCTATTTTTATTATAAAAATTGACCTATTCTCTAAAATAAACATCAAACATCCAATTTTCTTAAATAAAAACTTAAAATAACATATCTAAAGCTTTTTATTTTTTTAGTTCAGTTGGACATATAGATTATTTAAAATTTTTATTTTAAAAAATAAAATATTTAAAGTTTATCTTAAAATTTAGACTAAAAGATATAATACATGTAAAAAAATAATACCTAACTATCTATAAATAATAACTTTAGAAAGGACCTCGCTTATAGGTGGCGTTTTTTATTTTTATAATATATTTCTTTTACAAAATATGAAAAACAATGTTATATATATATATATATTATAAAAATTAACTTAAAATCTAAAATATAAATAATGCTTAATTATATTTTAAAGACATAAAAATAATTTTCACCCTTAACGTTTATAATTTTTGTCATTTTGACCCTTATTCTTTTTTGGGATAAATTTAGCCCTTAACTTATGTCTTTTTAACAAATAACTCATTTTTTAACTATCATGATAACTGAACCGTTAAAAATTTAATAATGATAACTTGTCATATATATGTGATACTAATATATTTTAAATGACATAGAATCTAACCTATTAAACATATACATATATATAGAATATAATTTTATTCTAATCTAAAAATATAAAAAAATTAAAATTCAAATAAAATATTAAAAATTAATTTTTTATTCATTAAAAATTTATTAAATCTAAAATAAAAGGCTACTAAATATTTTCAACCTTAACCATAGTAAAATCAAAATTTTATCTAAAAAAGTATGAACATAATCTGAAAAAAAAAGGTTTTTGTAGAGTTTGTTACCGGTGAGTCAAAGATAAATGATTTTTATAATAATCAATTGGATTATTATTATTTTAGTTTAAGATTTAGGTATTTTAATTTTAATCTAAATCGGATTTTTAGGATTTTATAAAGATATTTTAGTTTAGTTAGGGTTGAGAATATTTATTAAATTTTTGTTTTGGATTTAATTAATTTTTAATATTTTATTTAAATTTTAATTATTTTATATTTTATACTGGAATAAAATTATATTCTATATATAATATATATGTTTAATAGGTTAGATTCTATGTCATTTAAAATATATTAGTATCACATATATATGACAAGTTATCATTATTAAATTTTTAACGGTTCAGTTATCATGGTAGTTAAAAAATGAGTTATTTGTTAAAAAGACATAGGTTAAGGGCTAAATTTATCCAAAAAAAGAATAAAGGCTAAAATGATAAAAATTATAAACGTTAAGGGTAAAAACTATCTTTATGCCTATTTTAAAATAAAACTTTAGATTATATTATTCTTAAAATTTCTCTCATTTTTAAATGTTTCCCCCCTTTGTCCAACATCCCCAGATTCACCCACGTTGGCTCATCGCAGCTGGATTTTGTTAGTAACCAAACGTGGTTTTTCAAGGCATTTTTAGCGTTGGAATCTTGTTTTCCTTTTGCTTTGTTTCTCTGTTGAAGCAACCAACCAGACTCCATCTCTTGCTTCATATCAACGAACAACAACACAGCAAGTAAAACAAAAGAGAAACGAAATCAACAAAAAATAATAAGATTTTCAATAACAAAAACGAAAAGATTGTTGATTTCTTCTTTAATCCAAAACCCCATCTCTTATTTCCTTTTGGATTGCATCTAGTTCAAATATAAAGTTGATTTGCCTTTTGCTTTCTGGGTGTTTGTTCTTCTACAATCCCCTGTCTGGATTTTCCATTTCCATCCAATTTCTTGGAGCTTTTCAGCTTCGGGTCTTGTTTTTTAGTCTCTTATCTTCTGTTCTATCAGTTTCGTGCTGCTTGTGGACCAGCTGCTAACATTCATCTCATAGGATGGAAGGGAATGTTGGTTCTCCTCCGACCAAATTGGTGGAGTGTAGGATTTGCCACGACGAGGATGAAGATTTGAACATGGAGATACCTTGTTCATGTTGCGGCAGCTTGAAGGTCAGTTTGTACATCAACATGACACATTTTTAACCAACATGTTACATGATGACTGTGCCTTGATTGTTGCAGTATGCTCACCGGAAGTGTATCCAGAGGTGGTGCAATGTAAAGGGTGACACCATCTGTGAGATTTGCCTACAGGTCCGAGTCCGACGTTGTCTGTTTTTTCGGTTTAACATCTGCACCATTGTCTTTCCATGAATTTGTATGAAACCAATTGATTCTCTTTGTTGGAATGTTGTCACTATTGCAGCAATACAGGCATGGTTATATGGCACCATCTCCTTTATTTCATTATGGAGGTGACCCTTTGAACTTCGGGTATATCTTGAACTCTCTAGTTTAGCTATAATCTATTCTTTTCTTTGTATCATCAAGTTGTTTTCCTGCACTTATCTAGAAAGAATTGTGAATCATCTTAGAGGGAATTGGGAGATTACCGGCGAAGACTTGCGTGGTCCACATTTTATAGCGACGGTCACGACTGATCACGATTTTCTGGAGTCGGATTTTGATGATTACTTGAATTCAAGCTCTCAAAGTGTGATATGTTGTCGTGTGGTTGCTATAACTGTATGTCTCTCTTCCTCTGTATGTATACAATGCTACATGTTTGGTTTATTCGTTCACAATCCTATTTGCAGTTTACTATTCTTCTGGTTCTGCGACACGCTCTTCCGATTATGATTGGTGTCACCGGAAACTATTCTTCGACATTGTTCACTGTAAGAACACATTAAACTAGTTAGTCTATTTGTAGAATGAGCAGAATGGTATCAATGAGTGCAACTTTCTTGGCTGTATATTGCAGTTAGTACTGTTAAAAACCATTGCAATTCTATTGCCTATATGTCTGATGGTTAAGGCATTCACTGTCGCTATCCAACATCGTCGTCGTCGACAGAATCAGGTTCGGAATACGTTCACTTTCATCGAGCTTAATAACTGTACTCGACCGCCTAACATGATTACTAGAAAGATGCATTTAAACCAGCCTCTGCTTGCTTTTCTACCTGCAAATTCAGCATTTGATCTCCCACATTCTTTCACTATTTTACAGGATACTCGTTTTTCCCCGGCTGCATCAGACGAAGAAAGTGATTTTCCGCAACCGCAGCAGTTGCAGGCACAGTCGCGGATTATTAATGTACATTAATCTTGTTGATTCTGCATCACAGGAAGGGAAGAAGTGGATATTCGGTACTCGAATTGTCTCCGCGGCACGAGAAAACGAGCAGGATAACGTATCCGATGATGGTTGTTCGACTTCAACAGATGAACAAAAGGGAATTTATTGTTCATCAGAATGAAATTCTCTGCTATAATGTGTACAGATATGAAAATAGCAGCAATTATAAATATGAGAAAGTAGGATTAGATTACTACTGGGGATCGAGAACATGAAAAGTTCATATGAGCAACACAATACTTGAAAATGTAAATCATATTCCAAAAATAATATAAACGTAAATCTTCACTTAATAAAAATTATTTTTAAATTTAATTTATAATAAATAAAAAATCAATAAAATAGATATACTTATTTGACTGATTTCATAAATAATATGATAGAAATAATCTACGATATGATTTTTACATGCAATTTTTCCTCGGTTACGTCTATTTCGGACTTAGTTTTCTGGATGTCTGCTTTGATAGTTGCAATGTCATCAGTGATAAGCATCTTCTCCTTCTTTGATGCCTCTGCTTCTGCCCTTGACTGTTCAAGGGTGAGGGAAAGATTCGTCTCGATTTAGCCTTTTCTTCAGCTGCAGTCACTGCTTCCAACTTGGATTGGGCTCTCACCAGCTTCATATTGAGGCTTTTAACTTTTGAATCCACCATTTCCTCTGTTTTCTTCAACTTTTCTGTTTCTTCTTTAACATGTTGCAGCTCATTTCTTAAGATATCCATGGATGACATATACCCAGGAAACTGAAGGTTCCACTTTCTCAACACCATGAAAACCATCATCTTGTTGCTTCAAGCCATTATCATCACCTATCTAGTCCTTTGACTTGCTTCAGCTCACCAATATCAGACAATGTGGCACCCAATTTGTTTCCAACTCTCTTGACTGATCAATCTCTTCAATCATGTCCTCCCTTTTCTTCTTCGTTTCCTCGATCCAAAACAAGAACTCACTGGCTTCTTTCCCTCTTTGAGATTCGATTTCTCCAGCTTCTTTCTGAGCATCAATCTGAGCCAATTCTATGAAACTCTTTAACCCTTGGAGAAGGCTTCTAAACAAGAATTACCCAAAGATTCCAACTTTATCAATCAATTTGAAAAAAAAATCCCAATAATTTCATATAAACAAAATCATACCTCTGGAAAACCCTCCTGGGGTTTCTTCAAAGAAGAATTCCCATCCAAAATCATATCTCCATACACATTAACAGCAGCTTTAACGGACCCAATTCTTCTCCTATCTCCATACTTTCCCCTGTCCATTTCTAAACTGTTCCATACACAAACCAAATCAAAAAGTTCAAATCTTTCTAAGTGGAACAGAAAGTTAAAAAGGAACAAGAAGTAGAGTGAGAAGTACATACCATGGAATCCCAGTGTTAGAAAACAGAGAAATGGTGGTAAGAATTTATAAAAACAATGGTCGTTAAGTACTAAAACTGGCTAATGTAATCAAACCAAACAAGAAACGGCAGCAGGCAGCATAAGACAAGAAGAGTGATTGTTTTGACCACCATTTTTGTTTGGTATGGGAATTAAGCATGACTATTGTTCTATTTAATGGTTATAAAATCGATATAAATTGATATAATTATATAATTAACTCTCAAATTCTAAACTTATTTTAATTTAATTAATATTTTAAAAATTAACTTATATAATTTTAATAATCTATCAATTTAGTCCCATTACTTATACATCTCTACAATTCTCAATCTTTAGTCGATGAGCCTCCTATTTGATATTCTTCTGCCTTTCTTTTGCAGTTGCTCTGGTTGCATGCAACTGCTCAAGATTTTGTTCGGAACTTCCTCAATTTTTAATAGTATTTGATAAATTTGTTATAATTTTTAAATCGTGGATCAAATTGTAACTTATGATAATTGAGGGATATAAAAAATAATTAGAACATAGTCAAGAGACCATTTATATAGTTTACCCAAATTTTTGTTTTATTTAAGTTTTAGGTTTGAAGTGTCATATATAAAAAGAAAAAATCTTTAAAGATTTACCTATCAAAATTAAATGTATGATACAGATAGATTCGATTAATCAAGATTAAAATAAAGATAAAATCTTTAAAAACCGAAAAAATAATAAAAAAACCCACGTCTTTTAAAATTTATACATGAGCCCTTATAATGTACTGTGATAAGCAATGTCATTCAATTGTATAAGGGATAAAGTTACATTTTAGATAATTTAATTATATGTTTAGTAATAAATATGTTACTTTTATTTTAAATATTATAAATGAATTATTTAATTAAAATATTATTATAAATAAATCGATAAACATTAAATATTATAAAAAAATATTATGAAATAATTTTAATAGTAGATAAAGTATATTAAACTCAAATATTTTAAAATTTATATAGTTAATCTTTTATTAGAATCGTTGAGTTTTATTTATTATACTTTTAACTATACGGTAATATTGAAAAAAATAATTTTAATAAAACGTTAGACTTATTTTCGAGGCTTAAATATATATTTGGTATATGAACCAGGTATTTTATTTCAAGTTAGTACCTAAAGAATTTTTACTCTCAAGTTGGTATTCGAACTTTAATTTTATTCATGATTTTGACATTTTTATTAACAATTTAGTCATAAAAACTTAAATATTCTATCAATTTGATCCTAATTTAAAATAATTCAATAAAATTGAATGATCAATATTTAATAGTTAAAAATATATTGTAAAACATATATTATTATAACCATCGTAATTGAATAAAAAAAATAAAATCTTGAAGATGATGAAATAAATGAATTTAGAAAGAAAATGGTCTTTTTTAGTGTCAAGGTGAGTGGTGGTGGAGGTTGATCATGTGGAGGTAGTGGAAATGGGTATGTGGAGATTAAATTATTAGTATATTAAAATGGAAAATTCTATAAAGGACGTCGAACACCGTTGAATACTATTATCGTTGAACAGCGATGAACACTATTAAATTAATTAATAAAAAATAAAAAATTAAAAGACTCAACATATAATTATTAATTATTTTAAAAAATTAATTAAATTAAATTTATTTTCATATATATTAAAATTTATTTTTTTTAAATAAGGGTAAACTATACATTTAGTATATCACCTATTTTTGTATTTCTATTTTGGTACTCAAATTAATTTTTTTAATAAAATGGTACCTAACGTTACACATTATTTCTATTTTGGTACCTTAGCTATTAAAAATAAATGAAAACAAAGATGTTGCTTGAACAAATAACAATTTTAGTCCCTAAAATTTATACAACCTATCACTTTATTCGATTTAAACATCACTTTTAATTTTTTGTTGAAGTAAGCCTTAATTTTCTGAGCCTTTACAAAGACCTACAATCACCAAAGAACATCTTTTTGTTTTCAGTACATTATCGAAGAACTTGTAACCAAAACCTTTTGACTTTGGAACAAAATCACTACACCAGTTTTGTACTATAGCGGCGATATTAGTGGCGTTTTTTTATAAAACGCCACAAAGAATCGCCAATTAGTGGCGCTTCTTACAAAAACGCCGCAGTACTTCTATCTTAGTGGCGTTTTATAAAAAACGCCGCAATTACCCCGAACTATAATGACGTTTTTCTCAACAAACGCCGCAGTAGTCTCAAATCTTGTGGCGTTTCATTTAAAAACGCCGCAGTAGTCTCAAAGCTTGTGGCGTTTCATTTAAAAACGCTGCAAAAGGCTCAATTTTTGTGGCGTTTTAGTAATAAACACCGTAATAGGTAGTTCTTTCGCGGCGTTTCATTAACAAACGCCACTAACTTATGTTTTATGAACGATTACATCGTTCCAGAAGCAGCATTCCCCCTACCCCACACAATTCCTCTGTACATTCCCCCCCCCCCACAAACCCAGACGACCGTCCGTCCACTCTGTCGTTCGCCGCCGTCCGTCCCTTCACCGGCAGCTCCGACTGACGCCCCCGACCGACCGACCGAAAAAAAAACGGTGGTGTTAGAGCTGAGATCGATGCTTCGGCGCCGTTTGAGTCAGTGAAGGAGGCTGCTTCTCGATTCGGTGGAATCGGTTTTTGGAAACCTTCTCAGCATAAGCTCGTATTTAAAACCAAGGTTTAATTTCTACCCTCAAAACACATATAAGATGATGTTTGATTGTTTGATTAGCCTTGTCCGTGTATTGCTCAACAAAGAGATTATTCAATTTCTAATTTTAACAAGCAAACAAATCTTCCATTCTTCTGTCGAATTAGTTTTGTTAATTGTATTTTCTAAAAATTAGTAGAGATCCCTGAAATTTTTGTGTTTTTGGTTTTTAGTTTCCAATTGGTATTTAGTTTTGTTAATTCTGTTGTTCTTGATATTAGGAAAGGGTTCCATCCCTTGTAAGGTGAGAATTTGATTTTTAGGATTATCTCGATAATTGATCCAATAAAATTTCTAATGCTATACAAGTATATTTAAGGTTCAGTGTTCAACTGTTTCTTCTTGTTTCTTTCCCCTCATTTGAGTTGTCTATACCTGGCCGGTTGGGGGAAGGGTAGTCTAGTTTTAAATGGAAACATCAGCTTCATTTAAAAGGTAGCCTAGTGATTCTATTATTTGTTTGGCATTTGGCACTTGATTACTATTCATAATGAATGTAACTTGATTGTCTGTCCGTTTAAATGGTAATAATAGTTGCATAGAGAAGTCCTTTCTTCACATATGTTTGTGTTCTTATCATTCTTTTTGGTGTCTTCTATTTATATATACATGTATGCATATAGTAATGACGGTAAGATGCTCAATGGGGTGGCTTTAGGCTTTTAGTGTTGATTTTGCATCGACTTAGCTATCTTATGCTAACTCATAGATACATACATTCATATATGTTATAACATTTATGATGTTTGCAAATTGTGTTGTGAGCGATGCATATGCTTGAAGTTCAACTTCTTTAACATTTATGAGCAGGTCTTCGTACTATATTTGAACGTTGAGATAATTGGTAATCGTATTGTTATACATCTTTTCGAGCTAAGTTTCTGTTATTATTTTGTGGCGACACCTTATTGAGTTTCTGGCAGTCATAAGTATTACCATTACTTCTTATTTTTCTCCTCTATATTATCATTTGCATGTTTAATATGTTTGTTTATTGTATGTGGTAGTGATTTCACCTTCATAACCGCATGTGATTGCAATAGGCATACATGCATGATTATCTTGTATCTTGCTTTGTTATATGGATATTATACTTTTAAGGAACGATTGAAAGTTTTAACATCTAAGCTGGATGAACTTGTCTTTTATTTATTTTGAAGGTGAATTATTAGTGGATGCGCTTTCGTAAAGTTCTCTGCCACATTACCTGTTTAAATGAGTGGTCATGTTAGCTCTTAGTTATTAAGTTTTAATAGTAAAACCAACTGTCACTTTCATCCCTTTTTTTGTTATGCTCTTAATAAGAATATTCTATTTATATTTTTGAGGGATTATTAATATGCTATTTCCATTTAATTATGTATATTACAGAAATACGAAATGGATAGAAGTTGGATGGATTTGTCAAGGGTAAGTGTTGGGTATCGAAATGGAGTAGAAACTTTTCTAGACTCAGCTTTTGCAATGCAAGCCAAGAGAATATGATTCTTTGCCCTTGTAAGAAGTGTATTAATATTAATTAGCATAGTCGTGAAGTTGTCAAGGAGTATTTAATTGTTTATGGTTTTGTTTGGGGCTATAGAAAATAGGTATTTCATGGAGAGTTGACACCTCGTAGTTCTACTTCGAGGAGTAATGTATCTTTTCCTCCTAATTCTGATCGTCGATCTGTTGGAGAAGATGGCATTGAGGGTATGTTACGAGATGCATTTAATATGCATGATTATCAAGAATCTGTTAGAGAAGATTGTGATATTGGTGTTGAGCATTTTACCGAGATGAGAAGAAACGAATGTGATGAAGAGTCAAATAGAGACGCAGTAAAGTTTTACAATTTACTTGATGAAATGAATGAACCACTTTATGAGGGATCAAAACATTCAAAACTCTCATTTTGCATTCGTCTTTTCCACTTAAAATGCTTGGGAGGATGGATCGATAAATCTTTTACGCAGTTATTAGAGTTTTTAAGAGAAATGTTTCCTTCTGCAAAAATTCCTCAATCTGGCAAAGGTATGAAAAAAATGATCAAAGATTTGGGCCTTGGATATGAAAAAATTCATAGTTGCCCAAATGATTGCATGTTGTATAACATTTTGAGACATAATCTTGATGTTATGCATATTGAGAAGAATGCTTGTGAGAATATTATTAGAACCATTCTCAATGTCGATGGAAAATCTAAATACAATTTAAAGAGTCGACTTGACTTAGTTGACCTTAGAATTCGATATGATCTTCATCCTCAGATACTTCCTAATGGAAAATCAGTCTTACCGCCTTCTATTTTTGTGATGTCGAAGATAGAAAAAGAAATGTTCTGTAAGGTGTTAAAAGATATAAAGGTTTCAGATGGGTATGCATCAAATATATCTCGATGTGTCAGTATGAAAGATCGAAGACTTTATTCTCTAAAGTCACATGATGATCATATACTGATGCAAGATCTTATGCCAGTTGCCTTACGTGGTTGTATGTCGAATGAGGTGATATCTTGTATAATTGAATTTTCTAATATAATGAAAGCTCTTTGTGGTAAAGTTTTGGTGGTTGAAGAACTCGAGAAACTCCAAGATCGAGTAGCGTTGACTTTATGCAACTTGGAGAAGATATTTCCACCTTCATTCTTCACAATTATGGTGCATTTGTTGGTTCATCTCCCTCACGAAGCTAAAGTTGGTGGACCAGTTTTCTATCGTTGGATGTATCCTATAGAGAGGTATAAATTTTTCGAACGTTATTTAATAATATTTAGATATTCAACTAGTTATATAATGTTGTGTTTATTGCATGTCTAGGTTCTTGTGCAAATTGAAGTCTTATTGTCATAATAAGCGTTATCCAGAAGGATCAATTGCTGAAGGGTATTTAGCCGAGGAGTGTATGACTTTTTGTTCTAGATATTTGGAAGATGTCGAAACGAGATTGAATAGACCAACTAGAAATGAAGTATGCAGTACTAATAACGGAGAGACTTACATGTTTGGGAGCTATGGTGAACCACTCGACAAAGTTGAAATTGTACAGTTAGATGATAAGTCATGGGTGCAAGCACATCGATATGTTCTTTTTCATCATGACTCAATAGAGCCTTTTCGAACGTAAGTTTCTATAATTCATATTTTACAGCGTTGACTTATTTTTTTTCCCATTCTTTAACCACGTAACCTATTTTATAGTGAGTATAAGAAAGAGTTACAATCTCGTGTACGCTCAAGAAGATTAAATCAACGAGAGAGTCATAAGCTCTTTGCAGAAACTTTTCACGAATGGTTAGGGAAAATGGTAAGTACAACTAAAGTTTTATATGACTTTTCTAGTATTAATATCAATATGCATGAATATTAACCAATGTAACTTCTCACGTGTAATAGGTTTGCTGTGGGAGAGAAGTTAGTGAAGAAGTAAAATGGCTTTGTCAAGGCCCAAATAAAATTGTTAAGAGATATAATGCCTTCCTCATTAACGGGTATAGGTTTCATACGAAATCTCGAGAAAGATTACGGAGGACACAAAATTATGGAGTTATTGTTACTTCTTCAATTACAAGTTATGCTAGTGCAAGGGATAATCATCCTGTGGAGGGAGATGTTGAATATTATGGAATTATTACCGACATTGTTGAGTTGAATTATTATGGAAAACGGAAGGTTGTGTTGTTTCGGTGTGATTGGGCTGATGTCAACAGTACTAGGGGAATTAAAAAAGATCAATTTGGTTTTACAATGGTGAACTTTTCTCGATTAATTCATACTGGCCAACAATTGATGGACGAACCATATGTATTCTCGTCTCAAGTCAATCAAGTTTTCTATTCCCATGATCCAACCAAAGATGGTTGGTATGTTGTACTCCGTAACACCCATAGAGAATTGATTGATATCGGGGATGGAAGTAGAGATGACATTGAAACAAGACCAAAAATTTTGCCTTTTGCAGCACAAAACTTAGATGGAACATCTTCTACTTCTAATTCACAGTTTCAATGGGTTCGAGACAACATGGATGAAGATTTTAATAAAAATTAGTTGCGTATTGTAATAAGATTTCTATTGAGCCTTATTAATTTTTTTACTAAAGTTGTTGTTACTAATGTTTCTTTTCCGTTTCTTACAGGTATTATGCCGAGGAGAAAATTAAATAGCTTAAATATTGTTCAAGTTCCTCGAATAGGAGAAGAAACAAATGAAGATGACTTGTCTGGTTCTGCAGCTTCACAAGTTCCTGAAACGGTTGAGAATATAGAAATTGAAGGTATTTTTTAAAACTTTATTTGAA
The DNA here is from genome assembly GCA_035048815.1 of Abelmoschus esculentus. Taxonomy (NCBI): domain Eukaryota; kingdom Viridiplantae; phylum Streptophyta; class Magnoliopsida; order Malvales; family Malvaceae; genus Abelmoschus; species Abelmoschus esculentus. The sequence goes on from JAUCBN010000036.1 coordinate 14,301,072, forward strand.
TCATAACTATTTGTTATTGTTGAAATGATTTAATAAAGTGTTAACTTGATATATTTGCATATAGGTGGAAATGGTCGAAGGCGCAAGACTAGAGGGCGGACGACTTTGATGGAATTATACGATCTCCCCGTTCGAGAACGTGTAAAAGTTTCAAGAAACGATGTCGGCCAACCTGTTGGTGTAGAAGTAGGTGTTTTGGCGAGTTATTTAGGCATTGTTGCGCGTAATGCTTCAATTTTACCAATCAGTTATGAGTCTTGGCATCAAATGCCAAATAGTAACAAAAATCAAGCTCTTGATCTTGTTAAGGTAAGAATAATATTATATTATCTAATTCATTACATTTAAATAGTAATATTTACTTTTGATTTTGTGATTTTCAGGATAAATTCTCTTTGAAAGTCTCGAACGATTATGTGAAGCATGCATTAGGAAAGAAATGGAGAGACCATAAGAGCTTGTTGAAGAAGACGTATTTCAAAAACGATTTGAGCCTTCAAGAGAAATTTCAAAATGTTCCCCCAGGAATACTATGGTATCAATGGGAAGATGCAATCAGGTTTTGGAGTTCAACAAAAGGGGAGGTAACATCTACAATTTATAACAATAACATTATATTATTTCAATTTCAACTTTAAATGTAATAAAAATTGGAAATTAAACAGGAAAGAGAGCGCGTAGGAGTTACTAGTAGACAGAAACAAAAATTTACGCACACAGCAGGGACGAAGAGCTTTGCTCGCATTGCTAATGAAGAGGTATTATTTTTTAAAATATTATTTTAACTTGTATTATATTAAAGTTAATATTCATTTTTATTATATTTTGTAGCTTGTGGCGACTGGTTCTAGCATTGGACAGGTAAAGCTATTCGACATTACTCACACCAAAAAGGATGGCTCTCCAATGAATCCTAAAGCTAAAGAAATTTTGGTATAATGTTTTCATCTATTATTTTTTATCTATTATTTTGTATTATGTTGTATTTGGTATTCTGGTATAATGAATCTTGTTTTCATTTATTATTTTTAACAAATGATTATCAGATGAGAATGAAGGAAAAAAGGACAGAGATAGAAGCTACGGCTTCAACTGATGGTTCTGCTAATATCTTGTTGATATCGAGAATCAAGTTTTTGCTGAAGTTTTGGGTCCTGAAAGATATGGTCGAGTGCGTTGTCAAGGGTCATTCGTGACACCAACTAAATATTTTGGATCCAAATCATCTCAGTACATACCATCACAAAGTCAGTCTTCTCAAGCGGAAATTCAACGTTTAAAACAACAATTAACTCAATTCCATGCAGAGATGGAAGCTAAAGAAGCTGAGAGAGAACGAAGAGAAGCTGAGAGAGCAGCAAGGGAAGCAGAGAGAGAAACAGCATATCAGAATCTTCAACAACAATTTCAAGATATGATGGCGATGTTAAAGCAAAACCAGCCTAGGAATCCGTCGCCTTAGATGATTTTAGGTTCATTTGGTTTGTACTTATTACTGAACTTTATTTTACTTAAACTCTGAATTATTATATTTCACTTTATTTGATATTAGACTTTAAAATATTTTTCATGGTTAAGTATTTTGGATTATTTTATTGTTGTTGTTTAATTGTATTGTTGTTGAAATATTAAATACAGGGAAGCTTTTGGTAGTAATAATAATTTAAAATTATTTTTTTAAAATACAGTATCTATAGCGGCGTTTGGGACAGACGCCACTAAAAACCCATTAACTTTAGTGGCGTTTTCTAAAAATCGCCACAAAAGTAAAGAACATTAGCGGCGTTTATTTTAAATAAACGCCGCTACTTTTAGCGGCGTAGCTTGTAGCGGCGTTTTTTGTGGCGTTTTTTGTTGTACCGCAAGTACTTTTAGCGGCGCTAAAAAACGTCACTGTGTATATAAAAAAACGCCGCTATAAACCTGTTCTGTTGTAGTGAATGAAATAATGTAAAACCAAAAAAGAAAAGAAAAAAAATTATTAAAAAATTCAAAGATATCGAAAACAAAAAAGTTTAACCCGTTAAAAAAATTAAACAATAAATTTTGGTTGGTTAAAAAATTCCAAAGTAAAACAATGATCAAATATATTTCTATATCATCTGTTTAAAAAACTTTTAGGAAAAAAAGTTATTTTCGTTTGAAACTCTTAATGCAAAGAATATTTTTTAATTAAAAACGAAGATTAATTTAATTTAATTTCGAAAAAATCCAACATCATTGTGGAATCGCTATTATTTTTTAATTTCTTTTAGTTGAATTTTACTTTTTCATATTTTACTTTTTTTATTGTTATTAAAGTCAATATTATTTTTGGACAAATTAAAAAAATAGATGAAATTTTATAAAAGATCATGTTGACAACAAAGAAGTTGTTCGATATCTAATATTTTATACTTTGAATAGAAGAAGAAGAGAGAATTTATATTTTTAATCTAAAAATTAAAAATAATAGTTAAATTGATAGCGTTGTAGAATAAATTGATACATTGTATAAGTTTTAGGGTCTAAAATTGTTATTTGACCAAGCAATATTATGTTTCTTTTTAATTTTAATAATTAGGGTATCAAAATAAAAATAATATGTACCGTTAGGTATTATTCCATTAAAAAAATTAGTTTGAGTACCAAAATAGAAATATAAAAATAACTGAGATACTAAGTATATAATTTATTCTTATTTTAAAAAATTTAAATTTTAACATATATGAAAATAAATTTAATTTAATTGATTTTTTAAAAATAATTATTAATTATATATTGAGTCCTTCAAATTTTTAATTTTTATTAACTAATATAATAGTGTTCAACAATAATGATGTTCAACGATGTTCGTCACACGTGGTAGACTCATCCAAAATGGAAAATATTTTAGAATTTTAATTAAATTAAAATAAAATATAAATATCAAGTGTTAGATTTATTATTCTTTCCATCATAATAATTATCACATAATTTTTTCATTATTTTTTAATAAGAATAATAACTTGTAATTTTTCATTAATTTTATATTTTTTATAATTTTTATAATAATATTAAGTGCTAGATTATTTTATTACTTTTTATAATTAGAAAATGTAACTAAAAACGTCCTAAAGTTAGACGACTATCTGAATAATGGAAAAGGTTTAAAGGTTTACTAAGCTCTTGAATTTTTAAATGGTATAAAGATAATATTAACCTTTAACGTTTATAAGTTTTGTCGTTTTGGTTCTTATTCTTTTTAGGGATAAATTTAACCCCTAACCTATATCTTTTTAACAAATAGCTTATATTTTAACTACTATGATAATTGTACCGTTAAAAATCTAACAATGATGACATTTCATATGGATATGATAATATATTTTAAATGATATGCATTTAACCTATCAAATATATATATATATATAATATGATAATTTTATTCTAATATAAAATATAAAATAATTAAAATTCAAATAAAATTTTAAAAATTAATTAATTCTAAAATAAAAAGCTATTAAATATTCTCAACCCTAACTATGATAAAATCAAAAAGTCTTATCTTAAAAAAAATATGAACACAGTTCAAAATTAATTAATTTTTTAGGTAGGTTTTTAATTCTATCGTAATTAGGGTTAAGAATGTTTAATAGTATTTTATTTTAGAATTAATTAATTTTTTAATATTTTATTTAAATTTTAATTTTTTTATATTTTATATTAGAATAAAATTATATTATATATATTTGATAGGTTAGATGTCATGTTATTTAAAATATATTATCATATGCATATATCATGTCACCATTGTTAGATTTTTAACGGTCTAGTTACCATGGTGTTAAAAAATAAGCTATTTGTCAAAAAGATATAGGTTAAGGGTAAAATTTATCCCAAAAAAAGAATAAGGGTCAAAATGAAAAAATTATAAACGTTAAGGATTAAAATTATCTTTATGCCTTTTTAAATAACAATTGAATTTTTTAGATTTTATTCATCTAATTAACTCGTTGAATCAATAAATCAAATTAATAAGTTTTTTAATCAATTTTAATCATAAATTTTTGATAATTTTTTCTTGAAATATCACGAGACATATACATTTTTTAAGTTAATTATTTTTATATAATTCTAATAGTTTTTTAAAAAAATTTAAAATATCAAACGACAATATTATAACACGATATGTTATGCTAATTAATCTATAAAATATTAAATTTAACAGTCTACATCGATAAATAACGAATTAATAATTTTAAAATATAAAAATAATTAAATATAAAAAATCCAACAACTTAATTAAATTTTTTAAAAAAAAATCTAAATCCTTACCCTTTTAAAACTTAAAAAATTCTTTCCTTTGAATGGGATTTTAGGTAAGAAAAAGTGATATCCCTATTGTCTTCCTCTTAGCCAATGAAATGCCACATGGCTTCACATACCATAGTGGTAGTGGAGGAACCACCAAAGTCCAACAATTATTATCTTCCTCAAATAAAAATTATTTTTTAAAAATTTTAATTTTTAATTTTAAATCTTAAATTATAAATCTTACCCTTTAAAAAATACAATTACCCTTATTTTTTATACCTTAACTATTAACATTAAACCCTAAACTCTAAACCTAATTTTTAATGTGAGACATAGAAAGATGTATAGTTAGGGGCAGGCAATTTTTATCTTAAAACAAAAATTATTTACCTCCTAAATGTACCTCTTCTTACGTCGTAACACTGAAAAAATACTAAAAAAAATATAAATTATAAACTCTAACCTAAAATTATAAATCTTAACCATAAATCATACACCTTTAAAAATATATCTTAACCTCAATTTTATATGCCGTAATCATTAATTTTAAACCTAATTTTTAAATTCTCAATTTTTAAAGTTTCAACATTTACCTTTCAACTCCTATAAATTGTGCCAAAGCTAACACCCAAAATGCATCAAACACCACTTTAACTTATTGTTTTCCTACCAAGTAAAAAAAACATGCACGGGTTTTCCTTTGTTTCCTTGTGTGCGGTGGCACTGGTGGTGGTAGTGCTGTTTACGGTGGAAACTCAAACGGCGGAGGCAGTGACATGTGACGTCTCGGAGCTCAGCCCTTGCATGGCGGCGATCACGTCCTCGAAGCCTCCGTCCGCGACTTGTTGCAGCAAGCTGAAGGAGCAGAAGCCATGCTTCTGTCAGTACCTTAAGAACCCTACCATTAAACAGTTCGTTGACACTCCTAAAGCTAAAAGGATTGCCAGCACTTGTGGTGTTGAATATCCTCAGTGTTAAAAACTTGCTTTAAATAGAATTATTGTGTCTTAATAATTATATAAAAGTAGTTATTAACTGTTATTACTTGGGTTTAAACTGTAAGAAACTCATAAGGGACTCGTAATTAGGTTTTACATGTGCTGTGATGAACTATGATTCATCTAAATATCTGCAGTACGTGCTTATAATGTATTATTACATCCAAGTAAATAAATAACATATTACATATAGATATAAATTTTTTATTAAAGCTGGAATAGCTCAGTTGGTTAGAGCGTGTGGCTGTTAACCACAAGGTCGGAGGTTCAAGCCTTCCTTCTAGCGTTTTTCATTTTCTTTTTGCTTCCTTCACGCAACTCCACAGCCCAAACCAAGACCCAACCGTGAAATTGTATCCCAATTCATTTCAGATATAAAACGGAAAATGTATTTTATTATTTATTTTACAATTATAATTTTAAATTTCAAATATTATATTTCATCATAATAAAATAATATTCTGTCAAAAATATATACTGTTTCGATCCGACTCAATTTTACAAAAATGAGTATTTTTTAAAAAAATTTAGATTTGAGTTTGAGATGAGTTTTGAAAATTAAGGTTCAAATGAGATCAGGTTTAATATAATTTTTTTTGTTTTCTCTCTATTATTTTATTTTAATATTTATATTAAAAATAAAATTATTTCATTTTAAATTTATTACGAATTTATAATTTTTATGTCTATATTTAATCTAGAATATAATTTATATTTTTAAATTAAATTTTATAGAAATATTATTATAATTTAAATTGATTTATTTTATAGTGTATCATAATAATAACGAATTGAACATCTTCCGAGTTCGCTTCTTTTATTTTATAATATCATGTTTATTTTATCTTCTCAAAATCACCTTTTAATAGTAATGGTAAAAACTAAAATCTTAAAACCAACTTTTAAAAATTATTTTTATAATACTTTTAAAATCATTTCTCAAAACTATTTTTTTAAAAGCAATGTCAAATTAGGTGTGCTTATTGAGCGAGTTGATCGCGAGTTGGACAATGCTCAATTCGTGCTCGTTAAAAAATTTTATTACTAAAAAAACTATTTTAAAAATTAACGAGTTGCTTGTAAATTTATCGAGTCGAGTTAGACTTTGCTTGATTCAACTTATTAAGGTCTCGAGTTGAATTCGAGTCGAGTTAATCTGAATTAAGCGTTTATCAAATTTTAATAAAATAAAGTTAATCTAAATTAAACATTTACAAATTTAGATCAAATAAAATTTAAATAACTCATCAACTGCTAAAAAATTTACCAACGAAAATGTCTCGTTTGCACTAAGAGATTGTATACTTGTCTAAGAAAAGAGAATAACTTCAAAAGGTGTTTGAGAATAACATCTACTTAAAACTTAAACGTGAGTAATATTGTGGTTGAAATTAATTCGATTGAATCAAACCTTAAACGTTCTTTTGTGTGTCTTAGAGAATGATACAAGGGGATTGAAGATTACTCTAAGGTAGGGGACAAAACTCGAATCAACTCGAAAAAAACGATTTTTTTTAAATTTTGAGTTATTTGAGTCGAATAACTCGAGTGAATTTCTTGTTCAATTCGATTTTGAATTTTAGAAGTTCGAAAATTCGAAAAACTGAAATTTAATTTTAAAATTTTTATATTTTGGTCACAATTTCATAACTTTTTCAATTGAACTCCGATTCAGTCGCAGTTTTTTTTTTAAATTCATTTTTTGGGATGAACATGAGATTAAAAATAAAAAAGTATTAATTAAATGAATATTTCTTGGAACCTAGAACTTCTAAAAATTTACTATTTGGTCCCCTAAAGTTTTGAAATTTTATTGTTTAGCCATTGAATGATAAATATTGATTTATATGATAATAATTTACTACTAGGTCTCTAAAGTTGTGGAACCTTTATATTTGTTTGTCCTTGATTTAAAGATTGATTGTTCTGAATAATTTTTTGGTGACACTTTCGATCCAGTTTTTAATGAGATCGTGCTTTAATGAAGTAATTTATTACCTATAAAATATCATTATAAATATATTCTATAATTTTTTATAATAATTGATTCATTAAATTATATTAAAATTTTATTTACACATGTAAAAAAGCATATGAAGAAGTAGTTCTTATCGCATTAAACTATAATATTATAAATTGTAATCACCGTTTTTGGTCCGGGGAGTCGTCACTGACCATTTTTACGGTGCGATTGGAACACCAAATTCAAGTCTGCGAAACCAGAGTTGGATCTAGGAGTCCGTTACGCGTGGGGAAGGATGAGCACCCCCCACGATGCCCAAAATTGACACCTATCGGTTATACGATATTTTATATGAACGAAATTATAAATTCGGTTTAACTTTAAAACATTTGTGATCCAAAAAAGATGGTTAGTAAATATTTAGGAAGAAAAAAATTAACCAAAACATGATGATAATAATTTTAGAAAATATCAGGGACTAAACCTACAAAAAAAATTATAGTGGTTAAAATATTTAAAATATGGACTGAAATTGAAAAAATAACCAAAACATGATGATAATAATTTTTGAGAAGATTGTTGGATTCGCGTAGATCTAAAGTTAAGTTTCGGATTTTCTTATTTTTTCTTACCTTTTTTTTCGATTTGCTTTCTCTGATTTCACTCTCTTTTCGGTTTCTTTTTTTATTTTGAATATATGGTGCTATTTTTTTAATTCGAATACTTTTATTTTTTTATTGATTTTTTCATTCCAAAATCCCCCTCTTACATCCGATTTCATAGGTTTTTATACCCATGTTCTTACATTAAAATATTATAACAATATGATATTAACTCTTTCTCTGATTTTGCAGATGAAAAGACCATGGCGATGGAGATACGTGATTTGGGCGGTGGCCGGTTATCTTAGCCAATGGATGGGCGCGTGTAACGCACGCGCGCCGGTGAGAGGCCAAGCCAAGCGGCGACGGCCAGGAGGGGGAAGGATTTTAGGGTTAGGTTATGTTAATTGTTTAGGGTTTATTTTTGGGCTTTGGATTTTGTTTGGTTTGGGTTTGTAATATTTGGATAAGGGTTTTAATTGTAAATGGGTTATTACAGCTGCCCCTTTTTGCTTATTGTTGTGTAACGATAATAGAACAAAGATAAAGAATAACCCATTTCGTTTGGTATGGTTTGGGATTCTTCTTTGGTAAGGTGAGGGTCTTTTGGTAAGGCTGAGGTTCCTTTGGTAAGGTTGAGGCTCTCTTTGGTAAGGTTGAGGTTCTCTGGTAAGGTTGAGGTTCTTCTTGGATAAGGTGAGGGTCTTTTGGTAAGGTTGGGGTTCTTTTTGGCCACCGCTTCTTTCCTTTGGAGCTTGACTTCATCTATTCCACCGCTCTTGTTTGCAAAATCTTCAAAATGAGGAGATACGTCGAGGAGAAAAAAATTTCCAGCTGAACTGTTGAAGGAGACAAAATAAGCTTGGCTTGCTATGACCCTGATAACGTAAGGTCCAAATCATAAAGTTCGACTTTATCCACACTATCAACGGAGGGATAAGATAAAATTTCAGCAATTAAGATCCTACTCCGCCATCAATGGAGAAGTAGGACTGAACTTCAGTGATTTAGATCTGGCCATACCATCAATGGAAATGAGATCAAATCTGTAATTTAGATCTTACTGCGCCATCAACGGAGAAACAGGACTGAGTTGAATCTATCCACTCCATCAACGGAGGGGTAAGATCAAGTCTGGATCATACTACTCCATCAATGAAGAAGCATGATCGAATTAGATATGGCCACACCATCAACGGGGACGAGATCAAGTCTGTAATTTGGATCCTACTGTGCCATCAATGGAGAAGTAGGACTGAGTTGGGATCTATCTACTCCATCAACGGAGGGGTAAGATCAAGTCTGTATCATACTACGCCATCAACAGAGAAGCATGATTGAATGAGATCTGGACACACCATCAATGGGGACGAGATCAAATCTGTAGTTTAGATCCTACTACGCCATCAACGGAGAAGCAGGACTGGGTTGGATCTATCCACTCCATCAACGGAGGGGTACGATCAAGTCTGGATCATACTGTACCATCAACGACAAAGCATGATTGAATGGGATCTGGCCGCACCATCAGCGGGGACGAGATCAAGTCTGTGATTTAGATCCTACTACGCCATCAATGGAGAAGCAGGACTGGGTTGGATCTATCCACTCCATCAACGGAGGGGTACGATCAAAGCTTGAAAGTCTTGAATATCTGATTCGAAAGGTCTTCAATTGATATCATATATCTTCTTTGCATTTTTCCCAAATACACAGGGATCAACGGATTTGATATGCCTTTATCGATAGTTGTTTGCTCCGGGATAACTGTACTATTACTCTGGATAAAATCAATGGGAACCAAGGATTTAATTCCTTGATCATTCGTAAAATTGGATTTCAATAGAAATTTGAATGGTCCTTATCAATGCATTTTTCCCAAATGCATAGGGATTAACGGATTTGTTTTACCTTTACCGGTAGCCGTTTGCTCCGGACTAGTTGTACCATTACCCTAGGTACAATCAGTTTGCACTAATCATAAGTTTGGATTTTTCAAAGGATTTATCTTCCTTCGATCATTCGCAAAAATAGATTTTTGAAGGATATTTGAATTATCCAATGTCTTATTTTTGCATGTCTTTTTCGATTTTTCATTTTATTTTTTATTTTCATTTCATTTTTCATTTTTCGCAAAGCAACTTTGATTCACATATACTATCAGTACAAATATGGAAAAAGTGAAATCCGCATCAAAGCTTGATCCTCAACATAGTTGTCGGAAGAGCATAATTCTATCAAAATTGATTCCCCACCATTAACGGAGGTGACATTGAGAAAAAGTTGTCTCTGCTACTCCATAATGGGTAGTTAGAACCTGAAAGCAAAATAAAACCTTTGTTAGTTACTGTTCAAAATTTGGAGTTATTACCTGAAAAATTTATGCTTTTTAGCCTTCTTGGGGCCAAAGGTTGGTCATCGTGTTGTTCCACACCTGATTAAGGTCTATTGGTCTTTTCTATGGACCTGTTTATATGAATGCTCAATGTATGTCAAGTATTAATCCATGATGTCTAAATGCATGAATGATATGATTTTTCTGTTTTCAAAGGATGTCCCTAATTTATGCTCGATACCTGTTTAATCTAAATGCATGGTTTGTAAATACAAAACGCTTGAATGCATGAATGCCATGATTTTTCTAGGGGTACCCTTGATTCCACTAACGGAAGATGCTGGAACTTCTCTGATTTGGCCTCCTTTCTCGGAATCTTTTCTCAAAATGGATGCCCCAAACGATTTTTAACAATCTAAACTTTTAAAGTGCAAAAATTCACATGGTCATGTTGCCCAGTTGGGTTGTCTCTATCTTCTAAAGTTGGTTCACACACCATTCAACCTCAATAGTTTTGGGCCCTTACAAAGGACTCTCGCTGCTAGTGGGCTTAGGCTATCGAGATTGTTCACAAAAAAAATCTAATTAGAAGAGATGAAAACTACAAGTAACCTATTATGGTCAAGGTAGAGCAATATCTTAGCCTAGCAGGCATAATTTACTTTTGTACCACTAAAAAACATTGTCATTCTTATTTAGCGTCTTCATGCTTTGGTAAAGGATCCATCTTCATGGCCGTTTCAACTGGGTCATCGAATCTTATCACTCCGAGCCTGATGAGTTTTTCCACTAGCCTCTTGAAACCTAGGCAATTTTTAATTTAATGCCCTACTTGGCCTACATGATAATCGCATCTTGCATTGGCATCGTATCATTTAGGGAAAGGGGTTGTACCGGGGCTTGATAAAAAGGCGACACCACGTGCTTATCATACAACTGTTTGTGTAGCTCCCCGTAAGACATTGGTAATTGAGTAAATTCTTTCTTTTCAACATTCTTTCTCTAACTGAAATCTTGGTTGGAAGAGTTATAAGTACCAGTGGCTGCAGGTTGTGTCACCGTTACAAGATTTGAATAATTAACACTATAGATTCCTGAAGAATTCACTTCATGATCCTTCTTCCCATGTGTTGACTTTTCTGTGGGATGAACTTACATCGGAATCAATTTTGCCACTCTTGATGGTATTCTCAATGAGCTCATCGGATAACACCAGATCAGCAAAATTGGTGGTTGCATTGCCTATGAGGCGATCCCGGATTGGGCCTTCCAAATTTTGGATGAATATAACCATCGTCTCTTTTTCACTGAGAGGAGATTGGACTTGTATTGCTACATCTCTCCATCGTTGTGTGTACTGTCTAAAGTTTTCATTAGACCTTTGTTTCATATGTTGCAAAGTCAAACGATCTGGTACCATAACGCTAACATGTTTATATTATTCCAGAAAGGCCTTAGCTAAGTTTTTCCGTGACTTTATCTGATGATGATTCAGCTGATTGTACCATTTGGTGACAGATCCCGTTAAACTATCTTGAAAGCAGTATATCAGTAACTTGTCATCCTTGTCGTATCCTGTTATTCTTCGACAAAACATAGTAAGATGAGCTCGATGGCAACTGGTCCTGTCATATCTTTCAAATTCTTGGATTTTTAATTTTGGGGGTAACACCAGATCTGGGACGAGGCAGAGTTCATTGGCATCGAATCCAATGAAGGTGTCTTAAATCTCCATAGCTTCCATTCTCTCTTTGAGCCGTTTACAACGCTCTTCAATTTCTTTTGAAGTCTCAATCTTTGGTTCAATTAGCTAATCAAGTTCTGAGACAAGATTTTCTGCTTGATTGCTCCCTGGTTTGGCTTCTGATGTAAAGGGTATGTTCATGAGGCAAAATATGTCGGTTGGATGCAATGGTAACTTTCCTTTAGAAAAAATCACATGGGGATAAGCCTTTGATGGTATCTTAGTTTGAAGAGGAGTAAAACCTGAAGAGTATATGGGATCTTCAATCATGTCAGCGGGATTTACTCCTGGGTCGACAACAGAAGTGTCTTCTTGCTTGAATCCGAGTATTTGTGCTAGTTTCCCGAGCATTTCTTGTTGAGATCTTGCAATCTGGTCTTTCATTTCTTGTCAAGCCTTGGCTAATTGGTCTTCCACTTTTCGTGTTAAGTCATCCTTAAATCTTTCCGAGTCTGCTCAATCTTATCCAATCTATCCTCGTTCATCTTCTTCGTCTTAAGTCGAGTCTCGTAAGGATGCTGATTTTTTGTATGGTCCAGTATTGCTGAGACAGGAGACCCCAAACATTAGTACTAATGTTGTAAAAATGAATGCATGAGAATGCATGATGCATGACTTAAATGTAAAAATATCGATTCAAAAATGGTTTTCGGATCCATTATTTTACGTGCACGGGATTTATTCACAACTTTGAATGTTGTATTAATATCTAGAATGTTAGATTTCCCCCCCCCGATATATTCTAAATTAAGAACCAATCGTGAATCGACACTTTTATGCTCGTGAAATGTACAAATTAAAACATGATCGTGGTATTTTACAATTGATGCAAGATAGATGATTATGAAATGTTATAATGCATTCAAAAAGAAACAAAGTTAATTCACATTAAAATAAATAAATTAATTAAATTACAAATATAACAACAAAAGATAAAAAAACTGTAAATAAAGGCAACAAAGCCTAAATGGTTACTGCTAAACGGAAAGAGTTTAGCATGGCTCTACGGGTGGTCTTCTAGGTCTTACTACATGCGGTTCGGTTCTAGAAGGTACTCGAACAATACTTATTACCCTACTAAGGATAATAAGCACGATTCATGGGGATACGTTTCTCTAAGTCTATGCGGAGACGAAGGTCTCACGAAGACAGAGAGAAAAATATCCCGGAAGTAATTCCCATCCTACACGAAGGCAAAACCTCACGAAGGAGTGGTTTCATGTTCCCACTTAAATGGACGGAGCCCGCGTTGAGAGCTCATGAAATGAGAAGACCTGAAAAAATATTTAAAAATATTAGTAAATATTTTAAAATAAATAAAATAAAGGATCAAAAAATTAAAATAAATCGAATTTAAATTTTTGATCATTAAATAAAATGTAACCGATTTTAGGCTCGACTCTCGAAAATGTCCCCAGCGGAGTCGTCAACTGTAATCACCGTTTTTGGTCCGGGGAGTCGCCACCAACCATTTTTACGGTGCGATTGGAACACCAAATTCGAGTCTGCGAAACCAGAGTTGGATCCGGGAGTCTGTTACGCGTGGAGAAGGATGAGCACCCACACGACGGCCAAAATTAGCACCTATCGGTTACACGATATTTTATATGAACGAAATTATAAATTCGGTCTAACTTTAAAACATTTGTGATCAAAAAAAGATGGTTAGTAAATATTTAAGAAGAAAAAAAATAACCAAATCATGATGATAATAATTTTATGAAATATCAAGGACTAAACCTACAAAAAAATAGAAATTATAGTGATTAAAATATTTAAAATATGGATTGAAATTGAAGAAAACATAAATTATAAGGCCAAAATTATTAAAACAATGACCAAAATTAAAAGCGAATCAAACTGAAAGCCATAAGTGCGAACACTCTGAAGACATAAGGACTGCTTGTGTGATTTAACCATTTTTGCGGGTAACAGACGGTCCGGATCCAGGTACGAGTCTGATCCATGGATATCCAACATCAAAACTATGTCGTTTTGAAGGGCTTTATATACTCCATTTTAACACAAAAAAATCATTTTGTTGTATTTCAAATAAAAAAATTTCATGCTCTCTAAACTTTCTCGCTCCTCTCCTCTGCGCTACTATCCGGTCACCCTCGCTGCCGTGGTCCGCCGGTCACCAGCGCCAGCGTCGCCGCTCCTGGTTGTCGGAAATCGAAAAGTTCGGTACTTTCCAAAGCGTCTCGATGCGAGGATTCCAAATCTGGGCTCGAATTTTTGAGAAGATTGTTGGATTCGTGTAGATCTAAAGTTAAGTTCCGATTTTTCTCACTTTTCTTACTTTTTCTTTCGATTTGCTTTCTCCGATCTCACTCTCTTTTCGATTTCTTTTTTTATTTCGAATATATAATGCTATTTTTTTACTTTGAATACTTATGTTTTTCTTTTATTGATTTTTTCGTTCCAAAATCCTCCTCTTACATCCGATTTCATGGGGTTTTATACCCATGTTCTTATATTAAAATATTACAACAATATGATATTAACTATTTCTCTGATTTTGCAGATGAAAAGACCATGGCGGTGGAGACATGTGATTTGGGCGGTAGGGAGGTGGCCGGTTATCTTAGCCAATGGATGGGCGCGTGTAACGCACGCGTGCCGGTGAGAGGTCAAGCCAGGCGGCGACGGCCAGGAGGGGGAAGGATTTTAGGGTTAGGTTATGTTAATTGTTTAGGGTTTATTTTTGGGCTTTGGGTTTTGTTTGGGTTGGGTTTGTAATATTTGGATAAGGGTTTTAATTGTAAATGGGTTATTACATAAATAATTATAATTAAATTTGCATAAAAATTCAAAACTCGACTCGATTAGACTCGACTCAAATTTTATAAACTCGACTCGACTAGAAAAAAAATTTAAATAAAGTTTGAATGATGAAATAGGACGTGTCAACTCGAATAACTCAAAATTTTTTGATTTGACTCGATTCAACTCGATCAAATACCCAAACCTATTCTAAGGTTGTACAATGGCCTAAGCATTATGTATTCCAAGAGTCACAACCTATAACAACCATCATGGTCGAAGCCATGTGTATAATTGTGATATATGATGCTAAAAAGAAACCCATTAAGACTGAATCATGTGGCCCCATAAGTGCAAACAACCAACATTTTCTATTTATGCTTAACTTCAAATTTGATAGTAATTGTCTAACTAATTTCCTTTAGGTTTAAATATTAAATTTGTAAAGTACTTATCAATTAAATTATAATTTTCTTTAAGTAGATAATTAAAACAAAATTTATTTGGTAAATAATTAGTTACACTAATTAAATTTGGTAGTAATTGTCTACCTAATTTACTTTAGGTTTAAATTTTAATCAATCAAATTATAATTTTAAAGTAGGATGAGTCTACCACGTGCGTCGAATATCATTGAACATCATTAATGTTGAATACCGTTAGACATCATTAAATTGATTAATAAAGATTAAATGATGTTCAGCGTGTTTAACGTTAGAAGCGTTCAATGTGTTTTACGTCCGTCATAGAATTTTTCTTGTAAAGTAACATATACTTTGACTCAACTTACAAATAAAGATTAGTCTATTTTTTGCATTTAAATTAAAAATAATAGAACGAGTGATGCACAACATTAAATGTCATCGACGTAATACACTTCTTAACACTATTAATTTTTAATGACTTTTAAATGATTATTAAAAAAGAAAATTCTATAATGTGCGTCGAATATCGTTGAACAACACTAACGTTGAATATCGCTGAACATTATTAAATTAATTAATAAAGATTAAAAATCTCAAGGACTCAATAAGTAATTAATAAAAAAGTGATAGACTTAACATATAATTATTAATTGCATATTGAATCCTTGAGATTTTTAATCTTTATTAATTAATTTAATAATATTCAACGTTAATGCGTTCGACGGTATTCGACGCACGTGGTAGACTCATCCTATTAAAAATCTCAAAGTTTCAATCCAACCCGATCCCTCCATAAAAAATTAATATTGTTCAATGGTATACGTCATACGTTCTAGACTCATCCATTTAAATTTGACCTAAAAGTTTAATTTGATACTTCTATTTTTTGTTTCAATTAGTACACTAACTTTTGCAAAAAAAATTAAATTGATAATTATACATATTTTTGGTCCAAACTAGTACATAAACTCAAATTTTTGTATGAAAAAATCTATAACGGTCGTTGAACGCCGTTAAACATCACTAACGCCGAACACCGTTGCACACTGTTAAATTAATTAATAAAAATTAAAAACTCCAAGAACTCAATATACAATTAATGAAAGAATGATAGAGTTAATATATAATTATTAATTATAGTTTTAGTCCTTAAAATTTTAAATTTTTATTAATTAATTTAATAATGTTCAACAATAAACAATAAAAATTTGAAGATTATATTTGTGAAAATTTTAGAATTTTAAATTTAATAAACAATAAATTATTAAATTTAATAATATTCATATTTATGAAAATTTTATTTTTTTAATTATCGAGTGTAACAATCATTAATGGTTAAAATTAAAAAAAATATTCATGAAACTTTTAAAATTTTAGGTTTGTAGATTCTGGATAATCCAGAACTTAAAATATTATAATACGTATTCGATCTAAAAATTTATAATCGAATATTTAAACTAAAAATAAAAATTAAATTCCATTAACGAATAATCATATCAAATCAATCCGACAAATATTTTTAAATACTTGGATAAGATTAGTGCTTTTACATAAATATAAAGGAAAAGATAAGTTGTTTTTTTTATTATAATTAAATGCATTATTGCTATTTTTATTAAAAAAGTAAAAAAGAAAAAAAGAGAGACGATAAATAAAGAAAAAAGATATAATAATTAAAAAGCAACTTTTATCAATAAAAAGAAAAAGAAATAAATAATGAATAAGATGATTCAAAAAAGAAAGTAAGAGAAAAAGATTTAAGGATCCATTCTTATTGGTTGGACACTTTGACCTAATCATGCACTAAAAGTATACTAAGAAAACTTTAATAATTTTATAAATATAATATTATCTTTGTTTTAATAAAATTTTTCAATTTCTCCGAATATTTTTATTAATTTTAGATTAAAATTTAAATAATTTAATTAGTTTCTTAAGGAATTTGACCTAATCATGCACTAAAAGGTTATAGTTTAATATTATTTTTAAAAAGTGTAACGGAAAAATATTTTTAAAAAAATATTTTATAAAATATTAGATTTTTTAATTAAAATATAAATGTTTAATATTTTATTAAAAATATTTTTATATAAATAAAATATTTATTTTAAATATATATTATTTTAAAAAATATAAAAAGATTGATGATATAATTTTTTTTACAGTTTTGTGTCACACTTTGAGACACTGTGCTGCCACATGTTCTTTTTAAAAGGTTGTAGTTTTATTTTAATTTTTTTCAATTTTTTTAATCTTTAAAGAAGTTAAAATAATATTTGGTAATATTTAAGATAATTTTATAATATTTTATATTTAAAAATTCAGTTTTAACTTAAATATTTTTAAATGATTTTTAAATTTTTTAAAAATTAAACAATTTAATATTATTATAATTCTTAAAAAAAATAAATCTTTTAAATTTTAAAATTTTGAAATGATTTTTAAAATAAGAAGTTTTAGAAGATAATGTGACATTATTTCAATATATTTTTAAATAATTTTTGACAAATAATTATATGCTTCAATTAGAACTTTATTTTATCATTTTGTTTTTTAGTTATATATTTTAAGTATATTTTACTTAAAAATATAATAAAATAATTTATTATAATATTAATACTTTATACAAGATTAATATTATGTATAATTTTTATAAATATTAAATTTTAAAAAATATTCAACATTTTCCAAAAATATTCATTAATTTTCTAAAATATATATTTTTAATTTTCTGTTAAAAATATTTTATCCTAATATTTTTTAATCAAAATATTATAAAACATATATATACTTAACTACTAAATATATCATATCATTATTTATGATTTTATTATATCAACTATATTTTACGAAATACTTTTATATAAATTAATTTAATTTAATTAAAATTTTAAATTAATTACTAAAATTAACTTATCAAATTAATCATTATAATTAATTATTAATTATCATCAGTTTGTTAATTGGCTTCGAACCAAAACAAATACAAATAGGCAAAGCTGTAACAGGGAAAGCATATTACATGTCATGTGTCGAAGTCGCCGTCAGGCGACCCTTCCTAAACCCACGCGCTCACGCGCCCATTCTCCTTTTCTCTTACTACACAAATGAGATGGGTTTCGCACGCTTCGATACATCAAGAACGCTTGGGATGAGATTCATCTAGCACTTTCCACGGTTGCTCTCATTACACGCGCCTCTCCTTCCCGTTCAACGCGCCGCCTTTACCCCTTCCAATATCTCTTTTGTTCCATATTTATTTTCTGCAAAAGGAAGATCTGAGAAAAGAAGATCCGATGGTAGAGACTAGTTGAGGTTTCGAGGCAGTTGATTTTGTTTTGTTTTTGGTAATTTTAATGAAAGAGGGACATCAACTGATGCTGAGAAGAAGATGGGAGGAGTCACGTCGTCGATCGCTTCGAAATTCGCGTTCTTCCCGCCAAATCCCCCTTCGTACACCGTCGTAGAGGACGGGTCATGCGACGATCGGCTGTATATACCGGAGGTGCCGAGGAGAGATGGCGTCGATGTCTTGAAGCTACGCACCCGCCGTGGAACCGACATCGTTGCTGTCCATATAAAGCACCCCAAAGCTTCAGCTACTCTCTTGTATTCTCATGGAAATGCCGCTGATTTGGGACAAATGTTTGAGCTTTACGTCGAGTTGTGTAATCGCCTTCGAGTTAATCTTATGGGGTACTTTCCTTTTCTTTCATAGAAATTCTGATTACATAATAGGTAGTAATTTGGGACAAACATGATAGTTTTTTCTTGGTTAATCTTAGGTTTCAACTATTCTGCTTAAATTAAAGTTGTTTTACCTTAGTGGAAGTGGTTAATTGTGGCTTTTGATTTTGTTTAATTTGGTGTGTTTTCTTGTGAATTTGAAGCTTTATAAGTGTGCGGTGATTCTCTGTTTATTATTTGTAGTATGAAACAAAGTTTTAACTGTTTTATTTCTATATTAGTTGTAAAGCTGAACTTTCTTGATTCAGCTGTCTGAATGAGAGGATAGTTTCATGGTGATGGTAGGAAAGAATAGAGATTTTAGGCTGGCAGTAAGTGAAAAGTTGGGTTTGATTCTTCGCCATTACTTTTAATACATGGTTACCATATCACAAATTGAGTTTATAATTAAATAAGTGGATCATATACATGTGAATCATGACGATGAGCATGTTGAGAATATGGACAGGATCCTAACCTGTTAAAATTATGCTGATTTTGATAAATGCTATATTAAGAGATTAGTGGTAGTGGTTTTGCTTTAATTGGCTTTATTTCTACATTACTAAAGAGAGAAGGAAGGAGAAAGAAGAGAGTTGGAAAGGATTATTAGTTTAGGCGTTTTGACTTTTTATCTTTTTGGTACTCTTGCTTTACCGTAGCCTTTGCATTATGAGGGGCAGAGGGGGTCATATTTGTAAAGATTACTTGCTTCTTTTTGAGTAGCCGGATGCGATGGAAATATACTTTCCTTTTTCGGCAAATAGTGTTCGGCATGATATGTTACACAGATGCAGTTGTGAGTGGTAGATACAGGTATGTCTCCAACATGTGTATGCTTGATTTGAAGAAAAATATCAAGAAAGCAGTAAAAAGGAGTGTAGGTGT
The DNA here is from genome assembly GCA_035048815.1 of Abelmoschus esculentus. Taxonomy (NCBI): domain Eukaryota; kingdom Viridiplantae; phylum Streptophyta; class Magnoliopsida; order Malvales; family Malvaceae; genus Abelmoschus; species Abelmoschus esculentus. The sequence continues at coordinate 14,320,794 of JAUCBN010000036.1, forward strand.
ATGATTAGAATGTCCTGAAGTTGATATATCAGTTGCATAGGTGTGTGGTTCTCTTACTGGATGTTTTGGTTTCTATATAGTACAGGCTACTATGTAGTAGTAGCTGCGTGTTCTGCTATGGGTACTATGCCTAACTGAAGAGAATTTCTCAACTTCTGATTTCTAGTTTGTCTTGTACTTGAAAATAATGTTAGGGCAGTTATTTACTGTATCCCATTACAGATAATGGAAGGATGAAATTTTTTGTTCTTTTCAGTTTTCACAATTTGGTTTACTTGCGTTCTTGCCAAATAACTAAGATTCCTATCACATAACTAAGTGTCCACAACAGAAACACTCCTTTTTATTTCCAAATTATAGTATCCCAGTCAACTAGTCCTTGTCATGCTATGTTTGCTGTTGATTGGCCAGAGTTCAGCTGCTATTTTGGCCAGATTTTAAAGTGGTAGCTAGCTGTAAAGTAATAGTTGTTAAATATCATATATCATCATTGCATTGATAAAATGTCATGCAAATATACAATGAATGCGAGGAATAATGTTTGTTATACTTTTTCACTGGTAGGCAGTTTAATAGCAAATAATTTCTGTAAGAAAGTTATGTTAGGCCCTGGTTATACTATAAAATGATTTGAAGAAGTTATTAGTTTATTGGGGCTGTTATTGCTCTACTTTTAAGTTGGGGATTATGCACCTTACCTTTTGTTATCAATCTATTAGCAATTTCAATTTATGCGCACTCTCTTATTCTTGTAAATCATCTGAAGAAGTCGAGCAGTGGCAGTTTCATTTATTGGGGCTGTTCTTTCTCTATTTTGAAGTCGGGGATTATGCATGTTACCTTATGGTGTCTATCTATTAGCAATTTCAATATATGTGCACTCTCTTATCCTTGTAATATCAAGGTTGGCTACCTCTGTCGGAGATGATGATCTCTGATCCATGTCTGCTTTGCTATTATTGCATTTTCTTGATGTGAAACTATTGTCTATGGTACTCAGACTCTGGTCTGTGTCTGATATGGGTATGCATCCGACAGAAGGCTATATCCACATACCATGTTTGATACTAGTGTCAGATATTGATTGAATACTTAAAGAAAATGAAGAGTCAGCAACATAAGTTGAGGTTTCATTCTATATACAGGCACAGGCTGACGTGAATTTGATTGAATGATATAACGTGGTTTTCCGTTGACAAGTGTAATACTTAAGTACTCTAATGATGGTGTTGACACAAGTTAATGATAGGGAAGAGGAGAAAAAGGGAGCTTGTTGCTACTTGCTTCCTTGCAGATAGAATTTTCTTTAGAGAAGTTTGCCTCAGAATTAGGCACTGACTTATTACCTATTGAACCCCAAAATAATGTGAGCACATTTCCTATGCGGAGACTTTTGTCGGAGGAAGTGAACTACAGATTCTTAATACTTTAGTCGAGCTTTTTCTTATATTTATTTATTTTATGAAACTGTTCCTGATATAACTCTTTTTTCCCCTAGGTACGATTACTCTGGCTATGGACAGTCAACTGGAAAGGTTGGTCACCTGGTTTCCCTTTTCTTGGTTGCTAATGTTCGGAGCAAACCCTTGTTCATATTTGCTATCGTAATTTGACTATCAACTTGGGAACTTTAAATGGATAAATATTTTCTCGTGCCAAGCATTCTTTCACCTTTTCTTCGAATGAAGTAGACTAATAGAAGTCAACTAAGCTGCTGGTGTGGTGGCAAAGGACTTGCATTGATATTTTCTTTAAAATTTAGTGCAGTGTGATTCAGAATCTATAAATTTTCTTTGCAGCCCTCAACAGTAAATTATGAAGATCTTAGTGTTGCTTGATTGAAACATGTATTCTTTCTAATTGTGGCTCACTTTTATTCGAAACAGCCAACCGAGTGTAATACATATGCAGACATAGATGCAGCATATACTTGCCTTAAGGAACGGTATGGAGTTAAAGATGAAGATTTAATATTATATGGTCAGTCAGTTGGTAGTGGACCTACCGTCGATCTTGCTTCTCGTTTGCCAAACTTGAGAGGTGTGGTTCTCCATAGCCTGATTCTGTCTGGCATGAGAGTATTGTACCCGGTCAAAAGGACCTACTGGTTTGACATTTATAAGGTCTCTCCTATTTCTATTTTCTTGTTCTTTTATCTTGTATATTGCAGACCTTCATTATTGTCTTTTTTTACCCTTCTGATTTCCAGAATATTGACAAAATCGGAGCAGTGAACTGTCAAGTCTTGGTAATTCATGTAAGTATTGTTCTTATTGTTGTTACTTTAATGGGATAAAACAATTTTTTAGTCCCTGAACTTGACAAAATTTCCCAACCTAGTCCTTCAGCTTTGTTTTGGTTCATATGAACTTGACAACTATTCCCATTGTAGTTCTTTTGATGATGTGGCACTTAGATTGTGCCATGTGATAAATTTCCGGCGTGCGGAAAAATTATATCATGAGTCATTCTTGTCATGTCATCCATGAGACTAACCAATTAAGTGCGTCAACTTCATTAATTTTTCTATCTATTTTTTACCAGGTGAATATTCACTAATATTTAAAATAGATGATGTGACGGAAATGACATATGATGTAATTTCTCGCGAAATCATCAGACTAAAAATGTGTCAAAAATCTAAGTTGAATGACTAATACCAAAAACGTGATGGCGATGCTCATTTTTTCTTGTGTTTGCAGGGTACAGCAGATGAAGTTGTTCATCATTCCCATGGAAAACAGCTCTGGGAGCTTTGCAAGAATAAGTACGAACCTCTGTGGGTAAATGGAGGAGGACATTGCAATCTGGAGATCTACCCAGAATTCATCAGACATCTCAAGAAATTCGTACTATCTTTGAACAAATCAAAAGCAGCAGCAGCAGCAGCAGCAACTGCTGCAAATGGTTCTGAAAAAATAGCGGTAAACCCCGAGAATCCGAGCAAACCATCCAATGGTGGAACTTCTGATACTTTCGAATTGGGTGCTGACCTTCCGGAAGTTTCGAGAAACAGTTTGGATAGCCGACTCGAGAAGTCGAAGAAGTCAAGTAAGCCCGAGAAGTCTCGGATGAGCACCGATCGCTTCGACAGATTCAGGAGGAAAAAGGGGTTGGTCTGGTGAGAAGTTTACCACTCAAATAACAAGGGTATGAGTCCCAGTTTGGATTCCCCACTTCTGTATTTGTACTGTTACATCATGGTCCGGCATAAGTCAACAGATTTTTGTCATAAATGTTGTGATTTCTGTGTCTGTATCTTAAAAAAACAAGTTGGAGTAAGTGAAAGATGTTAGATTTTATAAATTGTCGTGTAAGAACAGCCTCTGCCTCAATGCTAAATGAAAAAAAATATATATTTTGCTAGTTTCTGCCATCGATATTCAAATCTTTATTTTTTAATCCATATTTCTTAGCATTTCTTGTACATTTGATACCAAGTTGAAAAGAAAACAAAATAATGAAGTATATGCAGTTCTTGTTGCAAACTATTATTTTGATACTTAGAATCGTTGTTACGGTCTCTAAAGCAGGTCGTAAAGCTCTCGATTGATATAATTTTCTCTCTCTTAAATCTTGGGTTCAATAAACAATTTTTAACCGGACACGATCAAAGTTTGTTTTGTCACAATTACGACTTCTGTTATAAATTATTATTTCGACACGATCAACTTTTTTTATAAACTAAATTAGGGGATGTGATATATATAAGTGAAAAATACATTAATACACAAATTTGTATAAGTTTACACAAATCTTTTTAATTTTAAGGTTTAGAGTTTTAAATTATGATTTGGGGTTTAGATTAAAAATTTTAAAATTTAAAATTTAAAGTTATAATTTAGAGCTTAAGATTCTAAACCCATCCCTAAACCCTAATTCTAAAATCTGTATTAAAACTAAAAGTTTTATTAAATATTTTCCCAAAATATTTTGTAAAAAGAAAAGGGCTAAGCCCAAATTCATGTAGAAGCCCCAATATTGGTCGTTAATCATTTTATATTAATCGAACTTACAGGAAAATCATCCAACACTTATATCCACACCACGAATTCTAACACAAATCCACCAAAGCCTCAACCTCAAACCCTCTACTTTGCTCTTCCTTCCTTCCTTCCCCATTTTTGTACCCTTATTAATATCTTTTATTGAATTGAAAGAATCCAGAGTGAAACAGGTGAATCCCTTAATTTCTATGTTTTTGCACTTGTGTGTATATTTTATACATTTTTTAGAGGAATTTAAGTTGGTATAAAAACAGTGAGTTTTATCTTGTTGGTTACTCTAAAGTATACTCCTTTTTCTGGGAATCTTTTGTTTAGTTTGCATACTTTTCAGTGTACTTTTCTGTTCTGTAGTAATAACTGTTCATTATAAATTCTGGGTTCTAGTTTTAGTTGGTTATGGAAAGGAAATAATGTAGAAATTTGAATGAAATGTATCAAAAAATTGAATTTTGTAAGTTCCCCATTTTTAAATTATTCTCGAAAGTGAAAATTATACTCCAAGATTGAAGCTTTTAGATAAAGGACCTACAGGTAGGTAATAGTTAGCTCAAATGTTCCTTCTTTATTTTATTATGAATAAATATGTTCTGCTATGTTTGTTTTAGGTCAATGTTGAATGCAATCTCTGTTTCAAACACTTGCATTCTGTATCCGAGAAGCCGGTGTTTTGGTCAAAGGAATCGAGGATCAAGAGGTCTTTGTTTGCGAGCTTCTTTGCCTGATAATAATGGTGGGTTTAAAGTGGAGTATACACCATGGTTGATTGTTGGATTGGGTAACCCTGGAGTTAAGTACCATGGAACTCGGCACAATGTATGAATTACAAATTTTGAAGTTGACAGCTTATTTTTCTTATTTATATGGTATTTATGGTGTTGTATGTGTCAGGTTGGTTTCGAAATGATTGATCAAATTTCTCGATCGGAAGGGGTTGTTTTGAATACTATACAGTCAAAAGCTCTAATTGGAATCGGTATACATTTTGTATTTTCGTTGCTTAGGTCTTTTATTTGCTTATTTAACTTTGTCTGGGATTTAATGTCCTTTATTTTTTTTTGTGATTCTGAGTTATGTTTGATTGTTTACTTGGACTCCTTTCGTGATCAGCACAGGTGCCATTGGAGAAGTACCAATTTTGTTGGCAAAACCTCAGACGTACATGAATTTCAGTGGGGAATCGGTTAGTCTTACATTTTGTTTTTCCCTTTTCTCGTCTCGATTCTACCTAGCACGCTCTCAGTTATGCATTCACATGTGATGCATTTGCAGCTAACATGTAACCGGAGACTTACTGCTGTGCAGAGAGTGTTTAGTGTTTATGTAGTTCACTGGAGATACTTACGAATTTCGATTTAAAACTTATTCAGGACTTGGGACAGTCGATCTTAGTTTTATAAATCAAATCTAGAGACTGATATACTGAAACTTCAGAAAGCATAAAACTTACGCTCGGCCATTAGTGCTCTTCGGTTTGACCTGCTCACTAAACATATTTGTAAAATTTCATGCATGTTTGAATTAGGAATAGATATTGATAGATTGTAGTGGTTTATAGGCATCTAAATAAGCATATGCAATATCACAATACTAATTCAAGATCTTTATATGAGGATCAATAAAGAATGTGTATGGAATGTGCGGCAAATGCGTGTCCCTTCGTCTTGGATACATCTTTTCTCCCGCATCCGTTTTCATTATTTTCTAAATAACATTTTGGTGAATTATTTACACCACCTTAAAACTACTTTTATCTCTTAATGATTCCGACCTTTTTTTTTTTTGTTAAGGTTGGGCCTCTTGCCGCTTATTATCAAGTTCCCCTACGCCACATTTTGCTGGTATGCTTGCATTCTTTTAGCTGATTTTTGTGTGTTATTTTTGTTTGCTGTTTAGAGCACTATGGATTTGAATTTCTTTTCCAATGTAGGTATATGATGAGATGAGCTTGCCGAATGGTGTTTTGAGACTTCAGCCGAAAGGAGGACATGGCCATCATAACGGGTACGTTCCATTGATATTACCGGCAGCAAAATTTCTGAGAATCCGACCTTCCGCTTGCACCAAACTAGATTATTTAAGAAGCCTTTGTTTATATTAGCATAAGAACTTTCCGAGGCAGTAGTAAACTTCATCTGTCTAAATTCATTAATCTTTACCTTTCTGAAATCAAAGAGCATGTTGAGATCCTGAGGCAATTTGCTGCTAAAGTGGTGGCTCTTTTGCCTCATTTCTTTCTATACGACGACGAGTTCTGAGCCTGGTTTCTGTAGACATCTCAGCTATTTCTGAAACAGTACTTTGCTCAATAAGTCCTGCTTGAAATCATTCTGCTAAAGTTGTATCTTCCCCTTTCTCCCCACTCAACAAACGGCGACTCAGAAACATGTGCTTACTCTTTCTTGTTGCAGAGTGAAGAGTGTGATGGGCCATTTGGATGGCAGTCGCGAGTTTCCTCGGTTGTGCATAGGTGAGCTCCTTGGAATCACATCGACGCTTACTTAACTCTGAAACATTTGCAACAATAGCACACATTCTTATGACATGGTGAGTCTAAAAGAGCTGTTCCTGGTTCAGGCATTGGAAACCCACCTGGTTCTATGGACATGAAAGCTTATCTTCTACAGAAATTCAGTCCTGTGGAGCGAAATCAGGTATATTACTACCGAATTCGACTATTTTGAAACGTTCATCTCAGTTGCCTCTCTTCGTCATTCTCGAAAACTGCATGTACAACATTGATCCACGTCTAAATATGCATCGAATATGAAGTGTGTTAACGGATGTTTCGACAGATCGACGAGGCGATGGAACAAAGAGTTGAGGCTGTGAGGACAGTGGTGCTGAGTGGGTTCAGCCAGGAAATCTCAAGATTCAATTTGGGGCAGAAGTACAAGCATCACAAAGTTTGACCATATCCATGTTACCAAGCCATGGATGATACAGTTAGTTAAATTTACAAATTGACCTTTAACTATATTTGATTCATATTTAGCTACTTAAAAGTTATGTTTGGTAAGAAATGTTATTCTAAACTATCCAAATTTTCTCGATATAAAACAACGATCTTTAATCGGAAGTTCTAGGGTGAGACATCCTAAAATGAGATTACAAAATCAGTAAGTATTTTTGTATATACCGAAATATTTATAAAATTCTTACAAAAGTGATAAGAGTTTCGGTACAAAAACTCATCTTTGATACCAATCAAATTGTAACAAATGATATCATTTAAGACATATAAGTTGACACTCGTTGCATTGTTATTGGTTTGCATTGTTATTGGTTTATTTTATATACCGGTTGATATTTAATTTATTGAACGATTAATTCATATCTAGAGATGGGTACGGGTCGAGTTAGATTTTTGGTCTACCCGAATTCGACCTAAACACGAATACTTTAAACCCAACTCCGATCCGACCCAAATATCTTTTAAAAAATTCAATCCGACCCGAAAATAAATACCCTAAACCCGACTTTGACCTGACTTGACCTATAGAAAAATAAATTTAGGGACTAAATTGTAAAAAATAATTTTCAGAGACTTAATTATAAAAAATATAATTTTAAGGATTAAATTATAAATAAAAAAATAATTTTAAGACCTAATTATTAAAATTATGGATAGAATTATTATAAATATCCTTAAAATATTATGAAAAAATTACATATTTAGTCCTGCGTCGGGTTGACTATTTTACGACCTAAACCTGAATCCGACCCGATGACATTTTAAAAAATCACCTGACCTGAACCCAATTTTTTCATAAAAAATCTAACCTGATTAGGCCGGATCAAAACCCGATCGAACCGGATAAAATACCCATCCCTATTCATATCTGATACTGGTCCATTGGTCGATTTTACCAACTCATTCACAACACCTATCGATGCTTTAAATATTATTTAAAAAAATTAATATCTCGTAGCGTGTTAATAAGGGTAAATTGCTAGCTTATTTTAATGCCATTAGCTTGAAAAGAATTATAGTTTAGGTTGGAAATTTTAGGGGTTAATTATCAATTTAAGTCATATCTTTGCTCTATTTTTTTTTTCAAAAGTGAAATTATTTAAATTTTTATTTTTTTAATTATTAATATCTAATTTATGATTCGAACTTTTAATTTTGTTAAAAAAAATTAATATTGCATTCTACTGGATCAAATGGTAAAAATGATAGTAACTAATTAAAGGTAAAAATGATAATAAAAGTTTCGATCTTATTTAAAAATCTAATATCTCATTTTATTAGAATAATTAATAATAAACAAGTAAAAATATGATAAACTTTTTAAAAGTGAAATTATTTAAAATTTTAAATTTACATTAAAATGATAATAAAAAAAAGCATTTTTTTCAATTATTTAATTTTATTTAATATTAAAATTATATTCATTGTTACTAATCGATTGAATTATATCATTTAATTCCTTAACCCTAAGATCCCCCTAAGCAAGATGAATCAATTTGGACCCACCTCAAAATAAGAACGTTGGAAACATGGATCAAGCAATATGAATAATAAAAGCAAAAGCCGAAGACTTTCTCTCCTCTCCTCTTTCAATTAGACCGTTGAAACTCCAAGTAACAGAATATATCCCAGTAGTCTCTGATAAACAGAGCCAGCAGAAAACAGAGCGAACCTTCTTCAAGTTTAAAGAAATGGCAGAGGTCAGGGAATCCCAGCAAAGCTCTCATCTTTTCCAAGTCCTTGACCCCATTTCTCTTATTCTTACAATAGAGAGTTCTGTAATGGAAAGAGGTCCTAGATATGGAGCATACTCGGAGTTGAGAGAAACAAAGCTGAGAATGAAGACTGGGATGCAACGGGAAAAAGGAAGACATCGGATTCAAGCAAAAGACGATGAAGAAACAAGTGAAGTTTAGTTCAAGTGTGGGACTGGGGAATTCCAGGAAAGGGTCTTCTGCTTTGGCTCAATCGGTACCTGATTTTTCAAGTTTAAGGAAAGAGAATCAAAGACCACCAGGGATTGAATTGACACCGCCTCCGACCGGTAAGAATTTGTCGAAAGGGAACGAGCCTTGGTTGTCGAATTTGAGGGGGAGTAAATCTGCAAATGCAGGGGAGAAAAAAGGGATGATGATGATGTTGAAAAAGAGTTATGCATGTGTTGAAGATTTGAAAGGGATGTCATTAGGTGCAGCCAATGCTATTAATGGTGAAAACAGGGGAGGGAAGACTAATGGCAGAGGTGTTGCGGGTGGTAATACTATTTTGAGCTATAGACAGTTTTAGATTTATTTTCTTTTTGGTAATAAAAAAGGGTTTGAATTTCAGTTTGGTTTTCTGGGTTTCCTGATTGGATTTTGGAGTTTTATTGTTTGGAATGAGAGATTGTTTATCCTTCCCTGAATTACTGAGTTGAATTGTTCAATAAATTCAAGATTGAAGAGTTAATGTTTCTGTTCTGTCAATTTTCCTCGGTATTTCCAGTAGAAAGATTCATTAGTCCTAATTGGAACATAAACTAAATCATGGTAAAGATTCAAACAGTACTCTAAACAATTGAACTGAACAATGAAGCTTGTCGTTCAAAGTTCTTCAGGCCTCGGTTTTCGGGTATTCGAAGACGACATCTTTCCCGGTTAACGTCCTGTATAGTCCTGCAACTGTGTTCAGCTTGTATTGTGTTGTTCCTTTCCTTGGGGTGTAAGAAACCCTGATGAGCAGTGGGAGAATTAGATATGCCACGCATGAAAAGAAAAGCTTAACTACAAGTAACTACATTCATTATTTTGGTTCCATCCACTTGGTATCTGGTGTGCTTCCAAACAATCTCAGTCTGGTGCACTAAATCTTCAAGCATTGCATCATGAACAGCAGTGAGTGTCCGGTTCCGGGGAAGCTGAACATAGCCTTTCTTTGGTGGCCTCAATATCCTCCTGTTGGCAAGCACCATAACAGTCTGGAAAAGAAAATAGGCAAACCAATGAACTGCCTAGACTATCGACTGTGGCAACACATGAAAGTCAGGAAAAGGGAATGTGATTCGAATCCATACGCTGCCGAGTCGATAAATAAATCTTTCCACTCAATCTTCAAATCCTGGTTAGCATTCTCCAAATCAAATAGTGTCTGCAATGGCATTAAGCCTTTGAACTAATCAACATCTGGACTGGAACACAATAAGGCTCTTCAACATCAGCTAGACAAACCTGTGCCACTGTCTCTTCAAATTCAATGGGTTCAGCATTCTTGTCCCTGTGGATCTTCTTCCTTGAGGTGTACATCTTGGCAATTCTATAAAACATTAATGTGCTAGTCTAAGGGCCAATAGACGACTGCCATGTGGCACATATAGACAGGAAAAAAGACGCTTTCTTGTTGGCATTTATCTAAATGGGCTCTAATTGGCATCAAATGGATGGGAAAATGAATTATTACAACTGTAAAAGGACCTGGTTTTGTAATTGGTCTTGGGAATGGGCTTTCAGTTTTGTATTATATGTAAAAGGATAATTGTTTTTTCTACTGTTTATTTTTATTTTTGGGTTTATTTATTTATCTATTTTTAGTTTTATTTATAATAAAATGGAGTAGTATATATAGATATACCCAAATAAAATTTGATATTACATAGTAAGACTGTAAAGACGGTGTGACATAAATAAATTAAAAAAATAAAGTCCAATGTTAGATTTGAAGATTTTTGAAGTATAACGATATTTTCGAGTCAATTGTAACTGGTCTTGTAATAGTTTAAAAGTAAACTATATTCGATGCCATTAAACTATTACAATTGACTCGAAAATATTGTTATACTTTTAAAATGTATAAATCTAAAACTGAACTTTATTTTTTTAATTTATTTATGTCACTCCGTCATTGATTCTTAATGAGAAATTAACTCAAAAATATATTATTTGTCTGAAGAAAAAATAATAAAAACAAGTTTTAAAGGATTTGAACCTAAAATCCTTCGGTACGAAGGCTAAACCTTAATCACTAAATTAACATAAAATTATATAATGTTTTATTACAAATATAATATATACCAAAATACTTAAAATTAATTTAAATTATTTTATAAAATAAATAATACCATAAATAATATAAAATATATTATTTATATATACATATTTTATCTTTATATATTACCTATATTTTAAATATATTATTTTTATAAACAACTTAAAATATTCATAAAATAATATATAAAAACCATAAAACCTAAACCTTATATTTTACTTTATAAACTCTAAACTACAAATCACCAAACTTAAACGACAGTGTTTGGCGTTTAACAATTTTTAATTTATTTTTTTCATATAGACCTATTATTTTATGAATATTTTGAGTTTTAATAAAACAAACATATTTATATTAAAAATAATATATATTGGTATACATAAAATAATATGTTTTATATTATTTATAATATGAATATTTTATATTTTATAAAATAATATAAATTAACCTCAAGTAGTTTGAGTATATAATATTTACGATAATATATTATATATTTTTATATTGGTTTAATGGATAAGGTTTAACTTTTATGTTTGAAGATTTTTAAGTTCAAATCTCTAAAATATTTTTATTATTTTCTTTTTAACAAAATAATGTTGTTTTAGATTAAATTAAATTTTAACATAATTATATTAAAATAGCGTTGTTTTGAGTTAACGTCCCGTTATGAATTAATGATGAAATGACATAAACTAATCGAAAAATACAATTTAATGTTATATTTGAATATTTTTAAATTGAATAATATTGTGAAGTGAATAATAATAATTTGATGATACTTGATATAATTTATTTTTAAATTAATTAATAATATTATTTATAAAAGTAAAATATAAATTATATATAATATAATTTATATATAATAAAAGTATCTCAAAATCAGAATTTTAACAAAATAAAAAGAGTAGAAAACAATACAAATATCAGTGTCGTCGGTAGTAGTGGTGTTCATTGTCGGATATGGGATCAAATTTGATTTTTTTGGATATCCGGGTTTCCGGATCGATGATATAGAAATTTGTATTCAATCCGGAAAAAAACAGTTATCCACATATTCGGATATCGGATATCTAATTATCCAAAAATATAACTTGATTAAAGTAATTTTTTAAATTTGAAGGTTATATTTATGAAAGTTTTAGAATTTTTAATATAATAAACAACAAATTACTGAATACAACAAGAATCACATTTATAAAAGTTTTAATTTTTAAAATTTTTGAAAATAACAAGAACTAAATTATTAAACATAACAAGATTAATATTAATGAAAATTTAAATTTTTGGATAATCCGAAACTTGAAATATTTTGATATGTATCCGAACCGAAAAATTTAAAATCAGATTGGATATCCGATCTAAAAAATAAAAATCAAATAAGATATTCATATTTTCAAATCGAATCAATAGATAATCGAATTAGATCGACTAAATCAAATATTTTTAAATATCCCTAATCGGTAGTTCTATGTATTATTATTATTGACATAAAGGTCTGTGTTATGATTGGTGGCCAAAAGTTTGGAAAAAAATATTCATGTCCCTCTCATGATACCCATTGGCTCCACCATTACTGCAAATGTGACATTCAAAGGATTATCAAATAAACCATTGAAAAATACTATTTTTTTAATAAAATTAAAATTTTGAATTATAATATTTCTAATAAAATAAATTAAACCAAAAATATAGTCAATATTTAATGCTTTAGAGACATGTTTGAAAATTGATTCTGAATATAACTCATTAAATTAACAATTTTCAGTTTTTTATATAATATTTTTTGAACTTACATTTTATTTAAAATTAAATTTAATAGAGTTGTAGTCCAGTGAATGGACGTTTGAGCTCTGACAGTGAAGGATGAGACGGTGCAATTCTTATCTATATTTTTGCTATTCCACAAATGTAGCTGTCCATTATTATCAATATTTTTTATTTATTTGTTAAAAAAGGGAAATATAAATAGAAAATATAGTCCACTAATTAATCATCTTATCTAGGGTGATATCGAGCCGAGTCCGAGTTAGGCCAGGCTCGACTCGACTCGAAAACAGACATATCTAAGCTCGGTTCGGTTCGAGGCTCGATTCGAAAATAATATTATTGAATTCGGCTCGGGTTCAGAGCTCGTCAGGCTTGGCTCGGGCTCAACTCAGTTCGGTTTGGTTCGAAACGAAAATTTTTCTACATTATTGTATTTTATTATTTATTTATTATTTATAGTTTTGTAAATTTGTTTTAGTTGATAATATTTTATTTTATTTATTTTTAGAGGATTTACTCTAAATTATTTTATTATTTTTTGCTAAACAAATTATTTTTAATGTATATATATATGTTTATATATAATTATTCTGAGACTATTCACGAGCTTTTCGAGCTGAGTTTGGGTAAGGTTGGTTTGGTTCGTTTAAATCTCGAGCCGAATCCGAGCCCGAGTCGAGCTCACTCGAGTCGTGCTCACTCGAGTCGTGCTCACTCGAGTCGTGCTTTGACCGAACTTTGACCGAGCCGAGCCCGAGTAGCTCGCGAGCCGGCCAGACTCATTATCACCCCTAATCTTATCTATTGCATGAAGTCGATTTTTTAAATCAAATATCAGATTTATAAAAATAAATAAGTATACTATGCAATAAATATTATTAAATGTGTAAAAGATATAGTTCGTTTTTATATTCAGAAAAATGTATATTTAAAATTTTTTATCTTTTTTTAATATATAGAAATAACAATCGACAGGGATTGAGTACCTTAAACTCCCTTTAAGTTTCGTTCATGATTGGATCCAAATTTAAAGATTTTCTTTCACAATTTTAATGTTCTTTGCAGCTCCCCGTGCTCCTTAAATAAACATTTATACAAAAAAGTAAACTATGTAATAAAAAATAATCGTAAAAACTAAAGAGTATGCAAAATATGAATAATAAACTCAAATAAATTATGTTATAATATGTTACTAAAATTAAAGTTAAATAAATATAATTTTTAAAATTTTGAAATGATATAATAAATATACTACCATACATTGGAGAATTATAAATTATTGACATTTTTGGTACGTTGGCATAACTAGATAAGGAGCTTCCAACGGCATTGCTTGTCAACAAAATCTTTATCCTCAAACTTGAAACCATTACCACCCATACCATGTTGTCTTTTTTTAAACAAAATATTTATTACATTTAATATGAATTTCAAAGATCTGAAATGGAAAAAGAAATAGATTTCATGAAATTTGACAAGAAACTATATTTTATCCATATCGATTCTCGTCCCGTTTCGTTGAAAATTTAAAAACAAAACAAAGAATTCATAACTAGTGTCTTGAAAAAAATGACCAACGGATACTTATAAGTACAAGTTTAAAAACAAAGGGAAGGACTAGAATGTCGATAATTTTAGTAGCCTTCTGGCTTGTGGGCGATGAAACTGATGCATTGCACTTGACGCACGTTGTCGAATCCGATGATTCTAACGAATGCGCCGGGGTATTCCTTCTTGCACTCTTCTAGCTCCGTCAGCACTTGAGATGAGTTGGTGCATCCGAACATAGGGAGCTTCCACATGGTCCAGTAACGTCCGTCATAGTACCCTGGTGACCTATGGTTCTCACGGTATACGAATCCTTGCTACACGTATCAAAACATAAATATGTAAAACAAATATCTCATTTGTGAAATAATTTATTGATATTTTAGAGTTAGAAAATACCTCTACTTCGAATTCTAAGCAAGGAATCCATTTAGATCGAAGAAGGTAGTCTATTTCTTTAGCCAATTGTTCAGTAGTGAGAGTAGGAAGGTACGAGAGGGTCTCGAACTTCTTCTTTCCAAGCGGAGGCCACACCTACACTCAAAAAAATCCCTTTAAATATTCGATTCATCTCGATTCATGTAATTCCTATATGAACACTAACTAATTTAAGTCCAAAACATAAGTACCTTCATGCATTGCACTCTACCACCATTGCTTGCAAGGGAATTGATGTCGTTGTTGGCCTTCCTGGTGCCGGGGAAAGCGGCGGCGGACTTGAGGCCGGTGAAGGGGGCAACCATGTTGGCCTGAACCGGGGAGGACCGGTTGACGGTGGCAATGGTTGCCGATGAGATCATTGAGGAAGCCATTGCAGTTTAGCAAGCAAGTGCTATTGCCTTGGTGCAATAACGTCTGTATAGAAGAATTTATGGTTCGCTGCCAAAGTAGAGAGGGAACTTATAGGAGCTTAGGCTCCATCCAAGCCAATGCGACACCACTCATTTTTTTTTTTATAATTTTTAAATTAGATATATAATCTGGCTATTTTTCTCAAACCCTTATATTTCACTAAATTACAAAACAGTACCTTTTTTATTTGATTTTCTCTTTTAACCCATGAATTGAAAATTTATGGCTAACACGTTAAACCTAAATTCAATGGCTGAGAATTTTCTTATCTCTATATCTTTAAATTTTGAATAAATACCATCCAATTTAATAGAACAATTTTATAGGTCCCATAGCCCTTCCATTTTCCCCGAGGCGGTTTATTATATGTGTTTATGGTTAATCAACATATTAAAACGGTTAACCTATATATTTTATACTTAGTATAATTAGATAATAATATATAAAATTAAATATGTTTATCTTAATACGATTAATCATGGACACCCCTAATTATTATAATGACCGAAGGCGATCTAGACTTTGATATTTTGAAAATTTTGCATGTAGTCTCTCAATATTTTTATAAATTTTAATTTCATCCTTTAAAATTTTAAAATTTCTGTTGAATTGTTGATTTTTTAAAATATATCTAATCAAACCTTTCTAATTTTTCTTAATTTTCATTTTTTGAAAATTTTAATTATAATCCAATTTATTAAAAAATAAATTAAATCAGTAGACATTTTGTTAACAAATAATTAAAATTATTATCTTTTTGATGTTTTTTATATATAGAACTCCTATGGGAAGATTTGTGGTTGTCTCTGGGGTTGAGCAAAACTCGACTCGAAAAAATCGAATAATTCGACTCGATGCAAAAAATACTCAACTCGTTTTGACTCGACTCGAAATTTCATAAACTCGTCTCGAGTCGAAAAAAATTCAAATAAAATTCGAGTTATAAAATAAAAATTTGAATAACTCGACTAATTCAATTTTTTTAATAATTAAAAGACTTATTTTTAAATTTGAGATGAATCTCTCAATTATTTATCATATATAGATTGATATATAAAAATATAAAGAAATATTGCTACATATCAAAAAATATGAACATATATATATCTTAAATGATTAGAGAAAGTCATTTAAACTATAATCAAATCGTATTATAATATGATAAATAATAACAATTAAATATTTATAGAAACTCAAAAACTCGATTCGACTCAAATTTCTTAAACTCAACTCGAATAAAAAAATTAAATAAAATTTGAGTTGTAAAATATGACTCGTCAACGCGAATAACTCAAAATTTTTTAACTCTATTCGATCGAATACTCACCCCTAGTTGTGTCACCCTCTGCACCATCACAACAAATATGACACCGGTCGTTTTCTTACAATTTATTTGATTTACTTTTCTCAGTATTTCATTGGATGGATTGTCGTGTTTAATTTTTCTAAAACCCTTTAAATTTATATTTCACTAACATACAAAATATTAGCTTTTCTTTTTTCTTTTTCCAATTTGATCACTTTTCTTAACCCATAAATTGAAAATTTGAGGCTAAGACATAAAAGCTAGATGTAATGGTTGAGAATTTTTTGTACATATCTTTAAGTTTTAAATAACTACCATTCAATTGGTTTGACAAGAAGATTTGTATATTTTTAAATCGAGTTCGACAGATTTAAATTTGTTAAATTTGTTGGACAGCAAATAAGATTACTGACGGAATATAGCTAAATTGACTCAATCTTGTAATATTTTTATTTTAAAAATTTAAAATTTTTATTATGTTTTAATATTTAAAATATAAAAATTAAAGTTAAAAGTTAAAATTTAATTTCTTTCTGAATTCCGACAGTGATGAGGAAGGAGAAGGAGAAGAAAATAAGTGTTATCTGAATTTCTATCTATATTTTGGTTTCTCCACAAATGTTGCTTTCATTAAAATAAATATTTTAATTTAAAAGAAAAATATAAACTGAAAATATATAAGTCCACAAATGTTGGGTTAAATTTACTTTTAAAAGTAATCTAAAGAAACAACTGTAATCGATCGTCATTTTTGGTTTTTTAGGCATAAAAATAATTTTTTAACCCTTAACGTTTAAGATTTTTATCATTTTAGATTTTATTTTTTAAGATAAATTTAACCTTTAACCTGTATCTTTTTGATGAGAAATTATATTATGGAACGTTCCCACCACGTCATTCATGTGACCAACCAATAAAAATTATCAATTTAATTATTTTTTCCAACTCATCATTTTTATTAAGTGAATCTTCACTAACATTTATTGTAAATTAAGTTTAAAACAGTTTTTACCAAGTGAAGATTCACTTGGTAAAAATGATAAGGTGGAAAAATAATTAAATGAATGTTTTTTATTGGTTAGTCTCATGGATGACGTGGTGGGAATGTCCCATAAAATAATTTATCATTTTTGACAAAAATATTTCATTTTTAACTAGCGTAATGATTAGATAGTTAAAAAATCAACAATAATGATATGTCATATATATCTAGAATGATATTTAAGATTTGAGAATTCTTAGTAGCCTTTTATTTTAGATTTAATTAATTTTTAATAATTTTTTTGAATTTTAATTATTTATATTTTATGTTAGGTAAAATTATATTTTACATGTATATATTTATTATTATCGTAAAAAATTTAACGATAATGACATGTTATATATATGTTGTAACACCCTCGACCCGGTGTCACATTGAGCCTCCGACCCAAAACCTGTATTTCAAAATTTCGTTTGAAAGTCCAATAATAAAATCAAACTCAAGTCCAAATACGGTCCATAAAATTCATTTAAATTAAAACAAAAGCTCAAAATAGTTTAAAATAACCGGAGCTCCAAAATATTATAATCCATTTTAAACATTCAACCAAAATTAAAATAACATAGTTACAATTACATATAGGGTTCAACATTGTACTAGCCCACTAAATCTACCACTGTACTCTGACACATAGTCGATGCTGAATCCAAACCTCGATGGTGCTCCAAAAGAACTGGCTTCACCTAACCTACGCACGAAAACACATTTCGAAATGCTGAGCTACAAAATCTTAGTGGGTACGCCGAACTCGGCCAACATCATGTATATCATAAGCAGTAAAGCAAAACATATAAATCTCATGCATGACATGATGGTCTAGCATGCTTGTCTATCTCATGGTATAGATGAATGTATACTGACGCACACAACATATACATATCAAAATAGACACACTAGGTAGTGAGGCTCGCGTCCACACAATATCGGGATCCTACACTACGAGTAGGGCTCGCGTCCTCACAGCATCAGGATCCCATACTCAAGGATGAGGCCCGCGTCCACACAATATCGGGATCATACATCCGGGATTTGAGGCTCGCGTCCACACAGCATCAGGATCCTCCAAATCCCATACTCGGAATGTCACATCGAGTATCTTCGAATGAGGCCTGCGTCCACACAACATCGGGATCCTACATCCAGGATGGTCGTCAAATCATCACCCGGAATATTATATCGGATGGTCTTCGACATGTTGCAACATTTTTGGATATCCAAATTTTCATCACATAAGGACTCAAACCCCACAAACGATCCACCTAGGATCTTAGCACAACAAGATGTATTAAGATTATCTCAACTTAGTCTTTCAGGGTTATAATTATTGATTTTGGTTTAACAATCCATTTCATACTTTTAAGATTAAAGGGGACTATTTATTACAATCACCGAACCTCAAATCTCTATTCAAACTGGGAAAGATTATACAAGGATATCGATTCCCTTAGGGGGTATCGAAACACCCTGCATCGATACCCATCCAAAGAGGGTATCGAAACACTAGTATCAATACTGGTACCGATACCCTTTGACCAACTTCAAGGTCAACAAAAGGGGGATTATCCGATTCGATACTAGTATTGAACCACGGGCATTATCCGATGTCACTGAGGGTTTGTTATCGAACCACGGTTCGATAAGCCTGCTTAACAAGCTCATTTTTCTCTTAGGTATATCAATACACGGGCCAGCGGTATCAATACCCCCTGCACGATTTGCAGGTCTACACTTAGAAATTTCTAAGGATTCCTTCCCAAACTCAAACTAATTGATCCTAAAGTGTTTCTACTCAATCTTAAAGTTGTTTAGAGTGTTTTAACAATATTTTCCAATCATCAATCACCTTAACATGAAAATCACCATTAAAGCTTAACAAGCTCATGCAACCAAGCACATATACATGTATTTACATGAAATGCATCCTACCATGACAAGAATGATGGAGAGAAGAGTTGAGAGTACCAACCTCTAGCAAAACAGTAACCAAAATCCGAACTTACTCTTCCAAGCTCTTCTCTACAAGAAGGGGATAAAACCAAATCTTAAGCACAACTAGAGATGTCTTTAACTCTTAAAAACATCAAGAAAACTTAGAAACAACTCTCAAAACTTCATTCTCGGATTACACCTTAAACCCCCACTAAACCTTCATCTTCTCCAAACACTTACATTTTTACCTTGTTTTAAAGATCCACAACAACCCTATAACATCTCTACTACCACAAAAACGAGATTCCAATCATAACTCTTAAAGATCATACCTTTAACTCTTACTTTTCCTTGCTACCAAGATGAAGGAGAAAGAAGAAAAGGGAGAGGATGATATCACTTTGCTGCAGAGAAATAAAAACCACAACCCTTCTCATCAACCTATTTGCTATTTACCAAAGAGCCCTTAACTTACAATTCATAAGCCCAACAACCAACAAGCCCAACAAGCCTAAGGTCCAACAAGGCTCAAACTAAACAAACTCGGGGTCCAAAACCAAAACTCAACAACTCGGGTTAACCCGACACTTGGATACGAGAAATCCGGATCGTTACATATTTAGAATAAGGTTAGATGCCATGTTATTTAAAATATATTATCACATATATATGACATATCAATATTGTTAAATTTTTAACGATCTAATCATTATATTAGTTAAAAAATAAGTTATTTGTCAAAAAGATATAGGTTAAGGATTAAATTTATCCCAAAAAATAAAGACTAAAATGATAAATATTATAAACGTTAAATGTTAAAATTATTTTTATATTTTTTACACTAATGTTTTTATAACCGTCTAATTTAGGAGTATGCATAATTAATTATGATTATAAATAGATATAACTGTTATATTTATTGATTGATTAATTAAATTATTAATGTTAAAGAGTTTTGGTTAATTAAATGCTAAACATGATGGATAATAATAATTTATAAGTTACACGGTTATTAAATTATTTATAATATATATTTTGTTTATAAGATTAATTACGTTAATTTCGAGATTTTGATCGTTTAATTATTAGAGGTTAAAATTGTTAATCACTTATTAATAATTAGATTATAATTCAATAATCATTATTACAATTAACTGATCCTGTTAGACTAAATGATACAATTAACGTACCATGAATACTTCCACTATATATGTGTTTTTTGATCATGGTTGTAATTATTATTGTATCAGTAGTTATAATATATATTTTTCTAATATTGACTTATTTGTATTAATGTATTTTAATATATCATTTTAAGTTTATCATTGATTTTTAAATATTTTGCATCTGCAATGTATTATAATGGAAATTTTTGAGTTCGATGTCTTCAATCGAATTTGCTTGTCAAGTGATTAGAGAAGTGAACTTTGTGTGTTGATGGAAGAGGCAATAAGAATAAATAAAAATTATAATTTTAGAGTAGTTCGACTTCTAAATTAAGCTTACATCTATTATCTTAGCTTCCCCACTTATAATTTCAAATCATGTAAAACCTTTAGTTTTTCTTTTTTCTAAGCTTAAGAGGAAACTTTTACAAATCATAGACGTATATAGGGACATAGGTATGTATATTATGGGAGGAGTTCTTGTCTCTCATAAATTTTTTTAGTATAATAGTTTTTAGGGTCCCTATTAGTTTATTAGAAGTCAAATAAGGTTTTCCCCCTCCTATTTTTTAGATTTTAAAGCTTAATAGTGTAACACACCGAACCCGTATGCTACATTTGGACCACAAGCCCAACTCGTTCTCAAAAATTTTTCCCTTTTCAAAACAAATCCAATCTGTACCATCAACATGACATAATAATTAAAAGCAATATTAAGTATCAAAAACAATTTAAACAAATTCAAAGTACGTAGTTAGAAGCTCCAAATACGATTTAATAAAATATTTGACCAATACAATTTAAATAAATAGAGTTGCAATACAAAGGTCTTACGAATACATGACCCATTATATCTAGCAATTATATTCTACCAATCAGTCAATATTGAAGATCCAAGATGATGGTGCTCTACCACGTTCAACCTCTTACCTCCCTACGCACGGAAACACATTTCAAGTGCCTAGCTATAATAGCTCAGTGGATACACAATCTATCGACTGTGCTTGAAGTAAATCATAAATATGCACATGCTAGATGATATATGACAACATGGTATGAAGTAGTGGCGCTACCGTCATCACCTAAACACATGACATGACAAGCAATAATCAAAACATAAAGTAAACAATCTAGGAGTAAGGCTCAATGTCACCCAACACTAGGGGACCCACTCATGCCCGAAATCTTACATCGGGTTGCTTTAAATCTAGCATCGAGCTAGTATACTCGAAATCTCGTATCAAGTCTTCACTCTAAATCTCACATCGAGTGGGGATTGAAATCTCACATCAAGCAAAGTCATCATCTTGAATCTCACATCGGATGATCTTCAATACATCACCTAAAATCTCACATCGGATAGCCTTTATTATGTTACAACACTCACTCACTGGGTATCCGGATCCCACCATACACATGCTCAAACAACACACAATGATCCACCAAGGATCCTTAGACCATACTATTGCAAATCATCACTATAAGTAAACCATCACAATGCAATATCATCATATCAGCAATTAAAACACCAATTACAAGTTTGATTATTCATTTTATGCTTAACCCACCCTTAGAAACTATTACAATAAATTATTGAACCCCTAAAATCAAACCTTAAAAACTTGGACAAATTAATTTGCCTGTATCGGTACGAACTCCATATGTACCGATCCCTCTCTGCGTACTGATTCGTCCGTCCTCGTATCAATACCGAAATTGCATTTGGTGCAATTTACCCAATAAGGCATACCGATACACTTACCTGGCATACCGTTACACTTACCTAGCATATTGATACTTCATATTACTACTCATATATTCAGTACTGGTCCCGAGTTCGTACCGATACACCCTTTGGCATACCAATACCAAAAATAGTCACTGGAATTTGAATTAATGCACTCGTACTAGTACTCTTCATGGACTTACCAATACCCCTGATAGGAATTGCCTATCTTACTAAATCCTGAATATCAGTATCGAAGCCTAAAAAATACAACATGGAGCTCGAATTTCACCTGTTTTGTTCCCAAATGTAATCCTATCAATCTAAAAATGTTCCTATATGTTATTGGGAGTATTTAAGTGAGTTTCTAATCATTTTCAACCAAAAATATCGTTTATATAGCAATTTACCATAGATGCATATTCAAGCTCTAACCTCAATTAAAATCACCATACACCAATCAAACATGCTATAAAGATGATACAAATGAAACTATAGGATTTGAGAGTGTACTAACCTTCAAAAGCAATATGATGAACCTCTCAAACAGCTCTTCAAGATTTCTCTTTGTCCAAGCTTGAGGATGGTTCTTCTTTCTCCCTCACTACAAAGGAAGGTTACCAAGAGGTTACTGTTCTATTTAGATAATTTATGGGAGTTGAAAGCAAACTCTAACCATCCTAAAACTCTCCCAAAATTTATTCTTGTTCTTCTCTAAAACCTCCATAAAAAATTCAACCTTCATAATTTTTAATCATACATACCTTGTTAGATAGATCTTTAAGAGCTAAACACACCTCTCTCTAGTAACAAAACAAGATTTTACACTCCAAAACTCAAAATCTTACCTTTGATGATAGGGTTTGAAAAGGAGGAGGATGGGAAAAATGAGAGATAAAGCAACAAGATATGACCTGACCAATTCTCTGCGTAATGCAAAGAATAAACTCATTCCCCCTTTTTTTTTCCCAACATTAAGTAATTACGGAAATACCATTTGGTATCCTTTCAAAGCCAAGTCCAAACCAAGATCTCAAGCCTAACAACATTTCCAAGGTCCAAACATGAGGCCCACTGCCTCAGATTAACCCGATATCCGAGTTTTGAAACTCAGGCCGTGATAAGTAGACCCTTTCTCTTCTTAACATTTGATCCTACTTTCATCCTTAGACTTATACTACAAACACTACACACTTGACTTATACCAAAAAGCCAAGCAATCTTCTTTTATACCGAAAAAAAGAAACAAACAGAAATCCTCACTTAAGTCGATGTTTGCACAAATAAAGTGCTTACTCAATCTTGTACACTTGAACACATTATAACAAGATTTGCTTGAAGTTTTTTCTAAAAGAAAATATACAATGAATGCATAAAATTCTTTTCTAAATCATTTATTGTTAGTTAATAGATCATTAGATTCTTCAAATGCTTGTTGGTTCATTTTAACTACCATATGCGTTTGTGACTGTTGGAAAAGATTT
Organism: Abelmoschus esculentus; assembly: GCA_035048815.1. Taxonomy (NCBI): domain Eukaryota; kingdom Viridiplantae; phylum Streptophyta; class Magnoliopsida; order Malvales; family Malvaceae; genus Abelmoschus; species Abelmoschus esculentus. Next base: position 14,344,612 of record JAUCBN010000036.1, read on the forward strand.
GGAACCATTGTGATAATTTTTATGCTTAATTTTTCAATTTAGAACTATCAGTATCAGTACGTGAGTAACTGTATCCGTATGCCCCTATTTTGAGAAATAGCCATTGAAGGCTAAAAATGCTTGGAGGTTTTGAAACCATGTTGACAGTATCGGTATTGTTGGTACGCAAAAAACGATTTTAAAAGCTTATTTCCAATACGTGTATCGATATAAAGGGTTAAGTATCTACATGGGTCTCTCGATATCAATACCGAGGTTTAATATTAATATTAAAGATCTATTTTTTACTATTTTGAAGTTAGAAAATATTTATTATGTGTTAAAAACATTCTAAAACCATTTCAAACATATTTCTTGTATTGCTTACACTTAAAAGCATCTTTACAATCTTTTCAGTTTAATCCAAAAATATTTTTCAGTTATATGAAAACAAAAATCTTAACATAAATATACTGGTATTTATTTATTTATTTATTTATATGATAATATGAATATTAAAATTATTAATTAAGTTGAACAAGTTAATTAAATATTTTATTTTAAATATAATCATACAAGCAATAAAATTGGCTAAGACAAAAATAAAAATTAATTTAAAATATTAAAACATTGTTCATATACAAGCTGGTATTGATCGAAATGAACCAAAACAATTAAAATTGTACTTAAATTACCTGGTATATGTTTAAGATTGATATGATGGATATCGATATAGTTGGTACCAAGGCTTCAATTCTCATTTTGTGTTACTAAAATATACAGTTGTTGAATATTTATATACAATAAATACAATTTATATTTATAAATCAGATAATGATACGTGGTTAAAAATTAACTTAAATAAAACAATAATAAAGTTTCTAAACCATATCATCTCTCTTTTTTTATCACTCTTTCAATCGTTCGGGAGTCGCCCTAACTAATTTGGACCGACCCACGCCGCACACTTAGTTTTGTTAGGTACAGTGGTGGATCCATGCGTTAAATAGGGTTGACCCGTGTCCACCCTGAACTTTTTAAAATTCACATATTTACCCTTAATTTTTTTATGAATTAGTCCTTAAGTTTTTGTAATATTTAAGCTTTGTGCTCACCCTGAGATTTTGAAATTTCAGATGTGTTCATCCTCAAATAAATTTCTGGATTCGCCACTGGTTAGGTGAGTCTCCCAGTAAGGATTTTCTACGTACATAACGTCTTGAACCTAGGACTTGTTTAAACGAAACAAAGCTGCTTAATACTTAGACCACCTTTATTAATATCATACCATCTCATTTAATATAAAAGCATACATCATTAGACCCTTAGGTAGGTGTAATAACTTCACAATTATGTGTTAGGTGAGAACCCGTGTTAAGATAACAACGCTCAAGCATTGGTTGTGCACAAAAACTTTATCCTATCTTCTTTAAAACCAAGACCACAGCTTGAATTGCAAAGTATATGAATCAGTGACAGACATGAATTCATGAAATATGGCAAGAAAATATAGTTTATTCATATCGGTTCTCATGCCGTTCGATAGAAAATTCAAAAACAAAACAAAGAAACCATAGCCAATACCTCAAAAAAAGGACCGGTAGGAAAATATTTAAGTACAACTTTGAAAACAAATGGAATCCCTTACGAGTGAAGGGATTGAAATGTCGACAACTTAGTAACCATCAGGCTTGTGGGCAATGAAACTAATGCACTGCACTTGACGCACGTTGTCGAATCCGATGATTCTAACGAATGCGCCGGGGTATTCCTTCTTGCACTCTTCTAGCTCTGTCAACACCTGAGATGAGTTGGTGCATCCAAACATAGGGAGCTTCCACATGGTCCAGTAACGTCCATCATAGTATCCTGGTGACCTATGGTTCTCACGGTATACAAATCCTTGCTGCATATATCCGTAACATAAATATGTAAAACAAATATTTCATAGGAAGTGATCTATGCAGTAGAATAGTTTATAGTGATTTAAGAGTTAGAAAACACCTCCACTTCGAATTCCAAGCAAGGAACCCATTTAGAACGGAGAAGGTAATCTATTTCTTTAGCCAACTGCTCAGTGGTGAGAGTGGGAAGGTAAGAGAGGGTCTCGAACTTCTTCTTTCCAAGTGGAGGCCACACCTGTACTTCAAAAATGTTAGAATGTGTAGCATACTTTCATTACTAAATCTCTACTTTTACTAAAAAAACCCCAAAAAATTGATTCAATTCATGTAATTTTTATAACACAGCAAATTTAAGTGCAAAGCATAAGTCACATGGTGCCACCAAGTACCTTCATGCATTGCACTCTGCCACCGTTGCTTGCAATGGAAGTGATGTCATTGTTGGCCTTCCTGGTGCCAGGGAAAGCGGAGGCAGACTTGAGGCCGGTGAAGGGGGCGACCATGTTGGCCTGAACCGGGGAGGAGCGGTTGACGGTGGCAATAGTTGCCGACGAGATCATTGAGGAAGCCATTGCTGATGCAACTAGTTACTAGTAGTATACACTAGAAGAGTATCAGAAATCCCTTAGTACTGTTATGACCTTGGAACAATGGCCTATATATAATCATAAAACTTGTCCATCCAGTTCACAAAATAAGCAGATAGGCTTGGGAGAAAGGGTGACCGTCGGATTCAAAATCTGATAACATTCACCGTAATGACCACAAATAGGAAGAAAAAAAGTTTTGAATGGTAGCCTTATCTTTGGCACCATGCCACGTGGAAGAAGCACAATGACCTTATCTCATCTCCTCCAATGGAAACCCAGGATGGGTGATTCCTGCTTTGTCCTCTTCCTTTCCATTCCAAATAAAAATCGGTACGATCCCATTTGGACCTTTGCCCGTTGCAGACAATCTACGACCATTCCTTGTTTGCTTGGCCATGTTTTACTTCTCGCCTTATCTTCAAACATTGTAACTTGTTAATGAATTGTCATCTCTTTCATGTAATTTTATAGCGATAAACTGTAAATCGAGTAGATATACGGCCAAAGATAGTTCTAAACATGTGCAATAGGTGTGACCGTACAAGTACGTAAACTAAATAAATGAAAAAGAAATCGAGACATCGTTTTAGAACGAGGAACTTCGTCGGAGATAGGAAGGCATGTAAATGGCAAAGGACATGCTCGGCTAGAGCCCAGTTTTTAGCTGAAAGGGAGCATGTGAATTGGGAGAGCTGCAGCAACTCCAAAATCCCATTGCTTGTTAAAAAACAAGACTTGGTGCCTTTGGTTCAGTTCTGTTTATGCTTAGCGTTGCTGTAATTAAGTAGAAAGTTGTATTTGTCCTTAATCATTACACTAATGCATTCTTGCTAACTCATGGCGTGCTTTTCTGTAATTTTCTCAAATATATGCATAGGATCATTTGATGAATATTAGCATCAAGCTCTTGACTAGAATATTTTTATGTTATTTGTTATATTCGAAATATATTGATGATAAACGATAATCGTAAAAGAAAGAATAACGTGATGACAAGAAGAAAAGAAAATAAGGGTAACCACAAGTAAAATATTACAACCGCGTATTTTAAATATTTTAAATATTTTTAAATTTTCGGGAAATTTAGATGAATAATGAAATTGGGAAAAAATGGGGAAAGTAGGTGTATTTTGAAAATATTTAAGAGAATGTGTCAAAAGGAACAATATTCCTTAGGCACTCCACTTGAATTTAGTTCAATCCAACGATCAACATGGACTTCTCCATCCACAAGTGGCGAGGTTCGAGGTCCAATAAACATTGTTTATTTTGACCTATTTTTCCCAAAATACCCTAAACTCAAAAACCGAATAATCCAAGTACTTTGACAATAAACAACCATATTGGTATTAAAAGAAATAGAAACTCAGAGCACGAGCCATCTAGCCCAAGCAGTTAACGGAACGATTATTGTTTCCAGAGATCACGGGTTCGAGCACCAGCAATGCTAGCAGAGTAATCGAGCGATCAATATCAAATGGTCTAGATTATATTCTAGAAATGGAGCAATCCATTTTAACCACGTTGGTCGAAAGTGTAATACAGTGGCCGACTATATTACTAAATTAGCTTCGCCTATGATTTTTGAAGTCAAGATTCTGGATTCTCCCCGGAGTGAGGTCATATTTCTTCTTCTTGAGGATGGTTTTGGTTCTTAGAACACTTCTTTTTATGGTTTGTTTGATTTTTCGTTTACTTGTTGAGTTTTGGTTCAATGGGTACTATGGTGTGTACTCCTTTTTTCCATTTATGTTTAGAGAGGTTTTTAACGAGCACACTATAATCCGTCCTTTGTATGATCTATTCTAATATAATCATACTTTTTTACAAAAAAAAATCTCGTATTATTATGAATAAAATTTTATTTTTTATGTTCTTTTATGCTTTATCAGTAAATTTACATTACATATATATTTAATAAAATGATAAAAAATATTAATATATGTTGTAAATAAAGTAAAGAACAAGAAAAAAATAAGATAATAAAGATGAAAGACGAAAGACAGAGATTTGTATTATATTCTCAAAGTAAGGTTGTGTACAATGTTTTGTCCAAAAGTCTATATTTATAGGCATAAAATGGAAACCCTAATTCCACGGGTATTAAACCCTAATAATAAAGCCCATTAAACTTTAACTTAATATATGAATATCCATCATGAATAAATATATTCATAACACTCCCCTTGGATATCCATGAAGATAATGTGACTCATTAAAACCTTACTAAGATAAAAACTCTGTGGGAAAAAAAATTCTTAGTGAAGGAAAAAGAATACACACATCTTTGATACGCATAACATGTTGCCTCATTAAAAACCTTACCAGGAAAACCCATTGGGACAAAACCTCGGTTAAGGGAAAAAGAGTGTAACACGTATTTACTCCCCCTCATAAAAATATCACATAAGATCTTTGAATCTTCAAAATTCAATATTGAATACAATCTTCAAATGTTAAAGTAGATCACGCACTAGTGGATATATCTTCCAAATCATTGCTTGAAATGATTCATTGAATAATATTCATTTGAAAATCATGAGGGACAAAACTTGAAAATATATGTTTCGTTTTATCATATTTGATATATTCACCTTAAGATATAAATTTTGTATTATCACTTTACAAGATAGCTTGCATCTTATCTTGTGAAAAACATTCATATATCTTCAGGATATGTTTAGCCAAACACATATTTCGGCTTTGCCTCATGCATAACAATTATTTAAATGTAATGATCTCGTAGCACTTAAATAATATTTCTGGACCAGATAAGATACGATGCTTACAGATCAAATAATATGTATATTATGCTTTAGACCAAGAATATCATTACCCTTTTCTTGAGGCAGAAAGAATCTTTGTTTACATTAAGAGACCTAACAACCATAAGGTTGATCAATGAATATGCATTCTTCATGTAAAGTCTCTTTTATATTTTTCTGTATGTCGATTGATGCACAAGGATTTGAGGAGATCTCTTCACGAGTCTCAACGATATTCAAATTATCGACATACACAACAATAAAAATTCAAAGCTAAACCTCTTAATAAAAAAGTTAGGGGAAATAATTCATATAACATTATATTAATAAGTATTCAATGATGTGATCATACCAAATACGTCTAAATTGTTTCAAGCCATAAAAAGATATATTCAATATGATTGAATAATGTTCTTGAGAACTTCAACGAATTGCTTATGACAATCTAAATCTTTCTGTAAGTTTTATGTAAATATTACTGTCAAGAGGCCCATTCAAATATGATGTAACAACATCCATTAGGCAGAAACTAAGTAATTTTATTTATTGTCAGACTGAGCAAAATATAAAAGTAGTTTCATCCACCAGCAAAGAATATATTTTCCTCATAATCAATTTCATATCTTTGTGAGAATCCTTGTACAACCAAATGAGCTTATATCTCATGATTTTCTCTTTTGATTTTTCTTTCTCACAAAGGCTCGTTTGTATCCACGAGCTTTATACATTTCAATGTACGAGCTTAGGCCCAAATACTTCTCTTTTCAAAAGAGATTTTAGTTTCGTCTAAATTGTCTCTTTCATGTTGACCAATCATTTCTTTGTTTATATTGCCCAATTGACAGTGATTCATGATTCACATCATCAAATAAAATCTCTAGTGCTATATTGCATGCAAATATATTAACAATGTCGATTTAATTTCAGTTCCACTTATTGCCAGACATGACATAATCTATTGAGATTTCTTTATTATCAGGTACCTGATTCATATCAATGTCTCTGTTGGAAACCATTTAATCTCTTCTAGAGATTTTCATAATCATTGATTCCTCGATCAGACCATCATAAAATATAGCTCATTTTCTTTTTCGAGGATCTCTTATCTTTAGAACTTACTTGTCTACTATGCTTTAAGCGTAAGTTAGACTTATTAGCAACTAGAGTTTGTCCTTCCATGACATCAAATTTAATCGGAGCATTCATAGCTGGTATACATGACTTAGTCACTCTTTTAGGGTCAACAAAACCATCTGGAAATTGATTTGCTAAATAAATTATCCATTGAACTTAAAGTTCACATTGTATAACACGTGGATCAAAAAGAGAAAATGATAATTCATTCCAACTTATTTCTTTCTCCAGCTATTTATTTTCTCCCTATAATATTGGGTAAATTAACTTATTAAAATGATAGTCAATAAATCGGGTTATAAATAAATTCTCTATCAGAAGCTCAAGATATTTAAATTTGATACATATTCCCAACAAAACTCATCTTTGTGCGTTGTAGTAGAGCAATTAGAACATATATCGCACACAAAAAATCTAAGATGAGAAATATTTGGTTCCTGACCAAAAACCATTTGTAATGGGGAGAACTTATGATCATTTGTTGACTTGATGCGAATTTGTGATACTACATGTAAAATTACATGTCATCAACATTATCAAGACTGATTGTCTTTAAAAAATAATCTGGAAAATATGCTCATAATTTTATCAACTGAGCAAGTAGCCTTGCAAACACCAAGTTGCGGGTTAATAACAAGGATACACATAACCATCTAGTCAATGCATCAATAAAAATCATAAAATATCTAGATGGTCTTTAAGAAAGGTGTATGGGCCTATATATATCACCTTGTATCCGTTCTAGAAAATTAATAGCACTCTATCTTAGATGTTGATGATTGAATAATCAAATTACTTTCATAGCAAGTATCATGTGAAATATTACCATGAAGAAAATCTTAGTTCTTCAATAAATGATCACATGAAAGTGTCAGGAAATTTTCGTATCATAATTTAACTGGGATGGTCTAACCGGTCATGCCAAATAAAATTATCAGTAAACATCTAGTTTAAGATAGCATGAGCTTCAATTTATACTAATTTTTATGTAGTACAATATGGATGACAGTGCGTGTAATTTTTCCAAAATTTTATTTTTACCTTGAGTTATACTCGTAATATTGAGATATTTATCATCTCTTTAACTGATATTCTCAATATATTTCTATAAATATCTTTAAAACTCAATGTCTCTTTGCGACTTTGATGAGTATAATGCACTGTAAATATGCAATAAAGTTTCATTTGACAATAACATATTTGCTCAACTAGCATAATGAACTGTAAATATGAGATAAAGTCTCATTTGGTAAATAACATATTTGCTCAGCCGGAGCTTTCTGTGATATTAGTACTTCCAGATATAGTACTCATATTATTTCCTTATATTTAAAATGAGAAAATATGCATAATTATGCACTTTTAATAAGTGTTTTATTTGATTCACTTCGGGAAATGAAAAATATGTGCTCTGCACTATTCACTTCGGGGAATGGAAAAATATTAAAAAATAACACATCATATCAAATCAGATCAAAGATAAACTCTCAAGAGCTCTTCCGAAGCATTGATATTTTAGTACTTTGAGATATAGTACTCATATTTCCCTTGTATTTAAATGGGAAAATATTTCTTATGCTTAAATATTGTATGAGTACTTGCACTATCTGCTAAACATAAATCACCATAAATTATTGCATATTTTATTCCGGAAGTAATCATATTCTTTTAAAGAAAAAATTAACATAAAAAGATAAATAAATAATATATAAAGTAAGTTAACATAAATAAACAATAAATAAAAGTAAATTAATATAAATAAATAAATTAACATTAAACAAAATAAAATTAAGATCAATTATTTCTTTTAGAATTTATAAAGGAAATAAATGGAGAATTATTCCCTTCAAGGGTTATGAGAAAAATTATCAATATTCAATTGAGTTGGATCAATAACGCCATTATTTTCGCCACAAAGAAAATATATTTATATTTTCTTTAATTTATCATTCATGATTATGGATAAAGTCCATAATACTTCAGCGTTTTACAAGTACGAGATCAATGATTTGTACCATCATATTGATAACATAAAAATTTTGATATGATCTTTATCATTCTTGTCATCTTTATAATTCCACTTCTGGTGGATATAAGCATTCTCAAAAGAATCATCTTATCCATGTTTATTTTATGACCTCAATCGCAACCACAATTACTAATATGACTTTTATTTATTCCGCTATAAAATATCACATTCACTTCAGGGAATGGAGCGAAGACTAATAGGTATTTAAACCCTTTTTACGATATTGTGTCTATAGGACAACATTAATGTGTGAAAAATTGAGTATGTTTTCTAACATATCCTCATCAGTGATATTCTGGCACATAAAGAGTTTTATTCACTAATCATATAGTGAATTATCACGTTTGCATTCACTTTAAGGAATGAAACAAATTCAATAATCGCATGTAATAAACATTATGCTTGTATAATTGCATGGAATAAACATTATGCTTGCATTCACTTCAAGGAATGACATAAATCTAAAAATCGATGGAATAATCATCATGCTTGCATTCACTTCAAGGAATATCATAAATCCAATAATCGCATTAAATAATAATCATGCTTGAATTCACTTTAAGGAATGTCATAAATTCAATAATTGCATGAAATAAGCATCATGCATGCATTCACTTCAGGGAATGTCTCTCATAAAAATTCTTTGATTAAGCGATTTTCGTAACTTGAACTTGGGAGAAGTTTATAGTCGAGTTTTTTTTCGATATAAAATTAATATTGCTTTCAAGCAAATATAAACTTTATAATATTCATACTATTAAATAGTAATTGATTAACCAATATATATACAATACATACAATGAACAAAAATTTAATCCTTATATGTGGCGTTGTTAAAGCAGTCCACAAGGTCCTTTAAAATGAACCTCCTTTGAGACCAGTAGTCTCGCAGAACGGGATGTAATACTTAGAACATATTAATTAATTAATGGTTTAATATTTGTTCCAGTATCATGTAATACTTAGAACATGATTAAAACATAAACTTTTATCATAATAATAAAATAAAAAATATTGGTTATAAATAAAGATACAAAAATCTCAAATTAAATAAATAAAACATACCAAACTTTCCACTAACTTGAATATATGGTAGATTTAATTACCAATATTGTGTTAAAATTTTTCCGGTAATTATCGATAAGAATCACGGTAATTGAGTCACTTTATCTCTACACAAACACCAAATAACAAAAGATTTTTAATAAATTAAAAATCAAATCAAAGATTAAGAGAGAAAAATAACCGATAATTAAAATATAATTGAGGAAGAAGAACTTATCTTTGATTTATGCTAGTAACAAATTCTTTTCAATAATTTCTTCAAGATTTGAACGACAAAAACCTCGGTTGGTTAGAGTCTCGTGCTGATAACGTGTTGTAAATAAAGTAAAGAACAAAAATAATAATAAAGATGAGAGGCGAAAGAGAGAGATTTGTATTTTATTTTCAAAGTAGGGTTATATACAATGCTTTGTCCAAAAGTCCATATTTATAGGCATAAGATGGAAACCCTAATTCCAAGGGTATTAAACCTTAATAATAAAGCCCATTAAACTTTAACTTAATATATGAATATCCACCATGAATAAATATATTCATAACACTCTTCCTTGGATATCCATGAAGATAATGTGCCTCGTTAAAACTTTATTAAGATAAAAATCTGTGAGAAAAAAATTCTTAATGAAGGACATAAATTATTGATGAAACATATAAATCGTGGAAAGGACATAATAATAAATTTTATTTGAATCGTAACAAAACCTGAGCGTGCTTCTTTTAGAGAATTTAGGCCCCATCACGCGCAAATGATTGGCCCACCATTCTCCCATGTGAGTAAGGTGGGCGGGCCATGATTTAGCGTTGGCCGAAAAGAATTTTTTTAATTGGACTGACAGGTAGAGGTGTTTAAAAATATCCAATTCAATCAATCTGATCAGATTATTTATTGATTCAATCTAAAAATTAGGATATCTGGTCGGATTTTTATTATTTATCAGATATCTGATCTGATTTTAAGTTTTTCGGATCGAATACGGATCACAATATTTCAAGTTTTGGATTAACATTAATCTTGTTATATCTAGTAATTTAATTCTTGTTATATTCAAAATTTTAAAAAATTAAATTTTTTATAAATATGAATCTTGTTGTATTTAATAATTTGTTGTTTATTATATTCGAAATTCCAAATTTTTCATAAATACAACCTTTAAATTTAAATAATTATTTTAATAAAAATTATATTTTTGAATAATCAAATATCCTATTATCCGATCCGAATATCCGACATCCGAATATATGAATATCTATTTTTTCTGGATCAGATACAAATCAATATATCATCGATTTGAAAACTTGAATATCCGAAAAATCGAATCTTATCCGATCAGATATCCAACAATAAACGAATACTCTTCGGTAATTAAATTTATTTTGAAATTTTTAAATTTCATTGCATACACTTCATAATTAGTGTAAAATTCATTTACCTTTGAAACATAATTTAATTTCTTTTGGCATGTTGAAGTTTGGAATGAAAACTCAAAACCATAACTCGACACATCGGTGTACGACAAATGATAATCGAAATAAATAATTTCGAGTCAGTCAAAAAATAGATTCAATATATTCGATGTGAAAATAATCAAGTAATAAATGAAATGACACATCATGTCAATCATTATACTATCATTATTGATGTTCGAATTCGTGACCTCCAAAAATAATAACTGTTCTTTTAACGGATGAGGTTAAATTATACGTGCCATAATAGTTGTCCAAAGAAAAGGAAAAAGGGTTAGGCATTGCCATTAAATATAGGAATTGGTTATATTATAAAGAAAAAACTTGGGATTCCATCTTGTTTCATAATTAAAGGGAACCCTAACAACTATGAAAAATAAAAAGGAAAAAATTATAAAATTTTTCAACGATTCGACGATTTAATAATATAATTAAAGCGAAGATCAAAACAACTGAATATTTAATAATATAGACAATACACGAACTAAAATTAAATATGTAATGTAATTTATAATTTTTTTATAAGAAAAGAGATAATAAAGTAACAGATGTTGGATAATAATCTAAAAGGATTTGATTTGAGCAAATTATAATTTAAAGATTAAATTCCCAAACATTGGAAACTTGACCTATTCAGACAGTTCCCCCGACAAGCTTGTTTACAATGGGACGAGGTTTGCACATTGCTTCCAATGGCACAATCTTAGGCATGGTGGTGCCACCACCTTCCCTCGTATCAACGGTGTAATCACCGTTTTTAGTTCGGGGAGTCGCCACCAATCATTTCACGGTGCGATTGAAACACTAAAATAAAGGTATGCGAACCAGAGTTGAGTCCGAGAGTCTGTTACGTGTAGGGAAGGATGAGCACCCCTACAACGCCCGAAATCGGCACCTATCGGTTACAAAATATTTTCTATGATCGAAAATATAAACTCAATAAATTTAATAAACATGATCCCATTTTTTAATATAATCTGCAAAATAATGAAAATAATTAGATAAACAACTGTTATAATAACGTTAAAAATAAATAAACGTGATATATTTATATTAAAATACTAAAAATATATGCATATTAAAACAACGCAATATATCATGTAAATAAAAAATAATAATAAGTAATATGGTATTATTACTTATAATAATAATAATGATAATAATAATAATAATAATAATAATAATAATAATATAAACAAAGTAACATATTAATAATAATAATAAGTAGCATAATAATAAAATAATAAAACATATAATAATAATAATAATAATAATAATAATAATAATAATAATAATAATAATAATAATATAGGGGTTAATCTGCAAAAAAACAAAGTGAGAAGACCAAAAGAAGTAAAATCAGTGACTAAATTGAGATCCGAAACAAACTGGACAGCTGCAGGGTGAAGACGCTCAGAGTGCAGGGACCTAGGCCACAATTAACCCCCAAGTCCGGGTAAACGCGCGGGTCGGATTGCTGAACGGATCGGTACGGGTATCCATTGCCCAAAACGGCACCGTTTTGGGCTTAATCATCTGGCACCGAAACGGTGCCGTTTGGCATCCAATATAAATGCCCTTGTTAGGGCTTAATTCCTTACTTATTTGCTTCTTCAACAGTCTCCCACAAGGCTTTGTATTTCTCTGAAATACAGAGGGTTCGGTTGAACTCCGGGAAAACGGAAAAGGAACTCGCTTTCTCATTTGTTTCGACGCGAGGGATACAGATCTAGCCTTAGTTTTTCGATAAAGGGCTCCTATCGACGAAGATCTGAGAAGATAAGTTTCGGCTTCTATATATTTTTTTACCTTATTTTTTGCTCTGATATGCTTCCGATTTGGTTCCTTTTTTGTTGCTTATTTCGACTGAGATATGAATACACTTGGATGATTTTGGTTCGAGTATCTGCCTTGTGGATTGATTTTTGGTTGCCGGTTGTCACCGGTGTTACATGAAATTTTAGGGGTATTTATACCCATTTTTACACTAGATTATAATATAACAGAATAGGATTTCTATCCTAAATAATGTTCTTTCTTTTGCAGGTGAAAAGATAAAGGCGGTGGATCTGAGCCTTCACGTGGCTAGGGCGGTGGTCAGCGTCTTCAACGAATCAGAGGACGCGTGGCCACCACGCGCGATTCGAATCGTCACGCGTGGCAGCCACACTCGGTGAGCTGGTGGGCATACTGCTGAACGGCGGCCGGTCTAGTTGCAGGAAAGGTTAGGGTTTAGATAGGGGTGTTTAGGGTTTGCTATCATATTGGGTTTGGGTTATTTTATGTATTGGGTGTATTGGGCCTGGTTAGTGGGCTTGTTTTTTCCTTAATGGGTTATTACAGCTGCCCCTCTTTGCTTATTGTTGTATAACGATAATAGAGCAAAGATAAAGAATAACCCATTTTATCTGGTTTAGCTTCAGGGCTCATCTTTGGTAAGGCAAAGGTTTTATTTGGTAAGGTCATGGCTCTTTCTGGTAAAGTTGAGATTTTTTGTTAAAGTTATGGTTCTAATGGTAAGGTTGAGATTCTTCTGGTAAGGTTGACCATCGCTTCCTCTACTGGAGCTTCGACTTCATCTACTTCACCGCTCTTGTCAACAAAATCTTCAAAATGAGGAAATCCGTTAAAGAGAACAAAAGTTGCGGCTGAACCGTTGGAGGAGACAAAATAAGTCTGGCTTGCTACGACACTGATGATGTTGTCATCTTTGGAGAAGACTTGATCTTGCTACAACATTGACAGATAGGTAAGGGCCACCAAGCTGGATTCAGCTACATCCGATGAAGAAACATGATCTGGCATATATATTTTCTTCTTTTTCTTCTTTTTCATCATCTTTTTTTCTAGTAAATATATAATATCCGTAAATACAAAATTTGGTCAAGTTATATCATCAACGATAAACTGTGACCGATCAAACTGTGCTATGCTTATGTCATCAATGGAAAAAATGAGAACTTGTTAGGTCTGGTCGAAGAGGCAAGACTTGAAGTAAAAGGTTGGATCTTATCCCCACCATCAACGAAGGGGTAAGATAATATTTCAGCAACTTGGATCCTACTCCACCATCAAAGGAGAAGCAGGACTGAACTTCAGTGATTCAGATCTGGCCACACCATCAACGGGGACAAGATTAAATTTCAGCATTTTGGACCATATTACGCCATCAACAGAGAAACAGGATCGGGTTGGATCTATCCACTCCATCAACGGAGGGGTAAGATTAAGTATGTATCATACTGCGCCATCAACGGAGAAGCATGATTGAATGGAATCTGGCCACACCATCAATGAGGACAAGATCAAGTCTGCAATTTGGATCCTATTACGCCATCAACGGAGAAACAGGACCGGGTTGAGATCTATCCACTCCATCAACGGAGGGATAAGATCAAGTCTGGATCATACTACTCCATCAACGGAGAAGCATGATTGAATGGGATCTGGCCACACCATCCACGGGGACGAGATCAAGTATGCAATTTGGATCCTATTACGCCATCAACGGAGAAACAGGACCGGGTTGGGATCTATCCACTCCATCAACGGAGGGGTAAGATCAAGTCTGGATCATACTGCTCCATCAACGGAGAAGCCTGATTAAATGGGATCTGGCCACACCATCAACGGGGACGAGATCAAGTCTGTGATTTGGATCCTACTGCGCCATCAACAGAGAAGCGGAACCGATTAGATCTATCCACTCCATCAACGGAGGGGTAAGATCAAGTCTAGATCATACTGCTCCATCAACGAAGAAACATGATTAAATGGGATTTGGCCACACCATCAACGGGGATGAGAGTTTGTGATTTGGATCCTACTGCGCCATCAACGGAGAAGCAGGACCGAATTGGATCTATCTACTCCATCAACGGAGAGGTAAGATCAGGTTTGGAAGATCTAAATATCTGATTCAATTGATGTCATGTACCTTCCTTGTATTTTTCCCAAATGCACAGGGATCGACGGATTTGATATGTCTTTACCGGTAGCCGTTTGCTCCAGGCTAGCTGTACCATTACTCTGGCTACAATCATTTGGTTCCAAGGATTTAATTCCTTGACCATTCATAAAAATGGATTTCAATGGACATTTGAATGGTCCTTATCAATGAATTTTTCCCAAATGCATAAAGATTAACGGATTTGTTTTGCCTTTACCAGTAGCCGTTTGCTCCAGACTAGTTGTACCATTGCCCTAGGTACAATCAGTTTGCACCAATCACAAGATTGAATTTTTCCAAAGGAATGGATTTCCTTCGACCATTCGCGAAAATGGATTTTTGAAGGACATTTGAATTGTCCAATGTCTTTTTTTATGTCTTTTTTCGATTTTTATTCCATTTTTCATTTTCTGCATTTTCGTTTTTCTTTCACTTTTTGTTTTTCTCATTTTTTGTTTTTTCTCTCAAAATAGTTTTAATTCACATGTACCGTCTGTACGAGATCTGCATGAAGATCTAATCTTCAACATATCTGTCAGATAAGCAAGGTTTTAACCAAATTGATCAACCATCATTGACGTAGGCGACATTGGGAAAAAGTTGTTTATGGTGCTCCATGATGGGTAGTTAGGACCTGAAAGCAAAATAAAACCTTTATTAGTTACCGTTCAAAATTCTAGAGTCATTACTTGAAAAATCTGTGTTATTTTAGCTTTCTCGGGGCCAAATGTTGGTCATCATGTTGTTGCCCCCTGATTAAGGTCTTTCGGTCTCTTCTATGGACCTGTTTATATGTACAAAAAATATGTGCATCGTGAATGCTCAATGTATGCCACGTCTGAATGCATGATGTCTAAATACAAAATATCTAAATGCATAAATGATATGATCTTTCTGTTTTCAAAGGATGTTCTAATTTATGCTCGATGCATGTTTAATCTAAATGTATGATTTGTAAATGCAAAATGCTTGAATGCATGAATATCGTGATTTTTTTTCTAGGGGTGCCCTTGATTTCACTGGTCATAATGTAAGTTGCTTGAGCTTTTCTGATTTGGCCTCCTTCCTCGGAACCTTTTTCGAAATGGATGCCCCAAACAATTTTTAACAGTTTGAACCTTCAAAGCTTAAGAATCCGTATGGTCATGTTGCCCAGTTAAGTTGTCTCTATCTTCTAAAGTTGGTTCGCACAACATTCAACCTTAATGTATTATACAAAATATGCTTCATTGCAACTTGTAGTTTTGGGCCCTTACAAAAGACTCTCGCTGCCAGTGGGCTTAGGCTAACGAGGTAGTTTACAAAAAATATCTCATCAGAAGAGATAAAAAATACAAGTGACCTACTATGGCCAAGGTAGAGTAATATCTTAGCCTACTAGGCATAACATTGTCATTCCTATTTAGTGTCTTCGTGCTTCGGCAAAGGATCCGTAGCTGTTTCAACTGGATCATCGAGTCTTATCACTCCGAGCTTGATGAACTTTTTCACTAGCCTTTTGAAACCTAGGCAATTTTCAATTGAATGCCCCACTTGTCCTGCATGATAATCACATTTTGTATTGGCGTCGTACCATTTCGGGAAAGGGGGTTGCATCAGCGCTTGAAAGAAGGGCGACACCAAGCGCTTATCATACAACTCTTTGTGTAGCTCCCCGTAAGACATTGACAGTTGAGTAAATTCTTTCTTTTCAAAATTTTTTCTCTGACTGAAATTTTGGTTGGAGGAATTATAAGTACCAGTAGTTGCGGGTTGTGTCACCGTTACAAGCTTGGAATAATTGACACTGTAAATTCCTGCAGAATTTACTTCATTATCCTTCTTTCTATGCGTTGACCTTCTTTGGGACGAGCTTCCATCGGCATCAATTCAGCCATTCTTGATGGCATTCTCAATGAACTCACCGGATAGCACCAGATCAGCAAAATTAGTGGCGTCCCCCTCTTTTATGCGTTCGGCTCCTATTGAGCCATAAAATAAAGGGTTTAGGGTGAATAAGCTAAGCCATGCAGAGCATCAGCAGAGCCGGTCAAGGATTTCATATCGCCATCACCAGGTGCCGTTGTGGACTGCAATCGTGTAGTGATAATGCTGCCTTGAATGCCTGAGTTCCTGCTACAATCATGCAGTGATAAGGTGGCGACATGCAGCTTTCCATGCATGGCTTTGCAACTTTAATATAAACCCTTTATTTTATGGTTGTGGCTTAGCTTTAATTTAAAATAAGGATTTTATGGCTCAAGCCTTGACTCAATAGGAGCCGAACGCATAGAAGAGAGGCGACGCCACCTGATGCGGCGTTCTTTAGATATACTGTAGAATTTGGTCTAAATCCTCAAATAATATTTAAGGATCCTTATTAACCTAATTAAAAAATCCTTTTGGATTATGTGTCAAATTTTGCCGAGGAAGAACCCTTTCTTTTCAATGTTTTATTTAAAAAAAAATTATAAATTTTCTCAATAATTCGACAATTCAATAATATAATTAAAGCGAAGATCAAAACAATTGAACATTTAGTAACATAAATGATACACGAACTAAAATTAATTATTTATGTAATTTATAATTTTTTTTATAAGAAAAGTGATAATAAAGTAACAGAAGTTGGATAATAATCTAAAAGGATTTGATTTGAGCAAATTATAATTTAAAGATTAAATTCCCAAACATTGGAAACTTGACCTATTCAGACAGTTCCCCCGGCAAGCTTGTTTGCAATGGGACGAGGTTTGCACATTGCTTCCAATGGCACAATCTTAGGCATGGTGGTGCCACCACCTTCCCTCATATCAACGGCTTCCTCACTAACCCTTTCCCATTCAAAACATTGGATCAACGACCCCAAAGTTAACCCCACGCTTCGTTGAGCCAATCCGACTCCGGGACACACCCTTCGTCCTAAACCAAACGGCATCATCTTGCTCGATTCCGCTTCGCCGTTCTCGAACCTCTCCGGTTTGAAACTCGTAGGGTCATCCCATAACTCGGGGTCCCTATGAATGGCCCATGCGTTGACAATCAAGACGGTGTCACGTGGCACATCGTAACCGCTTATCTTGCAATCGGCCGATGCCATGTGCGGGATTAGAAGTGGAGCTGCAGGGTTCAATCGAAGGGTCTCGAGTATGATGCATCGGAGATACGGAAGCTTAGGGATATCTGCTTCGTCTAACAACTTATCTTGCCCAATTTCAGAATCGATTTCGGCCCTAGCTTTGTTCAAGACATGTGGATTGTTAAGTAAATTGGACATTGCCCACTCTAATGTGATGGCTGATGTATCAGCACCAGCAAACAGTACTACCTACAGAATGAAAAACCAAACATTAAATGAATGTAAGAATTAAAACATAACATATAAAGGAGACAGGGTTGTGTCATGTGTGTGTCTTAGACCTGAATCAACCCTTTGATAATTTGATCAGTGTAGTATTGAGGCTCGGCTTGCTGCAACGAAAGAAGATGATGAACCATTGTCGTCGTCCCCGATTGCGTCTTCCCTTGAATTTCATCGATCAAGCTTTGCAAGAACCGATCCATCCGTTCACCGATATCCTTCACCTTCGTCACGAAATTCCTCCCACCAATCCATTCCATAATGGGGAAGAAATCCACCGGATGGCTCACACCTCCAATTGAAAAACCATCCTCCATTAACTCCCTAAATTCTTTTGCCTCTTTTTCATTACCAGCGCCCCCACCGTTGTACCTCTTCCCCGCCACCATCCGCATTATGTTATTCAGAGCTAGATCGAAAAACATCGATTTCAGCTCCACTTTGGTAAACCCTGCTCGGTTATCATCGGTACTACTACTACTACTACCCCGTAGCCTCATCAATAATTGCTTCACTTCATCTTGTCTAATGCCTTGGAAGGTATTCAAGCGGCTCGATGAGAAGAGTTCAATGGCGCTAATACGACGTAGGTTACGCCAATGATCACCGTAAGGCGCGGCGACCATCGTGGAATAGTTATAGCATAGGTACTTGCCAACGAGTACATATGGTCGATTGGCTAAGACGACGTCGATTTTGGTGAAGCACTCCTCCGCTGCTTTCGAAGATGAGACTACGACTACTCGGCGTATGCCGAATCGAAGGGAGATAATTGGACCGTATTTCTGCGACAGGCGATGGTACATTCGATGCATAGGCTCCTTTATTAGATGGACATGGCCGAGAAAGGGGATTGCAGGTGGACTTGGTGGGAGTTTTTTCTTTGGATTTTTGGATTGAATCAAGAATTTGAAACAGAAGACGAAAGTGATGAAGAAAAGTAGAGAGTTTAAGATCATCGATCCTTCCATGTTTACAGATCTTGTTTGGTTTCCACTTTTGTATGCATTTGCAGACATATATAGTCATGGTAGGAAGGAAAAAGTAACTTTTTCATTATTTATTTATTTATTTAAAAAGAAATTACTAGTTTTATTAAAAAAAATATCACTCAATCACGGTTTTGCTATTACTGGTGCATGAACCCGTGACCTCTAAAAACAACAATTATTCCATTAATTATTGAGATAAAATGGTTCATACAAATCACGTAAAAATAGTTACTTTAGATTAGACAAGAATCATACATAAATTGTTATAAAACCATTTAAATACTCGATCAAAAAATAGATATGAAAACTAATTGTATTGATAGACTAAAAAAAAACACAAATCAGAATCGAACATCGTAAAAAATTCTAAAATGTAAACCAGGTATTAAATTAAAACCGAAAGTCTAAATAAAAAATTAACAAAATTATAAATAAACGTCAATTTAATTAATTATAGCGTCGTCAAATCCACTGTCAATAAAAAATATAAAAAAACTAAAAACGATAAAAAAAAAATAAGCTAAAAGAGAAATAAATATGCCAATAAATAAAAATAAATGCACCATGAGAGCAAAAAAATATTATAAAAATATAATTATTTTTAAATTTAAAAATAAAAAAAAAATTAAATTTGATAATCAAGAACTGATAACAAAAATCAGTATCACTACCAACTATAAAACAAAACTTGGGTGCTAAATTTTCTCAAGAGTTCTAGCTTTTTCTAACTTTTTCAACTTTTACTACGCTAGATTTCTAGCTTTTTCATCTTTTATTAATAGGTTAAACTACATTTAAAAGATATTATATTTTAGGTTTAAACGTTAAATAGATATTTAAATTATAAATTTTTTAATTAGGTATCCAAATTATTTTTAGAACAATTATGTTTAATATTTTATTTCGTAATCCATTTAAGAATATTTTATTAATTTTAACAGTTAAAGGGTACATGTCATCTTTTAAAAATTTCAAGATCATATACAAAATAAATAAAATTAATAAATATAAAATAAAAATAAAAACATATCTGAAAAATTTTAAATATTCTCAAAATAGTCCTCCAAATCCATAAACTCACGTCAACATTAACAACGACAAAATGAAGCGTCCTTCCCACAACGATCAACCCACACGTTGTTTGTCGTCTGTCCTATCATTGTTCATTGTGAATCATTCAAAGGAACCGTTCGATAATTTAATGTTTCGTATGGTGTCGGTCGATTTCTGACAACGGACTGGTGGGAGAAATGTTCATTAAGTTTCGGTAACTGATGTGGTGGACGACGACGTGACAATCGGTGATAAAATTAGCCTAAATCCGAATTTAGATTTGGGGAGTTAGGGATTTTAAAATTTAAGGTTGTCTTGTGAAATCTTAAAAACTTGAAGATTTTTTGTAAATTAAGTAATTTTATTTATTTTTAATATAATTTTGAAATTTTCAGGAGCTAACACGTATCCTTTTAACGATATAAATTAACAAAGAACTTTAAATTAGTTACGGAATGAAACGTTAGGCACCTAATTGGTCCAAAAAATAGTTTGAACACCTAAATGAAGAAAGGAATATAGTTTGAGTACTTATTTAATAGTTAAGCCTATGCTTAATATCACTCGTATTGCGAATAAAAAAGTATTATAAAAAATATATAATCAACATCAATGTTAAAAACTAAAAACATTCTAAAGTTGTAATATATATAGGAATGAGATTCAGTTATACGATGTAACACTCATTTAGTTTTACATATTAATATATAGTTATTGGGTACGGTTGGAAAACGTAAATCAGTGAATCGAACCTTTAATGAATTATTTGATTGGAAACTTGTTTATTTATAAAATTAATAAATATGAATAATTTTTTTATCTATTTAATTAAATGAACGGACGCGGATAAATAGCTCATTTATTTATTTAGGTTCATGATTAGGCGATAATTTATTCCGTTTAAATTCATTCACACATGTTCATTTATATTTATTATTTTTCATAACAAAATTATTATATTTAAAAATTTTAAATTTATTCACATATGCTTATTTCTTTATGTCCTTTTAAATTTACTCAAAAATATTTGTTAATGTTCGTTTATTATTTTAAAACGAACACGAACAAGTTACATTCCTTAATGAATGAACAATAACAAAGAAATTGTGTTCGTTAGTTGTTTGTATTCGATCATTTGTATGGTTACAATTATTCGAATAAACATGAGGATACCCTTGGTTTTTTTCGTCCGATTTGTTTACAAACCTAGATTTTTTGGGGTATAATATAAAAAATACCCTAATATTTACCCAAATAGTCATTTGGCCATTATTCTTTTTCTGAATTAATTTAACTTTGAATGTTTCATTTTGAGTCAAAGTAGCCCCTCTATGGAAGAAAATTATTAGTTAACTGATGATAAATAACTTAAAATAATGTGATAAACCTACATATCAATACACGTCACGATAACAATGTTATATAGGGTATGCTGCAACATGCTAGAAAAACAGATGAACCAAACCCAAAACAAAATAAAAACATGTCACAAGGATAGGAAAAAAATCGTTTCACAAAGACAGAAAAACAAAGATTCTTATTAAAATAAAAAAAAAATAATAGATTCGGTGATCGATAATCAATACTAATATTAATTGTCGAAAAAACTAAGGCTTAAAATTTTGATAGAAGAGCTGCGGCTGGAGCAAAGAAAATTATTGTATCTATTTAATTGTTTTAATATTTTTAATAACGCGCACACATGCACATACTGTATTTGAACTTGAATTACCGGAAGAAATTACACTATTATTTATTATTAGAACTAATCTGCGAGTTAAACTAATTGTCATTTATCAGCACAATTGAAGGTTGTTGGGAATAGAATCCGCCATGCTAGACGGGTACCATTAAGACAAGTTGGTGTACATAATTAAACATGGTACAAAAATAATTAAATAAATATTAATTGATTAAATTAAACTTTTATAACGTGTTACAAAAATAAACAAACTCATTTATTATTTTTATACAAAAATTAATTAAACAAAATAAAATAACATAACTAAAATATACAAAATAAAAGCACGATAAGATTATGGTAAAATGGGAGTTTTTCCGATAATATTATTGGTGTTATAAATAAAGTAAAGAATAATAATAAAATAGATGAACAAAGATAAGAGACAAAAGAGAGACTTGTATTATATTCTCAAAGTAGGGTATACAATGTTTTCTCCAAAAGTCTTATATTTATATACATAAGATGAAAGTCTTAATTCTAATGAGAATTAAACTCTAATAATAAAATAAATTAAAATATTATTTAATATATAGATATCTACCACAAATAAAGATATTCATAACAATTAGAGAATTTTTTTTCAAAAAATATTAAACAACTTATATTTTTTTTTAATAATATAGTGAATCATTGACTCACTGTTCAAATTAGAATTCAGATTGCTTTCAATCCGTCTTCAAACACTGTTCTAATAAAATAAGAAACAATGTTTAAAGACGGAGAAAGCACAATGTTCAAAGACGGTCTGCTTTCCCAGTCTTTGAACATTATTTTTAACTTGATTTATTAAGAAAATAAACATCGTTCAAACAATATTGAAAATTAGAAAAGTATTGTTTGAAGACGGACTGTTTTCGCCGTCTTTGAACAATGTTTATTATTTTATTGGAACACTATTTAAAGACAAGTTAAAAAAACAACCTGACTTCTAAGGTGAATGGTGAATTATTATATTATTAAAAATAATTTAAATAATTTAATATTTTAAAAAATCTCCAACAATATTATTAAAAAACTACCGATAAAATATTAATTGAGTTTTTTTTGTACACATAACTAAGCTTTACGGAAAAATATTAATAATAATCATTAAAGTTGATTGTAAAATTAAAAATAAGTTTCATTTGGATATATAAGTTATTTAAAATTTTAAATAAAAAAAAATTATATTTTATTTTAAAAATTAAATCAAAATCTATAGTGCATGTGAAAGACGTCACATGCTCACTAGTCATGATAACTTGAGAGGACGACTTATTTTTAAAAAAATTTTAATTCGTCAAATATAAATAATAATAATAATAATAAACACTTGGAAATCAAACCTACGTCCGTATCCTAGATTTTAACTTAATTTTTAAAATAAAATTTAAAAATTGTCATTCCTCCGAAAATTATTTTTACTGAACAATAATATTTTAATTACTCCCTAAAAATATGGACGTATTTATTCAATTTTGATTTAATTCGACAAGTTATTTAGTAATAATTAATTTTCAGTTCGGGTAATATCAATTTTTAATTTTTTCACATTAACATTAGTTTTTAAAATTTTACATTTTATTTTGATAAAATAATTTTATTTCATGACTTTTAAATATTAAAAAGGTAAAGTTTTAAGTTATTTAACATAAATATTTATTAAAATTTTATCTTTTAATTAAAATATCTATAATATGTTAAAAATAAAATATATTTTTACCTTATAAAATAATTAAAATTTAATTTAATTTAATTTAATTAACCATAATTTATAAACTTGAAAACTATAAGCTATTTAAATACTTGGATTTGGATCGAATTTTAATTTTACGATTAATGTTGGCCCTGCCTAGAAATTAGCACACAAAAAATATGTGCGAAAAAGTACAGCACAGTGGGCAAAGTTTTTAACATCCTGAATGATTAGGATAAATTTTAGGTAATAGACAAACATTTATTTTTATTATCTAATATATTTATCTTTATTTTTAATTAAAATAAAAAATAATTTCTTTAAAATTATATCAAAGTATTTTAAAATTAAAATCTAATTAAATTATATTTCACTTTAAAAAAGCAAATACTTTAAACTTATACTTAATTTAATTATATATTCAAGATGAAATTTTTTTAATTGTTTACCTAAATTTAATATATATAACTAACGAGTTGATTTAAATGATAAACAACTAGATTTTAATTAAGCAGGTCTTGGGTTTAAGGCGTTTTGTATATAAAAAAAATTATTTGGATACTCACCCACTAATGGGTTAGTCCGAACTAGTCAGTACGAAACCCTGAAAACCTATAGAACAATAATATATAATTAAAATTAAGTTTCAAATTTGTAACATGCATTTGCATAAAATTATTAAAAAGAAAAAATAGTAAAAGAAAATATATTTATCATAATTACACTTTTAAAAAAAATAATAGTCTTAAGGAAAAATAAAATATGTATTATGGTTTAAATATTAATCATTTAATTTATAATTAACCGAATAATCTTATCTAATAAATCAATTAATTGTTTAAATATTAATTAATTTAAAATATCATACTAAAAGTTTTAGTAATTATACAAGAACCGTCTTATCTTAGTAATTAAAAGAGCGATTGTTGTTCTTGGAAGTCACGAATTCAAACACCTGTAATATCGGTATAGTGATTGAACAATCAATGTCCATTGTTTGAGGGTGTACTTTATAAGCGATATTACTATAATCATTATAATTATTTAAAAATAATAAAAAATAATAAAAAATAATAAAAATTTATATCAATTTATTTTATTTTATTTCCGGTCTAAACCCGCGTCATCCTGGATGTTGTTGTGCAATTATTGATTTTTATTGCAATAATGACTTTGTTTTTGAAATTTCGGCTCAACAGCAGCTGAATTTAAAGGATACTAAAAAGAGTTTGGCGGCCTAAAACCTAGGAAGTTATGAACCCACGACGGCGGTGTACTTCATCGACAGCTACCATCAAAAAATAAAACTGCATGCAGACCAAATTTAAAGGGGTTTTAACAACATTTTGGTTAAAGGGTATACTTTTTCTTTTCCAACAAGATTAGTTCTTATTCATTTTTCTTTAAATTATTTTTTTTAATTTTGATTCGATTATAAATTTATTGTTATAAAAATATAAAAAAAATATATTTTAAAAATCTTTAATCAAGTAGATTTTAAATGTATTTTTTATAAAATTTAAATATTTAATATAATTACAGTTAAAGTGTAAAAATTTTAATTTATACAAAATAACAAGGGATGATATTTGTGGGATGAATATCACGATTATAAAAAAAAATTAGATATATAGAGTTAATTGTATTATACGTTCTGAAACTATGATTGTCATTTTAATTTATGTAACACCCCGATCCGGATTTCACATTGGGCCTCCGACCCAAAATCCGTATTTCAAAATTTCCTTTAAAAGTCCAATAATAAAATCATATCGAGTACCAAATCGGTTCATAAAATCCATTTAAATTTAAAAAGCCCAAAATAGTTTAAAGTAATTCGGAGCTCCAAACATTACAAAATCATTTAAACATTCGACCCAAATTAAAATAAACAGAGTTACAAATACATATATGGTTCAATATAGTACTATGCCCACTACATATCTAATAAGTGTACTTTGACAACACGGTCGATGCTGAAATCCAAACCTTGATGGTGCTCAACGGGACCCGCTTCACCTAACCTACGCACGAAAATACATTTTGAACGCTGAGCCACAAAAGCTCAATGGGTACGCCGAACTCGACCAACATCATGCATATCAAAAGCAATAAAGCGTGACATATAAATCTCGTGCATGATATGATGATCTAGCATGCTTGCTTATCTCATGGCATAAATGAATGTATATTATCGCACACAACATATATACAATTACACAAGTCAACAAACAAGAGTGAGGCCCGCGTTCACACAGCATCGGGATCCTACACTCAAGATTGAGGCCGCCTCAAATTCTATGCCCGAAATGTTACATCAAACATTTTCGAACGAGGCCGCCCAACGTTCGGAAAGGGGTGGAGGCCGCCCAACCAACCCCATGCTCTGAATGTTACATCTAACATCTTCGAGTGAGGCCACCCAACACTCGGAATAAAAGTCTTCAATCATCATCCGGCATGTTATATCGGATGGCCTTCAACGTGTTGCAACACTTATTGATATCCAGATTTCCAACACATAGAAGGACTCAGACTACACAAACGATCCACCTAGGATCTTATCACAACAATATATATTAAAGCTTATCATACTTAAGTCTTTCGGGGTTATAAACATCAATCTTAGCTTAATAATTCCTTTCATAGCTTTTAAGTTAAAGAGTCTATTTATTAAAAACACCGAACCCCAAATCTCTACTCAAACTTGGCCAAAATACACAGAGGTATCGATACCCTTATATGGGGTATCGAAACACCCAGCATCGATACCTACTCAAAGAGGGTATTAAAACAAGGGTATCGATGCCAGTATCGATATCCTTTGACCAAATTCAAAAGTTAACAAACGGGGAAAGACTATATCGGTACAGGTATCGATACAAAAAGTTACTAGAGAGCTCGGTATCGAACCATGGTTCGATACCCCTGCACGATAAGCCAAAATTTACTCAGGGGTATCGATACCGGTAGCCCGTATATAGATACCCCCTGCACGAAATGTAAGTCTACACCTAGAAATTCTAGAATTTTAGCTCAAATTCTAGGATGTTTTAACATCAATTTCCAGGCCGTAATCACATTAATACTGATTTCACCATGAAAGCACCCAAAGCTTAAAACCAAGCAATCATGCACAAAACTTACATGTATGCTAACTACCATGAAATGCATGAAGATTAGAAGAGTTGGGAGTATCAACCTATAAGCAAAACAACAACAACAACCCGAACTTTTCTCTCACACAAGCCTTTACCTTTCCAAGCTTGAAGATGGACCTCCAACTTCTTTCTCTACAAGAAGAAGATAAAGCCAACTCTTAAACAAAGCTAAGGATGTTTCTAACTCTTAAAAACATCAAGAAGAACATAAGAACACCCCCTTAAAACCCCAATCCTGGATGACACCTTAACCCACACTTAAACCTTACCTACACCATCACAACCCAAACTTACCTTGGAAGATAGATCTCCAAAAGCTGAGCAAAACCCCCTTTTACTCTAGAATGAGATTCTACAAGCTTAACTATCAAAAACCAACCTTTGATGATGATGTTTGGGGGAGAAATGGGTGAGGAAAGGATGAAGATGAGTGATATCATCCTCTGAAAAAAATACAGAAAATTAACCACCATTTTCCCTTTTCCAATATCCAATTAGCCATTTACCAAACTACCCCCAAACCCTCATCAACTTCTAGCCCAACAATCAACCTCTAGGCCCAATAAGGCCCAACACAAGACCCACAACCTCGGCCCAACACCAAAGCTCGACCCAATAGGTTAACCCAACACTCGAATCCAAATCCGGGTCGTTATAACTCTTCCCTCCTTAAAGAAAATTTCGTCCTCGAAATTTACCTGTTAGGAAGAGATGAGGATACTGAGCTCCCATGTCCTTCTCTGGCTCCCACGTTGCTTCCTCGATTCTATGATTCCTCCATAAAACCTTTATCAAGGGTATGCATTTATTTCGAAGCCCTTTAACTCCTCTATCCATGATTCCTAAAGGTCTCTCCTCATAAGTTAAATCCATATTGACTTCGATTTCCTCAAGCTGAACCACATGCAAAGGATCGAAACGATAGCGCCTCAATATAGACACGTGAAATACATCGTGTATACGTGCCAACTCCGGAGGCAAAGCAAGCCGATAAGCTACCGGTTCAACCCTTTGAAGAACCTCATGAGGCCCGATATACCTTGAACTCAACTTTCCCTTCCGACCAAACTAGATGATACCTTTCCATGGAGATAACTTGAGAAACACTTTCTCACCAAGCTCATACTCGATTTGTTTACGCTTCTTATCCGCATAAGCCTTCTGTCTATCAAAAGCCGTTTGCAACCTCTCCTTGATGATCTGAACTTTTTCTTCAGTTTCCTTAACCAACTTTAAACCAACAATCTTTCTCTCATTGAGCTCTGTCCAACACAAAGGTGTCCTACTCCTACTCCCATACAAGGCCTCAAAAGGAGCCATCTTGATGCTCGACTGATAATTTTTGTTGTAAGCAAACTCTATCAACGGTAATTGCTCCTCCCAACTACAAGCAAAGTCTACTACAAAACACCGAAGCATATCCTTAAAAATCTGGATAACTCTCTTAGACTGTCCATCGATCTGAGGAGGAAAAATTGTGCTGTAGTGCAACTTGATGTCAAGAGCCTCGTAGATAGATCTCTACAACCTCGCTGTGAACCTCGGATCCCTATCCGATATGATCGATGAAGATACACCATTCAACCTCACGATCTCCTTGATGTACAACTGAGCCAACTTTTCCAAACTGAAGTCCATCCTTACCCGTAAGAAGTAAGATTACTTGGTCAACCGGTCAACTATGACCCATATAACATCATGCTTCCTCAACGTCATCGATAACCAGTGAAAAAGTCCATGGTCACACGATCCCACTTCCACTGTGGAATCTGGATAGGCTAAAGCAACCTTGAAGGAACCTGATATTCCGCCTTCACTTGCTGACATGCCAAACACCTTGTAACAAACTCTGACACATCTCTTTTCATGCACGACCAACAAAAGAAAGGACGAAGATCTTGATACATCTTGTTACTACCTGGATGAACAGAAAACGGACTACGGTGAGTTTTCTCAAAATACGATCCCTTAGATCCTCTAAGGCGGGAACACACAATCGACCCTAAAAGTACAAGAAACCACCATCTCGTACTTTAAAGTCTGGCGACTCATCTCTATGAATAACCTTTAACTGAGTTACCAACTCCTCATCTAATACCTGAGCTCTCTTTATCTCTTGAACAAGCGTAGGCTCCACGCGTAACTCAGCCAAAAGACCTCCATCATCAGTCATCCTCAACTGAGCAAACAAGGCTCTCAAGTCCTACATGGACTTCCTACTCAAAGCATTGGCGACCACGTTCACCTTAACGGGATGATGCTCTATGACACAGTCATAGTCTTTTAACAGTTCTATCGACCGATGTTGTCTCATATTCAACACCTTCTGAGTAAACAGATACTTCAAACTCTTGTGGTCGGTGTAGATGTAGCATTTCTCCCCATAGAGATAATGCCTCCATATCTTTAAAGCAAAGATCACTGCTGCTAGTTCTAGATCATGTGTAGGATAGTTCATCTCATGGGTTTTCAACTATCTCGAGGCGTAAGCAACCACCTTACCCTCTTGTATTAGCACACAACCTAACTCATTCAAGGAAGCATCACTAAACATCATATAATATTTTCTCGGTTTCGGTTGCGTCAATACCGGAGCCTCTGTAAGGTATGCCTTAAGCTGCTCAAAACTCTATTGTCTCCTCTCGTTCCATACAAACAGAACTCCCTTCTGAAGCAACTTCGGCAAAGGTGCCGCTATGATCGAAAAACTCTTAACGAACCTCTTATAGTATCCGACAAGTCCAAGAAAGCTACGGACTTCTGATACATTCCTCAGTGGTTTCCATTCCACCACAGCTTGTATCTTCTGGGATCTACTCAGATTCCATCTGCGGCAACTATGTAGCCAAGGAATGCCACCTCAGACAACCAGAACTCACACTTACTGAACTTGGCGTACAGACGCGTACCCCTCAACACCTCAAGAACCAATCTTAGGTGATAATCATGCTCCTCCTCTGAGCGTGAATACACCAATATGTCATCAATGAACATAACCACAAACTGATCAAGATACGACTTAAAGATTCGATTTATCAAGTCCATAAAAGCTACAGGTGAATTCATGAGCCCAAACGGCATCACTAGAAACTCATAATGTCCATACCGCATCCTAAAAGAAGTCTTTTGGACATCCTCATCCACCACCTTCAACTGATAGTACCCAAACCTCAGATCTATCTTAGAAAACACATAGGCACCCCTTAACTGATCAAACAGATCATCGATCCTTGGCAAAAGATAGAGATTCTTGATCGTGACCTTATTGAGCTAATGATAGTCGATGCACATCCTCATCGATCCATCCTTCTTCTTGACAAACAAAATCGGTGCTCCCCACGGTGACACACTCGACCTGATAAAACCTCTCTCAAGCAACTCCTGGATCTGATGTTTTAACTCTCTTATCTTTGTTGGTACCATACGATACGGTGCTATAGACACTGGTGTCGTCCTTGGTAACACCTCTATCTGGAACTCCAGCTCACGGTCGGGACGTAAACTAGGCAACTACTCTGGAAACACATCAGAATACTCACAAACTTTCCTTAAACTCTCCAATACTTGACTCCCAAAGCTCTCATCCACCACGTGAGCTAAGAAAGCCTCACAACCCTGCTGGATCAAGCTCTGAGCTGTCAACGTTGACACCATATTCGGTAGACACAGTTTCCTCTCACCCCTCACAACAAGCTTAGAACTATCTGCTACTCTGAGCTTCAAACTCTTAGTCCTACACCCCAAACTCGCATCATGTTCGAACAACCAATCCATCCCAAGAATTGCGTCGAACTCCTGAAACGGCAAGACCATAAGATCGATCAGGAAGATAGATCCTTGCACCTTGATCGGACACCTCCGATACACCTTATCCAACCCCAACGGGCTTGTCACATGGACCCCTATCTCAAGATCCTCCATTGGTAACCTCCACTGTTGAGATATCCCACTATGGATATACGAGTGGGTAGACCCCGAGTCCATAAGAGTAACTATAGGTACAAAAAACAAACTAAACATACCTGAGATCACATCTGTCGCAGCACAATCTTCTTGTGCCCTCACTGCATACTGTCTCACCGGGGCTGTAGCAGTGGATTGAAATGTGCCCTTAGAAGCATGACTAGCTCCGCCATGAGAGAACCCACGACCCTTTTGATCCTAAAACACAGTCTTCTGAGCCTGGCCGAGAGGAGACGTCACAACCTCAGGACAGTCCCTCATAAGGTGATCCGAAGACCCACACTGAAAACAAACTATGGCATTGCCCCAACACTCTCCTCGGTGGCTCTGGCCACAATGCCTACAAATTTGAACACTAACACTGACACTCCTCTATAAACTTTTTGGACCCCCAGCAGAAGAAGACACAGACTGCCTCCTACATCGCGCAGACTCTGACCTCTGATCTGATCTCGAACTCTGATTCGATACTTCTCTATTCTGGCTCCAACGGTTCCTACTCCTACCAGAGTGAGACTGAGAGTTACCTGCACGACTCTGACTAGCTCAACAAGAGACTCCCTCACCGACAGATAGCCCAAAGGTCAAACCCTGAACGTGCTCAAGGCACTTAGCACTGGTAGTTAACTCTGAAAACACTATGAATGATCTAGTAGTGAGATAAGTCTAGATCTCCTTCCTCAGACCTCTCAAGAATCTCTTACACCACAACTTCTCGGTAGCAACAAGCTCCAGGGCATACCAGCTCAACTGAAGGAAGTCTTGCTCATAAGCAAAGACCGAACGGTTCCCCTGAACCAGATGGGTAAACCGCTCCCTTAGGGTATCGATATTAGTCTCGCCCATATACTTGCTCTTAAACTCTTCAAGAAAGTTCCCCCACTTATGACGATGGGGATACCAACCATTCTCAACAGTCTCCCATCACTCTCTTGCATTGCCCTTCAGAAGCGACAACACACACGATAGCTTATCCTCTGACCTCAGCCTCATCTGTCTCATGATCAACCTCGTATCATGCAACCACTGATCCGCTTGTAAGGGATTATCATGTTCCGTACCAAAGAAGTCGATAGCTCCCTATCTCTGCACCCTCTTAACCAGTGCCTCACGAAGCATAGAAAACGGCCTCGGTATAGCTCTCAATATCCGGTGCAAGGCCCGATTAAGCTGAGCAAAGTAGTTAGCCCCATGACCGACTTCATCATCCAATGACATCTCCTCATTGGGATCATACTCATAGTCGGAGTCTCCTCCTCGAGAACCCCAACTCACCTCCTTATCTCTCACATGTCTGGGCATGCTTAACATTTCTGCACAACCACAACCACAAACAGGATTACACCATCGAATTTTCAGCTTTAAAGAAATACTATATCGACTCGTGGGCAAGTACTAGTCTAACACCTATATAACACACTAGACTTCCCCGGGGACTTCCTAGAACCGAATCAACCTGGAATCTGATACCACTAAATATAACACCCTGACCCAGGTGTCACATTAGGCCTCTTGCCCAAAACCCGTATTTCAAAATTTCCTTTAAAATTCTAATAATAAAATCATATCGAGTCCAAAATCGATCCATAAAATCCATTTAAATTTAAAAAGCCCAAAATAGTTTAAATTAATTTGGAGCTCCAAACATTACAAAATCATTTAAACATTCGATCCAAATTAGAATAAACAGAGTTAAAAATACATATAAGGTTCAACATAGCACTATGCCCACTACATCTAATAAGTGTACTCTAACAACACGGTCGATGCTGAAATCCAAACCTTGATGGTGCTCAGCGGGACCCGCTTCACCTAACCTACCCACGAAAATACATTTCGAACGCTGAGCCACAAAAGCTCAGTGGGTACGCCGAACTCGGCCAACATCATGGATATCAAAAGCAGTAAAGCATGGCATACAAATCTCGTGCACGATATGATGGACTAGCATGTTTGCCTATCTCATGGCATAAATGAATGTATATTATCGGACACAGCATATACAATCACACAAGTCAACACACAAGAGTGAGGCCCGCGTTCACACAACATCGGGATCCTACAATAAGGATTGAGGCCGCCTCAAATCTTATGCCCGGAATGTTACATCAAACATCTTCGAACGAGGCCGCCCAATGTTCAAAAAGGGGTGGAGGCCGCCCAACCAACCCCATGCTCGGAATGTTACATCGAACATCTTCGAGTGAGGCCACCCAACACTCGGAATAAAAGTCTTCAATCATCACCCGGTATGTTACATCGGATGGCCTTCAACGTGTTATAATACTTATTGATATCCAGATTTCTAACACATAGAAGGACTTAGACTACACAAACGATCCACCTAGGATCTTATCACAACAATATATATTAAAGCTTATCATACTTAAGTCTTTCGGGGTTATAAACATCAATCTTAGCTTAATAATTCCTTTCATAGCTTTTAAGTTAAAGAGTCTATCTATTAAAAACACCGAGCCCCAAATCTCTACTCAAACTTGGCCAAAATACATAGGGGTATCGATACCCTTATATGGGGTATCGAAACACCCAGCATCGATGCCCACCCAAAGAGGGTATTAAAACAAGGGTATCGATGCTAGTATCGATATCCTTTGACCAAATTCAAAAGTTAACAAAAGGGGAAGGATTATATCGGTACAGGTATCGATACAAAAAGTTACTAGAGGGCTCGGTATCAAACCATGGTTCGATACCCTTGCACGACAAGCCAAAATTTACTTAGGGGTATCGATATTGGTAACCCGTATATCGATACCCTCTACATGAAATGCAGGTCTACACTTAGAAATTTTAGAGTTTTAGCCCCAAACTTAACTTAATCGATCCTAAAGTCTTCCTACTCATTTTTAAGAGTAATTAGGATGTTTTAACATCAATTTTCAGGCCTTAATCACATTAATACTGATTTCACCATTAAAGCACCCAAAGCTTAAAACCAAGCAATCATGTACAAATTTTACATGTATGCTAACTATCATGAAATGCATGAAGATTACAAGAGTTGGGAGTACCAACCTATAAGCAAAACAGCAACAACCCGAGCTTCTCTCTCACACAAGCCTTTACCTTCCCAAGCTTGAAGATGGACCTCTAACTTCTTTCTCTACAAGAAAAACATAAAGCCAACTCTTAAACAAAGCTAAGGATGTTTCTAACTCTTAAAAACATCAAGAAGAACATAGGAACACCCCCTTAAAACCCCAATCCCGGATGACACCTTAACTCCCACTTAAACCTTACCTCCATGATCATAACCCAAACTTACCTTGGAAGATAGATCTCCATAAGTTGAGCAAAACCTCCTTCTATTCTAGAACGAGATTCTACAAGCTTAACTATCAAAAACCAACCTTTGATGATGATGTTTGGGGGAGAAATGGGTGAGGAAAGAATGAAGATGAGTGATATCATCCTCTGAGAAAAAAATGCAGAAAATTAACCACCATTTTCCTTTTTCCATCATCAAATTAGCCATTTACCAAACTACCCCCAAACCCTCTTCAACCTCTAGCCCAACAACCAACCTCTAAGCCTAACAAGGTCTAACAAGCCCAACACAAGACCCACAACCTCGGCCCAACGTCTAAGCTTGACTCAACGGGTTAACCCGACACTTGGATCTGAATCCGAGTTGTTACAATTTAATTAATAAATTTTTGAGTGCTCTAATTTCACCGAAACTTGCTCTCGTTGGTCTCTAAACTTTCAAATATTTTATTTTTATCCTCAAACTATGATATTGGGTCTCGAAATATTTTTAAGGTTTCAGTTTTACCATCAAATTATCGTTTATATCACGTTTTATTATTATATAATATACATCATTATTTCATGATAATAAATAATTTTATAGTAATTTAATTAATTTAAAATATGATTAACATATATCGATAATATGGAGATAAAATTAAAACATTCAAAAATCAAATACTAAAAAAATTAGAAAATAATTTAAAATAAAATTCTTAATTTAAGAATAAAATTAACTTTTAAAGTGAATATGCACATAATTTTTATGAGTTATAAAGATAATTCTAACCCTTAACATTTATAATTTTTATAGTTTTGACCCTTATTTTTTCGGATAAATTTAGCCCTTAACCTATATCTTTTTGACAAATAGCTTATTTTTAACTATCATGATAACTGAATCGTTAAAAATCTAACAATGATGACATGTCATATGCATATGATAATATATTTTAAATAACATGACATCTAACCTATCAAATACATATATATATATATGAAATATAATTTTATTCTAATATAAAATATAAAACAATTAAAATATTATTAAAATATTAAAAAAATTAATTCTAAAATAAAATACTACTAAACATTTTCAACCTTAACTACGATAGAATCAAAATATTATCTTAAAAAAATTAATTAATTTCGAAATGTGTTCGTATTTTTTTTAATATAAGACTTTGACTTTATCATTTGAGAATGTTTAGTAGCCTTTTATTTTATAATTAATTAATTTTTAATATTTTTTTTTGAATTTTAATTGTTTATATTTTATATTAGAATCAAATTATATTTCATACATATATATATATGTATTTGATAGGTCAAATGTCATGTCATTTAAAATATATTATCATATGCATATGACATGTCATCATCGTTAAATTTTTAACAGTCAATTTATCATGATAGTTAAAAAATAAGCTATTTGTCAAAAAGATATAAGTTAAGGGCTAAATTTATCTCAAAAAAAAATAAGGACTAAAACGATAAAAATTATAAACGTGAAGGGTAAAAATTATCTTTATGTCTTTATACAAAAATGAAATTAGATCTCATAAATGTTACTAATACTTTTCATATTGATATAATTCCTATTTGGATGTACATTTCCAGTTGTTCATATAATGAAGATGATATTATGGATAAATCCAATAGCAATTTAATTAAAAAAATGATTTCTTGATGAAGATTATATTATAGATAGAATTGATTAACTTAACTTGAGATTTAAATTGATTTATTTAACTTAAGATATGATATAAATTTAAATATAATGATTTAAATTTGATCCGAATTTTAAAATAAATTTAATTGAAATTGATCTAAATTTTAATTAAACTAAAATAGACTCGAATTGATTTTAACCGAATGTAATGGGCTCGAATCAAAGATAATTTTAAAAAATATATATTAAAAGAATTCTAAAAAATACAACTCAACAAAAATTGAATTAAAACTAAATTAAACTTAAAACTAAATCCTAAACGAATGACCCATTTTTCACTTCACATATACAAATTTATCTTCTTGATGGGCCGGACCTAATGGGAAAGGCTTCAATGTTTTGTCCAAGTTTAATCCATATAAAATTTAAGTGAGAAAAATTCAATTCAATTTTATTTTTTTAAATTCAAGCTAAAAATCGGTGATCAACATAATTAATGGGTACAAATCATCTACCTTTTTCTCATGTTTTTATTTGTGTTTCTATTTTAAATTAGAGGATTTAGAGTTTAGGGTTCAAGATTAAGGGTTATGGTTAGAATTTAGACAATTAAACGGGTGGTGTATTTTTTAGGGTTTATGATATAAAAAAATAAGGGTTATGGCTTAAAATTCATTTTTTTTAAAATTTTCAAAGAGGCATAAAAAGATGCATGATAAGAGGTAAATGATTTTTAGCTGCATACGTCTATTTTCAGCTACTACCAGAATGAGTAGAAATCTTCTACCTCTTTATCATGCATCCATATATGTCTCCTGTTAAAAAAAATTAAAAAAATTGAATTTTAAACCTTAACCCTTATTTTCTATATTCTAAACCCTAAACCTTACACCGTAAAACCCTAAACTCTCTAATTTAAAGCAGATATATGAATGGAGGCATAGAAAAGAGATACACAATTTACCCCCTACTGCAATCACCCTCTTTGTATTGCACAAGAGGATTAACCGTCATCCCGATGTTCGCCTAAACACTTTGGTGGTACTCGACACTAATAGGAGCATGGTACATAAGCTTCAAAAGCTGCATTATAGACCTTGTAATCAATAATTTCATTCGGTTTTAAATCCGTGTTTTAATTTTAATTTGAACAACGGGATTTAATAAAATATTATATTAGTATATGTTAATTTGTATCTTTTTTCTGTTTCTCTTTTTGAATTTGTAATATATATGTATAAATTATATATATGTCATTATTTTATTTTAAAACCTCCAAAAAAATTTAATTAATTGTATGTATTTCTTTAATCATTTGATTTATTTTATCATTTTCGGTTTATTTCATTCAGTTGATTTATTATTAAGTCTATTATTATTATTTTATTATTATTTTATTATTAATATTAATATTATTTCTTATATTAAAACCCAAAACAACGATTAAATAAATAACCCAATCTGAAGTTTATTAACATTCCAATAATAAATTACATAGCCCACTAATTCAATGACAAACCCGAATTAAATAATCCAACAAATTTAATTTTACAAGATCCTAATTTTGAGCCCAATCGAGTATGCGAAATCCTAATCAGCTTCTTTCTCCCGTACAGCTGAAGAAGGGTCGTTGGATCCAGTCTTTGATCCAACGATCGAGATCGATCTGAGGAAGACTCTGGAAGATCCACGCGCCCACGTGCGGCTTCCCGCCTGCCCTCACGTGCGCATGCAGACCACTTGCGCCCCTTCGAATTCTCGATAACCTTTCGCCTTCCTCATCGCCGATCAACCTTCGGTAGCCACATATACATAAAAAACAAAACAAATGTCAGAAAATGTATGTTTTCAGAAGAAAAAAACACCATATATTTATTTATGTTTTCAGAAACAAAAGAAATGTCAGAAATTGTATGTTTTCAAAAATTGTATCTTTTCAATTTGGTCATTTTCCAGTAGCTATTTTATTTATGTTGGTCTATTAATTTTATGTTTGTTTTATTTTATTTATTTAATGCTTTCTTATATTGTTGATATTTTGTTATTTATGATGTATTATCTAGTTGTTTATTTTATTTTATTTTATGTTTCGTATGCATGTTTATTGTTTTGTGGTTGGTGTGTTTCTGTGTAGTGCTATAATTGATATACGTGAACACACGTATATATGCAATGATGCGTGTTGTATAAGCGCAATTTGAGTGCAAGTGTACACGTCGTCAAGTAATAAAATGATAAGTATATCGTGTATCGTCTCTACAGGGATTGGTATACTTAATATGTTTCCTCTTGTTCCCTTGCTCCTGAAAATAAAGTAAAAACACAGATAAGTTGATTTGTTTAACTAACTAAATAATTAAATAAAAAAAAACATAAAATAAAAGGTTGAGAATGATTATAGAGAAAGTGGGTAGGATCCAGTTGCGTCAATTAGTGGATTCAATTGATCTTCTTCTTGTCCAGTGCAATCACACAACACTGCTTCGACAGTACTACAGATACAGCCTCGGCAGTATTGGTGTTCTCTGCCGCGGAAATCTCTTGCTCTTGGGTAGAGGCATCAAAGTTCAGCAAAGTGTCCGTAAGTGACTCATCTCATCTCTGAGTCAGAGTGTTGTTGATGACCGGTCCTTGACGATACCTCTCAGCGTAAATCAACGATAACCACCAACCAATCCAACATTTCTTTTAGCTGCTAAAACTCTTAACCTATCTCCGGGCTTTTAAAGAGTCTAGGCCGAGTTAGTGTCTACAACACTTTACTTATCCCTTTCGTGAATCTACATTCCTCGATGCTAGATAAATAGATTACTTGCAAACTTCCCTCTCGGGCTTGAATACAAGAACAAAGAATGGCAATAGGATAAGAAAACTTTGATATTATTATTGCATAAGAACAAAGATACAAGAATCAATCTCCTCTCACTAATATCGACAACCTTCACCTATCCCTAAGAAGTTTAGAACATATCATCGTTAAGTACAATTCTTAGGGAGAAGGATTCTCTAAAAATCGGCTCTCTTAAACAATATGGCCTGCTAAGGTATTTATAGTCTTAACCTAGGGTAAACCTTTCCTAAATAGTCTTCAACTTGGAGTAAGGAACAAGTCTTCTTGAAGGAATCTGATATTTCCAAGTTTGCCGCATTCTAGAAGGGTTTTCCCGCTTGATCTCTTACTTGGGCTTTTAGCGCACTAGCCTGGTCCAATTGATGCGTTGTATCTTCCATAATGTTCTCTATATTTTTTATCTTTCATTGCGCCTCCATTGTTGGTGCTGCCACACTAGATTCTACCGCGGCCTTGTCTTCTGCCTCGAACGCAACACTGCTTCACTGCCGCTTCGGCTTTGGATATTCCTGCTTGTACAGAATATGTAATAATATTTGCATGCTCTATAAATATTAACTTTGTAAGTGATGATAACGGAATATCTAGTATTTGCGCAAAGAGTTCATAATTCAGTTCAAGTTGGTGTATAATAGATGCATAAAGTACCATAAGAAGGGTAGTAAATAACTGCCTTTTAGGCACTCATCATGTAACTATACACAGTCATGCAAGTAATAATAAGGTGAGTGAGTATCGTTCCCATGAGGATCTAGATTAAAGTGTGTAGTCAAATTTGTCAAGCCAAAAAGGATTTTCACTAAAGGAGAATAAAGATAAAGAAAAAAACACAGAAAAATGGACATGTACGATGAAGGTGTAAGATGGAAATGCTATGGCAATTCTAGAATACAAGCAACTAAAATTTTCCAAGGCAAAGTAGAATGGATGATGATGGCAAGGTGGATGTATGGAGGTGATATGTGAGTGTATAGCAGAATGATCGCAAGATAGCAAGCAAAGTAAAGAAAGTAAGTTGTAAATGCAAGGGCAAAAATAGGATGCAAAAACACGTTAAACAACATATTGTACTTTTTCTCTATTGATGAACTCTTTAGGGAATGACTGATGGTGGCTTCTATGGTTTCCTACCCCTTACCCCTACCTAACATATAGTTGCTATGGTGTATACTTACTCGATAGAGGTTTCTAAGGTATTCTCGCTCTCTCGAGTCATAGGAACCTCTATCGAGTCATACCTTAGAGAGAGCGAGAATACCTTAGAAACCTCTGTCGAGTAAGTATACACCATAGCAGTTATATGTTAGGTAGGGGTAAGGGGTAGGAAACCATAGAAGCCACCATCAGTCATTCCCTAAAGAGTTCATCAATAGAGAAGAAGTACAATATATTGTTTAACGTGTTTTTGCATCATGTTTTTGCCCTCGCATTTTTACAACTTACTTTCTTTACTTTGCTTGCTATCTTGCAATCATTCTGCTATACACTCACATATCACCTCCATACATCCACCTTGTCATCATCATCCATTCTACTTTGCCTTGGAAAATCTGAGTTGCTTGCACTCTAGAATTGTCATAGCATTTCCATCTTACACCTTCATCGTACATATTCATCTTCTTGTGTTTATATCTTTATCTTTTGTTTTCTTTTTAGTGATAATCCTTTTTGCCTTGACAAATTTGACTGCACACTTTAATCTAGATCCTCGTGGGAATGATACTCACTCATCGTATTATTACTTGCATGACTGTGTATACTTGCACATATACGTGTGTTCATATATATCAATTATAGTACTACACAGAAACACACTAAGTTTTTGGCGTCATTGCCGGAAATCTATCTATTTAAAGTTTGTTATTTTTTGGCATTTTTATTTTGCTTAGTTTATTTTTCTAGTTCAGTTTTACTTGTTTATTTCTTTTTCTTTTTAGTGCATGTCCAGACGGTCTACTGATGGACCTATCTATCCTATAGTGCCTGAAATTGAGCGTTTATTTTGTCAAAGAAGACGTACTCAACATACAACTATGGAACCACTAGTTCAGGACCTAGTAGTTCAAAATGTCGGGGCAAATCAGCATGCTTAACTCGATTGGATGATCATTTAAACATGCTTAACTCGAGAGCTATTAGGGATCATTTAAACCCTGTATTGGATGATCTGAATCCTGGCATCGTGGCACCAGAAATTACAGCTACACATTTCGATCTTAAGCCAGTTATGTTCAACATGCTTAACTCGATTGGGCAATTTGGAGGTATGGAACATGAAGATGCAAGGCAACATATCAGGGTATTTTTAGAAGTTTGTGACTCATTCCGTCAACAAGGAGTTCAATAGGACGTGTTGAAACTCAAACTATTTCCTTATTCTTTATGTGGTCGAGCAAGGGGATGATTGAGTGGAGTACCATCCGGATCGATGGAGTCATGGGTTGATCTATGTAAGTTTTTTTTCCTACGGTATAATCCTCCGAATCTCAATACTCAACTTCGAAATGACATTGCTTCTTTTCGCCAAGGTGATGACGAGTCAATGTGTGAATGTTGGGATCGATACAAGGGACTGCTTTGCAAGTGTACAAATCATGGATTTCAAGATTGGACTCAAGTTGTAATGTTCTACAACGGAATCAATGCACCAACGAGGATGATACTAGATGCCTCGGTAAATGGAACTTTGCTAGACAAATCACCCGAGGAACCATTTGACATTATTGATAGAATTACCATCAATGACTATCAATTTCCTTCTACAAGACTTGGAACCGGAAGGAAGGCACAAGGGACATTTGAGCTTGATGTGAAAGACTCATTATCCGCCTAACTCTCAGCTATCACCAATATATTGAAGAGCATTCAACGTTCTAATAAAGTGAAGGAAGTGAAGATGGACAGTTCAGCATGTCTGATATACCATGGCAAACATCACGAGAATAAATGCCCAAGAACCCATGAGACAACGAACTACGTGAACAACTTCAACCGAAGTAACAATAATCCCTACTCTAACACCTACAATCTAGGATGGAGACAGCATCCGAATTTTTCATGGGGAAACCAAAGACCCATCAATCCTAATCCCCAAGCGCGGAACCAAAATCAGCAGAGCCCCAAAATTTTAAACCGAATATGCCCTGGCATAATTAGAGCAAGGGGGCATCATCATCATCTAAGACCAGTTCTTTGGAGGCGACTATGTAAGATTTTATTCTAAATACCAAGACTATGCTTCAAGAGCATACAACTACCATCAAGAACCAAGGTACTCTACTGCAAAGCCACAGTGCTTCGTTGCGAAATATGGAGAGTCAGATGGGCCAAATTGCCACGGCATTACAGGAGCATCAGCCTGGACGTCTTCTGAGTGATACTGAAGTCACTAAGCCGCATGGTAAGGAACACTGCAGCGCAATCACACTCAGAAGTGGTACTCAACTTAATCAGCAAGATAAGTTTGGGGGGAAGAAGTCTGAAGATTTCCTACCAGAACCTGTGCAAGAAGAAATGCCTGAGCAAATTCTCGAGGAAAAGGGCCAAGAGGAAGGTTTGATGAAGGAAACTACCGAAGGAACGAGTAAAAATGCCACGACAAAACCAGTTCCTACCCCACCAGTGGAAGAAGTTAGACCCCCCACCACCCTTTCCCAGAGGCTCAAGAAGCATAACGATGAAATTCAATTTAAAAAGTTTATGGACAAGTTAGATCAGCTATACATAAATGTCCCGCTATTGGAGGCAATCGACCAGATGTTCACTTACGTTAAATTTTGAAGGAGATAGTCACGAAGAAGCGTAAAGTGGAAAAATTCGAGACAATTGCCACGAAAAAAGAATATTGCTCTGCCTTGAGTAATCTACCATCAAGAAGAAGGATCTAGGCAGCTTCATTATTCCTTGTGCCATTGGAGAAAAGTTTTTTGGGAAAGCACTTTGCCATCTTGGATCGAGTGTTAATCTGATGCCCAAGTCAATTTTCGTGAAGCTTGGCATGGGAGATGCGAAACCTACATCCGTCATCTTGCAGCTAGCCGATCGTTCCCATGTGAGACCTGAGGAGAAGATCGAAGATGTCATAGTGATTATGGACAATTTCATTTTTCCAGCCGACTTCCTTATACTTGATTGTGAGCCTGATGCTAATACACCTATCATATTAGGGAGACTTTTCCTAGCAACCGGTCGCATTCTTATTGATTGTGAGAAGGGTGAACTTACAATGCGTGTAGCAAATCAAATATTGACCGTGAACATCAACAATTCTCTCAAATACATGGATGACTCTGAAGAATGCTGAAGCATTTTGGAAACGGATTATGAGCAATCTACAGAAGTTGATCAATTTTCCCATAGCAATTTTGTACAGCTTGATGAGTATGAAGAGCTCACGAATGAAGAAGAGGAAGAAGCTAGTGAACCTTTATTGGAGGAACATCAATCTAGTCTGCTGATAGCTAGAAATAATTCAAGCTTCGAACCCATTGATTTCAAGGAATTTAGTCCTCCTAAGCCTTCATTACTCGATGCACCGAAGCTGGAGCTAAAAATTTTGCCACAGCATTTGAAATATGCTTATTTATGTGGAAATAAGACCCTGCCAGTTATTATTTCTGTGAACTTAAATTCTGACCAAGAGAAAAGTTTACTCGCTATTTTGTCAAAGCATAAACGAGCGATAGGATGGACCATGACGGATTTAAAGGGGATTAGTCATACCATCTGTATGCATAAGATACTTCTAGAAGAATGTCATGGAAAATCTAGAGCAAAGAAATGAGGCACGACCGTGGTGAGCAATAAGGACAATGAGTTATTGCCGACGCGAGTGGTGACCGGATGGAGGATTTACATGGACTATCATAAGCTCAACAAGGCTACGAAGAAGGAACACTTTCCTCTACCCTTCATCGACCAGAAATGGAATTGAATATGCATGACTTGGGATTTGAATGGAACTTGCCATAGAATTTGGTTGTTTATGTTTATTTTATTGTTACACGAGTGTATGTTCTCCATGCTTAGGAAAGTTAGAAAATTTGTATAGAATGTAAATTTGAATAGCTTAGCATGCTTTAGTAAATTGTTTTGTTAATAGAGAACCCCCAATAGTTTAGTATTAGAAGTTAAGAATAAATACCCGGACATATCTGTAGAGGGATACTCTGCTATGCCATGGCAATTCTATGTGCATATAAATTACTAAAAGAGGCACAAGGTGACGCTACATTTTTAACTTTACACGGCATTGCCTGGATACTGCGTTTAATTAAATGGCAACTATGGCATGAATAGAAGGTAGTGTTACAGGCTGGCTCCTCCCATAGTAGTTTGTTGGCATTTACTT
Organism: Abelmoschus esculentus; assembly: GCA_035048815.1. Classification (NCBI taxonomy): domain Eukaryota; kingdom Viridiplantae; phylum Streptophyta; class Magnoliopsida; order Malvales; family Malvaceae; genus Abelmoschus; species Abelmoschus esculentus. The sequence goes on from JAUCBN010000036.1 coordinate 14,388,565, forward strand.
TTGTATAAAAAATAGAGAATATATATATATACATGGGGAGTATTAAAAACGTGCTTAAATGAATAGAAATGCTCTGCTAGAATAGTGAACATTCCTTAGAATTTTTCTAAGTTAACTAAGCATGTAAAGGATACACTCACTCACACACGCACTCGCATCCGACCTAGTCTTGGGGAAAAGTTCTTGCAATTTCTTCGAGTCTTATATGTTTATGCCATGACATTTTCTGAGGTCTGAAACTCTGACCTATTACTTACCTATATTTTGATAATGTCATGACATTCTTTCTCTGCTAGCTACTATCCATTGCTTGGGGACAAGCAATAGCTTAAGTTTGGGGGTGTGATAACTCCGTAAAAAGGCTATATTTTAGGCCTTTTTACTTAAGTTATTGAGTGTCCTTAGCTCATATAGGATCATTTAGTTGTATTTAGGCTCATGACATTGCATATTGTCATTTAGACATGCCTTGGCATTTTGAGGTGGTAATAGGTGTTTTTTAATGGGAAAGGTAGTTCTTTTTAGTGGTGTTGTGCAGGTAAAGTAAAACGGAAGTTGAGGTAATTTGTCATGGCATTCTTAGAAGGATGGAAAAAGGAAAATTCTATGGCAAAGCTAGAGAACTCTTGGGCTGAGCTAAACGATAAAGAAATATTTTGATAAGAGTGTCAGTTGGTGCTACCACAGCCGATCGGTACCACTACAGCTGGCTAAAGCCACCTCAATAGGGGACCACAAAGAATATGACCTATATGCATTCTATGTCAGTAGGGGACCACAGTCACCTCTGCCAGTCCTGCAGGAATGTCAAGAAAAAAATGAGGGCAGAAATGGATTTTTGTACATCTTTTAGGGTTTTTCACCCTCTTTAAAAGACACGGTGACCTACACAAAGAGAAGGCTTTTTCGGGAGATAAAACACAGAAAAGAGACACCTTTTGCGGCGGTCTTTGCGGCGGAAAGCTCCCACCTTTCTTCTCCAACTTCTGGCCAAAGGGACCTCCATTGATAGAACTCAAAGGGAGTGGTGTGCTAAGCACCCGAGAGGGGCTTTCACACCAAGGCGACCATGGTGGTTGAATAGCCGCCGACGGTGTACACCGAGGGTGTCTTTTAGTCCTCCTTCATTGCTTTATTTTGTTATATTTTCATGAGGATTAATGCTAGATGTTTAAGTTTAATGTGGTTGATTACTCTTAACATTTAGCTCCATCATGTAACCTTGTTTCGATGATAGCTTTTATGGATGATTAGCTTTTGTTTCTATTTAATATATTGCATGCTAAGTGTTTGTATATTTGCTTTGCTCATTGTTGGTAATTATTTAAGCTTTGTAAGAGGCACAAGAGTGTCCATGGTTTAGATACAAGTTAGAGCACTCGAGAGAGGTGTAACTATAGATCCTTAGATCATCCGAGAGGAGCTAAGGGAGGATCTACGTGAGCAATGGGTTCTAGACTGCAAATAGGGACTAGTTGGATCCTAGAGCACTCGAGAAAGGCATAAGTGAAGGCTTCAATGACTAAAAAGAGGGTACTTTATCGATAGGCTAAGGTTTCATTTGCGTGACAGGAGAAAATACCATGGCATTTTAGTTTGTCAAGTTCCTATGACTCGAGAGAGCGGGAATACCTTAGAAACCTCTGTCGACTAAGTATACACCATAGCAGCTATATGTTAGGTAGGGGTAAGGGGTAGGCAACCATAGAAGTCACAATCATTCATTCCCTAGAGAGTTCATCAATAGAGGAGAAGTACAATATATTGTTTAACGTGTTTTTGCATCCTGTTTTTGTCCTCGTATTTACAACTTACTTTCTTTACTTTGCTTGCTATCTTGCGATCATTCTACTATACACTCACATATCACCTCCATACATCCACCTTGCCATCATCATCCATTCTACTTTGTCTTGGCAAATCTTAGTTACTTGCACTATAGACTTGTCATAGCATTTTCATCTTACACATTCATCGTACATATCCATTTTCTTGTATTTATATCTTTATCTTTTGTTTTCTTTTTAGTGACAACCCTTTTTGCCTTGAAAAATTTGATTAATGAGCATTAATTAAATACGTCTTTATTCGTTCGTAACGGACCCGTGTTCGAACGTAGTGGTCGCGTTGTATGCGTTGCCTTCGAATAAAGATACGGTAAAAATAAAATTGAATTCTAATCCCTAAAAAAAATCCTAATTTAAATGTCACTTTAAAACTTAAAATTTCTAAAATTAATTAAGCGGTTATTTTGATAAAGGTGCCAATTTTTGGGCGGTTTCAAATATTAAACCCGTTTTTAACCATAACCGACTCTCAAACCCGTCTTTTCTGAATCTCTGGTTTCTACGGTGTCCGGCCTACCAAAAGTGGCCGGTAGCGACTCCCCCTTTTTTAAAGTCTTTTTTTAAAAAATAATTTCAAAATTCCCCTTTTTAATTTCGACCTTAATCTTTCAAAATCCCCAATTTCAAATTTAAAACAATTTTCTAACTTTTCCTTTTTAAACTTAATCCCTAAATTTTTGGAACCCTAAAATTTCAACTTTTCAAATCCCTAATTCTTAGACCTAATTTCACCTTTTCAATTTAACCTTAAATTTTCAATTTTGAAGACCGAATTCTCAATTTTGATCAAAATCCCAAATCTTTCAATCTCTAAACCTAATTTTGGAAAATTTCAACTTTCCTAATTTTTACTTTTTCAAAATAGTGACCGTTTTATCTAAAGTCGATTTTAAAAGGGTCGTTATAGTTGGCGACTTCGCTGGGAACGTTTTTTTAAACAAACGAGTCAAGCCTAGTTTTAAAAATACCGCTTAATTAATTTTGAAAGTTTTGAATTAAATTATCATTTGTTTATTAATTCAAAGTTATATCATTTCAACCTGTCTCTCTGAGTGGGGGGGAAAACGCTAATGTTTTCGTGAGGATATTGTTCCTTCGTATAGGTCTAGCAAAGTACCTTCGAGGCTCGACTACTCTATGCTTTCATGAGGATATTGTTCCTCCGTATGGGCATAGCGAAAGGGTCCCCTAAATTGAACTCGATCGAGATGAGCCTATAATGGGTGACGATCGGGGGCCTTGCTACTCTTAGAAGAAGACAACGAGGACAATTTAGAAAACTCACCCGATTAGAGCCGTGAGGTTTACTTAGGTTCTATTAGATGAGTTATCTAGGGCTACTCTGTCTCCTTTCTTGCTTGCTTCCTCATTTTTGCATCGACATTTCATGAAGATGCTGGTCTAAGTGGTTTGTCCAATCAGAGACTTTCACTACAGTTAGAGAGTTAAAACAAAAAATAGGAAGACATGTGAGAAAAAGGAGAAAAAAATAAGAGAAAAAAAAAGAGAAATAAAAAAGAGAAAAGAGAAAAAAAAAAGATAAGAAAGAAAGAAAAAGAAGAGGAGACAAAAACAATGAAAAAATAAAAAAGAGAGAAAATAAATAGATGAAAGTTTCTCAAAGGGCGATCACTAACATGATAGACACCTTAGCTTGCATTCATTTTTTCATTTCATGCATTGTCATCGCATACATACTTTTTGCATTCATCAATAAGACAAGGAGATTGACCTTGGATACCTCGTGGCAGTTTTTCAAGCCGCAACCATTCCGCACTCTTACAACACCCGTTCTCAGTCAAGAATTATGGACGATAGACTAGCCAATATGGAGAAATCACAAAAGGAAATCGAGGACCGTTTAATCAATATTCAGGCGAGGATCGAGAAGTCTTAGAATGATATCATCACTAAGCTCATCGAATTGTTCGAAAAATATGACCATGGAAAGGCTAAGGTTTTTGACGAGCAATCCAACATTGAGGAATTAGGTGGAAACACCTCTCACACTAGGGCTCAACCCAAAGTGTCAGTTCTGAAAGGTATTCATATTGTCGGGGCATCTATTAAACACCTAGTTGATATAGGTCATAGTTTCGACAACGAGGCCAATGTCGAAGTCCCCGATTTAGACTTGATGAAAGAATTAGAGTCTAGGTTGAGGAAAAAATTCGAGAAGAAGTTTGAGGAGAAATGCCTCCAGGTGGAAGAAAAAGTCAACTTGTTGCAAGCCACCAAAGACTACAGGATTGATGCCTACGAGCTAAGCTTAGTGTCCGATTTGGTTATTTCACCTAAATTCAATGTGTCGGACTTTAAGAAGTATGATGGGACCACTTACCCTTCAGCTCACCTAACCATGTACTGCCGCAAGATGGCAGCGCATTTGAGAAATGAGAAGCTGCTTATCCACTATTTTTAGGATAGCCTGACCGAGCAGCTGCACGTTGGTATGCCCATCTCAATAGGGCAAATGTCAAATAATGGAAAGACCTGTCAAAGTTTTTCACCAAACAATACAAGCATGTGAAGGACATGGTCCCAAACATAACATACTTCAGAGCTTGACTCAGGGGCAAGACGAGACCATCCGACAGTACGCCCAAAGGTGGAGAGACATAGCAGCTCAGGTTCAGCCTCATGTTCTAGAAGGAGAAATTACCCGTCTGTTCGTGGACTCACTTCATGGCCCACTTTATGAAAAGATGATCAGTAATATATCTTTAGGATTCATAGAATTTGTGAACACGATAGAATCCATCGAGGCTGTTTTTAGAAGCGACAAGCTCAAGACCGGGGAAACTATGTCAAAGTACCCGAAGAAAAAGGACCATAAAGTCAACTATGTTGTCCCTTATCAGAACCCCAAGAATTTTACAATTTCCTCATCTCAGACCAATATCGGGATGACTCAAGGCTCGAATAAGAGAGAAACTAAGCCTCCTAAGAAGGAAAATAAAAAGTTGACCTTTACTCCTTTGTCGGTGTCATACAATGAGATGTATGCTCAGTTGCACAAGGCAGATCTAGTATGACCCTACTATATGACTCCTTACAGTCCGCCTTACCCGGTATGGTACGATGTCGATGCCCACTGTGAGTACCACGCCGGAGTGACAGGGCATACCATAGAGAATTACATCACTTCTAAGAAGATGGTGCAAAACTTGTTGAACGCCAGAGTCGTCAAGCTAGACTCCCCGGATGTGAAGAGCAATCCCCTTCCGAATCATGACAAGGCTTGAGAAGTAAGGCCCATGTTGACCCCGTCTGCCGAGAAGTTCGTGCATCTCATCTAGCTTTATCATAGATGTTCGTTTGCATCCATTTCCTTGTGTTTTCAGCTTTTCCGTTGTAATCACTCATTTTTAACCAAGAAAACTAAAATATTTAATTTTTTTTCTTTTGTTTGATTAAGGGACTATGCATGTGTTTATTATGTGCTAATTATTTTGTTTGTCATATTATTGCATGTTACAAGTGTTGTATGTTTAGTATTATAATGTTTGTAATCTTTGGTTGTGTAAATCATGTCATTATCTATGTGCGTGTCATGATTGAATATTGTGTTGGTCGATTTGCTTAATATACTATTAGGTGTTTATTTGTGTCATATAATATCATGTTTAAATATTTGTCTTTTAGTATTTATGGTTTATATTTATTTTATTATCATGATTTGGCCCAGCTGATAAACTAAAAAAATAAATAAATAACTCAACAATCTAAATATTTACATGACCCAATTTTTAATATTACATGGCCCAGTATTCAAGCCCAGACCCAGACCCAGACCTTTTTATAATGAAAACTCTAATCTGTCTTTATCCTATGCAGCATCAGCCACCTTTCATATGTCGTTGGATCGAAAGAGAGACGAATGGTCGAGATTAGATCAGATGAACTTTCTAGATCCTATGCGTGCGTGGCGGCACGCGCCTGACATTTTGGCTACTCGTGACTCTCTGAGTTCCAAGACCGTCCTTTCGTCTGCTGCCATCGCTGAACCTGCCGCTGCAGTCCATGAAATCTGTAAAATGTAGGAACTTGTTAAGCAAAGAGGGTCTGGAAATCCAGATTTGCAAAAAGGCTATCATCATACCTTCCATCCAAAAATGGCAAACACTGCAAATCTAAAGAGCTAAAAAGCAAAACCTACAGAGGAAAGGGGACCTCGAAAATGCATTGTAACAGAGAGAAGCGGGATATATTATTATCTCTGGAAAACAGAAAAGGGGGGATCCGATTAAAAAAAAAAGACAGAGAGCTCTGAAAAGAACAACCATTGTAAACAAAAACATCAGAGAGAACCAAAAAATCTAGAAAACCATTTGTAAAACAAAAATTTAGATCTTGAATCTTCTTCAGTCAATCGAAACAAAATTCGAAAGCTTTTTCTGTAAAGAAAAATCTTCATCTTCTCTTTTTTTAAAATTTTTCTTTTTGCATGCATTCAATCAACATAGGAAAAACATAAAGATAAAGAGAAATAAAAGTTTTGGCAACTCCCTTCGGTATTCGAAAACCTCGTCGCTGGCGATAAGCTTTTCTGTGAGTGAGCCTTTCTCGTTTGAGTGAATCCGAAAGGGTGTCCTCCATTTTTTTGTTCGTCTTGAACTTGGTTTTTCCCTATTAATTCTAGTCGATTTTCAGCATCTCCGACACCGGTGGAAGTGACCGGTGATGGAAGAATATGGCCTTAGGCCTAAGTTTCTCTTAGGTCGAGATCTTCCCGGCGAAGAAAGGATGGGGAGGTTAGATTTATCTTTGATTTATTTTAGGGGTAACGTTTCTGGGTTTCGGTTATATTTCTAAAAAATCGTTTGGTGTGAGAACCATGGGTGTTCTTTTGTTTCACTTAATTTCTGGGTTGAGGGATCTTTGAAGACAAAACGTTTTATGGGAATCTATTTTTTTAAACGAGAAAATTGTTCTTTGACCAATTTGATAACATTAAACCCCCTCATTTACTTGTCCCAGTAATTGTCATTTCTTCTCCCATTTTTACCATTTTTAATTCATTTTATTTTCTTTATTTATATCATATATTCATTATATACTTCATTATTTATAATATGTATTATTTGTACCTTATATAACATATTATTTAATATATCTCCTTTTACGTCTTTTCACACCATACATACATTTTATATTTATGTTAGATATATTATTTATGTAATGTTCATGATGTTATGACATATTTGTATTAAATGTTGTCACATAAAAAGATGGTTCTTTTTATTTTTTTTATTTTATTTTGAACTCAATATGTTGTCATGTATATAGGCGGTCATTTGCTTTTATTTGTAGTTTGTCCATGTTTGCCTATCCTAGTCTGTTAGTTTCCAAGTTTCTCGCATGCCTCTCTGTTCACGTTATGCGTCTCATGCCCTTATTGCTTCCATTTTGTATTTTGTTTTTAGATTTAAAGTTTGCATAATGGTACTATTTATTTAATTTTGTTAATGCGTGCCCCTAAATTCGATCGTAAGCGAGGTCAGTACCAATAAGGTGGTAGTGGTTTGGACGCTTATCTTCGGGTTTAGGTGCTTTAAAATAAACACGCAGATTTAATTAAAAATTAATTTGATCATCAAATTAGCCCAGAAAATTTAATATTAGTAAAGCGGTAATTAAACAAAGTACCAATTTTTGGGCGGTGTAGGGGTGTTAATCCTTCTCCATCCGTAACCGCTCCCGAACCCCAACTTTTAAAATCTCTGGTTTTATGGTGTCCGGTTTACCAAAACGGCCAGTGGTGACTCTAATTTTTTTAAAAAATAAATTTTAAACCGAAAATTCCATGTGGGAGACATTATTTCAAATCGACATATCGAAAACTGTTTTTCAACTCGAAAAAGAATAGTTATAGTGATGAAACTTATTCGTTTTTAAGATCTCTATATCCGTTATCTTTTTTAACCAATCTCGCTATCTTTGACCCGAAAGTAAAGATGACTCTTTGTAAAGGGCTTCTATCTTATTCTCTTTACTCTTTTTACAATTCAATGAAGAAGTGCACTTTTTTATATACTTTTTTCTTAAACTTTTAACATTCTTGGACATTTAATGCTCATTGTGTCCTCGATTCAGACACATAAAAATTAATTAATTAACTGTTGTGATCATGATGAAGTACAATTCTATCTTCAATCCACTTTGGTTGGAAAGCTTGAGAAACAAGACTACTACTCCTTCGATAATGTTCGATGATAAAAAGGTCTCGTGGAAAGTGAACCTACTCAGTTTTGAGAATTCCAAGAGGTATGAAACATTAAAAAGCATTAAAGAGGAAGAAGAAAGAAAAAAGAACAAGAAAGAAAGAAAAAAGAGAGAAGAAAAAAGAAAATGAAAAAAAAAGAGAAGAAAAAGAAAAAAGAGGTGAAAGTGTCAAAACCCTCACTGAACGAGCAACTCAATAAGTCTCGGAGCATCCTGATGGAGATGTAAGGGAAAAACGCGTCTAATAAAGAGCCAGAACTCCACTAGTTCGATACCCTAGCGTCAGTGAAGACTCTTTGAAGACACCGACACCCTAATACATCAAATGATTAAGTGCAAACAAAAGCGCATGCTTACACTCGGAATTCTCGGACCGAGTTGCCAGAGAAAATAAATTTGAGAACTAGAAGGAGTAGTTTTCAAGTGGATCAAGCAAGTACGGTAATCATGAGGATGAACCGAGTATTTTGAATAGAATTCTGACACTTCAAATATTGCCACAACATCTTAGAGCAAAAACATTAACCGTTAAATCTCGAGTTTGAGACACTCAAGATTGGAAATCCAAGGATTCATTTCCTTTTGTTTTTACTATCAGTTTTCAATTTTCGAAAATTTATTCATAAAGGCGTTGTTTATGAAAATACCGATTTTTGAAAAATTTATTCGAAAAATTTTTTAAATTCATTTTCGACAAAAGACAAAGACTTTAATGCATTCAACCATTTTTGATTAAGACCAAGAGTGGCAACATTATGCGAGGCGAGTTTTCCAGAGCTTATTGAAGAAGAAGTGCAATTCTTTTGAACCAAACGAAGAAAATAAAATTTGGGGGGAAAAATTTTGTTGGGGCAAAGAAACAACCTTTCAACATATGGGCAAGAGTCCCCTCGGAGGTGGAGTTTGACCAAGTTTAATCAATGACAGAAATTTTGGAAGAGAAGCTTCAATTAAGATAAACTTTTTTGAGAAGATAAAACCCACCAGCGATCGGGGTATGATCAACTACAAGTTTTCGCACGCAATGCGACATTTCAGGAGTTCTACTAGATGTCTATGTTTTGGGGCAAGTGTTCACTTTAGCTTCAAGAGTAAGCATAGACAACATTTTCAGCCTCGGTCTCGAATTCAGTGGACCTCTTTTTGACCAACACAAGCAAACGGTCTCCTACCAAGAAGAAGATTCAGCGAGTTTAAAGCTCAAAGTATTCAAGAGTGATCAAATTTTGAGGGCCCAATCCTCAAACATTAAAGAGAAAAACATTTATCATTTTAGGCATCCCTAAGATTAAGGGCATATGCATTCATTTATGAATCAAGTTGTAGTTCGGCATCCCTAGGATTAGAAGGTATACTAACACATGCATACATATATTTCTACATATTTTTTTATAGGTATTCAAAAGAAAAGAAAATTACGAATATAGCTTGATAAGAGAAAAAGCTTCAGCGTGGATGATTCTACAAAAAAGGGATCGTCGCTTCAGCATTCGAGTGGATGATTCTACAAAGGAGGGATCGACACTTTTAGTATTCGAGTTAAGGTTTCACAGAGAAGGAACTTATAGCTCACAGTTTTCAGAAGCCAAGTTTTATATAGAAGATACTCAGCTTTTCAAAGTCGGTGATTCTAAAAAGAAGAGATCAACGCTTTCGACACTCGATTGAAGGTTTCATAGAGAAGGAACTTCTAGTTCACAGTTTTAGAAGCCGAGTTCTATATAGAAGAGACACAGCTTTTTCTAGATGCATGATTCTACAGAGAAAGGATCTACATATTTAGTATTTGAGTTAAGGTCAGAGAGAAGAGACTTATAGTTCACAGTTCTCAGGAGCCAAGTTTCATATAGAAGGGACTCGGCTTTTCAAGATAGATGATTCTACAGAGAAGAGATCGACATTTTCAACTTTCATAAGCTAAGTTTTGTATAGAAGGGACTCAGCTTTTCAAAGTGGATGATTCCACAGAGAAGGGATCAATATTTTTAGTTTTCAGAAGCCAAGTTTCATATAGAAGAGACTCAGCTTTCCAAGGTGGATGATTCTACAGAGGAGGGCTCAACACTTTCAGCATTCGAGTAAGAGTTTCATATAGAAGGGACTTATAACTCATAATCTTCAGAGGTAGAGTTTTACAGAGAAGGGACTTAGCTTTTCAAATTCGGTGATTCTAAAGAGAAGGGATTAATATTTGTAGTATCCGGGTTAAGGTTTCATGTAGGAGGGACTTATTTCCCATAGTTTTTTAAAAGACCGGGTTTCATATAGAAGGGACTCAATTTTGAAGGTGGATTCTATGAAGAAGGGATCAACATCTTCAACATCTCAGAATTTAGGATTCCGTATAGAAGAGACTCGATCGAAGATTTCAGCAAAGGGTTTTATATAGAAAGAACTCGATGTATCACAATGATTTTCAGAGTTTGAGATTTAAGGTTTCGTATAGGAGAAATCGAAGACTTTTGGCGAAGATTTTGATATAGGAAAGACTCGAAGCTTTCGGGGATTGATTTTATATAGAAATGATCAATTTTCTCAATAGTTTAGAGCATAAAGTACTTTCATACAAGAGGAACTCACGGCTCAAAACATTCATGTTTGTTGGAAATAACAAAATATGGAATCAAAATGCTTCTGAAGTTTCTCTCTTGATGTGTGCAGGTGGTCTCAAAATGAAAATATCGATCGTGGCAAACTAATCAGGAGATCAAGGAACAGAAAGGTTATCAAAATGGCAGAGAAAGGGCTTTCAAATCAGAGTCTACAAACAGGAAAATCGGATAAAATTAGTGTTTTTTGTCTTTACTTCATCATTGTTTTATAACGATAAGTAAAGAGGGGCAGCTGTAATCAATAATTTCATCCGGGTCTAAACCCGTGTTTTAATTTTTAATTCGAACAACGGGCTTTAATAAAACATTATATTAGTATATGTTAATTTGTATCTTTTTTTTGTTTCTCTTTTTGAATTTTTAAATATATATATATAATTATATATATATGTCATTATTTTATTTGAAAACCTCCAAAAAAAAATTTAATTAATTGTATGTATTTCTTTAATCATTTGATTTATTTTATCATTTTCGTTTTATTTCATTTGGTTGATTTATTATTAAGTTTATTATTATTATTTTTTTTTTATTTTATATTATTATTATTATTATTCATAACTACTATTATTAATACTATCTTATTATTACTTTATTATATTATTATTAATATTAATATTATTTCTCATAATTAAAACCCAAAACAATGATTAAATAAATAACCTAATTTAAAGTTTATTAACAGTCCAATAATAAATTACATAGCCCACTAATTCAATGACAAGTCTGAATTAAATAATCCAGCAAATTTAATTTTACAAGAGCTCAATTTTGAGCCCAATTGGGTGTGAGAAACCCTAACCGAAACCCTATTCAGCTTCTTTCTCCCGTGCAACTGAAAGAGGGTCGTTGGATCCAGTCTTTGATCCAACAACCGAGATCGATTTGAGAAAGACTTTGGAAGATCCACGCGCCCATGCGCGGCTGCCCGTTTGCCCTCACGCCCCTTTGAATTCCCGACAACCTTTCGCCTTCTTCGCCGCCGATCAACCTCCGGCAGCCACGTATACACGAAAAACAAAAGAAATGTCAGAAATTGTAAGTTTTCAGAAGCAAAAACACCATATATGCGAACGGATTTTAGAGCCAAAAAGGAGAACCAATTCACCCAACCAATATTCAGAGTTTCAGAGGCACAAATGCACAAAATTTAAGATTCATAACGTATAATCGCCAACAATTCCAGCGGATATCAGACCACCAACAACCAAAATAGTAGAGAAATCCAATAGGAAAATTAAGAGCATTTTTCTTTTTATATTTCTTTGTAAATTCGGATATAAAATCGAAAAAGAAATACAATGTAAAGGGTCCCCGAACACAACGAAATCAATAGAAAAGAAAAACATTTCGAGGTAATAACCTCTGTTCTAGTTTCGCATGCATGAAGAGAGAGGGAACCAAAGTTTTACCTTCATTGAACCTTGTTTTCTCGCTTCTCTGAATTCCTTTCACCGGCAATAAACCCGTGGCCTCCGCGCCTGTAAGGGTGAGCCAAACCGAGAGGAAAGAGAAGCTTCAATCTTTTTTCACTCTCTTCTTTTCGTTTTCCAGAGCCAAAACAAAGAGGGTTTTCGAACCTTGTTTTTTCTAAATTGAAAGGGTTTTGAGGACAAAGATTTTGTTTTAAGTGGGTTTAAAGGCATAAATCAGTTTGTTTTTAAGGGTTTAAAAAGAGGGACTTTGATTTTTGTTTCTTCGGCTACCACCAACGATGGCCGAAATCTGAGAAAAAGGGTATTTTCTAGGTTTCGAAGATGAACATTCTTGGTGTTCATCATTTTCTGATGAACAAGGAGAGAATTTCTTCTCTTGGTTTGAACAACTAATGAGGGTGAATGTTTTAATTTTTTTTTAATTTGTGTTTTATACTTTGATTTTAAAAGAGAAATGAGTTTATTAGTTTATTAAATCCCTCCGTCTCACTTTAATAACGCCTCCAGTCCTTAAAGCTTCGTTTGGCTTTTCATTTTGGTATCGGATTCAAGTTATAATCGTTATTTTAAATGCTTTTTTACGAACAAGTCCCTCCGTGTTAGGAGGTTTACTTTTCAATCCTCCCTCACCTCAAAATGGTGTTTCGAGGGCGTGGAGATTTTTCAATTATTTTATTTTGGTCACTGGTTTAAACTTCCTTTCTTTTCCCTTTCGATTTAAGTATTAAACTTTGTTTTCTTTTCAATTTGGTCATTTTTCAGTGGCTATTTTATTTATGTTGGTCTATTAATTTTATATTTGTTTTATGTTATTTATTTAATGCTTTCTTATATTGTTGATATTTTGTTATTTATGTTGCATTATCTAGTTGTTTATTTTATTTTATTTTATGTTTCATAGGCATGTTTATTGTTTTGTGGTATATGATTCATTTATTTATATTTTATTTGTACATATGTTTATTTTTATTTATGCACTTTATTTTTATAATTTGTAACATGTATTTTATTTTGCCATGATTTTTTATGCTTTCATGTTTATTTTGTACTTTTTTCCATTGTTTATGTATATTTTGTTTTATTATTTTTGCTCGAACTCACATCCAATTTTAATTAATGAGCCTTAATTAATTACGTCTTTATTTGATCGTAACGGGTCCGTGTTCCAACGTAGTGGTCGCGGTGTATGCGTTGCCTTCGAATAAAGACACAGTAAAAATAAAATTAAATTCGAATCCCTAAACAAATCCTAATTTAAATGCCACTTTAAAACTTAAAATTTCCGAAATTAATTAAGCGGTTATTTTGATAAAGGTGTCAATTTTTGGGCGATTTCAAACGTTAAACCCATTTTTAACCGTAACCGACTCTCGAACCCGTCTTTTCCGAATCTCTGGTTTCTACGGTGTCCGGCCTATCAAAAGTGGCCGGTGGCAACTCTCTTTTTTTAAATCTTTTCAAAATTCTCCTTTTTAATTTCGACCTTAATCTTTCAAAATCCCCAATTTTCAATTTAAAACAATTTTCCAACTTTTCCTTTTTAAACTTAATCCGTGGAACCTAAAGTTCCAACTTTTCAAATTCGTAATTTTTAGATCTAATTTCCCCTTTTTAATTTAAGCCTTAAATTTTTAATTTTGAAGACCGAATTCCCAATTTTGATCAAAATCTCAATCTTTCAATCTCTAAACCTAATTCCAAACAATTTCAACTTTCCCAATTTTTACATTTTCAAAATAGTGACCGTGTTATCGTCGATACAGAACTGCCAGTGCATAAGCTTCAAATTTGTATGATACTGCATTGCCACCTACTAAAGTTCATACATAATTTCTGCAAATTAGAAAAGGCAAGATTGTCTGATTGTGGAATGGACACCGCGTAGAATAAACCGAAATACGAGAAATGTAGTATTAGTTAGCAACCGACGACAGTAAGGAAACAATCAGGAGGAAGACAACTCCAATCTCAGCATGCGAAGAGAGTAAAGAACACATAGACCTTCAGGTATTAACACAGGAAGGATCTTCCAAATACTTCCTGTATAAAACATAGACCTTCAGGTATCTACATCTATATTCATACACAAACAAGAACTTCATCTCTCTCGTGTTTGAGGTGACATCGAAAAACATTGTAGGTCAAATTGTACAGAATTTTTATCTTTAGCATGCATGAAGAGACCAGAAGGTTTAAGCCATTTCATATGACTGAAATGAACACTAATTGTCTGGTCAAATAATATGACAGTTTATATATCTCAGTAAGGGTCTAAAGAATAAAGAAAATTCAAGTACAAAAAAAGTTTAAAAAAAAAACATTAGGGGCAGAAACAAACTCACTTTTAAGGAAAAGATTTGAAGTGACATGTAAAGCAGTATTAAGCAACATAATAAAATGTGTTACGAGAAAAACTTGAAAGACTAACATAATAAAATGTGATATGCACTCTAACAGTTAATAGATGTTTTCATAAGTACAAGAACTTGAATGTAAGCAACATTAACAGATAAAACAAGTTCCATCTAAAAGAAACCGGGACGGAGTTAGGATTTTGAGTTGAGATAGACAAAATATAAATGTTTAAAATACTAAGAGACAAGTTTATAAAAAAATAAATTTTAAAAGAATTTTATTAAAGTGACAAAAGTGAAAAAAAATTTCTTCGAATCCCCATCCCTCTTTAGCTCCGTTCCTGAAGAGAAATAGGGATAGGGTATGCATCAGGTTCCTTTTTCCCATTTTAGCATCAAACATTAAGGCTATATTCAATTGTTGCTTCTACTACTTGTATTTTTGTTTTCAAACAAAAAGCAGAAAATAAATATTCATGTAAGAATCAAATTTATGTATGTATAAAAAATGAAAACTTAAATCGATTGAGAATGATAGACTGTAAATTTAGCTGTCAATTGGGATATACATTTATAGAGACTCGTTTAAGTGTATAGGCGAGTTATTTGTTGTTCTTTTGTTTTCGAAGTTGTTTGGGTGATAAAGTTTCATTTATCAAAAAAAAAAAAAGAAAACTTGAACAAGTTAGACTCGAGTGATAAGAGTGGATGACATACATAACAGGATAAGAGAAACAAGAGTAATAATGGTTAGAATTGTTATTTTGGCGGTGATAGTAGGGGTGTGCAAAACTCGACTCGAGGAAAAAATATTCGATTTGTTTTGACTCAACTCGAAAAAATTCAAATAAGTTTTGAGTTGTAAAATGGAAATTTGAATAACTCAAAATTTTTAGTAATCAAAGGGTTTACTTTTAAGTTTGAGACGAGTCTCATTGATATATAAAAATATGAAGAAATATCGTTAAATATGAATATATATATATATATATTATAGGATCAGAGAAAGTCATTTAAATTGGAATCAAATCATACTAAAAATGATAAATAATTACAATTAAATATTTATAGGAATTCGAAAACTCGATTCGACTCGAATTTCTTAAACTCGACTTGAACCGAAAAATTTCTAATAAAATTTGAGTTGTAAAATATGATTCGTTAACTCGAATAACTCAAAAAATTTAAGTGGTAATATTCTTTATCTATTCACTTTCTTTAAGGCATAAAGTAAAAAATTAAACCCTGAGCACCATGCAAACCACAGTACTAAACACAAATGAAAACATATATAACTGTTGATAAACATATCTCCTAAATCATTGATCTAGCAGTAGCATAGAAGAGCATGACAATGGTATGTCAAATAAAAAATAAAATTATATAGGAGTATAATAATATATAATATAAAAAAATCATATATAATAATAACTAAAGAATCGATAAAAACAAAATATTAATATGAAATTCATATAAAAAATAACTTTATATATATTAATAAACTATCGATAAAAAACAATACGAATATGATAGAAAAGTTTTTTAAAAATATTAATATTAAGATTTTGGTGGATAAGTCTTTTAAAAATATTTTTTTATATATAAGAAAAGTTTCAAACTCAATACATATTTAAACAAAACGAATTCTTTTATTATTTGGATCAACCTATTAACTAATAGTATAATATAATTTATTGATATATTAAATTAATTTTTTTTATTTAAATGTAAAAATTGTATCTTATTTACTTGAACCTACTAAGACCTAATTTGACATTACCTTAAAAAATAGGATTGAAAAGTAATTTTAAGAAAATATTTTTAAAAATGTTTCATATTATTTGATTTAAAACAAAATTATTTGATACTGTATTAAAAAATAATTTTAAATAGATAAAATATCTATTTTAAATATTCATTTTAAGGATATAAAAATATTAATATAAGTAAAAATATATATAAATAATTTTATTTAAAATTCCCTTTTAAAAATTAAAATTTGAATTTTTGAAATCATTTTTAAATTAAACTAAGAAACATTTTTAACTAGGGTTGTTCAAAATTAATCGTAACTGTTAACCGGTATAACCGTCATATTTTATAGGTTAATTAATCGAACTGTTAAAATCAAAAAAGTTTACGATTAATTGAACCGTTAAAAATGATGGTTAATGGTTATGAATATGAATTTTGACTAAGGATTAATCTATAGATTAACTGTGTAACCCCTAATACGGGTTATAAGGTTTAACCGAAATTCAAGGGTTAACATAGGAATTCATTTCTGAAACGATTAAAAGATTGTCTATATTAAAAATAAATATCCTCCAAAAATCTAAATAAATAATTTTATATCAAAAATAAAATAAGAATAAATATTTGAATATCAAGGTTAATATCATGTATGCACTGAAATTCTAAAAATAAATTCCAAAATATTTTATATCCAATTATAACAAATCACAAATAAAATACTATAAAATAAATAAAATGGCTAAATCTAATAATAATAATAATAATAATAATAATAATCCATACTGAAATATATCAAAAATCTGAAAATCTGAAATTTCTCCTGGTACCTAGGCGTCTAAGGATCAAAAGTATCTATAAGGAGAATTGTAGGAGAGTGAGTCATAAAACTCAGTGTGTCTCTATGGTGCAACATATCAGAATAGATAAATAGAATATTCTTCTTGTAAATAATTTCTCAAGTGTAAAATATTAAATAAATGCAAGTCATGATACGTGAAATGATGTCATGCACAGTGCACAAATCCCAACTACATCATCACCAGTTCGAATGGAGGAGTTCTCCATAATCCTCACCTACAACGTCACTAAAATCCGAAAGTAGTCTTAGGGCTTTCGAACCGGAAGGCTGCCACAACTTTCTTTGTACTCAAATACCACCCCATGCACACATGATAATGCATTATGATTTGATAATCCAAAAATAATTCCGACAAGATCTGATATCAAAACATCTGAAACTTTAATATATTCGAAATCTCATTTCCCCAAGACACTAAAAACACAAAAATGCATAATATGAATATCTGAAAGTTTTCATATTTTTCTTAAATCACAATGACATGTATGCATGGTAATACAAATGCACAATCAGAGTCTTAATACCGAAATCAAAATGCTATCCAACACAAATATTTCTCAAAAACACAAAGTCAAGTATGTCACGAAAATATATATATATTATTTCAGAAGAAACACATATAGCACCAAATAAGAGAACACACCTCTAAAGATTACAGCTTTAATATTGACGATAACGTTTTCCTCGATCTGAATTATCTCTAGCTCTAATAGGATTGGGTCCTACGAATATTCCTAAAATTAACAATACAATTCTAAAACTTAACCACAACGAAACATAAATCTAATAAGACTCATGAGTACCTCGCGAGAAATTTTTCAGAGCGTTAAAAGCAGGTGGTAAAGGCGGTGGTACGATCTCGTCTTTAATATCAACATCGTCTGAAATAATCACAAAATATATTCGATTTAATTTTATAATAATTCTCCGTCTCTAGGTCAACCAAAATTTGCTTAAGGGAATTAAATTCCCTCTTAAATCCCAAGTGGGAATTACACCTCCCAAGCCTCGAGAATTCACTAATATCAATCTCATCTTCCCCCTTCAACATACAAACTGGACAAACCTTTCCATCACTTTTGCAGATCAACCCATAACCCAACTTAATCTGTAGGCTTCTCGTAAATAATTAAAATAATAGTAATAATTTCTCTTTACTATAACGAACCCTCTTACAACATAAAACACTTCTAAGGTTGCCTAACAAACACCTCACAATTATGGGAAAGATTTTCAGTGTAATCACCGGTTTTGATTCGGGGAGTTGCCACCAATCATTTTTACGGTGCGATTGTAACACCAAAATCAAGGTCTGTGAATCAGAGTTGGATCCGGGAGTCTGTTACGTATGGGGAAGGATGAGCACCCCCACAATACCCTAAATTGGTACCTATTGGTTACAAAATATTTTATATGATCGAAAATTATAAATTTGGTGTTAAAATCTGTGATCCAACAAACCAGTTAGTAAGAATTTAATAATAATAAAATAATAATAATAATAAATATATTAGAAATAATAAAAAAAACAGGGGTTAAATTTGTAAAACAAAAATTTTAGGGTTAAAATAAAATATAATAGTGACGAAATTGGAAGAAATATGAAATTGTAAGGCAAAATCATGAAACCAGTGACTAAATCTGAAGCAGGCGCGCACTTGGAGACCAAAACAGAACGCGCTGGAAGTGCAAGGACTGAGTGCACAATTTCCCCTTTTTCTCGGGTTAAATGCGGGTTCGGGTATGAATTCTGGGTCGGTCTCGGATATCCAGAGGCTAAACAACACCGTTTTGGGCCCGATGAACCGGCACCAAAATCGTGTTGTTTTAAGTGTGGGTTAAATAGGCCCTTTTTAATGCTTTTTTTTTATTTGTTTCTTCTCCCCACAAAAACAGAGCTCTGAGCTTTCAACTTCTCTGGTTCTCCGATAAAGAACCCCATCGGGCCACAACTGTCGTTTGTTACTCCGGCCACCGCACACGACCATCGGTCGCCGTGCTAGTGATCAAAATTTAAAAAGTTTGCGCTTTTTCGGAGCGATTTGAGGTGTTGAACATGAATCCGAACTTGGTTTTTCGAATCAATGCTTGTGTAGCCCAATCTGAGATAAAAGATAAGTATCGAATATATTTTTTTACCTTTTCTATTTTCGATTTGCTTCGATTTATGATCTCTCTCGGCTTTTCTTTCGAATGTAGTTTCAAATATTTGGATAGTGCTTTTTTGGATCTGTTTTTGCTTCGAATATGGGTTTTTTTATTGATTTCTCCTCTGTCCGAAATTACAAGAGTGGTTAGGGGTTTTATACCCCTATTTTTACACTAAAATAATACATCAAATCTCATTTTTTTTCAAATTGAATTAACCCTTTTTAATTTTGCAGATGAAAAGACGAGGGCGGTGGAGTCAGGTAGCCGGTCAGATGGGCAGTGGTCGTTCTGGGATCCAATAGGAGAGCGCGTAACCAGCATGCACGATTTGAAGCGTTGCGCGTGGTCTTCACGCGCTGGTGACCGGAAAAGGGGAAAAAATGACGACAGCGATGGCTAGGGTTAGTGAGAAAAGATTATCACATTAGGGTTAGAGTATCTTGTGGGCTATTAGATTTATTTGTATATTGGGCTAGGGTTGTTGGGCTACATGATTATTAGGTTTGTGTTTTGGTAAAAATTGGTTATTACAGCTGCTCCTCTTTGCTCATTGTTGTGTAACGACAATAAAGTAAAGATAAAGAATAACTCATTTCTTCTGACATGGTTTAGGGTTCATCTTTAGTAAGGTTGAGGTTCTTTTTTGGTAAGGTAAAAGTTCTTTTGGTACGGTCGGGGTTATTTTGGTAAGGTTGGGGTTCTTTTGGCTACCGCTTCTTCTGTTGGAGCTAGGCTTGATTTTCTTCATCGCTCTTGCTTGCATAATCTTCAAACTGAGGAGATCCATTGAGGAGAAAAAAAGTTGCGGTTGAACTATTGGAGGAGACAAAATAATCTAGGCTTGATGTAGAAGATAAAATATGCTTGATCTGCAACGATACTCATGATGTTGTCATCTTTGGAAAAAACTTGATTTAGTTGTCGTATTGACAAAGAGGCAAGGTTTACAAAACTTGATCCAGCTGCATCTGATGAAGAAGCATGGTCTGATATATATTTTTTTCTTTTTTCTTTTTTCTTCTTTTTTTCTTTCTTTTCTTTTCTTTTTTCATCATTTTTTATATTTTTCTAGTAAATATATAATATCCGTAAATACAAAATTTGATCAAGTTGTACCATCAGCGGTAAAATGAGACCAGTCAAACATGATATGCTTACGCCATCAATGGTAAAATGACATTGAACTCTGGTTGAAGAGGGAGGACTTGAAGTGTAATGTTGAATCTTATCCACACCATCAACGGAGAGGTAAGATAAAATTTCAGCGACTTGGATCCTACTCCGCTATCAACGGAGAAACAAGATTGAAGCAGGATTGAACTTTGGTGATTTAAATCTGGCCACACCATCAACGGGGACAAGATCAGCTTTCGGCAACTTAGGTCCTACTCTGCCATCAACGGAGAAGTAGGATTGAACTTCAGTTATTTAGATCTGGCCACACCATCAACGGGGACAAGATTGAATTTCAAAAATTTAGACCCTATTACACCATCAACGGAGAAACATGACCGAGTTGGATCTATCCACTCCATCAACGAAGGGGTAAAATCAAATTTCAGCAACTTGGATCCTACTCCGCCATCAACGGAGAAGTAGGATTTAACTTCGGTGATTTAGATCTGGCCACACCATCAACGGGGACAAGATCAAATTTTAGCAATTTGTATCCTATTACGCCATCAACGGAGAAATAGTACCAAGTTGGATCTATCCACTCCATCAACGGAGGGGTAAGATCAAGTCTAGATCATACTACGCCATCAACGAAGAAGCATAATTGAATGGGATCTGGCCACACCATCAACGGGGATGAGATCAAGTCTGTGATTTAGATCCTACTAAACCATCAAAGGAGAAACAGGACTAAATTGGATCTATCCACTCCATCAATGAAGAGGTAAGATCAAGTCTGGATCATACTACGCCATCAACGGAGAAGCATGATTGAATGGGATCTGGCCACACCATCTACGGGGAAGAGATCAAGTCTATGATTTGGATCCTACTGCGCCATCAACGGAGAAGCAGGACTGAATTGGATCTATCTCCTCCATCAACGGAGAGGTAAGATCAAGTTTGGATCATACTACACCATCAACGGAGAAGCATGATTGAATGGGATCTGACCACACCATCAACGGGGACGATGTCAAGTCTGTGATTTGGATTCTATTGTGCCATCAACGGAGAAGTAGGACTGAATTGGATCTATCCACTCCAACAACAGAGAGGTAAGATCAAGTCTGGATTATACTACGCCATCAACGGAGAAGCATGATTGAATAGGATCTGGCCACACCATTAACGGGGACGAGATCAAGTCTGTGATTTGGATCCTACTACACCATCAACGGAGAAGCAAGACTGAATTGGATCTATCCACTCCATCAACGGAGGGGTAAGATCAAGTCTAGATCATACTATGCCATCAACGGAGAAGTATGATTGAATGTGATCTGGTTGCACCATCAATGGGGACGAGATCAAGTCTGCAATTGATATCATATATCTTTTTTGCATTTTTCCCAAATGCACAGGGATCAACGGATTTGTTTTGCCTTTATCGGTAGTCGTTTGCTCCGGACTAGTTGTACCATTCCCTTGGGTACAATCAGTTTATACCAATCACAAGATTGAATTTTTTCAAAGGATTTATCTTCCTTTGACCATTCACAAAAATAGATTTTTGAAGGATATTTGAATTGTCACATGTCTTGTTTCTATATGTCTTGGTTAATTTTTCATTTCATTTTTTCATCTTTTTTATTTGCATTTTTCATCATTCATCATTTTTTGATTTTATATTTTTCATTTTTTTCAAAATAATTTTGATTCACATGTACTATCTGTACAAATATGGAAACATGAGATCTGCATGAAGATCTAAACCTCAACATAGCCACCGAAAGGGCAAAGTTCTGACAAAATTAACCTACCACCATTGATGGAGGCGACATTGAAAAAATTCGTTTCTACTACTCTATAATGGGTAGTTAGAACCTAAAAGCAAAATAAAACCTTTATTAGTTATTGTTCAAAATTTTAGAGTCATTACCTGAAAAATATGTGTTATTTTAGCCTTTTGGGGGCCAAAGGTTGGTCATCGTGTTGTTGCCCCCTGATTAAGATCTTTCGGTCTTTTCTCTAGACCTGCTTATATATACAAGCAAAAATATGTGTGTCATGAATGCTCAATGTATGTCAAGTTTGAATACATGATGTATAAATGCAAAATATCTAAATGCATGAATGATATGATTTTTCTGTTTTCAAAGGATGTCCCTAATTTATACTCGATGCCTGTTTAATCTAAATGCATGGTTTGTAAATACAAAACGCTTGAATGCATGAATGTCATGATTTTTCTAGGGGTTCCCCTGATTCAACTAATAGAAGATGCTGGAACTTTTCTGATTTAGCCTCTTTTCTCAGAATCTTTTCTCAAAATGGATGCCCCAAACAATTTTTAACAATCTGAACTTTTAAAGTGCAAAAATTCACATGGTCATGTTACCTAGTTGAGTTATCTCTATCTTCTGAATTTGGTTCGCTTAGCATTCAATCTCAGAGTATTATATCAAAATATATTTCATTGCAACTTGTATTTTTGGGCCTTTACAAAAGACTCTCACTGCTAGTAGGCTTAGGCTAGCGAGATTGTTCACAAAAACTATCTCATTGGAAGAGATGAAAATTACAAGTAACCTACTATGGTCAAGGTAGAGCAATATATTAGCTTAGCAGGCATAATTTACTTTTGTATAACTCAAAAACAACATTTTTATTCTTATTTAGCGTCTTCATGCTTCGATAAAGGATCCGTCTTCATGGCCGTTTCAACTGAGTCGTCGAATCTTATCACTCCAAGCTTGATGAGCTTTTTCACTAGCCTTTTGAAACATAGGCAATTTTCAATTGAATGCCCCACTTGTCTTGTATAATAATCACATCTTGAATTGACATCGTACCATTTTGGGAAAGGGGGTTGTATCAGGGCTTGATAAAAAGACGACACCACGTGCTTATCATACAATTCTTTGTGTAGCTCCCCGTAAGACATTGGTAATTAAGTAAATTCTTTCTTTTCAATATTTTTATCTGACTAAAATCTTGTTTTGAGGAGTTATAAGTACCAGTGGCTGCAGGTTGTGTCACCGTTACAGGATTTTAATAATTAACACTATAGATTCTTGAAGAATTCACTTCATGCTCCTTCTTCCCATGTGTTGGCTTTCTGTAGAATGAACTTCCACCGGCATCAATTCTTCCACTCTTTATGGCATTCTCAATTAGCTTACCGGATAGCACCAGATCAACAAAATTGGTGGTTGCATTGCCTATGAGGCGATCCAAGATTGGGCCTTCCAAAGTTTGGATGAATATAACCACCGTCTCCTTTTCACTGAGAGGAGGTTGGACTTGTGTTGCTACGTCTCTCCAACATTGTGTGTATTGTCTAAAACTTTCGTTAGACCTTTGTTTCATGTGTTGCGAAGTCAAACGATCTGGTACCATATCGCTAACATGTTTATATTGTTCCAAAAAGGCCTTAGCCAAGTCTTTCCATGACTTTATCTGATGAAGATTCAACTGATTATACCATTTAGTGGCAGATCCCGTTAAACTATCTTGAAAGTAATGTATAGTAACTTGTCATCCCTGTCGTATCCTGTCATTCTTCGACAAAACATAGTAAGATGGGCTCGGGGGCAACTGGTCCCGTCATATCTTTCAAATTCTGGGATTTTGAATTTTAGGGGTAACACCAGATCTGGGACGAGGCTGAGTTTGTTGGCATCGAATCCGATAAAAGTGTCTTCAATCTCCATAGCTTTCATTTTCTCTTCGAGCCGTTTACAACGCTCTTCAATTTCTTTTGAAGTCTCAATCTTTGGTTCGATCAACTGATCAAATTCTGAGACAAAATTTTTTGCTTGATTGCCCCATGGTTTGGCTTCTGATGTAGAGGGTATGTTCATGGGGCCAAATATATCGGTCGGATGCAATGGTAACTTCCCTTTAGAAAAAAAAACACATGGGGATGAGCCTCTGATGGTATCTTAGTTTGAAGAGGAGTAAAACCTGAAGAATATATGGGATCTCCAATCATGTTAGCGGGATTTGCCCCTGGGTCAATAACAAAAATGTCTTCTTGCTTGAATCCGAGCATTTGTGCTAGTTTCCCGAGCATTTCTTGTTGAGATCTTGCAATCTGATCTTCCATTTCTTATCGAGCCTTGGCTAATTGATTTTCCACTTTTCGTGTTAAGTCATCCTGTAAATCCTTCTAAGTCTGCTCAATCTTATCCAATTTATCCTTGTTCATCTTCTTCGTCTTGAGTCGAGTTCCATAAGGATGCTGAATTGTCGTATGGTCCAGTATTGCTGAGACAGGGGACCCCAATCATTATTACTAATGTTATAAAAATGAATGCATGTGAATGCATGATGCATGAATTAAATGTGAAAGTACCGATTCAAAAATGATTCTCGAGTCCATCATTTTACGTGCACGAGATTTATTCACAACTTTAAATATTGTATTAATATCTAGAGTGCTAGATTTTTTCCTGATATATTTTAATTTCAGAACCAATCGTGAACCGACACTTTTATGCTCGTGAAATGTAAAAAATTAAAACATGATCATGGTAGTTGATGCAAAATGGATGATTATGAAATGTTATAATGCCTTCAAAAAGAAACAAAGTTAATTCACATTAAAATAAATAAATTAATTAAATTACAAATATAACAACAAAAAATAAAAAAGATGTAAATAAAGGCAACAAAGCCTAAAGGGTTACTGCTAAACGGGCAGAGTTTCATATGACTTTACGGGTGGGATTCTAGGTCTCACTATATGTAGTTCGGTTCTAGAATATACCCGAACAATACTTATTACCCTACTAAGGATAATAAGTACGATTCAGGGGGATACATTTCTCTAAGTTTATGCGGAGACGTAGGTCTCACGAAGACAGAGGGAAAAATATCCC
The DNA here is from genome assembly GCA_035048815.1 of Abelmoschus esculentus. NCBI lineage: Eukaryota > Viridiplantae > Streptophyta > Magnoliopsida > Malvales > Malvaceae > Abelmoschus > Abelmoschus esculentus. Next base: position 14,413,806 of record JAUCBN010000036.1, read on the forward strand.
GAAAGCAATTCCCCATTGTAAACGGAGGTAAAACCTCACAAAGGAGTGGTTTCATGCTCTCACTTAAATGGACGAAGCCCGGGTTGAGAGCTCATGAAATGGGGAGACCTGAAAAACATTTAAAAAATTAATAAATATTTTAAAATAAAAAAAATAAACAAGATCACAAAATTAAAATAAACCGAATTTAAATTTTCGATCATTAAATAAAATGTAATCGATTTTAGGCTCGACTCTCGTAAAATTGTCCCCAACGCAGTCGCCATCTGTAATCACCAATTTTGGTTCGGGGAGTCGCCACCAATCATTTTTACGGTGCGATTAGAACACCAAAATCAAGGTCTACGAACCAGAGTTGGATCTGGGAGTTTGTTACGTGTGGGGAAGGATGAGTACCCCCACAACGCCCAAAATTAGCACCTATCGGTTACAAAATATTTTATATATCAAAAATTATAAATTCGGTGTTAAAATCTGTGATCCAAAAAACCAATTAGTAAGAATTTAATAATAATAATAATAATAATAATAATAATAAATATATTAGAAATAATAAAAAACAGGGGTTAAATCTGCAAAACAGAAATTTTTAGGGTTAAAATAAAATATAATAGTGACGAAATTGGAAGAAAGATGAAATTTTAAGGCAAAATCATGAAACCAAAAACTAAATCTGAAGCAGGCGCGCACTTGGAGACCAAAACAGAAACGAGCTAGAAGTGCAAGGATTGAGTGCGCAATTTCCCCTTTTTCTCGGGTTAAATGCGAGTACGGGTATGGATTTCGGGTCGATCTCGGATATCTAAAGGTTAAACGATATCGCTTTGGGCCCGATGAACCGGCACCAAAATGGTGCCGTTTTGAGTGTGGGTTAAATAGGCCCTTTAATGCTTTTTTTATTTGTTTCTTCTCCCACAAAAACAGATCTTTGAGCTCTCAACTTCTTTGGTTCTCAGGTAAAGAACCCCGTCGGGCTACAGCTACCGTCCGTTGCTTCGGCCACTGCACACGGCCGCCGGCCGCCGTACCGGTGGTCAGAATTTAAAAAGCTTGCGCTTTTTTGGAGTGATTCGAGGTGGTGAACACAATCCGGACTCGGTTTTTTGAATCAATGCTTGTGTAGCCCTAGATCTAAGATAAAAGATAAATATCGAATATATTTTTTTTACCTTTTCTATTTCTGATTTGCTTCGATTTATGATCTCTCTCGATTTTTCTTTCGAATGTAGTTTCGAATATTTAGATAGTGCTTTTTTGGATTTATTTTTGCTTCGAATATGGGTTTTTTTATTGATTTCTTCTATATCCAGAATTACAAGAGTGGTTAGGGGTTTATACCCCTATTTTTACACTAAAATAATACATCAAATCTCATTATTTTTCAAATTGAATTAACCCTTCTTTTAATTTTGCAGATGAAAAGACGAGGGCGGTAGAGTCAGGCGCCGATCAGATGGGCGGTGGTCGTTTTGGGGATCCAATAGGAGAGCGCGTGACCACCACACGCGATTTGAAGCGTTGCGCGTGGTCGTCACGCGCTGGTGACCGAAAAAGGGGAAATAACGATGACGGCAACGACTAGGGTTAGTGAGAAAAGATTATCACATTAGGATTAGGGTATCTTGTGGGCTATCAGATTTGTTTGTATGTTGGGCTAGGGTTGTTGGGCTACATGGTTATTTGTAAAAGTAAAACTGATTTTGATATAACAAATAAATGTAAGGACTAATTTTGAAATAATTTTCTGGTCCTTAAGTCAAAACCAAAAAACTTTAAAATATTCTTACAAGTCCTTTTTACACGAGGGTATCGATACCATGAGGATAGGTATCGATACACCTGGGAATTTTTCAAGGTTTGTTCTTGAGATCAAGAACAGGTATCGAAACAAGGTTCGATACCAAAACTTTCTGCCAACCCATGTTTCGATACTTGTATCGAAACATATTGGTTAATTTTCAAATTATTTTTTAATTTTTAAAATATGACTCCTGGTATCGATACAGGTATCGATACACCCTTAATCTCCAACGGCTATTTTTTGATTCAAATAAGTCAACCGTTGATGTTAGTTAATTTTTGAATGATGGTTAGCCTGTATCGAAACAAGGTTCGATACCAGGCATCACAGAAAGTTTTTGTATCGAAACAGGTATCGATACACCCCTATTAAATGCACAACGGCTCTTTCTTTTCTTGGCTTGTTTCGAAACAGGTACCCCGTGTTTCGATACCACCTGCTGCAGAGTGCATTTATGATGGAAAGATGAAGCTCCAACGTCCATATTTACTTTTCCAACAACTTCAACGGTTAGAAATCAATGAGAAGGTATAAAAAGAAGCATTTTCAAAAGCATATCAACAAGAAAGAACATCAAGCAACATTCAAGCTCAAAAATCCAACTCAAAGTACTTTATTGAATACCTTGTCCTCCCAACTTGTATTTTTCATTTTGATTTATTGCAATTTAAGTTTAGGGAGAGTTTGCTTGTATCAAGGGCTAGTATTTCTTGTGAGAAGAATCCTTTTAGCCAACTTAAACCTTTTGTAAACCTTGTGAGTGGTAAAATCAATTTTGGGTAGAAAATTGATTTGTTTGTAAAGGTTATCCCTTGAACCTAGAAAAAGGCTGAATTCAATAGTGAATTGCTTTCAAAATCCTTAGTGGGAGCTAAGGTAGTGGAGTAGAGCTTGTTCGAAGCTTGAACCACTATAACTCTTTGTGTTCTTCAATTTTTATCTTTCACCGAATCTCTCCTACAATTTTTTAATATCCAATTCACCCCCCCTCTTGGCCATTATCCAATACCGATCAACTCAACAATTGGTATCAGAGCTAGATCTTTGAAGGGATTCACCTCCACCAAAGAAGATCCAAGGGTTGTTGATCATCTCCACAACAAAAATCAAATGGCCTCTACCTCCGGTTCGTGGAACGAGTCTCACTCCATCACCAAGCCACCCTTCTTCAATGGGGACAACTATCCTTATTGGAAGAATAGGATGAGACTATTCATCAACTCCAATGACTATGTCCTTTGGGATATAATTGAAGATGGACCCTCTATCCCTATGAAGCTAGAAGGAGATCGGCAAGTACCTAAGAAGAGGAATGAAATGACCGATGAAGAAAGAAGGAGAATGTCCACCAATGATAAAGCTCTTCACATTCTTTTTTGTGCTCTAGTCCCCGACATCTAATCCAAGATGTCTTCATGCACAAGTGCCAAAGAAGTTTGGGACTCCTTGGAGACAACTTGTGAGGGCACCAATGATGTGAAGGAAACAAAGATTGTCCTTCTCAACTTAAACTATGAAAACTTCAAGATGGAGCCGGATAAAGACATCACCAAAATGTTCGATAGATTCTCCGTGATTGTCAATGGTCTCAAAGGCTTTGGTGAGATCATTCCGGAAGAGAAGCTCGTGAGGAAACTTATCTACTCTCTTCCCGAGTCTTAGGATAGCAAAAGGACGGCTATCATTGAAGCCAAGGACTTGAAGACTTTAAAGCTAGATGCTCTTGTGGGATCCCTTCTTACCCATGAGATCATGAAGAAAGGAAGAGAAGAAGGAAAAAAGAAAGAAGAGGTAAAGATAGAGAAGAGGGAAGTAGAGAAAAAGAAGCAAGGGATTGCTCTTAAAGCTTCATTGTCACAAGAAGAAGTGGACACTAGTGAGGAAGAAGAGCTAGAAGAATTGGCCATGGTGGCCAAAAGATTCACAAGGCTTATGAGGGCAAATAGGAATCGAAGATTCCAACGAAAGAGGGACTTCAAAGAAAAGAGCAAAGAAGAAGAGAAAGATCAAATCATTTGCTATGAATGCAAGAAGCCCGGTCACATTAGGACCGATTGCCCATTATACAAAAAGAAGAGTTTTGAGAAGAAGAAGAAACACAAAGCTCATGTTGCCACTTGGAGTGATGAGGAGTCATCATCCGATGAGGACAATAAAGTGGCCAACTTGTATCTCATGGCTCTTGATGAGCCTAAGGTAACCCTTGAACCATCTTGTAATGATTTAACTTATGATGAACTTTATGAAGCTTATGATGAATTACAAGATGTGTATGATGAGTTGGTTTTGAAGTTCAAAGAATCGATTTTAAAAAGCAAGAAAACCATTTCCGATTTAGAAATGAAAAATGATTCTTTGACAAAAACAATTTTGGATTTGGAAGAAAAGGTTGTTGATTTAAATGATGATTTAAAATTTTTTCAAAAAGAAAATGTTGATTTAAACAACCTTGTTTCAAGCTTGAGTGAAAATCACCACAAAGTGGTGAATGAGCTTAAAGAACAAATTAAAGTGGTTGGGAGTTCAACTTTTGAAAAAGGAAGCTCTTCAAAATCCAACCATGTCAAAAGAAATTTTCAAAACCACAAACAAAAGGTTTTTCAAAGGCATTTTAGACAAAGAAAAATTAGGAGTGTTTGGGTTCCTAAGGAACTCATTGTTTCTAATAATATGAATGCCATTGCCTCTTGGATTCCTAAGGGAACCAAGCTTTTAGGGACTAACTCTCATGGACCCAAAATGATTTGGGTACCAAAAGTGAAAAACTAATTTTTGTTTGTAGGTTGAGCATTGCTTCAAGGCCAAAGCTTCAAGTCAAAACATGTGGTACCTTGATAGTGGATGCTCAAGGCATATGACCGGAGACAAGGGACGATTTAAGGAGTTAGAGCTCAAAAAGGGTGGAGTAGTGACTTTTGGTGACAACTCCAAAGGCCAAATTGAGGGTATAGGCTCTATTGGTAATCACTCATCTATTCTCATTGAAAATGTCTTACTTGTTAATGGTCTTAAGCATAATTTGTTGAGTATTAGTCAATTGTGTGATAAAGGTTTCTATGTCTCTTTTGATAAAAATGGTTGTAAAATTATTAACATAGAATCAAATAGAACAATGCTCATAGGTCATCGCATAGGAAATATTTACATGGTGCATCTAGATGACATAAACATATCTCATGCATGCTTAGTTGCTAGTGATGAAAATGATGCATGGCTATGGCATAGGAAACTTGGTCATGCTAGCATAAGTGTTTTAGAGAAACTTGCCTCCCAAAATCTAGTTAGAGGTTTACCTAAGCTCAAATTTTCTTTGGATAAAATTTGTGATGCATGTGCTAAGGGTAAACAAAAGAGAGTTTCTTTTAAGTCCATTAATGATGTTTCAACTAGTAGAGTGTTACAATTGATCCATATGGATCTTTTTGGACCTATTAGGACTACTAGCTTGGGTGGAAAATCATATGCTTTTGTTATTGTTGATGATTACTCTAGATACACTTGGGTTCTATTTTTAAGTTCTAAAGATGAGGCCTTAGAAAATTTCATCACATTTTCGAAAATTTCTCAAAATGATCTTGACCAAAAAATTTCTCATCTTAGAAGTGATCATGGAACCGAATTTCAAAATTTAGGTTTTGAAAATTTTTGTAATGAAAATGGTATTAGCCATAATTTTTCGGCTCCTCGCACTCCTCAACAAAATGGGGTAGTTGAGAGGAAAAATAGAACTTTAGAGGAAATGGCTAGAACCATGCTTTGTGAAAACAATTTACCTAAGTATTTTTGGGCGAAAGCTACAAACACTTCTTGTTACATCATAAATCGAGTAATGATTAGGCCTATTTTAAAGAAAACTCCTTATGAGATTTTAAAATCCAAAAAGCTTAACATTAGCTATTTTCACCCTTTTGGGTGCAAGTGTTTTGTTTTGAATAATGGAAAAGACAATATAGGTAAATTTGATGCAAAAAATGATGAAGCTATTTTTCTTGGTTATTCTTTAAATTCTAAGGCTTATAGAGTTTTCAACAAAAGAACCTTAGTTGTAGAGGAATCTATACATGTGGTTTTCGATGATAACCTCCTTCCTAGGAAGGACTCTTGTGATGATGATGATGTAGGAATCATTGAAACCATTGATGATGGACAAGCATCAAAGGTGGATGGGATTCCAAGCAATGAGGAAGCACAAGATCCTCCAATAGAAGCTTTGGGAAATGTAAAGCTTGAAGAAAGGGAAGTGAGCTACCCAAGGGAGTTCAACTATGTCAAAAGTGGTGAAATCTTGGGTGATCCATCCAAGGGGGTAACTACTCATTCTTCTCTTAGATTAATGAATCATTTTGCTTTTATCTCATGCATAGAGCCTAAGAATATCAAAGAAGCCTTAAGTGATGATTTTTGGATTTTGGCTATACAAGAGGAATTAAATCAATTTGAGAGAAGTAATGTATGGACATAAGTTGATAGGCCTAGTAATAAGTCTACTATAGGAACTAAATGGGTTTTTAGAAACAAACTAGATGAGAGTGGTAACATTGTGAGAAATAAAGCTAGATTAGTAGCTCAAGGTTACACTCAAGAGGAGGGAATAGATTTTGATGAAACCTATGCACCCGTAGCTAGAATGGAAGCCATTAGGATGCTACTTGCATTTGCATGTTATCATGATTTTAAACTTTTTCAAATGGATGTCAAAAGTGCTTTCTTAAATGGTTTTATAAATGAAGAAGTGTATGTTGAACAACCACCGGGTTTTGAGGACTCAAAATTTCCAAACCATGTTTTCAAATTAACAAAAGCTTTATACGGTTTGAAACAAGCTCCTAGAGCTTGGTATGAAAGGCTTTCAACCTTTCTAATTGAAAAAGGTTTTGAAAAAGGGAAGGTGGATACTACACTTTTTATAAAAAGGTTTAAAAATGACATTTTAGTAGTTCAAATTTATGTTGATGATATTATTTTTGGATCTACTAATGAATGTTATTGTCAAGAATTTTCTAAGCTAATGCAAGGTGAATTCGAGATAAGCATGATGGGGGAGCTCTCATTCTTCTTGGGACTCCAAATCAAGCAAAGGAAGGATGGTACATTCATCAATCAAGCAAAATACATCAAGGATATGCTCAAGAAGTTTGGCTTGGAAAATGTGAAACCTCAAGCCACACCAATGAGCTCATCTACTAAGCTTGACAAGGATGAAGGAGGTAAGTGTGTTGATTCTAAGTTATATAGATCAATGATAGGTTCTTTGCTTTACCTTACCGCAAGTAGACCGGATATTATGTTTAGTGTTTGCTTGTGTGCTAGGTTTCAATCTAGTCCTAGAGAATCACACCTTATAGCCATTAAGAGAATTTTTAGGTACCTTAGAGATACACCTTGTTTAGGTCTTTGGTATCCTAAAGCTTCTTCCTTTAATCTTCATGCCTATTCGGATGCGGATTATGGAGGTTGTAAGATAGATAGGAAAAGTACTTCCGGAACTTGTCAATTCCTAGGTAGTATGTTCATATCTTGGTTCTCTAAGAAACAAAATAGTGTAGCTCTATCTACCACCGAGGCGGAGTATATTTCCCTAGGAAGTTGTTGTGCACAAGTGCTATGGATGAAGCAACAACTCTTAGATTATGCCATTAAGGTAGACACCATACCTCTTAAGTGTGATAATACTAGTGCCATATGTCTTACCAAAAACCCCATTCAACACTCTAGAACCAAACACATAGAAATTAGACACCATTTTATTAGAGATCATGTGTCTAAAAATGATGTTGTTTTAGAGTTTGTTGACACCTTAAATCAATTAGCGGACATCTTTACTAAACCTTTGGATAAGGAGCGTTTTTGGACCCTTAGGAGAGAGTTAGGCCTAACTAGCCTATCTTGAATTTCTAAGTGTTATCTTTTTGCTTATTTTTGCTTGAATCTTGAATTGAATCATGCTTATGATAATCTTGTATCTTGATGACTCCATGCATGTTGCTAGGGGGAGTATGATTTTTTTCATGCATAATAAACATGTCATCACATCATATGCATGCTTCTAGGGGCTTTAGAGACTCATTTCTAGTACTTTGAGTAGCCAAAATGCAAAGTAAAGGTCGAAGGTATCGATACAGCTCACCCCTGTTTCGATACCTGTTCATCAGCCCATCTGGGTTTTTGTCAAGAAGAACAGGCATCGATGCTTGCATCGATACCTCTGTTTCGATACCTGCTTCGAAACCTGGTGTTTTGATACCAGTATCGATACACGAGGACGGAAGTTGTTTAAAACACTCTAAACCTAATTTCAATCTCATTAAAACACTTCCTAATTTAAAACCCAAAACCCTAGCCGGCCTCCCTTTAAAATCCCATCAATTTCGCCTCTCTTAACAAGATTTCTTCACGATTTCTTTGAGGGATTTTGATCTACGCATCAAAGACTTCATCATATCAACAAACGGTGCTTCATAATCACTAAATTCATCCTAATCTACACTCAAGGTATATTTTCGAAAAACTCTAATTTCGTTCAATTCTAGTTTGTTAAAATTCAGTTTTTGAGATTGTTTTAAATGTTTATCTTATGGGTTTCAATAATCCTATGATTTTATCTCAAAATATAAACTTGTTTTAATCGAATATAAATTTTTTGTTCGAAAAGGTTTTTCGATAGTTTTTCAAAATTTTAATCCTTAAATACCTTGAATTATTAGATTATTCCATAGGATTGAATTGGATTATATATATGCAAGCATACATATTATTTTAACTAATCCAAAATTTTTGTTAATCCAATCCTAGATCATGGCACCAAAGAAGCATTCTCGTACCGAAGCCGGATCCTCTTCATCATCTCGTGTTGCACGAGTTGACTTTGATAAGGTCTATGCTAAGAGTCTAGACAATGATCGTAGATTGGACAATTACAATCTTTTCCGGAGCTATCCTCTCAAAAAGGAAAGATGTGTGGACATTCAATTCATCACGTCCCATAGATTTCCTTTTCGTTACTATGAACAACTCGTCGAGTGGAAGTTCTTGCGCTTTCACACCCATACCGGCAAGTTCTTTCCAACTCTTGTTCTTATCTTCTACACTAATACTAAATGAATTTTATCCCTGGACAAGAGTAAAGTAGTAGCCATTGAATCGTATCTCATGGGAAAATCTTTCAAGATTAATGTCTCTACTTTCCTTGATGTTTTTGGTCTTGAGGATAAGGGTAATGATGATGAAGACTCTCTTGCTACTTTCACCGGGTCGGTTACATCCCTTGATGCACATGACCGTTTTCTCCATCTTCTCATCTCTTGGTGGATTCGTCCTTCTAATGGGAGGTACTCTAGGATCCGTCAAGTTGATAGCTTTTGGATCACATGTTTCCGTGATAAAATCCAACCCAACCTTGCTCAGATTGTTTTCTCGGATATTGTGTGGCATATCCAAAACCGTACTACCCCCCTTGTTCAATCTTTTCCATATGCGTGCATTCTAAGCACCATCTTTTTGCATTTGGACATCGATTGCTCTTATGACAAGGTGGGATCTTTAAAAGAGCTTATTGGAGAAACGTCACTCAATCGTGCTCACTTTGTCTATACTTCAAACGATGAATGGACTCGAGGTGCTCCTCCTTCTCTTCCTCATGCTTCGGTTGATCCAGAACCTATCCATCAGTTTGACATGTTGACTTTCCTCACATCTAAGTTTGATTCTCTCAACACCCGCTTGGACTCCATGGATGGCAAGCTTGACACCCTTTTCACTCAATTCACTTCGGGTTTTGATGCCATCACCACTAGGATGACAAGCCTAGAGGCTCAAGGACACTCTTTGAGGGTATCTCTTGAAGCTCTCCGTCAAAGTCAAAAGCTTACTCAAGATCAAGAGGAAGATGAAGATGATGAGGATGATGAGAATGATGATGATGATGACATGGCCGATGATTGATCGTGTTGATCTTTCCTATGCTTTGCTTTTTAGTTATTAAGACTAGTTATGATGCATTCATATTAGAACTTATGCACCTATTTTATTTTCCCTATGTTTTGGTCTTTATTTTTGTTGGATTATGTTTTGGATACTTTGCTTGTTATCATTTATGCTTAATATGAACTTTTATATGCTATGGATTATGCTTTATTTATGCTTACTTATGCTTCATTGATTTTGATCTAACAAAAAGGGGGAGAATGTTCTAAGTTTTAAGTTTTCGAAACCATCAATGATTTTAAAATTCTTTTTGGGCACATATTAAGGGGGAGTCTTTCAACCAAAATTATTTCAAAACTTAAAATTTTCTTTTGGTTTTGTTATATCAAAAAGGGGGAGATTGTAAAACTAAAACTGATTTTGATATAACAAATAAATGTAAGGGCTAATTTTGAAATAATTTTCTGGTCCTTAAGTCAAAACCAAGAAACTTTAAAATATTCTTACAAGTCCTTTTTACACGAGGGTATCGATACCATGAGGATAGGTATCGATACACCTGGGAATTTTTCAAGGTTTGATCTTGAGATCAAGAACAGGTATCGAAACAAGGTTCGATACCAAAACTTTCTACCAACCCATGTTTCGATACTTGTATCGAAACATATTGGTTAATTTTCAAATTATTTTTTAATTTTTAAAATATGACTCCTGGTATCGATACAGGTATTGATACACCCTTAATCTCCAACGGCTATTTTTTGATTCAAATAAGTCAACCGTTGGTGTTAGTTAATTTTTGAATGATGGTTAGCCTGTATCGAAACAAGGTTCGATACCAGGCATCACAGAAAGTTTTTGTATCGAAACAGGTATCGATACACCCCTATTAAATGCACAACGGCTCTTTCTTTTCTTGGCTTGTTTCGAAACAGGTACCCCGTGTTTCGATACCACCTGCTGCAGAGTGCATTTATGATGGAAAGATGAAGCTCCAACGTCCATATTTACTTTCCCAACAACTTCAACGGTTAGAAATCAATGAGAAGGTATAAAAAGAAGCATTTTCAAAAGCATATCAACAAGAAAGAACATCAAGCAACATTCAAGCTCAAAAATCCAGCTCAAAGTACTTTATTGAATACCTTGTCCTCCCAACTTGTATTTTTCATTTTGATTTATTGCAATTTAAGTTTAGGGAGAGTTTGCGTGTATCAAGGGCTAGTATTTCTTGTGAGAAGAATCCTTTTAGCCAACTTAAACCTTTTGTAAACCTTGTGAGTGGTAAAATCAATTTTGGGTAGAAAATTGATTTGTTTGTAAAGGTTATCTCTTGAACCTAGAAAAAGGCTGAATTCAATAGTGAATTGCTTTCAAAATCCTTAGTGGGAGCTAAGGTAGTGGAGTAGAGCTTGTTCGAAGCTTGAACCACTATAACTCTTTGTGTTCTTCAATTTTTATCTTTCACCGAATCTCTCCTACAATTTTTTAATATCCAATTCACCCCCCCTCTTGGCCATTATCCAATACCGATCAACTCAACATTATTGGGTTTATGTTTTGGTAAAAATGGGTTATTATACTAGGGTTTTAAATTAGGGATATCAATAACTAAGGATTTTTAAATTGAGAAAAATTTTGGGGGTGTTACAAACCGTTATTAAATTATTTTTATATATTTAAAATGTAAGATAACTTTTTAAGCTTTGGTGGTGATTTTTATGTATTGAACTTTGATTATTTATATGTTAGTTAAAGATTTATCTTTAAAACTTAAGATGATTTTTATGTTTTGAACTTTGACGGTGTATTAATGCAATGTTATATGCAGGAAACTTTTTAAAGTTTTAAATATTACGAAGCTTGTATGTTTTGCCTTGTGTTGAAAATTTTTAAAATATCTTTATTTAAGTATTTTTATCAAATTTTTAATAGATTATTTATCATATGAGATAATTATATTATTTTTTTTAAAAAATAATAAACATGTGATAAAAAATTATAATAGATTATAAGTTAACCTATAATCGAACTGTTGGTTAACTATAATAATTAATCGTTTTTTAATGGATGGATTACGATTAGTAAAATTTAATAATCGTTATAATAATTTTAGGTTAAATAGTACGATTAACCTACCATAAATAACCTTATTTTTAACCCAAAAATTATTATTATTTTAATATTTTTAGTCAACTAATTTTACCAAAGAATTATTTTTTAAACTCAAAAAATACTAATTTTAAAACTTATTATAATTAAATTTATTACAGTAAACAGCAAAGTGAAGGTTGCATATATATATATATATATAACTATCCGCTGCTTGTCGGTCATGTGATGAAAAAGACTTGATTTTGGGCATAGTCTCCAAGTTGCACCCACGTTTCCTTTGCGCCATTTGCGGGGCACACTCTTCTCTCACATCTCCATCTCTTTCCACTAAATTCCTCAAAAGAAAAAGGCTGTCTTTCCTTTGTTTTATTGCAAAAAATCAACACTACCATCCGGTGGTTGTAGTTTTCTTCAGATTTTGGAAATATAGGTAAGAATTTCTCAACTCTTTAGCTTCTTCCTTTATATTATTTCCAAGGTTTCGTCCATCTTGTAATGCTGCATTTCGATTAACATCAACAGTTGCATTGTCATTCTGTGTGTTGCTTGCTAGTGGGATCTCATTGCTTTGATCTCTAAATTTGAGTTTGGTGATCTGGGGTTTGTTTTTTGGAGGATTTTGAGATTTGGGGTTTTCACATTTTGTTGTGAACTTTGGATTTGTGGAGGCTGTTGGAGATTGCAATCTTGCTGATACCATGAAGGGAGCTAGTTGACTGGTTTGTTTTCCCGAGCCTGACTTTTTGGATCATTTTCTATTGGGTTTCTGGGGGTTGCTGTCGTCAATTCCTTGGTGTTTTCTTTTTGTTTTGGCTATGGATCTTTGATAGACCTTTAATGGCTTGAATTTTGGCATATTTGCTGTTGAAACCTTGTATAGATATAGTTTTCTGGAACGATAAGAGATTTGGGTGTTTAGATTGTTCTAAATTGGGGAAGATTGTAGAGATATTTTAGTGTTGGCCATTTGGAGAAATATGACTTCAGTTGCACCTTCTGTGATTTCACCAACTTCTAGTGATATCTCGCCACCACCAGCACCTCCTACCTCCTCCTCCCCTAATTCCTCAAGCACTTCGCCATCCCCTACATCATCTCAGCCAAATCAAACTACTGATCCCCCGGCATTGTCACCACCATCAAATTCTACCTCTCCACCACCTCAAGCACCTCCTCCAGATGTCCCTACAGCTCCTCCTCCATTACCACCTTTATCACCACCTCCATCACTGCCAACATCTCCTCCACCTGGTGAAGATTCACCACCCTCCCCAGTTTTATCACCACCTCCTGTGCAATCAGGTGGCTCTCCTCCTCCACAAGCTGAACCAGCACCTCCAGTTGCAACGTCACCTCCGCCGCAGATAATCTTGCCTTCCCCACCTCCTCCAGCTAATGTTCCAACTCCGCCTTCCACAAAATCTCCACCACCTCCAGAGCAGATGATTTTTAGTTCCCCACCTCCTCCAGCTAATGTTCCAACACCACCTTCCCAAAAATCTCCACCTTCACCTCCACCACAGATAATTTTTAGTTCCCCGCCTCCTCCAGCTACTGTTCCAAGGCCACCTTCCCCGAAGTCTCCACCTTCACCACCAGCAACCCCACCGACTGAAAGCTCTTCCAAACCTCCTATGCTTACACCTCCACCATCTAGCTCTAATTCTCCTTCTCCCACAACTTCTCCCTCAACACCCACATTGTCGTCCCCGCCACCAGTTGCTCCCTCAACCTCGTCACCACCTAAAGTTTCACCCCCTGCAACTCCAAGTACTCTGCCAACTGTAAGTCCTAGTTCATCACTTTTGCCCCTAGTTCCAACTGAAAAACCAACCGCAAAGTCAACTAATGGTTTATCTGCCAATGCAACGTCCTCTGGTAAGAATGGAGTAAGCACTGGAGGGGCTGTGGGAATAGGCATTTTTGCTGGGTTTATTGTGCTCAGTCTTCTTGTGATGGTTGTATGGTTTGTTCAGAAAAGAAAGAGGAAGTGGGCTGGACTGAAAATTGGGTACACTGTGCCTTCTCCGTTTGCTTCATCACAAAATTCAGGTAAATAATAAAACATTGCTTAGGAAAGCAGCTTTTTATGTTCATCACAAAATTCAGCTTTTGTTGGTTGTTGATTTTCTAAATTCCATGCGAGAATTAACTTCATTTCTTCTATGTTTCCTGGATTAATTTCTAAATCCTCAACAATAATGGTCAAAAACTCCAAAAGTCTTAATCTGAAAAGAAAGTTTCCCTGATAGTCAGCCTAAAAATTTTGTAGAGGATGTAACACCTAAAGTGAACTTGCTCTGCAGATGCAGCATTTTTAAGGCCATGGTCTCCGCATCAATTGGTGGGAAGTGGTTCTAACAGTGATTTTTATTCCCCACCAGAGCCTGGTGGGGTCAATAATTCTCGGTCATGGTTCACATACGAAGAGCTAATCCAGGCAACAAGTGGGTTTGCCGAACATAATCTTTTGGGTGAAGGTGGATTTGGTTGTGTATACAAAGGTATCCTCAGAGATGGCAGAGAAGTAGCTGTCAAGCAGCTAAAGATTGGTGGTGGACAGGGGGAAAGAGAGTTCAGAGCAGAAGTTGAGATTATCAGCCGAGTACATCATCGCCATTTGGTTTCATTGGTGGGGTATTGTATATCAGAGCATCAAAGATTGCTTGTCTATGATTATGTTCCGAACAACACCCTTCATTACCATCTCCATGGTAAGAGTTCTAATCTTAAACTCCTAAAATCTTCTGTCTATGTAACCATTCTCTCTTTATGACTTTTAAGATGTTATGCATAACTTTGAATTTGAACTTTGAACGAACTTGGATGAAATACATGTATGGTTAAAATTCAATTGATGTAATGGACTTTTATAACAATTTCCCTTTCCATTAACTTGCTTGGTCATCCAACTTTTGGTGGATTTGGATATTCGACATATGATTTAAAAATTTTATATTTGGATTTTTTGCGGATTTGGATTTCCGGCCGATAAGAATATTTAATTCGGATTCAAGTAGTAATACTCGGACAATTTGAGGATAAGAATGAATTCAAAGTTTTTGGCAGATTTGAGGATTGTTATAATTCAAAATTTGCATTTATCCAACTCACTGTCCCTAAGTCTCAAACTCACATGAATTTGATTATCCACCTATACATTGAATCAAAGGTGAGGGATGACGGAAACATGAAAAATACTCTTTGTGATCCTCTTGACATATTACAATGTTCTAATTTAATGCGCTTTTATGGAGTTTTGTAGGTAGTGGCCGGCCAGTTATGGGTTGGGAAGTACGAGTCAAGGTTGCTGCAGGTGCAGCACATGGGATAGCTTACCTCCATGAAGACTGTAATCTGCCTGTTCTTTCTTCTCTTTACCCCACTCTGATACCGACATATGCTGATTGCTGCAAATCCTCAAAATTTCTGAATAAGAATGAGAATAGTGTTTAAACAACATATAGACATGGTTTTTCATGTTCTTCAATATGTTCCATCATCACATCATTCCCAGTGTAACATCTTATGCTAGTTTTTTTTTTTTTTTTTTTTGCTTCAATCAGGCCATCCTCGCATCATTCACAGGGATATCAAGTCATCAAACATTCTTCTTAACAACAATTTCGAGGCTCAGGTATGCCCATTCCACAATCTAGATTTTGTGAACAGCATTAGTCTGATATTGAATTTTGGGGGATTTTGAAGGTGCTTATGAGTCCCATATCATCTTTTGTTAACTATAAATTTTCCGCATTGAATTCGTATTATTAGCATTTTCTCATTTGTTATATTCCCTTTTTACACTCTAATTTCTGCCCTTCAATTCATGTGTCCATAATAGGTTTCGGATTTTGGACTTGCGAAGTTGGCATTGGATTCAAATACTCATGTAACTACACGAGTGATGGGAACCTTTGGGTAAGATAATATATTGGGTTGCATGATTTTATTGTCCCTTTGTTGCATAAACATAATCCATTATTTCTGTACTTCTTGATCTGTTTAAAACTTCCTGGTGTAAAGCTAGCACTTGAGGTCCGTATTTTAAATGCATATGATCACTTTCATCTATTTAAAGCACATTGTCGTGATTTGAAGCATTTAATATCGGAATATTTGAGATGTGATGACTGATGATTTGTTTTACTGTGCATTACAGTGATCATTTTCCGTTTTATTTGGTCTGCGAACATGTAATGCATCGGAATCAAGTTACCATATTCAGGTTTTCTGATAAAGGAATTTGTTCTTGTACAGATATATGGCTCCAGAGTATGCAACAAGTGGCAAGTTAACTGAAAAATCCGATGTTTATTCCTTCGGTGTTGTGCTCTTGGAGCTAATTACTGGTCGCAAACCTGTTGATGATACTCAGCCCCTAGGCGACGAGAGCCTGGTTGAATGGGTAAGGCTATGCAGCTAGGTTTATGTTATCAAAACGTTACATGCACTTTGCTCGGATTTCTTCATAAGATTTAGCTTTTCTTTTAAGTCTTAACAGCGATTGAATAATCGAGAATTTTTTTAGTTTCGTAATAAAATCCGAAATCCAGTGTAGTGTCAAACAAAGGTTTCCGAGAGTGCTACACCTTATTGTTATTACCTTCATCATTTCTTTATCTAATGCAATGGAACTTGTGACAATGTTCCAATATTAAACATTTCACTATGATTCAAACTTTGTTATTTAGGCTCGACCTTTGCTCGCTGAAGCAATCGAACATGAAGACTTCAAAGAGTTGGTGGATCCAAGACTGGGAGACAACTATGTGAAACACGAAATGTTTCGAATGATCGAGGCCGCTGCCGCTTGTGTGCGACATTCAGCTGCTAAAAGGCCAAGAATGAGCCAGGTAAGCATGTTTCTGTGTTGCTGAACTTTTATTATAACATTTGGCTTAACAAACGGACTTTTTCGACATTTACTTCTCAGGTAGTGAGAGCTGTAGACTCATTGGATGAGTCGTCAGATATCACAAATGGAATGAAACCCGGCCAAAGCGGAGTTTTCGATTCGGCACAACAATCTGAAGAAATCAGATTGTTTCAGAGGTTAGCATTTGGCAGTCAGGACTGCAGTTCTAGTTTCTTTAACCACACTCAAAGCAGTTGGAGAAGTCAAGAATATGGTAGTCAGGGTAGTTGGAAGAGTCGAGAGCATGGGAATCCGAGTGGCTGGAGTCAAGAGCATAGGGACCGTAGCGCCTTAAACCCGTAGCAAGTCAGACGAGTTCGACGGTATCCGAACACCCAAGTATCGAGAATTCAGATGGAATCAATGTTTTAAAGGAGACCATGCCTTTGCCTTAACTGTGAAATTTTGGATAGGACATGAAGACTAAAACATCATGAACTCAGGTTTTGCTGCTCAGCTCTATGTGTAATCTTTGATCATTCTTTTTTCCCTTTTTAATCATTCCTTTCATTTATTGTATTTATTAATTGAATGAAATTTATATTTGATATATTTTGAGTTGAGAAGATAGACTTAGGGTGTTTATCATGAGAGTCGGTCACAAGTGTTCGATTCATGTTCGTTAAAAATATTTATTGTTCAACTCAATTCGTTATTCGTTAAGTTTGGTAAATTTGTGCTCAACTCGTGTTCATTAAAAAATTTATTGTTCAACCCAACTTGTTGCTTGTTAAGCTTAATGTGTTACTCGTTAAGTTCACTAAAATTTATCTTATTTAAAGTAGTATTTAATAATATTATATGAGACTTAATATTAACGTAAATTAACAAATTTAACCAAAGAATATTAAAAGAGTGTATAAAATATTTTTAAAGTCTAAATTTTAAATTAGTAATTCACAAATATCATATTAAAACTAAAATAACAATCCATAAATTAATAATTATTATTTAGATTTATTTTTTGAATAAAATAATTTTAATGTAATTATTAAAAAAAAGTATTTAAAAACATTAACAAATTGCTTGTGAATTTATCGAGTTACGTTAGACCTTACTCGATTCAATTTGTTAAAATCTCGAGTCAAGTTTAAGCTCAAATCGAGTCAACTTGAATGTTTATCAAGTTTTGCTTGAGTCGAATTTAAACAACCTACAAATTACTCAACTCGTTAAATACCCCTAAGATGAACTATTTATATATTTCATCTTATTATTGTAAATTATATAAAATTAAATTACCCAAGGAAATTTTGAACTTTTGGAGGATGATACAATTCCAAACAAACTCATTGTATCTGCTATTTTAATATTTTAATTCGATTATAAGATAGTATCTAATTCAATGTTTTAAAACTGTCGAATCTTCCACCCTTTTAAGTGCTCTTTTTGTATTCTAATAAAAAATCAAATTCTAAGCTTTACGATACACGTGACATATTAAATCATAATTCTGAATCATAAATCTATTAGAGATAATAATTATAATATCCAAATAAAAATTTTAATTTAATAAATAAAATATTAGAAAGTAATAGATGCATGAATTCACAAAATTACATGAAATAAGAAAAATAAATGTTTTCTATGCATGTGACAATGAGGGAAAATATTTATGAAGTAAATAGGGAAATACAACTGAGCAAGCCTGCTGGGTAGACCCATCACCAGCATCATGGATTTCATGTCTCTATCTTCCTCTGATTGCTAGAACGGCAGAGCTCCTCGATTTGTCTCGTCACCTCGTCCATTGCCGGACGTTTATCGGGATATTGAGCGGTACAGTTAATGGCGAGCTGTAAGAGCTGGACCATATCCTCCTCAACATTCTGGTATCTCAGAAGTTCGAGGTCGAACACCTCGGCAGTCCACTCCTCTCGAACTACAGATTGGACCCATCTTGGGAGGTCCACTCCTTCCTCCTCCATCAAGGCATGTGTAGGTGCCTTCCCTGTAAGCAATTCTAAAAGCAATACACCAAAGCTGTAGACATCGGCTTTTTGGGAAATTTTACGAGCATCGGTTACTTCAGGTGCACGGTACCCATCAACACGGTTGGGAGTCGATGTTGAGCCAGATCCAGCAAGCTGAGCAAGACCGAAATCAGACACATGAGCTTCATAGGATGTAGTGAGAAGGATGTTGGAGGATTTGATGCTTCCATGGGAGAGTCCAGGGCCCTTGGAATGGATGTACGTGACTCCTCGAGCAGCTCCGAGAGCGATGTTAGACCTTGTGTCCCAGTTCAATGGTGTCCTACCAGCTCCTCTGTTACCTGGTCCAAAACGATCGATATTCGATACTTGTAATGCAAGAAATGAAACAAATAGGGTAACACAACAAGGTAAAACTCACCATGCAAAAGTGAAGACAAGCTTCCCATTGGCATGTAATCATAAACAAGAAGCTTCTCATCTCCACTGAAGTAGCAGGCCCTTAATGGGACTAAGTTCTGGTGATCCATGGCTCCGACCACCTCCATTTTCTCCTTTAATTCCTTCTCCGACACCGTCACATCCTTCAACCTCTTCACAACGACAACCGCCCCCTTATCTAAGGTGGCCTTATAAGCTGTCCCAAATGTTCCCTTCCCCAAGACCTCGGCAGACGCCTTCAGCAGATCGTTCAGATCGAATACCCTCGAAACCTTCCCGAAAAACACCATCTTAGCATCGTTTTTGGCTACATTACCAGTCTCCCGGGTTGCCGCCACCGCCACCGTCGCCGCCTTATCTCCTAAAATTTCAATCTCAGCCTGTTTTGCAGGGGCAATGTCTCTTGTTTCTGTTTTCTTACCATCTCTCCTTCTACATAAACATATCAGAAGAACCAAAATCAATAAAACAAGAAGCACACAGCCAATGACAATACCTGCAATTGCTCCGCCGGACAATTTACTTCCACCACCGCTCTCAGTTCCATCGCAAGAAACCAAAGGCTTTCCACATAAAGAATTCCCTTGGAAAGCACTCGATGGCTTCCCCGATAACCCTTTTGGGATCGATCCATTTAACTGGTTAAACGAAACATTGAATTGCACAAGTGAATCCAAACCAATATCTGGTATCGACCCAGATAATTGATTGTTCTCCAAATACAGTGTACCCAACCTAGTCAAATTGTTAACACTTTCCGGAATAGTACCACTGAAATTATTGTTTGCAAGATTTAGCCTGATCAAGCTTCGCAAACTGAACAAGAACTCCGGAATCTCACCGGAAAACCCATTCCCTTGTAAGTAAAGGTTTCGAAGAGAAGAAAGCTTGGCAAAATCGGACGGGATCGACCCAGACAAAGCATTGAAACGAAGAGAAAGAGTTTGGAGCTGAGTTAAGTTGCCAATGGCGATAGGAAGCTGACCTGAGAGTCCCATTCCAGGGAGTCTTAACTCGACGACTCTGTTTAGAGAACAATTTACACCAGTCCAAGTACATGGGCTGTTTGAAAGGTTCCATAAAAGGGAACGTCCATGGACAGCTGATCGGAGAGCCACCAAGGCTGCCCTGTCGGCAGCTAGATCTGAGCTTACACTGACCAACAACACCATCCATAAAAACAAAGAAAAAGGTATTAACCTCATTGTTTTCGTTGCATAAAGAAAAGAATCAAGCCAAAGCAAAACGCTGGTGAAAGATCAAAACTTTCAGTCGCAAATGCTGTTGAAAGAGGAGACGTTTCCTTGTTTTCTGAGACTGGAAAATTATTGTGGGGATTGAAGAAACTTTCTGTCAATGGGTTGGAATTTGATCAATAAACAAATACAAAAAAGAAACAACTGGTTGTTGGAGTTGATGAGCTGAGAATCATGTAAAAGAAGAATATGAGTAACAACCACCGAATTTGAGTTGGCATTGGGGTTTAGTTAGATGAATAAAATATTTAGAGAGTATAATTAGGAAAATAAGGAATAATAGAATATATTTTAAAAATTATAATAAAATTTATAATATAGGTAGGGGTAAAAAAATTCGACTCGACTTGAAAAAATTAAATAAACTCGAGTTAAAAATACCCGGCTTATTTTAATTCGACTCAAAATTTTATACTCGACTCAAAAAAATTTAAATAAAGTTTGAGTTGTAAAATGAAAATTCGAATAACTCGAAATTTTTAGTATTTAAAGAATTTATTTTTAAGTTTGAAATGAGTCTCCTAACTTTTTATGATATATACATTGATATATAAAAATATAAAAAAATATTACTATATATGAAAATATATATATAATTAGAGAAAGTCGTTTAAATTAGAATCAACTCGTACTATAATATGATAAATAATTACAATTAAATATTTATAAGAACTCGAAAATTCGACTCGACCCAAACCGGGAAAAAAAATTTAAATAAAATTTAAGTTATAAAATATAATTCGTCAACTCGAAAAACTCAAAATTTTTTAACTCGGCTCGATCGAATACTCATCCCTAAAAATAGTGAAAGAAATTATCTGACAATTTAAATAAAAATATTATTTATAGATGATTTTTTAATATTTTTCTTAAAAAATATTATACCTGTGAATATTTTATGTAAAATATATAAAAAATACTTAAAATATTATTTACAGATAATATTTTTATTCAAGTTATCGTCTGTAAATGATGTTTTCACCTACACGCAGAATTTACCGTATTTCTTAAAATAAAATTCAAAGACCTTTTATAGACAATATTCTTCTAATTTGGGTCGACGTTGGTCGCCTACTGCTTGCCTATTTTTCTGATTTATTTATTGACCTTATATGGTTTTCGATTAAGTTTTAAAAAGAATAATTAAATTTTTAATTTTTTATATTTAATTAAATCTTAAATTAAAAATAAATAATTAAACTTTTTGATTAATTTTGATCATTAAATTTTGATATTTTTTAGATATTATTAACATACATTATAGTTTTATGTATTGTGTTTATAATATTTTTAAAAAATTATTTTTAGAATTTTTAAAAGATTTTTAAGCAAAATAAAAAATGAAAATTTGTGTCAAGCTACTACACTAAGGTTAATTTTAGAAAAATAAATGGGTTTGAGATAATTTTAGAGAAATATGCCAAAATTTGTAAAAAATGTTTGATCTCGTTACTTATAGGTAACAAGGTCTTCTTTTATTACCGTTGAACTGGATAAGTCAATTTGTTATAGGTCGAAAAGGCTAAGGATGAACACACCAGCAACACCTAACGAAATATTATGAGTATAAATCATACCAAGAAAAGGTAACGAGGTCCTTGATGCATACACCATGTAGCTTTGCATTCAGAGCACACGAGAATCGACGCACAACATCTTCGCCGGGTGCTGTTAGTATTGTCCAAACTGTACCTCCAAGAAAAAAATCGAGATTTAAAATTAAGAAAACAGAACGTAAATGTTTATAAAAATAAAATTTTTAGAATATTTAAATAAAAAAACAAAAGAATCCAAATTCATATATGTTCTTATCATCTTTTACATATTCATGCATTCATTTCCTTCTTTATCGTACTCGTTTCCTTTAAATTGTTTTGCATATTTAATTTTTTTATTTATGAAATTTATTTTTTTAAAAATAAATACGTGTCTTTATTTATCCAGAAAACTAATAAATTATTTTAGTGTCGCTTTAAAAATATAATTTTAAGATTGAATTTGATGGATTCTTGGATATATCGATAAAAGTTAATCCAAGTGATAAACAGTTTGGTTTCATTTAAATAATTCTCGGGTTTGAGATGTTGTGTATATAAAAATCTTTGTTGCAACAAAATTAAGTGTGTGACGAGAATTGATTTGGATTAATCAAGGTAAAGCTTTAAAAATTAGAAAAGCAATAAAAATATTATCTTAAATATATCATACTTGAGTTATGATTAAACCAATTATTAATGTATTATTGTGTTGTATTATTATTGGGAGAATATAATATCTTTTTATTTAATAAAAAAATATTTTTAATAAAAAAATCTTTGAGATTTAAAATTTTAATTAAATTTGTGTAATGAAATATCTTATCTTTGACTCTTGCCTTTAGTTGTAAAAGAGTGTTATATGGGGGAGATGGGAGATTATAATTTTGGATAATATAAATATTATTTAGGTTTAAGAGTACTAGAATTTATTGAATTTTTTTAAAAATTAGTTGAGTATTGAATTTTTTTGCATTAATTAAGTTTTTAAATAAATTAATTAAATTAATTAATTTTTTTTATTAATTTTTAACCTTATTTTTTATTATTTTTCTTGAGATATTATTGACACTTAACACCCTATAGTTTTTATGTGACATTTACAAATTGTATAGAAAATTATTTCTAATAATTTTATAAGTTTTTTTCTGCAATTTTGAGAATTTTTTAAAAAAACCTTTAAAATAAAATAAAATAAATCTTAAAAAGTATCGAGTGATAATATCGTAATAGGACATGTTATATTAAATATTCGAAAAAAAAGTATTAAATTTAATAATCAATATTGATAAAAAGGTAAATTGATAAACGTTTAGAGCTCGATTGGATAGAATATATCTCCTGAGCTTAATTGATTTTTTTAAGAAAAAATCTAAGGGTTTACGATTCCCTTAAGTCTATTATTTATATTAATTAAATAAATATTAATCATATTTTATGTCATTACTTTTTTTAAATCATTGAATTGACTTAGAAAATAAATAAAATAAACATTAGATTTATTTGCTTAATTTTATAGTTAAAAATTTTAATTAACTGAATTTATTTTTAAGAGTTTTTAACAAAGTGTTAATTTCTTAATAGTTTAAAGTAATCATAAGATATTATATATTTATATATAATTTTAACTCAACAAAGTGTTAATTATATTTATAGAAAATAAGGATTAACTAAAATTTTCAATAATTTGAAAACTTAAAAAAAATAAAAAATAGAAAGAATTTAATTAAAGATACTTAAAATTTTGAAATTTAATATAATTTTTTTAAAAAAATCTAAAATGAACCTAATTAATAATTTAAAAACTTAAAGAAAACAAGTAAATTTTAAAAAAACTATGGTTTTTAGGGGTGAGCAAAATTCGACTCGACTCAAAAAAATCACCGAATTGAATAACTCGAAAAAATTTTGATTTCGTTCGAGTTCAAATTTCCGAAGTTCAAGATACTCAAAAAATCGAATAACTCAAAAATTTTCAAGGTCTAATTACATATTTAGTCCCTATAATTTTATTTTTAGTTTTATTCCAATCATATCTTCCCTTTTTTATTATTTTTATATTTTAATTTTCTTTTCTTTACAATATGTTCACTTTCCATATTTATTTTTTATTTAATTTAATATATTTTTATATTATTTAAATCATGTTAAATATTTTTTTTAATTTATGAATTTATATTATTGTATTTAATTTATCATTATTTTTATCTCATTTTGACCTTTCTAGATAAGAAAAAAAATTTAACAAGGCTCGTTATTTAATGAAATGATGTATTCATACCTAAGATATTTTATGATAATAATAATAATAATTCTGTTGTGAATAAAGTAAAGAACAAGAATAAAATATGAGAACAAAGATGAGAGACAAAGAGAGAGATTTTATTATATTCTCAAAGTAGGGTTGTGTACAAAGCTTTGGCCAAAAGTCTATATGTATAGGCATAAGATGGAAACCTAATTCCAATGGGTATTAAACCCTAATAATAAAGCATATTAAATTTTAACTTAATATATGGATATCCACCATGAATAAATATATTCATAACACTCCTCCTTGGATATCCATGAAGATAATGTGTCTCGTTAAAACCTTACTAAGATAAAAACCTTGTGGGAAAAAATTCTTAGTGAAGGAAAAAGAGTACACACATCTTTAATACGCATAACATGTTGCCTCATTAAAAACCTTACCAGGAAAACTCATTGGGACAAAATCTCGGTTAAGGGAAAAAGAGTGCAACGCGTATTTACTCCCTTCATGAAAATATCACATAAGATCTTTGAATCTTCATAATTCAATATTGAATACAAACTTCAAATATTGAAGTAGATCATGCACTAGTGGATAAATCTTCCAAATCATTGCTTGAAATGATTCATTGAATAATATTCATCTAAAATCATGAGGGACGAAACTTGAAGAAATATGTTTCGTTTTATCATATTTGATATATCTACCTTGAGATATAAATTTTGTATTATCTCTTTACAAGATAACTTGCATCTTATCTTGTGAAAAACATTCACATATCTTCAGGATATGTTTAGCCAAACACATATTTTGGCTTTGCCTCATGGACAACAATTATTTAAAGGTAATGATCTCGTAGCACTTAAATAATATTTCTGGACCAGTTAAGATATAATGCTTCCAGATCAAATAATGTATATATTGTGCTTTTAGACCAAAAATATCATTACCCTTTTCTTGAGACAGAAAGAATCTTTATTTACATTAAGAGACCTAGAAACCATAAGGTTGATCAATGAATATGCATTATTCATGTAAAGTCTCTTTCAACATTTTTCTATATGTCGATTGATGCACAAGGATTTGAGGAGATCTCTTCATGAGTCTCAACTATATTCAAATCATCGACAACAATAAAAATTCAGAACTAATCCACTTAATCAAAATGCTCGGGAAAATTAAACAATTCATATAACATTATGCTAATAAGTATTCAATGAGCCGATTATATCAAATATTCCTAAATTGTTTCAAGCCATAAAAATATATTCAATATGATTGAATAATATTCTCGAGAACTTGAATGAACTGCTTATGGCAATCAAAATCTTTCCGGAAGTTTCATGTAAATATTACTGTCAAGAGGCCCATTCAAATATGATGTAACATCCATTAGACAGAAACCGAGTAATTTTATCTATTGCCAGATTGATCAAAATCTAAAAGTAGTTGCATCCACCATTGAGGAATATATTTTCCTCATAATCAATTTCATGTCTTTGAGAGAATCCTTGTGCAACCAAATGAGCTTATATCTCATGATTTCCCCTTTTGATTTCTCTTTCTCACAAAGGCTCGTTTATATCTACGAGCTTTACATATTTCAATGTACGGACTATAGGCCCAAATACTTCTCTTTTTGAAAAGAGATTTTAGTTTCGCCTCAATTGCCTCTTTCATGTTGGTCAATCATTTCTTTGCCCAATTGACAATGATTCATGATCCACATCATCAAATAAAATCTCTAGTGCTATATCGCATGCAAATATATTAATGGCGTCGATTTAATTTTAGTTCCATTTATTACCAGACATGACATAATCTATTGAGATCTCTTTATTGTCAGGTACCTGAGTCATGTCAATGTCTCTGTTGAAGACCATTTAATCTCTTCTAGAGATTTTCATAATCATTGATTCCTTGATCAGACCATCATAAAATATAGCTTCTTTTTTTTTCGAGGATCTCTTATCTTTGAAACTTACTTGTCTACTACGTTTTAAGCGTAAGTTAGACTCATTAGCAACTAGAGTTTGTCCTTTCATGACATCAAATTTAATCAGAGCATTCATAGCTGGTATACGTGACTTAGTCACTCTTTTAGGGTCAGCAAAATCATCTGGCAATTGATTTGCTAAATGAATTATTCTTTGAACTTATAGTTCACATTGTTGAATTTGTGGATCAAACAAAAAAATGATAATTCATTTCAACTTAATTCTTTTTCCAGCTATTTTATTTTTTTCCCCTAATGTTGGGTAAACTGACTCAATAAAATGATAGTCAGTAAATCGAATTATAAATAAATTCTATATTAGAAGCTCTTATATATATTCCCAATAAAACTCATCTTTGTGCGTTGTGGTGAAGCAATTAGAATATATATCGCACACCCAAAAAAATTGAGATGGGAGAACTTATAATCATTTGTTGGTTTTATACGAATTAGTATATTACATATAAAATGATATGTTATCAACATTATCAAGACCATTATCTTTATAAGATAATCTGAAAAATATGATCATAATTTTATCAATTGAGCAAGTAGTCTCGCAAACACCAAGTTGCGGGTTAATAACAAGGATACATATAACTATCTAGTTGATACATCGATAAAAATCATAAAATATCTAGATGGACTGTATGAAAGGTGTATGGGCCCATATATATCACCTTGTATCCGTTCCAGAAAATTAATAGATTTGCACTCTATCATAGTTGTTGATGATTGAATAATCAAAATGCTTTCATAGCAAGTATCACAAGAAAAATTACCTTGAAGAAACTCCTAGTTCTTCAATAAATGACCACATGAAAGTGTCAGCAATTTTTCGCATCATAATTGAACCGGGATGGTCTAACCGGTTATGTCAAATAAAATAATCAGTAAACATCTAGTTTATAGCATGAGCTTCAATTTGTACTAATTCTTATGTAGTACAATATGGATGACAGTGCATATAATTTTTCCAAAATTTCATTATTGTCTTGAGTTATACTCGTAATATTGAGATTGTCATCATCCCTTTAATTGATATTCCAAAATTTCATTATTGTCTTGAGTTATACTCGTAATATATTTCTATAAATATCTCTTTGCCATTTTGACGAGTATAATGCACTGTAAATATAAAATAAAGTTCAATTTGGCAATAATATATTTGCTCAATGAGCATAATACACTGTAAATATGAGATAAAGTCTCGTTTGGCAAATAACATATTTGCTCGGTCGGAGCTTTCTGTGATATTAGTACTTTCGGATATAGTACTCATATTATTCTCTTACATTTAAAATGGGAAAATATGCATAACTATGCACCTTTTAGTACGTGCTTTATTTCATTCACTTCGAGAAATGAAAAATATGTGCTCTGTACCATTCACTTAGGGGAATGGAAAAATATTAAAATAATAGTACATCAAATCAAATCAGATCAAAGATAAGCTCTCAAGAGCTCTTCCGAAGCACTGATATTTTAGTATTTTGAGATATAATACTCATATTTCCCTTGTATATTAATGGGAAAATATTTCTTATGCTTAAGTATTGTATGAGTATTTGCATTGTCTGTTAAGCATAAATCGTCATGCATTATTGCATATTTTATTTCGGAAGTAATCATATCCTTTTAAAGGAAAAATTAACTTAAAAGATAAATAAATAATATATAAAATAAGTTAACATAAATAAATAATAAATGAAAATAAATTAACATAAAATAAATAAAAGATCTAAAGAAAATAAAATAAATGGCGGATTATTCTCTTGAAGGATTATGAGAAAATTATCAATATCCAATTGAGTTGGATCAATAACGCCATTATTTTAGCCACAAAGAAAATCTGTTTATATTTTCTTTAATTTATCGTTCATGATTATGGATAAACTTCATAATACTTCGGCGTTTGACAAGTACGAGATCAATGGTTTATACCATAGCATTGATAACATAAAGACTTTAATATGATCTCTATCATTCTTGTCATCTTTATATTTTCACTTCTTGTGGATATAAGAATTCTCAAAATAATCATCTTATCCATGTCTATTTTATGATCTCAATCATGATCATAATTACTTATATGACATTTATTCTTTCCGCTATAAAATATCACATTCACTTCAGGGAATGGAGCGGAGACTGATAGGTATTTAAAACCCTTGTATGATATTGTGTCTGTAAGACAACATTAATGTGTGAGAAGTAGAGTATATTTTTATAACATATCCTCATCAATGATACTCTGTCACATAATTGAGTTTTATTCACTAACCATATAATGAATTATCATGTTTGCATTCATTTCAAGGAATGAAACAAATTCAAAAATCGCATGGAATAAACATCATGCTTGTATAATTGTATGGAATGAACATCATGCTTGCATTCACTTCAAGGAATGACATAAATCCAATAATCGTATGGAATAATCATCATGCTTGCATTCACTTAAAGAAATGTCATAAATCCAATAATCGCATGGAGTAATCATCATGCTTGCATTCACTTCAGGAAATGTCTCCCATAAAAATTATTGATCAAGACGATTTTCGTAACTTGAACTTGGGAGAAGTCTATAGTCGAGTTTTTTTTCGATATAAAATTAGTATTGCTTTCAAGCAAATATAAATTTTATAATATTCATACTATTAAATAGTAATTGATCAATCAATATATATATACAATACATACAATGAACAAAAATTTAATCCTTATACGCGGCGTTGTTAAACCAGTCCACAAGGTTCTTTAAAAAGAACCTCCTTTAAGACTAGTAGCCTCGTAGAACGGGATGTCCAACCAATATACTTGGATTAAACCAACATAATAAAGAACATATTAATTAATTAAAGGTTTAATATTTGTTCCAATATCATGTAATACTTTGAACATGATTAAAAACATAAATTTTTATCGTAATAATAAAATAAACAAATATTGGTTATAAATAAAGAAAAAATTCTCAAATTAAATAAGTAAAACATACCGAGCTTTCCACTAATTTGAATGTATGAAAAATTTAATCACCAATATTTTGTTAAAATCTTTTTTGAGAATTGTCGACAAGCACCATGGGAATTGAGTCACTTTATCGCTACACAAACTTCAAACAACCAAAGATTTTTAATAAATTAAAAATCAAATCAAAGATCAAGAAAAACAATAACCGATAATTAAAATATAATTGAGGGAGAAAAACTTATCTTTGATTTATGACAATAACAAATTCTTTTCAATAACTCCTTCAAGATTCGAACGACAAACACCTCTGTTGGTTAGAGTCTCATGCTGATAACGTGTTGTGAATAAAGTAAAGAAAAAGAATAAAATATGAGAACAAAGATGAGAGACAAAGAGAAAGATTTTATTATATTCTCAAAGTAGGGTTGTCTATAAAGCTTTGGCCAAAAGTCTATATTTATAGACATAAGATGGAAACCCTAATTCCAATGGGTATTAAACCCTAATAATAAAGCACATTAAACTTTAACTTAACATATGGATATCCACCATGAATAAATATATTCATAATAAATTCAAAATCTTATTTATACATGTAAAAAGTAATATGAAAAAAATATGTATCTATATAGAGATAATTGTTTAAATTAGAGTCAAAATGTACTACAGTATTATAAATAATATAATTAAATTTATACATAAAGTTGAAAAATTGAATTAACTCAAACTCGCTAAAACTGACTTGAATCGAAATTCTTTTAAAAAAATCAAATTATAAAACATGTTGACTCAACTCAAATAACTTAAAAAATTTTAACTCGACTCGACGAACGTTTACCCCTAATAATTTTAGTCGGAAGTAACCAGTTTCAACTAGTTTAAACTATATTTTTTTTAATAAAAACGTTTTTTTTAATTCTCAATTGACCCCACCGACAAATCGCGGATGTTTTCAATAATGTTTTAAATCGCCAAGTTGCTAAATAAATCAAGGAGCCCACGTGGTTTAAATTTGATTCCGATCTTACAGTTTTTAATTTTAGCAGAAAAAATAAAATATTTTCAGAAGATTAACGTTAAAGATTTGATGATCAAAGCACAACATAATTGCATTTAAATTTTTTAGTAAGTTTATTAGATTTAATTCGATTGATATTATTAATAAAATTTAAAAAAAATATAAAATTAAATATATTTATATTTTTAATATTTTTAGGGTAAAATACGTATATTTTTAAGGGTCACGACTCCCAAAATTTTTTAATACATGAGACGAAAGATATACGAATAATATAGATATTGTATCAACGTATTTGTTAAAAAGTCGTCAAGTCTAAAATGAAGGTTGTTATAGACTTTTTATATAATTTAGGTTGTGTTTTTATATTACATTTTTATAACTTTAGACTCGTTTATTGTCATAATTTTAGTACCAAATATAGTTTAGTACTTTAGTTTGGTGTAAATGAGCGTTTTATCACGCATTATTTAAAGTTTAAATTCTAGTTTACTGATAATTGAAAATTTAATTTCTTTCAACACTTGTTTGTAACTCAACGACCAGGGACAAATGTAACCCCTTCGACCTGGCCTAGTCGTAAGGCCAACCCGAGATGGCTATACGGGAATTACCGAAGCTAAGTCTGAAGATCTGACTCCAATAATCAACCTTAGAAAGCCTTTCTGAGCTCAAACGACCAACGTATCTACACACAAGCTCTAAGCCAACCTTATTGGGCTTGTCGAAAGCCCAAAGGCTTAAAACGACATTGGCGTATCGGTACGAGGTGAAACCGAAAGCCCCTGTATCTGTATGAATTTTTAAAGCACAAACAGCTAAGGACTAACCCAACAACCACATACAAGCATACTTAACATGCATAAGACATTATAGAACTCAAGGATCATGTTACACATGCTTGAGACTCATACACATCCATTCAGATCATGCTCAAGCAACAAGAAATGGAATTCATACAAAAAAGAGTTCAAACAACATCAAAGATAATATCAACATAACCATAACTTCAAAACATAAATTAACATGCTAACTCAAAGCAACCATGGCGAGTATAAACCATGCATAAAATCATCCAAAACGAGAGTGTAAGCATAAATGCTTAGTTAACGCTCCTAAACAACATAGCATATCCCATTGCTAGCTAATACATTACTGTAACTAAATCATACTTAAGTTAACGAGCAATACGCTTAGACGCCCTTCTTCGCACTGTGCTAACTCCTGAGCTAACGATCTGCATTGCCGAAAAATGAGAGTGTAAGCATAAATGCTTAGTGAGCAGAACTCAAAAACGTAACTACGACAATGTAAGGTTCAAGCTTTATTTGAAAATAAAGACTAACATCATTTCATACATCTTACATCATAGCATCTTACAACTTACGAGAGCAATCAAAGTTCATAACATAACATAAAAACACATATTCATAGTAATTAAGATAAATATGTTGGCAAACTTGGTTATTATACATGGATATGAGGAAACGTCTTACACGCATACGAATTTATCTGACACGGACGAATTTATCTTACACATATACAAGTTTTGTTTGACACGACCGAATTTATCTGACACTTATGCGAATTTTGTCTCATAGTACACTATTCTTACATCCTATTGGTCAACCAATTATACCCGGTATGACTCTGCGAATGCCAACATCATTACCACAATATTATCTTACACCTCTTACCGGTCTTACATAGCCACCCGACTATATTTCTTACCATACTCAGGTGGTCTTACTTACCACTTACAAATACAACCTGCAACATCTTACATTTACCTTACAAATATTTCATATGGAATATTAACATGTCATTAATCAATATATAATCAACACAAATGAATATAACAATTAAAATGTCATCGACAACAATTAAACACAATAAGCTTTTCAAACTTTACCATCTAGAAAGCATACAAGGTAAGTAAAAATGGGTAGATCTTACTCTTGAGTTTGGATTAGCTTATCAAGCCTAATCCAAACTCTCAAAATCTTCCTTGAATCAAAACCAAGTTCAAAACATTTTTCCACTCACCACACAACTCTAACGGTAGCCAAATCGAGCCCCGAACCTTTCGAAATTGCACTCGAATCACCCGGAACCAAATATGCTACTTCAAACCAACCAAAATTAAAGTATTAATCTCATAATCAACCATCTCTATTTTACATCAACTCACAAATCCACAATATTTTCTCAACAATTCAAAGTCAAATTCATCCCAAATATTCTCATTTTCGTACTTAAGCAAAGCACAGTCATTACCCTTCAATTTAAACACCTAAAACACTTCAAAACATGGCCAAAATATCACTCATATATAGTATAATCATCAACCCTTCATTTCCACACTAAAACACCCTCAAAACACTCATTTTCTACTTTCAAAAATTACCTACTACAGTCACTTCGGGAATTCAATCTCTATCAAAATCCATCCTTTAACATTCTAAAATCACCTTACAAGGTTCTATATACCTCCAGCCTTTTATTTTCAACAAAATTCAACCAAAAACTCAACCACAACAACTCTAAAAATCCTCCATAAGACTAGTTTCGGGTTTGCTAAGATTAAACCATTTTCTTAACATGTTTTAACTTCATTAAAGAGTTCAAAAGCATCATTAAACTTTGTTTTACTAAGCCCATTCGAAATTTTAACAAAATCCTCACTTTTCTCATCAAACCTTGAAAAATAAAGATTCTTCAAGACTTGATAAAAATATGATTTTTAACTATTAAAAGATAGAAAATTAAAAGGACAAGTCAAATATAAAATTATCTTTTGAAAAAACTCTTGGATGATGAAAAAATAAAGAATAGGGGGTTTAGAGAGTTTTTAACGTTAGTTGTGAAGAAGAGAGAAATGGTATTTTGATTCTTCAAATCCCTTATAAATTTCATTAATGACATTTCTGTAAATATTTTGAATATTTGTAAAAATCATCTCTTTAATTAAAATTAACCCGAAACTAATCCTAGTTTAGAGTTTAATAACTCCTAAACCCAAAACCGGGACGTTACAACGAAATTACATCCATATAGGGAGGGATAAACTCCCCCCCAAAAATTTATTTTTATTTTTATTCTTCTGTTTAAGTTCTTTTAAAAATTATTTTTTTGTGTATTTACCTCCCACTTTTAAATATTTATGTTTTGTCCCCTCAACCTCAAATCTCATATCCGTACTTGTCAACGATTGTTTTCTGCTTCAACGTCAAAGGAGCCTTAGTAAAGAAGTACGTTGTTGATATATAAAGAAAATAAGTGAATTTTATAACGGTTAAATTAAAATAAATTGTACGTATATTGTAAACAAAATGAAATGGATTGGTTGAGCCACATTTTATGAAATTACTGGACTAAAAGCCGTTGACTTGACCATTTCAGGGATGTCGGAATTGCAATGGCAGGTAGATCTGGTAAAGAAGACGGTTGCCGTCGTGGTTGCCGCCTTGCCGGAGACCAACTCATATGCCATGTCCATGTAGCAACCATTTGGGTTAATTTGAACTCAAAATTTTACTCGACTTAAGATCTTAACGAGTTAAATCGAATAAAATTTTGAACGTAATTATTATAAATTTGAATATTTGACAAATAATAATATTTAATTCAAATTTAAATACAAATAACTTGTGAATAAAATCAAACTCAAATTTCTATATAGATTTGTTTTTTTTAATAATAACCTATGAATTTTATTAATCGTTATAAAAAGTAATATAATATAATAAATAAAAAGATAAAAAATAAAATAAAATCATTAAAAATATCTTACAACGTATAAAGAAAAACGAACAAACCTATTTTATTTGAAGGAAAATAAGAATATACCCACGATGATTGTGAGTTTTAGAGATGTGTGATATGGAGAGCCTTGATAAAACAATCAGCTAGCTGATGAGATGTGGAGACGGGAAGAAGTGTGATCAGCCATTTTTGAACCTTTTTCCTGATTAGATGACAGTCAATATCGATATGCTTTGTCCTTTCATGCTGGATTGGATTTTCTTCAATTTTTATTGCAGACAAATTATTACAATACAAGTTAACCGAAGGTAAATGAACTTGTAAATCAAAGAATAAGAATTTTAGCCACTGTATTTCACAAGTTACAGCCGCCATTGCTCGATATTCAACTTTATTTGAAGATCGAGAAATGGTCTGCTACTTCTTTGACTTTCAAGAGATTAAGGCTGATCCAAGAAAAACACAAAACCCTGTTATAGAGCGTCTTGTATCAGGACATGTAGCCAATCTGAATCTGAAAAAGCATTCAATTAAATATTATTTGAAGCAAAAAAAAATAGTCCTTGTCCTGGAGTACCTTTGAGATACCTTAAAATTCTATGTACAACAGACAAATGTACATCAGTAGGTGCAACAAGATATTGAGAAAGCTGTTGAACAGTAAACGAAATATCCAACCTAGTATTTGTAAGATACAATAGTTTCCCTATTAGCCTTCTATAAGAAATGATATCTTGCAAAGGTTGTCCTTGATTTTGTGAAAGGTTATTATTAGCTAAGATTGGAGTAAGCACAGGTTTGGAGTCAATGAATCTAGTTTCTTCAAGAAGGTCAAGAGTATACTTCCTTTGACACAAATTGATTCTTTTAGAAGATCTAGTAACTTCGAGACCTAGAAAAAATTTTATATTCCTAGATCTTTTATCTTAAATTCATTATTTAAAAAAATTTAATACTACAAATTTCATGTGAACTAGGATTAGCAAGAATGATATCATCAACATAAACCACCAATGCAATAAAAATAATACCATGACCTTTTACAAAAAGAAAATTATCAGAGGTAACTTGTGTAAAACCTTGAGAAATTAACGAAATACTTAGCATTTTATTCCATTATCTGCTAGCTTGCCTTAGACCATACAAACTTTTGTTCAATTTACAAACGAGTCCAGACTTTTGAGTTTTAAAACCAGAAGAAAGATTCATATAAACTTTTTCATGTAAAATACCATGCAAAAAAGTATTGTTAACATCTAATTGTTCAAGTTTCTAATTT
This sequence comes from Abelmoschus esculentus, assembly GCA_035048815.1. Lineage (NCBI taxonomy): Eukaryota > Viridiplantae > Streptophyta > Magnoliopsida > Malvales > Malvaceae > Abelmoschus > Abelmoschus esculentus. The sequence continues at coordinate 14,449,014 of JAUCBN010000036.1, forward strand.
TTAGCAGCAACAAGGGCTAACAAGGCTCTAATAGTAGTCAACTTGGCAACCCGACTAAAAGTATTTAAGAAATCTACTCCTAATTGTTGAGTGTATCCTTTAACTACTAGTTTAGCTTTATATCTTTCAAGAGTGTCATCAGATTTTAATTTGGTTTTATAAATTTATTTACATCCTACAGTTTTTTTATCAATAAAAAGAGGAACTAAGTCCCATGTTTTATTATTTTCTAGTGCTGAAATTTCTTCAGTCATAGCTTTCTTCCAACAATCATGTAAAATAGCTTCTTTATAAGATTTAGGTTCAGTTAAAGTAGCAGCAACATTTATATAAGATTGATGCTTTGAAGAGAAAGAATTGTAGGACAAAACCTGAGCAATGGTATGAGAAAAAGTACGAGATTTGGCAGAGAAACTTGAAAATCTTTATATCTTTGAGGAAGCTGTATATTCCGCGAAGGCCTTACTGATTTTGCAGCATGTAAATCATTGTGTTGAACAACAAGTTGTTTCTGAACAATAACAATAGGTTGTTGCTGAATAGTAGGATGAGAAGTAGGTGCCACAGAAAGATGCTCATTAGAAATTGAAAGTAAATCATTATTAGATGTAGAAAGCTCTGTGTTAAAACTATCATCGAAATAACTAGAATCAGGATAATCTTGAACCAAAATAGATTTTTCATTCTGATAATCATGGTCAACATATTAATGAACACAATCTTCTAAGGAGGTAGCAGCATCATGAGTTGGAAGAATAATCTCACTAATATTAAAAAAATTTAAAATTTTAAAAGGAAACTTATCTTCGAAAAAGACTACATCTCTCGAAACAAAAATATCCTTAGTCTCTAGATTATACAATCTATACTCTTTAATGTTCTTGGGAAAACCAATAAAAATACATTTTTGTTTTAGGATGCATTTTAGTTTTAGGTCTAGGTAAAACAGAAGCGTAAGCAAGACAACCAAAAACCTTAAAATGAGAAATGTTAGGCATTTTATTATATAAAATTTCAAATGGAGTTTTATTACTCAAAATAGGTGTTGGAATAATATTAATCAAATAAGCAGCATGTAAAACACAGTCAATCCAAAATTGTAAATGCATATTAGAATGTATTCTAAGGGATCTTGCAACATTAAGCAAATGTTGATGTTTGTGTTCAACTTTACTGTTCTGTTGAGGAGTATGAGTACAGAAATTTTGATGTATGATGCCATTCTCGTTAAAAAAATCTAACATATCGAATTCTTTTGCATTAGCTGTCCTAATACACTTTATCTTTGTAAAAAATTGAGTATCGACTAACCTATAAAAATCAGTAACTATATTTCTAACTTGAGACTTAAATTTCATAGGATGTATTCAAACATACCTACTTTTATCGTCTACTATGGTTAAGAATTATGAATGACCATAAATGCTCTTTACTGAAAATGGTCCCCAAACATCCATGTGAACAAGCTCAAAAATACCATAAGTAACAGAAACACTAGTAGGAAAAGGAACTCGTTTCTGTTTAGCTAGATGACAAACCTCACAATCAAACAAAGAACTAGAAGGATCAACTTTTTTCAAAGACTCAAAATACTTCATCCTTTGAATAGAAGGATGTCCTAACCTATCATGCCAAAGTTTAAAAGAAACAGAGGAACAAGCAATAGAATCAAACTCTAAATAACAACTAGTAGGAGAAGTTGCAAGATGATGCAAGCCATTGAGCTCCTTAGCTAAACCAATCATCTTCCATGTTGCTATTTTCTATAAGAAACAAACATTACTATCTTTAACCAATCGAGAAACTAAAATCAGATTAAAACCAAAGTTTGAAATATAAAAAAAAATTCTAAAACCAAAGAATCATTGAATTGAACAGTTTCAATGTGAGTTACCTTAACCAACTGGTTGTTAGGCAACTTTACATACTTATCAAAAACCATTTTATATGAAGAAAAAAATTAAAGAAGCAACTATATGATCATTCGCTCCTGAATCTAAGATCCAATGAGCACCTAATTGTTCCGAAATTGAACAAGTAAAAGCCATACCTGCATCTCTTGACGAAACATCAAACACAGAAGACAGAAGATTAATTTTTGAATCTGGAACAGGAACTAGAGCAGGAGCAGAACCATTCCTTTCTTGTAAAAGACTTAAAAACTTTCATATTGCTCTTTAGTGAACATAGCAGAAGAATTACAACCAGCACTGCCCTTAACAGAATCAATATTATTCTCGACATTATATGCACCAATCTGATTGGACCTATTTCTAAGAGATTTATTCCTATAATTTGGAGGAAATCCATATTTCTTATAGCACTTATCTACAGTATGTCATACATTCCATGAAACACACAACGACCTCTTATTGTTACTGTTAGAACCTGATATTTTCCTAGAATAAGAAATCTTATTTTTATGTCGAACATGTTGATCACTACATTTAGGATCAGATTTTCCAGCAAACAAAATATTTGAATCATTGGCAGTAGCATTCAAGGAACGTTCATGTTACACAACAATAGCAAAAACTTGATTTATAGAGTGCATCGGTTTCATCATGAGTAATTGGGATTTCGGAACAGAAAAATTCTCATTTAATCCCCTAAGAAATCGAAGCAAAAAATCTTGCTTGCGATAAGCCATGGCAGAGCAATCACATGCAAGAAGAGGCCTAAGATTAGAAATTTCATCCCAAAGAACTTTCAATTGAGTAAAGTAAACAGTAACAGAAAGGTTACCCTGATTTAAAGCGTAAAATTCTTGAAGCAGGTCAGATATTCTCACAAAATCACCTTGATTGAATCTATCGAAAAGATCTATCCATAATTCTGGTGCAGTGTCGATCCAAATTACACTCTGTGCAATTTCTGGAGACAAAGCCCGCTGCAACCAAGAAAGAACAAGATTGTTGCACTTTTCCCAGGCTGGAAAACGAGGATCATCAACGAACTGAAATTTATTCTTGGATATAAGACTCATCTTCATACCACGCGCCCATCCATGGTAATTCCTGCCATCGAGCAAAGAAGAAGTAAGCACAAGGGCTGGGTTTTCATTCGGATGAATGTAAAATACAGATAAGGGATCATCATTCTTGAAATTCTGAAGATGATTTTCAGAAGAATGAGAAGCGGAATGATCAAATGATACCATATTAAACTTATAGAATACGAGAGTTTCAAGAAAACAGAAAGTAAGAAGAAAAGAAGAATATTGTTTATTAAAAGGGAAAAACTGACTTTTACACTTACTCGACTATATTAATAAAAAATGAATAAAGAAATTGTTTATACTTTAATACCAATATAACCGAATCTCAACACGGGTCCAGTCAAAATATGTGGAGTTCAAGTTCTGTACCCATCCCTGATGAGTTTGGTTACTAAATGATGGACAAAATCGGTGGGAGAAATCGAGACAAGAAAAAGAAGAGTTGCAGGTGGGAGATATAGTTTAATTTAATTTAAAAAGATAAAAGATAAAAATATCTTAAGCCTTTTTTATTTTATTTTTGGCATGAAAAATAAGAAGTTAAATTATTTTAAAATCCTCAAGTTTTAGTTTTTTTATATAAATAATATATGATACGATTGACATCATATGAGAGTGTCATGTGTCTTTGTCAAATCATCACTTAATATTATTAGTCTTTATAAGATATTTTAAAATACAAAAACAAAGTATAGGGGGCACATTAAATGTTTGTAAACTTTAGGCACCAAATTGACAAAAATAACAAAGTATATGTATTATTTGTGTCATTATCTTTGTAATCAAAGTTTAATAAGTCAAAGAAGTGTCCAAACTATAATCATTTTCGGATTAAATGTCTTAATTATATTTTAGTTTAAATAGTTATTTAATTTTTTTTTATCCATTTGAAATTTTTTCGTCAACTACCGTTAAAAAGTCTATCATTCAATCAAAATATTATATGTAAATTTTTTATATTTTTTTTTTTGAATTTCTTTAAAAATTTGAATTTCTCAAAAAAATAAAGTTTAAATTTAATTCAATTAAACCCAAAATTCCATCCCCTAAATGTATGACATCCCCACAAAACAATGGTTTATCGTTCACCATCTAAAACATCGTAAACGTCGTTGTTTGATATTTTTATTCTCCATCTGTAGGTAAGAATCCAATATCTCTCTTTTTTTGTTATCGTTGGATATTCATCGATGACACAATCTATAGTTTATTCATCGATTTTTGATGAAAAAATGATGATGATGTTTCAATAGTGGGAGTTAAATAAAGACAAGAATGATAGATGGTGGTTGAATCGGTGGTCCAAATGAAAGAAATTAGAATTTGGGTTCTTAAAGAATTTAAAGATTGTTAGATTAATATAATTTTTTTCTCATTTCTAGAGTTTAATTTATAAAATAAAAATAAAAAAAATCATGTCATGTGTTTGTAGTTCATTAGATAATGAAAACATTAATATTTATCATGAAAAAACTTAAATGAAACACGAATGAAAATACTACATACTTATTTGACCCAAAATATAGTTCACACTTATCTAAAAAAATTATAATTTTAGACAATTATTTAATTGTAAAACCTATAATTAATCACAGTTCGTTAAATAAATAAAAGACTCAACAAATTTGTGTAAACTACATAATAAGTCTCTAAATTATGTTACTGAGTCATTAACCTTTGCCTGAAAGACATGTCTAATAAGATATGCAACGCTACCATTTATATATTTCAAGATCACCCTTTCTTTTTCCGATATGGGATTAATGTATCTAGTCTCTTCTCAGGCGTGACATTCTCCCCCACTCAACCTCATAACGTCATCATCATGAGCTTCTGCTCTCATGATTGGCCTCTTATCACGATTATTCACCCTGCCTACCTCTCTAATAAGCACTCGACATGAAATTAAGCAGTCAAAGGATTGCTCTGATATCACTTGTCACAGGGCTATTATCCTCTTTCTGAAAGACATGTTTAATAGAATGTGCAACGCCACCGTTTCTATATCCTAAAACTTTTATTTTTTTTCTTTTTGATGTGTGATTAATGCTCTAATCTCTTCTCGATGACAATTACTTAAACCGGATAATCAACCAATGAATTATATATTAATGGTTAAACAGAAATAAAACAAAAAATATATATATATTAGTTTATAACAAATATAACCCTTAAACTTTAATTGTTATACCAATTTAATCCTAATTCTAAGAAATAGTCTTTACACACTATAATAATTTGATCCTAAAATCTTCTCCTATTCTTTCCCAACAATCATGATCTCTCTGCTATGTCGAAACTTTAACGATTGGGTAATCTTCTCCTACAATGGAGACCGTCAAAATATCTACACAACTCAAGGTCAATCCTAAGATTTTAGAGGTTTATGGTAAATTGAAAAATTAGACCCTTAATGATAATTCTTGAAAAAAAATTAAATTTTAAGAATAAGTTTTTAATAATAAATATTTAAAAATAAATTTAAAAAAATATTAAAAAAATTAATTTTAAAAAAACATCCTTAATAACAAATATCGATAAAAAATAACCTTAAATAATAAATATTAAAAAATAACTTTTAATAATAAATATTAAAAATTAACATTTTAAGAGTATGTTTATAATAACAAACATCGAAAAAAAATTGAATCTTTAATAACAAGTATAAAAAAATTTAAACACCAAATAACAAATATTAAAAACTCTTAATAATAACTATTAGAAAAAATGAATTATAACTATTTTAGTAATAAAAATTTAAAAAAAACTTCTATATAATATTACAATCAAATTATTATTTTTTTCACTTATTATTTATGACCTAAAATAGAGATTTTTATCTAATATTCTAAATTTTAAATTTTTTTATTATAATTATTAAATAATAAAACCTAAAAAAGTCCTGAACGGTTGCCCGGTTCGAGGCCGGCCCTTCAAACTGAAACCAAAACTTATGAATTAAACCCAGCAACGAACCCCATGGTTTAATATTCAGAACCCAACAATTCTAAATAATATTTTTTATTTTATTTTTTTATATTATTTTTTAAAAAATATTTTAATTATAATTTATTATCCACTTTTAAATATTTATATTTTTCTTTAACTCTAAATTTTAATTCCACCCTCGACGGTTTCATTCTAAAAATATATAAATAATATTGTATTTACATGTGATTTCATTAAGTAATATTTATTATTAAAAGCATTTGAAGATAAATAATTTCTGATGGATTATTTTGGTACAAACATAATTTTAGAATGGCTTAAACGAAAAATAAATACTTAATATATATATATATAATTTTATGTGTTCAAAATTTTAACCGTTATAATTTTGGGTTCGACTATTATTAAAATTTTATTAATCAATAAAAATTAGATATGTGTCATGTTTTAATTTATAATTTTTTAATTATTTTTTATTTTTAATAACTTAAAAAAATTCAAAAAAAAATCTTACAATTTTAAAAACTTTTAAAATATTCTCAAAATCTTAAACCCCAAATCATCACTACTGCCACTGTTGTCCCGATCTCTCACGTTCGATCGTAAAATTTAATCGACAATTTCTTTTAACTCAGTATCGTCGAAAATCACCGTTGTGACAGTCAAACATTGAACGTCGAATATGAAATAGGCATTCGATTGACACACCTTTCATCAATTTGCAATGACAACACGTTAAGGGAAATAGTCAATTGAGTCTAACCACCAAAAAAGTAAGCTCGACGACGGGAACGATAAAGATTTAAAATTTAAGATTTTATTATTTTTAGAGATTTAATGACTAATTTGATTTTTTATAACTTTTAGATTTAAAAAATAATTTTTAAAGTTTTTCTCAAAAGTAATTTTAAAAAATTAATATTCCTGCTATATGTTTCATTTTGATTGGATAATTAGTTTTTTAAATACTAAAGTACCTAAAATTATAATGATTAAAATTTTAAACATTTATTTTTAAAAAAATTATCTTATGCACTTAAAGTTCAAAAAATATATTGTACACTTATTTTTTAGTGGGTAAATTATAATTGAGGCCACTCAATCATACTTAAGATTACATTTGGGTCATTTAATTATTAAAAGTTATATTTGGATCCCTCAATTATGAGTAATGTTATATTTGCATCACCCAATTAATAAAGATTACATTTGAAAAACTCAATTATAGGTAATGTTATATTTGTATCACCTTCATATTTATTTATTTTTATCAATTTATGTATCAGATTAATTAATAATTTTAAATGTACTCTAATATTAATGAGTATATACAAGTGTTTTGATAAAAAAACGACCAAATTAATGTACTTTTTTAATTATGAAAAGATGATTCTATCGTAAACTTATTCATATTGAGTGACTTAAATATAATCTTTAATAATTAAGTGATCCAAATATAATCTTACCCATAAATAAATGATCTAAACATAACTTTTAATAATTGAGTAACTTATATATAACTATATCTATAATTGAGTTACCTCTATTGTAGTTTACCCTTTTCATTAAGCCCTTTTAGAAACCAAGGCCGATCCTGTAGACAAAAACGGGTCAACTTGAAACCCGACTCGTATGGGAATCACACGCCCTTCATTTCGTTTTATTTCAGTGCCATTGAAAATCTCTCGCCACTCTCATCAGTTCCAGCAAAGGATTCAAGTTTAGAGATCTATTCCTACTGAGAAATGGGTTTAGGATCGTTAGCTTCAAGGACCCTCAATTCATCCAGGATCCTCTCGTCTCGATACTCGCGATTCCGACCCATCGTCACCAAACCCGGCCTTCAATCCCCCGATGCCTCATCCGCCGCCGCCGCGCAGCCGGAACCCACTCCGCCTCCTCCGAAGAAACCAGTGGGAGGTGCCCGGTTCGAGTTCACGAACCCCGATGATGCCATCGAGGTGTTCGTCGATGGATTCCCGGTGAAAATCCCCAAGGGCATGACTGTTCTTCAGGCCTGCGAGATCGCTGGAGTTGACATTCCTAGGTTCTGTTACCATAGCCGACTTTCGATCGCCGGGAACTGTCGTATGTGCCTTGTCGAGGTTGAAAAATCCCCCAAGCCCGTCGCCTCTTGCGCCATGCCTGCCCTCCCTGGTGAGATTCCATGCCCTTTAATTTTCCATTTTAGCTAAATTCGTTCGTTTTGTTTGAATTTAACCTTTATGGGCTATCAAATTTGATTTCTTTTATGCAGATTCGTGATGTATGTGGTGATTTGGATTAGGGTATCAAATTAATCCGATATTATTTAGTTTGCTTCAACGCTTTTTGTTGTTCTTAGTTTTATTATTTGTTATTTTAGTGTTAAGAAAAATACTGCACTGTGATTATTATGCTATGATCCGATTCTTTTGTCTCGTTTAAAGTTTGTATATGTTTTTTGTTATACTTTTTTAACAATCGTGGCTTCGGATACTAATAATTCCTGTGTGAAACTGCTCTTTCAAAGCGAAAGTGCTTGGCACTTTAAATAATTTAACCTTTAGGGTGTTGTGCTGTTCCTGATATAAATATATCTTTTTGTTATATGTTGATTTGATTCTGGTTTCTGAATACTTTATTTGTTTATTTTATCATGTTCTCTAATTTGCCTGGGACTATAATGTAGGAATGAAGATTAAGACGGATACACCATTGGCAAAGAAGGCACGTGAAGGAGTGATGGAGTTTTTGCTGATGAACCATCCACTGGATTGCCCAATCTGTGATCAGGGTGGAGAATGTGATCTCCAGGATCAGTCTATGGCATTCGGGTCTGATCGTGGCCGTTTTACTGAAATGAAGAGATCTGTCGTCGACAAGAACCTTGGTCCTTTGGTGAAGACTGTCATGACTCGATGCATTCAGTGTACAAGGTCCATTGTCACTAATATCGCTGTTATTGCTTGTTTATATGTCAACCACCTTTTTAATCACGTGTTGTCCTGCACTTGGAGTGCTTTATGTCAGATTGTGATTAAGTTTGGCCTCTATAATTTCTAGCCTGAACGTTGCTTTACTTCACTATGGTAGACTGATGCCGTTCTTCAATATTTACACAGTTCAGTCTTATTTCTTAAGCTTTGCTCACAAGAATTATGCCCTTGATGAAATCAAATGCTTAGCGGTGGAGCCAAATGATGTTTTGTTTGGGTTCTGTGGACTGGTTCATAGTTATATCTTCCAATACCTATTTGGTGTTCTTTCTATAGAGCTAAAATTTGTATTTTCTTTAAGCCATTTTTCGGCCAATGCCTTTTTATTTTTTTAGGATTTGTTTGTTTGAGAAATATTCATAAGCAATTTTCTTCTTTCTCTATGTTCCATAGGTCAGAGTTTGAAGCAACTAACCTTTTGTGGTCTCATCAGGTGTGTCAGGTTTGCAACAGAAGTTGCTGGAGTTCAGGATCTAGGCATATTAGGTCGTGGTAGTGGAGAAGAGATTGGGACTTATGTTGAAAAGCTTATGACAAGTGAACTTTCTGGAAATGTAATTGATATCTGCCCTGTTGGGGCCCTTACCTCTAAACCCTTTGCATTTAAGGCCCGAAACTGGGAGTTGAAAGGAACAGAGACCATTGATGTGACTGATGCGGTTGGATCCAACATTCGGATTGATAGCAGAGGTCCGGAGGTTATGCGTATCCTTCCGCGTTTGAATGAGGTAAGCGTAAATTGCTATAAGCTGTTTATCGTACACTCAAATCTACAAATCTTTTATCTGATACCCGTGAAGCAATTAACTATCTGTTGATTTCTTTTCTGCTAGTTCTTAAGTTGTTTTCATCCTATCACTTCAGTAACTCTGACCTGTATTGTTTCTGTTATGAAAAGCAGCCTCTATTGAAAAGCTGCGGTAAATTTTTTAAGATTGATTTTTGTTCTAGCTTTAAATTGTCAATATGATTACTGTGGCATATATAATAACACATTTATGTTATCATCTTGTATATTTTCTGCTGTAGTTTCTAGCTAGATATTTCTTCCTTTTTCAGTTGTGACTGCTGACAGGTAAAAAGTATGACATGGACTGCATGAGATAGAGTTAATACTGCCCTGTTATTGCCCGAGAATTGTATATTTTCTGGTGATCACTTGGTGCAAATTTTGGCCCTGCCCGTACACCCCCTAAAAGAATGTGAAAATTGTGAATTGTTGACTTTTCTATTAGGGTTTGTTTCATTTAGGTAAAAATGATTAAATGGTCTATCCCAATTTGTGCAAGTTTCAGAGTAACTAAATTTTCATAGCATAAATTGCTGAAGCTTCGATGTTTAAAATTTGAAGAAAGAAATTGCACTTTCAAAGCTGATTATATTTTCCTACTTATGTTTTCTTTTTTATCAGAGTAAAATTTATTAATGATTGAAATGTTTCTGATTATATATAAAAAGTTGAAGAAAGAGAAGAAAAATGTTTCTTAATGTTCTGTTTTCCTGTCTAACTTGACAAGATAAGTAACTTTTGCTTGTTTTACTGACATTTTAGGATATAAATGAAGAATGGATATCCGATAAAACTCGCTTCTGTTATGATGGATTGAAGAGACAGAGGCTAAATGACCCCATGATTCGTGATGCTAATGGGCGCTTTAAAGCTGTGAGCTGGCGTGATGCATTATCCGTTGTTGCTGAGGTTGCCCTTAAGGTTAAACCAGAGGAAATTGTTGGGGTTGCCGGTAAACTTTCTGATGCTGAATCCATGATGGCTCTGAAAGATTTGTTAAACAACATGGGGTCAAACAACGTGTGGTGTGAAGGAACTGGTACAAGCCCAAATGCTGATCTAAGATATAGATACCTCATGAATAGCAGTATCGCTGGGCTTGAGAAGGCTGATGTATTCCTTTTGGTTGGTACCCAGGTAATGCTCTAGCAACCCAATTTCTCATGTTCTGTACTTTTGTGCACTCTTTCTGAATGCCACAATGTCTTTTATCCACATTCGCTGTGCATAGTTAGCAATTACTTATCTGAATCCCTCCCATGATAGGTGTTGCATTTTTCTTCTAAATTGAATGAATATTTTTGGATGCATACTGTTGCTTCATTCTTTGAATTATTTCTGTTAACAAAAAATCTGATTTACACCGAGGATATAAGGGTGAATGAAAAAACCGCTTTCAATCGAGCTTAAGATTCTAAGAACTAATCGAGTAAAGAAAAAAACACTGTTGTGAACAATAAAACGTGTGAATAGTGTGGATGGATTGGATTTTAAATATAGCATGTTTAAAATACAAGTTTCATATTATTTCATGTTAATCTTCAGCCTAATAATCATATAATTTCATGTTAATTTTCAGCCAAGGGTTGAAGCTGCTATGGTAAATGCCAGAATTCGTAAGACGGTTCGGGCCTCAAATGCTAAAGTTGGTTACATTGGTCCTCCAACAGAGTTCAACTATGATTGCCAGCATCTTGGCAATGGCCCACAAACAATTCTTGAGATTGCTGAGGGTCGTCATCCTTTTTCTTCGGTTATCTCAAATGCCAAAAACCCAGCCATCATCGTCGGTGCTGGGCTATTTGAGAGGGCCGACAAAGATGCAATTTTTGCTGCTGTTGAAGCCATTGCGAAGAAGGGGAATGTCATCAGACCTGACTGGAATGGTTTCAATGTTTTACTTCTCAATGCTTCCCAGGCTGCAGCCCTCAACCTTGGACTTGTGCCAGAATCCATCAACAGCATCGAGTCTGCAAAATTCTTGTATCTAATGGGTGCTGATGATGTGAACTTGGACAAAGTTCCAGCAGATGCTTTCGTGGTGTACCAGGGGCACCATGGGGACCATAGTGTCTATCGTGCCAATGTAATTCTTCCTTCAGCAGCATTCAGCGAGAAGGAGGGCACCTATGAAAATACAGAAGGGTGCACTCAGCAAACATTGCCCGCAGTCCCTACAGTGGGTGATGCTAGGGATGATTGGAAGATCATTCGAGCTCTCTCTGAGGTTGCAGGAATTCGTTTGCCTTATGATACATTAGGATCCCTACGATCAAGGATGAGCACCGTAGCACCAAACCTAGTCCACACTGATGAGATAGAACCTGCTGCTTTTGGACCATCACTGATCCCCGAGTGTACTCAGAAGATCGAGTCGACCCCATTCAAGGCTGCTGTTGAGAATTTCTACATGACTGATTCTATTACCAGGGCATCAAAAATCATGGCACAATGCAGTGCCATGCTGCTAAAGAAGTGAGTGGTGTACTCTAGTCTTTAATAAACTTTGGAGATTAACTATTATTTTTGTTGGTTCATTTCTGTGATAGCTTCTTGAACATGTGTGAATAAAGGGAATTTTGAGGCCCTTGGCTTTAGCATGGATTTGGCAATGTAAAAGCATTGCAAGACTCGTTTCTAAATTCACAGCCCCATCTATTTCTGTCTCTTATCTGTGTTTCTACAATTAGAAGTCTTAGAGATGCTCTTCTCTACCGACTAAACAACTGGAACAGACGGTGAATTTATGTGAACAATGGGGGTGGGAAAAAATATTTGAAGAATAGATGTTTGAAAAATATTGGGGGAGAATATGTTAAAAAAAAATAGTACTCCTCGTCATTTACAGGTAACAAGGTCTATGTACGCTGTTGGATTAAACTGAAAATGTAGTGACTTATTATTTTAACGCTTACACGCAGAGCAAAATCCAAGGAACATTATTTCTTTTAACTTTTTCTACAAATATTTTTCAAACACACTTATTTCTTAAATATTTTTTTCTAACCCAATTATTTACCTAAATTTATCGATTTTTTAAGTTTGTTGAAAAATAAATATCTAAAATAAAACTAGAGACAAAAAAAAAGATAAAATTAAAAAAATATATAAAGAGATAAAAATAAGTCCAATTAGTGGCGAGAGACCAGGGATGGATTAAAGGCCGAAGAGTATAATATCCCCTAAAAATTTAAAATAAAAGGAGATAAAAATATATTCAACTATTCCCAGGCCGAACAATTATCCAAATATTTTATTTAATAATATATATTAAATAGTGAAAATTATATTTTATAGAACAGATACTATTATAATCACTACTAATTAATTAAAATAATAATAATAATTTTATTCAATAATATATTTTTTTCCAAAGTGAAATCTTCTTTTCTTCCTGGCACCATGTTTTGAATTCCCACTGCAATAAAGACTTGCCCAACGCCAAGTGGTTAGCCTTTGATTTTGTCATTGTTTTTGACTTTCATCTCTACTTTACTTGGTGAACAAGTCCCATAGAAATAATAAACAACCACCAGGAAAACCAAGCAGCAATCCATATAATAACCCCAAAACAGCAGGAAAACACAACCCATAACCAGCAGAAGCCTAGAGAAGTAGAAGAAATGGAGGAGTTCATGACAAAGGAATTCGGATACGTAGTGATAACGGTGGTGCTGTACTGCTTTCTCAACATGTGGATGGCTTTCCAAGTCGGGCAAGCTAGAAAGAAGTACAAGGTCTACTACCCCACACTCTACGCTCTGGAATCGGACAACAAAGATGCAAAACTCTTCAACTGCGTGCAGAGAGGACACCAGAACTCGCTGGAGATGATGCCTATGTTCTTCGTGCTGCTTATATTGGGTGGGATGGGGTATCCCTGTGTTTCAGCTGCTCTGGGGATTGTTTATATCATCTCACGGTATTTCTATTTCACCGGATACGCCACCGGAGAGCCAAAGAACCGTCTCAGAATTGGGTATTTCTTTACTTTTATTCTTTAACTAAAACTTAGTACGAGGTGATAAACGAGTCATTCGTATCGGATTGAGTCATTTTGGTTTAGATTCGAGTCGGATCTAATTTTGATTTCAGTTTAGTTAGGGTTGGATATGGTTTGATTCGATTTAAATTCGAGTAATATAGTAATTCAGGTTAGATTGGGTCATATCGGTTCAGTTGATTTTCGTATCGGATGATTTCAGGTTGGTTCAATAGAAAATCAATATGTTTCAGTTTGGATCAGTTTTTAAACTTAAATATGACTTTATAAAGTTAATATATTTGACTTTTTTATGAGATGTGTGACGATCCATACAGAGACGGAACTACATGGGGGGGTAGGGAGGGACAATCGCCCCATCCTGAATAAAAATTTTATTTTTCACTTTTATCCCTTATTTTATTTTTTTTAATTTTTTATGAATTTACCTCTTACTTTTACACATTTACGTTTTGCCCCTTTAACTATAAATCCTGGTCCCGTATCTAAATCTATGTTATTTCAATTAAAATTTTAGTTAGTTTTAATTTGATTTGATTTATTTCAAATTTCAAATTAAATTTAAATATCATTTTTAGGTTGATATCAAATTTTCGATCTCGAATCAGTTTACCACTTCTACTCTAATTGTGCAGGAGATTTGGTATGTTGGCATTGGTCGGGCTCACGATTTGCACCATTTCCTTTGGCATCAATCTGCTTCGAACATGAGACGTTGACTTTGCAAACACTTCTCCCTTTGTCGGTGAAAAATAAGTTAATTATGTATACAGGGCTTTCATGTTTTGTGGGTGTTCAATTTAGTCCCTACTTGTACTTAAACATTCCTGTTGTTTTCAGCTGCTGTATCATCAATTTCAGTTACTTTCTTTCACTCCTCATCCTATAATTTAGATTCAACTTGGAAAAGCTAAACGAATCGGGTCAAAGGGAAAAATCCAATTAAATAAATATATTTGAATATAGGCCGATTCAGTAATCGGTTTTAATCGATGTTGGATCCAAAAATATATTTAAAGATAAAACACATAAAATTTAAAATGTTAACCGGATATAATTTATAAATATTAAAAAAGTAAAAAATAAAAAAATAAATATTGATGTATAAACTTTAAAAAATTTAGGATGGATCTGCACTTGTTTTATATTATACATATATACGCTATTGGATCCAATCGAACTGTAATATTCATTATAAGAGACGTTCTATAAAGAAATATTATTTTATAATCATACTATTAAAAAAATATACCCAACCAACACATTCTATATTATTTTAAAAATTTATTTGTGCAACATGTTTCTAAAATATGATTTATTATAGTTTGATTTTCAAAATTTTGAATATTTTAATTTTATTTTTAAATTATAGTTTTAGTTTTGAATTTGTCTTTAAACTTTTAAATGTTTTAATTTTATTTATATATTATGATCATTATTTTAAGTTTATTCTTAAATTTTTAAATATTTTAATTTTATCTTTAAATTATCGTTTATGTCATGTCATATTATTACATAATATATATTTACATGTTAATCAACAAATTTTCTAGTTGTTTTATTAAAATAATATTAATGTTTTGATGATAAATTAAAGTTTTCAAAAATATTAATCAAAGTTAAAGTTTAAAAATAAAATTAAAATATTTAAAATTTCAAAATACATTTAAAATAAAATTTATAAATATTAAAATTAAAATATTTAAAAGTTGAGAGTTAATATAAAATGATATCGCGTAATCAAGTATCATTAATTTTTAGATAACATAAAAAATAAATATCTCAAGAGAAAGAAAAAAATTAATTAAATAAATATTTTAATTAATGTAAAATTGTAATTAATATTATTCGTAAGTGAATTTAATAATATAATTAGAAAAATATTTTAAAAACACAAAATAGACAAATAAAAAAAAAGAAGACGAGACATATATTTTTAATAATATTATTAATAAAGAAATTTCTAAAACAAACTATTGCCGAACATTATTATTTTTTAAAATAATTAAAAAATTGAAAATTTCTCGAATTAATTAAAAAATATAATTAATTGCATTTTCGAATATGATTCAACTTGTTCTAATACTAATAAAAATCAGGGCAAAAGGGAATTGTTCACTCTACTGCTTTCCTCTTGCTTAACAGAGCAGGGAAATTTCTCGAATCTAAAATCTCAAATCTGTCCAAAGCAGGAATGGAGGCTCACTCTATCACCGAGAATTCTTCCACTGGCAATGACCACGACCAAGAGCATGTCTTGAATCATGGGTGAGTTCTAGGATTCTTTCAAATTGCCGATTTTTTACGTAATTAGTATTGGTTTGTCGAATTCTTATACTGACTAGATGAGCGGACGTATTTTGTTGTGATTTAGGGGAACGGACTCGAACCCTGATGTTAATCGAGAAGAAGAACAAGACGAAGAACAAGTTAGGCGCATATTGCAAGCTATTTCCACTACCGGCAGTTTTTGGTATGGAATATTTCTTTTTCCCTAACTTGTATTTACATATGAATTTGGTATTTTTCATATGTATACAAAAACTATCCCCAAAATAGGATTATATGACGTTATAGAGGATACTCTTGGAGATACTAGCTCTTGGTAGGTTAAAGCTTACAAAAAAGAAGATGTTTGCTAGACTCCACCATTAGGCATTAACTATTTTTAATGATGAAGCAATACAAGAGAGAATTCTTCATCTTATAGTCTTATTAAGTGTGAGGTAATCCAGCATAGCTACTTGTATGTATTGCATTTAGAAGTTTTTTTTACGTAATATACAAAATTGTTGTAGTGAGAAATAATTATCTGCCTAATCAACTTCCTAAAGTTAAGAATTTTCCATTTCCTTGCCAAATAAAAGTTTGTTTAAACGGCTTATTGGGTCTTCTATCATGGACTCACCCTTAGGTCTGAGGTGGCTTATATGGGGGGAATTTCACGGTTTCTAAGAACAGGGTTGTATGTCAATTGGCTTTTTCCTACATCCCAAATGTTGTCTGTCGCATAAAATTGATATTTCCACGTATGGTTTTATGCATCATGTAGTTTGGCAACCATTGTTTGTTTGTTGGTGTTTTGAGAATATGGAAGAGAATAAATGCAGATTTTAGTGTAATTCTTGCTTTCTGTTTACTGCAGGCATAGTTGGGATAAACTGAAGAGCATGTTATCCTTTCAATTGAAACTGGTTATTTTCGTGTTCTCTAATCTCTTCGGCAATGATATATAATTGTGTTGATTTTTATAGCTTAACTTAGTATTGTAAAGGATTGATTGTTCTTTGTGGATTGTGAAATTTGATAGTTTCTCTTTGGACAGTATTTCTTCATCTAGATTTAGTCCTTACTTCTTTCACTAATTTATCATAAAGGTTTTATCAGAGTATCCTGAGGCAAAAATGACAATTGATGAACAAAATGTTTCACTGGGTGAAACTTACCTAGAGTTGGTTACACGGCTAAATGAAGGTACTTTCCACACCATGTTTTCTTATGTCCCAAACGTGAGCCAATTAGTTGGTATTGAAACATATGTGTGATCTTAGAAGGAAAAATAACCTTAGGAATGTTGATGATGAGGGGTATATTGGCTTGCTAGTAGTACTTGAATCTATGCTCAAACAGCACTATTGCCATTTACTTGAGCTTGGATGCAAACAGGGGATCAACGATAATATTCTTTTTCTTTTCTTCGTATAACCACTAGTATTCAATCCATCGGTTGACTAATCTGGATCATGTACTGCATAAACCCATTATGCAACATGTTTTTTTTTTTTGTGGTACAACAACAATATTTTTTTTGTATAACCACTGGTACCCGATCCAGTGACCAACTTGTAGTTGGTAGCAACAATATTCCTTTGTGGTACAGCTACACATATATTTTTCAAATAAGAAACATAAGAGACATTCATTAGGGTGTGAGCAGAATTTTGTAAGAATAATCAGAAAGGAAATGAAGGGAACTTTAATACTTACCGAGTTTGTTAGAATTTTGTAATAATTCTTCATCTTCTTACTTAGTGACTCCCCCAGAAGGTATTACCTAATGTCATATAGGATGGAAGTGTAATAAGTGATGGTTTCCTTGGAGTCAAACTCTGGATTTTAGGTTATTAAATAAAGAATAATTTGTGCTCTCTCTCTCTCTCTCTCTCTCTCTCTCTCTCTCTTTCTCTATTTTTTTGGTATAGGAAATAGAAAATGATGATTCTTGTTTTGCCTTTGGGTTGTTTTGGCTTTCATTTGTGATTTAGATCATGTGTTACCTACTAGTAGTTTAAAAAAGTTTCTATTGCCTGTAAAAAAAAGTGTGATGAAAAAGAAATCATATTAGAGTCAGAAGGAGCAGGGATAATAGCTAACATGCATAGTTGTTTTCATAGTGGAATGGAGGAGAAATAATGATGGAAAGCTGAGATGATTCTTGTATTTTGCTTTCTTGGTACTTTTGTTGTATTCAATAGTTTGTAGATTTTCTCTGATTATGTGAAGCAATTGTTTCAAATTTGTGTTTTGTGGATTCATTTGTTCTAGTATTCACTTTTTCCCCTTTTGCAGAGCTTCATTGTTTTATTGAGGGCCCACCATTTACCCTTCAAAGAATCTGTGAGGTATTACTTTGTATTATATTCCATATGTTGATATTGTTAGTTTCTCTTTATTCTTCATTTACTACTGTCAGAGATTAGTTTCCTAAATTAAGGAGATTTGTCAGTGTAGAATATTTTCTATTTATTTGGTTGTTGATAGTTAGGAAATTATTTCCTAATATCAAATTTAATTTAAGTTGTAAAATAGGAATAAGATTTCTGTTGTTAATGCAGAAATCAATGGTGATTTTGTGTAATTATACTTTCCTAGATTAGGTATCCTTCGTAAATTATAAATAGCTACTACATTTCTCAATAAAAGCAACAAGAATTATAGAGAAAATCAGTGTTTTTAACAATAATTTTAGTTCCTTAATTGGTTTAGTTTATTTGCATTTAATACTTTCTTTGGTATTTACATAAGATTCCTCTTTCTTATTCTTAAGCAAGTGCCCGAGAGGCTTAGTTGATCCATGATTTATGTTTCATTTTTCGTTTGTCTTTGGGTATAGCTATTGTGTTAAACTACCAACTAAATCTGATGATGGTGGCTTAGATATGGAACCCTCCTCAATCCAGAACCATGGTTCCCTTACCAAATAAATGTGTTAAACTGATTTTATTGTGTAGGTCAAATAGAACCATCGAATAGAATCATTGACATGAGAGCTAGGAATGAAACAGGAAAACCATGAGAAAACACTTTGTTAAAGCAAATAAGTTTATTGACAAGACTGTGTTCTGTGCTTTGTTTCCCTTCAACATTAAGAGAGAAACCCATTGGTCATTCATGTTTGTCTTCTAAGATTAATTGCACGAGTTTAGGAGCGACTTTTTCATGAGAATTATGGCAACTTATGCGCTGATACCTTGTTCAGTCAAACATAGCTTAATTTAGCTTTGGTCTTTTAGCGGGATTCAAGCTGTTCTAACTTGATTCTAGCTTTAGTTGTCTCGAATGACTCTTATCACTTGCATCAGCACTTGAATCGTTTCTAAGAAAACATCCATTCTAAAATTATTGGCAGCGAAAAAGGAGAAGCCTTAGCATAACTTGAATCTAAGGAAATTTATGAGTTTCTAATAAAGACAGCTGCATCACTGTATCTCAATTCACAATAACCATAATGCTGAAATATCTCGCAATAATGTAGAGCAATGGAGTGCAATTCAGCTATTATAGTGGTGCAGATAAACATAAAATACTAGAAGTGTTGCTGGAATGCTTGTTTGTGAGCTTATTTGCTTCTGAGACTAGCATGTAAAACAATGTGCTCTTGACTATTCATTGGCTGTTGTAGAACTTTAGACCTTGTAGGATCTTGACACATGCCATTCACTTCAACCATGAGAAATGCCATGTTAGCGGACGCAATATCATCTACATGCCAAAATATTGTTATTCTTTAGCCTATAATAACGTCTACTAACCTAGTAAAGATATTGTTGGGGATTGTCGTGTAGTTGCAATTTCATAGGGCCATGAAAGATGGGTTAACCACTCATGTGACACTTTAGACGTTCCCCGTCCAACTTGAATCATCTAGGTAATCTACTGAAAGTTACACATTCGAGTATTTACAATAGTTCAAAGTTGTCATCTTCTCAGACATTATGCATGTTTATTTCAACCATGCATTACATGGTTACTTTAGTGATAGCTTGTAAAACTTCCCTTAAGGCTTAAGCTCTAGTGGAACTTTGTACTAGCATAAGATTCTTGCTACACTTCTTTATTTCATTTAACATTCTAAGCAAATGATGCCGGTACTGAAATTTATGTTCAAAGAGTAATTTTAACTCATTGTGAAATTACAGTAACTAATTGAAACTTAAAACTGTCTAGATGGGATCAAATAAAATTCTTGAATCGATAAATGCCATCATGATACCTTTTCTATTTACTTCTATCAAAATTTAATTTAATTCAATTTAGCACACATTTTATGCTCAACAGATCTTACTTGCTGCAAGAAGCATCTATCCAAAACTCTCAAAGCTTGCTCTAGCACTAGAAAAGGTATGGTAATAAAAACTTGCAAGTATTTAGTTGGACATTGATTGAAAGCTTTTGAGACCTTTTGAATTTTGTTAATTCCAATGAGTGCAAATCATGGACCTTTTATAAATGATGATTGAGTCTGTTTTTAATTTATTTAATATGCCTATAATTCCAATGATTGCTTTAGGGAAAGGTGTATCTTTGTGATTCTTTCCCAGTCCAAATCAATTTGAATATGATTCTTTCCAGATAATTGAATGTGATTTTAACAGAAGAAATGAAAAGGATATCAGAAATCTGATATGGTGCCTTTTGATCGAAGATTCAATGAAGTGCCAGCCAGCTAGTCAATGATTTTCTGTGTATCCATTTGTATGTTTTTTCTACTTAGTGTCGTCGAGTCATGATTTAAGCTTTTCGTACTTTGTAGAACTTGCTGGTCACCTCTACATTGACGGCCTGCACCAAACCCTCCCCAGAAATGATGCCAGATCCCAAACCAGAAAAGGCAAGTGAAGAAGCTCAACCGCAGTCTAATTCAGTCCAAAATGGGGTTGAACCTACAGTGGCAGGAGACGGGGATGAGATAATGACAGAGGTGGAGGCCGACGTTGAAGAGATGACCATCGATATGGATGCCTTCCCAGAAATGGTGGGACCATCAGAAGCGAATTCCACAACGGCTGAGAATTCTTAGGTCGAAAACACCTTAAAATTTACATCTTTCAGATCCGCATGTTGCTAGTGGTGACTGACTACCCTGTTGTATTTGTGTTACAATTTTGAAGGAACCTTGAAGGGAAGAAAGCAAACAAATACTTTCCCTGTGAGATTGACAACGTGTGAGTGTGGTGTTGAACCCTTTCGTCTGTAGGCGTTCTAAATTGTTTGTTGTTGTGGCTTTGGTACATGATTATAATCTTATTTATTTACTACATTATTGACTTGGTTTGATATATTCAAATTGATTTGGACCGATCTTAATCAGTTTAAATTACATCCACTTAATAGAAACCTTGTAACGACCCGGATTTTGAATTCAAGTATCGGGTTAACTCGAAATGTTGAACTTCAACGTTTGGGCTTTGTTTGGTTCTTGGTTTTGTGTTGGGCTGGTTTTAAGCCTTGGGATTAAGTTGTTGGGTTATCTTTGGCCTAGTATAGTTTATGAGAGGGGTTTTAGAGTAAATTCATATTTGGATAAAAATATAAGGGAAAGGGGGAGTTTTCTATAGAAAAGTTATGTGGTGAGGTTACTTTATCTTCATCTCCTTCATTTTTTCTTCTCACTCAAATCAAGTTCAAGGCTTGATCTTTTGTTCTGAGTGTTGAAAGAAAGTTAAAGAACTTGAGAAAATCTTCAAATTAAGGTAAATATATTGGGGTTTGGTAAAGAAAGGTTTTGGCGAGCTTAGAGAATTAAGAACGGAAAAAGGTTGTTGTGGGGTTATCTTAGCAGCTTTATATATATTTTTAGCTTATAAGAACATCAATGGTAACGTCTAATGGTTGAGTTACCTATTCCTTGTAGAGAAAGAAGTGGGAGGACCTTCAAAGGCTCTTGAAAAAGGCAAGGTGCTGGTTGAGTAGGAAGGACGTATGAGGTTGTTTTGGCTTGAGGTTGATATCCTCTAACTCCCATTTCATTATACATCTCATGAAACTAGGCCGCGTTGCTTGTAATCATCATGTTTGCCTTGGTTTGATACCTTAGGGAGTTTTAATGGCGATTTTCGGATTGGTTTTTTAATTGGGTTAAAATTGATGGTAAAACACCTCTTATCACCTCGATATCGCGTAGGAATAGTTTGGTAATCGTTGGGAATGGTTTGGGGAGTGTTCTTGGCAAGACTCAGGTTTAGACTCGTAAAAATCGTACAGGCGTACTGATACGAGATGAGTGCGTATCGGTACACTAGAAAAGAAATAAAGGCTTAGATAGCAGGCGTATCAGTACGCCAACCCCGCGTATTGATACCGCAAGGTTTATTCAAATTTCAGAATTGTTTTCAGGCCTTGCGTACCGGTACCACTGTTTCATTGATTTAGAATAGGTAGGCGTATCGATACTGGTACGAATCGTTATTGATACGAGGAAGGATTGTATCGATACAGGTAGGGTTGACCTTAGTCTTCTTAAGTTGTTTAGCTTGGTGTATCGATATGCAAAGAAGGCGTATTGATACCAGGGGCGTACCGATACCCCATATAGGCGTATCAATACTCGCTGGACAATATGTCCAAAAGATATTTTTAGTTTGGGGCTCTATAATTTGTAATAATGGGTTCTAAGGGTCTTTTATAGTACAAAACAATTATTAAAACCGAGAAATTGATAAATTGACTTCAAATATGAATAATTGGACTAAAGAGTTGGTAGGCATTGCTTGATTAAGATGAATGATAGAAACCATAGGGTCCTCGGTGGTTTTTGATGCTTGTGATAACTAGAACCTTGTTGTGTGCCAATAGGTTGTTTAGCTTATAAAAACTCTTGTGTGATGAGAATCTGAATATCTAAGAAAAGTGTTATAACACAACGAAGGCTATTTGATGTGAGATTTTTGGTGATGTATGGAAAACCTTTTTGAATAGAGGATCCCGATGTTGTGCGGACGTGGGCCTTATTCGAAGATGGTCGATGGGAATTCAAAGCATGTGATTGGAGGATCTTGCTGTTATGTGGACGGGGGCCTCAATCCCTGAGTGTAGGATCTCGATATTGTATGGACGCGAGCCTCACTCGGAGTATAGGATCTCAATATTATGTGAACGCGACCTAAATACCTTGTGATTTTGGTTTCACACGTATATGTCATGTGCAATAATAATATACATTTATTTATATCATGGGTTTACGCGATTATGATACCATCATCATATCATGTATGATATTACATGTATTACATTGTTTTGTTCATATTATGTGCGACGTTGGTCGAGTGGCGGTGTACCCATTGAGCTTCTCTAGCTCAGTATTTTGAAATGTATTTTCATGCGCATGTGTTTTTATGCGTATGTTAGGCGAAGTCGATATCCCATATAGACATATCAATACTCGTTGGGCAATATATCCAAAAGATAGTATTTTAGTTCGGGGCTCTATAATTTGTAATAATGTGGTTCTAAGGGTCTCTTATGATACAAAATAATTATTAAAAACCCGCAAAATTGATAAATTGACTTCAAATATGAATAATTGGACTAAAAAGTTGGTAGGCCTTGCTTGATTAAGATGAATGGTAGAAACCATAGGGTTTTCGGTGGTTTTTGATGCTTGTGATAACTAGAACCTTGTTGTGTGCTGATAGGTTGTTTAGGTTAGAAAAACTCTTGTGTGATGAGAATTTGGATACCTAAGAAAAGTGTTGCAACACAACGAAGGCTATTTGATATGATATTTTTGGTGATGTATGAAAAACCTTTTTTGAATAGAGGATCCCGATGTTGTGTGAACGTGGACCTCATTCGAAGATGCTCGATAGAAATTCCAAGCATGAGATTGGAGGATCTTGATGATATGTGGACGAGGGCGTCAATCCCTGAGTGTAGGATCCCTGTGTTTTGTGGACGCGGCCTAACTATCTTGTGGTTTTGGTTTCACACGTATATGTTGTGTTCATATACATTTATTTATGTCATGGGTTTAGGCGATTATGGTAGCGCCATCATATCATGCATGATATTACATGTATTGCATTATTTTATTCATATTATGCGCGACATTGGTCGAGTGGCGGTGTACCCACTAAGCTTCTCTAGCTCAGCGTTTCAAAATGTGTTTTCATGCATATGTTAGGTGAAGTCGAGGACCGGAAGAGTACCATCGACGTTAGGATTTCAGCATTGACTTAGTGTCCGAGTACAAATTAATTGATGTAATGAACTAGTACTTGTTGAGTCCTTTGTTGTATTTTGTAACTCTTATTTATTTTGGATTTCAGTTGAATGTTTTAACGGTTTGTTAATGGAGTTCATAGTATTGTTTTAAATCATTTGGGCTTTTGTCGTTTTAAATGTTGAATTATGTTTTGGACCTTTGTTTTAAATTATTTTAATGGATTTGTAAATCGAAAATTTTGAATTATGAGTTTTGGACCGGAGGTCTAATGTAACACCGGGTCGAGGGTGTTACAACCCTAGGCATCACCTTTATATTGGAATTAATATGAGCATGGAGTATGGTTAATATGGATGAATACTTGTTCTTAAAAATGAAAATAATGGAAATATTTTTGGTATTTAATTTTTAAAATAAAAAATGAAAAAATAATTATTAAATAATTAAAATAAAATATAATTGAAAAATGTTATAATACTAATAATAAATAAAATATGAATAAATAAACTAAAGTTTTAATTGTAACGACCAGGATTCGGATCCGAGGGTCGGGTTAACCTGAGAGTTTGGGCTCCGGGTTTAGTGGTTTGGGCCTCGGGTTTAGGTTGGACCTTGTTGGGCCTTGTTATGTTGGGCTTGAGGGTTTTCATGGAGGGCAATTTGGTAATTGTCAAAATGGGTGACAAAGAGGGGTTAGGGGTATTATTATTCTCTGCAGAAAGTTGTGGAGGTGATATCACCTTGTCCCCCTTCCTCTTCCTCCATTCTTGCAAGAGAGAAAGTAAGAAAAGATTCAACTTTTGTTGTAGTAAGTCAAGAATCTCGTTTTAGTTGTGAAGGGTAAGTTGCAAAAGGGTTTGTGATCTACAAAACAAGGTAAGAAAGTGTTGGTTTGGTGAGGATGAAGGTTTAAGTGGAGGTTAGGGTGTAATCTGGGAATGAGGTTTTGGGGTTGTTTATATGTTTTTCTTGATGTTTTTAAGAGTTAAAAACATCCATTGCAGTGTTTAAGAGTTGGTTTTATCCCCTTCTTGTAGAGAAAGAAGTTGGAGATTCATCATCAAGTTTGGGCAAAGGAAAGAGCTTGGAGGTGTGAGTTCGGATTTGGTTGTTGTTTTTGTAATAGGTTGGTACCCCTAATTCATCTCCTTATCATTCACATCATGGTAGTATGCATGACATATAGATTTGGTGCATGTGTGCTTGAATTGAGCTTGGTAAGCTTTAATGGTGGAATTTGTGTTAGTGTGTTTAATGGTTGGAAATTAGTGTTAAAACACTAAAAAAAATCATAATATTAAGTAGAAATGCCTTAAAATCGTTTAGATTAAATTTGTGGATGATCCTTAAAATTTTTTTAATGAGACCTGCAGTTTCGTGCAGGAGGTATCGATACCGGTGGCCCGTGTATTGATACCCCTGAGAGAAAAATAAGCAAGATAGGCAGGGGTATCGAATCATGGTTCGATATCGAACCCTCTAGTGGCTTTTCCTGGCATTACCGATTCGATACTGGTATCGAATCAGGGAAACCTCCTTCATTGACCTTTGAGTTGGTCAAAGAATATCGGTACCAGTTTCGATACCAATGTTTCGATACTCTCTTTGGGTGGGTATCAATACAGGGTGTTTCGATACCCTACATAAGGGTATCGATACCCCTGTGTAATCTTGCCAAGATTAGTAGAGTTTGAGATTCAGTAATGGTAATTAAGGGTCCTTATGAATTTTAAAAACAATGAAATGGATTGCTTAACCAAGATCGATAATTATAACCCCGAGAGACCAATTTGAGATAATCTTAATATATCTTGTTGTGCTAAGATCCTAGATGGATTGTTTATGTGGTTTGAGTCTTTGTGTGATGGAAATTCGGATATCCAAAAGTGTTACAACATGTCGAAGGCCATCCGATGTAACATTCTAGGTGATGATTTGACGACAACCCCGAATGTAGGATCTCGATTCTGTGTGAACGCGGGCCTCATTCGAAGATACTCGATGTGACATTCCGAGTATAGGATTCGGAGGATCACGATGATGTATGGATGCGGGCCTCAAATCCCGGATGTAGGATCCCGATGCTGTGTGGACGCGGATCTCATCCTTGAGTATGAGATCCCAATGCTATAGCATTTTAACGTCCACGTCAGACTTTCATTAATTTTTTAACGGCAGAGGACCATTTTGTGACAAAAAAGACAATCAGTGGACCAATTTGTAACTTTTCATAGTCGGGGGATATAAAAAAGAACTAAGGTATAGTCGGGGGGCCATTTATATAGTTTACCCTTATTTTAATTTGAGTCGAATGTTTTAAATTGGTTGTAATATTTTGGAGCTCTGATTTCTTATATTATTTTGAGCTTATGTTTTAACTAAATGGATTTTATAGATCGTATTTGGACTTGAGTTTGATTTTATTATTGGGTTTTGGAAAGAAATTTTGAAAGATAAGTTTTGGGCCGGAGGCTCAATGTGACACCAGGTCGAAGGTGTTACATTAATGAAGATTGAAAAAGATATCAAAAGAATTCAAACTTGGGTTAAAATAAAGTTAAAATTAAGAAACTCTTATTTTTTGTATTTTCTAATTTCTCAAAATATTTTATTAAAAAACATGTTTGTAAAGTTTTATTTTTTTTTATTTTTTTTAATTTTACAACCAAAATCATGTTTTCTTCTACATTTTTTATTTTCTATTGAAATAAAAATAAGAATGAAAACTTTAGATATTAAACATTTTTTGTCACTACACTTCAAATATTAAATATATTTTTATCACTCATAAATCCTAAATTGTCATAAATGCTAGTCTTTCAATCTCGAATTTTATTAGTTATTTTATTTAAAGTCTTTATCAAAAAATACACAAAAATTCACAAATCACTATTTTAGTTTTCTTCGATGTCGATAAAACTGTTTTTTAATATATTATTTTTTCATATCAATATTTTTTATTATTAAATTTTTTTAAAAAAATATTCATTCATCGATAAATAAATATTATTATACCCAATTAAACAATATTATTTAATAATTAAATGATTCAAATATATTAATTAAAGAATTAAATGAATCAAATATCACTTTAAAAGCAATAGAGTGATTCGGGTGTAGCTAGAAGAGCTGCTGAAGCGGTAGCGTTAACAAGTTACTCTAAAACCCTAGCAGTCAAACCATCGTCCACCGCCGTCTCTTCACTTTTGCTTCTTCAGCCCCCGATAAGAGAACAAGTATGCTATTCTACTTCTAAATCGTCGTTTTCTTTTCATCTATGCCTTTCGATCTGTTTCCGATGATTTGCAACATAATTTATCAACATCACCTACGGATCTCATACTTCGTAATAATTACGATCATATTTAGTTACTTCATGATTAAAAATTGAAGAATCTTGATGATCTTTAGTTCTTTGCACTCTATGCGATTGAGATTGGTAAAATATAGTTGACGGAGTGGTGTTTGATTGGGAAGAACCAATTCAATGTCACGATCCTTAATCCACAACCTGAAAAGAATTAAAGAATAGAGAAAGATCAAAGAGAAATATAGAAGAAGGGTTGAGAAGAGAAAAAGAGTTCAAAATTTCATTCCCAAAATTACAGACTCCCGACAATACTCTGAAATCCCTATTTTCTAAACAACCAAAACGCACCGTTTCGGTCTCATACTTGGACCTTCTACGCATCGTTTTACTTAAATCTAATTACTTTTAATAATCTAATTACTTTTAATAAACTAACTTTTTTTTTTTTAAAACTGTAACAGTCCATACTAACAACTAGAAAAACAAAAAGTTCATTACAATACTCTCTCCTTAAGACAAGATCCTTAACCTCAAGGTGTAGCAACCCTTTTAAAAAAATTAATTATTTAGTAGAAGGTGCTAATTTGAAATGATTACAAAAATAAGAATTTAGCATGTCTTAAAATAATTATTTAAGGTTCAACTTAAAAAGGGGCATTTGGTATAAAAATTACAAGTTGAAATGGTAAAACTAGGGATTGAAAATTAGGGATAAAGTTGGGGAATTAAGTTTTTATAATCGAAAATTTAATTGAGGTAAAAAAACTTGGGTCTCACATTAAAAAAGGAATTTAAAATTAAGGTTTGAAAATGCCCAAAATGGAAGAGGATCGGGAAAAAATTTAAAAAAGGGAGTCGTCACCGGCCACTTTGCTAGGCCGGACACCGTAAAAACCAGAGATTCGAAAAGACGGATCCGAGAGTCGGTGACGGTTTAAAAACAAGTTTAGTGTTTAAAAATCGCCCAAAATTGGCACCTTTAAAATAATATCTCTTATTTAACTTTGAATTTTCCGGATTAGAGTGATTAAATTAACGTTTGTTTCGAAATTCGAATTCAATTTTATTTTACCGTGTCTTTACTCAGAGGTAACGTATATACCGCGACCTATTCGTCGGAACGCGAACTCGTTATGACCGAATTGAAGACGTAATTAACTTAAATGGATTAGTTAGGGAAGTGATATGCGAGTTTGGGAAAAAATAAATAAAGTGACATATAAAAAGTGCACAATTAAGTAATAAATAAAGTATGCAAACAAAGCATGTATGAGAATAAAATAAATGTGTGCTAAATTCTTACAACTTGCATGGCATAATAAAAAGTATGACAAAATGGATATACACAATACAAATACATGACCAATTATAAATAAAAACATAAATAACCAGAATACTACCAAACAAATACGTGTAACAGCATAATTATGTAAATAAAATAATAAAGGAATGAAATAAACAAA
The DNA here is from genome assembly GCA_035048815.1 of Abelmoschus esculentus. NCBI lineage: Eukaryota > Viridiplantae > Streptophyta > Magnoliopsida > Malvales > Malvaceae > Abelmoschus > Abelmoschus esculentus. The sequence goes on from JAUCBN010000036.1 coordinate 14,477,949, forward strand.
ATGTCACAAACCAAGATAAAAACACTGGCATGGGCCGGATTAAAAAACGAAACAAGGTAATAGGGACCCGGTAAACAATTTAACCCAGAGGAAGACCTTGAAAAATAAATCTTAAAACGCGGAGGGGCTTGAATCAGATAAACCAAAATTAAACGGATAATATGGCAGAACTGATGATGAAATTAAAAAACTGACCAAAAACATAAGGACCTGGAGTGTGAAAACAAGAACACGAAGGGCTTTAAAACAAGAAAATTTTCCATTCCTCTTTAGTCCTCGAATATAGAACACAAAAAATAGGCCTTAACCCCCCTTTTACTCATTTTTGTTCTGAAAAGAAAAAGAAGAGGAAAGCTTCTCTGTTATTTGAACCCCAAATCCAGGGCGACGGCCGGCGAGGTGATAACTCCTTTTGTTCCTTCTTTTAAAAACAAAACGAAACCCTTCCTTGAAAATCCATTTACTCGGACACGAAAAAAAGGGTCCCTCTATCTCACAAGACCGAAACGAGGAACGAAAGTTCTCCTCTTTCTCTGTTTGGCTCACCCGTGGTGACACGATGGTCGTGAGATTATCGTCGATAGACGAAAGATCAGAGAGTAGAGGAGATGAAAAGACACGAAAGAATCAAGAAAAAGGTAAAAAAAAAAGCTTAAACATCCTTTTTTTATTTTTCTACTTGATGCATGAGAAAAAGGAGAGTTTTTTTTACCTCTAAAAATTTCTTCATTTCTATTGATGAAAAAAAGTGTGTATAAAAAAAAGTTGATTCAGTTTATAAAACCGACTACAAAAACAAAAAAAGAGCTAATCGTCCTTTGTGCTCTCTCCGTTTTCTTGTATATATCTGCCGCCCCTGATGATTCTTTTGGATTTATGTGTTGCATCCTTCTGAAATTGTTGGCTGGTCTCCGATTTGGCTACAAGCCTTCTGATTCCCTCTAAAATTGTCGGATCTGTCGATTATACTTCTGGAGATTTTCCATTTTTGGTTGTATGAATTATCTGGGATGTACGATTTCTGACCATCATTTTTGTTGTTTTGCATGATGTGGCTTGTGAGGGCATTCAGACGATGATCGAAGAGAAGACCGGCCGACGAAGATGGACGGGCGTCTGGAGCTGAGAAGTCGGGCACGTGGGATGCACTCGCGCGTAGGGGAGCTGGCTAGTCGCGCGTGGGCGCGTGCAGGGATACTGACGGACGTTTCTCCTTTGGTCTGAGCCGTTAGATCAAGACTCGATCCAACGGCCTAGATCAGACTGCGCAAAAGGGAGAATAAGATTAGGTTTTTTGTTGTTATCCTGAGCTATGGGTTTGATTTAGTTTGGGCTCAAATACGGGCTTGTAACCTAATTTAACTCGGGCTGAAAGGATTTATTTAACTTCAAATGTGGGCTTGTATTATTTGTTTTATAATTAGACTGTTATAAAATATTTGAGCTTAATATATATATTTTTGGTTTTAAAAATCTGTTATTTATTTATTTATTTACTTACGATTATATACTATGATAATTAATAATGACAACAAAAGAAAACCGAGAATAAATGAAAACAAATTCAAAAAATAATAATAAGTATAATAAAGTAATAATAAAAATAAAATGTACATATACATAAAAAGTAAGCCGAAAATAACAAGTGATTAATAATAATAACAATAAAACCGAAAAGAACAAAGTTTTTTTTAAAAAAACAAGTTGGGTTTATTGTAATATTTTTGATTTTCTTGTTTTAATAATGCAAAGATAAAATTATTTTTCGCATTTCTGATTTAACAATAACAAAAAGAAAATAAAGACCAAGAAAGATAATGATGTGCAATTTTATAAAGAAAACGCTAATTATTATATATATATTGTATTTTTTAAATTTTCAAAATAAAGCAACAAAACATAATATAATCCATTTTCGTAGTAATATCTTTGTATTTTTTTGTTTAATTACAAGCCCGTTTATTTAATCGAAAGTAAAAATTAAGATCGGGTTCGAACCCCGAATAAAATTAATGATTACACAAGGATTCGGACATGACGTTCTTTTTTCGATGATTAGACCAAATATATCCCCATGCTCTCTTAGCCTTGATTGAATATAAAGTATGAGCAAACAACAATTCCTTCGTGTGAACACTGGTTACAAACCAAAGATCAACAAACAACATAGTTTTTATGTGGATGGTGACAATTTCAATACCTTCTACTGCTTTCGCCATGTTCCCATCATATGTTGGAATGAAAGTATTGCTGGCAACTGATACAATAAAGTCTAAAGTCTAACAGTGTTTCTTTTTCAACAATCCGTGGAAATGCCACTTTTAGTGGTATTAGTTTCCGATCACTTTCATAAATCTCACCAGAAGCAATATGATCTGAGTTTTCTTGTCAAAATTCAATACTAGCAAAATTAATATTGCTTCCTCTGGTGTCAGAGGACACAACCCTTGTTGTTTCCCCTCTTCAGACACTATCTCCTCGGCTTCTTCTACAGTGCATCCATGTGTACAACCTGAGAAAGCTAACATGTCCACTTCATATCTTAGATGTAATGCCACAAAAGGTCCATTCTCTTGAAGAATGTGAACCAATTTTTCACATAAATCACAACAAATCCAGAATTCATCAGCTCCACAAGCCCCACATAATGCATCTCCATGCTCATCGTCATCCGCATCCTTTGGTGGCACTGGTTTTGAATATTCGGGCTGAGATTCGGAACCTCGCTTAGAGTTTGATTTTGATTTATGGCTGCTATGATTTGAAACTGAAGATTTCTCCTTTGTCTGTTTCTTAGCCACCATTGGCACAACTTCAAATATTGTTGAAAGATCATTTATCATATTAAAAAGGCGTTTCCTATCGGCTTTATCAAATCCAAACCTAGCACCAAAATAGAAAGCCACAGAGAGTAACCAGGCGTCACTGTGTACAGCAATCAAAGACAACCAGTCCTTTTCTTGCATTCCATCTCGGGCAAAATTAATATCCAAAGCAGGTTTTGGAAGCTCCAGAGGCACCTCTTCTGCAGGTAAATTCACCTCCCACTGCTCACTGAGAAATTCATAAAGGCAAAGATTCTTCTTTTCTGGATCACACTTCTGGTAAAACATGGAGGGAAAATCCAAAACTTGTACCCTCAATATTGCCATCACCAGTGCATGTGTATGCTGAACTTGCTAAAAGGTCAAATTCATCATATTTTTCGATAAATGAAATTATTAAAACAACCTGAGATTTATGTAATGTTCCATTCTCCAAAACAAAAACTATCACTCATGGGAAGTTTTTATCTTTATCTATCAACATATTGAAAGCAAAGTATTCCATAATTCTTCCTGCCTCCACTGGTTTTGAACCCTCCTGAGTGAGATTGACATAAATAATCTGATCCTTATTGTATTTAAGAACAATATTCTTATGTGTGTAGAGGACCTGCTTTCCATTTTCACAATTCCCATCAGGACGCAGCTCACCAACAAAGCCCCATAAAGGTAGATCATCTACGAAGAATTCAAACCAATAGCTATTATCAATTGCATCCTTGAACTGTTTGGCCTTTGATTCATCAAGTTTCAGTAGACAAATGACACCTTTGTATACATCCTCTATTCAGTTTGCTTTTGCCATGAGCAATAATTTAAACCCGTATGGGTCAGCACTTTCAACTAATTCAAATATAAATTTGACTGTAATTGGATCTTTGCATTTTTTTCCAAATCTTTCATCGAACACTTGAGCTACATCTGAAGTCACCTCTGTAACCCGCACTAAGGAATCCAACAATAAATCTCGACTTGGTGGCACATCCAGCAACCAACTTGATGCGTTAACCTCATATAAATCTTTAACAATATCCAATGATTCATTCTCTATCATCACTGCAACCTTCACTGGATTAACCTCAAATTCCAGATTCAAATTAATATCCAAATTGTCAATAGCTTTAGCTTCAATCATTTTGCACAGACACTTCATGGAACGTATTGTCTTCACTCGTCTCTTCAAAAAATTGTTCAATCTTCAGCTCATCTTTATCTGTCGAGTGGGGTTCATTACAAAACTGAATTTCCATATTACAACAGCCATCATAAATATTACGACCGTAAAAAGACGTTCTAGCCGATATAGCATTCTAACGTATCCGATAATGAACCATGACTTGAATATCAACAGATTTTTTTAAATAATTTAATCTTATTCACAATTCCGAAAGGCGAAAATACCTGGTATAATGCTTTCGTAGTGATAGGACAAGACACGTTACTGATAGTTACGAAGAGAAACCGACTCGTCATACTTTCTAACAAAAGCTTGAATTCCTCACTAAGTTCAAACTAAGATGAATGGTAGTCATCAACCATGGCTGGAATTGATAGTCTATTGTTATCGCTTGATTCTCAGCTTTCACATAAATCCGAAAAAAAAGCTGGCTTTGATACCTTTGTCACGATCCTTAATCCATAACTTGAAAAGAATTAAAGAACAGAGAAAGATCGAAGAGAAATATAGAAGAAATGTTGAGAAGAGAAAAAGGAGTTCAGAATTTCATTCCCAAAATTACAGACTTCCGAGATTTTCTAAACAACCAAAATGCACCGTTTCGATCTCATACTTGGACCTTCTACACACCGTTTTACTTAAATCTAATTACCCTTATTAAACTAACTTTTTTTTAAACTGCAACAGTCCATACCAACGACTAAAAAAACAGAAAGTTCATTACATTCAACGTGGAATTTGGATTATGTACTAAATGATTGCTTAGTTCACCAAAGATTCCTCTTGTTTCTTTCCTTTTTTTATAGATTTTTTGCTCTAACACTGTAATTTGTAATCCTCTTAGTTACAGATTCATGATAACTTTTCTAAATCGTAGTTTAATCTATGTCTTTGCTGTATGTATTCTTTACAGTTTATTCTCTTGTTCTTCTTTGCGACACGAAATGGCTGATGGTCATGAAACCGACAAAAACATCGAGATCTGGAAGATAAAAAAGCTAATCAAGGCACTGGAATCTGCCATGGGAAATGGAACTATAGCATGATATCCCTTATAATGCCTCCTCGTGATCAAATACCTCGTCGTGAAGATGTTAGGTGATGAATTTGGAACTGCATCGAACATCAAGAGTAGGGTCAATCAGCAGTCTGTGTTGGCTGCCATCACTTCTGCTCAACAGAGGTTGAATCTCTATAACAAGGTGCTTCCCAATGGGCTGGTGCTATATACTTGGACGATTCGTACTGAAGATGGCAAGGAAAAGAAGGTAACAATTGATTTTGAACCTTTCAAACCGATAAATGCTTCCTTGTCCCTTTGTGATAACAAGTTTCATACTGAAGCTTTGAATGAGCTTTTAGAGTCTGATGACAAGTTTGGATTTATAGTCATGGATGGTAATGGCACTTTATTTGGTACGCTAAGTGGTAACACGAGAGAGGTACTTCATAAATTCACTGTCGATCTACCAAAGAAGCATGGAAGAGGAGGACAATCAGCTCTGCGTTTTGCTCGTCTGAGAATGGAGAAACGGCACAACTATGTGAGGAAAACCGCAGAACTAGACACCCAGTTCTTTATTAATCCTGCAACCAGTCAGCAAATGTTTCTGGGTTGATACTGGCTGGTTCAGCTGACTTTAGGACTGAGTTGAGCCAGTCTGATATGTATGTGTTCGGCGTAGATGATACATTGAATGCTCTGGAAATGGGTGCTGTAGAAACCCTTATTGTGTGGGAAAATCTAGGGATCAATAGGTACATGCTGAAACATAGTACAACTGGGAAATGATCATAAAATACTTGAATAAGGACCAGGAGGCTGATCAGAGCAACTTCCGTGATCCTGAAACTTCTGCAGAGTTGGAAGTTCAGGAAAAGATGCCCTTACTCGAATGTATGCCAACGAGTACAAGCGCTTTGGTTGCTCTCTTGAATTTGTCACGAACAAATCCCAATAAGGATCACGGTTTTGTAGAGGGTTCGGTGGTATCAGAGGCATCCTACGCTATCAGCTTGACATGAGATCGTTCGATGAGCTATCTGATGGAGAAATTTATGAGGATTCTGATTGATAAAGCACTGCTCAAAGCTATCATGATGGTTCAAGAGCCTATACAAACCCAGAGGTAATGCTTCTTTGTTACTATTTCATCACGATTTGAGTACACAAACTAATGATAGAGTATGTCGGTTCGGGTTTTGTCGATTTGTGCTGTTTTTGTCGATTGGATTGTGATTGTTTGTAACTAGAACTTGTTCCACGCAACTGTTTCCTCTTAGTCCTTGCTTCTTGAAGCGAATTGGCCTCTGGAAATACAGTTTGGTTTGTTTGGTACAAATGTGACTGTACCGTGCTTAAACATATTGTTATGTATGAGAAAAGATAGGTTTTATAATAAAAACAGAAATGTTTAAATATATAAACAATGACATTGTACATTCTATTAGATATGTCTTTTGAGAAAAGAATAATTATTCTATGACAAGTGACATCAGATAAATGTGACTATTTGATCTCAAACTGAGTAATTATGATTAGGGTAGGCATAGATGAACAACCGTAATAATTGATCATTCACGAAAGTGAAAGTTCGTGACACAAGACAAGGTTGAGTAAAAAAATGTCACATAGAAATATATCATTAATCTAACGTCAAAAAAAGTTTGTATATCTTATATGACATATCTTTTAGAAAAGAGAATAATAATCCCGTAACAAATATTATTAATCACGTAGAAGTTCGTGATAATTGATTTTTAAATATATATATATATATATATATATATATATAACATCTTATGTTGAATATATGTAGTTTTAAATAATAATAATGTTTGAAAGAATAAATTAATTTGAGGAAACTGGAAAATTAAAAAATGTTAAAGCTATTGCATTATGTGGTATTTGTACTATTTGATTCTTTGTTTAGAGTTAGTTTCCCAGACTCACTCCTGTTGAAAAGTTTCTGAACCAACTCATCCCAGTTTGTCCCTCTAGAGCTCAACTCCGGTTTAGCTTCTAGGCTATCGCCGCTGTCCGCTTCGGCTGCCCCTGTTTTTGTTTCCTCAATTTCGATCAGTTCATCAGCCGCGGGTACGGCATGAGGGATGTTCAAACTAATAGCTTTCTGCAATGCATCTTTGTGTTCTTTCTCAATGGTCTGCAACCTCTCCAGTTTCTGTATTGTCGGGGGAACAGTTATCGTCTCGGATATGTTCTCCCTCATAATCTGTAGGAACCAACAATTAAGCAACATTGCTTATAATCCAAGGTACAACAATTAAACAAAAAGGATGAACACTCACCCCCAAAGCCTTCTCCGACTCCCTTTCGATCCAAATTATTCCATGATCGGATGTCGAGTTACAAGACAACACAATATGTTCAAACCTCCCATTGACCGGAATAGCGGTTCGAACTTCCGGAGGAAACCTCCCACATCTAAGGACTCAAATCACAAAGTAACTTAACATCAAATAAACAGACAAGACAACGTTTCATTCTACCTCACCATAATTCAAGTTGATGTAAAGAGACCAAGAAGCAAGAGTCTGAAAATGTTGGTACCTGCAAAATTTTCGCTCGACGATATGATACATTCGTCCGGGAGCATAAAGTCGTCTTGGATCTTTAAGTTTTCTACCTTCTGGTATGAAGGTATCCCTCAAGCAAACAAGAAATATCAAGCATGGCAAGCTGTTCAAAGCATCAAATACTAGTAGGAATCAAGCAGCTGTTTGAGAATAGTAAATTGGAAGATGCAAAAGCAAATAAGAGGAGAAAAAAAACTACCAGAATATAGATTTGAAGATATCTTCCAAGGGTGTGGCTGTCCTAGGCAAGAAATCATCCTGAAACAAGTACAATATCATGATAAGGAGATGCTAACAATCTAAACTCACACATTAATATATGGATATGATGATCTCGAAACTCGATAGGCATGCATATATACATATTCATATCCGGTATTCATATTCGAGACTCGATATCGAATATTTAGGGACATAATAGCCATATATGACCTTTGAGCACATATAAATAATTGTCTCACCTGCAACACAATGGAGTGAATAACATCAGCGTACTTGATGGCTAAGTTAAGAGACATACACCTCGCCGGCGCCAATGCATAGCACTGAATTTTATTCCGGGGAATCCCACCCAAACTCTCCCTGTGATTAACCAGCAGCACCGTCATCAACGCCGCCACGCCTGACCCCAACGAATGTCCGGCAAGAATCAACTGATATTCCCTCCCTGTCTCTTCCCAAACCTTCTTCAACGTCTCGCTCTCCTCGTTCAACAACCAAACCGCGGATTTCAGCAGCCCGTGATGAACGTATCCCCCATCAAACATCTGCATCCCCAACCTGTTGTCCAAAAGCAATTTATAATCACTGTTTTGGACCAAGTTGAGTCCCCTGATTGCCATCACGATCTCCCTCCTGTCATGGTCGGCATAGATAAGGTACGGCGGAGAACGACCCTGTGTTTGTTCGTAGTCGGCATGTTTCAAGACCCAATCAGGGTTGACTCGGTATCCGCCGTCGGGAGGGAATTGTGGGTTTCTAAGATCCGTTTCGTAAACAGCTAGGATTAAACGGCAGAGTCTTGGGACAGGCTCGAACTCATCGGGCGTAGCTGATGGCCATGCTTCACTATCGTCTGAACCGACGTAGGTGCAACGCTTCCATGCCCAACGCGAACACCCAAGCAAGAGGACACACCCGACACCGCAACAGACAGACATGTATGTTCTAGTAACAGATTTTATTGATGTTTTTTAATGAGAAAAGAACAGAGGTGGACGGTGGGGGGGTTAAAAGGAAACGTCGAAACTTCAGAAATCCCGTGGAAAATGGGAAGAAGATTCATCGGTGGCTGAGAGAGGTTAGATTTTGATGAGTCTGTGGGAACATTGAATCAGGTTTTCCACGTTTCAACTTTGAACAGCCAGTCAGCCAGTGCTGTAGTCTTATTATTCCTTTTTAGTCGTTCTGGTGCTGATCTGGGAGTTTCAAACTTCAGCTACCCAGACTTCGACAGTGGTATTTAAAAAGTAAACGGGGTTTTAATAATCTAGAAAATAAGTATTTAAATATAGATATTTAAAGTACTAATGACATAAAGATAATTTTAACATTTAACGTTTATAATTTTTATTATTTTGGCTCTTATTTTTTAGATAAATTTAGTCCTTAACATATATTTTGTTAAAAATTTAACGATGATGATATATCATATGTGACATATCATCTAACCTATCAAATACATAGGTATGTATAGATGAAATATAATTTATTTTAGTATAAAATAAAATAATTAAAATTCAAATAAAATATTAAAAAATAATTAATTATAAAATAAAAGGTTACTAAACATTCTCAACCCTAAATACGATAGAATCAAAATCATATCTTAAAATAATTAATTAATTTCAAACTATTTAGTAGCATTTTATTTTAGGTTTAATTAATTTATTAATATTTTATTTGAATTTTAATTGTTTTATTTTTTATATTGAAATAAAATTATATTCCATATATATGTATTTGATAGGTTAGATGACATATCATTTAAAATATATTATCATATGCATATGACATATCATCATCGTTAGATTTTTAACGTCTAGTCATCGTACTAGTTAAAAAATAAGTTATTTGTTAAAGAGCTAAATTTATCTCAAAAAATAATAAAGGTTAAAATGATAAAAATTATAAACGTAAAGAGTTAAAATTATCTTTATGTTATTTTTAATTAAATAATTATTTAAAATTTATTTTTACTTATTTTAAAGTTAATTAAGATATTTATTTAAAAATCTATTTTAAAAAATTAAAATTTTAAATATTTATTTCAGTTAAAAAAATATTTTTGAACACTTATTTTAATTAAAATAAAATTTAAATATTTATTTTAATTAAAAAAATATTTTACGCCTATTGCTAAAATTAAAATAAAATTTAACACATATTTTATAATTAAATCTAAAAATATTCTTCTATTATCATTAATAACCGAATAAATTATAGATTTAACCTTTATATTCTGATTAGAATTTTGCTATACCACGGTCGTTAAAAATAATATAAAATTTAATAATTAATGTTTATTTTAATTTTTAGTATTATATAATTGAATTTAAATAATTATTTCTTAGGTATTGTGTTTCATAAATTTAAGGTTCGTTGGAGCTGATAAAATAAAAATCTAGGTTAATGTTGGGAATAAAATAAAGAATAAGAATAAAATAGAAGAATAAATAAAGATGAGAGACAAAAGAGAGAGATTTGTATTATATTCTCAAAGTAGGTTTTTGTACAATGTTTTCTCCAAAAGTCTATATTTATAGGCATAAGATGAAAACCCTAATTCCAATGAGTATTAAACCCTAATAATAAAGCCCATTAAACTTTAACTTAATATATAGATATCCACCATGAATAAATATATTCATAACACTCCCCCTTGGATATCCATGAAGATAATGTGCCTCGTTAAAACCTTACTAAGATAAAAACCATGTGGAAAAAAAAATTCTTAGTGAAGGAAAAAGAGTACACACATCTTTGATATGCATAACATGTTGCCTCATTAAAATCCTTACCAGGAAAACCCATTGGGACAAAACCTCAATTAAAGGAAAAAGAGTGTAACGTGTATTTACTCTCTCTCATAAAAATATCATATAAGATCTTTGAATCTTCATAATTCAATACAATCTTCAAATGTTGAAGTAGATCATGCACTAGTGGATAAATCTTCCAAATCATTGCTTGAAATGATTCATTAAATACTATTTATCTGAAAATCATGGACGAAACTTGAAGAAATATGTTTCGTTTTATCAAATTTGATATATCCACTTTGAGATATAAATTTTGTATTATCTCTGTACAAGATAGCTTTATCTTGTGAAAAACATTTACATATCTTCAGGATATGTTTAGCCAAACACATATTTCGGCTTTGCCTCATGCATAACAATTATTTAAAGGTAATGATCTCGTAGCACTTAAATAATATTTCTGGACCAGATAAGATACGATGCTTCTAGATCAAATAATGTATATATTGTGCTTTTAGACCAATAATATAATTATCCTTTTCTTGAGGCAGAAAGAATCTTTGTTTACATTAAGAGACATATCAACCATAAGGTTGATCAATGAATATGCATTATTCATGTAAAGTCTCTTTTATATTTTTCTGTATGTCGATTGATGCACAAGAATTTGAGGAGATCTCTTCACGAGTCTCAACGATATTCAAATCATCGACATACACAACAATAAAAATTTAGAGTTAAACCTCTTAATAAAAATGCTTGGGAAATAATTCATACAACATTATGCTAATAAGTATTCAATGAGGCGATCATACCAAATATGTCTAAATTGTTTCAAGCCATAAAAAAATGTATTCAATATGATTGAATAATATTCTTGAAAACTTGAATGTACTGCTTATGGCAATCAAAATCTTTCTGGAAGCTTCATGTAAATATTACTGTCAAGAGGCCCATTCAAATATGATGTAACAACATCCATTAGGCAGAAACCGAGTAATTTTATTTATTGCCAGACTGATCAAAATCTAAAAGTAATTACATCCACCACCGAGAAATATATTTTCCTCATAATCAATTTCATGTCTTTGTGAGAATCCTTGTGCAACGAAATGAGTTTATATCTTATGATTTCCCCTTTTGATTTCTCTTTCTCACAAAAGCTTGTTTATATCCACGAGCTTTACACATTTCAATGTACGAGCTATAGGCCCAAATATTTCTCTTTTCAAAAGAGATTTTAGTTTCACCTCAATTGCCTCTTTCATGTTGGCCAATCATTTCTTTGTTTACATTGCGCAATTGATAATGATTCATGATCCACATCAACAAATAAAATCTCTAGTTCTATATTGCATGCAAATATATTAACAATATTGATTTAATTTCAATTCCATTTATTACTAGACATGACATAATTTATTGAGATCTCTTTTTTGTCAGGTGCCTGAGTCATGTCAATTTCTCTGTTGGAGACCATTATAAAATATAGCCTTGTTTCCTTTTCGATGATCTTTTATCTTTGGAACTTACTTGTCTACTACGCTTTAAGCGTAAGTTAGACTCATTAGCAACTAGAGTTTGTCATTTCATGACATTAAAATTAATCAAAGCATTCATAACTGGTATACATGACTTACTCACTCTTTTAGGGTCAGCAAAATCATCTGGCAATTGATTTGCTAAATAAATTATCCATTGAACTTATAGTTCACATTGTGTATTACGTGGATCAAAAAGAGAAAATGATAATTCATTCAACTAATTTCTTTCCCTAGCTATTTATTTTCTCCCCTTAATGTTGGATAAATTGACTCATTAAAATGATAGTCAATAAATCGAATTGTAAATAAATCCTCTAACAGAAGCTCTTATATATATTCCCAACAAAACTCATCTTTGTGCGTTGTGGTGGAGCAATTAGAATATATATCGCACACCCCAAAAAAATTGAGATGATAAATATTTGGTTCCTAGCCAAAAACCATTTATAATGGGGAGAATTTATTATCATTTGTTGTCTTGATGCGAATTTGTGATACTACATGTAAAATTACATGTCATCAACATTATCAAGACTGATTGTCTTTAGAAAATAATCTGAAATATGTGCTCGTAATTTTATCAATTGAGCAAGTGACCTCACAAACACCAAGTTGCGGGTTAATAACAAGGATACACATAACCATCTAGTCGATGCATCGATAAAAATTGTAAAATATCTAGATGGTTTTTAAGAAAGGTGTATGGGCTCATATATATCACCTTGTATCCGTTCCAGAAAATTAATAGCACTTTATCTTAGATGTTGATGATTGAATAATCAAAATGCTTTCATAGCAAGTATCACAAGAAAAATTACCTTGAGGAAACTCCTAGTTCTTCAATAAATGACCACATGAAAGTGTCAACAATTTTTCGTATCATAATTAAATCGGGATGGTCTAACTGGTCATGCCCAATAAAATAATCAGTAAATATATAGTTTACAATAGCATGAGTTTCAATTTGTACTAATTCTTATGTAGTACAATATGGATGACAGTGCATGTAATTTTGTCAATATTTTATTATTGCCTTGAGTTATACTCGTAATATTGAGATAGTCAACATCCCCTTGACTAATATTCTTAATATATTTTTATAAATATCTTTAAAACTCAATATCTCTTTGCGATTTTGACGAGTATAATGTACTGTAAATATGGAATAAAATTTTATTTGGCAATAACATATTTGCTCAACGAGCATAATGCACAGTAAATATGAGATAAAATCTCATTTGACAAATAACATATTTGCTCAATCAGAGCTTTCTGTGATATTAGTACTTCCGGATATAATACTCATATTATTCACTTACATTTAAAATGAGGAAATATGTATAATTATGCACCTTTTAGTACGTGCTTTATTTCATTCACTTGGGGAAATGAAAAATATGTACTCTGTACCATTCACTTCGTGGAATGAAAAAATATTTTAAAAAAATAACACATCATATCAAATCGGATCAAATATAAGCTCTCAAGAGCTCTTTCGAAGCACTGATATTTTAGTACTTTAAGATATAGTACTCATATTTCCCTTATATTTAAATGGGAAAATATTTCTTATGCTTAAGTACTGTATGAGTACTTGCACTGTCTGCTAAGCATAAATCGCCATAAATTTTTGCATATTTTATTCCGGAAGTAAACATATTCTTTTAAAGAAAAAAATTAACATAAAAGATAAATAAATAATATATAAAGTAAGTTAACATAAATAAATAATAAATAAAAATAAATAAATTAACATAAAATAAAATAAAAGATCTAAAGAAAATAAAATAAATAATATATAAAGTAAGTTAACATAAATAAATAATAAATAAAAATAAATTATCAATATCCAATTGAGTTGGATCAATAACGTCATTATTTTCGCCATAAAGAAAATTTGTTTATATTTTCTTTAATTTATCAATCATGATTATGGATAAAGTCCATAATACTTCGGCGTTTGACAAGTACGAGATCAATGGTTTGTACCATCGCATTGATAACATAAAGTTTTTTATATGATCTCTATCATTTTTGTCATCTTTATAATTCCGCTTCTTGTGAATATAAACATTCTCAAAATAATCATCTTATCCATGTCTATTTTATGATCTCAATCATGACCACAATTACTAATATGACATTTATTCTTTCTGCTATAAAATATCACTTTACTTCAGGGAATGGAGCGAAGACTGATAGGTATTTAAAACCCTTGTATGATATTGTGTCTGTAAGACAACATTAATGTGTGAAAAGTGGAGTATGTTTTTCTAACATATCTTCATCAATGATACTCTGTCACATAATTGAGTTTTATTCACTAACCATATAGTGAATTATCACGTTTGCATTCACTTCAAGGAATGAAACAAATTCAATAATCGAATGGAATAAACATCATGCTTATATTCACTTCAGGGAATGACATAAATCAAATAATCGCATGGAATAATCATTATGCTTCTATTCACTTCAAGGAATGTCATAAATCCAATAATCGCATGAAATACTCATCATGCTTGCATTCACTTTAAGGAATGTCATAAATTTAATAATCGCATGGAATAAGCATCATGCATGCATTCACTTCAGGGAATGCCTCCCATAAAAATTCTTTGAACAAGACGATTTTTGTAACTTGAACTTGGAGAAGTTTGTAGTCGAGTTTTTTTTCGACATAAAATTAGTATTGATTTCAAGCAAATATAAACTTTATAATATTCATACTATTAAATAGTAATTGATCAATCAATATATATACAATACATACAATGAACAAAAATTTAATCCTTATACGCAACGTTGTTAAACCAGTCCACAAGGTCCTATAAAAAGAACCTCCTTTGAGACCAGTAGCCTCGCATAACGGGATGTTCAGCCAATATACTCGGATTAAACCAACATAACAAAGAACATATTAATTAATTAAAAGTTTAATATTTATTTCAATATCACGTAATACTTTGAACATGATTAAAGACATAAACTTTTATCGTAATAATAAAATAAACAAATATTGGTTATAATGAAGACAAAAATCTCAAATTAAATAAGTAAAACATATCGAACTTTTCACTATATGATAGATTTAGTTACCAATATCTTGTTAAAATCTTTTTCGGAAATTATCAACAAGAACTACGGTATTTGAGCCACTTTATCGCTACATAAACACCAAACAACCAAAGATTTTTAATAAATTAAAAATCAAATCAAAGATCAAGAGAGAAAAATAACCGATAATTAAAATATAATTGAGGGAGAAGAATTAATTTTGATTTATATCAGCAACAAATTCTTTTCAATAACTCCTTCAAAATTTGAACGACAAACACATTCGTTGATTAGAGTCTCGTGTTGATAACGTGTTATAAATAAAATAAAGAATAAGAATAAAAATAAAAGAACAAATAAAGATGAGAGACAAAAGAGAAATTTGTATTATATTCTCAAAATAGGATTGTGTTATAATGCTTTCTCCAAAAGTCTATATTTATAGGCATAAGATAAAAACCCTAATTTTAATGGGCATAAACCTAATAATAAAACCAATTAAACTTTAACTATATATGGATATCTATCATGAATAAATATATTCATAACCGTTAAAAATTAATATTTAGCTCTAGAAATCTTATTTTAAATTAAATTTGACGTAAACATTTAAAGTGAATTAAAATATAGAATTAAACGGAAAATAGCGTCAAATGAAAATTTAGTTTGTTTAACGTAATTAATATTCAGGTTTAGCATTTATAGCTTAAGAATTTGTGGTTTATATTTTATTGCTTCTGTTTATGATTTTAAGGTTTAATCGCATCCATCCCCTTAAATTAATAAAACAAAAATTTTTAAAAATATAATTAATTATATTTTATTAAAATACAAAACAGGTATTAATGATCAGATTTCTTACTGGATTGTCAATAAAAAAATCTTTTTTAATTTTATTTTAAATTAATTGTATACTTCTCCAAACCATAATCCTCATACCAAAACTTATCATTCATTTTTCAATATTCTGATTTGGCCCTCAAACTATTAACTCCTATTCTAAATTAGTCTCAAATTTTTTCAATATTTAGATTTCATCCCTAAACTATAACTCAGTTTCCCTGACTCACTCAGGAAAAGTTTCTCAACCAATTCATCCCAGTTAAGTCCCTCTAGTGCTCGACTCCGTTTCAAGTTTCAGGCTATCTCCATTGCCGGATCCGGCATCTCCAGAATGGCTTGATAGTCCATGGTACAACAATGAAGCTTAAGATATTTATTCTTTAAAATAAAGAATAAACAGTAATGAAAACTCATTTGCAGAATACAGATCGTTAATCAAAACAGCAATCATTTACTTGTAATCAACAAATATCCATCAAAAAATTACTGAGAAATCTGAAAGAAATGAATTTGGGATCAGACTGACGTGCAAAAGATAATTCGTCAAAGCTTTGATCAGATACTATCCAGCAATTAAGCTGTCATCATCTCCCAGTTGTAATTTCTAAAACTTTTTAAAAAACTGGTAATATGAACAATGGAGGAATGTAAAACGAATTGCTCTCAGTACAGAGGCCAAGGTTTTCCACTTCAGAGAACAACAAGGTAAGCGTTTTACTTCTAAAGTTTAAGACAAATTCAACAGCTAAAACTTCATGTGCTTGACAAAACCTCTCTTCCATAATCTAAAAGACGAGAATATGATCCTCAGCCTCCTAGAAAACAGAATCATTAAGAAAAAATCAAGAACAGGAAGAGCAGCAACAGTCTTAAACCAAAGAGAAATCCGCCGGAACCTCTACAAGATCTCTATTTTCAGTGTGGTTAAAGCATATATCAATCATCATCGAGCAAAAACAATTAAAAATTACAGATCTAAAAAAAACTGCGGAGTTTACGAGAAAACGCAAGAATCCGTAAGGAAAATGAAACAAAATCAGATTCGAATTCTAAAAATGCGTATCCAGAAGTACCTTTGATATTGCATCTATTCATATCCTCCACTGCTGTTGTTTTATATACAACACTGAGGTTCATATAGAGGATGCTACAAAGATAATGAAATCTGAGGGGGAAATTAGGTTATGTGAGAGGGATTTCCGATATCGGCTGCGTTAGGGTTTAGGGTTGGGGAGGTTTATATAGTTTCAGAAGATAAATGGTGGGGGAATTTAGGGTTTCGGGAAGTATATATATATATATCTGTGTTGTCACCGCGGGTCGGTTTATTGGATCCAAACCCGAAATCCAGACTGTTCTCGAATTTATTTTATTTTTAGTTGCGTTGATCTCGTTTCATGCGTATCGTGTGTGGATCCGTTGGATACAGTTTTCTACTTTGAAAATATTTAATTTTTATTGATAAATCTAAAAGATAACAATTAGATGGAATATTTCGATTACGAATCTTAAATATAAAAAACATTTACTATACTAAAAAATATCGATTAATATAATTTAATTTTAAAGTATATACAGATTAAAACATTTACTATACTCCAATCTCCAGTTCAACATTTTGTACCAAAATCCAATAGGCCACTCTGTTCCTAAACCACCGTGCCCAAAATAACAGGGGAGAACCCCCATGGACCACCTCTCTCCTCAAAATGGGCTTAAATAAATTCCAGAACATCAACAAAATACACCAACCATCATTCTACAACAAGATTAAACTACACACCATAACTTTGATTACCAGTAACACGATTGCAAAACTTCCCCCGCCGTGAAAATTCCAATCCGGCGAATCCGAACTCGTCGAGTTCATTGACGGTGCTGTTATATTTACCATGGTTCCATTCCTTCCAAGGCTGCATCACATCAAATAACATGTTCAATTTATGTAACGAGTTTCTAGATTTTACCTTCCTGGAAATATACAAGAACCATGACCTGTGAAAGAAGCAAACTTGGATTAGTTTCCTTTTAATGTAAGCAATAATGTTATATTCATCTTACTTGGATCTGTTGTTGTAATATCTGCAATCCCACTGAAGTCGCAGGCATCGAGAGTCTTCCCCATACGGTGATAGTAAGTGTCGAACGCGTAAGTTGCGTGTGCAATCACGTTATCCGGCTCATAACATGGTTTTCCCTGCAACAATGGTGAACAATCCACTTTTCCAGGTCCACATGCCCAATCTAAAGCAGCCTGCAACATCTTTGGATCAGCCCCCTCCTTCGTGGTACAATAAGTTTGGTTAGTTGCATCGTTTGCTAACAATGACCCTGAATCTGTGAGGCGTAATATATAAATAGGGTCACCATTTGCATCGAACAATCCCCAGTTCTTCTCTGAGATCGGCCCCGGTTTCAGGTCCTCGTTATAGAGCTCATAGATGTAAGTACTGACAGCAATTCCCTGGCGCTTGGGAGTTCCGGTTTTGTTTATCACGTGGCGGATCAAGTTGCTGTTGTAAGTGTTGGCATTCTCTATCGTTGCATCCGGTTCATTGGAATCACCTTTCGATGGCCAGCCAGTTTCAGTCACTATTACAGGGATGTTAGTGAAGTTCAGAAAAGCCATGGCAAAGTATGTAGCGTCGACCATAGCATCAAAGACATTGGAGTAGTGGACAAGTGTGTTAGAGTCGGCAGCTTCCTTGGTCGGAGAAAGAGGCTTGAAAAGTGCATAGTCTAGTGGAATCACACCATTTGATTCCATATAATCATAGTAAGGGTATATATTAAGCATGAGAGGTGACCCCGACGACTGCAAGAAATTAAGCATGGGGACCATAATCGGATTCCATGAGCGATTAAAGAAGGCCTGAGAAGGCGGGAAAGAATCAAGGATTATGGATGAAGCAAGAGGCGAAGAAACTTTGATTTGGTTATCCAAATTCGATGGCACGAGAGCAGAGTGAATGTACTTCATGGCATTCACAAGCACAGGTGCTGCATTAGGAAGAGTAGTGAACACCTCAGAACCAACACAAATAGCAGTGATGTTGGTAGCTGGATAATGTGCGACAATGTTCCGAGAGACCCAATTGGCTGCAGTCGAATTCGATTGTCCAATGCCTAGAAGTTGCTCATTGGGGACAGAAACCATAACTCGAATGCTGGTATTCGCAAGAGCAATCAGCATACCTCGGTCCGCATCATACAATCTAACATGTCAGATTTGCTGAGCTTTAAGAAGAGCAACTACTTGAGTCGGGTGTTGCATGATCGACAGATCAGTCCCTATATTCACTCCAATGTATGGATCTGCAACAACAAAATTAGACCAAAATAGTTAATACAACACAATTTGGAGAATTCACTCCATATCCATATCCATATCCAAAAATTTGTTTGAAACACAGGTTGAACATGCATACTCGAAGACACAAAAAGTTGAAACAACCAACTGTAAATCGTTCTTTTACGATACGACAGTCCTTTACAAACATTTCTATAAAGAAACTTCTGCATGTGAACATTTCTATAAAAAAAAACATACAAACATGGGTGCATGCAAGCTACATCAAAAGCATCAAGACAAATACACATATAAAATAATGGAGGATGGTATGTTCCTTATTCCAATATCTCTGCAACATTACCTCGATCCAGTAATCTTTTGACCATTTTTTTCATTACCAATGCAAGTGGAAATGCCACTGCCCTTATTTTCTTAAAGAAATTACAGTGAAGGACTAAAATGAACCAATGGAATTACCTCTAGGATCCTGCTGAGAAATACTAGAGCTACCAATGTACCATCATCACTGAATATATAAATAACCAGATCCATTCAACCAAAAACTGACAAATTCTCGAGTTCGAGTACATAAAAAACTCGAATGATAGTCGAATCAGTTAAAAACCAGATCTTTACATCAAGCAAAGTGATTCTTTTTTTTTTTGTCAATTCTAAACTACATTTAGTATTTTGGTTTTGGGTTTCCATTTTGTTTTCTAAATTTAACAAAAAGAATGCCAAAATAGTGGCAAAATAAGAAGAAAGTGAGGGAAAAACACCCATCATGAATGCTGGATTCCACATTGTACACAGAGAAATGAATGGCCAGCAGCAAAATAAATGAGCATCCCCACCCCTTTATAACCAGATATATTATATATACCTTTCTTCACAGAAGAGCTATCAGTTATGTAGGGACATATATTTTCTCTTTTAACCCCCCCAACCTTTCTTCTGTCCTCATTTATTCCCCAATTTAATGCTTCAAACCTACTGAATTCCCCTCAACCAAAGTCAAAAAAGGAGGTTCTTCACAGTAAAAAACACTTTCCTAAACCATGTTTCACTCTTCAGGTAATATTTTACAAACAGTTGGTGTTCATCAGATTTCTAGCCTTCATTTTGAGAAACGAAAGGAAAATAAATCCCAGAAAGCTGATTGAAAAGAAATCAAGCTCATCATTTGTGAAATCCCTTTAAGTGAAGTCTACATTCTACAACAAAGACTGAGGAAATTGAAGAGAAAGGTAAAAAAAAAACTTTACCTTCATCAGCTTGAGAAACGGATAGAAGAAGAGCAAAAACAAGAAGCCATGCCATAGTGTGAATAAAAAAACACCCTTAAAATTTTCTCAGGAAACAAACAAAACCCAGAGAGCAAAAAGGAGTGAGCTGAGTGGGAACGAGTAGAAAATAAGTGAACTGAGAGGGGGTGACTGAGGAGAAAGCTTTAGTAGAATAAATGTGTAAAACAACGACAATGTGTGGGCAAAATTAGTAGAAAAAGTAAGTAAAAGACATAACTGAGATAGAAAACATGTACTAATCTACCTGGAGAGTAGATGAACGGCTAAGATATCCTCTGCAACATGTTACGCCCTTGCATGCAGGAAATAATGGACAGTAGCTTAAATACATTTTTCACTAAGTACCTTTTTTTGTATTTGGATTTAGCGGTTGCTATTTAATGACTTAATATATGAATATTTAATTATGTATTTTTATAAATTTATATATTTATATTATTTTTAATAAAAATAAATATTTAAGATTTTAAGGACGAAATCAGGATTTGAGGTCGAAGAACAAAATATAAATGATTAAAGGTAAATAAACTAAATATTTAAATTTTTTAAATAGAAGATAAAAGTAAAAAAAATCTTCGGGCTAGGGAGCGATTGCTCTTTCCAACTACAACGTGGTAACGTGGTTCCGTCCTTGGTGTTAATACTCGAGATTCATGTTCGGCCATGTTTTTAGGATCTATAAACCCTAATTTGGGTTAAACTTTAAATCTTAAATCTTAAACCCTAAACATATATATTTTACTGTAGGTGCCTAAAATATTTTTCGATGAAATAGGTGCATAATGTTTCTTTTTGGTTTGAAATGTGTGTCTAAAATTTCATTTCATTACTGTTTCAAGATAATGGGATTAAAAAATTTATCAACCAATCAGTATTTGACACATGTTTTTTATTTTAATTTTTTAATATTGAAAAATAAATTAAAATAATTATTTTTAAAAAAATCTAAAACTTTTCAAAATATTTCAAATCTCAAATCCCTAAACCCTAAACACAAAATTCTAAAATTAAAACATTATCGATATAGATAGCCTTGTTAGACCCACTACCACTATCGTTGAAGTCTTTCTTCCTTTTTCTTCAACGTGACTTATCGGTGGCGATAATAACGATAATTCTAAGTTTGAGATCTTCGGAATTAAAGATTGTTTTATAATTTTTTTAAGAAATAAGATATTTTAAATTTATTTTATTTTTAAAAATAAAAATAAGTACAACTTGTCAGGCTATAAAATTATAATTGACGTCATAATTTTTTAATAAATTATTTTATAATCAATAAAAATAAAACGTAGAATACTTGGTCAGAAAAATATTTTAAGTCTATCCTAGCCGCTCGGCATAACCGGGGTTAACAAGAGTCCAAGACTGCTAAAAAGGACATGGGTTGGGCTTTCATATGAATTTCACCCTCAAATTCATATGAAAGCCCAACCCAAGTCCAGAGCCTCTCACCCTCCAACTCAGATACAATATCCCTCACTCCAGACATCATAACAAGCGATCTTCAGAATCAAGCAAGGACTAGGGTTGTGTGTAGAAATTGCGATGGCAGCTCGTATCAAATCCGCTTCCCCTCTCTTTTACAGCCTTTTCAGATCCGATCTTCTCTCTTTTCACAACCGCAGATCCACTCTTCACCAAAGTCTACTATGCACCGAGGTAACCGTCATCTCTCATTGATACCTTCCTATATTCTGTACTGTATATTTTACCCTAGTTCAATCGCGCCTCCGTTTTCATGCGTGATATGATCCAAATTTTCGATACATTTCCTTTTTTGTATGTTTATTTCTGTCTTTGTTTTTGTCAACTGTCACGTTTTCGTTGTGAGATAAGATGGGATGTCCAAACTGAGTGTTTAGGCGGAATAGTTCAAGCCTTTATTATCTTATCATCGGAATTCTTCTTCAATTCATTTCCCTGTAGTGTAATGATGGAGCTAAATTTTAACTTGTTTACTGTCTGATTCTCCGGTTGTGTTTCTTACAGCTGTCAAAGAATTATTCCACCGCTAACCCGAAAAAGGAATACAAAGTTAAGGTACCTGGGTTCACCGCTTATCCCCCTCCTTTACCTTTGCTTAGATTCTAAAATGAATTCTGATCAGTAGCAACTTCATTTTTGCGACTAAAAGTTGTTTGCTGATATGTAGATCTTCCCTTGGATTGAAAAAGGCTACGGGTGGAATTAATTTAAATTATACGCATTCTAACTTTTTTTCTGTTGGTTTTTATTTTCATTTTAGGTGCCTTTGGCTTTGTTTGGGGGATCTGGAAACTATGCGTCTGCACTGTACCTTGCAGCAGTAAAAGAAAATGCACTGGACAAGGTTGAGTCTGAACTTCTTGACCTTGTTCAGGCATCAAAAAACAGTCAATTATTTTCTCAATTCACCAAGGACCTGTCTGTACCTGCAGAGACACGAATCAAAGCCATTAATGAAATATGTGGTGAAGCTAAATTTTCAACTCCAACAAAGAACTTTATGGGTATGGAATCCTGAAAATAGATAAACGGACTTTGTACCTGAAGTATGTAAATTGTTTAGAGCTGTTTCTGGCTTTTCTGAAGTTTGACCTTGTGTGGTTGTGAAGAACTGTGAATAATGAGACCATAAGGCTACTTTTCTCATTCTTCAAATGGTGTCTGATGTCCAAGGGAAATGCAGGACACAAGGTGTTCAACATCCTTGATAATTCAGAGAAGAATGGATCCCAAGTAGCTGCTTCTACTTTTACAACTGTTGTAGGAAATCTTGGTTGTTACTTGTTATCATTGGCATATAAAAGCATATAATGTTACATGGTTTCAAAGAATTTTTTGAATTGTGTGATAACAATCTAGCCGGATGTTGTTGTCTAGCTACGCACTTATGCAAGATATTTAGATTGGCATATTGTGGTTGAACTTTTTCCTTTGCTTTAGTTTACTATTTAGTGAGTTTCTTTCTCTCTCCTTTTTTTTTCCAAATCATGTCCTAAATATTTCTCACTTGAATTGCGTTTGACCTATGGTTCCATCTGATCTCTTGTCAGTATAGACTATAATATAGAAAACCTCCTTTCATCCATTTTTATAATTTTATTGTTGCTTCTCTTGTTGTTCAGACCTTTTCCTCCCTTCAGTTTTTTAGTTGTTTTTGGTCTAAGAGATTCTTTTTGTATGATTTTCATTGCATGCTTTCTTTTATGGCCTTCCATCAAAAGTCTGTTGGTTGCATGTTATCCTTTTTTTACAGTTGCACTTGTATTTCTTTATTGTGGATGCTTTTGCTTTCCATATAGCTCCTTATTTGTTGTTTTTTTGCGATTAAATACTTCTCTGAAGTTTTTATGTTTATCCATGCTAGTTATATTGGCTGAGAATGGACGGTTGAGACATTTAGAAAGCATTGCAAAGAGATTTGTGGAGTTAACCATGGCTCATAAGGGAGAAGTGAGAGCAATTGTCACAAGTGTTATTGTAAGTTTACTTCTGTGGGATCACTTTCATCTCATCATTTGAAGAAAATGTGTTCTTAAAGTTTGAGATACCAATATATCCTCTTTTTTCTCCATTTGCGTATCAATGAAAAGCAATTAAGTAGAAACTTCAAATTTTGGTTCAATTGTCTATTTATATCTGTACTGTTATTCTCTTGAGGTCTTTGTGATTGCAAAATTCTTTTTCTTAACCTAAAAAGGCAAGATGTTGGTCTTGTTTAGATCTGATATTGCCTCCTGTTTGCGATATTGTTGATTGTTGTCATTCTGTACCAGCCCCTTCCCCCTCAGGAGGCGAAAGAACTTAAGGAGACCTTGCAAGAAATAATTGGGCAGGGGAAGCAGGTTAAGCTGGAACAGAAGGTATGTCAGCTAGTTTCATCCTATGTTCCTTCTATTCGTTCTTGCCCTTCCTGGCCTCCTTCAATAGTGTTGTAAATATTTCACTCATTGTGCCAGATCGACCCTAGTATTCTTGGTGGGCTTGTCGTAGAGTATGGGCAAAAGGTGTTTGACATGTCCATTAAGACTAGGGCACGACAGATGGAGATGTTCTTGCGTGAGCCTGTTAACTTTGGTTCTCTCTGAAGGATGTTATAATTGCCAAGTTTCAGTTTGTGCACCCATTGCATATGCCAAGAAGGACAAATAATAACTCGTCGTCTTTCGGTTTGCTTCTGTTTTCTTCACTTTTTCGCATGATAATGATTGGAAGTAGTCCTTTCACAATAAAAACTTCTAAACTACCATTAATATGGCTTTGTTTATGGTTACTTTCAGAGCCATCTTGACTCGCCTTTTAAGATTTTTTTTACTAGAGATGCATATCATGTCTCTTTGCTTTATAGACCAATTGGGTAGAGCTGGTGTGAATTGTGCTCTTCCTACATTTATTCCCATCAAAACATTTTATTTTCTTCTGTCTTACGACTTTTTATAAATATAAAATATAAAATTATTTGTCTTGAAACTTGTCAGACTAAAATCATCTGTTTCATCACATACTTAGGCCCTGCTTTTCAAACCAGCTTTTGGGTCAAAAGCTGATTTAAAACGCAGAAGCAATACTAAGCAGCTAACTTTTGAAAAAAAAATTTGCGTTTGAAAAGTGATTTTCAACCCAAACGCAAAAGCTAAAATTTTTAACTTGTGTTTGTTAAGTGTTTTTAGGAGTCATTATAATTTTAACATTCATTTATTATATTTTATTATAATCTAATTTTTACAAATACATAATTATATTAACATAAATTATTTTTTTAATTTAAAAATTATATATATTCATACAAAATTATATATTTTCTCAAAAGCATTTTTAAAAAACATTTTTTAAAAATAATTTATTTATTAATATTTTTATATTTTATTATAATTTAAGATAATATTATAGTATAAAATAATTTTATTATCATTTAAATATATTTTTAACTTATCATGTCTAAAATAGTTATTTATTTCTCAAAAGCACTTTTTGACAGTAATACTAAACATATATTTTTCAAACTAAAAATTCTAAAAGAACTTTTTCACTATACTTTTGCACCGCACTTTTCGAAAGCATTGCTAAACTGACCCTTAGTTAAAATAAAATTGATTAAAATAAGATTTATATAATTTATTAAAATAATTATTTTTATTTTTTAATTAATAAGATATATAATTTTTAAAAAAATTAACTTAACAAAAAATATTAAATTTTTTCATTCAGTAAAAGAATAAATATTAAATATTTAAAACTTAAAAGAATATTTTTTTTATTAAAAAGTGATGTTTCTCATGTTTTAAATTTTAAATAATTATATATAATTAATTTGATTTTTTATTTTGAAACTCTTTTCTTTCAGGGATCCTGTTCTGTGTTAGTTAAATAAATATAAATTAAATTTATTATAAAAAATAAATCTAATAAAATAAAATACTCATTATTTAGACTCTCACCCTACAATAAAAGTAAGTGTGAAATCAAGATTTTTTTTGAATTAAGAAATCAAGAAATTTAAATGTTATATATATTAAACTTTCATTAATGTGACATATACTCGATTAATATTTTTTTAGAATAAAACAAAAATAAGATCAAAGCCACGAGGAAATAAATAATTAAAAAATTAATAATATTTGAGAAAAAATAGGAATCATTTAAAATTTAAACTCTTTTGAGTGATATCAAGTACAAGTTTGTTATACACTGAATATGAAATATAGAGGTCAGTGCATAACGTAACTACGTTATACACTGAATATGAAATATAGAGGTCAGTACATAATGTAACTAGAGAATATACATATATTATTCAAATTTTGTTAAATTAGAGATCATGATTAAAATGAAATACAATCAAACATTATATTATTCATTTATACACTGAATATGGGTGTGTGATTAATTAGTTATGTCATACATGATCCTCACACAAAAATTAATCATTTAATTTTTTATATTATTTTTTTCAAAGATAAATTTTAATCTTTTTATGTCATATAAATATGGAAATGGAGGTTATATATAGGTTGATTATAAATGGATTAGTAACGTAGAAAAATAAATTATGTGACTAAATTTTAGTGAATAGAGATCATGGATGGTAGGATTATAAAATAATTTGTCTTAACATAAAATAATGGGATAACTAAGATTTTAATCCCTAATTTCTTTAAGTTTTCTGAAATGACATTAAACTACCTTAACATTCCATTTCTATCCCCAGATTTTGAAGTATTGTCATTTAAATCCTTAAATTTTGAATTCTTCTTACTTATCCTTCAAAATGTTTGGATTTAACTCTAAAATATATCAAACTTTTAATTTAGTCCGAAACTGCCCATTAACTCTAAGCCCGATTTTGGGTATAACATTTTTCACATAAAAAGGTTTTGGTTTTGAGCGTAGTGAATTTTTATAGCCTCTTTAGATTTCTAGAAAAAAATATTAGTATCATGCATACGACTTAGGAAGTGGCCAAACCTTTGAGAAGTAGGCTTGATTTGGTAGAGAGAGAAAAAAAAAAGGAAAATCGGAAGAATAAAAGATTGAAGGGGTAAAAATGTAAAAGGATGAAAGATATGTTTTTTCATTAGTGAGTTTAGTTGAAATGATATCGGTTGAAAATCGTTACTCTACACATTGTATTATATCATGAATTTGAGTTTACTTAAAAATTAAAAATAATAATATATATGTTTTTATTTAAGAATTCTTTAACGAGAGAACAGTATTTAAAACTATCGTATAAAAAAGGATAACACATGTATGCCCACTAACCACAAAAGGATGAGTCATCCCATAGCAAACCAAAACAAATAAATAATCCCTAACATTATACTTTACAGCATCAATAAAACAAGCATTTTTTAGGGGCGGGGAATAAGATGTTTTCATAAGACGATAAGATTTAACGGGTACATAGTAATGAAGATATTAGCTGAGGATAAAAGGCGAAAAATTGGCACGAAAACGTGTTGGGGGTAAGAAGAGTGTGAAGTAGTCGAAAAGAATTTGTATGGTATGTCTCACTAGTGCTCCAGAAAAAGAATTTGTATGGTATGTCTCACTAGTGCTCCAGATAAAAGCTGATTCGGAAGGGTAAGAAAGCAGAAAAATCAATCACAGCTCCAAGAGATTAACTATAGTCTACAAGCATTGAGCATCTTAGCGTTCGTGCAACACTGCTATTAAATTTGATGCATTCTTAAATGTTATTTCTATATCATTCATGAACATATTGCCATAGGTTAAGACTTGCTAACTATGTATATTTTTTTGAAAAAAAATCAGATATATATTATTAACCAAACATAACATCATCCAATAGAAGATGTTCAATACATATTACCATAGGTTAAGACTCACTCGTTGTATATACTGCAAAGGTATTTATAATAATTTTAATGAGGCTTGATATTTGATTTTAAGCCCAATATATTTATTGGGCTTGACCATTGTAAAATTATAAATTTGTCAGATTATTTGTTTAGGTAGTGTAGTTTGATCACATCTCTGAACTCAAAAGCAAAAACTACAAATATACAGACGACGAAATGTAAAAAGAGGGAGAAGGGGGATAGAAAGAGAGAAATATAGCATTTTTCTACGGTTAGATTTTTTCTTGGCATCCTCTTCTCTATCCCTCTGATCCCCGAGAATTTGTTCTTTCTAATTTATACATCATGTTTTTCGTCATTGTTTCGATTGTCTCTTAGATTATATATAAGACTAATAATATTTACAAAAGATAATTTAGAGGGAGAACGTTGCGTATATTTTTTGAGCAAAAATGGGGATGATTTCGAGGGGAGTGATGCCTGTCTGCGGGAGTTTGTGTTTTTTTGCCTGGCCTTGAACACTAGGTCCAGACATCCCGTCAAACGTTACAAGACATTTCTTGTCGATATTTTCCCTCGATCTCCGGTTTCTGCTTTTTTTTTCTTCCCATTCTAATTCTATAAAAATTTGTGTGGTGTTGATCATGTGTTTATTATTTTTCCTAAAAAAAAATTTCGACATTTTATTTCATAGGACAAATAACCTAATGAACGAATGATCGGTAAACTATGTGAATATGCTTCCAAGAATCCTTTTCGTATTCCAAAGGTACACTTCTTTCACCGATGTTTCTGCTTTTTCCACATTTCGAAATCTTATTTTTATAAACAGGTTGTATGCTAGAATGTATTTTCAATTTACACATTCAAAAACTAAGATGATCCTGATTTACTGACGTCTTTGTTAGTTTTTAATTTTTCAATGAGCCATTATGTCATAGTCATAGTATAGGATTTTGGTGTGTTTTCTTTGTTTTTGCTCTATGTGATCATAATTTTTACTTGATTCACTTTATCAACACCATTGATGTTCAAAATCTAATTTCAACATTTTGATTTGTCTTTTTTTTTATTTAGATAACAAGTTCATTAGAGCATAAATTTTACAAGGATTTGCGAACAGAGCAATTTCACTCTGTAAAAGTTATTATGCTTGTCTACAAGAAGCTGATTATTTCTTGTAAGGATCAGATGTGAGTTACTGTTCAACTTGTTTAATGTAAGAAGGCAATAAGTTTATTTTTGACTGACCTCATTCTTGAATATTTTGAAACCGAATACATTAAGCTTGACCCGATACCCAAACGAGATAAACATAGACTTAAACTAAAATCGAAAATTTAAACCAGACATGAATCGATCCAAACTGAATTTAAACCGATTATAATCAGAACCGAAATAAATCAAAGGAACAAATGAATTCCAAATCAGTTGAAATCTCACACACATGTCAATCATGCATTGATTTCCACGTAAGTAATCTTAATTATTGTTAAAGCTCGTAAATTATCGAAATTACATTTTAATCCTTAAAATTGAAAAAGTTACCGAATGATCCCTAATTACAATTTGATTAAGCTTATACTGATCATTGTCACGCATTGTATAATAGTAATATCAATGGTACATTGTTTATCTTATAAGCCACCATAATTATTAATTCCATCTATATATTGTTTATCGATAACGCTTTTTAACTCGGATTCATACCATATTAAAAAATTAATTTTTATATCTTGGAGTGTCTAATATCTTTTAAAATTAAGATATTGCATGTAATAGTATTTATCAAATGAGTAGATTTTAAGTTGAATAGTATTTGTTTCGTGTTCGTTAAAATTTTGTAGTTTGATTTAATCCATTATTCGTTAAGCTTGACTAAAATTATCAATTTGAGATGAATTCGAAAACTTACAGTTGATTTGGGGTCTTAATAATTCAAAACGGTCAAATTTAAATAAGTTTAAAGCAACATAATACCATTTATTTTAAAATAAGGGATAAATCAAACTATCAATTTCGAAATAAAATTATTGAAATTTATAGTCTGATTTTAAAATCCCTTAACAAATATCGAAAATACTAAATATGACGGCGAGACTTAAGAATCTAAAAGTGTTTTGATTTCGAACCCACTAAGAACCATATATATTTTCAAGAAAAAGCCCCAAAATTTTACAGCCGCTAAGCGGCCGAGAAAAACCCTCGTAAAACCGGTTGCTAAACGCACCGCCAAAACATCCTTTTTTAGCCCTGCCTTGGGACTTAAATTGTTATCAAAAAATTATTAATTAATTAACATTCGATATACAATAGGTTTTAATATTTAATTTATTTTACTTAGGCATAAAAATAAATTTAACCCTTAATACTTATAGTTTTTATCATTTTGACCCTCATTCTTTATTTGAGATAAATTTAACCCTTAATACTTATAGTTTTTATCATTTTGGCCCTCATTCTTTATTTGGGATAAATTTAGCCCTTAACATAATTTTTTGACAAATATCTCATTTTTTAACTATCACGATAACCATACCGTTAAAAATTTAATGATGATGACATATAGTAAACATGTGATAATATATTTTAAATGATATGATATTTAACCTATCAAATACATACATATGGAATATAATTTTATTCCAATATAAAATATAAAATAATTAAAATTCAAATAAAATATTAAAACTTAATTAAATCTAAAATATTTTAGTTATTAAACCTTAAATAAATTTACTACTCTATTTTTTATATAATTTTGGAGTTTTAGATTTAATTAAGAAATTTTAGTATACTTTTGTTTTAAATTTAATTAATTTTTAATATTTTATTTAAATTTTAATTATTTTATATCTTATAATATAATAAAATTATATTTCATGTGTATGTATTTGATAGCTTAGATGTCATGTCATTTAAAATATATTATCATTTGTTATCATCGTTAAATTTTTAACAGCCTAGTCGTTATGTTAGTTAAAAAATGAGATATTTGTCAAAAAGACATAGGTTAAGGACTAAACTTATTTAAAAAATGAGGGCCAAAATGATAAAAATTCTAAACATTGAGGGTTAAAATTATCTTTATGCTCTTTACTTATAATGCTTTACTTTATTTCAAAAAAAAAAAGCAAGACTGACCGCCAAATCCCTAAAATCTTAAAATCTCAAATAGTCATTGTTATTCGATACCCAACTCTAAAAGTTTGCGAATTTTGTTTGATTTTTAACAAGTCGAGCTATTCCATATCTAACTCTAAAAGCTTACGAGCTACTCAAAAATATAATATATTAAATATTTTAAAATAAAAGTAAATTAAATTGTATGTTACTAAATAATAATAAGATCATAAGTGAGATAATGATCGCGAGTTAATTAAATCTGGCTTGATCAAACTTCGGCAATACTCGATTTCAATTATTAATGGGCCATTTTTGGGCCTATTTTGTAAGTCCGACTTGGTCAAATGTACGCAAGTCCATCCTTGGTAACATCTCTTTTTATGGCATTTGTGGGCCTATTTTGTTTGGGCTCTATCAGATTGGAGACCCTAATTTTGAACCATTAAAATTTTGACCATCCACAGAAAAATAAAATAAAAATGCTTAACAAATTTTCAGATTACTTTGATGCTTAACGTTTTATTTTATAATCTAAATAAAAAAATTATGATAAATATTAAAAACGTTATTCAATAAAAATACGTTACTGATATGTTTATGAATTTTTGAAATTTAACTTTTAAAAATTTAAAAAGAGAACTTTAATTTTATAAAAAAACACTTAAAAATCTTTAATTTTTCTAAACTCCAAACTTAAACTATAAATCTCTAAAGTCATTCCTTTCTATCACTGTCACAGACGAAGTCAAATGGGGGATGGGAGGTAGGAGTGAGTATTTAATCGAGTCGAGTAAAGTTAAAAAATTTTGAGTTATTCGAGTTGATGAGTCATATTTTATGATTCAAACTTTATTTGAAATTTTTCGGTTCGAGTCGAGTTTAAAAAATTCAACTCGAGTCGAATCGAGTTTTTGAGTTCCTATAAATATTTAATTGTAATTATTTATTATGTTATAGTATGGTTTGATTCCAATTTAAACGACTTTCTCTAATCATATAAGATATGTCTATATATTTTTTTTTGTATGTAACAATATTTCTTTATATTTTTATATATCAATGTATATATATCATAAAAAAATGATAGACTTATCTCAAACTTAAAAATTAATCCTTTAGTTATTAAAAATTTTGAGTTATTCGAATTTCCATTTTATAACTCGAACTTTATTTAATTTTTTTTCGAGTCAAGTCTATAAAATTTTGAGTCGAATCAAAACGAGTCATGTATTTTCGCCTCGAGTCGAGTCGAGTTATTCAGTTTTTTTGAGTCGAATCGAGTTTTGCTCGCCCATAATGGGAGGTGCAATTACCCTCAACTTTGATTGTGTTAATTATTTTAACTCATTGATAGTTTTAAAATCTTTATAATTTAATCTTTATCCCTCTCAAAAAATTTGCAAATCATCTGTCCCTTCCCCATGTCTTCATTTATGCCCCACTTTAAATTAGAGGATTTAGAGTTTAGGGTTTAGGGTATAAGGTTCTAGGTTAGGGGTTTTGGTTAGGGTTTAGGGAATTAAGGGTAGGGTGTATTTTTTAGGGTACGAGGTTTAGGATTTAAGATATAAAAAATAAGAGTTTAGGGTTTAAAATTAAAAATTTAAAAAAAATCAAAGGAGGCATGGAGAAGGGGCAGAGAATTTTTGTTCTTTCAAAAACGAGTTATTATTTCTTAAAATTTTTGAAGTTGAAGTTAATTAAAATAAGCTTTGATACCTATTTTTTTAGTTTAATCACTTTCTAAGACTCTTTGATTTAAAAATAATATTTTTAAATTAATGAAAATTATTTTTTATTTTTATGGCTTGGTTATTTTTAGAATCTATTTATTTAAAAATTAATTAACTTACCACTAGCTACTTTTATTTTCGTCAACCTCCACACTGAAAACCCTATCGCCTCTCGTTAACGATTGATGAATAAATCGTCTATAAATATCTAATAATAAAAAAATTAAATTTTTAACCGACGATTAAAGGTGAAGATGTTGAACGATAAGATATGTGATGCTTAGGTGGTGAATGGTGAATTGTTGACATGTGAAAGGTATCAGACGGTGAGAAAGATGTGATTTGAAGACTTAATCGAAAGAAATTATCCCACATATTATATTATAACTGTATGACGATATATTTTTAATGTCCGTTAATGAAAAAACTGATTTGTATTATAAAAATAAATTGTTAAACATTAAACTAAAAAAAATACAGGTTGACACTTTTTTAGCAGTTAAGAAAAAAACAATCGAAAAGACCTTCCAAAATTACTGTTGAATTATCACTGTAATTTTTTTAATTAGCTAATAGTGATTATAATTTAAATTATTGATAAATAATTTATGGATTAATTAATTTAAATTAAATATTATAATATATAAAAGTCTATTATAAAAATAATCTTTTTAAAATCTTTAATTTACGATGTCATTAAATCTTAAAATTATATAAGTATTGAAGGCTTCTTGGTCTCTAATATTTTGTTTTGTAATAATAATTTTGGTTCATATTAATTTAAGTATTTGTCAAATTAAGTTTTTATTAAACTATTCTCTTAAATTTTAGGATTAAATATTTATTATCTCCCTATTAACTTTAAAATTAGATAATTTAATCTCTTTTACTGTAATTTTAGTTTCATCCCCGATCATATAATATTATATTAAATTATTTATATTTTGAAACAATCTATTTGGCTATTAAATCAACATTCTAAGATAATCATTTTAATGTATAAGACATTGATATATTTTAGGATGAGTTTATTACGTACGTCTAATATCGTTAAACTTTACTAACGTTGAATATCGTTGAATATCAGTAAATTGATTAATAAATATTAAATTTTTTAAAGACTCAATATTTAATTATACTTTATTTAAAATAAAATTTATATTAAATTATATATATTAAATAAAATAAAACCCTTAAATCTTAAATCCAAAACTTAAAACCCTAACAATATAAACCATAAAACCCAAAATAAAAAACTTAAAACTCTAAACCCTAAACCTAAAACTCAAAATTTTAAATCCTAATCATGGTTTATAATTTATAGTTTAGAGTATCATGTTTCGAGTTTTGCTTTTTTATTTTACTTTAAAAAATTAAAAATATAATATATAATAATTTAAATTTTATTTTAAAAAGATTAAATTTTTAGTTTTTTAATTTTTAATATTTAATTCAATAATATTTATTAATATTTAATATTAATAATATCCGATGGATGTTATAAAATTTTCCTATATTTTAATTTGTAACCTCTGTAACGTTAATGCGTTGGTTATTTGTACTTGAAAATGACCACTGAATTCACCACTAACATATTTTTTTCTCTCTCTCATCAGAATTATCCCTCCTCTTGTGAGATTAGTTAATAATCCACTTTAATTATTTTAATCTAATTTTCTGTAGCTTAAACAATTGGTAGCCAACAATTTTAATTTCCCATGAAAACCATGCCTGGTTTTGCAGACGCCGACGAGGATGGATCTTTGGGTTGGGTAATATGGATAGGGATGAAACAACTTTTTCTGGTAAAGAGGATAAAATTTTAAGTAGGAAACAACTCAAATCTTGATATTATAAATAAAAAATAAAAAAATATTTTTATATAAAATTCGATATGAATTAATTAATTAATGACTCATATAATAATAGTCGTGTCAAAAAAATTAATATAATTGTCCAAATTATCATATTTTTCTCTTTTAAGTATCTAAATTTTAGGTGTCTAAACTTTTTTTTACCCTTTTTATGATCTAAAACTATCATTTCCCTCTATATTAAGGTAAAGTTAAGTTACTTATTTTAACAAAACGGGTAGTTAAAATGGTAAAAAAAAAAAACTTAAAAAGGGAAAACAAGATAATTGGGTATCTAAATATAAAAAAATAGTTTAGACATTTAAAAAGAAAAATTGGGATAACTTAGACATCTTTAGTATTAAACCTAAAAAAATTGTAAAATGAGAGTTACTAATTGACGAAAAAATAAGTGTTCTTATATTTACACACAAATTTTTAATAAAGATATTTTACGTATCTCAAACTCGAATTTTGATTAAAATACTATAACGTTTATCATTTAGATTAAAACAAATAAAAGGATAAAATTTTAAAATTTTTAATAAATCAAATATAATAATTTTTTTCTAAATTAAAGACAAAAAAAAAAAATCATAAACAATAAATTTTAAACCTAGAGTACATCTGAACCAAACATAAGTATCCTTATCCCATCTTTTTAATCCATCAAGGTTCCAACCTGTTTCCATTGTTTAGGAATAGAGTGTTGTGATTGTCTTCTCCTTTAGCGCTGATATTAGTTAGAACCTTACAATATTAATGTACAAATACGTAATTTAGATGTAGACTTTATACATTGGATTCAGATCCAAATTATTATCTGAGAGAGTTTATCGATCTAAATTTTAAATTTTAAGATTAAAATCTTAAAATATCGATCCGTTATTTAAATAATTCCTTTAATAATTTTTTATTTAAAAGATTAATATCCGATCTTGATAACATAAAAAAATATTTATGCATGGGAATGTCATTTTATTGTTGAATAAAATTGTAATGATGTCATGCGTACTTTTATTTCTCGCTAAAGAGGATAGTATATAGAGATTTTTTTAATTTAATTATCGATATTTGATATATTAATTAATTTAAATTAAATTTTACAAATGTTTATTAAGAGAATGATCTTTTAATTTTATTTTTTTATTTATAGCATTAAAATTTATATTTAGCATTAAAATTTAAGTTAGATTAAATGATTGCTTTCCGAGTATTTAACATCTTTGTTATGTTCACTTGTCCCATTTTTCTACGTCGGATAAAGGAATGGAAAGCTGTAATCTGTTGCTTGCCAACTTCATTTCTCTTTGTGATGGGCAGCGCAGGCGATACGTGTGCCCTAAGGACACGTTTCATGGGCCCTTCTAGGACATAATCACAAAAGCTTTTGTTTGGGACACAGTGCACCACTTGGCTTGCTATATCGCTATTCTTGGCTCATCAATTTCAACCATACTCAATTTACCAATACACCCCTTTTGTGACATGGTCTAATTACATAAATCACACTATCATTTTGAGTAGAAATTCTCTATCTTTTAATCGTGCTTTCATCCGTATATCATGTTAAGTTTGTTTTTTTTTTTTAATTTGAATTATAAATCTAACCCTAATTTTTTATATCCTAAACCCCAAAAAATTTACTATACCCTTAATTTCTTAATACCTAACCACAATCCTTAACCTTAAACCCTATACCCTAAAAATACATCATACCCTTAATTCTTTAAATCCTAACTGCAACTCCTAACTTTAAACCCTGAACCCACTAATTTAAAGTGGGACACGAAAGGAGACACGATCAAGGGACAGACGATTTACACTCGTATCATTTGTATCCAACTCACACTAGCGTAGATTATTGAAACTAAGTACGTAAAATATCTTTGTTAAATAATTTATTATATAATTAGATATAAGATATAAATCAGTTCAAAATTAATTAAAATAAAGCTTTAAAAATCGAAAAAATAATAAAAAATCCATTACATAGATCGCTATCTCACGACATCTTTAATATTTGATTTAATTAAGAGGTTTAATGATTCAATAGACATGTAATTTGAGGTGATAAAAGAGGGTATTTTGGGTGGTCAATTCACTACGAAGTTTCTCAACTACAACCAATAGGCCCCAAGAAAGAATCACTTTAGAAAATTGGGGGCAAATTTGGTACCTTGGTGAGAAAGCAACATCTTGTTATTTCCTTGTCCTAATCCATGCACTGTGGAACAGACTATAAATTCAAATCTCCCATTTCACCACACCATTAAAACCAGAAAGAAACAAAATCAAATTCTCAACAGATAAACCTCTTGAGTATCTAAATATGAGGCCTGCAAGCAACTCGACGGCAGCGACTACCGGAGCCGTGTTTCGGCACTGGAACTCTCCTCTCCCGTACCTGTTCGGCGGAATAGCAGCGATGCTAGGACTCATTGCTATAGCTTTAGTTATTCTAGCTTGTTCATGGAAGGAATCGTCGACGCACGGTGATGAAGATGAGGAAAAGCCGGCCAAGCAAGGGATGGCCGCCATGCCACTTGAAATGGAACCCAAAATTGTTGTGATCATGGCGGGTGATGAAAACCCGACGTACATCGCCAACCCGATTCGCCGTATCGAACAACAAGTTTGATGGCTCTCGGTCGATTACTAAAGGAGTTATAAACTTATAGCAAATCTTTTGTGTTTCAATCCTTTCTTCTTCTTTTTGGCAGCCATTTTCAAGTCCAGAAGATGGATGTAGTTTTGCGAGAATATGTAAATGTTGATGAGTATTTTGAAGATGTTAACATATTTATCTTCGATTTTCTTAATTTTTTAATATAATAAATTATAACTGTTTTGAAATTTTGAGATTTTATGTATTTATCTTTAAATTTATTTCTGAATCCGTCGCTGAATTTATGAAATTGTGCAAAGGCTTTGGTTATTGGTTTGTGGATGTCCATTATCCTAATGAAGAATTTAGATTCTATATTTGCAGAGTATTTTGGTGTCTGTCAATTTGAAGTTGTTTTCCAGTATTGCTTGTTCAATGTACTCTGAGTTTGCCAAATCTAGTTGAATTGATTGCCAAATGAAGAAGAAAAATATATTTTTAGATTTTAGTTTTTTCATGTAAATATTATGTAATAATTTTACTAAGGAAGAGTAAATATTAATCATCAGTTAATTAATTAGAAATTATTTATTTGTTCTTATCTTTTTCTTTTAGATCTTGGGATTTAAGACCCATTAGAGTATTTCTTTCCTTTGAGTTTCTTCTTCGCTCTCTAGATAGAAGTAGAAACTAAGTTTTGTCGAAAGAAACTTTATTAAAGACTAATGAGCAGAAGATTTAGACTTGAAGAATACTTTATTTTCATTCTTCTCGTTAATTTTAAAAGTGGTACTTTTATCGAGTGATTTTAATAAAAAATTATTGTTAATTTTAGATACTTAAATTTGAGAAATTTGTATGCATAATTTAAATGATTTATAAAAAAAATTTAAAATAAACAGAAGATCATGCTAAATAATAAAAAAATTATATACGATGACACTAAATACTAAAAAAATATATCTTTTGATGCTTTCTCTTAAAATTGAAAAGTAAAACGATTAAATTTGAATATTTTAAAGGGTGTAAATCGTCTACTTTTTTCTCATGCATCCTTTTGTGTCTCTGCTTTAAATTAGAGGGTTTAGAGCGTAGGGTGTAGGGTTTAAGATTAGAGGTTGTGGTTAAGGTTTAGCAAATTAGGGGTAAGATGTATTTTTAGGGTGTAAGATTTAGAGTTTAGGATATAAAAAATTAGGGTTAAGATTTAAAATTTAATATTTTAAAAAAATTCAACACGAGACACAAAAGAATGCATAAGAAAGAGGTAGATGATTTTTGCTTTAATTTAAAATAAACGTCATTTATATTTTTATTAGGACTCTTTAAATCTAAAGCAACAAAATTCAATTGTTTTTTTTTTACAAATTTTAATTCTATAAAAGCGAAGTGGTCAGTTTGCATATGTTTCAATATAAAATGACAAAAATCAATAAAAATAAAGCATATATAAAGAAAAATTTAAAATCACACCTAATATAGTGACAAATTTATCCTTTTTCTTTTGTTAATTCTTTTTTCCTGTTCATTTCTATAAATTAGGTCAGAATAGTCAAATAAATCATATATATAATTATTTATTTACTTGGTGAATCATTAGCAAACTCATATACAATGATAAAACTTAAATTATTTATGTATTTATAAAATTTTGATATATATGCCGTATAAATTTATTTATGTATTTATATTATAAAACTTAAAGAGTAAATTATCCAGTGACCATCTAATTAATTGGGTATATTTATTTTGGTTGTTGAACTATCAAATTCGTTAATCAAATAACTAAACTTATTAAATTGATCTATTTTGACAACTGTTGTTAAAATCTAAATGGGTGGATGATGAAAGGATGACGTGATAGTTAATAAAAATTTGTAAAATTATACATTTAGTCCTTATTTATTTATTAAATTATACAAATGTCTATTAACTTTCACATCATCCTGCCATAATCTCTCTGTTTGAATTTTAATGACGGTGATCAAAATAGGTTAATTTAATATATTTAATGATTTGATTGACGAGTTTAATAATTCAGTGATTAAAATAAGTATGTGCAATTAGTTAGATGACTACTGGAGTAGTTTACCTAAATTTTAATTATAAATTTTAAACTTAATCACTAACTCTAAATCAGACTTTAACCCTTAAAATTAAAAGATTTATAATTAAATATTATGTATCGATTTTTTTTCCAATATATATATATATATATATATACTACTGGATTAGATTGCGAGATGTGGTGGCTCGTAAATGTGGTGTTTCCTAATGTCAATATTGGAAGACTAAAAAGAAATAGACTTAGAAAATGAGCTTTTGGGTTGTTGTTTTCTCAGCCTCGTCAAATCAATACAAAGGAAAGTGCTGTTCCACATCATGGTCTTTTTAGTGGCAGACATTTGAAATGATAGTTGCCACAGCAAATACAAATTTGATGACATATCACCATTTACCTGAAATTGATTGGAATTCACACAAATTGTTGTTTATGAAATGGATAAATTATAAAATTCATCACTCAATTATATTTGTATTTTTATTTCGGTTACAGAATATAAAAGTTTTATTTTGATCTTTAATTTTTTAAATTATTTATGTTTTGGTCACTTTATCGTTAAATAATTAATGGGGTTAATGACTCGACACAGACAATTAAAACGATGTGGTTTAATATCAAACTTTTCTTAAACTTCTCTTCTGTTACTTCTTGCTTATTTTGTCTATGCAACTTTAACATTCTTCTCTGTCTCTTACGTGCCCTACCCAACTCTAGCATCTTATTTTTTTAATGAATGTTTTCATATATTAAGAGCAAAAGTAGAAGAACTACTATAATTTACAAAGTCAAAACCAGAAGCTCGTTATTGGATTCTTCAAACATTACAAAGTTGATTGTTTAAAGTGTCCATACGATCCATACTCTTTCGCGGTATGACTTTCACTTCAAATTTCAATATCTTTATTCGCAACGAGATGAATTTCTGGGGTTTGTATTGTATGATTGATTGTATGATTAAATTGAAATATTTTAAAGTTTAGTGACCGATATAAGAGTAAAAAGATAATTCAGTGATGAAACTTGTAATTTACCTATTTAATTTAATAAATTCGTCTTCTTTACTTTATGGTTATCAAATCGGCTGCTTTGGATTGTCCAATTCATACAATTTCAGTCAAAATTGTTAGATTTTGCAGCAATTTGGACGGCCACAGTGAGAGTAGTAGATTTAGATATAGATGGTGAGTTAAATGTGATGAATTACATAATAAGTGGATAAATAGTACAGTTTTTTAAGGAAAAAAATTATAGAGAACATATAGTATTTAAGTTATGATGAATAGGTTAAGTATATCAAACGTTCTTAATTTATCGTTTTGTATTTTTATAATCACCGATGTTTGATTCATTAGTCGATTAGTTCGGATGTAGTATTTAAGTTCTAACGAATAGGTTAAGTATACCAAATGTTCTTGATTTATTGTTTTGTAATTTTATAATTACTTAAGTTTAATTTATTAGTCGATTAGTTCGGATCGAGTATTGTAAGAGATATATTATAGCATTAATTCATCTAATTCAATTGACTCTATTTATAATATTAAATTTCGAACATAAAATATTGTTTAAGAGACCTAACACCTCATCGTACTAAACCTGCTAGTAATTGATTTATTTTCATAATTATTTAAATTAATTACTAAATTTTGATGCATTCTTATTGAATGATCAAATATTCAGCATTGTATAATTATATCCTTATGTCAAACTAGCTATCAAATATGACATTTTAATTCGAATTCAATAGAATAAATGATTAATACATAATTGATATTTTGAAGATTCTATTAGAATATTCAACACTCGAAAATCAGTTTAAAATAGGATAAACAATTATAATTTTTATCAAATATTGATTTACATATATAATAATCATTAATATATTCTCACATCACAATATATTTAATGTACACGTGTAGAATTAAGTTTGATATAATACATAATACCTAATCTAGATATCAAATCTTGAACCCCTGCGTTTGATATTATTTTATATTCAAATATATTAAAATTTACGACCTTTAAAGTGTTATAACGATACTAATTGAATTAAAATTTCATTTTTCGGATAATAATAATAATAATAATAATAATAATAATAATAATAATAATACAAAACAATTAGCATAAAATATTTTAAGTAAAAACTCATTGTTTCAATTTGATTTAGTGGGACACAATAAAATCAATCAAGGGAAACAAAGAAAAAAATTGCTAGTGGCTTTTAGACAATAAATGGCCATTTCTCTTTGAATTACTAAACCATGATTAAATAAGATACGATCAAATCCTAGCAATTGTGGGCGGATTTTTGTTCCCATATGTGAATACAAGCGTAGATATCATGATGTAATTTATTGAAGTCTTTTTGATTTATTTTGTTGGAAAATAATACTTTTTCGGTTTAAATTTTATTTACAGAATTTTATTGAAACATGTTTTGTATTTGAAATTTTATATATATATAAAGTTTATTAAAAGATTTATCTATTAAAATTAAACATGCGACGCAAATCTATCTGAATTTTGCTAAATGAATTCATGCATAAACTTATATAGTCTCCTACTAATAGTATTCATGGTGGGAGGGTGTAAAGTTTTTGTGTATTTCTTGTGGAGACACCCAAACAAATGTGGTATAAACAAATAAAATTACGGCAGCTAACACTATACATGAAAAGGTTTAATATTTTCTTTCAAAAAAAGAGTTAATATTATATAATAAAAATATATATTAAAATTATATATAAACACATAAATGTTTCCAACCACAAAACTATGTTTTTTTTTCTTTCTGGTAAGAGTAAATTAGAAAATTTTAAACAACATTTTTTTATTAATTACAGAGATATTATATTTTCATATCAGAATTTAAACACATACAAAATGAGATAATATAGGCATTTTCAATCATTAGAGAAATCAACGGATCTTACAAATTTAAACGTTAGGAATTCATCTTCCCATCATAAATACACTTCTGCAATTATTGGTATCGATACTCGAGATATCTGTATCGAAATACTACTTAAGTAGAAATAGTTGTTATGTGCATTTAATAAAGGGTATCGATACCATAAATCATGATATCGAAACGGGTTTACCTTAAAAACAAGGGGGTATCAAAACAACTTGAAGGTTGTGCAGAAACATTTTGAAACTGCCAAAACTGGTATCGAAACGCCTATAGGGCGTATCGATACTGGTTAACAAACTTTTGAAAATAACTATCATCCAACGGTCAAAACATTTAATACTTTTAAAATTCTTTAAAAAATAATTCAGGTATCAAAATATTGAGCTGTGGTATCGAAACGACCTTAAATATTTAATTTAATTTTTAATTTTAATTTTAAAGGGTGGTATCGATACAGCTTGGTAAAGGTTTCGAAATCAAAAATTACAATTTCAAATAGTATCAAAACGGATCTTGTATTGTATTGATACGCCTGGAAAAATTCAAAAACATTCTTTAAAATTTTAAGCATGGTATTAATCCATTATGGTTGGTATCGAAACGCCTGTACGATTTTGAATGTTTTGGCTTGAACAATCTTAAGAAAAACAGATTTTAGGTTATTGTTTTGACTTAAAAAATTTTGTTGACTCGTCAAATTATTTTGGCCATAAAAATTTATTTACAAAATAATCCTTTAACTTATTTGTTATACCAAAAATCAAATTTAGGTTTTATATCTTTCTCTCTCTATTTATCTTTATCCTTTTTTCTTTCCAGATTCTTTCATTGAATTGAAAATTAGATTACACTTGATTTTGAATCGTGGATATCAAAGAACAAACAGATTTTAAGCTTTCATTTTTGTTCTTTCTTCTTTTTTTCTAAGATTTCAATATTCCTTTTAAAGTTTTTTTATTGTACTCAACATGTTCTTTGTTAATTTAATCGTTTTTGTTTGCATTTCTTTATAAAAGTCATGTATTATTACGTTAAAATTTTTTAAGAAATTTGTACTCTTCTAGGTTTCTTTTATTTCTTCTTGTAAGTTTTGTCACTATATTTTGATTTTTGGACGGATAATTACTATTCTACAGATAATTTTTTATTGAATTAAAAGTTAGATTACATTTAATTTTTAATTGTCGATATCAAAGAACAAACAAATTTTAAACTCTTGTTTTTGTTATCTTCTTTCTTTGTAAGTTTTTAATAATCTTTTTAAACGTTTTCATTATACTCAACCTATTATTCATTAATTTATTTATTTTCGTTTGTAGTTCTTGATAGAGCTATGTGTCACGGCTCATAAACCCAATACTAGGTTGGTGCAATCAAATTCGTCTAAGTCTATCTCACCAAGGTTTTGGGCCTGTTAAATCCATCGGAATAATTCATTCATCCTATGTGAACACACCATGTGAACGTAATGGATTCTTATCATAGTTAATTGACAATATTCTTGAAATTATGCTTTGTAATAAAATAAGAATGTATCTAGGTCGTTAATGTAAATTGATAGTGATCGTTGGATGTAATATGAGCCAACTATAAATAGAGGTTCACCCTTAGAATTTACTTCATCATTGAGTAAAAAAATATTCACTTATATAAAGTCTTTTTTTTGTTCTGCCATTATCTTCTTCTTTTTTTCGTTTTTGCAAGTTATAAATTTTTTAGAATTTTTTTAAAGGTTTACTCAGCTGCATAAGGTTGTAAGGTTTTGTTAAAACGTTTCTAGATCCGTGACACATTTATGTACTTAATTTTTTTCTAAAAAATCCGTATACTCATAAGTTAACTTATCTTTTACCCTCTATTTTTATAAGTTTTAATTTTTTTTTTTCGAAATTTAATTTTTTCTTAGGCATAAAATAAGATAAAAACCAAAGAAACTTTTTTCAATGCTTTTAATTAAGAAATTAAATTTTAAGATATTTAATTTTTTATTTTTTATTAATTTTTATTATTTTATTAATAAAAAAATAAATAAGTATTTGATAACAAGTGCTTAAGGTAGAGAGTTCACAATTACTGTCTCATAACTGTTAAATTTTCACATATATATTTATAAAAGTAAGAAACAAAATCAACAATACTGAGGCTCTTCTTACTCTGAGAAATATAGTAATGCTAGAATCTCACATGTATAACAAATACCTTTAAGAATGAGTATTTATGAAGGCATCCCTCTACTTTCTTGTTGAGTGATAGAGAACAAGAGAGTCCCTCGAGCACCGTCGTCGTCGTCCGTCCGACTCGGGGTCGTGGTAACACGTCTGCGCGTATTATATTTTTAGAGCAAGTCAGTAAAAACTCTTCTCTTCATTTATCCAACACTTACTACCACTGAAGCTTGTTCAATTTTTGCTTTTTTTGCCAACACTCCTCCCGCTATCACTGAGGCTCGTTCTCCCGATATAATTAATGTTATTACCATTTAATCGACACGTGCAGATT
Organism: Abelmoschus esculentus; assembly: GCA_035048815.1. Lineage (NCBI taxonomy): Eukaryota > Viridiplantae > Streptophyta > Magnoliopsida > Malvales > Malvaceae > Abelmoschus > Abelmoschus esculentus. The sequence continues at coordinate 14,522,680 of JAUCBN010000036.1, forward strand.
ACTCTTATATTATTTTTCGATTTTGTACCTAGACGTCAGAGGTTATAAAGAATTTTTAGTTCTAATAAATCTCTACATGTTACCCATTTTATTAAATGAAAGCCTATTACTTATCCCGTTAAAAAAGAGCCTCGTATAAAGCAAAAAAATGTTATTATATTTTCTCGGTACAAGCGATATAAATTTAATTGTGTATATATTATAAAAAAAAAAATTAGAAGTAACTAATCGTAACATATACTTTTTTAAAGCTATCTATATAAGACAAATAAAAAAAAAAGTCCATATATAAAAATAAGTATAAATATTAACTATTCTTTTAGATATTTTAAGATTTTGATTTAAGTGACGGTCATTATTATTTGTTGTAGTTGTTAATCATTTTCTAAATTAAAATTATTGTTTAAGTTTTATATGTTATGCTATTTGTTTTTTATTATTCTCTAAAATTAAAATTATTAATATAATATATTATGTTACTTATTTTAGATAAATTAGAGTTTTATATATAGCTACATATATTTTAAAAATAATATAAAAATTAATTTCTTTTTACATGTAATTAGAACATAGAAAATTTTACTTAAATAATCAGTAATAAACTTTATAAATCTATAAAACTTTTATAAGAGCGCTAAATTATTTATTTATTAAAATAAAGGAAATAAAAATTGAATCACTTATGTTCTTCACACTCATAAATTAAACTATAGAAAAAGCTGAGATTTTTTAAATTATAACATAACACGATTGTAAATCACTTTAAATAACACCCTAATAAAATTTAAATTCGTTTAAAATTTCAACATAAATTATAATTAAAAATTAAAAATAATTTAAGAAAATATAAACATCTAAAATTTTTTAAAATCAGAATACTCAAATAAACAAAAAAAAACAATTTATTTAACTTAATTAACAATAAATTTAATTTTAAAACTAATTGTATGTTGTGATTAAACTAAGTATAAAGTTTTAAAATTTATTAAAATTCAACGTAAGAAAGTAAAAAGACTCAAACTCAAAAGTTATTTTTTTTTTTCTGTTTTCTCTGTGTTTTTTATAGAAAAAAAGACACCAATTAATGTTTAATAATAATATTTAGTGGTATTAAAAGGCAGGTAAAATTTTTATATATTTTAACCTCTTTAATGATAATGTGTTGGTTATTAATACTTAGCACTCAATTCACTCATTCCAATTCTAACCACTAACATATTTTTTTTCTCTCTCATCAGAATTAGCCCTCATCTTGTGTGATTAGTTAATAATCTACTTTAATTATTTTAATCTAATTTTCTGTAGCTTAAAAAGGTTGTAGCCTAAAATTTTAGTTTCTCATGAAAAGCATGCCTGATTTTGGAGACGCTGACAGGGATAGATCTTTGTGTTGGGTAATATGGATAGGGATAAATCAACTTTTCTTGTAAAGGGGATAAAATTTTATGTAAGGTTAATAAATTTGAATCTTAAAATTATAAATAAAAAATTGATTAAAAATTGTTTTTATAATTAGTTTATATAAAATTGATATGAATTAATTGATTAATGATTTAAGTATTGATGGTTATACTCAAGTTTTTAAACTATTTTTTTTTTATTTTAGGCGTCTAAATTTTTTTACCCTTTTTATGAACTTAAACTATCATTTCTCTTATATTAAGGTAGGTTGCGCCACCTATTTTGACCAAAAAAATGATAGTTTGAATACTTAAAACAAGTAAAAAATTAGACACTTAAAATAAAAAAAACGAGATAATTTGAGCATTTAAACAAGAAAAAATAGTTTAGACATTTAAAAAGAAAAATCGGATAATTTAGACATCTTTTGTATTAAGCTTAAAAAATTATAAGATGAGAGTTACTAATCGATGAAGAAATAAGTACTCTTATATTTACACACAAATTTTTAATAAAGATTTTTTATGTACCTTAAAATCGAATTTTGATCAAAATATTAAGATGTTTATCACTTGGATTAAAACAAATAAAATGATAGAATTTCAAAACTTTTCAAGAAACTAATATAATATTTTTTTTTCTAAATTAAAGACAAAACCCAAATATCCCTATCAAATTTTTTTAATACATAAGGCTCCAACTTGTTTCCATTGTCTAGGAATAGAGTGTTGTAATTGTCTTCTCCTTTAGTGCTGATATTAGTTAGAACCTTACGACGTTAATGTACAACTCATACGTAATTTAGATGTACACTTTAAACATTAGATTCAGATCCAAATTATTATCGAAAGAGTTTATCGATTTAAATTTTAAATTCTAAATTTTAAGATTGAAATCTTAAAATATCGATTATTTAAATAATTCCTTTAATAATTTTTGATTTAAGAGATTATTATCAGATCTTGATAATATAAAAAAAATATTTATGCATTGGAATGTCATTTTATTACTGAATAAAATCGTAACGATGTCATGCGTACTTTATTTCTCGCTAAGGAGGGATAATATATAGAGATTTTTTTAATTTAATTATCAATATTTGATATTAATTAATTTAAATTAAGTTTTACAAAGGTTTATTAGGAGAATGATTTTCTAATTTTAATTTTCTTTATTTATAATATTAAAATTTATATTCTTAATTTTATTTAAAAAATTTAATATATTATCTTAGTTAGATTAAATGATTGCTTTCCGAGTATTTAACATCTTTGTTATGTTCACTTGTCCCATTTTTCAACGTCGGATAAAGGAATGGAAAGCTGTAAGCTGTTGCTTGCCAACTACATTTCTCTTTGTGATGGGCAGCGCAGGCGATACGTGTGCCCTAAGGACACGTTTCATGGGCCCTTCTAGGACATAATCACAAAAGCTTTTGTTTGGGACACAGTGCACCACTTGGCTTGCTATATCGCTATTCTTGGCTCATCAATTTCAACCATACTCAATTTACCAATACACCCCTTTTGGGCCATGGTCTAATTACATAGATCAAACTATCAACTGGAGTAGAAATTCTTTATCCCTTAATCGTGTTTTACTTCGTACATCATGTTAATTTTTTATTTTTTAAAATTTAAATTATAAATCATAACTTTAGTTTTTATACTATATACCCTAAAAATAAATTCTACCCTTGATTCCTTAAACCCTGATCATAATCCATAACCTTAAATCTTATACCCTAAAAATACATATTACCCTTAATTCTTAAGCTCTACAACTTTTAATCTTAAATCTTATACCCTAAAAATACATAATACTCTTAATTTCATAAGCCTCACCACCACCGAAGCTCCTTCCATTATTGCTCTTCCTGCCATCACTCTTTTCGCCACCACTGATGCTCTTTCTCTCAATACAACTACTGTTGTTATCATTTTACTCGCATTTAAAGCCATTACCAATAACTAATCAACACGTGCAGATTCCTCTCACATTATTTTTCTGATTTTGTATATCAACGTCAAAAATCACAAAGAATTCTCAATTCCGGTCAACCTCTGTCTCTGTTTCTAATCTTCTTGCTAAATAAAAACCTATTGCCTATCGTACCAAAGGAGAGTATTGTACAAATCAAAAAGATGTCATTATGTTTTCTGAGTTAGGAGACATGAACTTGATTTGATCTGTATTTTACAAAAAGTTTTAGAAAAAACTAATCGTATCGTATACTTTTTTTTTAAACTCGTTATAGAAGACTTACGAATAAAAAAAAGTATATAGATGAAAATAAGTATTAATATTGACTATTTTTTAAATAATTTATGATTTTGATTTACATGTCGTTTATTATTATTTGTTTTAGTTGTTAATTATTTTTTAAATTAAAACATTATCGTTAAATCTCAAGATTAACATAGCGATTTAAACTGTCGTACAAAAAGTACCGCTACCCAGGGCTGATTTTATCGGCAAATAATCATCAACCGAGTGAGGATAAGTTTTTCCAAGTGACCACCGACAAAACAATAAATCAAAAAACTAGCATCGATTAAATCTCTGTGCGAACAACAACCGGTCGCTAGGGTATGTTGCAACATGCCATAAAGACAGACGAATCAAACCCCAAAACAAAAATAAAAACATGTCACAAGGACAGAGAAAAACGTGTCATAAAGACAGAAAAAAGAGATCCTTATTAAAATAAAATTAGAAAAAAAATAGATCTGGTGGTCGACAACCAATACTAAAATTGATTGTCGACCACCGATTAAAGAGAACGATCAAAACGAAAAACTAAAAAAAGATAAAATTTAAGAAAGGAGAACGGCGGGCTATAGGGTTTGAGAGATAATTAATATAACCTTTAATTTTTATAGTCTAAAATCGAGTATGATAATTTATTTTTCTGATCAAAATTAGGATGATCAAAAAAGTCGATCCAACTTGTCCTATTTTTATCCTTAATTAAATAACTAATTTAAATTAAATTTTATTATAGTCTATAATAAAATTGTGTAATACGGATCAATCCCGTTTAATTATTACGAAGGCCTAAAAAAAATAACAAAACAAAAAAAAGAATTGTCAAATAATTTCTTCGATCTCTAATTTTCATTCATTAATACAAAAATTTTAATTTTAATTTTTATTTAATAAAATAAAAGATTTGAATTCTGATTTATGAAAGGAAAAATATATTTAAAGTTTATCTATATATTGAGCATGGTTATCTTTATATTAAACATCTAAAAATAAAAAGATATTACAACTCATTTCATTCTTTAAGATTTAGAATTTAATCCTTATAAATATAAATGAAGTGCATTTTATAATTATACCTTTCGGTGAGAATACATATAACGAGTATGAACCATATAGCTTCATCGGTTGAAAGAACAGTAGTTGTTACTAGATGTCACGGGTTTGAGCACTAATACTGTCAGCATAGTGATTGAGCGATCAATGTCCAATGATTGAAAGTATATACTCTAAAACAGATACTATCATAATCATTGTAGCTAAATAAAAAAAATAATAATTACTATTATTAATAATAAATACCTTGACTCAAATAAAAAAAAATATAAAATCTCATTTTATTATACCGATTAATTATTTTGTAGGTAATTTAAATGCACTAAGATTAATGACTTTTAACCCCTAATTACCTAATGAACGAGGACAATTTCATTTTATTAGGTAGCTAACCATTCTCTTTCCCCTTCCCTTCTATTTTTCATTTGTGATTATTTTGATATTTTTTATTTTAATATTTTTTTCTATTGTATAAATATTTCTTAATTAATATTTAATAACTCTTTTTTTTTCAATTTTTACTTATTTTTATTTGAATTTTATTCTTAATAAAATATAAAAATATTTTTTTAATTTTTTAATCAAACAATTTTTAAATATATTATAAAATTTAATTATTTAAAATATTTAATGTAATTAAAGTTAAATTAAATTTTTTTTAAAAAGTTAATAAAAGATTATGAAGAATATTTTTAATGAAAAATATATTAATGTCTTTAAATAAATACAAAAGAAAAGAAAGCATGTTTTAAAAATTTGTATAGTATACATGATTTTCAACTTTAAATAAATTAGTTGTCGTATCCACTTTTTATAATAAACAAATAGAAGCTCCCTCATGTATTCTTAAAATAAAAAAATAAATAAAATAAAGATTTCATAATTAGTTTAATAGTAAAAAAATATTTATATTATAAAATAAATATATATCAATATTTACTTAAAAATAAGATATTTTTATTTAATAAAAACAAGTGAAATAAACCATTAATAATATATTTACCAAAAGTAAAGCATGCATACAAATAAATATGTATATAAAAACAAAACTCGACTAGATTAAAAAATATATTTTTTTAAAATTTAAATTATTTAAATTAAATCAAATAATTTAAAAAATAATTTTAAATCAAGCTTGAATCTTCAAACTTCGAGATATTTGATTTTTTTAATAACTCAAAAATATCTCTTTTTAATTGCATAACCTAATTGTACATTAATCGCTATAATTTAATTTCCAATTTTATTTCTTCTCATATATATATATTTTTTTAATTTTACCTTTTTCAATTTTCTTTTCTTTATAGACTTAACTCAAAAATAAATGCCTAAACTATACATTTTTTAAAATATGTGTCTAATATTTTTTTTTAGTTAAAATAAGTGTTTAAAGTATACATTTTTTCTGAAATAGGTGTCTAACGTATTTTTTTGCTAAAATAGGTACCTAAAGTTTCATTCCGTTAATGTTTTAAAGTAAGACCTTTAAAAAATTATCTAACTTTTAAATAGGTACTGAACTATATATATTTTTTTACCAAATAAGTTATCGATGAATGAATGTCCGAATGCAGTCCGTGTTGGACTCGAACATAAACCAAATTTTCTTATAACCTCGATATTCTGTGCTATTATTGACCCTGCGGTCCTGACAAAACCAAGTGAAGCACAACTACAAGAGAACATCGGATAATGTATCAGGAGAGCAATGCTTCTCCACCACTGCACCCAAATAGCCAAAAATTGATTCAAATCTAAGGCCATGTCCGGCTTGTGCTAGTTTCTTTGTCATATAACTTGAAATTTGCTGAATTTCTATACAAAACACCAAAGTAATTTCCGGTCCAATTAGCTTGAGGGAGATCGGTTATCACAAAAATATGTACCGGTCAAAAACCTTCCTGACTTAACGATTTTAATTTTTGCCTCAAATCGACTTTAAAATATTAACGGAATAAAATTTAGGTATCTATTACGACTGAAAAATACACTAGATATCTATCTCAGAAAAAATATTTACTTAGGCAATTATTTCAACAAAAAGAAAACATTACATACCTATTTTAAAAAAATGTATAGTTTATGCATCTATTTCTAAGTTAAATATTCTTTATAATATAATTATTTTTATATTACTTTTTATTTTATTTAATATAATTTTTATCCGTATCTTATATGTATTTTATATGTTTTGAATTTCTATATTTAATTTATCATGTTTAATTTATTTTTATTTTCAGTCTCGTTTTAATAGATAAAGAGAATTTTAACAAAACTTATAATTTAACAAAATAAAAATCATACCTAAAGTATTTGATAATAATAATAATAATAATAATAATAATAATAGTTTAAAATTCTATTTACACATATAAAAATAATACAAAGAAATATATATGTAAATATATAAAGAAAATCGTTTAAATTGGAATTAAAATATATTATAGTATTATAAATCATGCAAATAAAATTTGTACATAATCTTAAAAAAGCAAATCGGCCCAAACTCACTAAAGTCGATCTGAATCAAAAAAATTAAAAAAAATAAGTTACAAAATATGTTGACTCAACTCGAATAACTCATAATTTTTTAGTTGACTCGGAACGCTCCCCCTACACATACATGTCTTATTATCCCCTAAAAGTTGTAGTTTCAGTCTTCCTTTCACTCTACCAAACTAGAGCAGCATACTGCATAAACTCTGGGGAGGTGTTCATCTCAATCTAACTTGTAAAACTGACCAACAAACAAGCTTGAGAACTATAACAATAAAGAGTACATTTAAATAGCCAAAAACTCGATTAACCCCGCGAATTTCGAGTTCGAGCTAGCAAATCTAGAGCTGGAAAAGATTTTACCAATCAAAAGAATTGTTTCCTTGTGTACATAAGCTATCTGGTTCGGTACAATACATGCTTGCATATTCAGAGACAGACCAGCAAAATTTAAGAATCAGTAATTGTAATTCTACAATACAATGGGAGAAAATTAAAGAGAACTGATGTTGATGGGATATTGCAAGCCATTATGAACAAGCATTTCAACTTACCTAGACTCCGAAATTGCACATCTGCAGAAACTCCATATCGTTGTCCACGTATTTAGTCCAAAGGTTCTTGTATTGGTTCATAGCTATGTCTAACCAAGGTTTCATGTCTCCGTTATAATGAATGACTGCGGCATTGTTGATCTCATCCATGCTGATGCTTGGATTGTATCCGAGCCCGAGTACATGCCAAGATTTGTCTAGTGATTTAGTCAACGAGTAGAATGTGATCAGGCCAAGATTTGTCTAGTGATTTAGTCAACGAGTAGAATGTGATCAGGCCGGGTGGAAGAGTATCCAATTGCCATAGAGTTCGATCCTCGTTCTGGTCAAAACAGCAACTGAAAGTTAATCACATATCTGTTTGCAAACTTTAAAGTCCAAACCACAGTTCTTACCATTGGTATAAATGAGATGTTTACTCGAAATATGAAGTTGGAGAATAGTTTAATTCCTAGAAGTTCTTATTTTGATCATCATTTCTATGATTTCCAATTTTCGGTCCAAAAATCAACCTAATTCTAAAAGAACTAAGCACGAATTCTGCGAGTAAATCACACACTTACCAAGTTTTGCCAGTAGTGATATGTTTCGGTGCATTTTTCACGCCTCCAGGCATCAAGATCAAAAATATTCATCCCAAAAGCCCAAGCCCAAGCCTTAGGGTTAAACCTTTCCTTAATTAGAGGGTGTGAGAAGTTCAAATACCGAGAAAGACGATGAAACGAGCCAAAGCAGGTCTCGACAGCCCCATTTACCTTTCCAGCCAGATCTATCTTCCACAACCCTGTCAAGTCCTTCTGAACCACAACATCATCTTCCAATAACAAAATCTTATGCAATTTCGGGTACATTTCAGGCAAATAGAACCTAAGGTGATTCAACATGGACGTAGACACGGGGTTGTTTGACTTCAGGTTACTCCCATCTTTACTCGCATTCTCCATTGTTTTCTCTGGGCTAAACCTCTGCATCTTAGCAGACTCAATCTGCCTTAACAGCGGCACATAAGAAGAATTCAAGAAACTATAATCTTCAACTGCCTTCACCTCTAAATGAGCACCCCCTTCAACGGGTCTCATTCTAAACCAAACTTTCATCGCAGCCACATTCATCCTATCGGTCACCACATGGAACACATGTTTCCAGGGCTCTTCCGCATTCTTCAGCACGGACCTCACCACCACAGAAACTGCAATCACATTATCTGAAAATATAGCATAATGATACAAACTAGGATCCTCAAACTCAGCCTTAGGCAACTCTTCCTTATACTTTTCCGGATGAGCCACTCTCTCCTCCACGAGCCTCATTGCCAAGCAATGCAAACTCTTGGGAATTGATTTAGCAGCAATAGAGCTCCCCAAAGCTCCATTCTTTTTGGCCTTACCTAGCAATTCACTAACAGAGAAAATTGTATCTTTCAGCTTCTGAATTTTCAACTGATTATCATAATTCTCTTTCGATTCAGCTACCAAGGACCGAGCAAATTTCACTCGATCTTTCACTTCTTTCTCAAACTGCCTCAAAACATCCTCATCTAAATTCCCATCAGTTTCAAACAAAGAGGATTTATAACTCGGTTTCGAATTAAGATCTGCAAAGTTCTTAGCTAAATCATCAAACATTTTCAATTGCCTTGAATTCTCAAGCTTTAACCTCATTGCATAAGCTGCATATGCTTTCACTAACGTGCTGTGATCATTGGCTTGCTTGTATATCAAATCTAACCTTGTTTTGAGAGGATCTGAATTCAATGCCAGAAACGTTCTATGCATGTAAACATTCGCGCCACTTGGAAGACTCTGCTCAAAAACCCAAACAGAAAAAACGGTTAGATCATCGAAAAACGCATTTAAAACCCCATAAAGATTCAATTTTTGAAGTACCAAAAGCTCGGCTGAAAAAAAAGACAAATTGTATTCAAGAGAAACCAAACCCCAGACCATAAAACTGATAAAATCATCGGAAAAGTCCAGAAAGATAAAGATTCAGAAGAAATTAAAAGTGAACAGAAATGGAGGAAGTGAAATTACAGAGGATTGATGCGTCGTAGGAGGACGAGAAGTGATGAGAACGGAAACGGTGACAATGAAGAGAAGCGAAAACATGGCTGAGATAAAGATCCTGTAAGAAAAGAAACTGCGGAAACCAGCTCCAAGTCCGCCTGATCCTCCGCCGCGACTTCCCCTGACGGCAATAGCCATTGAATTCAGCTCCTATCCGCTGCTTGGTCCCTATGAACTGATCAGTAAAACTGGAATGTGTTCAAACTTCGAAGTGGAAGATTATGAACAATAGAAACAGTGAGATCTGAGATTTGATAAGGAAGATGTTTTAAGATCTCATTTCCGTGTCGGTGTTATTAAAATTTTGTATGAATTTAGGGTAAAATATAACAAAAGACACTCAATTATAAGTAATATTATAATTAGTTATTTAATTATTAAAAGCTATATTTTAGTCATATAATAGAGTAGATTAACCAATTAATAAAGATTATACTTGTATATTTAATTATAGACAATGTTATATTTGAGTTACCCTTCATATTTAAAATTTTTTATCAATTTATTTATAATTAATAATTTTAAATGAAGTACTTTAATATTGACGAGGGTATACAAGTGATTTGAGGGAAAATGACCAAATTGATGAAATTTTTTAAACATGAAGGGTGACAGTGACATAATCGTAAACTTACGTATAATTAAGTGACCCAAATATAACATTCAATAATTAGATAACCCAAATATAACTTTACCATAAATAAGTTACCCCAAATATAACTTTTAATAATTAAATTATTTGATACAACCACTTATCGTGATAAAAGTTATATCAAACTTTTTATAAATCTTAAATCTAATCTTAATTTTATTTAAAGCTAAAATATAACATCCATATTTTTTCCAAGTTTGACCCAAATTAAAACCAATATAACATCCATATTTTATTTAATCTTATCGAATATTTGAATTTTTGGATCAATAATATAGTGATCTGTGTCCGATCCGAAAAAAGCGGATGTTCGATTATCCAAAAAATATAATATGATTATACTAATTTTTTGAATTTTAGGTTGTATTTATAAAAATTTTATAATTTTAAATATAATAAACAATAAATTATTAAATATAATAAAATTTACAATTATAAAAGTTTTAATTTTTAAATTTTTTAAATATAAAAAACACTAAATTCTTAAATAGAACAATATTAATATTATGAAAATTTAAATATTTTAATTTTCAGATTTTTAAATAATTCAAAACTTAAAATTTTATGATCCGTATTCGATTCAGAAAAGTTAAAATCAGATAGACCTCCGCATCTTAGGCCGATAATGGCCCAAAACATCCGGCCATTCACAACTAACGAAGTATGGGCAGCCATACTCTCAATTACCCTATACTTCAGTAATATTAAAACACCAGAGAGATTTTTAGATCGAAAGGAGAGAAATAAAAAAAAAAGACTGAATTTATAAGTAGGTGTTTAAATTGTATATATTTTAAAATAAATATTTAATGTTTTTTTGTTAAAATAAATGTTTAAAATTTTATTCTATTCGTGTTTTAAGGTAATATCGTTAAAAAATTTTCACTCAATAATAAATTGACATCTAGTTTTTATTTTTATTTTAAAATAAATAAAAAATAAAATAAATTAATTTAAATAATATTCTAAAATTTTCAAAAATCACAAAATAGTTCCAAAATTAAAATAAATTAAACCTTAAAACTAAAATTGGTGTCATTATCGCCGTTGATAGTCTTATTAGACCCCGTTGTCGTCATCATCTTAGGTCATCGCTAATTTTTTTTAACCACCCATCGTTAATAATCGACAAGAAGGATTTCAATCAGACATCGAATAATGAACATAAAATGATCTAGTCCTTCAACATCTGATTCTAAGGTATCTCGCTAATTATCGACAATGGGTAGTTGAGAAAAACAAACAGTGGCCTTAGGCAAGGGCCGAATCCAACGAGACTATCGATGATGATAATTGTGTCAATTTTGAGATTTTAAGGTTTGAGATTTTCAGAATTTGAGAATTATTTTAGAAAATACGATTTTTTAAAAAATTATTATTTTTATTTATAAAAAATTAAAATAGATACATGTTAAATTATTATTGGTTAATGATTTTTTAATGATAATACCTTAAAACACAAAAAAATCTTTAGGCATTTATTTTAGCTAAAAAACTATTAAACACATATCTTAAAAAATTATAGTTTGGGCACCTATTTTTACGGGTGTTTAAAATTACCCGACCCGACTACCTGAAACAAAAATGACAGGTAATTCTCGAAAAGAAATTACCCGGCCGAGCTGGGTACCTGACCCGAGAATAATTAGGCCGGGCTTGAGCCGATTTTTTCTAATTACAAGGTACCCGACCCGACTAATTTTAAATTATATATTTTTTTTAGTTTTAAATTATAATTTTTATTGTAGCTTCCTTAATATTTGTATATAAAATTAAATTTAAATATTTAAATTAATTTTATATTTGTATTATATATTTTTAGTTTTAAATTTTTAAAATATATTTTTATTAATTTATTAATATCGAAAGAAAAACGATATTAATATTTTTATTATCGTTTTAATGATAAACTTTAATAAATATATATGTGTATATATATTTAAATATTCTAAAATCAATTTTAAATTATTAATTTTTATGTTTGTTCATATATTATAATTTTTTAAAATTTGTGTTTAATATGTTTTTTTTAATTTTAAAATAAAAAATAAAAAAATAATATATATATATGAACCGAGTACCCGAATTTTGCGGGTAACCGATAACGGTCCCCAATATAAATGGAATGGGACATGAGTCGAAAAATATTACCCGAAGGAACTGGATACCCGGTTTTTGGGTACCCGATAATGAACACCTCTACCTATTTCTGAGTTAAGCAATTCCTTTTTAATGGTATTACCTTAAAACACTAATAAAATACAACTTTAGATATCTATTTCAGCCAAAAAAATATTATGTACCGATTTCATAAAAGGGTATAGTTTACACACTAATTTTTGAGTTAAGCATTAAAAAACAGGAAAAAAATAAAAAAATAAAAAGAAAGAGATTGAAGATTTTTGGTAAGTTTTAAAGAAAACGAAGATAAATTTAAGTTTAGGAGTTTTAGACGAATCATATTGACCCTTTGTTCATCTTTTATCCGAAGTAGATAACAATTGTCATCTCTGACAAATGATGATCTAAGTGTTGGTTGGATAACCATACTTAGTGGTTCTTTTGAACCGTTTCACATGTTTCCATTATTCAAAACGTGGACATGAAAACTTAAAGTGCATGGTATTCTCGGACATTCCCACGTTCAACACTTTGTGGTCGGTTAAGGTGATAGTGTCAAAAAGTTAAGGGATTTTTTTGTTCATTTGGTTGGTGATTTTGATGGTAAATCACCTTTATAAATATCAACCTAGCCTAAGGTCCCTAAGCATAAAAAAATACAGAATTACATATTTCATCTAATGAGTTTTTGAGTGCTTAGAAGATTTTGGCGTTTTCAGTTATTTTGTAGACGAGTTCTACATTTTAACGATTGTTTGAGGTGTTACCACGGTGGTCCGATGAGTTCGATGGTGGTGCAACCACATCTCATTTTGGCATACGGTTTTGATAATGGCTAGTGGTATTTATTTCGATCTTTTCTGCTGCATTTTTGTTCGTTTAATGCTTACATTTGGTATCAAAACCAGGTTAAATCTTTGCCTTGCCATGTCAATTTTTCTCAAAATTAATGTTATTTCGATCTTTAAATCTAAAAATTTTGAGAAAAGTTATGTTGCAGAAATTTTATTTTAAAACCATAAGATTAATTTCTAAAATTTATTAATTTATTTTTAATTAAATAAATCTTAGAAATCAATATATAGTATGTGCCTAAATTAGGATATGTTATAACTTATTCAGTAATTAGTTATATACATAAAATTATGTATATAAACCTTAAGACTTATTGCATAAAGCTTTAACAATAAAACTTTAAGATATATCTAGGGATCCAAATAATTTATTTAATTAGAAAATTAGCCACAACAACTTTAATTAAATAAAATTATATTAAGGATCTCATAAGGACTAGACATAAAACGTTGCATAAGTAACACTTTAAATAATGTTTAGGGTTAATATCTAGCTAAGTAATTTTAATAATTTTATTTAGTTAAAGACTAGCCACAACATCCTTAGTTAAATAAAATTATTAAAGTTAAAAATCACATACAAAAAGCTTAGATATTAAATCCATTTACGTTAAGGTAAAAATTATTAGATGAATTTTTATAATAACCCACAGGATTTATAAAAATAAATTTAATAATTTTTATATAAAAGATAGAAAATATTCTATCAAAATAAATCTAATTGAATTAAAAATTTAGCCTACGTGCAATTTTTATATTATTAGATTCATTATTTCTATAATTTACATTGGTAAATTATAGCTTATGTTTGCCTCAAATTTATATTAAGAATGCATGTCAATTTATTTTGCAGTATTATTACCTGTCAATTAGGGTGTATGGATATTGACTATGCTATAAGGAAATCTGAGCCACAAATTAGTGACACCAACAAATAGGTTGATCTTGCTCTATATAAAAAGTGGGAGCGATCCAATCGCTTAAGTATTATGTTCATTAAGATCAAGGTTTCTGCTGATGTTCGTTGTTCGATTGAGTATTATTAGAATGTCCAAGAGCTATTAAAGGCTATAGAGAAACAATTTTAGACTTCTCAAAAGTCATTAGCCAGCACCTTAATTATGAAATTTACATATTTAATGCTCACTACGGTGAAAGGTGTGCGTGATCACATCAATAAGATGCGAGATTTGACAGCTCGACTTAAAGCACTTGAGGTTGAAATGTTTGAATCTTTCCTGGTGCACTATATATTGAATATTCTTCCTCCTCAACACGTGCCATTTAAGATCTCTTATAACACACATAAAGATAAATGGTTTATTGATGATATTTTGACCATGTGTGATCAAGAAAAGGGTAGGCTCGTACTAGAGATGGGAGAGAGTGCCCTGACGGTTACTCAAGGAAAAAAATCAGTCCAAGCCAAGTAAAAGGGAAAGCTAAAATGCAACCCCAAGCTGACATCAAGAAAGAGTCCACGTGTTTCTTTTGTAAAAAGAAGGGACACATGAAGAAGGATTGTGTCAAGTATAAGGGTTGGCTTGAAAAGAAAGGTAAATCAATCTCATTTATTTGCTTTGAGTCAAATATGGTTGATGTTAATTATAACACATGATGGATTGATTCTGGTTCTACAATCTATGTCTCAAATTCCTTACAGGGATTAAAAAACTTGAGGGAACCAATTGGAGCTGAGCGATATATCTATTCAGGAAACAAGATGCAATCGTATGTGGAAGCTATTGGGACTTGCGAATTAGTACTTAGTAGTGGCTTTTTTTTAATTTTAGAAAAGACCTTTTATATTCTTAGTTTCTTTAGAAATTTAATTTCTATTTCAAGACTTGTATCATTGGGTATTGTTTTAATTTCTCAAATATTAGTTTCAATTTATTTTATAAATCTGAAAATTGTTGGAAATAGAATTTTATGTGATGATCTTTATTCTATTGATTTACAAAATAATGTCACTCATTATGTTATGCACATTCAAACTGGTACTAAGTATTGTGTTATAAATGAAGATTCCTCTACTTTATGGCATCGAAGATTAGGACATATCTCCATTGAAAGGATTAAAAGATTAGTAAATGATTAGGATACTCAATACCTTGGATTTTACTGATTTTGATACTTGTGTAGACTGCATTAAGGGTAAGCAGACTAACAAGTCAAAGAAAGGTGCCAAGAGGAGCTCGACCATACTAAAAATCATCCATTCTGATATATGTTGCCCAGATATAGATGTGCAAGGTCAGAAATAATTCATCACTTTCATAGATGATTACTCACGATACATGTATCTCTATATGCTTCATCATAAAAGTGAAGCGTTAGAAGCCTTTAAGGTTTTCAAGGCTGAAATAGAGAAACAATATGGTAAGCAAATAAAGATTGTGAGAGCAGATAGAGATGGTGAGTATTATGGTAGATACATACAAGATGGACAAGCACATGGTCCATTTGCAAAAATTCTTCAAGACAACGGTATAGTTGCCTAATACACCATGCAAGCTCGCCTGATCAGAATGGTGTAACGGAAAGAAGAAATCAAACTTTAATGAACATGGTGCGAAGTATGCTTAGTAGCTCTAAGCTATCTAAGTCTTTATGAGTTGAATCTCTCAAGACGGCTGTGTATATATTAAATCGGGTCTCAACCAAGGTTGTCTCAAAGACACATTTAGAGTTATTCAAAGGTTGAAAATCTAGTTTGCGACATATACGCGTATGGGGATGTCGTCTGAAGTAAGAAATTATAACCCTCAAGAAAAGAAACTGGACCCAAGGACTATAAATGAGTATTTCATTGGATATACCAAAAATTCTAAAGATTACAGATTCTATTATCCATCTAATAGCACTAGAATTGTGGAATCAAGAAATGCAAAATTTCTTAAAAATGACTCAATCAGTGGGAGTTATCTGTCTCGGGATTCAATACCCGTAGATCAACCATCTACTTCAAGTGAGAGATTGGTTATCATATATAACACCCCTTAAGCTCAATCGGATGTTGAACAACCAATCAATGAAGTTCCACAAGCTGCTGAAAATACTCCAGTAGATCAAGTTGTTCAAGAAAATTCAAAAATTATTGAACAACCAGTTGAACAACATGATCCACAAGAGAATGTTGGTTCAACATTAAGAAAATCTATTAGAGAAAGAAAATCAACAATTTTTAGTGATTATTTTGTGTATTTACAAGAATCTGACTATAATGTTGGAGCTAAAAATGACCTTGAGTCATTTTCAAGTGCCATGAGCTGCAATGAATCAAATTTATGGTATGATACTATGAAGGATGAGATGAATTCTATGAAGAGCAACGGAGTTTGGGATCTTGTACCGTTGTCTGATGGTATAAAAGCCATTGGAAAATGGGTCTTCAAAACAAAAAAAGGACTCAAAAGATAAAATAGAAAGATATAAAACAAGACTCGTTGCTAAAGGATTCACTAAGTGAAAAGGAATCGATTGCACTGAGACTTTTAGTCTAGTATCAAAGAAAGATTCCTTACGCATTATGTTAGCATTAGTAGCTCAATTTGACCTTGAGTTACAATAGATGGATGTGAAAACTGACGTTCTTAATGGTGATCTAGAGGAAGAGGTATACATGAAACAATCTGAAGGTTTTTCCTCTAGTGATGGTGAACACCTAGTTTGCAAGTTAAAGAAATCTATATATGAAATAAGCCTCTCGACATTGGTATTTAAAATTCAATGAAGTTATCTCTTCATTTGGTTTTGTTGAGAATATCATGGATCAATGTATATACCAGAAGGTCAGTGAGAGTAAAATTTATTTCCTTATTCTATATGTGGATGACATTTTCCTTGCAACAAATGACAGGGGTATGCTACATGAGGTGAAACAATTTCTTTCTAAAACTTTGATATGAAAGATATGGATGATGCATCTTATGTCATTGGTATTAAGATACATCGTGATAGACATAAAGGTATCTTAGGTCTATCTCAAGAAACCTATATCAATAAAGTTTTAGAAAGATTTCGGATGAAAGATTGTTCACTTAGTATTACTCCTATCGTGAAGACTGATAAGTTTAATCTGAATCAATACTCGAAGAACGAATTTGAGAAGGAGCAAATGAAAAATATATGCCTGATGTATGCTCAAGTCTGTACATGACCTGACATTGCATTTTTCGTTGGAATGTTGGGAAGATATTAGAGTAATCTAGGTATAGACTACTGGAAAGTTGCAAAGAAGGTTTTGAGATATCTCAAAGGGACAAAAGAATAAATGCTTACATATAGATGATTCGACCATTTGGAAGTGATTGGCTACTTCGATTCAGACTTTGTTGGTTGTGTTGATTCACGTAAATCAATATCAGGTTATATATTTATGTTTACTGGTGGAGCTATATCTTGGAGAAGCATTAAGCAGGCCTTAACTATGGAGGCCGAATTCGTTTCATGTTTTGAGTCTACCTCACATGGAATATAGTTAAAAGAGTTTTATTTCTGGGCTTAGACTTGTGGATTCAATCTCTAGGCCATTAAGGATATATTGTGACTATTTAGCTGTTGTCTTTATGACTAAGAACAACAGAAGTTGAAGTCGAAGTAAACACATCGACATTAGTATCTAGCCATAAGGAAACATGTTAAAGAAAAGAAAGTGGTCATTCAGCATATTAACATTGAGCAGATGTTAGTTGATCCTTTGACTAAGGGCGTGCCACCATACAAATATAAGGATCATGTTGTCACTATGGGACTTGTTCCTACTTTGTAATTTTCATTGTAAGAACAGATCTATTGAAACTCTAATAAAGTTTGATGTTTCTCATTTATGTTGTATATACATTAAGTTAATTGTTTCGAGAAATATCACTAAAGTTTGGACCTAGAATAAACATTGGGTTTATTCATTAAGTATATGGGCAATACGAACCAAGTGGAAGAATGTTGGTTGGATAACCATATTTAGTGGTTCTTTTGAACCGTTTCCCATGTTTCCATTATTCAAAACGTGAACATGGAAACTTAAAGTGCATGATATTCACGGACATTCCCACGTTCAAAACTTTGTGGCCGGTTAAGGTGATAGTGTTGGAAAGTTAAGAGGTATTTTGTCCATTTGGTTGATGATTTTATGGTAAATCACCCTTATAAATATCAACCTAGCTTAAGGTCCCTAAGCATAAAAAAATACAAAATCACATATTTCATCTAGTGAGTTTTTGAGTGCTTAGAAGATCTAGGCGTTTTCAGTTATTTTGTAGCCGAGTTCTATATTTTTACGGTGGTTCGAGGTGCTACCACGGTGGTCCGACGAGCTCGACGGTGGTGCAACCACATCTCATTTTGGCATACGATTTTGACAATGACTGAAGGTATTTATTTCGATCATTTTCACTGTGTTTTTGCTCGTTTAATGCTTACACTACGACGTTAGGGATAATCGGTGTTGAGTTGAGAGAATATATATTTTTTAATTTTTGCAAGTATGTGAATTTTTTTTAATGTTATTTAAGCTATATGCATGAAACAATATCATTTCTCACACGTAACCGAAAATCTTTATGAATTTTTAGTTATTTTATAGTGTCTAGACTACCAAAATATTAATAAATACCCCATTTTCTATATTTTTAAAATTTATCCTATTTTTACTTTTTTTTTACTTTTCCTTCTATTTTGCATATACAAATATTTTATAATAAAAAATTCAAAAGAAAAGAAAATACTCTAAAAAAATATGCGCTCTTAATGAATTTAAAATTTAAAACGTAAAAGAATACGAAAAAAATAAAGATAATCAACTTAATCGATGAGTAAACTATATTGATACGATTACACCGACTTTTAAACCAAACCACTTAGATCACAGAGCAAATTCTATGGTTTGGGATTTTTTTTGCATTAATAAAAGGTTAAGAAGCAGACTAACTCGTTCTTATCATCTTCCTATCTTGTAGTGGAACTTACTTTTATGATCACCAAAGTTTCTTGGTCGGATAAATAATTCACAAACTCAAAGACAAAGGCAAATGGTGGAGAAATAAATGTTGGTATTTGCTATTAGGTGAAATTATAGATTTTCAGATCATTTTCAATTAAAATAGGCTCAAACTTTAAGGTGTAGTCATTACATAAATATTATAGAATATATATTTATATAAAAAAATTAAAAAATGAATTTTATTATTTTAATTTTATTTATAATTAAATATATTTGGTTGGTTATCGGATTATTCATTTTTAATTTTTATTTTTTTAAAATTATTGGTTCTAGACCCATTAAAAGCATTTTTTTTAGCTATTACTCTTTTTTCGGGTAAGATTTGGATTAAAATTAAGATTTAAAAAAAGAAAACACTTAAAACTCGAATATTTAGTTCTTACATGCAAGTTATGATATATAGAATACTATTGCTTTTATGTTTTTTTTCTCACTATATTATTATTTTGTGTAAAAATCGTTATTAATGTTATTTTTTTATGACCAATTTATTTTTTATTTTTAATTTTGGTTATTAAATCATTATTTCCTGTAAGATTTCTAATGGCGAGTGATCGAAATAAAAAAAAAAAAAAAACATAACATTAGTGATAATTTCATCAAAACTAATTGTTTGACGACCAAAACAAAAATATAAATAATTTAGTGACTAATGATATTTATTTACCCTAAAATATTCATATTAGAAGCGAGTAAAGAAGCTAGATAAACCGAAAGCTGAATTAAACTCATAATGTTTGGATGAGTCTACCACGTGCGTCGAATACCGTTGAACACCACTAGCGATGAACATTGTTGAACACTATTAAACTAATTAATAAAAATTAAAAATTTAAGGGACTCAATGTATAATTAGTAATTATTTAAAACAAAATTTTAATTAAATTATTTTTTATAGGAAAAGTTACACAGGTAGTCATTCAACTATCATCATTTTTTTGTATTGGTCATTCAACAAAATTTTTAGTGATAATCGTCACTAACATTTTATTTTATTCTCATTTTGATCATCTTCCATTATATATTTAACGGAAATTATAAAATGACATGATTTAATAATAATTTTAGTTTCTAAAATAATTATACTATATCAATTTAATCCTAATAGAAAATAAATCATCAAATATTTGGATTAAACCCTAAATTTTTCATCTCTTTTCTTTTTTTCTTTACAACACTACTCTTAAAATTAATTAACCAACTCACTTTTTATTTCTTTTTTTTTTTTGTCTTTGGACAACTTATTAAGTTTTAAATTATAAAACACCATTTAAATTTTATTATTTGTTTTTTAAAATCTAATTTAACTTTTTCGATTCTTTAAGCTACTCGTATGCATTATTTTTTGAGTCAAATTTGTACAAATATTTTAACATTTAACATATAAATATTAAAATAAAGCAATGTTAATTGAAAAATTATTCCTCCAATTCAACGATTTTTTAAACGTTTATTCTAATTCCAATCAAATTTATTGTACGCAAAATTATTGTTTTTTAATAATAAACTTACAAAACAATAATTGAATATCAGTTTCTTTTTAATGATTATTGCATAATTTATGTTTTCACTTTATTTAATGAATATCTGTAAGACTGTAACCGATTACTATGTTTCAATTTTACATATTATATGAATTAAAATCTACACACAAACAATATACAACTTAAAGAAAAAATATTTTTAAAAAGCATTACATAACAACATAATAATATTGTAAAAACAAATAATATTATTGGTATTGTTTAAACTATTAAACCACATAAAATGTACTTATAGCTATACTAAACCCTGAATTTGTGATTAAAAACTCATTTATTTTTAATTTTTTTCATACACAATTAAAAAATAAATTTAATGCAGATCAATATAACTCGTTATTTCTTGAACAACTTAAAACAGTTAAAATATAAAATTAATAGAGTTTTATTATGGTTTCTCTTTATTGTATGGGTAAAACCAGAAAGTTAAATATAAGATTTTGTTATGATTTTCTATCTTTTATTATCTTTATTTTTATTAACTAATTGTTTCAAAGAGGCTCGATGGCAATTGATGGAGAGAAAGAAATGTGATTGTTGGGTTTTAAATTTAAAGAAAAGAAACTGAAATAACAAAACCTTGATAAAGAGTTGAACATAACAAAAAAGGAAAAATATAGAATGATTGAAAGATGTGAAAGGGAACTATTTTCGGGGATAAGCATTGTTTGTATTATTATGCAGGTTTATATAAAAATATAAGAACTTATTTGATGAGTTTTTTTAATAAGATTAAATTAATATAATATCATAAATTTAGGGATTAAAGTTATTATTAAACTATGTCATAGTATAATCTTATTAAACATTTAATGTTTGATGACCAAAATAATATTAAAATAAAATATTAGTGATAATTTTGAACAAAAAAAATAATTGAGTGACCAAAACAAAAAAAAATATGACAATTGAGTGACCACCCTTATATTTATCCCAATAAAAAAATTAATTAAAATTTTATTTTAAATAATTATTAATTATATGTTGAGTCCTTAGAGTTTTTAATCTTTATTAATTAGTTTAATAGTGTTCAACAGTGTTCATCATTAACAGTGTTCAGCGGTGTTCGACGCCCATTATAGAATTTTCCCATAATGTTTAGACGATTAATGATTTATAAGTTTAAAAATTATAATTACTCGAACTGAACTGAATTCTATTTATTTAGCCTAAATAAATATAAAATATAAAACTCAAAATTGATATTAAAATTGACCGAACCGATCCGAACCAATCTCTCACCCAAGTTTAACCACATATATTGCAGCAAATGGGACTACAATGATATCATAAGGAAATTAAGAACAAGCAAGAAGAGAATAGTTTAGAGGATATTTAAGACATGCTCAAAACATGTTATTCTCGTTTCCTTACATGTTGAAGAATCAAAAATTTTGTGATTGAACTGATTTAGGATAAACCATGTTCCAAGGCTACATCTTCCAGTTCCAGGTTCATCGAACTCGAGTACGAGTGACTCAATCGCATATTGGAAATCATCCGGCGAAGTTCATAGGCTTCCTCTTTGAGCTGAGTATTCTCTTGAAGGACCTTTTCATGGCTATCCGAGACCTGGTTCAGCTTACCTATGAGCTGGTGGTTCTCATTCCTCAGCCAAACCACCTGTGCCAAAAGCTCGTCCAGGTGCCTCTGTTTACGCATACGCGATCTACGCGCGGACTCTCGGTTCGATATCCTCCTCCTTTGCTTCCTCTCAATGATGAGGCTTAGTTGTCGCTCGTCGGCTTCATCGGAAGTCGAGTTGCTACTGATACACGACAAGTAGTGGCCAATTTGGTATAATTGAGGAGGGACAGAGAGATTATACGTCGGGTCGGAGAACCGTTTCGACTCGAAATATGGTGAATATGGGTATGGATTGGAAGGGACTAGGTATTGGATACCTGAAACTTCACTAGGCTGCATGGTGTTCAAACTCTTGTTGGAAGGGGAAATGAAGTGTGAGGAGACAAGGGTTATATAATGTAAGAAAAGCTAAAATTGATATTCGACTCGAACATTATCCTATCAGTTATTTTTTATTCACAAAACTCGAAATCGAAAATATATAAATATATTTTATGCATCACATACTCCAAATAAATAAAAGTTTGTTCAATTATAGAAGTGGTACATAGTTTATTGGTATGCATGATTGCACGCACACATACATGAAGTAGGAGATGCAATATATGTTTGCGGATATTTATTTTCGGATCGAATTTTGCTTACATCATAGAGAAAGAGAGTCTGTGTTGTGGGGATTATAATTATTTTTATTGGTGGAAAGCTTTAACTAAAGGATGAAAAAAAGAAAAGAAAATGAGCATTCGAGAAAGTTTATATCTTTGAAAGTGGAGATGTTTGAACCAATAGAGCTTCTGATGTCACAAATGCCTTTTTCTACTTGATTTATATTATTTATAATAAAAATTATTAATTTATGTTTATATTTAAATTTTAATAATTACGATTATGTTTTACGTTTAAACATATTGAATCTCATATCTCTTGTATATTATATCGGTTACGATATACTTTTACATATAATGATTTTTATTCGTACCATGAATTTAATAAAATCTAGTGAATATGAAAAAAAAAATCTGTCATTCAACCATACTAAACAATATATGGTAAAAAGTATATTTAATAATATGATTTTTTTAAAAAAATATTATAAATTTAACATCTTAACTATTTGATTGTTTTACGTCTAATTCACTGTCAATACAATAAAATGGGGTGAATGAATAGGTTTGGAAATCGTTTACCTCTTTCTCATAATTTTTTATGTCTCCATTTTAAACGAGAAGTTTAAAGTTTAGGGTTTAGAGTTTAAAATTAGGGGGTTTAGTTAGGGTTTAGGGAATTAGGGATAGAATGTATTTTTTAGGATGTAAGGTTTAGGATATAAAAATTAAAAGTTAAGGTTTAAAATTTAATTTTATAAAATGTATAAGAATTTCAGTATATACTGAATTCCTTAAAAATATATCATTTTTATAAAATGTATAAGAATTTCGTGTTGATTTTTCAGTATATATCATTTTTTTATAAAATGTATAAGAATTTCAGTATATACTGAATTCCTTAAAAATATATATAAATTTTTATATATATCAAAAAAAATGATACCCAATTTCTTATAATTTTTATAAAAAATATATGATTATTTTTAAACTTTTTAAAAATTTTTTATATAAAATCTCGTCTTATATCTTATCTCTTAGAGATTGATAATTTATTTTTATATGCTTCATTCTTTCACCAAAGTAATGTGAGGTCGTGCATGTGTCAAATATATCAACTTTCCTATTAATCTTTGAAACACTATTTTACACTTGATGTGATTTGATCCGATTCAATACTCAACCTAAATTATTATAGACTTAAATTAAAATCAAATCAAATTATATTTAATTTAAATTAAACTAAAATTGAATATAATTAAAATTAAATTTAATCCAAATCGATAATTAAATTGAACCCAATTTAAATAACTCATTTATCTCCTCATAATATTTTTTTAAAATAAAAACAATGTATTTCGTTAACCAAATTTTATAAATATCATCGATTGCCATCAAATCGCATTGTCCCACACTCAAATATTAGTTGACCAAAATTTCTTTCCAATCAAACTTTTTTTTTCTAAGTGCCTATGCCTTTTCTTTATCTTTTGGGACTTGTTTTTAAGTTGGAATTCATATAGAATTCCCATTTAAACCATTTGTTGTCATTCACTACAACATAAAAATAACCCATGCTTCTTGTTTTAATAGCATGAAACCATAATTTAAAACTAATATCACAGGCTAAAGTAATATTATTTGGATTTTAATTCGATTCGATTTCATAAACATTCATTTTTAGTTAGAGTTAGAATAAAGATTGTAAAAGTATTTATGGTTTAAAGAAGATAAATAAATTATAATCTTTTTTTGGATAATTGATTTATTTTATTATCCAAGAACAGAGAACTGTTACAAGAAACAAAGTATAATGATAAATACTATCCTATGTATTCCTATACACGTATACCCCAGTTGTTACATAGCTCAATGTTGATAAAATCATTGCTGACTGACTATATTCTTTCCTGCTAACCTATTTTGTACAATGCCCTTAATGGGTTGTAAAATGAATCGCGCATCTGTACATGAATAGCAAAATTGCCTTCGATTTCTTTCCTTCCAAATAAAATAGATGAATGCACACCAAGCCAATCGAAGAATCACAACAATGAGAGATTTACCTTTAAAAGATTTGATAGCCCAATGAACCTCTTGATTCTAACTATAAACATTTCGTGAGATGTTGCAAAGCTCCAAGACATTCCTCCAAATGTTTTGCAAGAATTGACATTCAAAAAATAAGTGACTTCCTGTTTCTAGTTCGCAATCATAAAATAGACACCTTTCATCAATAAGCATCCCCAAGAGAGAAGTCTGTCTTTGGTAAAAAGCCTACCCTAAATGGCCATCCAAGATATCAAAGAATGTTTGGGTATGTTAAGTGAATTAACAAATTATAATCTTGTCTGGAAGAACACTTATATTATCAAAAATTAAACCGAAATTCAAATAACGAAAAAATAATATGTATCTTAAATCGTTCAAAAAAAATCCAATGAAGAGAAGAAAAAGAAGAGGCTTAACTTGAATGGCATCTCCTTATCCATGAAAAGGTTGGTAGTCTCCAGCATTTCCTATTTCTTGATACTACAGAAAATGAAAATAAAATTGATTGAATCACATAAATTCTAATACTTTATTTTTCTCTCATTTTTAGAATTATCTCTTATCAAAAATTCAAAAAGTTGTAAACTTGTAATGGTTTTGGTGATTTATATTATTATTATTATGATTTGTGTTAGTAATGTTATTTGTTAGTAATATAAAAAAATAAGAGTAGCATAGAATGTCAAAGAAAAATAATTTTTTCATGGTAAGTATTGATTACTTTTGAATTAATTGGTCAATAAATTTATTATCATTAATATTGAGTGGATCAATTAATGAAAAATAGTTAAGACGAGTGAATTGGTAATTTAAAAATTTATGGCATGATTAAAAAATTTAAAAAATTGAAGACACAAAAATTTATAATGGTTTAAGCTTAGAACAAGCTTTACATTCACTACCTTAGCTTCCATTAAAGATTTTAACCCAATTCACTATTGAATTTGATATTTTTCTCAGTTCAAAGAATAATTGTTATAAACCGAAATCTTTCTACCCAAAGATTGATTCAACCTCACAAAGTTTACAAATTAGACGAATGTCAATTAAATGTTTCTTTCACATAAAGACTTGTCCAAATACAATCAATTTTACCCCAAAAACGTTACAATAAATATTGAATGAGTTGGGTGACAAGGATTTGACAATAAGGTGCTTGGAGTTAGATTTAAAAGCTTTGATGTTTTTTTTAAGATCAATAGTTGTTGTTGTTGCTTAAAATATTTTATTTTATACATTCTCATTAAATTCTAACCGTTGAAGTGGTTGAGAACATATATATGGACGTTAGACCTTTATCTTCCCACTATAAATGCATTTCTACAACTACTCGTATCAAAACGTGAGTAGCGGTACAAAAATAAAAAGAGTCGTTGTGTGCATTTAATAGGGGTATCCAAACTCTAGGTCAGCGTAGCGAAACGATCTATCTTTAAAATAAGGGACATATCGAAACAGCTATAGAGTTGTACCAAAACGTTTTAGGACTGTAAAATCGCGTATCGAAACACCTCTAGAGGTGTATCGGAATAGGTCAACCAACTTTTAAAAAGCAATTGTCAAACAACGATCAAAATTATTTAATTCTCAGAGACATTGAAAGTTTGACTCGATATCGAAACGTACACGTGACGTATCAAAACGTCTTGAATTTTTATTAATTTCATAAAATACATGTCGGTATCGAAACGTACACGTGACATATCGAAACGCCTTAAATTTTTATTAATTTCATAAAATACATGACGGTATCAAAATAACCATAGGCTGTATCGAAACGTCTATTTTGATTACCAATTTTTCAGAATTTCGAAACAAAAATTCACATATTCAAAACGTATCGAAACGATTGAACACCGTATCGAAACGCCTGATAAAACTTGAAGAACTTAGTTAAAAATATGCAAATCGTATCGAAACGACTTACATGCGTATCGAAACGTCTGTAACAAAAACACAAGTTTAGCTTTGAAAACACTTAGAAAATTATTGTGTTTTTTATTTGACTTAAAAATATTTGTTTGACTTTTCAATTTGTTAAGGACTTAAAAGTTTATTTCAAATTAGTCCTTTAACTTCTTTGTTATATTAAAATTAAATTTGGTTTTACAATTTATTATACTAATAAATTTATGTATAGGGTGTGAGTATTCGAGTGAGTCAGTCGTGAGTATTCGAGTGAGTCAGTCGAGTTGCTGAGTCAATTTAAAACTCAAACTTTATTTAAAAAGAATTCAGTCGAGTTATTCAAGTTTATGTTTAAGTTTAATAATAAATATTAATAATATTACGATACTATTTAATTCTAATTTTAATACATTTCTATAAAAAAAAATTATAAATTAAATTTTATTTAACATTTTTTAAATCAAATAAAAAATTACGTCTCAAGTGAAAAAGAAATCATATATAATAAATCCTTCTGTAATTGACATCTCACACAAAAGTTCACTTTATTAATTTCGCTAACTTTTTTTCACAAAAAATAAAATAAATCATTAACTTATTTTAAAAAATAACTTTAAATTCGTAAATTTTCTTTTTATTATCCTCTAACATCTTAGTTGAATCGATGAACGAATGAGATAAATTTAAAAGTTTAGAGATCTAGAATTATAAATTAGAGAATTTTTTAAAAATTAAAAATTTATGATTATTTTAAAAAAATAAAAAAATTATATAAATATGTTATGTGTCACATTTTAATCAAATAAAAAAATTATGCCTGTCATAATGTTTTTAAAAATAGTTTATAAAACAAACGTTAATTAATATATTTAAAAATACTTTAAAAATATTAAAAGTTTGTATAAAATATTTTTAAAGTTTAAAATTTTAACTAATAATCCACAAACACACTAAGCTTATATGTTAAAATTAAATTAATAATCCACAAATTAATAATTATTATTTTGATTTATTTTTGAACAAAATAAATTTTAAGTAATTAAAAAATATATTTAAAAAATTAACGTGTGGCTCGCGAACTTATCAAATCGAGTTAGATTTACTCGATACAATTTATTAAGATTTTAAATAAAGTAAACTTGAATCGAGTTTTGACAGAATCGAGTTCGAACAGCTCACGTGTTACTCAACTTTTAAGCATCCCTAATAGGAATAGAAATAGGACTTATTCTGCTTTTGATTGTTGATTCAATCCAACAACAATATTTTTTATAAGATTTTTTAGTAAAGTTTATAAAATTTGAGTCGAGTTGAGTTATTCGAATTTCTATTTAATTTTAATTCTAAATACCTGTAATATTGTGATACTAATTGATTATAATTTAAACGACTTTATATAGTCTTATACTATATATTTTTATATTTTTCACATACGCTACACATATCACGTAGACCTTAGAATTTAAAAATTCAACTCAAATTTAAAAATTAATTTATTAATTAATAAAAATTATAAATTATTTAAATAATCATTTACAGCAATCTAAAAGGTAATTGATATTTTCTCATTAGTGTCACCAATAATTGATTTCATCTGGATTACCATCACAAGCTTCCAAGGTGTGGGTTTAACTTTTTTTCCCTTTATTCTTTATATTTATTATAATATTATACATCCGTCATTGTCGTTTATACATGTATCAAGTTACGATAAAAATTATCCTGTTAAATAAGACTTTATAAATAGTCTTAAATATAATAGGCATAAACAAAATTTTAACGCTTAACGCTTATAATTTTTATCATTTATAAATTTAACTCTTAATTTATATATTTTTGATAAATAACTTATTTTTTAACTATTATAATAACTGGACCGTTAAAAATCTAGCAATGATGATATATTATATGATATGAATAATATATTTTAAATAACATGGCATCTAACCTATCAAATATATATATATGAAATATAATTTTATTATAATATAAAATATAAAACAATTAAAATTC
Source organism: Abelmoschus esculentus (assembly GCA_035048815.1). Classification (NCBI taxonomy): domain Eukaryota; kingdom Viridiplantae; phylum Streptophyta; class Magnoliopsida; order Malvales; family Malvaceae; genus Abelmoschus; species Abelmoschus esculentus. Next base: position 14,551,855 of record JAUCBN010000036.1, read on the forward strand.
AAATAAAATGTTAAAATTTAATTAATTCTAAAATAAAATGTTACTAAACATTCTCAACCCTAACTGTGATAGAATCAAAATCTTATCTTAAAAAAATTAATTAATTTCAAACTGTGTTCATATTTTTTAAGATAAAACTTTGATTCTATCATAGTTAGGGTTAAAAATGTTTAGTAGCCTTTTATTTTAGAATTAATTTTTAATATTTTATTTGAATTTTAATTATTTTATATTTTATATTAGAATAAAATTATATTTCATATATATATATATGTATTTGATAGGTTAGATGTCATGTCATTTAAAATATATTATCATATGTATATGACATGTCATCATCTTTAAATTTTTAACGGTCCAATTATCACAGTAGTTAAAAAATAAGTTATTTGTCAAAAAGATATAGGTTACGGGCTAAATTTATCCCAAAAAATAAGAAGGGCCAAAATGATAAAAATTATAAACGTTAAGGGTTAAAATTATCTTTATACCAATATAATAGTCCCGATTTAAGATTTAAAGTTACGATTAATTAAAACTTATATTATATATTTTATAATTATTTTTTATTTTATTTTTATTATAAAAAATATTTTTATCATATTTTTATTAAAAAATATTAAATTTAAAATTATTACATACTCAAAATAAAGATAGAATCATCGATCATCGTTAAAATAAGAAAAAAAATATTTTACCTAAATATTTTAATTTTATTATTTTTTTACTAGTTTGTGTTTGATTTTCATTTTCTTGCTCAGCTTCGCCGGACAATTCTTCCGACGACTTCCCTTTCGATTCCGGCACCAAGAATGTGAAAAACGTCACCAACAAGCTGACAACACACAGAATTATAAGTTCTTTTTGCACTCTGATTCCTTCGGCACCATACAAGAACCTGAATGCACCCACCATCTCCCCTCCTTTGCCTGATGCAGACAATATCCCGTGGCATGTCGATCTCAACCTTGCCGGGAAAATTCTCGGCGGAAACAATGAATGTGGTCGCGTTCGGGCCGAAATTCGGGAAGAAAAAGTGAGGGAGTACAAACCTGATTCTGTTGTGTGGTAAAGTCCAATGGTGGTACGGGACTGCCCAGGCAAACATGAAGAGTGTCATGAATATGAATCCCATCAATTGAATCCCAATTCTTCTGTGGGCGTTGTAATGATGCCATAGACACGTTTCCGGCCCAACTTGTCACCGAGCCATCCGAAAAAGAGTTACCGACGAACGCTACACCGTTGACGGCAGCCACTACATTAGAAGGAAGATTGCCGGGCGAGGAAGAGCCGCTACATTAAGAATATTCCCTTCTTATTTAGAATTTGACTGTGTGTGGTTGACTTTTACTTAAATCACAGTTGTAATTCACCTTCGTAAGTAGGACTCTTTAAAACTATATTCGAAAAAAAACGAATAATTTTACTCGAGATGAAAATACTTACTCGTCTTGACTCGACTCAAAATTTTATAAATTCGAATTGAAAAAGATTAAAATAAAATTTGAGTTATAAAATAAAAATTTTAGTAATCACGGAAATTATTTTTAAGATTGAGACGAGTCCTCCAATTTTTTATGATATATATGAAGAAATATTATCACATATTAAAAATATGAAGAAATATACATATATGATTAGAGAAAGTCATTTAAATTAAAATCAAATCATATTATAACATGATAAATAATTATAATTAAATTTTTATAAGAACTCGAAAACTCAACTCGAATTTTTTAAATTCGACTAGATTCAAATTTTTTAAACTCGACTCGATTTAAATTTCTTAAACTCGTCTCGAATAAAATTTCAAAAAAAAGTTATAAAATATGACTCGTAAACTCAAATAACTCAAAATTTTTTAACTGGACTCGATCGAACGTTTACTCCTATTTTAAAGTATAAATGAATTCTACCGAACCCAATTTAAAAATAATGACATACAATCTTCTTTATAAGCCATTATCAAAGCCTGAATTATATTTATTTTGCAGAGTAGTTGAATCGGACTTTTTTCATATAATTATATATATATATAAACACATATTTATTCGAATTCATATATAATATTTGTCTTTATATTCGGATAATATATATTATACGTTGATCCCACTTATACTTGAAGGTCCTAGTATTTGCACGAATCATCTTGCGTTAATGGTTAAAAGAACGATTATTATTCTTAGAGGTTACTAATTTAAGCATCAATAATATCAATACAGTGATTAAGTAATCAATGTCTAATGATTATCGGCTGTGGTACGGTGTTTGAGTGGTGAGGGTTGGTGTACAATAATTGATTTCTTTTAAGGTTTTTTTTTTTATCGTAGACAATTATCCTTTTATTCATATATATTTTTACGAAATAATTTGTAAGTTTGCTTTAGTTCGTTCATCACTTAATTACCTCAAAAACATTTAGTTGGATAAAGACAAAAAATTACTATCGATGGTTATTGAATTACTATAAATATGAACTTCAAATTCAAAAGAAACATTCTATTGCGATTGTGATTTTATTTTATTTTATTTAAGTTTTTGATGGATATAATCCCCAAATTTTCCCCTCGAGTGGTTAAATTATGAAGTTATATTTTCTTTTGTTTCAATAAAATTCAGTATTGTTTCAAGATTAAAAAAATCAACCCTTATAATATAATTTTTATTTGCTTTTAACCCTTAAGTTATTTTTTTAGTGAAAACAAGTACATAAATTATTATTTTTAGTAACTTTAAGTCTAATGGTTAAATATTGACATGATAAAAAGTTTTTTTTATCAAGATATAGTTTAAAAATTAAAAACAAAAATTATGATATAATTCATTACTTATTTTAACTAAAAATAATTTAAATATTTAAAGCGATTAAAATTAATAATTTATATTTATTTAAAAAATAATCTAATCATTAAAATAAACAAATAACATAATTTAAGTACTGATTTTTTTCATTTAAGCATATTAATAATTGTCCTCGCAGAGTTACAAATGTGACATGGAGCTTTATTTCGTAGGGGATAATCAAGGTTTACCAAAAATTGACAGATATAAAATTAAAAATTAAAAATTAAAAATATGATCTTAAATATTTTTTCAAAATAAATATACAAATAATTTAATTTTAATTAAATAAATAAATACAAATAATGAAGTGAATATAATTTTTTATTTATATTCATTCATAAAAATAATAAATAAACATAAATGAACTTTCAACATTATTTAATTTTTCTTTAAAAATCTAGTCATAATAATTATTGTTTATTTTTTTTCCTTTTCCTTTTATATTTTATTATATATTTTTTTAAAATATAAAACTTTTTTTATGAAGAATAATAAATATAAACAAATATATATAAATAAATTTAAACGAACGTATTTTAAATGTTCATGAATACGAATAAATAAAAAAATTATTAATATTTATTTATTTAATTAAATGAATAAAAATCTATATTTATATTTTTTTTATAAATCAAGACAAAAATCATGTGACACTTTTAATAATCTAACCTAATGACCTCACCCAACTTTTATATTTTTTTTTCTTTTGATGTTGAAATAAATTACTCAGAATATTTCCATTTCATCCTTTTCCTGAATCACATTGGTACAGATTTCCCGCCGGTAGTTCCAGTTGATTTTTTTAACATAAATCTGTTAATTTTATTAAATAATGATATATCTAAAAATATAATAAAAATCACATTTTAATAAAATAAAATATTTAAATTTAGATATATAATTAGTAAACAAAATTAATAACACGAGATCTTAAGATGATCAGACAAGTAAAAGGTAAAAATCTATTTCAGAGATTCGAAATAAGAAAAATACAAACATCATTAAAATTCACAATGATAGGTAAAATCATCGATAAACAACATAAAAATACATATTAGAATGAAGGTGTGTTGACAATAAAGATATTATCACTATTTCGCAAAAAAAAAAAAAACGGTAGATGTAATCGCATATTAAAATCTTGTTCGAGAGTCAAAATAAAAATATCAACAATATAAAGGAAGGAGCGTCATCTTGATCAGTTGTGGCGTCGTCAGATCTAACCCATATAAAAACCAAAATAAATAGATAAAAATATGCAAAAAGACAAAAAATATACTTAAAGATAAAATAAAAACGTACCAAAAAAATAAAATAATTTATTAAAATTTAAAATAAAACAAACAAAATAATAAATACCACGATCGACCGGTATACGAAAGAGAACGAAGGATAAAAGTTTTAACAGTGAAAGTTAGGAGAGCGACGCTACGGTTCAGTTGATTTATTTTAAAAGACCGATGAACCTACCGGCTACCAATAAATTGGCCGGTTTGGATTCATTCACCGTCTGATGTCAGCAAAGTTAATTACAGTTGGAACAACCTCAACCTTACATTAATTATAAATAAATGTAAATTATCTACATTATTAATTCATAAAAAACAGGTATCTGATACTGATTAAAGAGTTAATCATCTCCATTAGTGCTTAATGACTACCGATTTGACGCGGAAAACCAATGAACTTGGGAACGTTGGGAGTCAAGTTGGTGAATCTAAAGCATCTCATTTGCTGATTAATTATTAGTAATTAGTAATTACTATTTTCCCATAAATATTAATTTGGGTAAATTACAAAAAATGTCACTTAATTATAAGTATAATTATATTTGGGTCACCTAATTAATGAAAGTTACATTTGAGTTACTCATTTATGGGTAAGACTAATTTGAGTCGTACAATTATTAAATGTTACATTTGAGTCACTCAATTATATGTAATATTATATTTGGGTTGCCCTTCATATTTAAAAAAATATATCAATTTGGTCATTTTTTCTTCTTCTAAATCACGTTTATACTCTTGTTAACATTAGAGTACTTCATTTGAAATCATTAATTAATCTAATACACGAATTGATAAAAAAATTCAAATATAAAAAGTGATCCAAATATAATCTTACCTATAATTGAGTGATCTAAATATAACATTCATTAATTAGGTGACCCAAATGTAACTTTATCAATAATTAAATGATCCAAATATAACCCTACCCATAATTAAGTGACTCCATTGTAGTTTACCTATTAACTTTTATTGATTTTTATATTTTTTTTTAATTTTGACTTATATCGTTTAAATTTACTATTAATAAAAATATATTTTTAAAATCTTTATTTAAATAAATTTTAAATATATATTTTATAAATTTGATTATTGATAATTAAGATATATTTTTACTATAATTTAAATAGTGGAAGAATATATGGTAACTAGATTTATTTAATATTTAAATAGACGAATCTATCACGTGTATCGAATATTATTGAACACTATTAACATTTAGCAGCATTAAATTAACTAATAAAGATAAAAAAATATTAAAGACTCAATATATAATTATAAATTATTTAAAATAAAATTTTAATTAAATTATTTTCTCTATATATTATATATTTTACTTTTTAAAATAATTAGATCAAATATTAATCTTAATTAATTTAAAAAATAAAAATACTAAAACCATAAACCATAAACATGAAACCTAATACTCTGAATCTTAAGCCCTTAACTTAAACCACTAAAAATATTAAACTCTAAACTATAAACCCTAAAAATAAAATTCAAAATCCTAAAACCTAAAACTCTAAACTCAATTCATAGAATCTTAAACCCTAACTTTAAACTCAAAACTTAAAACCCTAAATTTAAATCCATATAACTCGATACAAAATGGCCATGATTCTGCGAATTTATAGAAAATCAAAGACCTCGAAGCTTATATGGAGACTATCGATATTGAAATGTGTCAAGCAACCAAGAAATATGTGAATTTAGGGTTTAAGGTTTTATGTTTAGAGTTTAAAATTTAATATTTTTAGGGTTTTAATTTTGGGTTTAAGGCTTAAATTTTTGGATTTTAAGGTTGAGTTTATAATTTTAAGGTTAGAGTTTAGAGTTTGTATTTTTTAAATTAATTACGAATAATATTTAATTTAATTATTTTAAAAAATTAAAATATATAATATACATAGAAAATAATTTAATTTAAATTTTATTTTAAATAATTTATAATTAATATATTGAGTCCTTAAAATTTTTAATCTATTAATTAATTTAATGATGTTCAGTAGTGTTTAACGTTAGTGATGTTCAATAATATTCGATGTCCGTCATAGAATTTTTCTATTTAAATATTAACATTAGGCAACAAGTCTTATGAGATAAGTCTTATTGTACTTTTAGTGCCAGAAGTAGGGTGAGTATTTGATCTAGTCGAGTCGAGTCAAAAATTTTAATTATTCGAGTTTACGAGTCATATTTTATCATTCAAACTTTATTTGAATTTTTTTGAATTGAGTCAAGTTTAAGAAATTCGAGTCTAAGTCGATTCAAATTTTTGAGTTCTAATAAAAATTTAATTTTAATTATTTATCATATTATAGTATAATTTAATTCTAATTTAAACGATTATTTCTAATTATACAAGATATGTATGTATATATTTCTTCATATTTTCATATATCGATATATATCATAAAAATTGAGAGACTCATCTCAAACTTAAAAATAAATTCTTTAATTACTAAAAAATTTGAGTTATTTGAACTATTCGAATTTACATTTTACAATTTAAATTTTATTTAAAAAATTTTTGAGTCGAGTTTATAAAATTTCGAATCGAGTTAAAATGAATCAAATATTTTTGAGTTATTTAACTTTTTCGACTAAAATTTTGCTCACCCTGGAAGGATATTTCATAATTATTGTTCGAAGAGATTTAACCACTTTTAGGATCTTTTATACTATAATTGTAATATTATAGAGATTGAAATCGATTTTGTAGGGACGCTTGGGAAGAGTGATTTTATAGGCGGAGATAGGTAAGAACCATATTAAATCTCGTAGGTAACTAAAATTCGATTCGATTAAAAAAAATTATTCAATTTGATTCAATAAAGAAAATGAATCATTATGATTGGACTTGTAATTTCATAATCATGATTTGCCTAAAAAAATTTGAATAAATTTTGAGTTATAAAATAAAAATTCAAATAATTTAATTTTTTTATTAATTACTTATTAATTTTTAAGTTCGAGACAAATTTATCAATTTTACCAGATGTGTATAATAATATATATCACATGTGAATATATATATCATATATATAGAGGTCGAATCCAATTATTAAATCAAATGTTTATCAATTCAAAATCGAACAATTCATAATCTGTTTCGTCATTTACAATCTTAGTTATAACCCTAACAACATCCGTTAAAAGAAAATCACTACAATAATAATTTTTAAATATGAATGTGAAATTTACTAAATTATTTCAAAATTAAAATAAAAATAAATAAACTATATTTTTTAGATAAAATTATTATTATATCAAATTATGTTATACGCTCATTTTAATTTTAACGATTCTTTACTCTTTATTAGATAATCATTTATTCACAAACTTTATCACTAATAGGTTTCATTTCCTGTCTCATAAAAAGCCCTTTTCTCCCATTTGTAATAAATTTTACAGTAACTAAATTGTAATTTTCAGAAAAAAGTGACTCATTTATAACAAAATACATATTTGAGTGACTTAGTACGTATTTTACCCTTTAATTTATTTGTCATTACATGCAACTTTTGTTGCCGTGTAGTTTTTCGCTTCTTTGCCTTCACATAAATCAATGCCATACATCAAATAGTACAGTCTTTTCTTGGTTGTTGGGTCTCCCTCAATTCTTCATTTCAAAGCTCAGTTTTTTACTGTTTCCCTTGCAGCTTTTCTTAGATTCTGTAAATTGGGATTTCAAGATTGAGTGGACTGGATATTTGGGTTAGTTTCTTTTCTTTGATTTTGATGTCAAAGACTCAACCTTTGTAATTATAGATTGTATAAGCATTATATTATTGTAAAAATCTGTAAATTAAATTAGCCCATTTTAAAAGAATCTGGTCATTTTGGTATTCTGCTTGCAGTTTTCTAGCTCAAGTTGGAGAAGATCTGCAATTTTTCCAACCTGCAAGGTTTGGATTTTATTACAGGTTAGGACTATTGAATTGCAGTGTTTTCCCTCTCATTTTTATTTTATTTGTTGATTTTGATTTTAATGAATTAATGTTTTAGCATTTTTTATGTGGACAGAATTGCAGTTTGCTGAAGAGTTTAAATTTCCTCAAAAAGTTTGAATCTTTGAGAGTTTTAGTTGGTTTAGAAGATGACAATTGGGGATATAACACCAAAGAAGGAGAGGAAGTCAAGGAGGAGCAAGCGTGTTGTTGATGAGAAAGCTCCCTTGTTGCCTAAACAACAAGATGAAGCTTCTGGTTATGATGATTTCAATGGAGCTTCATTCACTGGGGCAGTGTTCAATTTATCAACAACAATTGTTGGTGCTGGGATCATGGCCTTGCCTGCAACAATGAAAGTTCTGGGATTGATTCTTGGGATTGCTATGATCATCTTCATGGCATTCTTAACTGATGCCTCCATCGAATTCTTGCTTAGATTCAGTAGAGCTGGGAAATCTACTTCTTATGGAGGCCTTATGGGAGATGCATTTGGAAAGTATGGCAGAATCTTTTTGCAAATCTGTGTTTTGGTCAACAATATTGGTGTACTCATTGTATACATGATTATTATTGGTAAAAGCTTTATTTCCTTCAACTCGATTTGCATATCTGGTTGCTCTGTGATGTCATTTGGTTGTTTTTCTTGTTGTTTTGTTTATTTCCTCGATTTCCCTTGTCTGATCTTTATGGTAATGTGTGAATTTGCTTTTCAGCTTATGGTAGTTTGTTGTTTGTTTGAAGGTGATGTGCTTTCTGGAACATCATCTAGCGGGGTTCACCATGCCGGTGTCCTCGAAGGGTGGTTTGGAGAACACTGGTGGAACGGGCGAACCTTTGTCCTTCTCATCACTACGCTCGGCATCTTCTCTCCATTGGCATGTTTTAAGCGGATCGGTTAGTGTTTTGGTTGTGGCGTTGTGCTAGCTTTACTGGATTCCAATGAATTATCTTGCTTGTTCTTGGTAGATCATTAGACAGATCACATGTTGACTCCGTTAAAGCATACGATTGAAATTGTTTTAGTATTTTACATATGATAGATCATATCTTGGTAGATAATTAGATAAAGCATATCTCGATTGAAATTGTTCGTAATTCTTAGTTCAAGGTGTCTGAATCAGATTTTGTATAGTTTTTGTATCATTTCTCGAAAATATCCAATATATTCCAGCTGCAATCGATATAAATGTTGTTTAAGTGCTTAGTATATGCGTATTACATAGAAATCAGCGTTACTGTTCGGTCTATACACTATATTTACACCGTAATAAATCTACATTGAATAGTTTGTATTGTGTGTTTATTGTTTATCGGTATGCGACTAACGACGGATAGTGCCTTCTCATTTGCAGATTCCTTAAGATTTACATCTGCCTTATCAGTTGCTCTGGCAGTTGTGTTTCTTGTCATCACTTTCGGAATAGCAATTATCAAGCTGATTGCTGGAACTATAATGATGCCTAGGTTGCTTCCCGATGTCACTGATTTAACCGCATTCTGGAAACTCTTCACTGTAGTCCCTGTTCTTGTCACCGCGTACATCTGCCACTACAACGGTATGCGAGTTGATTCATGAAATATACTCTTTTTTAAGCAATGTACCTTTTATCTTTTACGTTGGTTCGGGATGACAAGAATGGCTGGTTTTCCGTGTGCTTAAATTTGCAGTTCACAGCATAGATAATGAGCTGGAGGACTCTACCCAGATAAGACCGGTTGTACGAACAGCACTAGGTTTATGCTCATCGGTTTACATAATGATAAGCTTTTTCGGGTTCCTTCTATTTGGTGACGGAACATTGGATGATATGCTTGCCAACTTTGATACCGACCTTGGCATCCCCTATAGCTCCCTGCTTAATGACTCTGTCCGTGTCAGCTACGTTGCTCACCTCATGCTTGTATTTCCCATCGTCTTCTATCCGCTGCGTCTCAACATGGACGGCCTCCTATTCCCCTCAGCAAGGCCTCTAATCCTTTCGAATACGAGGTTTGCCTGTATAACCGTAGGACTCATCACAGTTATTTTCTTGGGTGCTAATTTCATACCCAGCATCTGGGATGCTTTCCAGTTCACTGGAGCAACTGCTGCAGTTTGCCTTGGGTTCATTTTTCCTGCTGCCGTTACTCTCAGGTGAGGTTTTGGTTGTCCGGTTCGATTCGATATCAGCTACGTTTTAAATTGCATATCAATCGTGTCCGATATCTTGAAAACTTTGGCATGTTCGGTTTAAATCCGTATTTGTTCGATACTTTTCAGTGGACTTCCAGAGTTGCCTAACATCTATTTTGATTGTTAGTCTAATCTAAATCATTTATCCATTGGCGTTTCAGGGATCACCACTTCATAGCAACAAAGAAAGACAAGATCCTAGCTCTATTCATGATCGTCCTCGCCGTATTCTCGAACGCGATAGCCATATACAGCGACGCCTATGCCCTTTTAAAGAAGAATTCAGGGACCAGGGAATGATCTATGTGACAGTTCCCTTGATTGCAGGAAGTAAGATTTTTACATCTCTAACATCCTTGAAGACACCCGGTTTTCATCCGATTCAAAAATCCGGGTTTTCGAAGGAGGTTTGATTAAACTATATAATAAGATGAACTTTACTTCCAAAGTATAAAATTTAGATATTGTAGGGAAGCGGGGTTTGGCTAGAAAAAGCCCCCTTAAAAAACGCCTAAAAAAGGTTCAATCAATGATGGCCGTTGGGTGATAATGCATCATTCTTAACCGTTAGATTAAAATAAGAAGAGTTACGAGAAATAGTTAACCGGTTATCCTATTATAAATGGGTAAAATTCACTAGTGAGCATTCAATTAATTGGGAATACTTATTTTGATCACCCAACTAAAAATATAGTCAATTAGGTCACCCATAGTGAGAAAGAAGAAAAGAAGAAACAAAAAATGGAAATTAAGCTTGGAGGGTTTGAACCTGGAATAAATGTATGCATACTAACCACTAAGCTAAATCTTTATTCTTATAATGTAATTATAGCATAATATATTTAAAATATAGTTTTTGAAAAAATAGAATAAACTAAATATAGTTTAAGTTGTTTGAATATAATTTTAATAAAAAATAAAATAATATTTGATATTAAATAAACGAATAAAAATATTTATATAATAAATATTCGGATAAAAAATTCAAATAAATATATAAGAATAAAAATATTCGTATAATAAATATTGAAATAAAAATATTTATTCAAATATTTATTCAAATATTTATATTCGAATATTTATTATATAAATATTCGAATATAAATATTTGAATAAAAAATATATGAATAAAAATTCGAATAAAAATATTCATATAATAAATATTCGAAAAAAATATTCGAATAATAAATATTCTAATAAAATATTCATATAATAAATATTCGAATAAAAATATTTGAATAAAATATATAGGAATAAAAATATTCGTATAATAAAATATTTGAATAAAAATATTTATATAATAAATATTAGAATAAAAATATTCGTTTAATAAATATTTGAATAATAAATATAGAAATAAAAATATTCATATAATAAATATTAGAATAAAAATATACGAATATAAATATTCGTATAATAAATATTCGAATAAAAATATTCATATATTAAATATTTGAATAAAAAATATTTGAATAAAATATATAAGAATAAAAATATCCTTATAATAAATATTCTAATAAAAATATTCATATAATAAATATTCGAATAAAAATATATAAATAAAAATATTTATTTAATAAATATTTGAATAATAAATATAAGAATAAAAATATTCATATAATAAATATTCTTATAATAAATATACGAATAAAAATATTTGTATAATAAATATTCGAATAAAAATATTCATATAATAAAATTTTGAATAAAAATATTGTAATAAAAATATACGAATAAAAATATTCAAATAAAATATTCAATAAAAAATATACGAATAAAAAATATAAGAATAAAATTATTGTACACAAATCCTTACAACGTATACACAAATGATTACGAAAAACATAAGGAAAAAAATATGTACACAAATCCTTACAACGTATACACAAATGATTACGAAAAACATAAGGAAAAAAATATGTACACAAATCCTTACAACTTCTCACCATGAGCTAAAGGAGTTCATTCAAGGGTAAGAATTTGTGTACATACACAATTTACTACGAAAATATATAAATTGGTACAAAAAATGTAAGAATTTATGTATGTACACAAGTTCCTATAAAGTATACACAAATTCTTACGAAAACTGTAATGATCAAAAAAGGTTTGTATATAAATTCTTACCCTTGAATGACCTCCTTTAACTCATGGTGAGAAGATGTAAGGATTTGTGTATATACTTTTTTTCTTACGGTTTTCGTAAGCCATTGTGTATGCTTTTGTAAGGAATTGTGTACATACACAAATCCTTACCATTTTGTGTTATATTATGTATACTCTTAGCCAATTGTGTATATACATAAATCCTTACCCTTGGATGACCTCATTTAGCTCATGGTGAAAAGTTGTAAGAATTTGTGTATATACTTTTTTTCTTACGGTTTTCGTAAGCATTTATGTATACTTTGTAAGGATTTGTGTAATATTTGTATCAATTTATGTATAATCGTAGTCAATTGTGTATGTACATAAATCCTTACGTTTATAACAATTTATGTGTATATCGTTTTTCTTACAGTTTTTGTAAAAAATTGTATACATAATTCGTAACTAATTATATAAAAAATTAACCGGATAAACTAATTAATCTTTTTTTAGGCTTCTTTTTAAGGCGCGTTTGCTAGAATCTCCCAGGGAAGCGTATGAAGTTCCATACATCATCTTTCCCATGTCTGCTTAATGCTTGATTTTGAACATTGTTAAATCAAGTTGTAAAATAGTAAATAAAGTGTATTCAGATTGCAAAAGGACTAATAATGGTTTTTGCTAGATTTATTGTACAAAATTTAAAAATATCATGTTGCATTTATTTTTAACAGTTCAATTTTTTAAAGAAATATAATATAAATTTTAGTTAGGTTCATATTGTTTATAAAAATATATATTATTTTTAATCTGTTTAATAAAAATGGTTCATTGATTTAAATTTTTTTGAAAATATACAGAGGGTAAATATTAAAATTATAAGTAAATTTTAGTTAAATTTGTAGTAGGATATACGGATTTTTTATTAATAAGAGAATGTAATCGTGTATTTTATTAAAAAAATACTTTCTAAAGCTAGACGAAAAAAAAGAGCACACATGGGTGAAAATTATTTATCTCTTTTTCATGTCTCTTTCTATGTCTTAAATTTAAATTAGAGGTTTAAGGTTTAGGGTTTAATGTTAAGGGTTGTTATTAAAGTTTAGGGAATTAGGGGTTTGGTGTATGGGCGGAGCCACCCTTTGATAAGGGTGGTCAAATGACACCCTAAATTTTTTTGCCCACATTTTTTATATGATTTATATATAATTTTTTTTAAAAAAATAAATAAATGACATCAATTTATAAATAATTGACACCCTTTAAATGTAACTCTAAAAAAATGATACCCCTTAAATAATTTTCTAGCTCTGCCTCTGGTAGGCTGTATTTTTTAGAGTTTAAGGTTCAGAATATAAAAAAAATAAGGGTTAGGATTTAAAATAAAAATTTTTTAAAAAAATAAAGAGGTATAGAAGGATGCACCATAGAGAGACAAATGATTTTTACCCAATATACAGGTTTCATTTATAAAAAAAAATGAAACAAACTCGACCAACATATGACATTACATAAAAGCATGTTTTATGTCATGATGGAGACTCTTCATACTAAATTCCGGTGGATTACTAAAATGTTTCTTATTAATTAAAACTATTCGAAGTAACAAAGCCAAACAATCAACGACTATATTAGCCATTCTATTACTCGTTAAATATAAACCTGCTAATTTCTTTCAATCATTTCTTGAATACTAACAACTAAAACACACCCATTCAAATTCATGAATATCACCTTTAAAAATAGTTTCAACAATTGTATTGTTTGTTCCGAAGATAATCTTATGTAAATCCAATCTCTAATAATAATTAAGGCCATGTGACATAACCCACATCTAATGATTTATAACTATTAAATTGAATCAAAATTTTATATATCCAGTTATATAAAATTAAAGTTATTAAATTACATGATGAAAATTCACCTGATTTTGATGTTTGCTTCTAAATATGATTATATTATTAAAATTCTGATTTTTTTAATTTTCAGGTCATCTAAAACTTAAAATATTTTTATTTAAAGAAATATTGATGAAAGCTTTTGAGAGAATAGGTTTATTGGTTACTATTTATTGTTAGTCTGATGTTGATATGTACATAGGTTATTTTTGAATTTTGTATGTTTTTCTGTGGTCTTGGATGAAATAAAATTCCATTTATCCAAAAAAACTTAAAATATTATCATTAGTATTTGATCTAAAAAATTAAATCCGTAAAATATAAATATATATTTTTGTATTTTTTTCATGTAGAATTGAGAGACTTGATTAAAATTTAATTATTAAAAATTTTGAATTATTCAAATTTTTGTTTTGTAACTTAAAATTTATTTAATTTTTTAAAATTAAATCAAATTTATGAGTTTATAACTTAAAATTTTTAATTTTTTCGAATTTTGTGGAGTTTGAATTGCTATTTTGAAGTTCTGAAAACTTCACATGAACATCTATTAATTAATCTAACCCACCAAATGGCTTAGTATGTGCCGTCGGATGATTTAGTAGTATGACATTATTTTGATTTTAAGTATAAACGAATTAAATTATTATTAAATTAAATTCGAATTTATGATAAAAATTATCAACTTGATATTCCTTAATATTGAGTTTTTAAACATATATAATAGTAGTATGACATTATTTTGATTTTAATTTTAATTATGAAATAGATATAAAAATTATATAAATATATTATTTTTAGGGAATTATATATAAGATTCAACTTAAATCTGTATGCTGTTTATTTTATTATTTTGGAATATATGGTAAAATATATTTGTACAGTGGCGACTAGGGGTATAAATGAACAAGATGTTCGACGAGCTGCTCGTGAACCGTTCGTATAATATTCGTTTATTAAGTTAAATAAACGAGTATGAACAGATACTTTATGTTCGATTAATAAACGAACGAACACGAACATAAGTATGTTCGGCTCGTTTATGTTCACGAACAATGTCGTTTATGTTCGTTTATAAGCTTGTTTATATACTCGTTTATATGCTCCTTTATAGGCTTGTTTATGTTCGTTTATGTACTCATTTATAAGCTCGTTTATGTTCTTTAATAACCTTAAATTCAAAGTATATAAACGAGCATAAACGAGTATGTTCACGAACGTTAAACTGATATGTTCGTAAACGTTAAACAAACATGTTCATAAACATTAAACGAACATGTTCGTGAACGCTAAATAGACAAGTTGACGAATATATACAAATGAACTCGTTCGCGAACGCTTAACGAACATGTTCACAAACGCTAAACGAATATGTTCGTGAACGCTAAATAGACAAGTTGACGAATATATATAAATGAACTCGTTCACGAACGCTTAACGAACATGTTCACAAACGCTAAACGAACAAATTATCGAACATATAAACGAACACGTTCGTGAACGTTAAACGAACCGAGCCTGAACACGATAAAAAATAAACGAACCAAGCTCGAACATACCATTAAAAATTTAAACGAACACGAAAAAAGTTTGAACACCTTAAAAAATAAATAAACGAACACAAATATACCTTTATTTGTTTAAGCTTGATTCGTTTACACCCTACTCCTAACCAGCTCAGAGAGGTCATATAAGTTGAAGGCCCCACTAATGACCAAGTAAAGCTCAGAGAGGTCATATAAGTTGAAGGCCTCACTAATGACCAAGTAAAGCGACATCTTCAGGTTGGTTTCTAAGGGTAAAATCGTCTGTACCTTCTCATGTCCCCATTTATGTCTCCACTTTAAATTAGAGGTTAAGGGTTTTAGTTTAGGAGTTTTGGTTAGAGTTTAGAAAATTAGGGGTATGGTGTATTTTTTGGATATATGGTTTATGATATAGAAAATAAGGGTTAGGGTTTAAAATTTAAATTTTTAGTAAATTTTCAGAGGAGGCATAAAATGAGACACAGAAAAGAGACAAAAGATTTTTTCTCGGTTTCTAATTCCTAATATTTTTATTTAAAAAATAGGATAAAATGCAACAAAGGTCACTTAATTATGGGTATAATTATATTTGAGTCACCTAATTATTAAAAGTTATATTTGGGTCGCTCATTTATGGGTAAAGTTATATTTGGATCACTTAATTATTGAAGGTTACATTTGGGTCACTCAATTATAATTAAGGTTACATTTGGGTTACCCTTCATATTTGTAAAAGTACATCAATTTGATCATTTTTCCCTAAATCACGTGTATATCCTTGTTAACATTAGAGTACTTCATTTGAAGTTATTAAATAATCTAATACACGAATTGATAAACTTTTTTTTTCAAATATAAAGAGTGACTCAAATGTAACCTTACTTATAATTAAGCGATCTAAATATAATATTTATTAATTGGGTGACTCAATTATAATTTTACCCGTAATTAAGTGACCCAAACATAACTTTTAATAATTAAGTGATCCAATATAACCCTACTCATAATTAAGTGACCTCCATTCCAATTTATCCTAAAAAATAATAATAGATGAAATAATAAATAATTAGTATATAATTTCATTAATTATATATGTATAATGGTTCTGTTTATATATTTGTTTCGGTTTTTGAAATATCAACTTTACCCTAACAAAGTAGGATGAGTGAGAACGTATGATATAAGTTGAATCTGTGTCTACTTTAAATATTTTAAAGTTTAAATATTTATTTTTAATTTTAAAATTTTATATGTATTCCAATTAAAATAATATAATGATATAATTGAAGCTAAATTCAAAGTTGATTGATATACGAGAAATACAAATATGAGGTATTATTGGAGAATTATGCATGGAGGAATACTAGTATCGCCTTTGGATCAAGGAGAAGATTTCGCTGGAGGGACGCCAGGGAAGGGAGGAATAGGAGGGAAAGGCAAAAGTGGTGGGAGAGGAAATGGGAATCCCGGTGACAATGACGGCGGCGGCAATGGTGGAGGAGTTAGTCCAGGAACTGGTGGGAAAGAGGGTGTAAGTGGTGCTGGAGGAGGTTGAAGTGGGTTTGGAACAAGTGGAGCTGGGTTCGGTGGCTGAAATGGATTTGGAGGAAGAAGAATGGGCGGTGGAAGAAACTGGTTCGGATGAACCGATGACGGTGGGACTGGGTTGTTTAGTGGTTGTTTCAGGCCATCAACACTGGGTTTCTGGTTACACAAGAAGGGCTGTTTCAATGGCTTGAAGGTGAAAAAACCAGCTGAGAAAATATGAGTTCCTTGCTTCCTTGACTTGAGATGGAGACGTGAAGAAGACGAAGCTGCAGATGAAGCCACCGCACAATATGGTTCGCTGCTTTTAACCAGCTTCACCGAGCAACCCTGGATTTTCTTAACATGTTTGGTCACAGAAAATGGCAAATGAACTCTGAACTCGCCATTTTTGTTGGTTTTCACTTGTTGCCAAAAGCTCGGCCTTGAACTCTTACCATACCTGCATTCCACTGCAACAGTTGCACCTACAGACAAAACATGTATCAGTTGAGAAGAAAACATGTGTAATAATAAGATTAAAATACAAAACCTGAGATGAAATGTGTGTCACTAGGAAACTCTTGGTGGAAACATGTGTCACAGTAGACAGTTCCAACAAGAACTGCATGTTCATGTCTACCCTCTGAGGCACCATTAAAAATGAAGAAGCTGAGCAGCAAGGTTAAGAGAAACCCAGACATTTTCAGCTCTGTTTTTCTTCCTGGACAAGCTCGAACAAGGGATATGGTGTTTATAGGAAAAAAGTCTGTACTGTGTCCCACTTTACGTGATTCATGCAAAGATCCAACCAACTGCATAAGTTGAAGCCGCTAATACAGATACAGATAGGTTTATTTGCCACAAAATAAGTCCACGTGTCACCTGAAAGTCATGAACTGTTGTTTCCTAACATGGTGATCTGCTGTCGTGCAGTAGTAGTTATTAGGCGGTGCACTCAGAGACATCCTCTGCAAAGAAGAGATAATCATTAATTCATTTACAAACACAAGTGTTTTGGAAATGGCCAAAATCTTTTCAAATGTTTTTGTCTGATTAAAACGGAGAAAGAAAATGGATTCCTCAATTAAAATCTTTTGTTCTTTTATTGGGTCACGGGGTTGAGTAAGATGGTAAATAAGAATATTCAGTGAATTGTTTGACAGGAAGTTCGTTTATGTTCGTTTATTTATTAAACGAACGAATATAAATAAGATTTTTTTTGTTTAATTAAAGGAACAAACACAAACAAAGGGTTTGTTCGTTCATTTATATTCGTGAACGTTTGATAATCTGTTTGTTTGTTCGTTCATTTATGTTCGTTCGTTTATGTTTAGCTTAACGAGTTGAGTAGTTCGTGAATTGCTCGAATTCGATTCGGTCAAAACTTGATAAATACTCGATTTGAATTAGCTCGACACGAACTCGAACTCGACTTGATACCTTAACGAGTTGAATCGAGCAAAGTCTAACTCGACTCGATAAGTTCGCGAGTAGCTCTTTAGTTTTTTAAAATGTTTTTTAATAATTACTTTAAAATAATTTTATTCAAAAAATAAATTTAAATAATAAATATTAATATGTGATTTGTTACTTTATAGGCTAGTTTGGTGTATTTATGGAATGTTATTTTTGAATTTAGATTTTAAAAATATTTTATACACTCTTTTTGATATTTTTGGTTAAATTTATTAATTTAAGTTAATATTAAGCCTCATATGATATTATTAAATTTTACTTTTAGTTAAAAATAAGGTAAGTTTTTAATGAGCTTAACGAGTAACAAGTTGAGCTTAATAAGCAACGAGTCGAGTTGAGCAACAAAGTATTTTAACGAACACGAGTCGAGTACAATTTTAACAAGCTTAATGAGCAATGAATCGAGTCGAGCAATAAATTTTTTTAACGAGCACAAGTTAAGCAATACCCAACTCACGATCGACTCGCTCGATAAGCACTCCTGGTAAAGACAAGGTATGTTACTGATAGAGGCTTATCTTGCCGAACTAGATTAATATCTCATTTAATATATTGAAAATAGAGAGAGGATTCATTGAGTTGTGATTTTTTTTATAATATTTTATGATTATTGGATGAATCGAAATAAAAGATTGAATTTAACAATAATTTTTTTCATAAAAAATAGATTAATTTTAACTTAAAAATTTTAATCTTTCGAATAAAAAAGTTTTTTTATTCTCTTTCTATCTTTTTCTTTTCATTCTTAGTTAATCGATGACAACGATAATTTTATTATTAATCGTTGAACATCAATATTGTTTTTCTTTTCTTTTATTATATATGGTTTATTTTTTCTTATGTTTATATTTTTTAAGTTATTATCTTAGTATTGCATATTTTTTGTCTTGTGGTACATTTTTGTTTATGATACTGTTTTTTGTGGTAGAATTATATTTGTAGATAATTTTTTTTTGATGTTCGATCATAATTTTACGATTATCCGTAATTTTCAATAATTTGATTTATTTTTTAGTTTGTTCGTCGAAACAATTAGTATTAAAAGACTTTCGATACCCAAAAATTACAACAACCATGACTGATAAAATAAATAAAACAGAAGATAAAACCATAAGAAAAATAATTTTCTCTTGTTATCAAAATTAGCCTGAATCGTGTTTTTGAAAAACTACTCACATTTATCTCTTAATTAATTAATATATATAATGGTCAAATAATCAGTTTAACCCTTTTACTTTTCACAAATTATAAATTGACCTTTTAAGTTTTACGTTTAACAAGGAGCGGAGGAAAAGAGAATTTCAATATTTAATTTCGATATTTAATTACCGCTAATCATCATTACAGAAACATACATCGAAACTGTCGATTTTAAGTTATATAAATCATAATATTCATCATTAAAAATTCAATCATATAATGTTTTATCTCATCTTTATCGTTGTAGTTTATTGAACGTGTTTTATCTATCTGATATTCATTTTCTTTGTTTTGTTATATTTTTATTTTATTTAAAATATTTCTCTATAATTTAACCCAACTAATTTAATTATATAATTAAATATAACACGAAATATTTAAATAAAATGTAGGAAGCCAAAGTAAATTTATTACTAATCAATTGACATTAAAAACATTTTAAAGTCAAACGTAGTTTTCCTAAACTTAAGTAATTAATTTAGCTTTATTAATTAATAGTTGACTTGTCAACACCTCCACTTGTATACCATATAATAAGACAAGTCAATTATTAATTATTAAAATTAAATAATTAAATGAATTCGATTTATCATGTTATTTATAATTTAAATTAATAAAATCTATTTATTTTATATATTTTAGATAAATTTCATTGTTTTCTATATATAAATAAAAATAATAATTATTTAAAAGTTAAAAAATAAATAAATTTTATTTACTGAGATTATAAGTTACAGGTTACGTAAAAAATCAAATTTATTTAATAAAATTTTCAACTTAAAAGGAGAATTAGGTAAAAAAAAAAATTCTAATAGGACCAAAGTTTGAGGTTAAAGTCATTCTAAATTAATAGTAGAGTTGTTAGCCGTACTAAAATGAATATTATAAAGGCACAAAGATAATTTTAACCCTTAACGTTTATAATTTTTATCATTTTGGTCCTTATTTTTTTTTTTGCGATAAATTTAGCCATTAACCTATATCTTTTTGACAAATAACTTATTTTTTAACCACTATGATAACTGGACCGTTAAAAATCTAACAATGATGACATGACATATGCATATGATAATATATTTTAAATGACATGGCATCTAACCTATCAAATACACATATATATATATGAAATATAATTTTATTCCAATATAAAATATAAAACAATTAAAATAAAAATAAAATATTAAAAATTAATTAATTAATATTTTTTAAAATAGGATTTTGATTCTATCGTAGTTAGGATTGAGAATGTTTAGTAGCCTTTTATTTTAGAATTAATTAATTTTTTAATATTTTATTTTAATTTTAATTGTTTTATATTTTATATTGGAATAAAATTATATTTCATATATATATATGTATTTGATAGGTTAAATGCCATCACTACAGCAAAACAATTCTATAGCGGCATCCTTAGTGGCGTTTTTAGAACAAACGCCACAACTAATCTCATCATAGTGGCGTTTTCTACCAAAACGCCGCAACAATTGAATATTAGTGGCGCGTTTGATAAAAACGCCGTTATATCCCCAAAGAATAGTGGCGTTTGGTCTTAAAAACGCCGCAACTAGTTGTGTATTTGCGTCGTTTATATTCAAACGCCGCAACAGTGTGAAAATTAATGGCGTTTTTCCTAAAAACGCAGCAAAAGTGAGAAATATTGTGGCGTTTTATTAAAAAACGCCGCAAAAGTAAGAAAATTTTGTGGCGTTTCATTAAAAAACGCCGCGGTAGATCGTGTTTTAGCGGCGTTTGGTTTTACAAACGCCGCAATCTCCTAGGTTATCAGATAGAACTCTGCAAAAATCCCCAAACCCGACCCCAAGCTCTCTCTTCCCCAATTTCCGACCGCTGTAGCCGCTCTTCTCGTCGTCGTTGTCTGTTCGCCGGCTGGTGAAGCCGATCTCCTTTTTTCGTCGCCGTTCGACTCCTGAGCCAGGTAAGATCGTGTATTATCCCTTTCACTTCCTGATCTTTGAGAAACCATTAGCTTTGAGAAACCATTAACTTTGGCTTCTATCTGTTTTATTAGCAAACATTCAGCGATTCTTTTATTTCTTGAGAAGTTTCTGATCTAGTCCAAGATTTTTCCGTCTTTTTTTGAACTGTTAATATATTGTTTGTCATTCTGTGTAACTTATTTTTAGGTCTTACTCGGCATTGGGGAGATAATTTCTTCTAGGTCCTGTCCTAAGGTATCAACTTATTGAGCCATTAAAGACATACTGTTAGATATATAGAACTGATTTGGTTCCCACCTCTGTTAGGTTCTTCTGTTGAACGGTTCTCATGATCGAGAAACAAGTGGCTTCTCTGCATCTTCGTTTGTTACTGCTATTACAGATGCTCTGAATCGTACATATGGAGATTCTCAGAATTGTTTAAGAAACCTTGTGAGTGAATAAATTTAGTTGCAGTTGATAACTTTCACACTCCGCATCGGTTATGATGACTTCTTTAATTTATTCCTATTAGTGCAACCTACAGTTATCTTTTTTGAAATTGAAAACATTTCCCTTAATTAATGACTGAAGTACAGACGTTGAGAAGATTCAAGTATGAGCACTTTCTTGTTCCGAAAAATTTAGTAAAACAGAAAGCAGATAATCTCATTTATTGCAGTTCATTCTTTGTGCAGCCTAGTCAATACATCAACACACTTTTGGTGCCCAAAGATGGTGAAATTTCCATAGACATCCAAAGCTTGTCTTCCCAAGGAATTGTTGACGTGGTATGTTTGCCTACAACTCTAATCCGATTCTTATCAAACCAATTTCTCACCATTGCTAGCTAGGTGAACCGACTCATGGTCACTTACAGAGTTGTATTAAGTCAGTCTATTAGGAGGGGAACCAGTCCTAGAACTGGAAAAAAAAAACCCTGCTATTTCCTTGAGTTTCCTGTGGAAGCTTGTCTTCTATCCGTTCAGAGGGAATCTCTTTCCTTTCTGATCTGAAGCAAGCAATCTTATGTATTTAATTCGTACATTTAGTACTAATGACTAAGGTATTAATCCTATAAGTGGTTCCGCTAAAAAAATATATTTTTTAAAAGACCCGAGTTTAATTAATTATCTATGCAACTTATATGTACATTATAAAAAATATTATAATGTAATCATATAGTTAAAAAAACCTACTATCCAACAGAAATAATTTTAGTAATATGAAGGTTAAATTCTGTAATAGGTTCATGAACTATTTGTTTATTTGAAATTTAGTCCTCTAGTTGTTTATTTTTAAAAATTTAGTCTCATTGCTTTTTGGTTTCGTTAAATTATTCAGTTAAATTTATTAAAGTTGTATTGTAATAATTCAAATTTAACAAAATTTTAATAATATTAACCATTATATTTAAAATTTTAAATGTAAACACTATATTTCCCATGTAGGAAAACTATATGAATTCATAGCACACATTCTGTAGCTTCAATGAATGTATCGCCGACGCTAGCCTGTAGCGACTAAGCACCCATAAGTCTTTTAATCTAAGCACCCATAAGCCTAATATACTTTGGCTTGGTGATCTTTATTTTGTAATTGATTGTTAATATGCTATTTCCATTTAATTATGTATATTACAGAAATACGAAATGGATAGAAGTTGGATGGATTTGTCAAGGGTAAGTGTTGGGTATCGAAATAGAATAGAAACTTTTCTAGACTCAGCTTTTGCGAATGCAAGCCAAGAGAATATGATTCTTTGCCCTTGTAAGAAGTGTGTTAATATTAATTGGCATAGTCGTGAAATTGTCAAGGAGCATTTAATTGTTTATGGTTTTGTTCGGGGCTATAGAAAATGGGTATTTCATGGAGAGTTGGCACCTCGTAGTTCTACTTCGAGGAGTAATGTATCTTTTTCTCCTAATTCTGATCGTCGATCTGTTGGAGAAGATGGCATTGAGGGTATGTTACGAGATGCATTTAATATGCATGATTATCAAGAATCTGTTAGAGAAGATTGTGATATTGGTGTTGAGCATTTTACCGAGATGAGAAGAAACGAATGTGATGAAGAGCCAAATGAAAATTAAATACCTTAAATATTGTTCAAGTTCCTCGACCAGGAGAAGAAACAAATGAAGATGACTTGTCTGGTTCTGCAGCTTCACAAGTTCCTGAAACGGTTGAGAATATAGAAATTGAAGGTATTTTTTAAAACTTTATTTGAATCATAACTATTTGTTATCGTTGAAATGATTTAATAAAGTGTTGACTTGATATATTTGCATATAGGTGGAAATGGTCGAAGGCGCAAGACTAGAGGGCGGACGACTTTGATGGAATTATACGATCTTCCCGTTGGAGAACGTGTAAAAGTTTCAAGAAACGATGCCGGCCAACCTGTTGGTGCAGAAGCAGGTGTTTTGGCGAGTTATTTAGGCATTGTTGCGCGTAATGCTTCAATTTTGCCAATCAGTTATGAGTCTTGGCATCAAATGCCAAATAGTAACAAAAATCAAGCTCTTGATCTTATTAAGGTAAGAATAATATTATATTATCTAATTCATTACATTTAAATAGTAATATTTACTTTCGATTTTGTGATTTTCAGGATAAATTCTCTTTGGAGGTCTTAGACGATTATGTGAAGCATGCATTAGGAAAGAAATGGAAAGACCATAAGAGCTTGTTGAAGAAGACGTATTTCAAAAACGATTTGAGCTTTCAAGAGAAATTTCAAAATGTTCCCCCAGGAATACTACGGTATCAATGGGAAGATGCAGTCAGGTTTTGGAGTTCAGCAAAAGGGGAGGTAACATCTACAATTTATAACAATAACATTATATTATTTCAATTTCAACTTTAAATGTATATAAAAATTGGAAATTAAACAGGAAAAAGAGCGCGTAGGAGTTAGTAGTAGACAAAAACAAAAATTTACGCACACAACAGGGACGAAGAGCTTTGCTCGCATTACTAATGAAGAAGTATTATTTTTTTATATTATCATTTTAACTTGTATTACATTGAAGTTAATATTCATGTTTATTATATTTTGTAGCTTTTGTCGACTGGTTCTAGCATTGGACGGGTAAAGCTATTCGACATTACTCACACCAAAAAGGATGGCTCTCCAATGAATCCTGAAGCTGAAGAAATTCTGGTATAATGTTTTCATCTATTATTTTTCATCTATTATTTTGTATTATGTTGTATTTGGTATTCTGGTATAATGTTTTCATTTATTATTTTTAACAAATGATTATTAGACGAGAATGAAGGAAAAAAGGACAGAGATAGAAGCTACGACTTCAACTAATGGTTCTGCCAATATTGCTGATATCGAGAATCAAGTTTTTGCTGAAGTTTTGGGTCCTGAAAGATATGGTCGAGTACGCTGTCAAGGTTCATTCGTGAAACCAACTAAATATTTTGGATCCAAATCGTCTCAGTACATGCCATCACAAAGTCAGTCTTCTCAAGCGGAAATTCAACGTTTAAAACAACAATTAACTCAATTCCAAGCAGAGATAGAAGCTAAAGAAGCTGAGAGAGAACGAAAAGAAGCAGAGAGAGAAGCAACATATCAGAATCTTCAACACAATTTCAAGATATGATGGCGATGTTAAAGCAAAACCAACCTAGGAATCCGTCGCCTTAGATGATTTTAGGTTCATTTGGTTTGTACTTATTACTGAACTTTATTTGACTTAAACTCTGAATTATTATATTTCACTTTATTTGATATTAGACTTTAATGTATTTTGGGTGGTTAAGTATTTTGGATTATTTTATTGTTGTTGTTTAATTGTATTGTTGCTGAAATATTAATTACAGGGAATTTTTGGTAGAAATAATAATTTAAAATTATTTTTTTTAAAATACAGTATCAATAGCGACGTTTGGGACAAACGCCACTAAAAGCCCATAACAGTAGTGGCGTTTGTTTAAAAGCGTCACAAAAGTACAGAATATTTGTGGCGTTTATCTAAAACAAACGCCGTAATAGTATACGACATTTTGTGGCGTTTATAGGAACCAAACGCCGCCGTAGAATGCACTTTAGTGACGTTTTTAGTAAACAAACGCCGCCATAGTATACGACCTTTTGCGGCGTTTATAAAAACCAAACGCCGCTGTAAAATATACTTTAGTGGCGTTTTAGTAAATAAACGCCGATACAGATTGTGTACTGTAGCGGCGTTTATCCGCTACTTTTAGCGGCGCAGCTTCTTGCGGCATTTTTTGTGGCGTTTTTCTTTTCGCCGCAAGCACTTTTAGCGGCGCTAAAAAACGCCACTGTATGTATAAAAAAGCGCCGCTATAAACCTGTTTTGCTGTAGTGCATGTCATTTAAAATATATTATCATATGCATATATCATGTCATCATCGTTAGATTTTTAACGGTCCAGTTATCATGGTGGTTAAAAAATAAGCTATTTTTCAAAAAGATATAGGTTAAGGGTTAAATTTATCCAAAAAAGAATAAGGACAAAAATAATAAAAATTATAAACGTTAAGGGTTAAAATTATCTTTACGCCTATTATAAAATATCATTAAAATTTAATTTTGTTATTATAATTAATCATTGAATCGTTAACTGTCATTAAAGGTTAACATGAGTACCAATAAACTTCGTATTATAGCATATTTAATCATTTATATTTATACATTTAATTAATTTAATCATAATTCGAAAAAATTAGTCCTTATTATTTATATATTAGTTCAAAGGGTATTTTTTTCCCCTCCAAGTTCGACCTAAAAATCATTTCACCCCTCACTAGAAAATACACTCAATTAGGCTCTCAAGTTCATAAATTACATTAAATTAGTCCTTTAAACCACATTGATTATTACAGTACTATCGTGTCAGTTAATGGTACTGATATAACAATTAAAGAATTTTTAACTCGTAGTTGCATTCCTTTTTACATCAAAAAAAAAGTTTTTAGATAAGTGTGAGAGAAAGTACGATAGCTTAATAAATCGGTTCACTCATTTGGTTCAAAGGAGCTAATCGATTGAGATTCAAGGTTCGATCTTTTTAACTGCTTTAATGTATCTTTTTAGATATGTTTTTTATATATATAAAATGGTGCTAATATTGCATTATAATGTTTCTATTTGACCTGCTTTTAATGATTTTTTGTCATCTATTTTTATTGATTAGTATATATAATTTCAATACTCGAAATATATAATTTCTTCACGTATGAATGAAATATTAATATAGTTTGGCAAAGGATATTTATGTCTCTATAATTATTTTAGATGGGGTTGAAACTAAATTGGAAGATATTTTTGTAATTTTTATAGGGGCATTAAACTATAATAAAATATTTATTTTCATCACCCAACTTCTAAATATTGCAAAAAAGTCATTAATGTTTTATTTTTAATTATAAAGTGGTCACTAAGTCATTAATTATCGATAAAGGGGTGATGTTACGGTTACGAAATTTTATATAATAGCATGTTTAGTTTTCATATTTACACATTCATTTAATTTCGTCATAATTAAAAAAACAATAAATTTAGCCTCATTATTTACACATTATATTGATTTAGTCATTTTTTAATTAGAAATAATTCTATAATTTGTTTTATGATTTTTGTGCATTATTTGATAAAATTTAAAAGCATAATTTATGATTTTTT
Source organism: Abelmoschus esculentus (assembly GCA_035048815.1). NCBI lineage: Eukaryota > Viridiplantae > Streptophyta > Magnoliopsida > Malvales > Malvaceae > Abelmoschus > Abelmoschus esculentus. The sequence continues at coordinate 14,579,432 of JAUCBN010000036.1, forward strand.
TAATTTAAGTAAATAAAACCAATTAATAATTTTTATATCACTAATTTAAACATAACTACATAATTTTACATTATAATAAATTGAAGAACTATAAATTAAATAAAAATATGATTTGTTGGGATGTGTTAAGGTAATTAGAATTTCTAAACCTTTAAAATATAAATTATTCAAACATTACAATTCAAATTGATTTTCAATTTATTTGTTCAAACCGATACAAATCAAATTCAGCTTAAGAATTTAGAGGAATTATATATTTTATGGGTAATTTAACTATTATATAAAATAAATAATGTTTTTTTTTTATAAAAGAATAAATAATGTTTCTAAAATTAATTTAGCAAATAATGTTTATAAAATATGAAACATAATACTGATTAGATTACAAATTTAATAAAAAAAAGGTATGCGAATAGAAGTGGTAAACGGGTCTTTCAGTTTAGATTTGATTTGAGTTATTTCGGTTCAGGCTAGTTTCGGTTTTGTCTGTGTTCGATTTTGGTTTACTTTGGATCGAAAATAGCTTGGCTCGGTTTTAACTTTTAAACAGATTGCTTTATCATATTTATATTATATAAATTTTATGTTCAATTTTTATTTTATTTTATTAAAACAAAGTGAGGATATACTCTCATTGATAATCACATCTACATGAAAACCTGCAAACACCAAACCTTCATCATCGCATCAACCAACCTTTAGTTGCAAACAGAAAACCTTAATCACATCCAGCGAAACTTGCAATGGCTATTCAATTTGCTCGTCAATTCTTTGGAGTTTTTTTCACGTTTCTTGGGCCGCAATCTCTTTTAGTTGAATCTAGGCTTGTTGAACTTGAATCTCCTCAAATTCATGAACAAGGTCTGGAAAAAAATAACGGTAGCCTCGATGATATTGCTCGATCGTCTCGTGATAGATTACTTCAATCAGAAGTCGACTATACACTTTATGGTGAAAAATGAGACCATTCTCCATTGACCTATGGTTTCGAATCTACTTCCCCCATGCCACCAAATTTACGTCGTAAAAAAGTGTTTGCCGTCATCGATGTGGCATTCCGAAAGTGGCAGACTATCGTCCCAGAGTTTGCCTTCCAAAGGGTATACCCAGGCGAGGACGCTGATATTACAATTTCTTTTACCACACTAAGCCTCGACTTGTATGGTTATGGTTATTATCCACCCGATGGAACAATTTACCTTGATATTGACCATACATATTGGAGCACCAAATCAAAACCTGCCGGGAACAAACAAGATTTATTGTCTGGAGCCATGCATGAAATAGGGCATACTCTTGGCCTTATACATAGTGGCAACGAAAGTGCGGTCATGTACCATTTCCTCCTACCTGGAGCTACTAGGAGGGACTTTATCCAAGAAGACATTGATCGCTTACAATCTTTATATTATGATAGATAAACTAGGATAATTGTCGTTCTAGTTTTATAAGGATTTATTTTTAGATTTTTAGGGTTTGGTCTTATGTTTGAAGGCTTGAAAATAGATTTTGTAATTTAAAGTTTAAATTTTTAAATACAGTGATTAGGATTTAGGGTTCAAAGGGACATGTGATAGGTTTATAATTTCTCTTACGAAAAAAAGCTTCATGTTCTTATTTTTAAAATTAAAATAATATCGTATTAACACTTACGATATCATTTAATAATAGCCATTTTATTTATAATATTTAATATATAATTTCACTTGAATCTCTATGACTATGCAGTTATTATAATTTTTCTTATAGTAATTTTATAATTATACAATGGAATAAAATATTTGGTTCAGTCATCGGACTCAAACTATACTTGAATTGGAGCCCCGGTTGGAAATGTGTTCAGTCATCGTCCGACTCGGGGATCTGATTTGGTTGGACCAGGATTAGTCGATGGTGCTGGTTTCAAAGACGTGACGCAGCGACATCTGGACCACCCTTGAACGGTTCAATTTGAAGACATAAATTTGTTTACAAAATATGGATAAGGGTTGGGCTTTATTATTCAAGAAACAAAAAAAAACGTAACAAATTTTATATACGTGTAAGGGTATTTATCCCCTAGAAAATTTCCGGAGCAGAAGCTGAACAGCAGCAAGTAGCCGGGGATTCTTACAGCTTGGCCGATCTTCACCACCTTACTTATATATACTATTTGATGAAGACTCTGTATGGGAAACTGATCAACGAGCGTCCTCGTGTTAAGGCATGGTGGAAAGATATTTCCTCCCGGCCGGCTTCCAAGAAGTTGAAAACAAAATCCTATATTTATTCTAATTCTTGTGCTGCAACCGCTTGTGGTCAAGTCCAGACCTGTGGAACGTTGCCCGGGTGCTTGTTTCACTTGGATCTTAACATGAACAACACCCTTTCGAGTGAGAAATGGTACAAATTCCCGGTGACGTACGGTTTCCGATCTGGTAATGTGGTACCACCAGGTTTAGATCCCAAAGTTGTGAGTACCATCATCGATGTGGCATTCGGAAAATGGAAAGCTGTCATCCCAGACCCTCAGTTTTCATTCCAAAGGATAAGTCCAGGTGATACTGCTAATATTAAAATCGTTTTCACTCCACTAACTGGATTTTATGGTTATGGCACTTCTCCAACAAATGGTAGTCTTTACCCTTACAATACCCACACGTCGTGGAGCACTAAACCTTTCCCTGGAGGGAACGAAGTCGACCTGTTGTCTTCAGTGATGAATGCAATAGGCCATACTCTCGGCATTGGGGATAGTACTGATCCGACTGCAGTCATGTATCCTATACTTCAACCTGAAAGTATCAAAAGGAACCTTAGCCCGAAAGACATTTCTCGATTATACAACTTGTACTTACATTCTATGCCACACCTCGAGTCGGCGAAATCGATTTAGCCTCAGAACCTTGGTTTTATCGTATGAAATAAGTGATGAACACAATGTCAAAGATTAGAACAAGAAGTGATGCAAACGAAGAGCCTATGTTGCTTTTCACTGTATCATGTCATCTATACGTCGTCTGCTGGTTTGAAAGGTTTGAATTTTCTATGACATATTATTTGGTCCTCGATTTCAATTGGTGATGTCGATTATAACTTTGAAAATAGTAACACTTGGTTAATATTTTTTTAATATATTTTAATATATATGATTTTACTAAATTGAATTTATGTTGTTTTTTTTCTGTGGGTAATTATTTTGTTTTAAATTGCATTTGTGTGGTTTACATACAACTGGGGTTATGGTTATTAATTTAAAAAAAAAGTCAACAATTACAAAATTCTTTTTTCTACGCGTTAATCTTTTGGTTGATTTTTAAATTAATCAATAGTTTTTGTGTTTTTTCTATAATTATATATATATATATATATATTGTTTTGATTAAAAATTGTTGGATCTCTTATTTTAATGGTTCTAAACTGAAAATATATTAATACTTATATAACTAATTAAACATTTTATATGTTTATTTAATTCACTTAATTAACTTTTTCTAAATTGAATTAAACAATAAACGAATTTTGAAAAAAATGGCAACTGTTATCAAACTAATTCATCGATTAACGAATATAAATTTTGAGTTCGATTATTCTGCTTTAACTAGACCTGGCAACTTGACACAAAATTCAAAAACCGAACCGATTTATCTGAATTTAGACCCAAAATAACCCAAATGTGATGACATGAATTTGACCCAAAATTGAAATCAAACCAAACCGATTCAAAACTGATCCAAATTCTTGTTAAACTAAAATGGACCCGAACCGATTTACAATCAAACAGAAAGGACCCTAATTGAAGACAAGCCGAAATAAAAAAAATACATTAAAAAAATAAAGAAAAATAAGATTTAAAATGTCATACAAGTCACCAAAAAGCAACATACATACTATATAAAGTGATATATAGTATGTAAAAACCTAACTCAATCAAAAAACCAACAGGAACCGGTCGATATCTTGCTAACCCGATATTGAACTGCTCCAATTTTAATCAACCCAAAATAACCGAATCGATATAATTGAACCGAAAAATCAACAGACTCGATCCGATCCCCGAATCGAAATCGATGTAGACATGAACTAAAACCAAAAATTATATATTTGAATAAAATGTTATATTATTACGTCACCGTGAATTATACTTAAAATATATAATTTACTTATAACTAAATCAAATATTTTTTATTTGATTGAATTATATTTAGGATTGACTTATTAGATAGATGCAATTAGGATGAATTTGATTAAGGTTAAAATAGTAACGTTTAAATTTTTGATGTAATTTTAGGTGAAAAAGTGTTCTACGATTAGTTTTTGAAAAATTCGAACTTTATCATTTTAATCTTGAAAAATTCAAATTTTAGGAAAAACATAATTTAATTTTGAAAAATTGACTTGGAGTCGCCACCGGCCACTTAGGTGGGCCAAACACCATAAAAATAAACCAGAGATTCATTTAAAAACATTGGGTTCGGGAGTCGGTTACGTGTAAGGACGACCCTTATAAACGCCCAAAAATTGGTACCTTGAAAAAAATATTATGTGGCATTGACATTTTGAAGATAGATATTAATTTAATTTACCATTGTTAAATGAACATTATTTGAATTTTGGATATCCTTTTGATTTAGAAGTTACACCACCTTTAAACTTGAGTTGAACGAGACGTCCTCTAGATAGGAAACCTCACCCAAATTTAAAGAAATGTAACTTCTGTCTCAAAAGGCTAAAGTAAAATGCATGATTATTTTTATATTGTTCATTTTAAGTTCTAATCCTAGAAAAGGCTCCATTGCTTAAGTTTATAAAACCTAAGTTACTAGTGTTACTAGTTATTTACCTATCCATTTTATTTAATTCTAAACCTAAGTTTTTGTGAAAATTCTAGGTTTTAATAACACATGAATTCGATGCCAAGGTACACTTTCTAGGTCAGCATCATGGTACGTCAAAACATCAACCTCTTTAGTGTATCCGAGACATAAGATTCACATGCTATGTTACTAAATTTTCTCCCTAATTAAATTAATTAATTTAAGCGACTAGTCCTAAAAAGTCTCTAAATTAATTAACTTAAGTTTATTAAATGACCTTCCTAAAATATGCTATGCAAGACAACATAAAATAAAGTGTGCACAAGATAAAGGAACTTCATGATCACTTTTATTAGAATCATGGGTATAAAATTACATCAAAAATTTCTCATCATGAAGAGTACAAAAGGGACTTGTATGAAAAAGAGAGAGTACAAGGGACTCGAGAACAAACCTTGAACAAAGGATAAGATTAAATTAAGTGTGAAATTAAATTTTAAAGTTTTAGAAATTTTTAATTAAATTAATTAAATTTTCTTAACTTCAAATTTTAATTGAAACCTAATTAGAATCTATCTTGGTGAATTTAAGTTCAAAGGTTTAATTAGGGTTCGACTAAACTTAATTAAGTTAATTTTAAAGTCTTATCTTAGAAATTTTAAATTAATTAAAAGTCTTAATTAAATTAATTTCTAAATTTTAAGCATTTAATTTAACTTAATTAAAGTTTAATTTGGGTGAAATTAGACCTAAATTAGTTTTAAATCTTATCTTTTAGAAATTAATTAAAATTAACTAAAATAATTAATTAAAATTATTTTCTAATTTTTAAGAATTTAAAAGGCCTAATTAAAGTCTAATTTTTTAGTGTTTTGAGGTTTAGGGCTAAACTAGGCCTAATTTGGTTGATTTTAAGCTTATTATTTTAGAAATTAAAATTAATTAAAATAATTAATTAAAGTTATTTTCTAAAAATCAAGAATTAAATTAAACATAATTAGAGTTTAATTTCTAAATTTTAGGGCCAAATTAATTTTAAATTAGAATTAAATTAGGTTAAATTAACTTTAAAGTTTATTAAAATTAAATTAAATCTTAAATCAAGAATTAATTAATATTTTTTAGTCTCTAAAATTAATTTTTTTAACCTAATTAAGTCTAAAATTAATTAATTTAATCCTAATAGTCTACTTAGGGGTTTAATTAAGGAACTAGGAACCTAATTGAGTAAAATCTAGAGTTTAGGGGGCCTAATTGCAAGTTTGGGGACCTAATTGTATGAATCTAAGGGTTTAGAGGCTAAGGTGTATGATCGTTTAAACCTAGGGGACCTAGGATGTAAATTACCCATGCCCATTTAAAAACACGTGGATCCGGGTTAAACCCGGATCCGACCCACGACCCAGTGCCCTAAACGGCACTGTTTCAAGTTGTAACAAAACCCTTATGAGCCGAGTTGGCTCGGTCATTTGGACCGAGCCCGACTCGGCCCCAACTCACTTTTCTCTGGGGACAAACGTCCCAAACCCAGAAATCTGCCTAGGGATGGATCAAAACACACAAAAAATGGTGTTCATCCATTGTTCATCCGTGTTCTTCATGGGAATGAAGAACACGATGAACATCGCCTCAGGCCACCGCTCGCCTCTCCACCAGATCCAAAGCGCCACCGCGTGGAGTCGCTCCGGCGAGTTTGCCGGCCACCGTCCCGACGCTCTTTTTGACGCCGGAGTGAGATCCGATGCCGGCGAATGCGCCGACGACCCTAAACCGCGCCAGAAAACGCCTAAAACACCAGAAACCCTTCTAAAAACCCAAGTTTTCTAAGATCAGACAACCTAAAACTATCTAGAACCAAACCCTAACACTCTAGAACAACCGGGCAAGCCTAATTCTAACAAAATTCAATCATCAAAATAAGGAAAAACATGAGGGATAGATCAGAAACTCACCTCCAACAACGAATTGGCCACTTCGGTTCCTATTTCCGATCAAAATCCTTCTCACTACCGATTGAGCTCTCGATTGAATCCCCAATCCCCCCCAACTCATTCGATTGAATCCCTATTTAAAGGGATTCAATCTGATAATCCCATTCGATTTCAAACTCTTCTACACCTAATTCTATCAAAAAACCCAACAAATCCGGCCACAATCCCTCACCAAACGGCCGCACTCCTCATGTCCCAAGAGTTTCGATTTTTTTCCAGATTTTTCAGAGATTTTTCTTTTTTTAAATTTAATATTATATTATATATTATTATTTATTTATATATTATTATTATTTTCGTGTTGACAAAATTGAATTAAACAATAAACTAATTTTGAAAAAATGGCAACTGTTATCAAACTAATTCATCGATTAACGAATATAAATTTTGAGTTCGATTATTTTGCTTTAACTAGACCTGGCAACTTGACACAAAATTCAAAAACCGAACCGATTTATCTGAATTTAGACCCAGAATAACCCAAATGTGGTGACATGAATTTGACCCAAAATTGAAATCAAACTGAACCGATTCAAAACTGATCCAAATTCTTGTTAAACTAAAATGGACCCGAATCGATTTATAACCGAATCGAATAGACCCGAACCGATTTACAATCAAACAGAATGGACCCTAATTGAAGATAAGCCGAAATAAAAATATATATATATATTAAAAAAATAAAGAAAAATAAGATGTAAAATGTCATACAAGTCACCAAAAAGCAACATACATACTATATAAAGTGATATATAGTATGTAAAAACCTAACTCAGTCAAAAAACCAACAGGAACCGGTCGATATCTTGTTGACCCGATATTGAACTGCTCCAATTTTAATCAACCCAAAATAACCGAATCGATATAATTAAACCGAAATCTAATAAAACCAAAAAATCAACAAACTAAGACGTTGCATTAATAAACTTCAAGTACAAAATTAGAGATAATTATGTTTAAATTATTTTAATTTGTGATTTTTTTATAAATAATATCAACCGTCCACCATTCTTTTAGGGGTAGAACTGTGTCCACCCTAAAATTTTCAAACTTTATATATTTATCTAATTATTTTAATTTTTATGAATTAATCTTTAAGTTTTTATAATATTTAAGGTTTATGACCACCCTGAGATTTCAAAATTTTATATGTACTCATCCCAAATAAATTTCTGGATCTGCCACTAAACTTTTAAGGGTGGGTCTCTTTCAACCCTGAACTTTCAAATTTTATATATTTACTCTTAATTTTCTTAATTTTTTGAATTAATCTTTAAATTTTTATAATATTTAAGGTTTGTATCCATTAAAGATTTCGAAAATTTATATGTGTTTACTCTTAAATAAATTTTAAAATCCGCCACTAAATAATATCAGCTACTTTTGTTAAACGAAAAGTAAATATGGTTACCAAAAGGGTCTACAAAATTATAATAGATTGATTCTTCTTAAATTTATTAAAGTGCATAAGCTAACCATTTTTTTTATTAAATAAATATTACATTTTTTTATATTAAGATTCGAATCCATATAAAATAAAGCAGGATTAGTATCATTAACCACTAGGCCACTCAGTGGATCTTAACTAACCATTAAAGCATTAAATTATCAACATATATGAAAAAATTGTTAAAATATAATCGAATAACTCAACAAAGTGATGGATAAACTAAAGTTTGTACAATTTTTGTATCAAATGTTTTTTAAAAATTTAAATTAATGTGTAACGATTATTTTTAAAAATTTGAGGATTATCCCTTTCTACTAAAATTATGATTTAGGGGGAATTTTATTAAAATCGTATTTTAAAAATAAATATGAGTTATTATTAGTCATTTAGATTAAGTAGATCAGATATTGTAAAAACAAAATCAGAAATTTTAAAAATTTGAATTCGAAACTCAGTTATAGATGGAGAAGTATTAACACTTCATATCGTTCAAAATTGATATCAATTTTTTATCATTTTTAATAGTATTAAATTTCTACGAATTAAAGTGATCACTTAATTATGTTTCGGCTATACATGAAAAATAATTTTAAAAAACTCTATTGTTCAAAAAGTTATATCATGGGTTAGTCCCACCACGTGTCCATGGGACCGACCAATGATAATTACCCACTTCATCAACTTTTTCATGTCATATTTTTTTTCTAAGTTAATCTTCACTTTAAAAATTAAAAAATAATAAGGTAGATGATTATCATTGGTCGGTCACATGAATAACGTGATGAAACTGGCCTATGATATAATTTCTTCTATTGTTCGAGAAATAAATAAAATTCACCATCCACTTTTAAACTCTTAGTCAAAATTTTCCTAAGAAAAGCACATCACATTTATAATTTATATCGCATACAATCTAATAAAACAATGCAAAAATAAATGTACGAAAAAAGATATATCAACATAAATATTAAATTATAATGACAATATGTCTCATAAAAACAAACACATTTTTTACGTACGCAGTGACAAAGTAATATGGGGTGGGGCACGTCAATCACCCGCCCACAATTTTCTTTTTATAATTTCGTACTTATTTAAATTTTTAAAAATTTATTTTTAATTTATCTTCTAATTTTAAATATTTATGTTTTATCTTTCAACTTTAAATTTTGACTTCGTCTCTATACATATGGTTTAAATATAAAGAAAAACATATTGTTGTACTTGTTAGAAGATTAGATATTAAGTAGTATCAGTTACTAAGTTAGTTTGCGTGTTGTTAGTTTGTCGTATTAGATGGACTCGAGCTATATAAATTGAGAGATTATATCATAAGTCCGACTTGTTACATTATTGATGATCTCTAATTAATAAAAATCACTCATTTAACCACTAATCATCTATATTATTAATCTAATTTTTAGAAAATATATTTTTTAAATGACATAAAAAATAATAAAGATTCATTAATTAAAAATAACTTAAAAATTAATGATAAAATAAATAATTATAATTAAATGGATCATGTTGATGTGATAAATCCGACCTCATGATATAATTTCTCATATAAATTTACTTGTTTGCAATTATATTGTTTCAACCCAATAAGATTTATTTTCTAATAAAAATCAGATATTCATTTTCTTTAAAATATTTTATTATTCTTTTGACCTTAATAACCCTCTGTCTCTTTCTCTCACATTCACCGTCATTCATCACTATCTTTAACCTTAGTAGTTAAAAAAATAATTATTTGTTTCAGAAGTTACAAGTTCGAGTACAAGTAATACTATTATAGTGGTTAAACAATCAATGTTCAATGGTTAAGCGTATATTCTAGAATAAATATTACTATAATTATTGTAGCCGAATAAAATATATATATATATATAATTAGGGGTGAATAAAATTTAACTTAAAAAAATTTAAATAGCTCAAAAATTTTAGTAATTAAACAATTTATTTTTAAATTTTAAATAAATTTCTCAATTTTTTATGATATAAATATAACAAAAGTATATTACGCCACAAATATACATAAAAAGGTTAGTACGAGAATGGCTAGAGGAGAAGATTTTAAAAATAATCTAATATAAAACATTATTTTAAATATAGATATTATTTAATTATATTTTAAATTTTATATAATTTTAATCATATAAATAAGAGAATATTATATATAATTTTTAGATTTAAAAAACAAAAATATAACAACAAAAAGGCTAAAATTATAAGAATAATTTTATTTTATTTTACAATATAAATAAAAAATTTAAAATTTAGGTTAACTTTTACGATACAAATAATATTATTACAAATTAACATGTATTAAAATAATTTTAAATATTTTATTTTTACAAATAAAAATTCTAAATAACTCAAAGCTCTGCAAAACAATTTTCTGTCAAAGTTCTGGTCTCGAGATTCACATGTTGGTCCATAATCCCAGCAAAGCAATGACATCATACTTCAATGATTTGCCGACACTCAGCTTTACTAGTTACCCTAAAACCAATGGAGCATCGGCCAAACCCCAAAACAACACTGCCGTCGATCTATCCTAACCAGTCGGTGTTACACTGTTTCTTCAACAGAGAACGCTTCTTTTCCGGTTTGACGATGAAGAAAGCAGAGCTAGTCTTCATCCCATGGCCTGCAATAAGCCATATGGTATCCGCAGTTCAACTGGCGAAGCTTATAGTAGATCGAAATCCCAACTTCTCCATCACCGTACTCACCGTCAAGCCACCCTGCGACGAAAATGTCTCTGCCTACGTCGACTCTCTCACCGCCACCAACGCCACCACAAGCCGCATTAAATTTATTAGCCTCTCTAAATCTGACCCAGGCGAAGGTATTGTGAAGTTTTGGGGAAATCTAGTTCAAACCCTGGGACCGCTTGTGAAAGAAGTCGTCACCAACATGGTTGAGAATTATTCCAACTCAGTTCCCGACTCACCTCGACTCGTTGGGTTCGTTCTCGACATCTGTTTAACTTTTCTCGTAGACATGGCCAACGAGTTCGGCGTTCCTAGCTATGCATTCGACCCTTCGAGTGCTGGTTCTCTTGGCATGCACGTCTTCGCTCATGATCTTCACGATGAGCAAAAGGTTGAGTTCAATGAGTTCAAAGACTCGGACACCGAGTTCACAATTCCATCGTATGTCAACCCAGTTTCCATTAAATTGTTTCCAACTTTCCTGTTGCAGCCTGAAAGTTTTACATTCTTTCGTAACTTGATGAAAGGGATAAGAGAAGTGAAGGGTATAATGGTCAATACATATTCGGAGCTTGAACCCCATGCCGTTGCCTCCCTTTCTAACGGTCAGTTTCAGCTTCCACCCGTTTACCCGGTCGGACCCACACTGAATCTAAACGGTTCAAGCAAGATCCATCAGAATTACGATACAATCATGGAATGGCTTGATGAACAACCACGTTCCTCGGTATTGTTCCTCTGCTTCGGAAGCATGGGAAGTTTCAGAGCAGATCAAGTGAAAGAAATCGCCTACGCACTAGAGCAGAGTGGGCATCGATTCTTATGGTCCCTACGGCGACCGGCGGAAGCCGTCGAACAAGTAAATGACATGATGTTTAACGTAAATGATCACGAGAACGTGGCTGAGGTGTTACCGGAAGGGTTCTTAGACCGGACCGCTAAAAGTGGTAAAGTCATTGGTTGGGCACCGCAAGTTGCCATTTTGGGCCACCCGGCAACCGGAGGGTTTATATCTTATTGCGGTTGGAATTCAACGTTAGAAAGTATATGGTTCGGAGTTCCGATGGCGGCGTGGCCACTTCGTGGAGAGCAACAGCTGAATGCACTGACATTGGTGAAGGAGTTGGGATTAGCGGTGGAGATTAAAATGGATTATAAGATTGATGACGGCGAGGTTGAAATTGTAAAAACCGAGAAAATAGAGAGAGAAATCAGGTGGTTGATGGGTCATGATAGTGATGTACGACGGAGGATGAAGGAAATGAGTGAGCAATGTCGAAAGGCATTGATGGACGGTGGATCTTCATACACGATGTTGTGTCGTTTCGTGAATGACATCTTAGATAACATGCCATGAAAATTTTATTTAAAACCTATTTTCCAATAATTTTATCCTAGGACTCATGTTTTAATATTCAATATTATAATCTGATTTTTAATATTTATTGTTAAAGATTTATTCGTAAAATTTATTTTTAATTTTTTATTAATAGTTAAATTATTTTCAATATTTGTTATTAGGATTCAAAATTTTATAATACTTGTTATTAAAGATTTAATTTTTTAATATTTATCATAAAAATCTACTCTCAAAATTTATTTATTTTAAATATTTATTATTTGAATTTTAATTTATCTCAATACATATTGTTAGAGAACTAATTTTTAATACTTGTAATTAAAACTCTGACATTTTTCTTAATATTTGTTATTAGAGATCTATTATTAAGAGTTAAATTTTTTTAATATTTATTATTAGGGGTATAATTTTTTTAATATTTGTTATTAGGAATATACCCTTAAAATTTAATTTTTTGATTCTCATTATAGAGATTTATTTATTTATTTATAATAGGAAAAAATTTTAAATTCATTTTTAGATATTTATTAATAAGAGCCTAATTTTAAGTTTTTTCTAATCACTAAAATTTAAAAAATGACTCTAGTTTAAAATTAGGATTTAAAGAATTAGGTGTATTCTATTTTTAGAGTATAAAAATTAAGATTAAGATTTAAAATTAAAATATTTTTATTACATGACATAAAAAACATGATTAAAGAAATAGATTTTTTGTTCGTCCGACAAGCACCACCTCCGTCATCAGGGACGGAGTTATATGGTGCTGGGAGGAAAAATCGCCGCCATCCACGAAAATTTTTTTCACTTTTGTCCAAATATTTAAATTCTTTTAAAAAATATTTTTTTTATGAATTTATTATCTTACTTTTAAAAATTTATATTTTGTCTCCTTTAATCTCAAATCTTAGTTTCGTCTATCTCCGTCACGTTCTCATTTTCCGTCACCGATCCGCCGGTCAACTCTTTGACCCATCAATGCTTGAAAATGGATCCTTTAGCATAAACAGTGGATGTTGCTTTCCCCACAGCTGCTTGCAAATGAAAGCAATTCAATGGAGTTTATGGCGATGAAGGAAAACAAGCTTATCCTTACCAAAAAGGACATGGAACTTCAGTTCTTAAATATGTTTATGTTATTACATTGTACTGAAAAGGAAGAAATTTCAAACACCCAAATCGTCCAACCTTTAAATCTTCATGTTAGAAATTTTATTAATAAAACTAAAAATACAATCCATAAAATCAAGTTAAAATTAATATCTCAACTAAAATTTTAAAACAAAACGTACAAAATCAAAAGTAGAGATGCATCCAAAAATATATTTAAAGGTGAGCATAAATAAAAATTTAAAATCTCAGAGTCAACACAGACTTTAAAAAATATAAAATTTTAAGGATTAATTTATAAAATTAAAAAAAATTAAAACTAAATATATGAACTTTAAAAAATTCAGGGTGAACCTGTGTCCACCTTACATTGAATGTACACGCTGGCAGATGCAAGTGCTTCTTAGGGTGGGCCTGTTCCCGCCCTGAACTTTTTAAACTTTACATATTTAACTTTAAATTTCTTGATTTTTATGAGTTAATCTTTAATTTTTTAAATATTTATATATTATGCCCACCCTAAAATTTTAAGATTTAATTTATACTCACCCTCAAAAATATTCCTGGATCCGCCGCCGAATGTACATCCGCCAACTATTAAAAGTGTTAATATTATAAATACTAGTATATATAAATGATTATATGAAAATATAAATCAGACTTTTTATTTAAGATTATTGTCACAACAAATATATACGTATACTCTTTACTCTTTACCCAATGAATACCCATTGATCTGGTTACGTGACTCGTACGGTCCATACTTAACTATGACATCTTTAAAAGCATACGTAGATACGTACCGTATGGACATGGTAGTAATTATGATGCACTACACTCTTTAATTTATACGTATTCATATTTTAAGTTGAGTTTTTGTGAGACGGAAATTTATTTTAATGAGTTTTAAATTTATAATTTAAGAGATATTTTTACGTTTATAATGTCAGAATTCGAATATTTAACTTTATTTAATGGATTTAGTAATTTATTGAATTATCTCATTATTTTGTTGGAGAATAATTTACATTTTAAGATTACATAAAATTTTTTTTGATGATTTTAAAACGTACTTTTAAATGATTAATATTATTTATAAGAGAAATTATTCGATACACATGCTTATTTGTTGTTTTTAGACTTAGAGTTATACATGAGTTAAGATAGAACGCGAATTATTTGATCTTGTTTCGTTCAAAGCTTGAGTGATATTCGAACTTAAACTCGGCTTTAGTTCTTAATGAGTTGAGCTACTTGATACACTACTCGAAAAGCTTATAAACTACTCAAAAATATAATATATTAACTTTATTTTTGAAATTAAAGTGAAATAAAATGTAGGTTTAATGGTTTTGGTTATTATGTTAGTTTAATTTTTAGTTTAACTCCCGGACCCAGCATATTTTAATGTATATTGTTTTCTTCTGACTAGGATTAAGGAGTTTTAATAAGGTACATGAAAATATTTAGTTCAAATGATTTTATCTATAAAAAAATCACACAATTTAAGCAATAACAATAATAATAATAATAATAATATGATTGTAAATGAATCGAGATAAAACGTGAGTTATTAGAGTTTGATTCAGTTAAAGTTTGGCCAATATTCAACTCGATTGAACACAAATCAAGTTCTTAACGAGTTGAGTCGAGTTTATGACAATCAAGCTCAAATAAAGATCGAAGTTGGCTCAAATTCTTAGCAAAACGAATTGAGCTCAACACTAATCAAACTCAACTCGACTCGGCTTGATTATACATCTATAAAATATATAAGTACTTTTTGTTTCGGAGGTTATAGATTTAGTTTAAGGTTTAGAGATTTTAGAGTTCATTTTAAATAATTTCGAATATAAAATTTAAGATTTCAATTTATTGGGTTATATTTTATTTTTAAAAAGTAACGAATAGACATAAATAAAAATCACCAATACTAAATCCTATAATTTTTACCCATAAATCTCAAAACCTAAATCAACCTTCAAACACTATTTACCCGCACTGAGCTTTATTAATAGCCTCAAATGAAGAACATCGTCCACACTGCCATCGTTCCATCTTCATCGTTCTGTGTTGGCACATACAACTCTTCTTTTCCGTTTCAACGATGAAGAAAGCAGAGCTGGTGTTCATCCCAGTGCCATTAATGGGCCATTTGGTATCCGAAATTCAAGTGGCTAAGCTTTTAGTACACCTCTGTTCCAACCTCTCCATCACCGTCCTCACCGTCAAGCCACTGCATGACACAAAAGTCTCCGCCTACGTCGACTCTCTCAATGCCACCACCACCACCAGCCGCATTAAATTCATCAACATCTCTCAATCTGAACTAGACGTAGATGTTTTGAAGTCTTTCGGTGATTTAGTTCAAACCCTGGGACCACGTGTGCAAGAAGTCGTCACCAACATAGTTGAGCGCTCCAACTCAGTTCCCGGCTCACCTCGACTCGCAGGGTTCGTTCTCGACCTGTTTTTAACCTCTTTCGTAAATTTGGCTAATGAGTTCGGCGTTCCTAGCTATGCATTTTACACTTCAGGTGCTGGTTCCCTTGGTTTCCACCCCTACACTCAGGCTCTTCACGATGAGAAAAAGATTGAGTTCAGCGAGTTAAAAGACTCGGACACTGAGTTCACAACTCCATCGTATGTCAACCCAGTTCCCATTAAATTATTTCCAACTGATCTGTTGAAGCCTGAAAGATTTACTTTATTCCGTAGCTTGACGAAATGGTTAAGACAAGTCAAGGGTATAATGGTGAATACGTTTTCAGAGCTTGAACCTCATGCCGTTGACTTCCTTTCTAATAACCAGTTTCAAATCCCACCTGTTTACCCAGTGGGACCCATACTGAATCTAGAAGGTTCGGACAAGATCCATACACTCATGCAATGGCTTGATGAACAACCTCGTACGTCGGTACTGTTCCTCTGCTTCGGGAGCATGGGAAGATTCGGTGTAGATCAGGTGAAAGAAATTGCCTACGCACTAGAACGAAGTAGTCATCGATTCTTATGGTCCCTGCAACAAGTAAACGATTATGATAACGTGGCGGAGGTGTTACCGGAAGGGTTCTTAGATCGGACAGCCGAACTCGGTAAGGTCATTGGTTGGGCACCGCAAGTTGCCATCTTGGGCCACCCTGCAACCGGAGGTTTCATGTCTCATTGCGGTTGGAATTCAACGTTGGACAGTATCTGGTTCGGAGTTCCAATGGCGGCATGGCCTCTTTTTGCAGAGCAACAACTGAATGCATTAACATTGGTGAAGGAGTTGGGATTAGCTGTTGAGATTAAAAGGATTACAGGAATGATGATGGTGAGGTTGAGGTTGAAATTGTGATGTCTGAGAAGATAGAGAGAGGGATTAAGTGGTTGATGGGGAATGATGGTGCTGATGTTCGACGGAGGATGAAGAAAATGAGTGGTGAGAGTAGAAAGGTTTCGATCGAAGGTGGATCTTCATACACCGTGTTACGACGTTTTATCGATGAGATCATAAATAACATGGCGTAAAAGTTTCATTACATTTGGTATTGTTATTTCATTACATGCTTGTGGGGATGTGGTGGCTGTGGTAATTGTGATGCAGGGTGAGTATTTAGTATAATTTGAGACATGGTTGTTTGTTGCTTTTCGGTTGTTAACGTTTTTAAGCGTGATTTTTAACGAGACATATATATATATAAATAAAAGTATATTTGATTTATTTTTAATAAAATTATATTTATCAGAGTTATTTGTTACAGTTAACTTTTTGATCCATCGATGATTGAAAAATAGAGCCTTTTAATCACATTATGAATGTTCAGTGAAAATCGTTTGTTATTTAATTATATTTTATTGGTGTCTCATTTTAAAATAATGAGTTTAGAGTTTAAAATTTAAGATTTAAGGTTAGTGTTTAAAAAATTAGAAATAAGATTTATATTTTAAAATTAAAATTTAAGATTTAAAATATTAAAATTAAGATTAAAGCTTAAAATTTAATTTTAAATGATTTTATAATAGGAGAATAAAAGGGATGTTCCTTTCCTTTCATCACAACTAACGTGGAATCTAAGTATCATCACTAGAGATCTTTTAGTTTAAAGAATCTTATTAACGAGTTGATCAAGTGATAAGTAATTTAATATCTCTTAAATAAATTTTAAGTTTAAAGTACTATACATAAAATATTTTTATTAACAAACTCGTCTACCAAAATCATGTATACAGTGACCAAATTATATATAAATTGAAAGAGATTGTTGTCCCTATTAAAATATTTTGGTATAATAGCATATGATACCCTTCTAAGTTTAAATATTAGTTAAATAAGAATTATTTTTCTTTCTAATTTTTAGTTTTAGAGGTTTAATAAAATTTTACCGCTCTTAATGTTTAATTTTAATTTCGTCTTTACAAATATACGACACAAATCAATATAAATTAATTAAGATAAAATCTTAAAAATGAAAAAAAAAAAAAACTAACCAAACTGTTTTAAAATAAGGCATAAAGTCAGAAGCATTGTTTGGTTCAAAATTTTGAATACTCGAAATTTTAGATCAGTAAAATAGCAATCCACATGTGATCTTAAAGATAGGATGTTAGATTTTTGAATCGAATATTTGAATATCTAAATATCTAAACTTATAACTTTATTTAAGTTTTTTTTTTAATTTCATAATCTTTTTCAAAAAAAAATTAGATTTTTAAAAATAAAATATATAAAAATATAGAATATAACGTGATTCATATCTAGGGGTGAGCAAAACTCGACTCGACTTGAAAAAACCGAATAACTCAACTTGACTCGAGACGAAAATATTAGATTCATTTTGACTCTACTAGAAATTTCATAGACCCGACTCGATTCAAAAAATTTCAAATAAAGTTCAAGTTATAATATAGAAATTTGAATAACTCGAATAACTCAAAATTTTTAGTAATTAAAAGATTAATTTTTAAATTTGAGACGAATTTCTCAATCTTTTATGATATATATACATTAATATATAAAAATATAAAGAAATATCGCTACATATAAAAAATATATGTATATCTTATATGATTAGAGAAAGTTGTTTAAATTTGAATCAAACCATACTATAACATGATAAATAATTACAATTAAATATTTTTAGGAACTCGAAAACTCAACCCGATTCGACTTAACTCGAATTTCTTAAAACTCAACTCGAACCGACAAAATTTCAAATAAAGTTTAAGTTGTAAAATACGACCCATCAACTCAAACAACTCAAAATTTTTAACTCGACTTAACTCGATCGAATACTCACCCTCTTCGTATAAAAGCTAAATTAATTAAAACAAATTATAAAAGCTAAACAATACTAAAGACATACAGATAAATAATTAAAATAAACCACAAACGACAAACGAAATAAAACACATATCCTGAACAAATAAATTAAACAAAAATATATAAGAAAAAATTAAAAAAAAAAAACAATAAAGATTACCGATAAAATCATTCACATTCCAAAATTTATAATATGTGAAAAAAAAAAATCAATCCACCACATAAAAATAGAGTAATAAAAATAGGATAAACTACATAAAGTCCTTTGACGATGTTTTATTACTTTTTATGTCCTTTGACTATCATAAGTTATAAAATGATCTCATGATATAAAAATTATAACAATTTGGTCTAATATCGTTAAAAAAATAACAGTTGATGACGTGATAGTTAAAAAAAGGGATTGGGTAAAATGAGACTAAATTGATAGATTATTAAAATTATATGGGTTAATTTTTAGAATTAGGGTCAAATTAAAATAATTATAAAATTTAAGAGCTAATTATATAATTATATCAATTTATATTTACCGCCACATCACCAACCGTATGTTTTTAGTGGTATTGGATCGATTTGTTATCAATTTTAAGTCATAAGACCAATTTATAACTTATGATAATTGAAAGATAAAAAAGATAATTAAAATATAATCGGAGGATCATTTATGTACTTTACCCTAAAAATATGTTGGTGAATATGGAGTGGAGGAAAAGTGTCCGAATAAATGTTGTGGCTATGGAGAATTTGGTTGCCGAAATGGTATGAGAAATAAGGGTTTGATGGGCCAATGGTTGAAAATTCAAAGAGGACAGAATTTTGGAGCAATTCTTGAAAATTCAAAGAAAGCAATGAATTTTGGGGACACACAATTTTTATTAGTTATCGACAAAATTCGATTCAAAAAATTTAATATTTTTTTAGTTTTGAGTTATTCGTGTCAAGTTATTTAAATCATTTGAGTTGAATCAAATAATTCGAAAAAAATTTAATTTTGAGTCGAGTTTAAATTTTTGAGTCGAGATTAATTTTTTAAATAACTAAAAAATATCCCCTTTTAATTCCAGGGTCAAATTACACATTAACCTTGTTAGATCCTAAAATTTTATTTTAACTTTTAGTTTACTTATATATTTTTTTTTGCCTTTTAATTTTATTTTCTTTACAATAGGGTCATTTTCATATTATTTTTTAGTTTATTTAATACAATTTTTATTTGTATGTTTTAAATTATGTTATTTATTTTATGTTTTTTAATATTTATATTTAATTTATCGTTTTTTTGGTCTTACCTTGATCTTATTTAGATAAGAAAAAGTTTTTTTAACCGGACCTGTAATTTAATAAAATCACATATTCATACCTAAGGTATTTGATGATGATGATGATAAATAATAATAATAATAATAATTCAAAATCTTATTTACACACGTAAAAAATAATATGAAGAAATATATATGTAAATATAAAGAGAAAGTCATTCAAATTGAAATTAAAATGTATTATAATATTATAAATAGTAAAACTAAAATTTATACAAAAACTCAAAAAATTGAATTGATTCAAATTTGACTCGAATTCTCTATAACCGATTGGATAAAAAAATTTAATTTTTTTTAAATTATAAGATATAATAACTCAACTCGAATAACTCAAAAAATTTTAACTCGACTCAACTCATTCACCCTTACCGTGAAATTTGATAGGGATTTTGGAGAAATGAGATCGGAAATTAGGAGGGTTGGGGCCGAGTAGAATTAATAGATCCTCTTCTAATTTTAGGGTAAGTATTATATATATGGTAATTAAAAGTATTGGGATATATATATATTTTTAACTATATGAAATTATATATAATAGACAATAATTATTTACATAAAAATAATTTTAACTCTTAACGTTTATAATTTTTATTATTTTGGTCCTCGTTTTTTTTTTTGGATAAATTTAGCCATTAACATATGTTTTTTTGACAAATAACTTATTTTTTAACTAACATAATTATTAAACCGTTAAAAAATTAACGATATTGACAGTGGCGGATGTACTTGGTATCTAGGGTGGGCTTGTGCCCACCCTGAACATTTTAAAGTTCATACATTTGCCTTCAATTTTTTAAAATTTTATAAGTTAATCCTTAATTTTTTAACATTTAATAGTTGTGCCCACCCTGAAATTTTAAAATTTTATGTGTTCCCACCCTCAAATATTTTTCTAGATCCGCCACTGGATATTGACATGTCATATATATGTAGAATGATATTTAAGATTTGAGAATGCTTAGTAGCATTTTAGTTTAGATTTAATTAATTTTTAATATATTATTTAAATTTTAATTATTTTATATTTTATGTTCAAATAAAATTATATTTTACATGTATATATATAGAATGAGTCTAGATGTCATGTTATTTAAAATATATTATCACATATATATGCATATCAATATCGTTAATTTTTAACGGCTTAATCATTATGTTAGTTAAAAAAATAAGTTATTTATCAAAAAGACATAAGTTTAGAGTTAAATTTATCAAAAAAATGAGGGTTAAAATGACAAAAATCATATATTAAAGGTTAAAATTATCTTTATGCCGTAATTATTTATAGTTTGAACTTATAAAATTAGCTTTTATACCTAATAAATACTTCTATATATTATTTATATTATATATATAATTTTTAATTAAAAGATAATAAGATGATAATAATAACGTGGATGAATAAAATTAGAGTAAGTTACATGGTTTTGGGTATTAAAAGACACGTGAATTTATCTTATTTCGAACATAAATAAAATTGAGTGTCAACAACACTTAATTGAAAAATAATAAAATTTGAACATTTATTTATTTATTAAATTTTACATAAATTTTTTATTAATTCAATAAAAATTTAGATCACCTTATTTTAGAGTAAAAATTTTCTACTTACTAATGGTACATTCTTTCATATCTTCAACTAAAAAATCTTAAAAAATAAATTTTAAACCCTAACTTCAACCCTAATTTTCTATATCTTAAACACTAAACCCTACGCCCTAAAAAATACATCTTACTACTAATCTTCTAAATCCTAATCATAAACCCTAAACCTTACACCCTAAAAAATACATCTTACTATCAATCTCCTAAATCCTAACCATAAACCCTAATTTTAAACTTTAAACCCTAAACTCTAAACCCACTAATTTAAAACAAAGATATTAATAAAAACTCGATTAAAAATCAGACGATTTGTATCCGTTATTTTAACAGTACCGAAAATGACTTACCCTAATTGGCTAATTTTCTTGACATTCCTATCTTATAGGGTCCCACTCCCATTCATTTCATCTTCCCCAATGACTCCATCAATTATGGAACTTAGCTTTCACCGTGCCAATAATATTTAAACATGGAACATGGGCGGGCACATTACAAAAGTTAAGACTTCAAATTGATCACGTCAAAACTAGTAGTGAATTTGTTGTCATTACAACACAAATATAAATTAAAAAATAATTATTTATTGAACATCGATAAAAAATAAATATTTTAATTTTAAAATTTAAGATTAAATTTTAAGATTTAAAATTAAGAGTTTAAATATAATAATTTAAAATTAATAAATTACAGTTAGAATTTAAGGATGGGGTTATAATTTAATATTTATAAATTAAAATCTAAATATCTAATCTTATTATACTAAACTCTAAATTTTAATTATAACCCTTAAATTCTAAACCTTTAAACTTAACTCTTACCTTTTAATCTCTAAAATCTAAATCTAAACCGTAAAATCAAGAAGTTTATATATTTTTTCATTATATATATATATATATAATATAAATTTATTACAAATTTCTTTCATAAAGGACCTTGAAAAGTCTTACAATAAAGCTAATAACAGTACCTTCAAATCTGTTCTAGAGAGATTCCACTTTATGTAGGGATATGTTTTTAACGTGAATCATGTTAAAATAAAATTGAAATTTGTTATAAAAGTTATAAGAATTTTGATATTAAATTTTTTTAATATATAAAAGTTTTTTATACTTTTAAATTTTTTTAATTTTTTATAAAAAATTAATATATATTAAAATTTGTATAATTTTATAAAAAATTGATATATAAAAATCGATATTAAAATTTTTATAATAACTTTAATATAACTTTATTTTAATGTCATTTTAACCGGTCAATGTTGTATGCCACAACAGTACAATAAAATAATTAGATTAAATTTATTAGTGATAAAGTTTCGATGCATTGACGGTAAAAAGTAGAGGTAATTTAAATACTCTCGTTCTTTTATAAAAAAATATTTGTAAAAATATCAAGTTGAAACTATTTTTTAATTTATTTCTATTGCAGCTTAGAACTTGGGAAATTTATTATTTCAATCATTTTCTTATTACATCAACTATCCATAATTTCAATTATATTCGAGATGAGTATTTGATTGAGTCTTATTTTAATAAACACATTAACTTAATTATTTTCTGGTTATATCGAAATAAATTAAAATGTTTTAAATTATTTGAATTTATTGTAAGTTTATATAATTTAAGTTAAATTGAGTTTTTGAATTTTTATATATTTAAATATTATAATATATATTAATTATATTTTAAATAACTTTATATATATATAATATATATTAGATATAATTAAGAGACTTAACTCAAATTTAAAAACCGTTAAATTAAATACTATAGAATTTAAATTATTTTAATTTTTGTTTTACAACTTAAATTTTATTTAAAATATTTTGAGTCAAAACGAGTTAAACTTTTTATATAGAATAAGTCAAATAATTTAATTTCTTGAGTTAATCTGAGTTTAAACCCTAATTTCAGTGGGATAAAAATTATTTGTTTCTTTATCGTGTCTCGTGTTTAAAATTTTAAAAAATAATTTTAAATCTTAATCTTTATTTTCAATATCATAAATCATAAATCATAAATCTTACACCTTAAGATACATTTTATCTATAATTCTCTAACTTTTAATTATAACCCTAACTTTAAACCTTAAATCTTAAATATCTAATTTGAAGGGAAGCACGCATGAACGAAGATATTAGAAAGATGCAGAGAATTTCCACCCGTCCCAGCGAAGCAATGACATCATCTAATACTGAGTACTGAAACTAAGCTTTATTAATAGTTCGAGAAAACCATCGTCTAACCCAAAACAACGCTGCCGCCTGCCACCGATCTAACTTCATCGTTCGGCGTTGCAGTGTTCGACATATAACTTTCCTTTTCCGTTCCGAGATGATGAAGAAAGCGGAGCTGGTGTTCATCCCTGTGCCTGCAATGGGCCATTTGGTATCCGCAGTTCAATTAGCTAAGCTTTTACTGAATCTCAATTCCAATCTCTCCGTCACTGTCATCACAATCAAACCACCCTACGACGCCAAAGTCTCCGCCTACATCGACACTCTCATCGTAGATACAACCGCCGCCACAACCTCCAGCCGCATCAAGTTCATCGACCTCCAACAATCTGATTCAGAAGTTGAAGTTGATGTTTTCAAGTTTTTGGCTACTTTAGCTCAAACCCATGGAGCGCTCCTGAAAGAGACCGTCACCAACATAGTTGAGCACTCTAACTGCGTTCCCGACTCCCCTCGACTCGCCGGGTTCGTTCTCGACATGTTTTTGACTCCTCTAGTAGACATGGCTAACCAGTTCGGCGTTCCTAGCTATGCATTTTACACTTCGAGCGCTGGTTCTCTCGGCTTCCAATTCTACGCTCAAGCTCTTCACGATGAGCAAAACGTTGATTTCCTCGAGTTAAAAGACTCGGACACTGAGTTCACCATTCCAACACATATCAAACCGGTATCAACCAGATCATTTCCGTCCCTAATGTTCAACCCTCAAGGTGCTACCTTCTTCATTAACAAGGCGAGAGAGCTAAGGGAGGTGAAGGGTATAATCATAAATACATTTTCAGAGTTTGAATCCCATGCTGTCAACTCCCTTTCAAACGACAAGCTTCAAATTCCCACTGTTTACCCAGTTGGACCGATATTGAATCTTGACGGCTCCGGCGAAGTGCATCAGAATTATGATGAAACCATACAGTGGCTTGATGAACAACCTCGTTCATCCGTAGTGTTCCTCTGTTTCGGAACCATGGGAAGCTTCGATGTGGAACAAGTGAAAGAGATTGCCAACGCACTGGAGCAAACTGGGCACCGATTCTTGTGGTCCTTACGGCGAGCGGTGGAGCCAGTGAAGGGCAAGAAGGGAATCCCGACTAATTACGGGAACGTGGAGGAGGTTTTGCCTGAAGGGTTCTTAGATCGGACGGCTGATTTTGGTAAGGTCATCGGTTGGGCACCACAAGTGGTCATCTTGGGTCACCCTGCAATCGGAGGGTTCGTGTCGCACTGTGGCTGGAACTCGACGTTAGAGAGCGTATGGTTCGGAGTTCCGATGGCAACATGGCCGCTTTACGCCGAGCAGCAGTTGAATGCGTTGGCGCTGGTGGAGGAGTTGGGGTTAGCGGTCGATATTAAAATGGATTATAGGTTCTATGCCGATGAGGTTGAAATTGTGAAGGCCGAGAAGATAGAGAGCGGAATTCGGTGCTTGATGGAGCAGGATTGTGATGTTCGACGAAGGATGAAAGCGATGAGTGATAAGTGTCGGAAAGCTTTAATGGACGGTGGATCTTCACACTCTGCACTACGTCGTTTTATCGATGATGTGATGGATAATATGCCATGGAAATAATTGTTGAGTTCTGTCTTCCCTGGTCAATTTTGGAGAATACAGGGTTTTAGGTTACTTTTAGTATTATAGAAACGTTTAAAAAATAATTAAAAAAATAGGTCAATTCTTATAGTAATAAGAGAACTTTGTTATTCTTTTTGACGAGGTCTTCCTTTCTTTTTAGTCATAATAAACAGGTTATCTGAGTTGATGTACCGAATGCAGAACAATTACTTATATAGGATATATATATTTTTTAAAAATTTCACCTCGCCAAAAGAAGGTAGCGTGATCTTGTGCCCTGTTGTTCAGCTGAACCAGGCTAAAAATTTTATATGTATGCTAGCTGAACCACGCCAAGAGAAGGTGACGTGATACTGTTGAGTCAAAATTTAATTATTCCCCAAACTCTTTGAAACCCTAAAATTAATCTCAAATAACAATATTCTTCAAAATTTCTTAATTAAACTTTTTATATAAAACGGGAAAAGAGATTTAAACGTAGGTTGAGGAATTTGAGTCAGATACACTATGCAAATATCACAGGGCAAGTTGCAATTAAAAAAAGAATGCTGGAGCAGCAACAACTTTTAAATCTTACTACTGGTGACGGTGATATAGCTTTGGAAAAAAAGTTGCAAAGAGAGTTGATTGATCTTGAGAGGGCTGAACTGTTGTTTTATCAACAAAAGGCACGACTTAAATGATTACAGGAAGGGGATCAGGGGACCAAATTTCTCCATGCTACAGTGGCTACAAAAAAGAAGAGAAATATAATTTGTTTGTTGTTAGATGATCGAGGAGCTCAATTAGAGAGTTTTGATGATATTTTCAAGAATCTAATTGAGTTTTTCTCAAAAAAAATTGGCTCTGTTGATAGTAATGTTAAAGGATGTTCTGTGCAATTTCTTAAAAGACTTCTCGATTTCTTTTTTCCAGAAACTGATTTTTTGATTAGTGAGGTAACTATTGATGAGATAAGGACTATAATTTTTGGTCAAGGTAAGGACAAGGTACCTAGGCCTAACGGTTACACTGTAGGTTTCTTTCAAGCTACATGATCTATTATGATGGAGGATTTTATTGCTGTTGTGAAGCATTTTTTTTCTCTGCTAAGATCTTGTCTGCTTTTAGTGCCATTACAATTACACTTGTCCCAAAGGTACTATATGCTTCTTTAGCCAAAGAATTTAGACCCATCTTTTGTTGTTCTGTTATATATAAGACCATTATAAAGATTTTAGTCTCTCGGTTGTCAAGAGTTTTTTCAGAAATGATAAAGATGAATCAAACTGCCTTTGTGCAAGGCAGAAACATCTCGGACAATGTCTTGTTGGCTCAAGAGATTGTAAAAGAATATAATAAGAAGAGTTTATCTTCTCGATGTGCTTTGAAGGTAGACTTGCAGAAAATTTTTGACTCTCTAAATTGGAGTTTCATTGTGAGTATCTTGGAGGCTTTGGGTTTGCCTCAGCAGTTTAGGAATTGGATTCAAGCATGATTTACTGGTTTTAAATTTTTGATCTCTCTTAATGGTAGTTTGGTGGGATATTTTGTTGGGCAGCGTGGGGTAAGGTAGGGAGACCCTCTTTCTCCTTACCTATTTATTATGGCTATGAATGTACTCTCACACATGTTGGATATCAGTGTCGGGAAGGGTATTTTTCAATTCCACCCAAAGTGTAATAAGATTCATTTAATCCATCTTTGTTTTGCTGATGACCTTTTAATTTTTTGTAAAGGTAACTTGGATTCTATCTTAAGAATTCAATGTGTTTTGGAGAAATTTTATGAAATTTCGGGATTAAAGTTGAATGTAGCAAAATGTGAGATCTTTCTCTTGGGGGTAACAGCTCAGAAGCAGGAGGAGATTCATGCAGCAACATGGTTTAAATTAGGTGTACTACTAGTGAGATATTTAGACCCTAAAATTAAAAGGTAAAATCTGCACTCTTTATAATATTTTCTTTCTTTTTAGGGCTAGAATAATATTAATTTTAAAATATACGGTGAGAAAAATATTTTTAAAAAATCTTTATAAAAATATTTTAAATTTTTGAATTTAAATTTTAAATATTTAATATTATTTTCAAAAAGTAGTTTTAATAAGATAAATGATATTTTACACATGGTATTATAAATTATATTTATAAATGATACCTAATTCTTTTAATGCTATAATATATAAAATGTCATAAAAATATAAAAAATATTGTGAATAAAGTAAAGAAGAAATAAAATAGGAACAAAGAACAAGAATGAAAGAATAAAGAAAAGATATAAAAAAAGATATTTGTATTATTCTCAATATTGACTTATGTACAATGCTTTCACAAACTCATCTATTTATAGGTATAAGAACTACATAATGTATTAAACTCTAATTAATGAAGATAATATTTTTAATGATAAAGTTCTTATTATGATAGACATCCACATAGATAATATTCATAACACTCCCCCTTGGATGTCTATGAAGATAATGTGTCTCGTTAAAACCTTACTAAGATAAAAACCCTGTGGGAAAAAAATCTAAGTGAAGAAAAAAAGTACACACATCTTTGATACGCATAACATGTTGTCTCATTAAAAACCTTACCAGGAAAACCCATTGGGACAAAACCTCGGTTAAGGGGAAAAGAGTGCAACGTGTATTTACTCCCCCTCATGAAAATATCACATAAGATCTTTGAATCTTCATGATTCAATATTGAATACAATTTTCAAATGTTGAGGTAGATTGTTTATATTAAGAGACTTAGCAACCATAAGGTTGATCAATAAATATGCGTTATGCATGTGAAGTCTTTTTAAATATCTTTTCTGTATGTCGATTGATGCACAAGGATTTGAGGAGATCTCTTCACGAGTCTCAACGATATTCAAATCATCGACATACACCACAATAAAAATTCAAAGTTAAATCTCTTAATAAAAATGTTTGGGGAAAATAATTCATACAACATTATGTTAATAAGTATTCAATGAGGCGATTATATCAAATACGCCTAAATTGTTTCAATCCATAAAAAATATATTCAATATGGTTGAATAATATTCTCGAGAACTTGAATTAACTGCTTCTAGCAGTTTAAATCCTTTTAGAAGCTTCATGTAAATGTTGTTATCAAGAGGCTCACATAAATAAGATGTAACAACATCCATTAGACGAAACTAAGTCATTTCATTTATTGCAGAGTATCTAAAAATAATTGTATCAACCACAGAGGAATATATTTTCCTCATTCAATTTCATATATTTGTGAGAATCTTTGTGCAACCAAATGAGCTTACATCTCATGATTTCCCCTTTTGATTTCTCTTTCTCATAAAGACTCGTTTATATCCACGAGCTTTACACATTTCAATGTATGGGTTATGGGCCCAAATACTTCTCTTTTGAAAGAGATTTTAGTTTCGCCTCAATTGCCTTCTTTCCATGTCGGTCAATCATTTCTTTGTTTATATTGCCCAATTGACAATGATTGATGATCCACATCATCAAATGAAATCTCTAGTGCTATATTGCATGCAAATATATAAACAACGTCGATTTAATTTCAGTTACACTTATAACAGACATGACATAATATATTGAGATCTCTTTATTATCAGGTACTTGAGTCATGTCAATGTCTATATTAGAGACTATTTAATCTCTTATAGAGATTTTTATAATCATTGATTCCTCGATCAAACTATCATAAAATATAGCTCATTTTCTTTTTCGAGGATTTCTTTGGAACTTACTTGTCTACTACGCTTCAAACGTAAGTTAGACTCATTAGCAACTAGAGTTTGTCATTCCATGACATCAAATTTAATCGGAGCGTTCATAGCTGGTATACGTGACTTAGTCACTCTTTTAGGGTTAGCAAAATCATCTGGCAATTGATTTACTAAATGAATTATCCATTGAACTTATATTTCACATTGTGTAACACGTGGATCAAAAAGACAAAATGATAATTCATTCCAATTTATTTTTTTCTCCAGCTATTTATTTTCTTCCTCTAATGTTGGGTAAATTGACTCATTAAAATGATAGTCAATAAATCGGGTTGTAAATAAATTCCCTATCAGAAGCTCAAGATATTTAAATCTAATACATATTCCCAACAAAATTCATCTTTGTGCATTGTGGTGGAGCAATTAGAACATATATTGTACAAAAAAAATCTAAGATGAAAAGTATTTGGTTCCTGACCAAAAACCATTTGTAATGGGGAGAACTTGTGATCATTTGTTGGCTTGATGCGAATTTGTGATACTACATGTAAAACTACATGTCATTAACATTATCAAGACTGATTGTCTTTAGAAAATAATCTGAAAAATATACTCATAATTTTATTAATTGAGCAAATAGCCTCGCAAACACCAAGTTGCGGGTTAATAACAATGATACACATAACCATCTAGTCAATGCATCGATAAAAATCATAAAATATCTAGATGGTCTTTAAGAAAGGTGTATGGACCCATATATATCACCTTGTATCCGTTCCAAAAAAATTAATAAATTTACACTCTATATTAATTGTTGATGATTGAATAATCAAATTTCTTTTATAACAAGTATCACATGAAAATTACCTTGAAGAAAATCTTAGTTCTTCAATAAGTGACCATATAAAAGGTTCAATAAATTTTTGCATCATAATTGAACCGGGATGGTCTAACCGGTCATGCCAAATAAAATTATCAGTGAACATCTAGTTTACAATAACATGAGCTTCAATTTGTACTAACTCTTATGTAGTACAATATGGATAGCAGTGCATGTAATTTTATCAAAATTTTCTTATTGCCTTGAGTTATACTCGTAACATTGAGATAATCAACATCCCTTTGATAGATATTCTCAATATGTTTCTTTAAATATCTTTAAAATTCAATAAGTCTCTTTGCGACTTTGACGAGTATAATGCACTATAAATATGAGATAAAGTCTCATTTGGTAATAACATATTTGCTCAACGATGCTCAGTCGGAGCTTTATGTGATATTAGTACTTTCGAATATAGTGCTTACATTATTCCTTTGAATTTTGAAAAGGGAAAATATGCATAATCATGCACCTTTAATATGTGCTTATTTCATTCACTTTGAGGAATGAAAATATGTGCTTTGTACCATTCACTTCGGGGAATGAAAAAATATTAAATATAGCACATTATATCAAATCCGTTATCTATAAA
This sequence comes from Abelmoschus esculentus, assembly GCA_035048815.1. Lineage (NCBI taxonomy): Eukaryota > Viridiplantae > Streptophyta > Magnoliopsida > Malvales > Malvaceae > Abelmoschus > Abelmoschus esculentus. The sequence goes on from JAUCBN010000036.1 coordinate 14,610,068, forward strand.
AGATAAACTCTCGAAAGATCTTCCAAAGCACTGATATTTCAGTACTTCAAGATATAGTACTCACATTTTCCCTTGTATTTAAATGAGAAAATATTTCTTATGCTTAAGTATTGTATGAATACTTGCACTGTCTACCAAGCATAAATAACATAAATTAAAATAAATGGCAAATTTATTCTCTTGAAGGATTATGAGAAAATTATCAATATCCAATTGAGTTGGATCAATAACGCCATTATTTTTGGCACAAAGAAAATCTGTTTATATTTTCTTTAATTTATCATTCATGATTATGGATAAAGCCCATAATATTTCGGCGTTTGACAAATACGAGATCAATAGTTTGTACCATCGCATTAATAACATAAAGATTTTAATATGATCTCTATCATTTTTGTCATCTTTATAATTCCACTTCTGGTGGATATAAGCATTCTCAAAAGAATCATCTTATCCATGTTTATTTTATGATCTCAATCGCAACCACAATTACTAATGTGGCTTTTATTCATTCCGCTATAAAATATCACATTCACTTCAGGGAATGGAACGGAGACTGATAGGTATTTAAAACCCTTGTAGGATATTGTGTCTGTAAGATAATATTAATGTGTGAAAAGTGGAGTATATTTTTCTAACATATCCTCATCAGTGATACTCTTGCACATAATTGAGTTTTATTCACTAACCATATAGTGAATTATCATGTTTACATTCACTTCAAGGAATGAAATAAATTCAATAATCGCATGGAATAAACATCATGCTTGCATTCACTTTAGGGAATGACATAAATCAAATAATCGCATGGAATAATCATAATACTTGCATTCACTTCAAGGAATACCTCCCATAAAAATTCTTTGATCAAGACGATTTTCGTAACTTGAACTTGGGAAAAGTTTATAGTCGAGTTTTTCGACACAAAAATATTGCTTTCAAACAAATATAGATTTTATAATATTCATACTATTAAATAGTAACTGATCAACCAATATGTATACAATACATATAAAGAACACAAAAATTAATCCTTATACGCAGCGTTGTTAAACCAGTCTACAAGGTCCTTTAAAAAGAACCTCCTCTAAGACCAGTAGCATCGCAGAACGGGATGTCCAGCCAATATACTCGGATTAAACCAACAAAACAAAAAATATATTAATTAATTAGAATATAATTGGCTTTTATCATAGTGATCAGTTTTTACCCTTTGCCTAACTTAATAGCTTTGGAATTGTCGACAAGAACCACGATAATTGAGTCACTTTATCGCTACACAAACACCAAACAACCAAAGATTTAAAAAAAAATAAAAATCAAGTTAAAGATCAAGAAAAAAATCGGTAATTAAAATATAATTGAGGGAGAAGAACTTATCTTTGATTTATGCCAATAACAAATTCTTTTCAATAACTCCTTCAAGATTCGAACGACAAACACCTCCGTTGGTTAGAATCTCGTGCTGATAACGTGTAGTGAATAAAGTAAAGAAGAAATAAAACAAGAATAAAGAACAAGAATGAAAAACAAAGAGAAGATATAAAGAGAGATATTTGTATTATTCTCAATATTGACTTATGTCAATGCTTTCACAAACTCATCTATTTATAGGTATAAGAAGTACATAATGTATTAAACTCTAATTAATGAAGATAATATTTCTAATGATAGAGTTCTTATTATGATAGACATCCATATAGATAATATTCATAATAAAAAAATATTTTTATTATTAAATATATATATTTAATAATTGTATGTATTCTATCAAAATATAATAAATTTAAAATATTTTAATTAATATATATAATTTTTAAATTAAAAATATTTTATTAATTTTATCTTTATAAAATTATAAATTTATAAATTATAGATAAAACAATAGTAAATGAAAGCTAAAATTATAATTTGACTCTCAAAATCACCTTTTTAACCGTAAAAATAAAAAATTTTAGATTTTACGTTTGGGTTAAAAAAACATTTTTTAAACGCAGTTTTTCTCCAAAAACTACCCGTTTAACATTGCTTTTGACCTCAAATAAGCTTTTGGAGCCAAAAACTAATTTCGAAAGCATTACTAAATGGGGCTTTAAAGTAATATATCTATAATTTAGCTGGTTTAGTATAATTATGTTTAAATTTGATATATTTCATTTTGTTTCTTTCCGGATGAATTTAATCTTATTTTACAATATTTTTATTACGAGTTTTTGTTTTCGTCTTTGTAATTGATCAATTATTATGGTTATTTATTTTATTTATAAATATTTAATATAAAATCAAACGATCAAAGAATTATTTTGATAATATTTCTCTTCCTAAAAAACGCCTGATAAAATGTGTAACAATATCATTTATATATTTTAATATTTTTTTAAATTTTCGATGTGAAATTAATGATCCATCTCTTCTCAAACGTAGTAATATAATCAACCGGTACGATGAGTAATAAAGAATTATATTACATTTTCTAAAAAAAAATTAAAATTCAAAATTTGAAGATAAAATTATTAATAAAAATTACTCTAAATTATAAAATAAACCTAATGAATAAAAAAATAATAGATGTTTCTGATGGAGGGAAAGTCTTTCTATAAGATATTTTATTGATTATTTTGAAATAGAAAAAAAATGTATTTATACACGTCTAAAATTAAATGAAACTATACATTATTATAAATATTTTATTACTTCATTTTCATGTTCTAATCACGTAAATTATATAAATAAAACTTGTCTTAATATATTTCTATCTTAAATTATATATGTTTTTTAATTTATCTTCTAAATAATTTTACGTTGTTATTTTAATTTTATAAAAATTGAGGGACAAAATAAACCAAAAAATTAAAAGGCAAGGTGGAAAAAAGTATTTTTGAAAGAATGTTTTTTTCTTTAATTATAGACTTTAATTAATTCTTCTATCATTAATATTGTAATAATCGAGACATTGAATTCTATGTCTACTCGTAGAGATTAATTATGAATAAACTAAAAATAATTATTTATTTTATGTATAAACTTTGAACTATTAAGCATAGATTAGTAAAACATTACTTCGGAACCATATGAAAGAAATATCGAATTGTTTCAAAAGAATTAAATAACAATGATATTTATATGGATAAATTCAAATATTAAATTAATAAAATATTTATTACGATTTTTTTTCACTGGTGCAATTAAATATTGATAATGAGTTTAATCGGTTTGAAAATTATTCAGGTTCAGTTTCATCAAAGTTCAATTTGAGTAAATTTAATTCAGATTTAGATTTGACTCAAGATCTTAACAAGTCGAACTTGGTTTGACTTGAAAAATTCATGAACATGCTCGAAATAATTATATATATATACTAAAAATAATTTTTAATAAAAACAATAATAAAATAAATTAAAAATTATTAAAAATAAATTATATGTTTATATTATAACAATATCCTTAGTTATTTGGATTAATTTATTTTTAGATATTTTTTTATTAAATTAAATTTTATTTCGATGTTGATTATAAAAATGTCTTTTAACAATTTCTTATCTTTTATAAAAAAAATTATAGTAAAATTATTTATTTAAAGCCAAACCGAACTTCCCAAACTTCAATCCCGAACAATACCTAATAATATTATTTTTGAACCAAACTTAAATTAAAATTTTAAACTCACTAAACTTCAAACTCAAACCGAACCTGATTCGTTATCACACCTCCGTGCAACTAAATCAGTGCCGTTTTAAAATTAATAAAAAGTACTTGTTTATGAACCAAACTGCAGATACCAACAACAAAGACACGACATTAAAATAAAACACATCCAAACACTGCTTTAAGTTCTACATATGTTTTGAACATTTTATATATAAAATAATAGAAAACTTACATGTCCTACACGTGAAATCAAAGAAGTACAGGGGACAAAATTTTAGAAAACAGAAACACGGATCCGAACCACAAGAGTATTGTTGCCCAGCACACACAATGGATAAACAAAGAACAAAAGTCACAGCTTCTGGCTCTAACCCGGAACCCATTGACCTATAACATCAACATATCACAGTCCACAGATACTATATTGAACTTGATGGCACCCCCATAATTAGTTAACCGGAACCGGAAACCACACAGAACAAAATTTATTTCTTTCCTTTCTCACCATGATATTCGTTGTTGTCATCGTCGTAGTATTCGTCGTCGTCGTCGTCATCATCATCGTCGTCATAATAATAGTCGTCCTCATCGTAATAATATTCTTCATCATCTTCATCACTCTTTCCATTTTGCAGCAGTTGCCTCCTTAACCGCTCTTGGATTCGATCTCTGATGGCAGTGCCCTGAAAAACACCCGAAGTTCTAAGTGAGGCAACATAACAACATTTTTTGAAACTATTGCCTTTTTTATATGTAAATGGAATAGTCATTACTCCTCTATATGTTAGGCAATTAGATTTACTCACCATTTTGTGGCAACCTTCTTCGAACATCTCGAGAAATCCAGCAACCCATCGATCAGCATTTTCCACCCACTCATTCCGGTGCATAGCAACAATTTGTATCTGCAAGTATTGCCACGCATTAGGTTTCTGATAAGGTGAGGAAAGGAGCATTCAAAGTGGAGCATAATAGCGTGTGGACACTTCCATGTGACACAACCTAAAATATGAATATGGTGCATACATAAATGTATATACACAGTAAAAAAACATAAATACAAGAAACCAGAACTATGAATCTGAACAAATGGACTTCTCTACTATTCTGACACAGTTTCAATACCATTTGTTACGAGAACAGTTAATCTCATCCTAGCCATAACATCAGTGATCCTTTGTGTGCATGAATCCAGGGGATGGAGGAAATTGGAGTTCGAGGCCCAAATAAAAATTACTAGTTCAAGACGTATGTCATCTATTTTTTTTTTTTTTTTGTAAATCCTGAAAATTCATTCGCTTGAAAAGAAGGTAAGATTCTCCACTATAAAACCATGGTAAAATACAAGGATTTAAAATTTAGACCAATCGGACCAAGAAATTAGGCCGAACTAAAGAACATAACCCTCTAAGGAGAACAATGCATCCAAGGGCAACTTTTAATGTACTGCTAAAAACTATGCTGAATAAAAAACACAAGGAAACCCTTCAAGCTAGCTACTCTCAATTCTTCAATGATAATTGAAAAAAAATTATTCTCAATTTGATTACAAGAGGTATCTTGGATATAGTTCCTCCCGAAATTTTACTTAAATAAATTCATGAAGTTTAGACTCATATCATACGAACACATAACATGCATCCACACAAAAATTTGCATGAAAATAACAATGACGAGTTGACAACATTATAAACAAAGCTAATATCTCTACTCACTGGTTATTTTTCTATGAAATGTTTATAATTTCAAGTTACCATGTTATTTATGCACAAGCACGGAAAATTTCAGGCAAATTTAAAGAGAATATTTGATATGCATGCTTAAGGTATCATGACAGTGTCAAGAACTGAGACAAAAAGGCTTCAAGTACATTCATCACCCTGCGTAAAACTAAAAATTGAGAGCATCTTACCTTCCAATAACATACTAGATTCTAGTCATACAGCCAAAAATGGGAACGATCATTAAACTAGATCAACATCAAATGAGAGTTAACATACCTTTTCTCCCACTTTTTCTTGTTGTTCCTTAACTTTTTCTTGGAGTTTCTTCAGTCTCATATTCACTCTCAATCTCTTTTCCTGTTGACATTAATTGGAATATCAACAAAGGAGCAGCCACTACACTCGCTACTAACACAAAACACTCAGGACACAGATCTTACCTTCACAAAGCTAACTCCAAGATCTTTCCTTGAGTATCCACGGTCCAAGTTCCGAAGCACATACTGGTTATAATCTTTGACAATTCTCATAATGATATCTGAAGTAGAAATCCCTTCAGTTCGTTTAGTTTCCTTGAACTTGCCAGCAGCTTTAACCTGAGAACAGGAGGTTGGTTAATATAACACAATTTTAAACCACCAAACCATAACAACTGCACAGGATTGTCTCAATAAACTTACAAACTCATACACATCATTCGCAGCTCCACTGGTATCAGCATAGCTGTAAACAATTTACAGCAAATTGTAAAGACTGCATGAATGGTTTAAAGCTGGATATGTATGTATTTAGCATGAAGTATTAGTTTAACTGCAGCAAGGACTAGAAAGTAACAGGAAAGCTATTAAAACATGCAGTAGTTTTCTATTTATATATTTATTTTCCTAACATTGCAGCATTCAACATGAATAAATTAATCTCAAAGCCAGAATTGTATATCCGTACGGAAGCGAATCATGAGCCACATAGTCAATGTTGTGTTTATCTAGAAATTCTTGATCGATCACCCACGGGGCATCCGGAATGACTTCATCAACCCACCTGTAAAAAAATGAACAAAGTCCTTGAATGACGCTCTTGATAGGAATATACCTAAATCACATTTTTATAAATAAAAGATGAAAATTTTCATCATAAGAGATCACAATTCACAACCAGATTACTTCGATTCTTCAAAGAATAAAAAAGGTTTGGTAAACTATAATTAAAGATCCATTTGATTGCAGCTTTTGCTACTTGAAGTTTACATCCTAATAACACAATTATTCCGTAGGAAAGTAAAATTTAGCCTTATCCAAACTTTTACAATTTTAATTCTTCAAATTTACTATTTTCTTCTGCATCCAAAAGCATGTTTTGCTTAAAACTCTGAAAAGCAAAACTCAAGCAGCGAAAGCAACACGCGATTTCTACCCGCAAATGAAGCCTCCTGAGTGATTTTCTTTTCTAAAATAACAAGAAATGGCTAAGAAATGAGAGTTATAGAAAAGAGTAATACTTGCAATTGCGAAGGGATTCATAACGTTCTGCATCGGTCATAACAGTTTTGCCCTTGTACTTATGGGTTATCTCATCGTTGCAACATCCAACCAGCAAATACGTATTGGGAAACCTAAAATTAAATAAATAAATCAAGCAGTAGACGCGTTAGCAACACCAATTAACAATATTTCTGCTATAAACAGGATATATCTCACAATTAAACAAAATTCATAAACACATGTAAGAGGAAAAAAGGCAAATATGAAGATTTCGAAAGAAACCAATTAATCACCGTGAAATTCTGAATATACCCAGAAAAAAAAAAGCATTCAAATCAAACATAGAAAAAGAGAGAGAGATAAGGGATGAAAACGGACGATTTCTTGGCTTGTTCAAGGGAACGCGCGTGTCCAAAGTGGAATAGATCGTAGATCCCATCGGCGTAAACACGGACGGGGCGATCGAGATCGGGTTTGTTGGCGGTAGAGGATTCGTTGTTCATGGGTGAGATTCTATAATTACGAGTAAGAAAAGTGGTATTTGATTGTTTGGTTATGTGTTTTGCCTCATTAATGGAGAAATGCTTTTGGATTTTGATTTTCCTTCTGAAGACAAAACAAGGGGGGCCTGCCCTTCCTGCAGCCTGGAGCAGGGTCAAGACGCGCTTCGTACTCTCCTTTTCTATTGTACTTGTTTTAGTTTATTTTTAGGAAATATGTTGTAAGTGGTCACCTAACTATCAAATTGTTCTTATTTTGATCATTAATTAACTATATTTATCAATACAGTCCCTATCATTTAGGGGTGAGCAAAGAAACCGAGAAAACCGAAAAACCGATTCGAACCGAGCTATGTGGTTTGGTTCGGGTTCATATATTGCGGTTCGGTTTAAAATTCAAATTTGATAATTCAGTTCATTTTTGGTTTTTGCATATGGAACCCGTTTATTCCATATTAACCTGAATTAAAGAAAAAAATATTATGACCCGTATCAAATATGTTTTAAAGATAGTCCCTTGAAGTATTTAGATTTATTTTGTAAATTAGTCTCTTGAAATATTTAGATATGATTTTATAATATTAAATACTCTAAGACAATTTCTTGATGAGAATTATGGTTTTATAATATTAGATATGATTTTATAATATTAAATATTTAGATATGGTTTTCACAAGTGTTGTCTACCCAAAAGATGAGAATTATGCTCTAAGACAATTTCTTGATCATAATATTGTTACAATTGAAGCATTGTTTTTATCTTGATGCTTGAGGCTTCCTTTTATCATTCCAAATGAGCTTCTAACCGTTTATGACCGTTGGGGATGTTTTGGGGCCGTTTGGAACTGATTTTAAGGCATATTTCTTCTTCTAGTGCAGGAGGTATCGATACCCCTTGAACTGCTATCGAAACACCCTCTTTGGGAAATAGTCATTAACCTGCATTTAAGAACTGGTATCGATACCGGTATCGATATCGCTCCTAGTCGTTGAGGGTTTTTTTATAAAATCGTTTTGACCATTGGGGTGCATCGAAACATGGTTCGAAACAGAACATCACAATGGTGAAAAGGTATCGATACCAGTATCGATATCACTGTGGTTTTGCCTTTGAAACCATGACATTGAAGAACAGGTATCGAAACACCTGGGTAAAAATCAGTTCTTTGGTTTCTTTAAATCATTCAAAACATATTTAAAAAACTTTCAAAACATGTTAAATATATTTTCAAGTTGTTTGGACATAAGAAGCATTTTTGAAGTCTTTTCAAATTAGTCCAAAAACTATTTTTTAATTATTATATCAAAATATTAGTTTTACATACGGTTCGATTCATATTTTGATAAAAAATCGAACCGAACCGAATACACCCCTACTATCATTAGATATATTTTTACAATCTAATGGAAATGTTGATGTAAATTTTTAAAATATTATTTTTATTAGTTTTTCTCTCTCTTCTTCGTATATTATTTTATATTAAAATTTTATTCAGACCAATAGGGTTGAGCAAAACTCGATTCGACTCGAGGTGAAAATACTCGACTCGTTTTGACTCGATTCGAAAGTTCATAGACTCGACTCAACTTGAAAAAATTTTAAATAAAATTCGAGTTGTAAAATGAAAATTCGAATAACTTAAATAACTCAAAATTTTTAATAATTAAAGGATTAATTTTTATATTTGAGATAAGTCTATCAATTTTTTATGATACATTGATATATAAAAATATAAAAAAATATTGCTACATATAATATATATATATTATATGATCAGAGAAAGTCATTTAAATTAAAATCAGATCGTACTATAACATGATAAATAATTACAATTAAATATTTAATAGGAACTCGAAAACTTGACTCGAATTTCTTAAACTCGACTTGAACTGAAAAAATTCTAAATAAAGTTTGAGTCGTAAAATATGACTCGTCAATTCGAATAACTCGAATTTTTTGACTCGACTCGACCGAATACTCACCCTTACATATCAAAATACGATAATCATGTGTTATCGCCATAACAAATAATATAATTAGCGTAAACATTTTAAATATTATTTCATTTTTTTATATAAATTATTTATTTAGAGCAATGTGATAGTGATACATATCTTCATCCTAATAAAAAATAAATTAAATTTGAGCGAAAGAAAAAAATAATCTAAGAGAGTGAATCGAACACAAAACCTTATTGATAAAAAATTAAATATTTAACGATTAAATTAAAAATTATGATATTCTTAATTTCAATTATATTTAACTAAATTGTTATTAAAATTAAAAATCAAACACTTTGTTCAATAATGACAAAATTAATTATATAATTATTTATTTATATAAAATCAATATTAGATTATTTTAAATGCTCTTAAATCATTTAAAAATAATAAATAAATATAATTTTATATTTTATATTTTATAATAAATGAATATTATTAATGTAATTTTTTAAATAATTTAACATCAATTTTATAAAAATAAATAAATAATTATTTAATTAATTTTTATCATTATTTAACAAAGCGGAAAGATAAAATTTGGTTAAATAATAAGATAATATTTTAAAAAAAATTCATGATAGTGATTTTGTTAAGTTTTTAATAGAAAAAATCCGAATGAGAAAAGAGGTGATAATTAGACGACTATCATATATATTTTTGGCTTAAGGGTTTAATAAGTTCTTAAACTTTTGTAAAAATGTCAATTAAGCCCTTAAACTTTTTTTACATCCAATGAAGCCCTCAAACTCACTAAAAAAATTAATTTAGCCCTTAAACTGTTGTAAAAAATCAATTAAGCCCTTAAACTTTTTATGCATTCAATTAAACTCTCAAAGTCAAAAAAAAATTGACCCTTTGATCAACTATGACCGCTAACTTTAACATTTTTTTAATTTTTTTAACACTTGTCGCGACAAGATAATACCACTTATCGTTTTTAAGAAATTTTAAAATTTTAAAATTATATAAAAAAATCTAAAAACTTTATAAAAAATCTTGAAAAATTTTAAATTATTTTAAAATATAAAAATATTTTTTATAATTGTAAAGTAATATTTAATATTTTTAGTTTTTAATCTTTTTAAAAAATATTATTTATCATTTCAAATTAAATTTCAAAAATTAATTTTTTATATTTTAAAAATATTTTTTTCATCATTTTTGTATAATTTTAAAAATTAAATTTTAAAAATTCCTAGAAACAAAAAAGTAGTGTTATTTTGTTGCAACACGTGTTAAATTTTTTTAAAAATGTTAAAGTTAACAATTAAAGTTGGTAAAAAGGTCAAAAAAAAAATTTCTTTAGTTTGAGGGTTTAATTGGGTGTTAAAAAAGTTAAGGGCTGAATTAATTTTTTTTGAGTTTGAGCGCTTAATTGAGTATAAAAAAAAATTAAGGACTTAATTGATTTTTTTAAAGTTTAAGGGCTTATTAAACCCTTAAACCTATATATTTTTATATGATAGACTTCCGATTCAATTTGTATCATCGGTAAGGTAAATCTTATATTTTGTACCTAACTTACAATATTTCACTAAATTAAACGATCAACTAATTCAAATTCAAAGACAATAAAAATTTGTTATTTTAAATTTTGTTTAAAAAATTAAATATTTATCGTATTTAATCAACTGATAATTAAATTTTTAATTACATTCATATTACATATTTATGGCGTGCACATGAGATTTGGGTAAAAAGGATTTTTAGTTTATAAAATCCGTTAATATTTGTGTTAGTTTAAGAGAAAATATTTTAGGTAATGATGGTGAAAAGTTTATTTTTATAAGTGGGTTTAATTTGTAATTTAAATATTTAATTTATGATTTACGAATTAAATTTTATAGATTAAAATTTAGGATTTGAAATACGATGTTTTCTTTGGTAATATTTTATTTTTAGGTTTAGAATTTAAATTTTAGAGTTTATAAATTAAGATTTATAATTTTAAAAAACTAAAATATAATTTTATCATTACTTTGATTTAAAAAACATAACATTAAAAATACAATTTAAAAACATTACATTAAAAAGAAAAGAAAATTAATAGAGGATTAAAAGTATTCTCCCTACGAAATCTATCGATTAGATGGGCAGCTAAAGATTTTTACGTTATTTTATCTTGTACGAATTTGAATCACGACGTTTATTCTGATAATATATTTATTTTTTTATATTAAAAAATATTCTACATTGTGCTTATATTTTCAAGGAACTAAAATATAATTTTGTAATTACTTAAATTTAAAATTTTTCAGTTGTTAAAATTTTTGGAGGGTCGTTGCCCCATCGATCCCTATTAGGTACACTTCCCTTACGTGTTTCAATTATAAGGTAATATCTTATTCTGATTTTATATTTGGATAAATTCACACATATTTATAGATTTCGCTACTCAAAATTAAGTCACTTAAATAAATAGATCATTTTTATTTAGGGCTCGTTTAGCATTACTTTTGAAAAGTACTGTAGAAAAGTATGCTAAAAAAGTGTAGTAAATTTTTTTTGGAATTTTTGGTTTGAAAGATGTGTTACTATTGTTATCAAAAAGTGATTTTGAGAAAATAAATAATTATTTTAGACATGATGTTATAGGTTAAAACTTAAAAATATATATTTAAATGATAATCAAATTATTTCATATTATAATATTAAATTAAATTATGATAAAATATAAAAATATTAATAAATGAATACATAAATTATTTTTGAAAAGTACTTTTGAGAAAAATGTTTTTCAAAAGTGGTTTTTTAAAAATTTGACATGAATATATAATTTTTAAACTAAAAAATAATTTATGTTAAATATAATTATGTATTTGTGAAAATTAAATTATAATAAACATAGTAAATGAAGGTTAAAATTGTAATCCGACTCTTAAAAGCACTTTTCTAACCGCCAAAACTAAAAATTTTAGCTTTTGCGTTTAACTTGAAAATCACTTTTCAAAGAGCTGATATAGAACGCAACGCTAAACGCAACGCTAAACGCAACATCCTAATACCACTCCATAGGCCCTTCAACCTTAATGTTTTAAATGATAATTAGTTTTAAACAACATTTGTTAGGAGTGGTCAAGATGGTACAATTAGAGCCATACACTTTGTAACATCTTGAGTTATATAATTCAAAAGAAAACTAGATTTTTATTTCACTCCATGCCATAGTTTTATAATCCACCTTAGCATGTAAAATAGAAAATTTAAACCCAAAACTTATTTATCTGAAAAAAAAAAAAAGAATAATGTGGTCGGAATCTAAGAACAACAAATATAAACTGAGAAAATGGTACAAAGCAACAATATGAAGACTCAAGAGGTAATTATAGAATGGCTAATCTTCCGGAAGCAATCATTCTATCTCCGCAATGAGCGGGGATGGGCACTTGGGCATGGAACCCAAGTTCGATGGTTTCGATCTGAATCGACCCGATCGGTTTAGATTTTATAAGTAAAAACTTGGAGTTCGGTTTGAGTTGTTTTTTCAAGAGTGATTTCATGTCGTGCCAAATTCGGATTTAGGGTAAAAAATTTGATACGAGATTATTAGTGTAATTTTCTCATATATATTTTTAAGGATATTTACAATAGTGATCTCTCCTTATATATTTTATACAATTAAATCTCTAAATTTATTTTTTATAATTAAGTCTCTAAAATTTTAAATTTTTAATAACTTGGGTCGAATCGGTCTAGTTTTAATTCTTAAAAGTCGGGTCGGATTCAGATCAAGAAACATCTCTCTTAATTTGGGTTGGGCCATGTGACAGATAAAAGATATTAAGTGTAGGTGAGCAAAAAATCCGACTGTGCTCTTTAGCGATGACAGCATCCACAGCTTCTTGAATAGTGTTTTCTCCACTCATATCGTGGTCGGGTACTTCCCCACTCCAAGATCACATTTTTCACAGCATTCTCGAGTCGATCGGCGAATGAAGAAACTGGAGGTGCCTCAACATCATGGCAGAGGAGAGAAGCAAAGCCACCGGATTTGCTTTTTTCGCTCCACCATCTTTTGTTTCCCCACATTCCCTGCTGAAGCATCTTGCTCAAAAACGGCATGTTCAGCTCCCACATTGCCTATGCTAACCAAAACATTTTATGAACCAGAACACATTAGTCAACAACTGGCTACCCCCAGGCATAACACCAGTACTCACAGCAATGCCTGCTGCTGTATTTGCAACAAGATTTCCATAAAGAGAGAAGACCCTCTCAATCGACTTTTTTTTCTATTCACAATCTCATGATTCGAACAAGACAGTAGTTGTTAATTACTTCAACAACATTATGCACATACATGGAGATTGCCAAGCTAGGGTGCAATGAAGGAGTTGAGATCAAAAGATGAAGCAAGGACAAAAACCAAAACTCACATACCATGACATCAAATTGTTCAGGTTTTGACACAAGTTGCATGCAGCAATTGTCGACGATGATTTTGTTATACGTGATAGTCAGGTATTTGGCTGCAACATGATGGCTAAACCAGAAAGACAACTACAAATTTTCCAGTAAGAAAATCCTCAATGTTCTGAAATAGAAAACAATTCGAATGAAAACCTTAATGCCTGACATCACGTTCAAGACCCGAGTGTTCCCCTTCGGTGTTCTCCCTTATTACCATGATATCCATGTTTTCATGTCTGGTCAGCAATCCTGGAAGATTACAGCAATCGACCAATGAAGCGGATAACTCCAATTCTCTCCTTAACTGCACATTCAACAAGTTCACTCCGCCTTCCATCGGGGTTCTCAATCTTCCTTTAAGACAAACTTGTACTAAGAATGCAGCTAAAGGGTAAACCACCTCATAGGCAGATAAGGTTATAATTCCGATTTCAATAAGCACATCTCCAGCACCTAAAGCTTACGAAATTTGAACAGAAACACCACAAGTTGCAGGCTTTGATTACTGTAACCAGGAAAGACCATTCTATGGGAAAACAACATATGAAGAAAACAGCTAATGCAGATTATGAATACAATAGCCTCAACACTGCCTCGAGCTTCTAAAATTCAAACACAAGCACAACATATTGCAGACTTCAAAACCAAGAATGTAATACCAACGGATCCAAAAACAAAGTGTTTAAAGCAAAATGGTATAAGATAAAAGACCCAGAATAGTTCAAGAGCTTAAATTTCTTATAGAAAAGAGCAAATCACGTACCATAATGTAACAACAATAAGAACCCATAAAAAACTTATCGAAGCAGATTCAAATCCGTCCTTTAATTCAAAAATGTTCCAGAAAAACTACATAATGATTACGCTTTTTGACCTAATAAAACCCTTAGAACCTGAGCTTAGTAAAGAACCACCTGTTTTTTCCAGTCTTGAACCTCTCTTCAAACCTCTGCTTAGTTGCCTTACAAGCCTCCACTTTCTTGTCCTTGGTCTGGAGAGCATCGACGGTAACCGCGTCTTTCAAGTCCACGTCGAGGGTGTAGCGCGTGGGCATCAGGTGCTGGTAATTGACGAGCTTGATGAAGCATTTGACGCGTGATTTCTTGGCTGTTTTCTTCGCGGAGTCCTTGCGGATAACCTTGCTTGGGTACTTCTTTATCCCGGCAACCAAACAGTGTCCATAAGGTCGGTCACGTGTGCCTTCATCGAAGGATTTGACAATGACGGCTTTGCGACCGGCGTATCGTCCTTGGAGGACGATAACGGCCTTGTTTGGTTTCAGAAACTTCACCATGGTGACGGGTGACGGCGGCGGCTCTGATTCTCTTCTCCCAAAAGCTCTGCGTAAAAAGAAAAAAAAAATGAAAATGAGGTAGTATATACAGTAAAACCCTAGCCCTTTGGGTTTCATGTTGGGCTTGGGCCAACTACAATTATCTTTTGGGAAGATTATAAATTTTAAGGTAAATTGTATAAAAATTTACATAACTATCATATTAGTGTTGAAATGATTATCATTCTTTAAAAAATAATAAATATATTATTTAATTATAAAAATAATTTTAATATAGTCATTCGTCATTAAAAATTAACGGAGTAATGATATGACGTACAAAATAAAATAAAATAATTATATATTTAGTCTTTATTATTTTTATATTTTTAATTTAGTCATTATTTTATTATAATAAAATAATATAATTATTTAATTAAACGGTGACGTGTATTACCACCTTATTAGAGGATTATATTTATATATTAAACTTATTAAATTTATTTTTTTTCTTCAATCAGGTGGTGACATGTGTCACCACCTAATTAAATAATTATATTATTTTATTATAATAAAATTAAGATTAATTTTAAAAAATATAAAAATAACATGGATTAAATTTATAGTTATACCATTTTATTTTTAACTACCACATCACCCGTCTGTTAATTTTTAATTTTGAGTGGTTATACTAAAACTATATTAATAGTTAAATAGTATATTTGTCGTTTTTTAAAGAATGATGAACATTTTAACGCTAATCCTATAATTAGGTGTTTTTTTACGTAATTTATCCTAAATTTTATAACAATATGTTTTATTCTTATATTGGTTATTAATTTTAAAATATTTTAATTTTATTATTTAATTTTTAAATTATTTTTATTTTAATCACTTAATCATTAAATAATTAACGGTATTATAACATTAAAATAAGACCGTTTAAAGAAATCAAAATTAACACTAAAACAATGTCGTTAAACCCTTATAATTTTTTTTTAATTTTCCCTTCATTTTCTTTTTTTTTTCTTCTTCTCATTTTCTTCACACTTTTATAAAATTTTATAAAATTTATTACATATTTTACCACAAATGTTATATTCATTCATTTAGTCCAAAAAATATTTAACCTCAACAAATCTAACTTCTATTTTAGGTATTTTATGATTAAAATAATAAAAAAATAAAATTAATATTTAAATTATTAATTTATTATTATCTTTGTCGTTATCAATTACGGTTAAATCTACCTAAATTTTGTTTATTTGTGTTAATCAAAGTAGATTATGCAGTTATTTGACTACAACTACATGGACCAAGAATTTAATAGGACAAGGTCTTACTTGGTGTTCCAAAGCTTTGACACCAAACGAAATTTCTAACATAATAAGCTTTTACCAAATTAGAACTATAGTACAATGGCAAAGATTTTGAAGTTTAAGAATGAAGTCTCGAGTTTGAACCGTAACGGTAATAAAAGTGATGTCATTATTTATATTAGTTGAATAAATTTGAGAGAAATTATATTATGAGTTTAATTTACTATACCAATTATTGTTTCATTTAATAAAAATTATTCAATTTATGAATAATTTTTAGTATAAACGGAAGAGATAATAATAAAATAATATTAAAAATATAATAGAAATACATATCATCAACGTTTTTACTTTTAACCATCGATGATTAAAGTAAAAAAAAAAATGTACCATTAAAAATGTTATAGTCAAAAAATTAAATTGGTGGGGTTTACTTCGATCATCGATGATTAAAGTAAGAAAAAGATGTAACATTAGAGATGTTTTGGTCGGAAAAATAGTTTGGTGACTAAAATAAAAAAAAATGTCCATGAAAAAGGGACTTGACGTTATCGTATATATTCTTAATTTATCGATAATATTTATATTTTATAAGAAACTTAAATTTAGATATTTTAAAATAAAGATTATTTTTTATTTTAAATTTAAATTTTTCTTTCAATCACCACTGATCACCTTTGTCTTCATTGAATCCTATTACTAAAAATCATATCATCATCAAAATCGATGAATGAACCTTTGATTGCACCGTCAACGAACACCTAACAATGAAGAAAAAAGAGATAAACTTGGTTTCAATTGAAGATTAGTTGTAGAAGATGTCAGACGGTGAGGCACATGAAGCTTGGATAGTGATTGGTAAATCATCAATGCATCGGGATGTTGAGCGGTGAAGTTGATGTGATTTGAAGGTTTGATCGAAAAAAATTAAAACTTTGGTATTTTTTTGATAAATTCATATTTTTTTTTATAAATTTATAAATTAAATAAATAAAAAATCTAGATCATATATCAAATTATAATTGGATGATGATTGTTTTACAACAGTTAACGGATAAATCTGATTAAGTTATAAAATTAACGTTAGGTACTGTTTAATTTGAAATAAAATTTAAACACCTAACTGAAAAATGATATAATTTGGTCACCTTCTTAACCATTTAAAAAATAAAAATTCATTATTAGTATAATATTTTTTGAGTTAGTTGCACAAACATCCCCAACTATGAAAATCATTTTAAATTATTCCTAAAACTTTCAAACATTTCAATTTTTTCTCTAAACTATGACCCTGATCCCAATCTTTTAAATATTTCAATTTCATCCTCAAACTTCGATTACTATTCTAAATCGGTCATGATTTGAGGGCATGTAGTACAATTAACTCTATTTTTTTAGTATATAATACTCAAGCTTCGTTGATTAGTAAGTCATTTTCTTTAAATAAACCATTTCCACGAAACAAAAAAATGTAGAAAAACATTATTTGAAGTATTTCAAATACTTTGTTTTTCAAATAGGTAAGACAAAACATTATGTTAACAAATACTTTGTTTTTCCACAAAATAATGTTTTTTTTTCCGGGAAACAAACACGTAATTAATTAAAATCTGCTGATTTTCCAACTAATACGATGTCGTTGTCACTAAACAAGCATGTTTTGTCCTCAAGTATTTCCTTTTTCCAATTAGAACCGAAAGCGTGGAGCAGCAACCAGAAAGTGAGACCAAAACCAATCTTGTTAGCAATTAGCATGGGTGGTTAGTAGCCTATAAACACGAGATATTATTAGGTGAATCATGTTTATCACGTTATCCATGGTCCAAGTAATTAGGATCGTTGATCTTTAAATAATCATCTAATAACTACTCACTCATTAAGTATATGTAGGGAAAAGGTAATAATTCACTTGAAAAAATTAAAATCAACAGTCTTAATTAATTGAGACCATAAATAACGTGGTTAACAGAGTTAACCTAATAATATTTTCCTAAACACGTATCCATTACCATTAAACAAATGAAAAAAGGAGAAACATTTCTTTTGAGTTTATACCAAACTAGGCACTCTTGCTTTGTAACCACTCACTTTCCCGCGTAAATTATCTTTTTTTTATTATATCTTTTTCGATATTAATTTTAAAATAATGAATAAAAATTTAAAAATTAAATTTAGATTATATAGTTTATAATATGAGAATTAAAATTAGGTTTAGAATTTAATTTTAAAAGATTTTTAAAGTGGGATATAGAAGAAAGCATAAGGGGTAGGTACGGATCTTGAATCTAACCTGATCTGATCGGATCAGATTTTTTAGTAGAAATTTGGGTTTGGATCAAGTTTAGAGTAAAAAAATATGAACTGATTAGAGATTAATAGTATAATTTTTTCATATATTTTTAAAGATATTTACAATAATGGTATCTTCTTATATATTTTATACAATTAAGGCACTAGATTTTTTTATAATTAGATATTTTTTATAATTAAATTCTTAAATTTTAACTTTTTAATAGTTTGGGTTATATCAAATTTTAAAACTTCAATTAAATTAAATCAAGTTTTAAAACTTTAATTAAATTAGATTAAATTTTAAAGTTTAAAAGTTAGATCGAATCAAATTTTTTATCCTAAACCTACGTCAGATAAAGTGCAGATGGATCGAGGATCCGTTTCTATAGTTAGAACCAAGTGTACGATGATAAAAGTGCTGGCCGACATAATAAAGCGTGCATAATGTACACTAATATAATATTATTATATTATACACTTGTGAAAAAATTTCACAAGTTATTTAAAAGTTAAGGAGTTTATTTAGGGTTTAAGTTTTATAATTTAAAAATAATAGTTAGATTATATATAATTTATATTAATAATATATTAAATTTTTAAGATAAAATTAGGATTTAGAGTTAAGAGTATAAAATATAAATGTTTAAAATTGGAGAGATAAATTTATATATAAATTAATTTAAAAAAAATTAAATAGGGACAAAAAACACCCCATATATATGGGTGTAAATCGTTTATCTCTTAATCGTGCCTTCATTGGTACCTTCATTTTAAATTAGTGGATTTAAGATCTAGGGTTTAGGGTTTAATACAATTAAGAATTGTGGTTAGAGTTTAAGGAATTAAGAATAGAGTATACTTTTAGGGTGTAGGGTTCAGTGTTTAAAATATAAAAAATTAGGGTTAAAATTTATAATTTATTTTTTTATTTTTTAATAAAAAACATAAATAAAAACACAGTTAAATTATGATATATAAACCCATTAAAATAATAAATAATATTAATTAAATTATGATACTAATTTTTTAATTACTTACAAATAAATCTTGTACTCTCCCTTTGTGCCAGCTCTGATCTACCTAGTTGTCACTTGGCATTCTTCTTCATCAACATGCTGGAACATGCAACAGCCGAAACAAGAGGCACAAAATAATACCCTCAAAACCATCCACAGCTTTACAGTTACCATCAAAAATATTATATTTTTATTATAAATATAAAATATAATGAAATTTATTACATATGTTAATTTTAATAAATAACACGGTACAATGTATAGATCATGTCTGAATCCTCCATCAATGTGGATCCAAATTCTAAAAGCTGGAAAAAAAACAAAAAGAAAACAACTTGAGATTGAACAGGACAACAAACTTGTTTGTTAGCTAAAAAGATAAACAGTCGAGTTTTAATCGAATAAAAATTTTATATCCTTTAATTATGTATTCTTTTATATTTTATCGAAAAAATGTTTAAAAATTAAAATTTAAACTTTAATCTTAATTTTTACATCAAAAACCCGAAATTATATGCTTTATCCTTAATTTTTTAAACTTTAACTATAACCTAATCTTAAAAGTTAAATCCTAAACCCTAAATCTATTATTTTTACAGTAGAAACACCAAAAGAGATATAATAAAGAGCAGATGATTTTCACACGTTTTAAACAGGAGGACATGAGATAAACCGATAAGGTATTTTAATTTTTAAACCACATGTGGGAAAGTTTTAGCGAACAACAACCTAAAAACGGTTGTACCGATTTTCTTATAAAAATTATAAGAATTTTGATACATATTTTTTGTATGTATCGAAATTCTTACAACTTTTGTAAGAAAAATAATATACACCAAAATCCTTACACTTTTATAAAAAATTCAGTATATATTGTTTTCTTATAAAATTTATAAAAATTTTAGTATATATAAAAAATATATATAATTTTTATCTTTTATTAAAAAATAATATAATTATTTTTAATTGTTTTTTAAAATCGTCCTTAGCTGTTCTCCGATAAAGTAATGCCCATGAAATTTTGTCCATAAAGAGCCGACGAGACATCTTCTGCACGTGCTTTATTTGAGTCCACACCAAGCTTAAGATTCATCCTCCCTATAAAACAGTGTCGTTTTTTCATTTCCTCATCAACTCAACCGAAACAAGTGGTTATGGAAGACGAGAGGAATATGAAGAAACCTAAAATCTTGCTGGTCCCGTATCCAGCACAGGGCCATGTGAACCCTATGTTAAAGCTAGGGTTAGCTTTTGTTAGCCACGGGTTCGAACCCATCATCGTCACCCCGGAGTTCATTCACCATCGGATTGCGGCCAACATGGACCCGGACAACGGCGGAGTCAGGTTCGTGCCGATACCGGACGGTTTGGACGGAGAAAAGGGACCTCTAGATTTTTTCGCCATCGAGAAATCTATGGAAAATATCATGCCTATATATCTAGAGAGTCTTATTCATAAGCTCGACGAAGACAACAATGACGGGAAAGTAGCTTGTTTGGTTATTGATTTATTAGCTTCGTGCGCTATTCAAGTTTCCGAGCGATGTGGGATCCCTGCTGCCGGATTTTGGCCGGCTATGCAAGCCACTTACCGGTTGATCACCTCCATACCGGAGATGATCAATTCCGGCCTGATTAATTCTGAAACAGGTAAATTGGCTAACACATAATTTCATTTTTCCCTACTTTGATGCAATATAAATTTTAATTACCGATGGTAAATGATTTTTTGTAGCTTTTGATTGGTTTAGATTATTATTATTATTATTATTATTATTATTATTATTATTATTATTATTTAAATAATTTTTGCTAAACGATTTTATTTATTTTTAAAATACATAAAAAATTATTATCAACATCTTTGATTTAAACGCAAAATCCCAATTAAATAATTATTTTAAATTAATTTATAAACCCTAAACTTAGTCTACCCCTTAGAGTTGAATTTAATATTATTTGAAAATTTTAACCCCCCAAACTGCAGTTAGATACGTTTGTCCGATTAGTTAACATGCGCGCCATGAAGTCAATGAAACAAAATTAAATAATTATAAAATATCTAAGTTTGTTTAGTTAGGGCATTTATTTATAGGAAAATTATCAATAATGGGAGTATGTTAAATAATTACTATATATTATAAAAAAATTAAAAATAATTTCATTTAATTTATTTTAGATTTTTTATTTTTTATTTTTTAATAATATCAAGATGATTATAATATAATATATATTTATATTTTTAAAATAATTTGATAATACATGTACCTTACAAATAAAATTGTTCGAATTAATATTTTTAGAATATTCATATTTTTTTACTAAGATCGTTGTTGATGGATTCTTTCTAATTTTTTATTTGTTTATGAATTACCTCTAAATTTCTAATAAAATTAAAGTTTATATTATAAATAAATATTTAAATTATGTTAATTTTTTATTTAAGTACTTGATTTTTTTTATCAAAATAACTACTTAATATATATTTTTTTTGTCAGAATAGGTATTTATTATATATATATTTTTTTGATAAATGTCACTGAATTTTTATTAAATTCATAGAAAAATTATAATTACATCGCAATCAATCAAAAAATAAAATAATTGGATTAAACAATCCAAAATTCTTACAAACCAAAACAAAGAAAAATAAATATTTTTTAGTCAGAATAGGTACTTATTATATTTTTAGATCAAAATAGATACCTAAAAAATATTTTGATTAAAATAGATACCTAAAATATTTTTTAAACAAAATAAGTACGTAATTAATATATATATATCATCTAAGTTCCTAAAATCTATTCATATCGATTAAAAATTATATTATATATCTATTTTGACAAAAATATACTTTAGATACCTATTTTAATAAAAAAAATATTTTAAGTATATATTTTGACTTAAAATATAATTTAAATAAAACTAAAAAAATACTTTAAATATTTATTTTTGTAAAAAAATATTTTAAATATTTAAATAAAAAAATTAATAAAGTATTTATTTATAATATAAGCATAAAATTAAAAGTACTATGTGTTTCACGTGAAGCGAGATACCAGATGACGTGTGAAACATGAACCTTAATGCATTGTCCGTAACCGGCAACGTAATCCAAGTTGTTCACTAATTTAAGGCTATATTTTGCAGGATGTCCCCAACATCAAGGCACCGTGTTAGCCCTACCGAGTCAGCCATTGCTGTCAACCGACGATCTTCCATGGCTGATTGGAAACCAAGCTTCAAGAAAAGCAAGACTCAAATTCTGGACCAGAACGTTAGAGCGTTCAACAACTCTCCCATGGCTTCTCCTCAATTCATTTTCCCAAGAATTTATCGACAATGACGACGACGAAGCTGATCATATCGCTCCACCTCACACTAATCCGATCATATTCCCAGTCGGACCTTTAAGCAAACCTTCATTAACAACGACGAACCCTAGCTTTTGGAAAGAAGATACCAGCTGCTTAGACTGGTTAAACCGGCAAAAGTCGAACTCGGTCGTTTATATTTCGTTCGGGAGTTGGGTTAGTCCCATCGGAGACGCCAAAATCAAGACCCTGGCACTAACGCTCGAATCTTTAAACCGGCCGTTTATTTGGGTCTTGGCCGATTCATGGCGACAAGGTTTACCTAATGGGTATCTGGAGAGGGTTTCAAAGCAAGGGAAACTGGTTTCATGGGCACCGCAGTTGCAGATTCTGCAACATGAAGCTGTGGGTTTATATATCACGCATTGTGGATGGAATTCTACGATGGAAGCCATTCAATGCCGGAAACGGATGCTGTGTTATCCGGTGGCCGGCGATCAGTTTGTGAACTGTAAATATATTGTTAATGTTTGGAAGATTGGTGTGAAATTGAATGGATTGGGTCTGAAAGATGTTGAAGAAGCTGTGAAAATGGTGAGGGAGGATGAAGAAATGGATGGCAGGTTGATGAAGATGCACCAGAAGACCATGGGAGAAGAGGCTAGTTCCAGGGTTGTGGGTAATTTCAAGGCTTTTATTTTTGGACTCAATCGAGAACACTTGAAAGATGTTGGTAAAACATTTTAATGATTGATTAATATTTCTAATTTTTTAATGATTGCATTTATAATTTTATTAAACATCACAAAAGACATTAAAAACAGAATATATTTAAAAATGTCTAATAAAAATCTAGAATAAATATGCAAATAAAAACAAGTACTTACATGGAGATTAACGTAATATCAAAACCCTAATTTTTTCATAAATTCCTTTGTCTATAGTTAAATGAAATGCTTTAGGGATGAAAAACGAGTAGTGAGGGAACCAAAGTCTTACGCAAATCATTTCGTTATACAATTCTGATGACATTGACTAACAAATCATCAAACAAGTGATAATCGATAAAATCAATCAAACGACATACAAAATAAAATCTTTTAAGTTAGATTGAATATATCTAAATTATAAATAAAATAAAAAATATATAAAAGAAAGATAAACAAAATAAATTTTTAAAAAATATTTATTATATTCTCAATGTATATTTGTGTATAATATTTTTTTAAATATTAAACCTAATAATGAAATATATTAAAATTTTATTTAATACATAAATATCCATCATAACTAATAATATTCATAACATATTTTATAAATTTCTTTTGTTGTTATAAAAATAAAGACGATAAAAAGACTAAAACATGACAAACTATGAAAAATAAGGGCACGTCTAATCACTTAACTAAATTCAACATTTAATTTATAATTTATAATATTTTATATACATTTTAATTTAACATTTAATTTACATTAAGTTCAAATAAAACCAAGAGAAATAAATAATGATTGGAATGAATTTTGAAACAAGGTACCGAACCAGAATTTGGGATTCAGAATAACATATAAATATTTAAAAATAAGGACAAATTCATAAAAAATAATTTTTTTAAAATTTAAATAAAAAACAGAAATAAAAAAAATATCCGGGACGATGAGAATTGCCCTCCCCTCCCCACCCCATATACCTCCATCACTGGCCGTAACCACCACCGGAGTAGCAATAGACCTCCACCTGAGATTAATGGGTAGCAAAGCTCTACTTAAGAGAACAAAAATAGCTGAAAATAATCTCAGAAGTGGTGGAGATCATATGAGATTAAAATCTAAAATAAGGATCCTTTCAAGAGAAGAGAAAAGAATATAAGAATCAAATATAGTTTGGCATAGAAGGGTAAAAGCAAAGATTGATCAAATAAAACATGTTTCAACACTTTGTACATTACTACAAGTTGATTCAGATTTCTCAGACAAGCCAACCCTTCCCCACACCCCCTTTCAATACTCCAAGGAGAAAACACACACAAGAAGGCCCATTCGGACATCATTTGACTCAGAACTTTAATATTCAAACCTATAATGTTCGAATTTTATTATTTAATATTATTATTGGTGATTGAAATTTTTTTCTTCAATTATTTAATTTTTTTTGAGAATAAACTAATTGATTGGGTACCCGATATTGAAACCAGTTTCTACCGGTAAAGGATCCGGTTCTTAAAATTTAGAATTCAGTCTAACCGAGACTGAGACTAAGACTAATTCCAATTTTTAAGAACCGGTGATTACCAGAATTGGGACCAATTCTATTCAAATTGGTCAGGTACCCAATATTGTACACTGCTATAAGAAACAAGTCGGCACATGGGAGAATTCAACAACTCGTTGACTAAACAAACTCAATTCTTTATGGTCAAATTTAAGGGAACAACAGACTTAAAAGACGATTAGAAAACGATTGTACAAAATTCTTTATAAAAGTTGTAAAAAATTTAATATCAACTTTTTTTTATATTATATCAAAATTGTTACAAAGACATAAGAAAATCGATATATACCAAAAATTTAATATTAAGATTTTTACAATTTTTATAAGAAATTCGGTACAACCATTTTTTAACCTTTCACATTTAAAAAAAAAACACATTTTCATGGAGATGCATGAGAAATTGAGGATAAAGTGATTGAAGATTAACTTATACTGAAAAATGATTAGAAGCAATAATACTGAAACTTAAATCCACCATTAGAAAAGTAATAAGTCCAATCTCAACTTAAACAAATATGGTAGAAGGTAAAACCAGTTTTCAGGTCTTCATTCTACAAAATATAAGTTACATACTAAGCACAACAAAAACAAACCATTGAACCAATAATTTGCAAGATATAACTTCCATTTCTATATGTATAGACCAGTGAGGTGAGAATACACATCCATGGTGTCCACCTCTACCTGGTTCAAATACTTCTTTTGGTTCAATGAGGTCAAAATTGTGGGAAAGATGAGAACAGTTGACCTTTTAGAATGGATTGAAGATAATCAAGTTGCTTTTTGACGAACAAACCGCTTCAAACTCTTTGGCAGTTCAGTTTCTGGAGTGGTTTTCTGCTTCTTTCTGGACGTTGCGTGTTCCTGTGTTTGTTGATCCAAGAACGGCCTCTTGGCTTTATCGATCATCTCTCTTCTTTTCGTTGCTCTCTTACTTGCTTTGCTCCTTCCCTTTGTTTTATTTTTAAATTTTGTATCGTTTGCAGTTTCGATGGCGGCTTCCATTTCAGCTTCTATATCTTTCTTCGTTGGCTTCTCTTTCTTTTGAGGTGCTCTCACGGTACCGACCTTGGTTGGGTCCAACATTATTGTTTCAGGGGGAAGCTTGTCAAGCAGAGAGTGCACTTCCTTCTCTCGCCTCTGTTTAGATGTTTCAAATGGGTTTGCCACCCAAGAATCAAAGTTGGGTTCCCCAGATCCCGGAATGAGAATACTAGACCACCCCATGGAGTGCCCTATACCAAGAATATCTTCATATGGTCGAAACAAAACTTTCCCCACCTGGTAACCTTTTGCCATAGAATGAGTCATATAGCTGCTATAATTTTGAGATCCAGAGAAATCAGCTAAAATTTGTATGAATGATCCAGTTCCAGCAGCAAGCAAGCCTTTCTGACTGAAATTCAAGGTCTTCGCATGGCATGGCAATGTTTGGATAACCTCAAACTTCCTCAGGTCCCAAATCTTGATTTTATTCTCTCTCCCGGATGTAGCCATGAGATGGCCATTGGGATGGAATGCCAATGATGACACAGGTCCTGGATGACACAGCATCTTTACAAGTGGGACGGAACTGGTGGGCTTCCACATAGTTACGGTACCGCTTGAATGACCTAAGGCAACAACTCCATTGAATGGATTGGCCTGCATAACATCAGTGCGACCTAAACCAGTCCGGAAATTGCCTATCATCTCACCCATTGTAACATCCTGATAACGAAGCTGCCCAAATTTGTTTATGGATGCCAGGAGGAAGTGATTTTTCAGAAACTGGAGTCTCAATACCGGACCATGCTCCTAGGAGGGGGGAAACTCAATCTCAGTTTAACTAATATATAGTAGATTTAACAACCAAGAAAATGATATGATGCCAAAAATGAGTATTATGCATTTAGACCCTAGAAGGTGTAGACTATGCTAAAAGCAGGATATTTCCTGAAGGTAATATAACCAAAGCATCATGATCAGATCTAATGTGCCCATGCATCATCTAAAATGCAGAATAAACAGAAGCAACAAGCTCGGCAGGGCCAAAGCAAAACCACAACAGCTACAGAAATAACGTGTAAGAATTTAAAATCGGATTGGCCTAGTACTTATAATCTCATACATGTTTCTGAACGCTCAACTCAATAAGCTTGGATGCTATGGAGAAAGACAAAAGGATAAAGTGAGCTAGAGATAAGAAATTTTAAGTTTCTTGGAAAACAAAGTAAACTAGGGTGAAGGGAGCCGGAACAACAGCAAGTTTAGATATGATATAAACCCCACCAAAGCACTTAATCTCCCTACTGCCTAATAAAAAAATATAAAAAACAGAAGAACATAGATGAAACAGATTTAGGCTCCGTTCAGCACCACTGCCAAACCCTTGATTTGGGTTGAGAAGCAGCAGTTGGGGCGAAGCTGGAATTTTCAGCTGCGTTTAAGACCAAAAATGGTGGAAAAGCAGGGTGATGAGGGCTAAAAGTTGGGTGTTAGGCAGAGCTTCTCCTTGCTAATTAGGTAATACAGTTCAGTGAAAGGTATACTGACCTTTAAACAATGGAGTTCAGTTCCATCACGATTGTAAATATAAGGGTACCTGCGATAAATAGCAGGTTAGCTGCTGTACTCCGATTAAGCTCTTAAAGGCACTCATTATAAGCATATAATTTTCATGCTGAAGACATATTGTTTATTGGTAGAAATACGGCATATTTAATAGACAGAATAATTTTATATGGATATAACTGATAAAGATGAATGATTTGCTTTCATAAGACTGTTGCATTCAATAGAGAGCAGGCCTATATCCAAGCATATGCACCAATCTATCGCACAGATTTTGTGAAGTACACTCCATAGAGATCCAAGCATAATAAGGGACAAAATTGACTTTTATTGTCAAAACGAAATTCACTTATAATACGAGAAGGCTTACTTTTTCTGAGCAGCAGCAAAAAAGAGTTCATTATGCAAGTAAGCTACATCTCGTACTGTTTCTCTAACCTGAGAAAAAGAACCAGCAATTGTAGGTAAATCAAACCATCGCTTTACAGATTGACAAAAATATCACTTTAGTCCAATCAACGACATACAATTAATTTTTGAGTAAGATTAACATTAAGCATTAATTGATGACCATCAATTATAACATGGTTTTCACATATAAGAACCAGAGAATGGACTCTACACTAGAAAAGAATACACTTATCGGCTGTAAGTTTTAATGAGATTAAGTGCAATCTAATAGCTTTTAGATTCTCTCAACAGAGATCTATTCGAAACTTTGATCCATACTATAATTCTCTTAAACTAAATATTGCTATCAAAGCCTCGTACACATGGGTGGAAATTGAATGAGAAATGTAACATGTATCACATGCATTCATTTTCTAAATGAGTTGTCACCCTTCAAGAACAGACATTAAATTGAAACCGTAAAACAACCCTATATTTTAAGCATTATGGTAAAACTCAATACAAAGCTGATTTAGGTCAAAGCAGGGCTCAATTTCCTTAAATAAGATTAAAATGAGAACTTTCAAGATGCAAATCAGACTAACGCTGAATGCACATCATCCCCTTCAACTACAAAATTTGATTTCTGCAAAGGCAGTGGATACCTGAATCTCCTTAATTAGGTTTAATGTCTTCATATCAACAATAGCCAGATGGCCCTTGCGTCCAGCAGCTGCCATATACCGACCATTCGAGGTGAAATCTAGTGTGTATGGACCAAGTTCTGCACATATAGATGAAATCAAATGAGTACAATAAAACTGAATAGAACTAAAACAAGCTATCATTGACATCAACTTCATTGACTGATTGCTTAGTGCTTACTATATCTTGTAATCTAGCATATAATGCTTAGTCCAAACCACTAAAAACCTTCATCAAAAGCCTCATCATTAAAACAAATTAAACATTCGAGATAGCAGGCACCTGGTAGAACAATATCATACTGGTTCCTTGAGCTTAAGATATCAACCTCACGAGCAATAGATTCTTGTTTGATCCTCCATGTCTTCTCAATACCTTCTGCCTCCAAAAAGCCACCCTCACTTGGCAAAAGCCACTGAAACCCCCCAGAAACAGCAAATATAAGATTAAGAAGCACAGGCATGTAAATTAAAAAATGAAAAGAACCCATTGCTTAAAAGAAAAGATAAAACTCACCTTCTCAATCTTGGCAGCAGTTTTTGCAGATTTCCCATATAAATCTTCTCTTACAGCAAGTTGACCCTTTAGTTTCTTGTCTTTTAAGCCCTGCAGAAAACAAACAAACACACAACAAATTCATAAAATAAGTAAAAACAAAACAAGAAATTAAATAAAATATCGATTACCTCTAAATTAGCAGCCTCTCCTCTAAGGTACTTCTTCACTTTCTCGTCCATCTCGTCATCACTTTTCTCCTTTTTAGCACCCATTGTCACAGAAATATAAGGAACAGATGCAATATAGGCACAGACGCAGCGGCAGCCTAGTAAATTTGGTTGCCAAAAGCTTAAACCAACACAAACGCAAACCCTATAGCAGGTTTAACAATAAAATATTAAAGAATTATAAAAATACAATCCAAATGCAATAAAGCCAGCAGCTTTATTTCATTAACAATACAAACAACCCGTAACTCAAGCTGAAGTCTAATCTAAGGTGTATGCGTACCTTAAATTTCAGAATCGACGCTGCAATGGCTGAAGCAGGGAAACCAGAAGAATAAAACTGGCAATGGCGGCAAGAAGGGTAAGGAAACAAGAAAATTTTGATGCCCTTGTCTCTCAAATTTGGACTTTGGGTTTAATATGTGTAACTGATTTGGGCTAAACCGCAGATCAGCCGAAACGAAAAAGCCCAGAGCATAGAAAATTTTCGGTTCAAATGATTATTTTAGGGTTCATGGGTCAAAATTGGCTTAATATCATATTTGGTACATGAATTTGGTGTAGTGATTCAACTTGGTAGTCTTTTTAGGAGCGTTCGAAAGTACTCGATCCGATTGACACAATCCAATTATTCAATGACCCGGTATAAAATAGGCAGGTAATTTAGATTTTTTATTTTTTATCGAACCAAGTATCCAACCCGATAATTTTTTTAGGTACTCGAGCTAAGTTGAGGTCAATTTTTTTCTTTAACGAATACCCGACCCGACCTGATATTTTTAAAATATATTTTTTATATTTAATATGTTTATTTTAGCTTTTTTTATATATATTTTTACTCCTAAACTAAACTTAAATCCCTAAATTCTTTATATGTTATATTATATGCTTTTAGGTTTTAAGTTAATTTCTTTTTTAAAAAAATATTTGTATTAATTTGTCAATATGATATTTAAAGGGAAAAAAATCAAGATCGAGATTAATCTTTTAAATATATTCTTTTGGTGTTAAATTTTAATATATACCTAAATATTTTGTCCTTCAAAATTAAAACTAATTTCGAATCACTAATTTTTTGGTAATAAACTTTAATATATATCTGAATATTTTATCCTTCAAAATTTAAATTAATTTCAAATCATTATTATTTTTTTGTTTGGAGTATATATTATAAACTTTTAAATTTTATATGTTTAATATATATTTAAAAATTTAAAATTAAAATATATATATAAATCAAGTATCTGATACCCAATTTTTTGAATACTTAAATTTTATGAGTACCTGACAACGAATATTCAATTAAAAGTAAGTCTAGACATACATCAATATATGTAATATACATAGAGGATCTGTGTACCTAATTTTTTATATATCCGATAATAAATATCCTTATTTTTTATTATTATCTAAATTGAAATTTAAACTTGATTTTAACTATCAATTTTGAACCTTGAAATCTGGTTTATATATTAAATAGTATATTAACCCTTTATAATGTGAAGTAATATTTTATAATTGAATCATTGGAAATTTTTGTTAGAATAGTTAAAGACGGAGTTTGGTTTGAGCTGGATAGAGATGGGTACGGGTCGGGTTGAATTTTTGATCCACACAAATTCGACCCAAACGCAAATGCTTTAAACTCGATTCTGACCTGAAAATAAATATTTTAAATCCGACTCTGATCCGAACTGAAGAAGAAAAAAATTAGTGACTAAATTATTAAAAAAATTGAGGACTTAATTATAGAAAAATATAATTTTAAGAATTAAATTATAAATAAAAAATTAATTTTCAGGACCTAATTATATAGGTAGAGAACCATTATTATAAATATCCTTAAATAATTATAGAAAAATTACATATTTAGTTCTAGATCGGATCTTATATTTTATACCTTAAACCCGAACCCAACCCGATAAACTTTAAAAAATCACTCGATTAAACCTGACCCGAACCCAATTTTTTCATAAAAAAATCTGAACCCATCAGTCCGCGTAAAATGCCCATCATCTAGAGGGGTCCTGGCTCCCCTAAAGATTTGGGTAATTCACATTTGATCCTTCAATGTTAATTTATTAAGTTTGATCCTTTCAAAATCTATAAATTCTCATTAATTTTAATTTCCCTAAATATTTTTATTTAGATCCCTTTTATTTTCTTTAAAAAAACTCATTAAGTCTCATATTTTTTTTTAAAAAAAAGTAGATAGATGTCAAGTAAATTAAATCTTTTAAAATTTTAGTTTAAACTTCTAAAATCTTTAAAAAAAAATCACATATCCCCTCAATTTGTTTCGTCAATCCACCATTAAAAATGAATAATTTCATCGTGATATTTTACGAGAATAAACAAAATCACATAGACTCGAAGGATCGATTCACTAAAACCCTATCTATATTTTCACTTGTTAAACAATAATAAAACAATAATTATCGATTAATTTAGCAGGACGAGACTATAAATTCTATAGAACAATCTTTATACACATGTCTATTTTATAAGACATCCATAATTTTCATTTTTTCAAAGATTCCTTATTTAGTGTTAGTTAATATTTATCTGATACCTGAAAGGAGAGCCGATTATATTGACCACTTCATATTCTCTGGCCTCTACACCTTCAATGCTAAACTACAAACCAAGGAATAAACTGCTAAAAAGATTGATCATAACAGCAGCAATCATTCTTTATATAATATATATAAACACATGCAAATTTTCATATTTTGATGGCTCGTTTTAAGGTTTCGTTTTGATTAATTCGAACTAATCTATGAGTAAATCTCTTAATAAATTTTTTTGTATATACAACATATCAAATTTAAAACCTACTTAAATGATATTAAACTGTTTATCACGATATATAACTTCTTAAAACTCCTTTATTCATAACATAATCATTTTAAATATTATTTAAGATTATCAACTCCAGAATTTGATTCATATGTCCTCTTATTACAAAACTCTTTTTTCATTAAAAAGATATCATTTTCAGCATCTTTTCTTAATGTTCCATGACTTGGTTTTTGTCGGATAATCCTACCCGTTTCACAGGAAAACTTCATATTTATACTTCCAGTTTCTCAGATATTTTTCATTCACCATAGCCCAAACCCTAAGCAAGATTTTTTTCCTGGAAAGTTTAAAAATTAACAATGGGGAAGAAGGTAATTCATCAGCTGGCATCAACAAGAACATCCAAGAACATCGATGTGCAACTCCACAGCGTGAACAAAGTTTTGAGGCCCAAGGTTTATATTACACACAGTTCAAGCTTCAAGCAGCTTGTTCAAGAGCTGACCGGTTACCGGGACCAAACCGTTCCGGTTCCAGACGATGTTGCGCATGTTGTCCCGGTCATTGGAACCGAAGATCAAGGGGAAATGTTCCCAGATCACACCTCAACATTGTTTACGGATTCGTCGTGGTTCGAGTTACTTGATGACCAAGCTTTTCAATTGAATAACATGAACCAAATAGCTGAACTGTTGCAGACAGATGGTCATGACCTCTTTAATGAAATATCTGATTTGTCGATGAGTGACCAGCAGACGGAATGGCTAGCATGCCGGAATCTAGAGTCATGGCTTTTCGATGGTGAGCCATCTTCCGGTGATCGGCATGATGAACAAGAGGCCAGCCTGTTCGATTATGAGTTATTATCTGGGTTAATATGAGGTGCTTGTTCTATTTCAAATTCATCTGTACATGAATGAAAACATGTAGATACTATACATCAATTTGTTGTACAAAGAATTCTAATGTTATCATAAATTCAAATTCCTTGTAGTTTCTTATAAACATTTTAAAACGTGTACAAAAGAAAGAACATAACCTGTTGGAATTATATATATATATATATATATATATCGTGATTTATGATACTAGACATAAAGAAATTTCGATCAGTAGTTGAATCGTAAAATGTACTTGTAATATCTTTTTAAGTTGAGTGTATTTTTTTTATACATAAATCTTAATTTTTATGTAATCTGGTGCTTCTAATAGATCTAAAATTAATGATATAAGCGAATACGAGGAAATAAAAATAAACAATTTAATCAATCGACCAAATATACTTACTCGAGCGTAACTAATTCCTAACATATATAAATAAAAGCTTAAGAAAAGAAATAATTTTGTTCATGTAATAATATCAATTCAACAATTTCGCTCACCCTTTATATTTTCATAAATTTAGTCATTGTAGTTGTTTAAAATTAAAAATGTATCCTATCATTTTAATTATTTTAATTTTGTCTATAAACTTTTCGAATTATATCAATTTCACCTTTGATTATAATTGACTAACATAATGAATATCATCCGACTATTTTAATCGGGAAGATAAGGGTGAATATAAAATATTTTACAAACTATAACAAAATTTATCATATTTTTATATGTCGTCACCTACGGATGACGATTTTATCTTATAAATATGGATCAATATTGACATGAGTATTAAATAAACGGCAGGTTATGAAATATATTTTATTTTCATCGATAAGAATTGAATTCCTAAATCTCATGATTAATGAATAAAATGAATAATTATCGCAACATATCTCATGATTTAATCAATTTAAAAATATAAAATAATATATATAAAATATACATGAAAATTACATTAAAACTTAACATTATACTATTAGATTTTCTTTCCATGTCATTATGAGATTTAATTTCTCCTATATGATTTTTTATTAAATAAAAAGATATTATATTTTTATATTATAATTTAAATTTTAAACGTATATAAGTTGGATAATACAAGTATCTTTATTCACTAGGCCAATTAATGAATTTTTTTTCTATATAATTCTAAAGGAACTCGTGTAAATTGGACAATCATTTATAAATCGAAGAGTGAAGGTGGGTTAGGGATAAGAAACCTTCGTGCTTGGAATAAAGATTGTAGTTTGTAACTTGTAAGGAGTATCCTATCTGTGATGAGGGACCATTATGGGTTACTTGGATCAACACGTATGTTTTTAAATCTCAAGATTACTAGTCAGTGGTGAGCAAAGCTCATTTCAGCTGGTGCATCAAGAAGATACTAAAAATGAGACCCTTAATGCAAGTTTTGTTCTCCACAAAATTTTTCAGTACCAGACATATTTGGAATGAGATTCGTACTCTTGAGCCAAAAGTGGTTCGACACAAACTAATATGGTATGAAATGCATATCCTCAAGCACTATATGATTGCTTAGATGGCCATCCAGGACCGTTTGCAAACCTTGGATAGACTACATCGCATGCGATTATCTGAGGATGACCATTGTATCCTTTGCAATGCTGGACAAAAGACTCAAAACCATTTATTTGTTGAGTTCTCATATTCAAGACAAATCTGGAAAGCTGTTTTAAATCTCTGTAGCATTCAATACAGAAATTTGGATTGGGATGGGATATTATTTTGGTTATGTTCCATCTTAAAAGATAAGAGCTTGATTGTGTTTATCATGAAGCTTGCTTGGAATTCGATTATTTATCATATATGGGAAGAGAGAAATTCAAGAAAATTTAAGAACATACGCAGGGATTGGATTGAACTGTTTGGATGTATAAAATTTTCTGTGGGTATTTGGGTACAGGGTAAAAATATACGCATGAATGATGTAAATAGAAGTATATGTGCAGCTTGGTGAATTCCCAAAAAGGAATGACCGTCCAAGGGTATCTATAAGGTTTTTACTTGTTTTCATGTTTGGATAAATAAAACTCAAACACTTATTGAAAAAAAATAATTATATTAAATAAAATTTATTTATTATTAATAATTTTTTAAATTTTTAAATATATCGATAAGATTATATGGTAATATATGTTCAATTTATTTATTAAATATTTAAATGATAGAATATTTAGTTATTTATATATTCAAATAATTATTTTTAATATAAATTTATTTTTTATTCCATGTGAGTATTATTTCGCATTAAAAATATTTATTTTAAATTATAATAAAAGTAATTTATGGTAATTCATTATTAATTTCATGATTCACTAAATAAACTTTTAAGTATTTTAAAAAATAATATAATTTACTTGTATAATTTAATTTAAATATACAAAAATATATTTTAAACAAACAATATAAATTCATTGCAACGAATTAGCGCTCAAACGGATTTTTGAAAGAAAAAAAATATCAAATATCTTAGATTGATTTAAAAAATCCAATTAAAAGTTAGTACAAAGGGCACATTAGATTTTATCTCGGGGTTTGGAAGGTAATGAAACGTTTCTACTCTCTTTCAGGTTTACAATTAAATTTAACTAAATCTGAAATCTTTGTTTTTAGGTAAATAATTGCGTTCTTGAGGTGGTACATGATCTTACCGGTATAAAAATTGGGAAGTTGCCAGTTAGATATCTTGGTATTCCTTTTATTACCAGGAGGCTCACGATTCATGGTTGGGCTCTATTGATGCAAAAAATTTTTTTAAGACTTTAAAGTTGGCAGGCTCGATATCTCTCATGTGTCGGTCGTTGTCGATTGATTCAATTCATATTTGTTTAGCATCCAAGAGTATTGGAGCAAACATCTGATCCTCCTACTATTGTGGTCAAAAGAATCAATCAACTATGTGCAATATTTTATTGGAAAAAGGGAGGATAAAGCCATCAAGGAAGCTCAGGTGAGTTGGTCTAATATTTGATATCCTAAATCTGAAGGCGGTCTTGGGTTGAAAGATATTGCAACTTGGAATATAACTTGTTTCATTTTTCTTATTCTTAAGGTATTGTTAAAAGAAGATTCAATCTGGGTGGCTTGGATACATGAGTATATTATTAAAGATAAAAAATTCTGACAGCTTGTATGCCAATAAAATTGCATTTGGACATGACAAAACTTGCTTCATTTGCGGGGACGTGCTGATTCTTTGCAAGGGTTTCTCGGAAATTTCTTCTCCTCGATTAAGAAGATATGACAAGAAGTAAGAGAGAAGAAGGATCGAGTGCATTGGGATAAATTGGTTTGGCATCCTGACAATATACCCTGCCATTCCTTTCATACTTGGATGGCTATATTAGACAAATTACCCACCAAAGCTAGATTGGCTCGATTTGGTATTACGAATGATGGACGTTGTTTGCTTTGTGACATCGATGGATAGACTCGAGATCATCTATTTTTTTATTGTCCTTATTCTAAACAGGTTTAGGAGAACATCGATGGATAAATTTGTTTGTCTTATGTAAAAAACTAAAATTGATATTGAAACAAAGAAGTTAGAGAACTATTTTAAAATAAATTTTTAAGTCCCTAAGTCAAACACACAACTTCAAGTCAAACCAAGAACATAAAAATAAATTTCTAAGTGTTTTTGTTACAGGTGTTTCAATATCATTAAAAATGGTTTCGAAACCCCAATTTATTTTTAAAGAATGTTTTTGAGTTTTTCCAGGCGTTTCGATACACCTAAAATTAGTTTCGAAGCGGCCTTCAAATTTTAACTAAAATTTTTAAGCTTTGTCAGACGTTTTGAAACGACCCTAAGTGAGTTTCGATACAATTTGAATATGTCTAGTTGTGTTTCAAAAAAAATATCAGAGGTTTCAATACTATGCTATATTTCTTTAAAATAATCTAAAAAATCACAAGGCGTTTCAATATGCCTAGTCAGCATTTTGATACTGTTCAAAACTTCCCAACGGCTATTTCAGTTTAAAAGTTTTTGACTATTGGTTGATAGATGAGTTTTAAATGTTTGTTGGCCCGTTTCGAAACAGCCCTAAGGGCATTTCGATACGATTGGTCACAGTTTCAAAACGTTTAGATACGGTCTTTAAGCCGTTTCGATGCACCCCTGATTTAAAGACAAACTGTTTTGATACCATGACATATGATTTTGAAACCCCTGTAATAAATGCACAACGTCTCTTTCTATTTTTGTACCATTTCGAAATAGGTAGCTTGAGTTTCGATATCGGTGGTTGTAGAAGTGTATTTATGGTGGGAAGATGAAGCTCTAACGTCTATAATTACATTTCCAACAACCACAACAGTTAGAGTTCAGCGAGAAGGAATAAAATCAAGCGCTTCAAGCAACATCAATAACTATTGAACCTCAAGCAAACATCCAAGCAATCCAATCCAACTCCAAGAACTATATTGCAAATATCATTCTTGTATTTCATTTCAATCCTTTATAATTGAGTTTGAGGAGTGATTTAGTTTTAATTGGGACAAATATTTGTTTGAGAGAAACATTTTATTTCCTTTATCTTTCTTGTAAACTTTGTGAGGTGAAAGTTAATCTTTGGATATAAAGATTAACTAGTCTGTAAAGTTTAGCCCTTGAACCTAGAAAAAGGTAGAATTCATAGTGAATTGGTTAGAAAATCCTTAGTGGGAGCTAAGGTAGTGGATGTAAAGCTTGTTTTGAAGCTTGAACCACTATAATTCTTGTGTCTTCAATTTTTTTCATTTTTACCAAATATTCCTATCAAAGTTTTTAATTGTCAATTCACCCTCTCTTGGCTAATCTAATTGTTTGATCAACTCAACACCGTGGGAACAAGAGTTGGCTTGGGCACTATCTCGGTTTAAAAGAAATACTCTTCCGACTTTGATTTTTAAATTAGCTTGAAATGGATGCATTTATATACTTTGGAAGAAGAGGAATAATAAAAATTTTTGTAAGGTTTTTTTAATTCTATATTGAAGTGATACAACTTGTAAATAACTGTGTTAAGCATAAATTATATGGTCGTGTACAAAATACACAAAAACATTTGTACATGTCCCTCTCCCTAGAATGAGGACTGATATAAATTTTTTATAATTCTTTTGTTAGAATACACAGAACATATTCATCTATAAAAAGTTAATATAGTTTGGCTTGAAACGGATGGATTAACTAGTATTGGTTATGTGATTTGTAATACCCGAAATTCGTTTGGATTCGAATAAAAATAAAGTCAAAGTAAATATTAAATATAAATAAATAATATAATATTATATAAATAAATAAATGAAATATATAAAAAAATAAAATAAAATAACGGATAAAGAAGGGTTCGGTTACTAGGAAGAGAGTGGGGGGTGGTTATTAACTTCCAGGAAAGCATGATCAAAGGGGGGTTTCTCTCCACAACATGAGGCCAAAAAAAGCAATTAAAAATGGGGAGAGTTTCCATCGGGAGGGGGTGAAGCATGATCTTAAACCACCATGGTCGCCACGGTCATCACCAAGAACTGCAAATACCGGAACAAAGCCACTGCAACGAGAGCATCAGAGAGTCCCATGTGGTAACATTAACAGCCCCCATCCTCCCATTTTGAAGGCTCCTTCGTTTCTTATTGCAACACCGAATGAAGTAAATGGAGTGGTCTGGATTACATGAGTTCAATTCATATGGGTCAGATATGGAGGAAAGAAACGGAGAGTGAAGGAACCTACCTTTAGAACCAAATATTTGGACCATTATATTTTCTTCTTAGTTCAACTTGAAGACAAAGATGGAGATTCAAAATCTTGGAAAAGAAACGAACAAGAGTGATGATCGATTAGTTTTTAGCCGTTGTGATGGTCGGCATAACCGCTCTCTATCATATGTTGTGTTACCTTCTCGTAACGCTGGTCAAACAATGGCCAGATCGCTGATAATATTGACGTTAGAAAGCACACATGGGAGAGCCAAGGTTCGAGAATATGCAGAGATTGAATCGAAGGTTACTGCAAACAAAGGAAAGCTTATACATGTGACAGTTGAAGTTAGAAGGAAAAGAAATGAAGAGACGATTGCTGTAGGAAAACAATGAATGGCGGAAAGGTAATTTTATTTGTTCTTTTATTATTATTTTTATTATTAATTATATTTATTTATAGTATTTTATTTAATGTTTTCATTAATTGTTTTATTTATTTGTGTACATATTTTAAAGCATATAGTTTATTTTGATTAGGGATCCCTTAATTCACATTTAGTTAATTAAATTAGAGTCTTTTTAGGGTTAGACATTTTAATTAAATAATTAATTTAAACAGGGAGATAATTTAGTAACGATAACGTTCTAATCTTATACCTTGGATACACTAAGTGGTTAGTATTATGAAATGATATTATGTTAGCTAAGAGTGTACTTTGGTATCGTATTCGGTGCGTCATCGAAACATAGAAAATGATAAATATTTTAAGGTTAGAATTTAATAAAATTAATTAGGCAAAGATTAGTAGCACCAATAGAATTATTAATTTTGTTTGGTGTCGAAATGGTAGTGTCCGTGCATTCGGATGTTATCATAATACACCCGGTAAAATTAATAATTTAGTAGGATTTAATTATTTAAATTGATGGAGCTTTTTTAGGTTAGAACTTAAAATCGACAAGATAATAACCGGTCATGCATTTAAACCTTTTGGATCAAAATTTATATTTCTTTAAATACGAGTCAAGGTTTCCTATTTTAGGACGTCTTATTCAAAGCTTGTATTTAAAAGAAATGTATCTTTTTATCCAAAAGGATATTCTTATTCGAGTGATATTTATTTGCCAATAACGAATTAAATTAATATTATTATTCGAAAAGTCAAAATGTCACGTGTAATTAATAAAGTACTGATTTCGCGCGCTCGTAAGGGTCGTCCTTACGCGTAACCGACTCCCGAACCTAAATGTTTTCAAAATGAATCTCTGGTTTGTTTTATGGTGTCTGGCCTACCAAAGTGGCCGGTGGCGACTCCAAATTAATTTTAAAATTCAAATGTTTTTCAATAAAATTTGATTTTTTCATAATTAAAAGCAATTAAAAATCGGTTTTTCAAAATTCATTCGCCAGACTATTTTTTCACACTTTTGGTTTTAAAATGGTCGCGACATGATTAAAAAAAACTTATTTTGTTTTATTTTGTCTTGAAAAATCTGTTTGAGAAAGATGATTAAATATTACTTAAGTTTTTTAATAAATAAGTGGTATAAACGACTGATAATATCACGTAGATTGAAGAGTAAAAAGAAAAATCGGTCTGAGAAGAGTTTTGCGTCTGATTAGTTAATTAGTGAGACGATAATTTACTAAGACGATGATCAGTAGCTAGTTTGAGAGGATGATCAATCACACTGGGATCTAGACACGACCCAAACTCTTACGGATGACAGCCGTGGAAAATTTTTCACAATAGACGAAAACATAACGGAGTAATGCCGCGTGGAGGTAGAAGGTTCACAGGTTGTAAACTTTTCTCGAAAAAGAAGCAATAAGATAAGATATTAAATTATTAATTTTTAAAATAAAATTTATAGGTAGAATTTTAATATTATAAATAATATAACTAGATTAAAAGAATGTTTTTTTTATAATAAATTACTATTATTATTAAAATTTTAATAACTAAAAATGATGAAGAGTTGAGTCTACATCCGAAAATGTCTGTCTCAAAGAAGTTTCCATACACTGCTCGAATTTATTACGGGATAAATTATATTATGTGTCATTCTCGTTACATTATTAATGAGATTAATAAACTAAATATATTTATTTTATTAATTTTTATTTATTTTTATAAAAAAATCATTAAAATTTATTATAAATTAAGTTTTAAAATATTTTTATCAAATAAAAATTTATTTATAAAAATAAAATAAAATAAAATATATTTAATTAATTAATCTTATATAATAAAAATAATCTACGATATAATTTTTCTATCTACAGACGTGGACTTTTGAGACTTGGAAAAGTCTTACCCGATAGGCGACAAACAACCTTTTTTTCCTGCCTTTTCTTTTTATTTTTTATCAAAAAAAATCAATAATATTTATTATTATTATTTTTTTATTATAAATCACCACTATCATTTTCGAAGAAATTTTCGATCACTCCTCGACTCCATTTTGCAAGACTCGTCTATGGATGTCGACGTTGAAGACTTGGAAAAGTCTTACACAAAAAAAAAAACATTTTTTTTTCTTTTCTCTTTTTAAAAAATAGACGGAAGGGATGAAAATAAATAAACAACTCTAACCAATCGGTCATTAAAGCTTGCTCGTGAAGACAATTAAGTTAATATGATTAGATTACGTAAATAGATGATATGCATGATTAATTCAACTGAAACTTAAATCCCAAAACTTTAGATAACTAAAGACATAACATATCAAACAGTTGTTCATAAGAAGTTGAAAGTAAGATTAATACAAGGAGCAAAGGATTAAAGCATGCATGGATTCTATCGACCAACCCTCATTGATCCACTGCCACTTGTATACAGAACATGGTAATCAACGGTGGATGAGTTATCTGCATGATTCTCATGCTCTAAATTTCCCTGCAGTTGCAGTGCAAGCTCAAGTCCGGTCACCACTTCACTCATTGCTGGCCTTTTCATCCCTTCCGAAGCTAAACAGCTCATAGCTACTTCCCCAAATTTTATCAGGCTTGGAAGGCTGATCTTACCCTGTAAATATGGATCTATTATTTGATCAAGGCTTCCATTGTGGTAGCAATGTTGTGCCCACTCTGCTAAACTTATTTGCATATGGTCCTCGGTGGTTCGATCTATCGGTGCTCTTGCGCATAGTACCTCACACAACACGACACCGAAAGAGTAGACATCGGATTTTTCAGTTAGTTTCTGAAGACAGTAGTATTCGGGATCCAAGTACCCAATGCTGCCCTTGACAGCAGTGCTGATATGAGTGTTGGATAAATCATTCATTTTAGACAATCCAAAATCAGACCCTTTGGCCACCCATTTCTGGTTTAACAGAATATTTGTCGTCTTCACGTCTCGATGAATGATGGTGTGGTTGGTACCTCGGTGGAGATAATGCAGTCCATGTGCAGCCCCAATGCACATCTTGAGCCTCTGCTCCCATTGTAATGGGGGATTAGTAGTGTTGTAGAGGTGATCTCTCAAGGTCCCATAAGCCATGTAGTCATACACAAGGATCATTTCCTTATTATCTTCACAATATCCAATTAGAGAGACCAAATTTTGGTGCCTAAGTTTGGAGAGCATCTCGATTTCGGTCCTAAACTCAAGCACCCCTTGTTTTGAACTTGGATTGAGTCGTTTGATTGCAATGGGGGTGGAGCAGGCCTTAATGAATCCTCTGTACACATCGCCGAATCCTCCTCTTCCGATGATGAAATTCGTATCGAAGTTGTTGGTACATAAAGCTCGCTTGCATAATAGAACGATGGTACAGTGCTGAAATTGAGATTAACACTGGTATCAACAGGAAGAGCACTTGGTTTTGCTATTGTCAAAGTCAATTACTCGCCATCACTTAACCAGTACCGGTCCTACCGGAACACCCCAGTATCTTCCAGTGTCTGCCGCCTGTGCCTGGCCTAGAAAAGTCACCCCATCGTTGACAAGTGTGGTTTGACCTCGAGCATGAAGTAAAGCACTGAAGTTGCCGAGAAGGGTAAAAAGACCAGCTTTAACAGAGAAGAAAGCTTTATTAGAAGGGTCTGCAAAGCCTGGATATGGAGTTGGATAGAAGTAGAAGCGAATGAACTTTGTACCAGCGGTGATGGGCATTGAATAGGTGAACTCTGAGTAAGATAGACGAGCTGTGGAGTAAGGGACCTTATCAACTGATGAGGGCAGTTGAGATTCAGCATGAGCCGCTGATGATTTGTTCTTATTGTTTGGTTGTTCGATGTGGATGAACTTTCCATCCACATCTCCGACCCAAGCACGGCCATCCAGAGATTGGCCACCTGTGGAAGAACCACAATCAACTGTGATGTTTTCTCTAGGGATGAAAGGGGTAACCTGGACTTCTCCTGTAACAGGAACCGCAAGGTATTGAATGAAGAAGAAGAAGAGGAGACAGGGAAGCAGGAGAAGTAAGAGATTCTGAGGGCTTGACTTCTCCATTGAAGGGGAAAAAACGGAGAAACAGAGCTTGGAAATGAATAGTTTTGGAGGCAAGATGCTATTACAATAGTCTTTCTTACATTTGAATTTTCATACGACAGTCTCTTCTTTCCTTGTTCCACATCAGTCTCCATCTGTTTAGTCAATTTACTACAGTCATTTGTTTTCTATATTCAAATTGTAAATTGATGTATTGTAGATTGTTGGAGTTGCTGGGTTAGTTAATGAGTTGAGTCACTCAAAAATAATTTAAATTTGATTTAGTTCGAATTGTAATGTTCGATTTGAATTGGTCATAAAATATAGGCTTAAGGATAAAAAAAACTTAAAATTTTTAAAAAATAATAATTAAGCCTTTATTTTTTTTATCCAATTAAGCCCTGAACTTAAAAATTGAATCAATTAAGTCCTTTGATCAATCTTGACTATTAAACTGAACAATTTTTTGATCCATTGTTGCAATGCGCCGTGTCACAGTGT
Organism: Abelmoschus esculentus; assembly: GCA_035048815.1. Taxonomy (NCBI): domain Eukaryota; kingdom Viridiplantae; phylum Streptophyta; class Magnoliopsida; order Malvales; family Malvaceae; genus Abelmoschus; species Abelmoschus esculentus. Next base: position 14,654,024 of record JAUCBN010000036.1, read on the forward strand.
TTCCACTTAATATTTTTCAGAAATTTTATTTTATTTAAAAAGTTCTTTAATATTCTAAAAAATTATAAAATTTATAAAATAACACTTTTTGATTTTTTTGAATACAACATAATAAAATTGTAATATATCATGTGCCGATAATATCTGAAGATAAAAACTGTCAAGATTTAATAGTTAAAATTGGTCAAAGAGATTAATTTTGATTCAAAGACTTAATCAATTACATGTTTTCATGTAAGGACTTAATTGAATCCAAAAAAATTATGATCTTAATTAATTTAATTTAAAAGTTTAAGAGCTTCTTAGACTTTTGAGTCTAATATATATATATATATACACAGAGGAAGAGTTGATTTTTCTAGCACTTAATTTTTATGAACTCCATTTTTTAAAAATAATTCACATAAAAAATGTTTTTACCCACTTTTTATTTATTTTTATTTTTTAATAGAATATTTAAAATATAATTTTTTTTCTCTTTTTCTTAACGATGGATCATGTGATCTAACAAATATATTAACATATACACTCATACACAGAATCATAAACTTAAAACTTTATCTATTTGTTAAAAAAAATTCATTTCAATATACTTTTATCATAAATTTCTTTCAAGGATTTTTGTCTTAAAACCTCTCTTACAAACTTAAATAATGTATTTTTTTTATATTTAATAAATTATATTTGGTCATTTCTGTTAAGTTATTTACAAGATCAATAAATTAAATATATATATTTTATTAATTTAAAAATAATTTTCATAAATAAAAGTTCACTTAATAAAAAAATAAAAAAATAAATATATTTTATTGATTGATTTCATAAATAACGTAATGAAAATGATTAATAATATAATTTTTTCATATATAAATACTTTCTTAAAGGGAAAAATGAAAGGCCGGAAAAAGTTGTTTGTGGTGTACATCCATAACCGAGTCTTACAAGAAAAAAAATTATATCATAGGTCATGCTCGTCACGTCATTTATAAAATCAACCAATTAAATAAATTTGTTTAATTAATTTCATTATATCATTCTAATCACACACCACTTTTTGCTTCTTCCTTCCTTCTTTCTTCTTCTTTTAATTACTTTCTCTAATTAATTAATTTATAATTTATTCTCTTTTTTGTTTTTATTATAATTCTATTATAATAAAAAAAATACTTAAACCCAAACAAAAATAAATGATTATAATAATATACAATTTTAAGTTGTTTGAGTAGATTTTAATTTTTTATGGTCTTGTTTTTTGTTTTAGTACATAGTTTTTTTGTACATTTTAAAAGTTTAAAAAATATATCCAGTTAACGTGATTAGTCTATAGACTTTTTTTGTAACTTTATTATAAAAAAATAATGGTGTGTTTGGTTCATGAAATATAATATTATCTTAGAGAATATAATTCTCGGAATGATTCATTACCTTTAGGGTGCGTTTGGATCGCGGAATATAACACTCCCAGGGATAATGCAACATTCCGAAATCTTATTCTCATGTTTGGTTTGCTCTCATTCCTACCAACCCGGAATAGATGATTACCAACAGTAGCGTGTTTTTGTGTTTATTTCGGGAATCCTATTCCTTTGCTTTTCTTAGGTATTTAGGTAGGAATTTTGGTATTTAGGACAAAAATACCCTTGATAAAATAGAAACTTTTCAATCACGTCCTTTCATTTTTAGGTTAATTTACTATTTTGAATTATTAAATAAGGTATAATTACATACAAATAAATATTGAATAAGATACGAAGTTAAAACATAAAATAATAAATAAATATATAGATGTTTTTGAAAAATATATATCTACAGATTTTTTTATAAATGAATTATATATTTTAAACAAATACAATATAAAATATATAATTTAACGATATTTCTTCAAATTTGTGAAGTTTGATAAAGTTGATTGATCCATTAAATTATTTAATGATGTTCCTTCATATTTATTAAAACTTCGTCTAGATAAATTTATACATTTTACCTAAAGGTTTTCTTAATTAAATAATAAAGATTTACTTATTACACAGACAAATCAAACAAGGGTTAAAAAATAAAAAAAGAAAGAGAAACTAAAATAATTCATTAAAGGTAAAGAAATAACAAGTTTAATTTTAGAAATAATCCGGATATAAACTTTAAACAATAAATAATAAAAAAAAAACTAATTTTCTTTGAAAATGATAATATATTTTATGAATTCTTATGTAAATGTTTTAACTTTAATATTAAGAATTTAACTTATTAAAATGAAAAATATATCTCAAGGATAATTTGATAAAATATACATTTTTATTATCTTATATTCTTTCAACTAAATACGGTAATCTTACATTCTTGTCAAACAAATCAAACAAGATAATACAAGTAATAGGGTGAGCAGTGCAACATTCCGGTAATCTTAATCAACCGATTGGACTCAAACGTATGTGTAACACACGGTAAATTGAAGAGTCGGAATGATAGTAACTTACTGTTAATTGGTTCCGTAAGTGATTGATCATGTCATCGATGTAGGCATCGGGGTTTTCGGAAATCCTTGTTTCGATGGAAAGGAATGGGAGAAGATAATGGTTGAGAAAAATTGGCTCCGATTGTAATCGAGAAGATGGACCTCGTCGAAGTATAATCTTCGGCTTCCGATGGACCTAAAAGTCTGTCGAACTGTTTTCTTGTGTTGTTGAAGTAGTCGATTTGGATATTGAATCCTAGCCTATTCACCTGATGCATTCATAATCCCTCCTCCCCCTGATGCATAATTTACACCATGTAATATAGCTTTCCCTGTAGAATTCGGAGCCAGATATGGAACTGCATAATTTGGTACTCCCAATCCCTCTCCTGGAAATAGACACATGACGAACTTTAGTCCATTATCCAAAAAGCCGCGGTCGCATTGTGTTTATCGCGGTTGAACACCAACGGAGAGAGATAAAAGCTTACCAACAATGTCACCAATGGTTCGTCCATTGGTGAATCGACCGGTAGGTTGGCCTCCAGAGGCTTTAAAATCGATCCCATTCGGTGGAATATTTGCCTTGGCCAAAGTTTGCAGATAGTTATTATTACCAGCATCCACCAAAGATGAAAGAAGCTACTAAACCTCCATCATTACCAGCACCAGCACCATTAACCAAAGAGCTTAAACTGTTCATACACAAAACTACCAAAACAAGACTCCAATGTTTCACCCCACCATGGTTATCAACTAATTCGAAGCAACAGTCGAGGGAATTTTCGAGACATTCAAGTGTTCTTATATGGAGTTTGATGCAGGGTACTTCATCAAACAAGTTGCATAGTTTTCTGAAGCTGTTGTCAACTTTGTAGGACTTGCTTTGGCCATACGTCAATGGCGGCCTAGATTATATTTTATATATGGTCAAAGGCAAAAAGGGGTTGATTGAACAATTTAAATCTGATTATTATATTAATGAAACCAGTCTCGGATGAAATTGAGAATGCTCTGGCCTGGGTCTGGTGCAGCTTTGGTGATTGTTTGGTAATAAGTTAGGATTTTCTAATATGAGTTCATGGGAAAACAATGTTCTCGGAGAAAACCAATACTATATTTTCTTTGTTTAAAAGGAGATTTCCATATCCTCTTACAGAAAATCTTTACCTTTTCTAGTTTAAGTCCAAATATATTGACAGAGGTTCTGAATTTTTCATGAACACATACTTAACTCTTGGCAGGGGAGCTGATTGGATATGGAAAAAAAGTTTAAAGCAGGAGAAACTTATCCTCCTCCTCCGAACAAGCTTCTCATCACCACTTTATTCAAGCATCGTCTTCCTCAGTTCTCCTCCACTCCAAACCCAATCCTCCTATTGCCTTCAAGTTTCTAACTGATCAATCAAAAGATCAGGATATTAAATAAGGTATTTTTTAAACCCTAAACTTGATAATTTCTAATTGTGTCATGAGATTTGAAATTTATTCACAGCACTTGAAACCCTGAAACCCAGAAATTAGGTTCCTGAAATTTTCGGATTGGCATATGGAATGAATATTTGGCAGGGCAAAGAAGAAGAAGAGCAAGTGTGGTGGTTCTAGGAGATCTTGGCTTCTTGCCCTTTCCCTTACACGGTAGGTTTTGTTTCTTTCAAAAGCTTTTGCTTTAATATGCTTGATGCTCCATTGAACTGAAACATTTTTGTTAATGGAATAAGTTTTAAAGGCCTGTTTTTATAGTTTAACACAACCTTTTACTCATTATAATCTACCCTTTGAAATCAATTGACATAAGGCTTAGTGGTTTAGGCATAAGATTTAACCTACAAAGGCTTGAGTTTGAGCCATACAAAGGCCAATTTGCTTAATTTGTTGGGGTTTTATTGTTTTCCATTTTGCTATCTGTAGGTTGTATGTATACAATTATCGTTGTAATTTGATAATGTTCTTCAAAATAACTCTGCTGGTCATTGGTTTGACTGAAGTAAGTATTTTGAAATGTTTTCTGCCATTTCTTTTTCTTTTATGAGAGCAATGAGGGAAGAAGAATGGCATGGATAACAGATTTCCTTACTGAGTTATTTAGTTTTTGCAATTTAGCTTTGCTTCTAAGAATATTACTGATCAATGAAAACAGCTCTTGATGGTGTTGCATATTTTCATTCACAGTACTACTCGAGATGGAGAATAACGATTCCTTGTATACACCGAAAACACCTCATTTCTTCAAGATCGTTTTAGAGTCCACAATTCGTAATAAGAAGCTTGTAAGCATTACTTCTTTCTTCTGATATTTCTCATTATTGGTTTGCATTTTTGTGCTTTCGCTCTAATTCTATGCCATTTGCATATTTTCTAATAGGGTATTCCTAAAAAATTTGTGAACAAATATGAAAATAAATTATCCAATTCAGTCTTATTAATGGTACCAAGTGGTGATACATGGCGCATTGTGCTGACAAAATCCGATGGTGTTCTTTGGTTGCAAAATGGATGGCAAGAATTTTTCGAGTTTTACTCTCTCGAAATGGGGCATTTACTTGTTTTCAAGTATGAAGGGAATGACAAGTTTCTAGTACTCATATTCGATAAGAGTACATCAGAGATTAAATATCCATGCAAGAGTGAACAAGTATGCCAACAACTTGTCAAGGAAGAAGCCAAAGATAATATTTGTGATGAAATCATGCATCAATCATGTTCTACACCTCGGAAGAAACAAAAAACAAGTAAAAAAGACAAAAGTAAGTGCAATTTTTATATTACTAAATCAGGGTATTTAATGATCGTTGTGTTGATATTTTTGTGGGAGAACTCTTTCAGATGACAAGGATTGTGAAGGTTTGTATAATGGTGAAGAAGAATTACAAACTGAGAATGCTCTTCTAAGAGCCAGAACCTTCAGATCAGAGAATCCATTTTTTCTGGTTACAATGCAACCTTCCTACATAAAACCCGGTCGAAAACTGGTAAAATACTTCAATTAAACCTTTAATACCATGAGATATTGAGAATGTTTTACATTTGGTGACTCTCCCTTCATATATAAAGTTAAATTAAATTACAAGCATACTTCTTTTAGCATGTTGAGTTTTTTCTTCATTTTTGATCACAGTGCATACCGAAGGACTTCAGTTTGAAGTACCTAAAAGAAAAAACCGGTGACTTAACCCTCTCAATTTCGGATGGGAAAATATGGCCTGCTCGTTACTGGTGTTACAAAACCAGTCACAAATACACAAGAACAACCATCCATATCGGTTGGGAGCCATTCATGCAGGAAAACAATTTGAAAGCTGGTGATGTTTGTGTATTTGAGCTGATTTCCCAAACGGAATTGAAGTTTAAAGTAATTATTCACCGTCAACACACAGGTGGTTCTTTTCTATTCGGTGAGTTGAGTAATCTGCTAGTCATTTGATCACAGAACTTGCATACTATTTTTTATCTGATTTTCTAAATTTAAGCTTTATTTATGTTTTCCCCTATATATTCTCTTGTTGATACTCTTCATTTGATGGTGGTAATGTAGGTTCATCAGCACTAGGAAGCACAGAGTCTGAGCATCATAGCTTGAAGCGACCAATGACACGCAACGAGAAAGCAATAGCACTTCAAAGAGTTGGGAATTTTAAATCTGAAACCCCTTTTTTCAAGGTTGTAGTGCAGCCCATATACCTGAGTAGAAATAGCCTGGTAAGATTTCTACTAGTAAAATTTCAGTTCCCTTCTTCAATTATCCACCATAGATTGGTTACAAACTTATCATTGAAGCACTAAACAACTATTAAAGTGTTTAGAAGATTAGATTTATGTTCGAATATGTGTTTGTTGCATATGTAAATACTGATGCTTTTGAAAAATCCGAGTAATACCATGTTAATATTTTCTCAGTTTTATTTCTTGCCTTTCACCAGACTGTACCATACAAATTTGTGAAGAAATATCTTGACGAGGAGAAGAATGAAGCCGTCCTTCAAGTAGCTGATGGGAGGACTTGGATTGTCAAATTCGCTGTGTGTAGTCACCGGTGGACAACGAAAAGCTGAATTCTACCCTTTGAAGACTTTTGCACGGGACAATAACTTGGAACGTGGTGATGTATGCGTCTTTGAGTTGATTAGCCACCATGAAAATTCATTCAAGGTCTCCATTTTTTAGATAGATACTCATAGATTCCAAGTGAAGCCAACAAACCTGCGGATATGCTTACTAAGCATGCTGATCATTTTCATAGATATTGACATCGCACATTGACTTTGCACTTATATTTAGTTCTTGCTCGGATTTCAAGGTATTACTTACAAGTTGCTTGGAGTGAAGGTTAAGTCTAGCCTTTGACTTTCGTGAACGTTAACAGAAAAATTCATTGACAAGTGTGGTTTGACCTCGAGCATGAAGTAAAGCACTGAAGTTGCTGAGTAGGATAAAAAGACCAGCTTTAACAGAGAAGAAAGCTTTATTAGAAGGATCTGCAAAGCCTGGATACGAAATTGGGTAGAAGTAGAAGCGAATGAACTTTGTACCAGCAGTGATGGGCATTGAATAGGTGAACTCTGAGTAAGATAGACGAGCTGTGGAGTAAGGGACCTTATCAACTGATGAGGGCAGCTGAGATTCAGCATGAACCGCTGATGATTTGTTCTTATTGTTTGGTTGCTCGATGGGGATGAACTTTCCATCCACATCTCCGACCCAAACACGGCCATCCAAAGATTGATGGCCACCTGTGGAAGAACCACAATCAATTGTGATGTTTTCTCTAGGGATGAAAGGGGTAACCTGGACATCTCTGTAACAGGAACGACAAGGTATTGGATGAAGAATAATAGACAGGGAAGCAGGAGAACTAAGAGATTCCGAGGGCTTGAATTCTCCATTGAAGTGGGAAAACAGAGAAACAGAGCTTGGAAATGAATAGTGTTGGAGGCAAAATGCTATTACAGCAGTCTTTCTTACACTTGAATTTTCATACAACAGTCTCTTCTTTCCTTCTTTCAGGTTTGTCTCCATTTGTTTAGTCTATTTACTACAATTCCACATTTGTTTTCTATATACAAATTGTATTGTAGATTGTTGGAGTAGCTAGGGTGCTTATTGAGTTAAGCGACTTACAAATAGTTTGAATTTGATTAGTTAGAATTCTATTAACGCTCGACTCGAATTGATTTAGCTCGAAATTAAGTTCGACTCGAGATCTTAACGAGTCGAGTTGAACGGAACATAACTCGATTTGATAAGTTCTTGAACAACTTATTATTTTTTATAATTTTTTATGATTATCTTGAAAAATTATGTTACAAGAGATTTAAATATTAGTTGAAAACTCTAGAGACGTTTACTCATAAAATTTTGGTTTAGAAATTTCAAAATATTTTGTATTTTTCGAGAATTAAAAAGATTATTTTGTATTAATAAGAAATTAAAGTATATTAATGAGTTTTTTATTAAAGTATTTCTCTTTTTATTATTACTTTATGTATAAAAATATAAAGGGAAAAAGTTTTTAATTTTCACTCATATAAAAATATAATTGAAAGTTCAACCTAAAAAATGTTGAGAAAATAAAAAGAGTCTCATACTCGAATATTGATTTAATCTTTAACTCATGGCAAGTTAATTTATTTATCTCCCACAGACCTCAATTTTTTCTTAAATTTCTATTATTAAATCCTAATAGTATCACTAGATTTTACATATATTTAAAAACAAAATAAAATTTTTAGTAAACTTAACAAGTAACGAGTACAGGTCGAACAAAACTTTATCGAATTTATCAAATAATAAACCGAAATAAGATTTTTTAACTAACAAATCAAGTACGGCAATAAATATCAAGAAAAGCAGCAAGCTGCTGCTACAATAAACAAAGTCCTTTGACATGGGAAAAAATTATGTAAAATTCTTAAAAAATTGGAAAAGGTAACCACTCAATGGTGGGGATTGGGAAAACTGAAAAGGATTAAAAAGCTAACTCAATGGTCAGTAAATAACTCCCAGATCAACACAATTTTCTTAAAAAATATGTATATTTTTCAACAATTGTCACTACCAGAACCCTATGGCTTCTCAGTGGAAGAAATCTGCTGCTGCTGTTGTTCAGGTGTTACTGTTTCATCTCCCAAAATAATCCCTTGCTTCTGTATGTACAACCATTTGTCTTGAAACAAGTAAATGAAAGCAATCAAAGAGATTTCTGCAGTCAAAAGTATGGTCCAAAGCTTTATGCTTCTTGATGTCTTCTCATGATATGCTGCAAATCCAGTGTAAATGTTGATTATGCCTAAAACTGAGACTGCAGATCCCAGCAACCAGTGTGCAGAAAACCAGGCACTTCTTCCCTTGGATCCCCTGCAGACAAAGTTTTATCCGCATTCGTTCCGAATCAGTTAATGGATCGAACCGATCGTCTCGAATGTTGAATCCAATAGGAGGGATATGTTAGTGTAAGTGTACCTCCATGGGCGAAGAACTCCAGTCAAGGCCTGCAACCATATGATACCATATAAAGCTAACCCTAGTCTTTGATGATGATTGTTGAAGGAATTATTAAAGTTTTTGACAGACATGATTGCTCCAACTGTTGCAAGAAGTAGAGAAAAGGTCTGCTGAACAGAAATGAACTGTTAAAAGCATGAAAAAGCTGGATTTGGCAAACATTTCTTAGTAATTACCAGAATTAATTAGTCTATAAACTATTAGTTCAAGGTAACATTCTTCACTTAAGTCTTAAGATACCCTTTTCTTGCTTCTCAAGCATTCATAATATATATACATATATATAGTATTATATATATTGGTTTTGGATTTTGTTGTTGTGAAAGAAGGATTGATGTTATAACAGTAACAGTAAAGATGAACTTGCCTGGGAAACTACATGAACATAGAACAGAATCTTAAGCTTTCTTCCACATTCTTGTACATTCGACATTCGAATAGCAAGTATACCAACAGGCATCAAAAAACCCATTGATGTCCACAGGAGGAATCCATGAAGTTTAATCTCAAACATCAGTTTCTGATCCACCTATTAGAAACCAAACCAGAAACAAGACACTCTCAATGTTGCCAAGTCAAACTCAAGAATCATATCAATCCCATACCTTATGAATGTTGCCTTTTTTATCTGCAATAGGCTTCCCATGTTGAACTGACGAGCCGACGGCCGTTGGCCCAAGTATGCTCATAAGACATACAAACACGGAGAAACAAACCAGTTTCGCAGGCAGAATTTGCATCGTCGTCGTTCGATTAGTGAAAGACAGAGATGAACACAAAATGGAGCTGAAAAGAGTGGGGAATCCTGTCCTAAAATAGACTCTCCCTTTACATGCTTTGCCACATACATAAATAATGGGAAAAGATTATGTATATTCTATAAAGCTGAAGTGTAGCTTTCACATGCCACATAGTGTATGTATGTATGTATGTATTGCATGGAATATTAAATAGATTGCAAATTTAAAACCATGTGGGGTTCACTTCTAGTGTTGCAGAAAGTGGAATTACAGAGCTGTTGAGGTTAGATTTTCTAGCAGAAGAGACATTGGCAGAGAATACAGCACTATCCTCTGCTTCCCACTACTCTCATTGCTCCATAATAGCTTATTACATACTAGTATTTACTTTGTGTTTCGAAATATTTCGTTTTTATATTCGGATACGGGTAAATAGATACGATAAAAAAGCTTAATTACTCGGATTTTTGCATATGGAAATTATGATGAAAACTGTTTTTGTTCCCATGGATGCTTCCAAAAGCTGAAAGATTGTAACTTTTTTGTTGTGGATGGAAATTTTTGGACATGGAATTGGTGCGGATGGTGGTCCATGTTCATATCATGGAATAGTGCACTGGAAGTCCTTGAGGTCCCTCGTGATAATCACTTGGATGTATTATCAGTAATGTAATTTAACCATCCAGTTGATTTTAGGGTCAGTTCTACGTAGCTGTCAAATCTTTGAATTAGATTAAAAAATGATGCTTAAAATTTTTTATAATTTTGACATTTCTAAAAATTAAGGGTGAATATTTAATCGAATCGAGTTAAATAATTTGGAGTTTACAAGCAAATAATCTTTTAAATTTATATCATGTTTGAATATGCTAACTTGCAACACCATCCTAATAACATTGTTCCTCACTTGGTGATGCATTTAACTTGTATACACGTGAGCTTAGGGGTGTTAAAAAAATCCGATCCGACCAATACGGTTATCTACTGACCCAATCCAAAAATTCAAATATTTGATTATTTTTATTTTTAAACCGAATATTTGATCTAATTTTAAATTTTTAGATTCGATACAGGTCATAATATTTCAAGTTCGGATTATCCAAAAATATGAAAAATTAATTTTTTCGCAAATACTTTTTTAATAATTTGATGCTTGTTACATCCAAAAATTAAAGCAATTAAAATTTTTATAGATATAAATCTTGTTATATTTAATAATTTTTATTATATTTGGAATTCCAAAAATTTTCCTAAATATAATCTTTAAATTAAAAAATAATTAAATTAAAATATATTTTTAAATAATCTAATATTTAAAAATCTGATTCGATTTTCTGAAAAATCAAATCAAATATAGATTATTATATTACTGATCTAAAAATAGATATTAAAAAGATAGATCAAATCTGATTTGATATCCGATAATAAACCGTCTTACATGAGATAATGATAAGTATATTGTAGGATTTGTGTGTATCTTCTCCCATGTGACTCATCATGCAATTGGACTCAACCCATCCTGCATTTTTAAATGAAAATTTATAAAATTTTGTTTTAAAGCTGATTAATCCAGCACATAATCAAACTAATTAAGTCTAAAATTAGTAAATTTCTTCATTTAATTAACAAATCTCCTCTCTCTCCCTTCCCCAAATTGTGTTTGAAGCATACTCAAGTGCATTACGGTTGTTTTCATTTGATTGGAACTCTCTTACAACTTACATTTTTCTAACAAGGATTCTCTCTTACAATCTATGAATCATCATAGTTCTTAAGTAGTTAAACAAAATTAATTAATAATAGGCACACAGATTAGTTGATGGATTGTAAGTTGAGATGGATTGATGAGTTGGGTTAATCAAATTTTATTTAGATTTAATATTTTTTAATATTCTAATGTGATTATATTGCAGTATTTTTTTTATTTTTAGTCTTTTAAAAATAGAGGTTATAAACGGATCATTTGGTTCAGATTTGGTTTGGATCATTTCGGTTAAATGACTACAATTGATTTAAATTTAGATCGGTCCAGGTTTGATTTAAAATTTTAATTTTAGTTTGGGCTTATAGTGATTCCGGTTTGGGTATCGGGTCAAGTCAGTTGATTTTTGGTTAGGTTGACTTTCAGGTCAATTAATATCGGTTTGGTTATTTTTGGGTCGGGTCGATATCAAGTTAGCAAGAGAGCAATCGATTCCATTCAATTTTTAAGTCGAGTTAGATTTTTACACCCTATATATCACCTTGTATAGTATGTATATTTGTTTTTTTAATTGTGTGATAGTTTATATTCTTTCTTTCTTTATTTTAATATTTTTTTTCTTTATTTTGGGTTGCTCTCGGTTAGCGTTGCTTTCGGTTTGGATAAAATCAGTTCAAGTCCAATCGATTCGATTATAAATCGATTCAGATTCATTCTATTCGGTTAAAAAAGGTTAAGTCCATTTTTGATTCAACTAAAATTCGGATAGATTTTAATTTGATTTAATTTATTTTAGATTTCAAGTTAAATTCGGATTAATTTTAAATCTTGATTTAGATTTCAAGTCAAATTTATTAAATCTATATAAAAATACACATACATTATATAAAACAAATTGTTTGAACCCATACTTACTAAAAATAACCGTTTTCTTTTTTTCATTGAGACGAGAAATTATATCATGGGTAAGTCTCATTATAGGATCAATCACTAAAAATCATCTATCTTATTATTTTTTTATGTCATATTTTTCTATGTGAATCTTTACTTATATTTACTGTTAATTCATTTTAAAAATATTTTTTCAAGGAGGATTTACTTGAAAAAATATGATATGAAAAAATGATAAGATTAATAATTTTTAGTAGTTGATCTTATGAACACGTGGTGGGACTTACTCATAATATAATTTGTTCACCGAGACGCACAAGTAGGGGTGTTCAAATCTGGGTACCCGGTACCTAAAAGTTCAGGTAGTTAAAAAAACGGCTCATGTCCCGACCCGGTTTTTCCGAGTACCCGAATACCCGGGTACCCGCATTTTAATTTTTTTTTTTATAAATTTTAAATTCAATCCTAAAAATATATATATACAAATGTAAAAGTTTGAATTACATAATCTAACATTCAAATATAAAATTTTAAAACCTAGTTACATAATTTAAACATAAAATTTAAGACATAAATTACATAGTTCAAATTAAAACATATAAGGCGTAAGAAAAAAATTATAAATATTTTTAACTAGTTTAATTTATTTTAATGTATAAAAATTAATGATTTAAATATTTAAAGAATATTTAGTTGATTTTTATCTTGGTTAATGCACATACAAATATAACATATATAAACGAATAAAGTTTAAATTTTATCAACTCGAACAAATAAATTTATTATTTTACAATAAATCTTAATTTTTTTTATAACGATTTCTAATTCTTTTTTGAAATTAAAGTTTGAGGGAATGAAATTTAGGAATTAAGTTGTTTGATTTAAGAATATAGTGAATATAAAGGTATTTTATTTAAATAATAATTATATTTAAAATAATAAAAAAATAAAAAAAAATAGGAATCGGGTACTCGAAAATTTTCAATATTGTGACCCGGGTCTGACCCGGAAAATGACGGGTCGGGTACCCGACCCGAACCTAAATTTTTTTTCCGGGAAAATACCCGATTATTTATGTTCGATAGTTGGATAGTCGGGTCGGGTCAACCGGGTCGAATATTTTTGATCACCCCTACGCACGCACAAGGGCTCAAAACCTTTTAATTTTTATTTTAATATTTTTGTGGTTAATATATTCTTATCAGGTATTGATTAATATTATACTTACTATATGTATTTTAAAATTATATATATACATAAATATATCTCCATTATATGTTTGTAATTATATAATTTTAATGTAAATAAAACGATTATCATTAATAATTTATTTACATTTAACCGATTATATTTATATACATATAAATAAATATGTTTATAAATGTTAAACGAATAAAATTCAAACACATCAAATAATAAATAAATCAAATTTAAATTTATATTAAATAAAAACAAGAACCGTATATAAAACAATTTTAAAAATAGATAAACGAAACATAAATATAATTTTATTTATTTGAGTATGATTCATTTACACCACTACGATAATGTATAAATTTATATATAATCATATATAAAATTATGGATAAACTACATAAATAGTCCTCCGATTAACCCTAATTATCTTTTGTATCCCTCAACTATCAAAAGTTATAAATTGGTCCAACAACTTAAAAATTATAACAAATTGGTCCAACACCGTCAACAAATTAACAGTTGATGACGTGGCAGTTAACCTAAATTGATATAATTATATAATTAATCCCCAAGTTCTATACTTTTTTTAATTTGATCCTAATTTTAAAAATTAACCTATGTAATTTTAATAACCTATCAATTTAATCCTTCGTCCAGCCAAAGCTTTCATAAATCGTTACTGCAAAACCCAAAAAATTTTAACCGACCGTAACAACATTTGTCAAGATTAATCTCCAAAACCCAAAAAATTATCATTATTGTCAGCTTCAACCCTCTTCCTCAGCTCTTCCATGATTCCATTGTCGGGATTAATCTCCATAGTCTTTTTCCTCGACATGTAGGAACTCATGCTGTTATCCCTCAGGGCTTGTGCTTTCATAATCCTTTTCATATTTACGGTCCAGCCGTACTCTCCGGTGACCAGACAACAAGACGACTCGATAATCCTATCGGAGACAACCGCCTTCTCTACTTTGTCTCCTAAGATTTCCTTAATTATCTTGCAGAGATCTTCAAAAGACTTCTTTTTCTCCTCCTCGGTCTCGTCTTCGAGCTTCAAACCTTCTTTTGTGGCGGAAACGAGCTTCTTGCCATCATATTCCTTCAATTGTTCAATCGCATACTCATCAATAGCATTGACCATGAAAAGAACTTCATATCCCTTCTTCTTCTTCAGTTTCCCCACGAACAGAGAGTTCTCCACTGCCTTCTTACTCTCACCAGTGATGTAGTAAATGTCTTTCTCTCTTTCCTTCATTCCGGTGACATAGCCCTTGAAGCTTGTCAACTCATCACCGCTTTTGGTCGAGTGGTATCGGAGAAAGTCGGCTAATTTAGCCCTGTTTTGGCTATCTTCATGAATGCCCAGCTTCAGGTTCTTTGTAAAAGCTTCATAAAATTTGTTATATTCCTCCTTGGTTCTCAGCAATCTCATTGAACATTTCAATGCATTTTTTTCACAATATTTTTCCTAATCACCTTCGGAATCTTGTTTTGATGTAGCATCTCACGAGAGATGTTAAGTGGCAACTCATCAGAATCAACAACACCTTTCACGAATCCAGGTACTACGAGAACAACTGAATGCAAAACCTGTTGGGAAGACTTGAGATGGAGAGCCAGGCATGGCAGAGAGTGGCTCATGAGAATGAAGCTTTGAACAATTTTCTCTTTAAACAATTTTTGGGTTTTGCAGGAATGGTTTATAGAAGCTTTGATTGTACAAGGGATTAAATTGATAGATTATTAAAATTATGTGGATTAATTTTTAAAATTAGGGTCAAACTAAAATAAGTGTAGAACTTGGGGACTAATTATATAATTATATCAATTTAGGTTAACTGCCACGTCATCAACCGTTAATTTTTAACGATATTAGACCAATTTGTTATAATTTTTAAGTCGTAGGACCAATTTATAACTTTTAATAGTCGAGGGATATAAAAGATAATTGAGAACTAGTCGAATAAGGGCTAAATACTTTTTAAGGGCTTTTATTAAATTTTGGTTGCTTTTTTGTTACTTTTTAAATTAACCTTTTCATCAAAACTCAAAAGCAAGAATTTATGACTTTTGCGTTAAAAAAAATTGTTTGAAAATAAAATTATTTTTTTATCCTTATAATATATTGTTAAAATAGTGTTTATGCATATATAATTATAAAATAATATATATTTTATAATATTTATATTGAGATAAAATTATTTTATTTATAATTTATATTAAAATTATTATTAATTTATAATTTTTATATTCGTACATAATCTAAAATATAATTTATATTTTTAAATTAAATTTTACAAAAATTTTAAATTTTTATTATAATTTAAGTTGATTTATTTAATAATATCATAACATTAATAAAAATTTAAAATTTTATTATAATTTAAGTTCACTTATACCTTATAACATTATATTTAAAATAGATATTTATCTTCTTAAAATTATTTTTTTACTTCAATGATAAACACCGTAATCTTTTAAAATTATTTTTTATTACATTTTTAAAATTATTTTTTTAACCGTACTCTTTAAAAATAATACGAAACTAAGCTTTAGAAACTAAGCCAAAGCTTTAACACCAAATTCGTACACCACCAGTGTCTTGTTCAACAGAAAGAAGCTTCGGTCTACGTTGGATGTCATGTATCTGTACAAATTATGGGGGATTGAAATTAGTTAATTAATTATATTCATAATTTATAATAAGGTTTTTTATGGGTAAAAAAGTGTTCGTGCTTATTACTCGTTAAAAAAGAGAAATTATTTATTTTTAAATAAAAATGAGAAAATATTTAATATTATTTAGATTTTAATGTTATCTGATTTTAAATTTTTGATAGGTGGATTATTTTTTTAAAGTTAAAGATATATAAATCATTTCAATTCTTTATTTAAAAAATATGATGTTTGAAGTTTATTTTAAAATATAGGTCAATTTAAACGGTATATGTAGTAGAACGCTACTTATACATGGCGATTTGAGAGGAACACCATGTGCAAATGAAGTTCTTCATTCTTTTAATAATTTTTACAAAATTAAAAAAAAAAACGTCATCTGTACATGATATTCCCTTACTTGTCCAGTAGAAATTGATCTAGATTTCTACGTATAAGTTAGAATCACTTATATTTTAAAATAAAAATTTAAGATTATTCTCAAAATTTTATCGAGTTTTTCGATTAAATTTTCTTATATACATAATACTTTAAGCTCGAAATCTGTTTAAATGATTTTAACTTACTTATCAATTGAATAACCAATTAATAAAAGAATAATAAAACCTTAAAAAAACTCAATAGAATATTAATTAATTAAAAATTATTTAATATAATATCATATATATTATATTAAAAATTAAAGATTTAATCTATGACTTAAGTAAAGTTTATAACTAAAATTCAAGATATTTTAATTTTTAAAAACAAATAAATTTATGTATTTGTTATAAAATATTTGTTTCAAAAATTACTCTAATTAATTATTGAATAATAAAAAAATGAATAAGAAAAAGTAATGGTTTTTAATCCAGACAATTCAGAAAAATACGAAAAAAATACCTAATTATCAAATTTCCCACCGTCGCCGATCTAAGATCAGGCTCTCATGCCGTCGCTATTTCCCATAATTCTTCAGATTTTCTCTTAATTTCTCAATTTCACTCCCCTAGAAACAAATGGCTAATGTTTCAGTAGCTGCAGAATGGCAGCTCCTATACAACCGATACTACCGTAAGCCCGAGCTGTACCCTATGAGATGGAAGAACATTGACTTATCTCGCAACAAGGTTGCCTGTGCTCCTTTCGGTGGTCCGATCGCCGTGATCCGTGACGATTCCAAGATCGTCCAACTCTATTCCGAATCGGCTCTCCGGAAGCTTCGCATCTTCACTTCCTCCGGCGTCTTAATCTCCGATACTGTATGGAAGAACCCCGGTGGGCGCTTGATCGGCATGTCGTGGACCGAAGACCAAACCCTGATCTGCATCGTCCAGGACGGCACCGTCTATCGCTACAACATCCACGCCGAGCTGATCGAACCCAACGTAACGCTGGGAAAAGAGTGTTTCGAGCAGAACGTGGTGGAATGCGTGTTTTGGGGAAACGGTGTTGTGTGCTTGACGGAAGGTGGGTTGTTGTTTTGCATCCCCGATTTTAAGGTGATGAGACCGTGCCAGCTGGCGGAGACGGGGGCGGAGGATTTGCCCAATAGCATGGCCGTTATCGAGCCAAAATACACGGTTTCGGGGAATGTGGAAGTGCTGGTCGGGATTGGTGATGGTATTTTGATTGTCGACGAAGACGGGGTACAGACAGTGGAAGGGGAGGTGGTTCAGGGTCCGGCTCAGAAAATGGTCGTTTCTTGGGATGGCAAATATTTGGCCATTTTTACACATGATGGGCGGATATTGGTGACGGATATCAATTTCAAGGGAGTTTTGTTGGAGTATAATTGCGAGGTTAGTTGGTTGTTTTTCTTTCCTTGATTCATGGTTATATCTTAATTGTAAAATTCTATAGGGGCAATACATGTGAATGCTATTGTTAAATTTTACTTCGTTAGGTGTCATTGTTGTTGCTTTTGCTGATTGCCTTTATCTTCTTTCATCTCTTGAAGTATATGAAGAAAAGAATGTTTGATAGAAAGTATTGAATGGTTTTGAAGTTTTTCAGAGAACAAAGTATATGATTATAGTTTTATATGGAACAATTTTGTTAGAATTGGAAGTACACTTTACTTGTTTGCTCATTTTATTTAATAACTCGCTGCTTTTGCTTTAGATTAAGTTTTTAAGAAATAGAAACTAGAATAAAAGCAAGAGTCAAATGGAGCTTAAAGTTCATATTTTGATGTGTGGAAAATAATGATGTTAATATGTTTTGATGATTGTTGTGGAAACTTTAATGCTTTGATGAAACTTTAATCTCGATTTTCGAGTGTTTATTTTTTCTTGTTATTAATTAATTGTTCATATACAGTCAGCTCTTCCTCCAGAGCAACTAGCCTGGTGTGGACTGGATAGTGTACTTCTTTACTGGGATGATACACCATTATTGATGGTGGGTCCTCGAGGAGATCCAGTGCATTACTTTTATGATGAGCCGCTGCTTTTGATCCCAGAGTGTGATGGAGTGAGGATTTTATCGAACACAAGTTTGGAGTTTCTGCAACGGGTTCCAGATTCCACTGTATCTATATTCAAAATTGGTAGCACGTCACCTGCTGCATTGCTTTATGATGCCTTGGATCATTTTGACAGGAGAAGTGCAAAGGTATCAATGCTTTCTTTAACCGAGAGAAGTATTTGATTTCAAATTTATTTTGGTAAATGTTGTCAACTTCACTGATACCTTTGCTGCAAAGATAAAGCTAGTTGTATTGCTGCTCAATATATCTTCAAATTTTACTAATGTATATTAGTGCATGTGCACAGAATATGTTAGGTGTAATTGTTGGACTTCTCGTATGATTTCTTAAAGATATTTTTGTTGCCTATTTGTTATCAGGCAGATGAAAATCTGAGATTGATTCAAAAATCCTTGCCTGAGGCTGTTGAAGCCTGCATTGATGCTGCTGGTCATGAATTTGACGTTTCACGTCAAAGAACTCTATTAAGAGCTGCAAGCTATGGACAAGCCTTTTGCAGGTTAGTTTGAATTCTTGTTAGACTGATATGTTGCTAGAACAAGCGGCTTGTTTTGGAAATGAACAAATCTTGAAATTTGATTTGAATTTCTTTTATTCCATGTTTAGAGCTAATTTAGACGGTAATCTGCATAGTTTACTTCGCTTTTAGTTTTTATATGGTTACTTCAGTCTCCAATTTTCCTTACTCATAGTTGCTCTTTAGCCTTGATGAATGTTTTTGTAATTACCGGTATGATAATTTACTAATTCTGTAGCTACCTTCTACTCTGGGTGTTCTTTTTTCCCTTGTGATTTATGCTCATGATAATGATATCTAGTTGGTTTTGGCAGCAATTTTCAACGGGATCGTATTCAAGAGATGTGTAAAACCTTGAGGGTCTTAAATGCTGTGCGTGATCCTGATATTGGCATCCCTCTCAGTATTAATCAATATAAGGTCTTAAAAGTTTAATGATTTAATATTTCAAATTTGATTCCTAGAATTCCTTTTCATACTTACCCCACCTAAATAATGTGCTTCTCTTAGTTGCTTACACCGTCTGTGCTGATTGCTCGTTTGATTAATGCCCATCGCCACCTTCTTGCCCTGCGGATATCAGAGTATGTTGTAATGAATCAAGTAAGTTCAGTTGCTGATTTCTCCATAAATAGTCATTATGTTAGGTCTTTGCCCTATATCAATTTTCCACAAATTGTCCCTTATTCATAGAAGTAAAATTAAACCTCAAGACTTCATTAATTATCATGTTTTTATTACGTAGAACTAATTGCTGCATTTTATCGGGCAATTAGGCAGTTAGATGACATACATATGATTTCATTTTCTATTTGACTGTTTTCATGTAGGAGGTGGTGATAATGCATTGGACATGCTCAAGAATAACAGCTTCATTAGCAATTCCAGATCCAACTCTCTTAGAAATTCTACTTGATAAGGTAGCCCAAGAATTTTGGTTTATTTGTGGATTTGATTTCATGCAAATACAATACCTGAATTTATGTGCCTTTTGAATTTCAGCTAAAATTATGTAGAGGTATATCATATGCAGCAGTTGCTGCTCATGCAGATAAGAATGGCCGGCGAAAGTTAGCTGCTATGCTTGTTGAGCATGAACCTCGCTCTTCAAAACAGGTTATTTTCTTTGAATTATTAGATTATTTTATGAAGACTCTTTATGAGTCTAACCATATTATGCATATTGATTATGATCATTTCACCTCAGGTGCCACTTTTGTTAAGCATAGGAGAAGAAGATACTGCTTTGATGAAGGCAACAGAAAGCGGCGACACTGATCTTGTCTATCTTGTTCTCTTCCATATCTGGCAAAAGGTATTGCTTTGTTACACAAACCATAAATTTCAGCTAATCTGTGTGGAGGATAGTAACATTGGTTTGCCGTTTCCTCGTTGAATGTCTTGCTAATTACCCTTTAAGAATATAGCTCAGGGATATTAGAAATTTTTATGGTTACTGTTTATGTAAAAGGTCTTGGTAATTACCTGTTCATGACGAGCCTGGGGATTACTTGACATGAAGACTTGCCAATAAATTTTGTTGAACTGGTTACATCTTTATGTTCATGCAGAAGCAACCGTTGGAGTTCTTTGGAATGATTCAAGCTAGATCCCTGCCACGTGATTTGTTTATATCTTATGCACGGTAGGTACAAAACTAAAGGAATATTATTTTTACTCATTATTAAATATTCCATTTTTAATCCTTTCTAAGCACTTGAGCTTGCAAATAAATTTCCAAATTAAAATTATTAAAGGTTACATGCAATTATGATCTAGTTAGACATGATGTATTAAATCTGATAGGCTGAAGAGATAATACGAAGTGCATGACCTGGCACACTGCTTAGATGTTTGTTATACTTCTTTAGTATTAAGTAGTGCATATTATTGATATGTATTTCCTTGAATATGTGTTTGCTCTGGTTTTGGTTTCCTTTTAGCTATTAATAATTGTCATTGATCTGTCAATGTTGGTCGAAATGAAGCTTTTATCATCAAGGATACCATGTTTTAGTTTTTTAGGAGTGTATGGGTTCATGTTTATTGTTAACTATTCAAGATATTTTGTGTTTCAGGTGCTATAAGCATGAGTTTTTGAAAGATTTCTTTCTATCTACAGGACAACTTCAAGTAAGATTCAGCTTTTGGGTGCTTTGGTTGCTATATTACTTAACCATTCTTAGAATTATTGTTGGTGCTATAACTATTGTTATAATCAATTTTCATATAAGTCACAAACCTTTAATTTTATCAATTTACATCATTGAACTTATATTATTCACAAATGGATATTAGAAAAGATTCAACTGCCAATAATGTGCATAAAATTTCAGGCATGAAACTAGGTGCCTCCTTTTTTACTGTGTAAATGTTCAAGTGCTATGATGAATGAATGAATAATTAAATATCTAATATTAAGCATTAAAGATGCCTTAGACATTTATTGCCGTCAGAATAATAGATAAGAGAAGTGAAGTTAAAGGTTGATAGCAAATTCATAAATGGTTTGGAAAATAAAAGGATGACTTGCTCTCTTTCTTGCTTGTTCAGTCCATCTTTCTGTTATAAGTTGAATGGCTCTTCATCTTTAACCTTCTACTGGTCAAAGGTTTAAATATGCATCAAAGACCTACCAAGTTGCAATTCAATAGTTGATTGGATACGTGATAAATGATTTTCCATTTTGTTTTAATGTGAAGTTTGTTGTATTGTAGGAAGTTGCATTTCTTTTGTGGAAGGAATCATGGGAACTTGGAAAAAATCCAATGGCAAGCAAAGGATCCCCACTTCATGGTCCACGTATAAAACTAATTGACAAGGCCCAGAATCTTTTTGCTGAAACCAAGGAACATACCTTTGAGTCAAAGGCTGCCGAGGAGCATGCAAAGTTGTTGAGGTGAGGGGTATTAGTTTCTTGCTTTTTGTTTGTCAAATCATCAAACTTAAAACTAAATTGCAATCGGAACCCAATCTAGTTAGAAAATAACTTCACATGCCTAACATAGTTTATGTGAAGCATAAAACTACATGATACTAATTTGGTTATCTCTGCTTGATACTAATTTGGTTTTATGTTCTCTGCTTAATATTATACTATTAGAGAAAAGCTACTGGACTGTTGCCTCATTTTGTAGTCCTACTGGGGGTTTGTCGTTATTTTTTCTCTTAAAGATAAGCCTGTTGTGTACTGCCAATTGGTTTTTAATGTGATTCTTAACATGGATTAGAACTCAAACTATTTGTTTCCCACTTCAGAGTCTGCATGGTAGATTCATGTATTTCCGTTGGTCTGTTATGCTTAATATGAGGGGAAGAATGAAGGGATGGTATATCTTACATCAGTTCAAAATTCGGCCTCCAACACTCCCCTCAAAAAAAAAAAAAAATCCAATACTGGACAAGTAGAACTATAATGGAAGCTAGAGATGGAGTTCATTTTCCAAAAGCAAAACTTAGATCATACTAGAACAAGAAATTTTATGAAATGATAGGAGATTATAGTTTGTCTATTGTTCGTCCCGTTTTCCAACCATTATAAACAAATATATTTTCTTTCTTTCTATATTCTTTTTAATTTTATTATAATATGAGTTGCCTGCTAATACAGTACCTTCTATTACTTCTGAATGTTGCAGAATACAACATGAGTTAGAAGTAAGTACAAAGCAGGCCATATTTGTTGATTCAAGTATCAGTGATACTATACGTACATGTATTGTTCTGGGTAATCATCGAGCTGCAATGAAAGTGAAGACCGAGTTCAAGGTTCATAAACCGCCCCTTACTTTCTATATTTGACCACAAAAAATAGATCTGCCCTGTATTCTATCTTGCCGAAAGCATTTTCCTTGGTGACACAAGATATGTCATTTATTCATCAGTTTCTCTGAGTTTTGGCTTCTTGATTTCAGATTTCTCTAATTACGTATTGAATCACATTTTTTGCATTTTTGCTTGTCTCAGGTTTCTGAGAAGAGGTGGTATTGGCTTAAAGTTTTTGCTTTGGCTACAATTAGAGATTGGGAAGCTCTTGAGAAGTTTTCAAAAGAGAAGAGACCCCCAACAGGTAAGCTATCAACATTCTTGTTTCAATTGGACTGAGATAGAATATAGATGACATAATCAAATTCAAGCATTATATGCTAGTGATATTAGTTACCTGCTATTATGGAAGATATATAATGCTGTTGTTTCTGAGCAATCTTTGTTACCTGATGATATTACCAAAGCTTAGGTTCTAAATGAACATCGTTAGTTGAAGCAATGCGGGTTGGATTTTCTTACGTTCGACGTTCTTCCCTTTTTTTGTATCCTTACCGAGTTACCGGAGGTTACAAAAGAATTAGGCAGAGGAAAGAACAAAGAAAACAGGAAAAGTACAGTTATTTTTTACATCAAAATTGAACTTATTTTTTTAGAAAGACAAGTTTAGATAGTTGTTTAACTAAGTCTAGCCTAAATTGTTTTTATGAAGTGAACATACAAATACTTTTGTGCATCAGTTAATGCATATGTGAAATACTAGTCTCAAAAGAGTTTGTATGCAGAAATAGATCATGCTGTAATATATGCTTGGTTTATCCGAATACACAAATGGAATTAGCTTTTTCACCACAATGAATGTTTCTTCTCCCATTTTTTCTGCAATGCAAGTTCGCTTTCTTTTTCTTAAACAGTAATTTTCTCTTTTTTTTTTCTTTGTGCACCAAACAGGTTATAGGCCGTTTGTTGAGGCATGCGTTGATGCTGATGAGAAAGGTGAAGCTCTAAAATACATCCCCAAACTTGCTGATCTCCGAGAAAGGGCCGAGGTAACAATGCATGTCTAATTTGATCGTTGAGTTCTCCTGCTTTGGGAATCATTATTTTTTATTTTTCTGCTTAATCATTACCCTTGGTCAAGATTCAACTATGGTTCTAACAGGCATATGCTCGGATCGGCATGGCCAAAGAAGCTGCTGATGCAGCTTCCCAAGCCCAAGATGGTGAATTGCTGGGGAGATTGAAACTAA
This sequence comes from Abelmoschus esculentus, assembly GCA_035048815.1. Taxonomy (NCBI): domain Eukaryota; kingdom Viridiplantae; phylum Streptophyta; class Magnoliopsida; order Malvales; family Malvaceae; genus Abelmoschus; species Abelmoschus esculentus. The sequence goes on from JAUCBN010000036.1 coordinate 14,678,188, forward strand.
CATTCCAACAAAATGCAGCAGCCTCCTCACTTTTCGACACTCTCCGGGATCGATTGTCTTTCCAAAGCGTTTGATAATGTCTTTCTATCTGTGCTGATGCCGCTCGTCTATATTGTTTTGCTTGTTTATCAGGTGAAGGCTGGTGTTGTGTGCATATTTATGAAGAGAATTAGAGATTTCAGGTTTTGAGTGTTTCCTTTGTGCAAGTAGTCTCTCTTTTCCGATGAGATTGCTTCAGTCTTCTCTGTTATCGAACTATTGGATCGGATGCTATAATTTAAATCGGATCCTCACGGGTCATGTTCAAGGCTTGTTCCGGTGATATTCCCTGTTGCTGCTGCTGCACAAGGCTCATCTGGGCACCCCATCAGGTAATCAAACAATTATATCCCAACAAAAATGTGTTAGCTTTCTTTAAATTCCTCTCCGGCAAATACAATATATATATAAACTATATCAGATCAATCGAACCATGACAGTTTTTAAAAAATTTTCCTTGTTATTTTTCTGGACTTAATATGCCATCCAACAAAATGATGTGTCAGCGAAACAACATCCCATACCTGCATCGAATATGGATAAAAAATAAATGATCCCTACATCTAGAACCAAATTCACACAAGAGATATTGCAAGTCATTGATCATCCTCTGTTTCGTTGATAGTCTATCTTACAAGACAAGCCAAATTATAAAAGAATGACGAGGAATCCACAAGTTTTCCCATATAATTCTATACTATAAATTATTTTTATTCTTATGGCAAAGTATATACAAACCTTTCGTGCTTAAAATTTTCCTAGTATGTTTTTGATTGAAACTTGTCAGATAAAAAATCTATTGAATTTTTTACAAAATGTTTGAAATTTTTAGAAATATAAGAATTTTTGGTATATATCGATTTTTTAAAAAAAATTATAAAAATTTTAGTATACATCAAAAATTGATACTGAAATTTTTATAATTTTTTAAGATTTCAATTGCACTTTTTTAATTTAATTTTAAGACGTCTTAAGATTAAGAAAACTTTAGGTCAAACACAGATATTTCAAAAATAAACATATACTACAAGTTCACCATTCATGACCAAAGCATCATATTAATTAAATTATTATAAGCATTTGATTTTAGTTTAACATACGGTAAATGTTAAGGGTTCAAATTACAAGATATAATTTAATATTTAATTTTTAAAATTTAAGAGTTTAGAGTTAAAATTTTAAATTTAGGGATAATTGTCCCATACTCATTAGTCATTACTCTCTAATTAGACATTGCAGATATTATCAAAATTGTAAATCATCATCATCACCAAATTTAATTAAACTCATGAAACCATGATCTTCAAAACATAAAAACTACAAGTCGACAAAGAGTTCAAAAATTTGATTACTCCTCAATCTAATAAGATAAGCAATCAAAACTAACATGTTTCAGTCCTACCACCAACAATCATGAAGACAACTACATGAACAAGTTGGGTCTGGTAGCCTTGTAAGTTGTCTTAAGCTTCCTACTTGGTGGCCTCACCTTCTTCACTACCAGTGGGAATTTGATCTTGGAGTTGTGGAACTGCTTGGTGTTGTCCCTCTTGCAAAGTTTTGCCGGAATGGTTGCCGTCTTGATGATTTGAATACAAGGAAACCTTACTCTATGACGAGACGCCATCTCGGTGTACATCTGTTCTACAGCACCATTGAGGGTCGTGTCTCGGTACTCCTTGTACATATTGTGATAACCAGTTCGACTTTGATATCGCAGCCAAATGCCATAGTTCTTGATCTTAGTAGGGTTTTTCTCAAATATCTGCAATCACAAACATGTATAGTAAGAAAATACTGGTTTCGTGCTAATGTTCATACAATGCATCATTTTCTTTAAAATGATGGGAAAATGAGAAAGCCAGCAACCAAAGAACAAGATCGACAAGAATAATCAGGTACCACACACATTTAGATTCGAGGGTCGATCATTTCAAGATGAACCTTTTATTACATATAATCATTTTCCATATCGAACACACAACACTAGATAAAGCACACAAATTAACTCAAGCAACTTGAAAATGGTATTTTTAATGTGAAGAGGTTAAAATGAGAAGCAACCATAAATGTTACAAAAATTTCGGTATCAAATAAAGAAATTCGGTATATACCCAAATTCTTACACTTTTTGTAAGAAATTCAGAATACATCAAAAAATCGATACCAAAATTCTCACAATTTTTGTAACAATTTCGCTTGTCTCATTTTAACCCGCCTCACTCTAGAACTTCCTGGCTAATCTCCATCCACATGGAAATGAGGAAACACCTAACTGAATTGTGTTCCTAACTCAGAATATTCCTACAAAAGGCCTTGTATTTTGGTTAAGTTTGGCTTTTCAAACTGACTTTTCCATCCCAAAAACTGTAAAAGCAATCAAAAACACTTTACTTTTAAAAAAGTTTTTGAGTTTTTTTTTTTTTCCAAACTAGCTTCTCAAACTTTGGTTTTGGAAAAGCTACTTTTTTAGCTTTTGCAAAAGCTTGGTTTTGGATCAAAACTTGGTTTTACAAAAGCTAAAAAAAATAGTTTTTCTAAAACCAAGGTTTGACAAGCTATTTTGGGAGAAAAACAAAAAATTTACACTCAAAAAAGCTTTTCCAAAATTAAGTGTTTTTGGTTGATTTTACAACTTTTGGGGTGAAAAAAAGTTAGTTTGAAAAGCCAAACTTAACCAAAATACAAGGCCTAAGTATGTTTTTGGATGCTGTTGCATGGTAAACGCCCGTTCACCAGCAACAACATGACCCCAAACAACCCACGTCTGATTCTAAATGCACATTCAACAAATGGTTTTCTCACCCTGTTTTTCTATCTTCTACAAATGGCGCTAGCCCCCAAACCTAGGTTTGGAACTTCAACAGCAAACACAGCCCGAATGAGCAAATACAGGTCAAGCATGAACTAGTCATTGTAATCTCCAATCCACACAATTAAATAGTATGAAAAGTGAATGATCATAAGGCAAAACAAGCTTAGCCTACATGATGAAAAGCAAGCAATTAACTTCGATTAAACTATACATTAATCAGGGTTAAGAGATGCAGAACAATGGTGAATACCTCATTGATGGCCAAAACTTGTCCATTACTTTTCTTCACCTTCTTCAGCTTCCTCAGAAAATACCTAAAAGCACACATCAAGCAAAGAAAAACTAAGATCCCAATCCCCACCATTAATAAGATCAAAATAAACAGAAATCGAGAATAATAAGCGAAATTCAATTCACAGACCAAAACTTGGATTTTGCACGGACTTCATTGGTGGCCCAAAGCTTCATACGGTAAATCTTGGGATGCTCATCTGCTTCAGTTGGGAGGCCTCTGCCAACCACTTGGTATTGATGAAACTTTAAAAAATTCCATCACCGTTTTAGCAACAGAAGAAAAAAACAATAATAAAAGGAAAGGAGAATAAAATGTTCAACTTACCCTGAAAGTAACCATTTTGAGAAAGAGAGGAAACGCCGCCGCCGCCGCCGTCGTTCACTTCTTCAGTTTCCTGGTTTTCTAGTTTCCCCTTCGTTTCTGATTAAATAAACAAACGCAAATTCTCTTTCTTTCTGAACTTGTTGGGGGATTCTCTGGGCTTTGTTTTTTAACCCAAAGTCTCATTTTCTTTTAGATAGAAAGCCCATTTATGGGAGGAATTACATAAATATTGTTTGAAATTTTTTATTTTCATAAATATGACATAAGTTAAATGTTTTTGTAAATACCATATTTTAAATAATAAAAGTAAAAAATAATATTCACCATTTATAAATAATATTTTTAGTTTTTTAATAAAAATAATAAAAACGAATAAAGAAAGAATCGCCTTTAAATAATCTTCTGCGTGATATAACATCGTCTACATGACTGTCATTTATATATATTACTATTTAAAGACGATAGCTTCTTTTATCGTTTTCTGTTTCATCTATTGCGCTTGTGTCTCGGGACTAGACTTTTGAACCAACTAACTCGTGTGATGGCTCACGGACTGTGACATTTGCGCATGAGTACGTCTGGCAGAAAAAATTATTAGATAAACTATATATGTTTAGGTTGGTGATATAGAATCATTGAGTGTATATTAATTAAATAAATGATTTATTTTTTAGATATATTGTTTGTTTTGTAATCATTATTATTTTTTTATTTTTTTTTAAATCTTAGATTTCTCAAGGGCTTGGGACATGTATTTTCATGTTCTTAATTATAAAATAAATTGATGTTGAAGGGTCTAATAAATATTTTATTTGTTTTACCTTACTTTTTTAAAAAATAAAAAACCCGTTAAAACCGCGGGTTTTAACCAAACCGTAAAATTCAATTTTCAATTTTTCGATTTTTTACCATTCGGTTTCGGTTTTCTTTTTAAAAAACCGTAGACTGCGGTTCGATTCACATTTTGACAAAAACCGAACCGAATACACCCCTAGTTAGTACAATCATTCGTGGTCTTATCTAATAATAAATTTTTATTTTATTTTTTCAAGGTGAATTTAATCTTTTTCTTATATGTCATTAAAGAGTAAGTAGTTATTCATAAGTTACGTTAAAATGGATGAATCTAATAAATATTAAAAATCTTAAAATCTCAACATACAATTATAAGTTAATTAAAATTTTAAAATTTTAATTAAATTAATTATACATTGAGTCCCTTTGAGATTTTTAATTTTTATTAATTAATTTAATGATCTTTAACAATCCTCATGGTTAATGATATTTAACAGTGTTCGACGTATGTGACAGATAAGTCCATACAACGCTTTCATGAATATTTTTTTAACAAAATGCTTTCTTGTATTATTTTGTAATGAGGTTGAAAAGTACGGGGACCTAAAACAAATATTCCCTCTAGTTGCACGATGAAAAGGCTGTTTCGAATAAAAAGATGTCACTTGAACATCACATAATGTAGATTTTAATTTTCATTTATTTACATTTCTGTCCGACTACCGGGCATTGACTCTTCACAGAGAAGGAAACACATTTTAAGAAAATTGCCCTTTTGATCCCCCTGACCTTTAATTTACACAATTTTGCACTCATCTATTTAATTTGTGCAATTTACATTTCAGTACCTTTAGTTTCTGCTTTATCTAAATTCAGTCCTTTACAATTACTTAATTTTGTGATTATGTTTTAGAGTTTATTATTATTATTAATTTAGCTCATTTTAGTAATTATATTTCCTTTAATTTTGTTTTCGTGTATTCATTGACATTCATTTGCATTCATTTCTTCTTTTTTTTGACTTTCTTTATACTACATACTATTATGTACATATTAAGTTTATATTATATACATATGTGGTAATATATATTTTTAATAATTTTAAAATAACTATAAGATAATATTTGTTCATACAAATTTTTAATCCTGTGATAATACACATATTTTATACACAAAGCGAATTAAACTCAGATCTCCTAGGACGAATATCATCCTTTTTTCTACCGGACCGCCTGTTGGGTTCATATGTAATAATATTTTTTTTTGATAAATCCTAAATCTAATCTCAATCCTACGAAAAGGGGAGGGAAATAGGAGACTCTAAAAAAAGAAAAGAAATATTCTTAGTGAGTTTATAACTCACCTAAAGGAAACGAGAGAATAAGACTGAACAGTTTGGTTAACCAGATAAATGTGCTTACTCATATATACAGGGATAAAGCTAGGATCAAATATTGGGAAGGGTAAAGGTCTATTAATCTTTTAAATTTAAAAATTGAGAGGGACAAAAACCTTATTTTACTATTATTTAAATTAATAAGACCTCAAATGTAATTATACCAAAAAAATTGAAGGGATATGTATCCTTCCCACAATATAAGTAGCTTCATCCATGCATATATAATATTTTTATATATATTACATTACATTAATTAATTCTTTTCTTTTGACTTTTATATTTTTCATAAACTACCTATAATATTTTATGTATGCATATTAAATATAGTGTTTTTATATATCTTAATATACGGAAATTATATCATAGGCCCGGTCTATCACGTCAGCCGTGGTCCCATCCAATAATACCATCCACTTCACTACTAATCTTCAACTCATTTTTCCAACCAACTCATAATTTACATGTCATTTTAAAAATTTAATTTTTGGAAATTATATTAATTACATGGTTGATTAGTGTCGGAATGGGTAATTTTTATTAGTTAGGAACCACGACTGACGTAATAGGCCGGACCTATGCTATATCTCTCCTTAATGTACTATATACTAGCATTAAATGCCTTTTATATTTGACTTTTCATAACTATGTTTATATGAACGTATAATCGGATAGAGCACCTCTAATATATTTAAAAGTTCATTTAAGTCTCTCTATTGTATAAAAATATTCTAGTCATTGTATTATACTTAAAAGTTCATTTTAGTCCCTCTATTGCAAAAAGAAATATTTTAGTTCATATACATCTAAAAAGTTAACATTTTAATCCAAAATACTAAAATTATTGATAGTATAACACCCTATTTTCAATCTGATAGAGATCGAGTTAAAGAATATTACCGACATTTGATATATTAATCGATGCAATACTTTTCAATAATGTTTTAGTGGTTAGGTAACATTTGAAGATTCAATAACATCTTAATGATGCTATCACGTCGATAATTCAATATGATGTTATGACATCTAATTAAGGCCAATTTAAAATGTTTAAAAGTTTTAGAGACTAATCTTTAAAATCTGTAAATTAGGACTCCTTAACAGTAATTAAATAAATTGATTGATATGAAATTTCGTGTATAAACATTATGCATGTCAAATTTCATCAACTTTATATAGGTCATTTATCCAATCAATTAATAAATCTAATATTTAGTGACCTAATAGCAAAATTCTAGACATTATAATAGTTTTAATTGACTCTGATTACACTCACCGAAATTTTACTACCAAAATTTTATTACCTAAATTAATCTATTTCGATACTCTGATTACACTCACCGATATTTTTAAGACTTTCAAAGCTATTAGATAACAAACTATTTGTTCTCTAGTTTAACGAATTTCGATGGAATAGACGTTTCTCCACTCGAAACATTTTGAGCTAACAAAAAATACAAAAATTTATAATGAATCTGATAACTTAAAATTCCATAAAAATTTATCTATGATTCGATAAATTTCGAAACTTGGTTTCTTCATGGAATTCTCATATAAATTAATGAAATAATGATGGTCTTACCTTGCTAGATCATTAAGAGTCTATTGGTAACAATAAATTAAAGAAATTCAATTTAAGCACTAACCTCCAATGGAGGTGGTAGCTTTACTTAATTCATATCAATTATGAATGACTTTCTTGTAGGCGAAGGAAACAAATTTAAGCAATCCAAGTTGGAGATAATTAAGATATAGAGGGCTAATCGCAAGATTGGTCCCTTTACTTTTCATGTTTTATACTTTTGGCTCAATAATTTTATTTTCTTCTAATTTGGTCACTAAAACATGTTTCAATGTTTATATTATAGTCCTTAATCAATATTAATGCTTGATTAAAGTTTAATAATTAAATAATTGATCACTTGGTCAAAGGTCAATATAATAATTTAACTTTTCGATGTAGGATTTTCGATCATCAAACTCAATTCTGATTAAGTCCGGTTTTAGAGTGTTACAAATAATTGATTTATTTAGGTTTAACAATCTTTAGGTACCTCTCAATTTTAAACTACATCAAAATAATCTCTCAAAACATTTTTATTATGAATTTTTATATGAAATAATTGAACACTTTTGAACTCTAAATGAAAAATTAATTTATAATTATAACTTTAAATTTCATTGTCCTCACTTAAAATAATATTAATATTACAATTCAAAATATAAAAAATATTTTAAATATTTAATTAGAAAGTTCCCATAGTTTTCATCTTAAAATTTTGAGATTCGAAGTGAAAGTAAAGGTTTAATTGAAAAAATATGTAAAAATTATTAAAAATTAACATTTCATTAAAATTTTCAAAATTATGAAAACATATTTATTAATCCATTTATTAATAAAGTAAATAATTTACTAATCCTTACATTTTTGAAAATTACCATTTTGATCCCCTAACATTTAATTTATGCAATTTCATACTCATTTATTTAATTTGTGCAATTCACATTTCAGTATGTTTTACTTAAATTTAGCCTTTTACAGGAAAAATTATATCATGGGTCAGTCCCACCACGTGTCCATGAGACCGACCAATGATAACTACCCACTTCATCAACTTTTCCATGTCATATTTTTTTTCCAGGTGAATCTTAACTTTAAAAATTAAAAAATAATGAGGTGGATGATTATCATTGGTCGGTCTCATGAATGATGTGGTGAGACTGACCCATGATATAATTTCTCCCTTTACAGTTTATTATTTTTGTGATTATGTCTTCTAGTTTATTGTTAGTAGTAATTTAGCTCTTTTTAGTAATCAATATTTCATTTAATTTTTGCTTTCTTGTATTCATTGGCATTCATATTTCCTTTAATTTTTGCTTTCTTGTATTCATTGGCATTCATCCGCATTAATTTCATTTTTGACTTCCTTTGTAGCAGCGGTGTTCGGTTAATTCAGTTGGTGGTCGAACTGAATTATCAAAAATCAAATTAATTAAATATTTTAAATCTTTAACCGTTAATTGAATTAAACTTTTTTCAAAATATATTAATTGAACCGAACAAATTTCGGTTATTCAGTCCGTTAACTGAAATTTGTTATAAAATTTTAGCTAGATTACACAAATGGTCACTCAATTATGTTAAAATAGTCTTTTTAGTTACCGAACTTTCAAAAGTTATAAAACAACCATTAAGCTTATCAAATTATTATAAATTGATCATTGATTTATTATATATTAGAAATTATTGAAAATTTTAATGATTATTTTTAATAATTTAATAAATTTAATTATTATTTTATACTAATTTGATAAAGTTTAATGACTATTTTATAATTTTTAAAAGTTTAGTGACTAAAACAAATGTATAATATATAAAAATAAAAAAATTTGGTTAATTATGTTAATTAATCGATTTCAAACCGAATTGACCGTTAACGAAACTTTCAAAAAAACTTTAATCACTTACCAATTGAATAAAGTTCAGTGACCGACCATTTAACTGAATTAATGCAAATTGGTCAGTTAATTCGGTTGAACCGACCGTTTAAACACCCCTACTTTATTATAATTCATAACTTATAGAGAAAAAATGTCAACTAATAGCTTTAATATGTATATATTTTAACCATTGAACATTAATCGCTCAATCATTCTGCTGGTATTACTGGTGTTTGAGCCTATGACCTCTAAAGAACAACAATCGTTCCTTTAATCACTGAGACCGGATGAATCGTGCTATTTGATTTTTTTTTCTTTTATATCTTGCATTCATGAACGTACATATAATATATGTATATAAAATATGATATTTTTATATATATGTTAATGTACCATATTACTCATATTAAATGTCTTTATTTTTACTTTTCATAATTCATAACTTACAGAGAAAAAAAATGTCAACCGATAAGCTTTAATATGTATATGTTTTTTGGTATAAAGATAATTTAAACCCTTAATGTTTATATTTTTATTATTTTGGCCTTTATTTTTTTTTTGGATAAATTTAGCCCTTAACCTATACTTTTTTAACAAATAGCTTATTTTTTAACACCATGGTAACTGGACTGTTAAAAGTCTAACAATGATGACATGTTATATGCATATGATAATGTATTTTAAATAACATGACATCTAACCTATCAAATACATATATATAATATAATTTTATTCTAATATAAAATATAAAACAATTAAAATTCAAATAAAATATTAAAATTTTATATTTTAAAATTTTATTTGAATTTTAATGGTCATCATTGTTAGATTTTTAACGGTCCAGTTATCATAGTAGTTAAAAAAATAAGCTATTCGTTGAAAAGATATAGGTTAAGGACTAAATTTATCTAAAAAAAAAGAATAAGAGCCGAAATGATAAAAATTATAAACGTTAAGGATTAAAAAAATAAGGGCCGAAATGATAAAAATAATAAACGTTAAGGGTTAAAAGTATCTTTATGCCATATTTTTTTTTATATTAACGTAATATGCATATATGTATATTTTCACTTACTATATTGTTTAATTATTTAAACAAATAAAATAATATATAATGACATAATTATTTAAAGCTATTACATACATTTATGCATGCTATGTTTATTTAGTTACTTCTAGGGATTATTATCCTATAAATCATAAATTATAACTTTAAACTATAAATTTTAATTTCATACACCAAAGTCCTAAACCCCTAAATCATACATCCCAAACTAATTTCCTAAACCTTAGACAATCAAATAATTATCTTATTTTTAGTTATATTCATTTAAATTATTAACACGATATCAATAACTGATCCGCGTGTATGATTGGTGAACTTGTGTTCATTCTAAATTTTTTTAATTTCACACAATAAATTTTAATTTTTTTAATTTTTATGAATTAATCCTTTAATTTATAACCAATGTTCACCTAAAAATTTTGAGATTTTATAACTTGTGTCAGCCATTAAAACTACTATAAATGGTTGCACCATGCTTTCTTTTCTGGGATTATCCGACTCCCATGGCATTCATAATCATTCTCTGGATTCTCTTTATCAGAATCTTAGCTATCTCTTCTAAATCCGAAGCCAATGTGTCAGCCGTCATCGCCTTCGGAGACTCATTCGTTGATTCCGGCAACAACAATTACATTCCAACACTCGCCAAGTGCAATTTCAAGCCTTATGGACTTAATTTCCCCGGCGGCATCCCCACCGGACGATTCTGTGACGGCCGACTTCTTCCAGATTTCATTTCAGAGCGCATCGGGCTGAAACCTATCCTCCCTGCCTACTTGGATCCCACACTTAACATCTCGGACTTTGCCACGTGTTTCTTTTGGTTCTGGTTCAACCGGCTATGACAACGCCACGTCTGATTTACTGGTAATTGAACAAAGTAGCAACCATTTAAGTAGGCTCATTAATTAACTGGTTTTCTGGTTGGATTTGCAGAAAGTGATTCCTCTGTGGAAAGAAGTGGAGTACTACAAGGAATACCAAACGAAACTCCGAGCGTATCTCGGTGATCGGGAGGCGAACGGAGTAATCTCCGACGCCCTGTATGTGATCAACGTAGGAACAAACGATTTCATCCTAAACTACTTCGCCCGTCCTCGGAGAAAGTTCCAGTTCACCATTGAACAATACCAGGATTTCCTCATCGACATTGCTGAAAACTTCATCAAGCAGATATACAACCTGGGAGCTCGGAAGTTGTCTCTGATCGGCCTCCTGCCGCTCGGGTGTTTACCGGTAGAGAGAACGATGAACATCCTCAACCCTCTTAACTGCTTGGAGGAACGCAACCAAGCTGCCTTGGGATTCAACGTCAAGTTAAATGCTACGGTTGCAAGGCTCAGCAGCGACCTTCCAGAGCTACAGGTCTTCTTCGCGGATATTTATGAGTTGTTTTCTCAGATCATTACAAGACCCTCGGATTACGGTACGTATTTTAGGTATTCATGTCCGACACATATATTCTATGTTTCTGTATTGATAATGGTGATTGTCGTGTGACAGGTTTTGAGGTTGTGGAAAAGGGTTGTTGCGGTGTAGGTTTGGTGGAGACGGCGGTGCTGTGCAACCGTCTCACTCCGTTGACCTGTCCTGATGCAAACAAGTATGTGTTCTGGGATTCCATTCATCCTTCACAGAGAATAAATATGATATTTTCAGATGAGTTAGTGCCACGCCTGAAATCACTATACAGACAGTAAAAGCATGTGATCGTGTAATGTGTTGCAATAAAATTGGAATTTAACTCATAAAATTTTTATTTCTATTTGTTAAAATTTTGAAAAACATTCAAACACTAAAAACTAAAAAATTTAATTTCGACCCCTTAATTATCATTAAAAAAACTGACGGAGAGGTGACGAATGGGAGATGTGGCATTTAGTGAGAATTTATAAAATTATATTTGATCTTTACTATTTATCTATTATATCAATTTTGTATTAATTTTAATTTAAAATAATTTTATTTACTTGAATTAAAATTATAACTAAATTGATATAATAGATAAATAATATGACCAAATGTATAATTTTATAAATTCCTGCTAACTGCCGGATCACTCATCCATCACCCTACCATTAGTTTTTTTGCTGACAATGGTTAAAATAGGTCTAATTAAATAGTTATAGATCAAATTTTGATTTCTTTTAGTTCGATGGTTAAAAACGTGTCACATCTAATAATTGGGTGGTCACTAAAGTAGTTTAACTTAAAAAATATTTTTAAGAAAACCCCCTAAATTTTAAATACTATAAACTTTATACTCTCAAAAATATATCATATCTCCGTTCTTTTAAGGTCATACCTCCAATTTTTTATACTAAAATCATGTACCTTAAACCTATTTTTTTAAGTACGATACTAAAAAAATAATTTATACGTATTCAACGATTCACAAATTAAAAAAAAAACTATTTATATGCATTCAACTATTTATATGATTATGCATGAGCCCTCTAACCTAAGTAGTTAAAGGAACGATTGTTGTTCTTAGAGGTCATGTATTCGAGCACCAGTGATACCAGCAGAGTGATTGATCTATCAATGTCAAATGACGGATATTATATTCTAGAACATATACTACTGTAATCACTATTAGCCAATTAAAAAAATATTTATATGATTATATCTTATTCAACCCAACTCATAAATGGTTTTTATTTATCAAAGGCTTTATAGTTAAATAAGTACTCAAACTATACTTGTTCATTTTTTATGTTTAAATTACTTTTAGTTTAAAATAAATGTCTAAAATTTTATTTCAGTTATTTGAAGTGTTTGATCATTAACAACCATTAGTTTGTCATTTTTTTTTATTTTCTATTTATTTTTTATTATATTATATTTTTAACTTAAACTAAAAAACTAAAATTTTTAAAGCTTACAAAATGATCCCAAAATTCAAAATTCCTAACTTTCTTATTGATTTCGTCGCTGATGGTCGCGTTATCACCTACCATAACCATCATCGAACCACCACAAATATTTTCTTCAATCACCCACGTCGAAAATCAACAGTATGTGTACCAATCAATTTCTTAGTCAAAGAAAACTAAACTCGTGAAAGAAGTCGATCAACACACCTATCATCAGTTTTTAACGATGATTAATTGGAGTAAATGATCAAAACGATCTAACGATGATAGTGATAAGCTCTGGCGAGTTCGTAAATAGTGGCGACGATAATAATTTAAAGATTTAACTTAGCAATTTGAGATTATTTTATAAAAATTTAAATTATTATTTTTTAGTTTTAAATTTTATTTATAAAATTTTAATTGATTAATAATTTTTTAACTTTAAATACTTAAAACGATCAAAAATAAAATTTTAGAATCTATTTTAAATTCAAAATAATTTAAATACCAAAATAAATAACAAACATAATTTAAATACCTATTTAACTATTAAACCTTTAGAAAAACCTAGTCTATAGACTGTTCATGCAAGTCATTTACTTGTTTGTGATGCACGGTCGAATGTCACGTAATTTTGTAATACTTGGCTAGTTGACCTATTTATTTCATTTGATCATATGACTTGCTGTAAAAAATTCAAATATAACTTACGCTTATTTTATGTTATTTTTAGTTTTTGGTATCCCAATAATTCTAAAATCAAAATCCAAAACTAAAAAAACATTATTACATCTTTATATACGATGACCATTAATAATTTAAATCTATTATATCTATAATTACGATAAAATATCACGAAATATTGAAGGGGTATCTTTCTTAAAATATTTTGGTATAAATAAAGTTTTTGTCTCTCTCAATTTTCTGATTTAAAAGATTAATAGACCTTTATTCCTCCTAATATTTGATTTTAGTTCCGTCCCTATGAATAATGATCGTAGTTTGTTGTTAGTGTCAAGATTTGAGGTTGTCGATGAAGGATGCTGCCGCTGCGGAACCAGCCACCAGGCTGTTCGAGACGGGGATACTGTACAATCGGCACACTCCGCTCACAAGTCCGGGTGTAGACAAGTATGTGTTTTGGGATTCGATTCATCCCTCCCAAAGGAGAGATTATTAGGTGAACCATATTTATCATCTCATCCATGGTTTAAGCAATCAGAATCGTTTATCTTTAAATAACCATTTAATAAATACTCACCCATTAATTACATGTAAGAAATAGGTGATAATTCATTTGAAAAACATTTGAGATAAACGATCTTAATTAATTAAGATAATAGATGACGCGATAAACATGATTCACCTAATAATTTTTCCTCTCAAGTGATTTTATTTTAATAAAAAACATTTATATATATTTTCTTCTTTTAATTTTCCAGCAGCGCATTTATTTTCAACAACTAAGATGCTAAATTCCATAAATTTTCGATCCACTGCCATGTGATTGAACAATTCATTTTGCTTTATGAGTGTAACGACAAATTTACTTGACTACATGATTTAGAGTGTAAGCTTCAAATATATATTTGTAACTACCAGTTCGATTATTAATTTCAATAAATGAGTTCATTACAAGTTCTCAACCGTCCATTGTCTGTAATGAATGTAGAACCGACATTATCGTTGTTCACAAAAGCAAACAAGATTTGAGATTGTCGACGAAGGGTGTTGCGGAACCTAGTGGTTCAAGACAGGGATACTGTGCAATCGGCACACTCCGCTCACATGTCCGGATGCAGACAAGTAGGTTGTAAACGAACTCGTTTAACGAATCGTTCGTGAATCATTCGATGGAAAGTTCATTGATGTTTATTTATTTATTAAACGAAATAATATGATTAAGTTTTTTTGTTTGTTTAATTAAATGAACGAACATGAACAAAGGGTTTATTTGTTGTTCAGAAATCTGTTCGTTTATGTTCATTTAAATTTATTCATATATATCTGTGGGTGTTCGTTATTCAGTTAAATCGGACTAACCGACCAAATCAAAATAAATTTGGTTAATCTATTAATATCAATTGAGTAACCAAATTAATCAAACTAACCCAAAATATTAAATATTAACATATTATATATGTTTACTTGTATTTGTTTATGTTCATTTATATTCATTTATGTTCGTTTATCCTTTTAACGAACGAACACGAACAAGCTATATTCCTTAATGAATGAACACGAATAAGAAATTTTGTGTTTGTTTATGTTCATATTTATTCATTTATTCGATTAAAGTTAAACGAGCAAATATAAACACATCCTCGTCCGTATTCATTCGATTTATTTACAGCACCTCAGATAAGTTGGTTCCACTCCTCTCGCCCATATATTTGGATGCTATTTTTTAGCATTAAATTATAGGGTTAATTCACGATTTCTCCTCGACTTATACCTTTTTTTTCCTCTTTGTGTAATATACTATTATTTTTTCGGTTTGCCCCCCTAATTTATACTGTATCTTGTCCACTAAATTTATCTTGTATTACTTCTTATTTTTTTAAAACTTGGACTATTATTATTTTTAGTAATTTAATTTATTAAATTTATAAAATGTATATTTTTAAACCATATGATTGAACGTTTTTAAAAAATATTTTTCATATTTTTATGAACAATAAATTTAAATTTAAATGATAAATTTAATTTTATCAATAATAAATAAATTATTTTAAAATTATAAAATATGATTAAAATATGGATGAGTCTACCACGTGCGTCGAACATTGTTGAATACCACTAACGATGAACACCGCTAAACATTATTAAATTAATTAATAAAAATTAAAAATTTAAAGGACTAAACATATAATTTTGAATTATTTAAAATAAAATTTTAAACAAATTGTATATATTATATTTTAATTTTTAAATAATTTATTTAAATTATTTTTAATTTAAAAATAAAAAATATTAAATCCAAAACCTAAAACCCTAAACTCAAGCTAAAAATACTAAACATTAAATCTTAACATCCAAAACACTAAATCATAATCTCTAAACCCTAAAACAATAAAATTATAAATCATAAAATCTAAAAATATAACCATAACCTAAACCCTAAAATAAAAAATTTGAAACTCTAAAAAGTATAAACTATAAACTTGAAGTCTACAATTAATTTAAAATTTAGGGGTTTTGGTTATTTTAGGGTTTAGGATTTTAGGGTTTAGATTTAGTGTTTATGGTTTAGTATTTTTAGGGGTTTTTATTTTATGTTTTGTATTTAGGGTTTTGAGATTTTATATTTTAGGGTTTAGATTTTAATGTTTAGTGATTTAGGTTTTGAATTTTGGTTTTAGGGTAATTTAAGATTTTTTACTTTTTAAAATTAATTTAATAAAAAAATTATTTCAAATAATTTATAATTATATGTTGAGTCCTTAAATGTTTTTAATCTTTATTAATTAGTTTAATAATGTTCAACGATGCTCATCATTAACGGTGTTCAACGGTATTCGACACCCGTTATAAATTTTTCCTTAAATATTAATTATTAAAACATAACGGTCTGCGTTATCTTTAAAAAAAAGTATGTAATTAAAAATCTATAAATCTAAATCATGTTTTCTTTCTTCTAAAAGGAACTACTTTCAATAATCTTTTCGATCATATAAATTATATATTCTATTTTTATTTATACGATTTATGACATTATTTTTTTTTAAAATAGTGCGTAGTCTTTCTATTCACCTCTGCTTAAAAAAATAACTCCTAATAAATAACACGAAATCAATAATTATTTATTTAAGCAAACCTATAATTGCATATAGTTATAGAAATATAAAACTTATTTACTGATTTATCTTGTAAAACTTTTAGTAATTTTTTAAAGTCATTGCTAAAATTATTTTCTAAGAAAATTGTTATCATTTTTTATGATCTTTCAACATTCAAATTTTTATATTTTTTAAAATATATATCAAAATTAATCATCATATATTTTAAATAAAACTAGATTAGATTACGTTTATATTGATATATAGATTATTTTTTAATTATTTTTATAAAATTTATAAAGAATTTTTAAATTTACTTCATCTGATCATACTTATAAGATTAAATTTTATTAAAAATAAATAAGTTATTTTTATATTCATCCAACTTTTAAAATATTGAAAATCCCTACCAATATTTTTATATCATCAAATATGGCTTATTTTAATATAAAAAATCAAAACATGCAAATCAGATTAATTACTTGAATATTACATATTAACAAAGACCGAAGACTATAAGTTAAGACATCTTCCTCTTATATTGTTCAGACATTAACACTTTTTCTTTCACTTTTATATACCACATGTTTCATGTTTGGTCTGTCGCTTTTGCTTTTCCAAACTTTAATGTATTACTCTATTTTTTGTTACAACCTAAACTTTAATGTATTATTGTTTAATAATAATATGCCCATGTCCATTTCACTTTCTACTTATTTTACCCTAATAATCCAACAATAATTGAATTTTTTTATATTTCATGTTAATTATAATGGATTAAATTAAGATTTTTTTTCATAGATAAGATAATATGTAAAAAATAGCAGACGATTTTTATATATAGATAAGATAATAGCGAAGATTATCACTTGGGAAAAAATAAGAAATTAATCTGAACTATCAATTTCAATCATCCAATGATCCAAAAAATATATAAAACTTAAAGAGTTCTACACTGTATAACTTTATTATTGATAGAGTTATATGAATAATATTATTCATCGTACCGATAATTTGTAGACTTAATAACATAAATACAAACGTATCGTTGATACATAATATTGTATAAAATTCTAACAATTAATAAAATAATAGAAAAATAAACACGTGGTATAAAATTATTAACAAAGTATCTATAAACGATAGAAATCATTCGTCTTTTTATTATCTCTCTTTTAGTGTGGTCACTTTAAAATGATAGAAATTAGGATTTAGAGTCTAGGATTTATGGTTAAATTTTAAAAAATTAGGTGTAAGGTGTATTTTTAGGATATCGGGTTTAGAGTTTAAAATATAAAAAATAAGATTAAGGTCTAAATTTTAATTTTTAGCTATTTTTTAGTACGAGATATAGAATGAGACCTAAGAGACAATATTTTTTTGTTCATTTAAGAGGGTGAAAATCACTTGTCTCTTTATTTTGTCTCCTTTGGTGTCCCACCTTTAAAATGGTAGGATTTAGGGTTTAAGGTTTAGGGTTAGGGTTTAAAAAATTTGGTGTAAGATTTATTTTTAGAGCGTAGGATTTACACCTTAAATATAAAATTAAAGTTAAAATTTAAAATTTAATTTTAAAATATTTTAAGTATTTTTTTAAATATTTCTCCTTACTCCTCTCTATATAGGACAACTCAGTTTCGCATAATCCATGTTGAGTTGCAAAGTGAGTGACCAGAGGAGATAAACAAAAATGGGGTCTCATCAGTTCAGTCTAGCATTCGTACTGACAATGATAACTCTCCTGAAACCGATTAGCAGTAAGGACGCCGTCCTAACACTGGAGAACACCACCACCACCACCACCACCACCACCACTTACCGATGCAGCGGCCTCCTCAACGACTGCCGGTTCGGCGACGGCATGGAGTCGGATCTTGATTTCTTGATGACGGATTCTACCCTTATCCGAATCCTTCAGTTTACCAATGACGTGCATCCAAGTATAGAAGCGCTTACCGCTACTAAGCCTGTGCAAAAACCCTGCCAAGTTCAAAAGAGTTGTCCTGCCAAAGGAGGTAAACCTAAATGCAAAAACATATTTGCTTGCCGAGGGATACGACATTAAGCGGCATCCAGTATGAATCTACCTGCAAATTGTAACGACAGATCCAAGCTAAGGTTGTCACTTTCTTGTACTCTATGTTGCTTTTAGTTGTGTCCTTGGTTTCCTTGTTCTAAACATATAATCAACAATGATGTCTCCACATACAAGGCTACTTGTATCATAGTGTGATCTCAACATTTTCACATTTTTGCCTAGTCTTAATTTTGAACTCGTAAAATTATTATCCAGAGATCCGAGTTCAAACAGTTTATTTGTACAATATATGTGAAAAATATTATCGTGTAATCATAATAATATATTTGTTAGAAAAATTCTCAATATTTCCCATACTCTTTCCAACCATCTATCTTTCCATGTAAATTAATTAATGCTCTTTTGAACCTTGAAAATAATAGGGCAGAGAAAAAAATATTAAACATGAATGGTAAAATAGACTTTTAAAGATAAAAACTATAATGAATTTTGGGTAAAATTTTGGTATACAAACTGCGTAAAATAAATTTTGTATAAGTCTATATATTTTCATTATAAAGCTCAAAACTTAAAATTTTAACTCTAACCGTTAAAAACTATATCATAAAATTTAAACTTTAAATTTGAAATTTCAAACATTAATTTTGAATTCTAAACCCTAATCTTAAACCTATAAATCTAAAACATAGGTGTAAATTTTATTTTTTTAAATTAGTTACAATGGTTATAGTAATATCTATTCTAAAATTACTCTCAATCATTAGACATTAATTGCTCAATCACTGTGTTGTAATACGAATACTTAAACCCTTAACCTTCAAAAACAACGATCGTTCCATTCACCACTGAAATAAAATAATTCGTACTATATAAATTTTAACTTATACGACACATGTATCAAAGTTTTTATGTATATTTATGGGCTATAACAAAAGATCCATTACATGCAATTATTGAGACCCACTTTGCTTGTGCTAGAGCATAATAAGTATTTTCTTTTGTCCCAACCAAACCATTGATACATATTAAAAATTAATCACGATTTCACCTACTAATGATACATTTTAATAAAAGGTCTTGATATTACATGTTCATTTAAATTTTAATTCGATTGATATAAATAAATTAATGTATAAATAAAGACCATAAGCATCTTCCTGTAACTTTAGCACTTACTTTTTCACTTTGATTTACTTTATATTTCTTATGTTTCACGTCCTGCCTTTCCCTTTTGCTTTTTCTATTTTTTGAATAATATTTTTAAAAAAAACATATATGTTTTTACTATTAAATTAATGTTTTCCATAAAATAAAATAAAAAAACATGAAAAAAAACACGACAGCCCCACTGTTTTCATTGAGAGATAACGAGTCGAGTTCGGAATTTTAGGCTTGGGCTCGGCTCAAAAATAATATTATAGGATTCGGTTTGGGTTTGCCAGGCTCGATTCGTTCTGACTCAAAATAGATAATTTTGTTATATTTTTCTATAAAAGATAAGATCTCGTTATAACCAACAACGAAACGAAATACAATACTGAGAAAGAAAAAAAACTTAATTTATTTTTAGTTAATTTCTTCTATTTTATTTTATTGCTTTTCTTTTTCTAAAGAGATTAATTTTAATATATATGTAGTATATATATAACATAATTATTTCGAGCCTGTTCACGAGTTTTTCGAGCCAAACTTGGTAGACTCGGCTCGTTAAGATCTCGAGCCGAACCCGAACCCAAATTAAACTCACTCGAGCCGAACTTTAATCGAATCGAACCCGAGTAACTAGCGAACTAGTCAGGCACATTATCACCCCTAGTTTTCATGTTATAAAAATTCAAATTACAATGTCCTCTTGAAGCAAGGGATTAAGCATACGGACAAATGTATATATAGATTAGATCATGTAAATGTCTAACTTTGTTTAGAGCGGCCGTGCGAGACAAGTACGGAGATATGATTCGAGGTTAGAGATAAAATAAAAAATAAAAAATTAAATTTATTAAATATATTTTTTTAAAAGATATATAGAAGACAAAGATAAAAATATTTCATACTGTTTATTTATGAATTTGCCATGGTGTTGGAATTCCCTAACTTCTTCCATTAGCCTTTTTGGTACTCGTGTCGTTTGTAGCTGCTTGACTGCTTCTGGGTAAATATAAAGAAAAATTTATCTAAAAATAAAATTATGTTTTTTCTTAATTATTAAAAATACATAAAATTTGCAGTCCCCTGTCATAAATATTATCTTTTATTAAATTTTTAGGTTATTTTTTTAAAACTTTAATTTAATTATTTAAAAATTTATTTTTGATAAAAATATAAAAATATATATTTTAAAATTTTTAATTGAATAAATTTTGAATATATATTTTATAAAATTTAATTATTTAAAATATTTAATATAACTATAATTAAAATTTAAAAATTAATAAAAAATAATATTTATGAAACGAAAAAAATATCTATTAAAAATTATCTTTATTTAAAATAAAATATAATTATATGAAACAGTTTTATCTAAAATGATAATTATATATATAAGGATATATTATTATATATAAGCTTATGTAAACTTTAGTTTATACGAGCCTTTCAATTTTAAGGTTTAAAAATTTAGGTTGTAGTTTAAGATTTAATGATTTAGGTTATAGTGTGTAAAATTTAAGCTTTATTGTTAGAATTTTGGTTTATGATTAATTTACGTTTTCGGATATCAGTGGCTAGAGATTTAGATTTTAGAGATAATATTTTAAATATAAATTATTGTGTAAACTTATATCAGAACGCTTTGGAATCATCTTTATGGTACTAACGTTTCCTTTGATCCAATAACGGATGCATGTATTCTTTAGGGTGAGCCTGTACCCACCCTAAATTTTGAGGTTTATATATTTGTCTTTAAATTATTAAAATTTTATGAGTTAATCCTTAAATTTTCTTAATATTTATATATTGTGTTCACCTTAAAATTTTAAAATTTTATGTATACACACCCTCAAATATTTTTCTGAATCCGCCACTGCTTTCAAATTAATCAAGGATTTTGTATATAGCTAGAATGACCCTCACAAGTTGCGACTACTAATTTATTAATTACTAATCGAATTGAAGCTATAGCGTCATCGTTTGTTGTAACTGAAATATTACGAGATCGGGATCACAATTTATATCGATTAAACAAATTGTTAGAATTCTTAAAGTGATACATTCTCGAAGAGCCTATATTCTTCTTACTGATTAACGATGATTACAATATCAAACAATCTCGTCATATATTTAATCTAGTTTAGATATATTTATAATCGAGATAATTGTCTCTTCAACGTAGCTACATCTCTTTTCGGAAGACGATTTCCCCGTCTTTTGTTCTGTTCTCAAGTCTTTGACATGGAAACAAAGGATGAACTTACTATCATTCATCATGATGTGAAGTCAAGCAACATTCTCGTAGATAACAAGTATGCTGCCAACGTTTCGGACTTCGGGTTGTCGAAAACCGATACCAAAATCGATATGCTCATAACCGGAGTAAAGGGCACACGAGAATACTGGGACCTGGAAAAGTTGGGGTTTGCTATAGAACTGCAGGAGGCTGCTGATAGAGAAGTCGAGGATCGATACCGGAAGTGAATGCAGCTACCCGGACATAGTATTCCGGCCGGTTGCTCGTGACGACATCGACGATCAATCGTTGGTGGATACGTATTTGGATTCGAAAGTATAATATTACATGCCGAATGGTAGCTATCAACACAACTGTGTCAATCAACTACACAATGATCCGGTTTATTTCCAGGCGATAAAATGGAAATACGAATATAGATCCGATATATAATATAAAAATTCATAAATTTGATACGTTTTTAAATCGTTTGATGTGTAGAATGAATAACTAAAATTAACAGTAACCTATATGAAAATTAAAGCTCGAAAAAAAATTAATCTCATTCATTTATTTTTCTCTTTTAACGATCTAAAAAAATAAACAGAAGAATTCTATTAGTGAAAATCACATATAATTATTATTATTATTAAACTGTCGTAAAAAAATCACATTCAATTATTTAAACTTTAAATCTAAAACACTAACGAATAAATCTTAATCACAATTCAATTATTTAAATAAGCATACACACACAAAAAAATAGTAAAACTCGAATCCCTCTGAGATTAACACTTCATGCTTTATTTTCCTGTATCTGCGACTGCGAGTGTGCATCCCCACGGCCTCTAGCAATTCCGATTGCTCCCTTTGTATACACAGTGCTCTCCTATAGGAGTCTTGTTTTTTATTTTCGGAACGCAGCCGCTATAAGGCTTACTTTTCCCACAGCTCGCATCTGCTTTATTAGGATTGCCAGTTCCCTTAGTCACAGAGTTACCACCTCCGAGGATTCTACCGCTATGTGAATCCATCAAGAACTCCACGTCGTCGTCATCGGCGATGATCGAGGTGCTGATGTTGGTTTCAACCGTCACGGCTCGACCCGAATTGCAGAATACTGCCAGCACCAGCACCAGCACTGTAATTGCGAGCGAGACCATGTTTTTCTTCATTCCTCTATTCTAAGCGTCGGTCGATAACACTGCTTAAATAAGCTCAGATTTTAATGCCATAGAATCTTCTTAAAGATGGAGTTTTGGTTTTTCTAGGACACATGTGAAAAAAAAATTATTACATGGTCTGAATCATTATAATATCATTTAATAAAATTTATTTATTTAATGATACATAAAATATATAAAAATTTATTTTATAAAAAAGACAAAGATAGCGTAATGAATCAGATTTATTTAATAATTTTTTATATAAACCGTTTTTTTAACGGGATTCAATAATTTCTCATTAGTCAATGCCCACGCACCTTTTTATTTTTCAATGATTAAACTGGTGAAAATCATTTTTATTTATTTATTTATTTTATTACAATGGGGTTGGAATGTCTTTATCAATGATTTGAATTATATAAATTCTTTTATCATTATATTAATATATAAATTATTTTTCATTTATGGAAAATTAAGTACAAAGCTTGAAGGGTAAATTTTACACTTGTGAATGACTATAATACTGATAATTCGATTAACATTTAAATTAACTTGTATTGAATATCAATTTTATTTAATAAAAAAATCATCATAAATAACTTAACAGTTACGTTTAAATAACATGACAAATAGAATATTATAATTTTTTGTCATATATAATTCAAAATTTTAATACATATTATTACAAATTCAATATTTTTAATGCTTGTTATTATAGACAACTTAAAATATATTTATTTTTTATTACTTGTTATTTATCAGGAATTTAAATAACGGTTTACAACTACAATAATAACTGTTACATAACGATAATGGTACTATCTGAAATCGAGATATACGTAACTTCACGTTCGCTATAACGTAAGATATTAAAATTTTTCATACTTACAATAACCGAAATAATTTAATTAAATAAAAATAAAATAATATTTTTTTATTATCGGACGATCATTATTTTAATAATATTTTAATATATTTAATTATAAAATAAAAAGAATTAAACCGTCCCTTACCCTCTTTCACCCCACCCTACCCTCTGTCACCCTCACCGACAACTCTCTTTTTCATTCAATAATGTTGCTCCGGTAAGTTTCAACGAACCAATATTTTTCTATGGTGCCTGTTATGTACGCTTTTAGCTGTCATATATAGACAGGGTAAGCCTAAGAACGAATCTTCAATGTGTCTGATTTCAAGATAATTGGGTAATTGGATTGATTGATCTTATAAACACCGATGATTCGAATATAGATCATTTAATAGCAAACAAAAGCAGAGGCAAGGGTTGATATGTGAGGCCAATGTTCATGCACATTACATTCTTTAAATCAATTGGGCACATTTTTCATTATCAATATCTATAGTTATGTATCCATGATTTTATAAATTATTGTCTAACGATACTTAAAACTTAAATTCTTAATCATAATAATTATTTTTATATTTTAAACTTAAAATCTTATACCTTAAAAAATACACTCTACACCTAATTTTTTATACCTAATCCTGACGCTTAAATTTACAACCCACAATTTTAAAGTAGCGCACACAAAAAAAAACATGGTTACGAGCAAAGCTAATAATGACCCTAATCAGCTTGCGAGCTACTTTGGCTTGGCTCAATCAAAGCTCGGTTTGAGTGAGATCGATTCGGACTCGATTCGAGGCTTTAACGAACCGAGCTAAACTAAATCAAACTTTACTTGAAAAGCTCGTGAACATGTTTGGAATAATTATATATATGTACTAAAAGTAATTTTTAGTAAAAAGTAACGAAATAAATTAGGAGAAATTTACTTAAAAAAAAATTGGATACTATATGTTTATATTATAAGAATATTTTTTAGTTATTTGGATTAATCTACTTTATGGAGACTCTTTTTTCTCTTTTTCGATATTCAATTTTGTTTCAATATTGGTTATGAATGAATTTTTTTAACGAGGCTCTATCTTTTTCAAAAAATTATAGTAAAAGTATTAATTTCAAGCCAAATCCGATGAGCTTCGAGCTCGAGTCAAACCTAAGTATTATTTCTAAGTTAAGCTAAAACCTAAACCAACCTTGATATAGTTATTTTCGAACCGAATTATCTAATTAGAAGAAGATTTTCATCCCGCAACCCATAAAATTGACTCATATATTTGGACCACATGGTTATAACACCATGGATCACAATAGAACAAGGACACCGGTAATCAATGCGTTCGACTTCTACCCGCTTGGGTAGTTGAATTGATTTTATTCCCACATGGCCAGCTTAGGAAAAATCATTCAAATTTCAAACCCAAAATCGAAAAAAATAATAGAATATGTATGGCCCTTTCCGGTTGATGAGTACTCAAAAGTTCTCATTTGTATATTATTTTCTCATTCGATTATTGTTAATAATGAATATATTTAACGACGATATTGGATAAATCTGTTTATTTTCCATTTTCCAGCATCTCAATACGGATTTCATGAATTTACCTATATTTGACATAAAACAGACGCATTTGATGATTTTCTTTCTTAGACAGGAAACTACATCACAAAAGTTGCCAAACAAAAGGATGGATGCTGGAAACCATAGCTGGAATGTAGATGAGCACACGCCACGACATCAGTTTCGAGGCTGCGGCCTGAAGAACAAATGTCGATATGATAGGCGATCTGAAGAGAAAAATAAGGTGGACGTTTTAAGACAAACAACATAAAAATCGGAGCTAGGAAACACACAAAAAATCAAGGTCAAAGGCCACGCAGAAAAAGAATCCTTATAGGAATAAACTAGGAAATAAAATAAAGATATTTTATTTATGTACTTAACTTGTGTTTTACTCCAAGTTGTATTTTTACTTTGAAAAAGTTTGCCCTAGGCCAAGCCTATATAAATCATAGCCTATGTAGAGAGGAGATATCTCGAAATCAAGTGTTCATAGAAAACCCTAAACTCCTCCATCGCCCCCTTAGGGTTTACGTTAGTTTGTGGAGTAGTCGTGAAAGAAAGTTTGTAATTTGTTTAGTTCTTATTAATGTGATTTTAGAATTCATAGTTTATTCTCTTTTGGTATTTACTTTTCTCGTATATGAGTTCGAAAGATAAGTATGTGAGAAAAACCCATTTGCCTAGCATCGGGAGATGCAGGTTCACGAAACAAGAGAATACGGTCTTTGCTCATGGGCATTGACTAATCCCCCAGGATTTTAGCGACTAACAAGACGCATGTGTTTGGTTGTTGTTCGCCCTTGATTCACTCCGGGAGGTATCATCAAGATGTGAGTTTCAACAGTTCTCTTCGCTTAGGGATAAGGAAGAAGACATACAAGGATGCTCTGCCGAACTATGATTTGTTGAATTGTCGACAAGACATAACCCCGCCTAGGCAGCTGCAGCGACCCTTAGTGCGACCCGCCGAGGCGGCAGTTCAACCCTATTGCATTATAGGAACGAGACAATTACATTCTGATTCCACGCTACGAAGAACTCTAACCTGTCCCACTTTTCCATTATTGATTTCTTGATCACTTATCTTTATTGCTTTAATTAGTTTTATCTTAGTTATAATTCAATCCTTCAATTTATTTGTGTCTTTAGTTTTCATAGTGAAGTCATAAGAAGTAGCGAAGCCGACATAGTCCCTGTGAGATCGATATTTTAAATATTACAATCTGACAAAGGTGGAATTAACAGGACTCCATAACCTCCATCACCAGTTCCATCCTTAAATAATTAGATTTAGAGTTTAAGATTATGTTTTAAAATTAAAATTTAAAATATCAAATATATAATATATTATTTTAAAATTTAAGGTTTAAAATATACGAATCGATGATGCCGTCCAGAATGAAGAACAGTTGCAAAACGAAGAAAACATGATCGCAACTTGAATCAATAACAAACTTTTCTCCACTCTCTTTTCTCTCCCACGTGAATCAATGAAAAAGCTCAATCATGTTCCAAACCAGGTCTTGCAATTTAATATATATAAGTTAAAACAAAGACAACCCGTGTGAGAATCGATTGGATATTTCAACCTGCATATTTAAGATTCGATAACAAAGAGGTTGATATATCGAGCGTTACAGTGAAAAAAGAATTATTATTAGGTTAAATTATATAAATGGTCTTTTAATTTTTATGATAGATTTATTTTGGTTATTTTACTTTTAAGATAATCCATACGTTTATCTAATTTTTTGTTTGATTTCGATGTAATTATTAAGGATGAGTCTATCACGTGCGTTAAACATTGTTGAACACCACTAACGATGAACATTGTTGAACACTATTAAATTAAATAATAAAAATTAAATTTTTCAAGGATTAAACATATAATTTTGAATTATTTGAAATAAAATTTTAAACAAATTATATATATTATATTTTAATTTTTTAAAATAATTTTTAAATTATTTTTAATTTAAAAAAATATTAAATCTAAAACCCTAAACTCAAGCTAAACAATACTAACATTAAATCCTAAAATCCAAAACAATAAATCATAAACTCTAAATCCTAAAATAATAAAACCATAAATCATAAAATCTAAAAAATAATCATAACCTAAACCCTAAAATAAATTTTTTTGAAACTCTAAAAAGTATAAACCCTAAACTTGAAATCTAAAATTAGTTTAAGATTTAAATATAAGGGTTTTGGTTATTTTAGGGTTTAGGATTTTAGGTTTAGGTTTAGTATTTATGGTTTAGTACTTTTAGGTTTTTTGATTTTAGGGTTTTGAGGTTTTATATTTTGGGTTTAAAGTTTTATGTTTAGTGATTTAGGTTTTGAATTTTGGTTTTAGGGTTTAGAGTTATTTTTTATTTTTTAAAATTAATTTAAATTAGTATTTTATTTAATTATTTAAAAAATAAAATAATATATATATAAAATAATTTAATAAACAATTTATTTTAAATAATTTATAATTACATGTTGAGTCCTTAAATTTTTTAATCTTTATTAATTAGTTTAATAATATTTAGTGGTGTTCATTATTAGCGGTATTCAGTGGTGTTCGACGCCCGTCGTAGAATTTTCCAATTATTAAACTTTTAGTTGACTTTCAATGTGATCTCTCTTGTTGTCTTCTAACATTTTTTTCTTAATAAAAATGGGTAAAATATATCAATCATCACTCAACTTTCTTCTCACTCTTATTTTGGTCACTTTCAAATAACATATTCATACAAATTAAAAATTTTGATTAATCCTAAAAAAATATTTTGGTTATTTTGATTAATCCTTGAATTTTCAATTCAATGATTTAACTTTTGAATTATTCATATTTTGGTCACTCTCAAATAACATATTTGTA
Organism: Abelmoschus esculentus; assembly: GCA_035048815.1. Taxonomy (NCBI): domain Eukaryota; kingdom Viridiplantae; phylum Streptophyta; class Magnoliopsida; order Malvales; family Malvaceae; genus Abelmoschus; species Abelmoschus esculentus. Next base: position 14,706,889 of record JAUCBN010000036.1, read on the forward strand.
AAATAGAAAAAATTGATTAATCTTTAAAAAATTATTTTTTTTGGATAAGCTATTCATTCCATTTCATTCAAAAGCAGAAGCTGCTGCTACTATACAAAACTATCAAAAGAATCCCCAAGTAACTAAAGCTTCCCTATGTACATCATGAATCCTAACGCTTTTATGCCTTAACCGTATACCAATAACAGATTTTAAGCAATCAAACAATTGTAAGCTATCTCGTTGTACCCTTGATAAATCCTCCTATTACGTTCCTCCCATACCAAGTATATACATGCTTGCCATGAAAACCGCAGAACAAGAGCCTTAATCGATCTCCCTTTCAACCTTGCCATCGCCCACGTTACGTTACCTCTCCCGGCCAATCCAAGACATCCCTCGAGTAACCAACACAACAGAGAACCTGCTTCCACAGCTGTCGAGAGTATGAGCACCCAAAAAACAAGTGATCTCTTGTTTCAGGCGATATACTGCAAAACACACACACTTCCTCATGAATGATACCTATTCGAGCCAACCTAGCTCTAGTAGGAAGCCTATCTAATAATGTCATCCAATTTATCAATGCATGTTTAGGTACATGCAAAGAAAACCATACAAGTTTCTGCCATGCCACCTCATCCCTCACTTCACGAATTCTCTTCCAAATTTTCTGCATAGAATATACTTTTCCAGCTTGCAATAATGATGCAACAACCCTCCGCAGCTTCAAAAGTTTCCTAAACATCAAGCTAAAGTGCTACTTGCTCTCCAAATTCCAAAAATTCTGCTGCTTAATCACATACAATCGAATCCAGGCTATCCAAAGTGCTACTTGCTCTCCATATTCCAACGCTGCCTTGTTCTCCCCCTTCCAAAAAAACCTGCAATATAGTGATTCAATTTCATGCAACACAGCCTTTGGAAGGACCAACTGCACACACCAAAAATTCTCCATGCTAAAAAGCACAGCTCGAACAAGTTGTAGTCTCCCTACATAGCTCAAATGTCTTCTTGCCCATGTGCTTAGTCGTGCCTTAATTTTACTTATCAACACTACACAATCCTTCCTGCTAAGCTTCTTTGTTACTAGAGACAATCCCAAGTATCTCACAGGCAAAGCTTGTAACTTGAACTCCGTAGCTTGCTGAAGTTCTTCCTTCCTTTGAGCCAAAACACTTGAGACAAAAATCTCAGTCTTGAAAGCATTAAGCTCCAGATATGTTATAAAACATCTTTAAGACACACTTAACCCTCATCACAGAATCCAAACTTTCTTTGCAAAAAATTAACAGGTCATCTGCAAAGTATAAGTGTGTTAAACCAAGCTTTTCACAAGTCTACCTTTTAAACAGGTTTCTATCCATTTTCGAAATTGCAAAGGCAACTCCAAGGCTTCCAAAATAAGCACAAGAAACTTCCAATTTACAGAATCGAATGCTTTTCGCAAGTCTACCTTCAAGGCACACCTGGGAGATATACCTCTCCTACTATATCCCATCACAATTTCCTGAGTCAGCAATGTGTTGTCTACAATACTTCTGCCCTTCACAAATGTTGTTTGATTTTTGGCAATCATGTCAGAAAACAAGCAAGACAATCTAGCCACCAATATTTTAGTTATAGTCTTATATATATTGGAGAAATGACCGTTGAAGGAAAGGGTTTCTTAACCGATCAGCAACAATGTCTCAGGTTTGGCGCCAAAAATGGTTATAACAGATTGGATTTCTTTTCACTTCAATCTGTTAACCACCATGGCTATATAAAACACGTGAAGTGGTATTGGCTAAGCATTCTTTTTGCTTCAGCCTACATTTGTTTCCTCTCTCTTTCCTCTTCTTCTTAAAGCTTTAACTAAGCGTTCCTTTTCTCTGAAGTTTGGTTATGGCAGGTTGTGGTTACTGCATTGCTGTGCCGTGGTGATCTATCTCGGCAGTCACCGGAGCCGGCACAACATGGTATCAGAGCTTCTCGATCCGGCCACCGTTTCGCTGTTGTTTGCCTGAATCTTCATCGACCGATAGCTCTTTCTTTTTTGCTCTTTGGAGGAAAGAATGGCCACTGTTACAGCTTCAACAACCAACGAGCAATCTGATAATACTCAGATATTTGACGATTCTGAAACTCAGTTCTTTACGAATAAACAAATAAATGTTAAGTTGGATGAATACAATTTTATGCTGTGGAAACAACAAGTTATCTTGTTAATCAGAGGGCATGAGCTTGAGCGTTACCTCGATGAGTCCATACCACCTCTTTCCACGGTCATGACCAATGCAGATGGTGAATTGGTGGTTAATCCTGCATATCGGAGATACAAGAAACAAGATAGCTCTCTAGTTTCTTGGCTTCTTTCAACCATCAGTCCACCCATTCTACCATAATTAGTGAGAGCCGATACAAATGCTGCGATTTAGAGTGTTGTTAACAGATTATATTCCAAACTTTCAACCACCAAAGTCATGAATTTTCATTTTTGATTGAGAGCGCTGAAGGAAGGTACATCTACTATTACTGAGTACACAACCAATATCAAAGAAATTTGTGATTTGTTAACTGCAAATGGAAGTCCGGTTTTTGAAATAGAAAAGATAGCCACTGTTCTTAACGGTTTACCTTGTGAATATAAGTCCATTATTTCTGCCATAACTGTTAGTAGAGAGACGCATACATTTGAATCTGTAACATCAATGCTTAAGGATGTTGAGTCAAGGTTGTTAGATCCTCTACGAATACCAGTTGGTGTCAATTTGACTCGTTACAATGAAGGTAGATCGTATGACACAAGCAACAATGATAGATATGTTTCACGTGCTCGTGATCAGCGATATCAATCCGGAACTAAGTATCATGGTAGACCACGCTTCCAGTGTCAGATTTGTGGAAAGCTTGGCCACTTAGCAGATAGATGCTTGCACAGATTCAACAAAAACTTCAAAGGATCGGGGGTCTCTCAACCAAGGCAAAATGGGGATGAACAGATTGTCAGCACACAGGCTAATATGTGTACATATGTTGATACTTCTATAGAAGGTTATTATGACCCTTTTGTTGTTCCAAGTTCAGGACCGGAGGTTACTGCTGTTGAAGAAACCGTAGATACAGTACAGATCAATACCTTGATCGCCAAGGGAGTTCTTACTACCAAAGACAAGTGGTATCCCGATTCTGGAGCGACTCATCACGTTACTTGTGATCAACCTCAAGGGCAGCACCAGATCCCACATTACTCAGGTAAAGGTAAGGTGCATCTTGATGATGGTTCAATGTTGAATATATCACATATTAATAGATCGGTTGTTAACACAAATACTAGAAATTTAGTTCTCAATCAACTTCTTAGTGTTCCTCAGATAACAAGGAACTTGATGTCAGTCTCACGTTTTTCTCGTGATAATTCAATATTTTTTGAGTTTCATGGTGCTGCATGTTTTGTTAAGGATAACCTCACAAATAATGTTTTGATGGAGGGGCAACTAGAAGATGGTCTTTATTGTTTCAACCTGGGTCAAAGAAGGAATTCAACAAGCTCTAATATGCATTGCAACACTACTACTTCAAATGTTCAGGATACACCCGTCAATGACTCCAATCCATAAGCTAGCAATAAACATGCCAACTATTGGTTATGACATCAAAGGCTTGGTCACCCTGCGGCCAAAATTGTTAAGATGATTGTAAATACACCAGTAGATGAGACCAAGCTTTGTAATTCTTGTGAATTAGGGAAGTGTCACAAATTACCTTTTTTTTCTTCTTCTACTGTCTACAAAAGACCTTTTGAATTGGTTGAAGCAGATGTATGGGGTCCAGCACCTGTAAGATCTCTACATTGGCAATATTACGTGACATTTGTTGATTTGTATAGTAGAAATTGTTGGCTATTTCTTTTATGCAAAAAATCTGAAGTTCGTCTAGCTTTTAAAGCCTTTACTACAATTGTTAAGAATCAATTCAACACACCAATAATTGCATTACAAACAGATGGAGAAGGAGAATTTAAAGCACTTGAGTCTGAGCTAGTTACAATGGGAGTTCAGCATAGGGTAACCTCTCCGCACACTTTTCAAAAAAATGGAATCGTCTAAAGGAAACATCGACATATCATAGATACTGCCTTAACTTTGCTTGCACAAGCTCAGGTGCCACTTCAGTATTGGTCGTTTGCAGTTGTTAGTGTTGTATATTTGATAAACAGGCTACCTACACCATTATTAGATGGTTTGTCTCCACACCAGAAGTTTTATGACAAACAACCAGACTACAAGTTTTTCAGAGTTTTTGGATCTCAGTGTTTTCCTTGTCTTACTCCCTACAACACACACAAGTTTGATTTTTATTCCAATTCTTGTGTGTTTCTTGGTTATTCGCCACAACATAGAGGATATCAATGCATGGACTCTAATGGAAGAATCTTTATTTCTCTTAATGTTAGATTCAATGAAACAGTATTTCCTTTTGCTACAGGCAGTGTCTTTCAGAAACCAACAGTACGAGATACATCCTTTATGTCACCTACATTTCCATTATCACATGTGGACTCACTTGGTGTTCATCAGTCCATGCCATCACATCAACCATCCACTCAAAATGCTTCTATGATGCAACCAGTTGTTTCCGATGCTGAAAATTTAGCTTCAGTCAGTCTTATGCAATCATTTGCATTGTCAGATGGGACTTCAGTTCAGAATACGTCTCAATCTATACCCCACAAGACTACGGTTAATGAACCTATGACCAATTCATCATCTACTGATCATTTAGGAGGTGAATTAAATGGTAACGCTCATGTCCCTAATGCCTCAGACGAACATGGTGAATCAAGTAGTATTGTTCAAATTCCTGATGCCTCAGTAGAACAAATTCTAGTTACAAAGAATTCTCATTCCATGGTCACAAGGAGTAAGGTTGGAATTTTCAAACCAAAAATCTACACTATAGAGGCTTCACCAATACCTGAAAATGTTCATGTTACTCTTGCTCAACCCTATTGGCGTGAAGCTGTACACCAGGAGTATGATGTATTAATAAACAATGGTACTTGGGACTTAGTAAAGCTAACCTCTGATCGTAAGGAGATTGGTTGCAAATGGATTTTCCGAATCAAGTATAATTCAGATGGATCTGTGAGTCGCTATAAAGCGAGACTTGTTGTGAAGGGTTTTTCACAAGTACCGGGCTGTGATTTTGTTGAAACTTTTAGTCCGGTGGTGAAGTTCTTCACTATTAACATCTTGTTTTCTGTTGTTGTTTCTAATAATTGGTCGATTCGACAAGTTGATGTGAATAATGCGTTCTTAAAAGGGGATCTACAAGAAGACGTTTATATGCAGCAGCCAGATGGATTCATTCGATATGCTTCTGACGGTTCAAAACTTGTATGCAAGTTGAAGAGAGCTCTTTATGGCCTGAGACAGGCACCAAGGAATTGGTTTAGTAAGTTTAAAGAATTTCTTCTCGAGATTGGTTTCATTGCTTCCTATGCCGATCCTTCATTATTCACCTTTAAAAATGATTTGTCCTTAACCTACATTGTGGTATATATAGATGATATATTGTTGACAAGATCAAATCTTGATCATGTTAATCACGTGGTTACTTTACTACATGAGAAATTTTCTCTAAAAGATCTCGGATTGGTACACTACTTTCTAGGAATACAAGTTGTGCATACAAAAGAAGGTTTGTTTCTAAGCCAACAAAAATACATAGAAGAACTTCTAGCTAAGCATGATATGAGCACAACCAAACCAATCGAGACACTTATTGCTGTGTCTCCCAAGCTTAGCAAGGATGATGGATTGAATGTTGTTGATGCTCAACTTTATCAAAGTACAGTGGGTGCTCTATTATATGTCTGTCATACTCGACCGGACATATCTTTTGCCGTCAATAAAGTTGCTCAGTTTATGCAGACACCTAAGGATGCACATTGGTCAACCGTGAAAAGTATTCTGAGATATTTGCTTGGTACTGCAACTGCTGGTTTGTTGTTTGATGCGGTTACTAACAACAATAAAGTTCAAGTTTTTTCGGATGCTGATTGGACGGGGGACGTTGATGATCGTAGGTCCATCTCTGGTTATTATATATTCAGGGGGTCACATTTGCTTGCGTGGTGTCCTAAGAAGCAACGATCGGTGTCGAGATCAATAGCCGAGGCAGAATATAGAAGTCTCGCTGATGCTGCGTCTGAAGTCTTATGGATTAAAGCGGTGCTTGGTGATCTAGGCATCAATTGTGAAGAAGCTTTGAAGGTTTGGTGTGATAACACTAGCGCGGTGGCTATGGCCGCTAATCCAATTCTACACTCAAAAACCAAACATGTAGAACTGGTCTTGCATTTTGTTAGAGAATGGGTCATGGCTCGACAATTGGAAGTCAACTATGTTTTGGCTCAATCACAAGTGGCTGATGTTCTTACAAAACCATTGTCGTTCTCACGGTTTCAAGACTTACGCAAGCAATTGGGTGTCTGATCTTTAAAACAAGTTGAAGAAGATAGAAGAGCAGGGTGAATATCGAAGAAATGACCGTTGAAGGAAAGGATTTCTTAACCGATCAGCAACAATCTCTCTTGTTTGGCGCCAAAAATGGTTACAACAGATTGGTTTTCTTTTCACTTCAATCTGTTAACCATCATGTCTATATAAACCACATGAAGTGGTACTGGCTAAGCATTCTTTTTGCTTCAGCCTACATTTGTTTCCTCCCTCTTTTCTCTTCTTCTTAAAGCTTTAACTAAGCGTTATTTTTCTCTATAGTTTGGTTATGGCAGTTTGTGGTTACTGCATTGTTGTACCATGATGATCTATCTCGGCAGTCACCGGGCCGGCACAACACCACTGAACAACAAGAAATTGACCAAAAATCCTTGGCCAAAGAAGCATTCAAAACCTTGGGAACCAAGGCAATTGTTGTGGCATTAAAAGATGAGAACAATTCAGAAGAAAAAAAAGAAATGCTTGATGGCAGTAATGAAATCGTCCTTAATAATTGCCCAAGAAGCCTAAAAAAAGCCAGTAGTATATCCATCTAGCCTTAGAGTCTTATCCCTTCCTTGACTAAAAACCACACCATTGATCTCATCGACTGAGACATCTTGAACCAAAGCATCAAGCCCTGAAGAATTAAAATTAACAAGCTCCTTGAGAATTTGCTTATTGCCTCCTATGACATCAATATCCTCAGAACCAATCTGCTTAGTAAAGAACTTGATAAACTCCTCAAAAATACCCTCAAAATTCTCTAATCGATCCCCATTTTTATTATATAAAACTAAAATCGTATTACGCTTCTTTTTAAGTGTAACAACAGCATGAAAGAACCTAGTATTTTGATCTCCCTCCTGTATCAAACTAACGCGAGCCTTCTTCTTGTTAAACATCATTTCTTCTCGCTCTATACTAGCTAATTCCAACTGAAATTGTTTCTCAACTTTCAGATCAGTTCTAGAACCAAGATTCACCAACTTTTGATCCTCCAACCTCTTTCTTAAATCCCTGACTTGCTCAGATATATTTACATAATGCACGTCATTTAATTCTCGCAAGCACCTCTTAAGCCTCTTCAACTTATAGAAGAGAACCTCCATAGGCAACCCTCTTACTGGTACTTTTCAAGACTCTCCAACCACCCTAAGAAAATCAGGATGATGTATCCAGAAGTTAAAGAATCTAAATGGCTTAGGCCTATTTACACAAGCCTCTTCATATTCCCAAACAACCCCTAGGCAGTGATCAGATACACTAGGAGCCAAAAACTCAACAATTGACTCAGAAAGGGCGATATCCCAAGTAGAATTTACCAAAACACAATCCAACTTACGTGCCAAGTAGCCACTCTCCTGCTTATTCGATCATGTAAAGAGTGGACCAGAAAAATAATAATCCGCTAAGCCACAGTCACTCATACAATCACGAAAATCCAGCATGTCTGAAGTAACCACAGGCCCTAAAGCCTCCAAACTCGAACTCTCATCAGCATATACTGTAACATTAAAGTCACCTTCAACCAATCAGGGTTCTGACGCAAAACAAATTTACTTAAGATGATCTCACAACTCCCTTCTCCTCACAGCATCATTGCTTCCATATATTACTAAAATACACATTACCCTACCACCCAAGCATCCCTTGATAGTAATGCTTTGATCAGCCACTGAAAGAACCGAAAAATTCAACTCTTTCTTCCACATCACCCAAATACATCCAACTAAACTACTGCTATAATTAACATTATAACTCCAAACATCAACAAACCTAGCAAGCACATCAGCAGCATTGCACTGCCTCACTCTAGTTTTAAAAAGACAAACAATATCATCATCAAGCTGTGTAATACGTTGCATGATCAACCTTTGCTTCTGAGGGCTATTAAACCCTTTAACATTCCAAAAAATAACAGTCATATAAATGAAGGTGGACCAGCATCACTCACGACCCTATCTAGGGCATCCTTTTTCTTAGACCGCAACTCCTGCAAAAGGTTTGCATCGCCTTGAGCAGCAGCTCTAGGCTTCCTCACTTCTTCAACCACTAGAGCAACTCTAGTGCCAATAACATCAACCCTTCCAGCACACCCCCTCCCTCGCTTCTTAACCATGAAAACATCGGAGACTCCTCACTACACTCTCCCAACTCAAAAGAAGAGGTAGAACAATTTACTACCCAATTTTTATTGGAACCACCATACAAGCACTATCTAGGGCATCCTTCTTTATAATCTGCCCACCAGCAACAAGACTAGTCTCTTCCATACCATCAGACAACTCCTTTACAATTGTACCAATATCCTGTTCCCCAAACACCTCCTCCACCACTCTAGAAGAGATACTTTCTTGTCCAACAATCACTTCCTTATCCCTGCTCTCTCCTTATGAGTAATAGGGCAGAATTTTGTTAAGTGACCAAAAATCTTGAACTTATCATAGCTAGATGACATCTGTTGGGGGTTTGCACGCGCTTAAATATAATTGTGATTTTGCATGCAAGAGTGTGCAAGTATACACATCGAACAAGTAATAAAGTGTGTGAGTGAGATTGTTCCCACGAGGATTGGGTAGGTTAATTCAAAAATAGTTACCATACACAAAAGATAAAATAGTCTTTTGCAAAGTCATATGCTAAAGCAAATCTGCAAGTGTCACAAAAAATGCTTTAGCAAAATGGAACTGTCATCAACGGTGTTGGAGCAAAATAAAGGATGTCACGAAAATAAAGTAGCAATAAATAGATATTGGAGAAATAAATAAAGCTACACAAACACAACACTGAAAAAGATATTCAAGCTTAAGACAGGCTAGGCTTGCTATGGCATGACTTAACTGCTCTCCTAGATGTTACTGTTCCCAAGGTTTACTAGTGCTCGATAGAGTTTACTGAAAATGCTTCCACTATCCCTAGTTAGAGGCCTAACATTGGAAAATACTAAGGCATTACCTCTCGGTCTCAATCCTAACGCTTCTAATGTTGATGAAGTACTACCCCTTTTAGTCGTTGAAACTCTACCTTATCCCTAAGGCAAGTTAGGATTCCGCTCCCGCGGCAACCCCATTGTTCAAGATGGTCTAGCTTTACATATTCCTAGATCTAAGCTTCCCAAACCTCTTGATCTATGGCTACCTCCCGGTGCTCTTACAAACCAAGGTTTAGAGTAAAAAGTGTTAGCATGCTTGAACAAAACACTTAATAAACTGAAAATAGTAAAACATCCATTAAAAATAAATTAAAACCATCCAAAACAAGTCTTAGTCATACTAGTTTAGTTCATGGCTAGGTAAGAAAAACTAATCAACTTACGTCCTTTGAAATACATATTCATCGAATTAGAAAAGAGGTAAAAAAAGTGAAGAGGAAGAAAGTCTCAAACGCTTGTACCGTGACACTTCCTAGCTTGTCGCTCCTCCCGAAGTCGCGCAAATCCCTTGCTTGAAGCTCTCCAACAATGGTGGCTTGGCTAAAGGTTGAAGATAACCGAAAGTGGCCTCCTTTCTTCTTTCTTCTCCCTCTTGCTTTCTTAAAGCTCGCTCCTTTTGGCTCCTTAGCTATTGATTTTCTCTTTTTCTTGCTCTAAAACATCTGGCTTGGCTCTAGCTCTCCTTTTGTTGTTGAAGGAGGCTTGGCTTTTATAGGAGGCTTCTAGGGTTTGGTGCCCTAAAGGTGCCAAGGGAATATCCCCTGATATTTGCTGCAGTAGGTGGCAGGAATATCTGATCTGCAGGGGACTATGGCAGGTCTACAAAGGGTGGTGCAACGTCTGCAGAAAAGTGTGGCAGGGTGCAGGGGCGGTGCGATATCTGCAGGTTTGTAGAGGAGGGACAGTTGGCCTGGAAAACACGTGGAGACAGTGGGCTGCAGGTGTGTCCTTTTCTTCCGTTCTGTTTTGTCTGCCCATAATGCTGTAGCATCCTTGAAGTCCGATCCAATACTTAAGAAATATGCTACGACATCTCTTCCACTCTTTCAACTTTGCTTCAGCATCTGCACAACATAACCAACAACATACCCTTGAAAGCAGTATCTTTTAAAAATAAAATAAAATAAAATAAAAACATAAACTAAATGCAAATGCACATGAAATGCAATTAAATGCAATGCAAATGATCTTGAAATCAAACAAAACCTTAAGAAAATGTGTAGAAAATATACGCTTTTTAGAGCGTTAACAACATCCAAGGCACCCGAATCGCAACCATAACCACCGATTGATCCTTCATCTGAACAAGAATCTCTCGCGGCAATTTCGCACCAACATCAATTTCAACACACACCTTGGCAAATTCTAATCTCTCCTTCGAAGCTGTAACATAATCTATGTGCAAAGAAACCCCCCAAACACTAGCTATGCAACTAATTCCCCTACGAGAATACAACTCAAGTGGAATGTTATATAGCTGAACCCATATTGGCATCTTCGAGAGATCAAAATTTAGCTTTTGAAGATTAGGCTCCCATTTCCTAAGAATCAAAGGCTCATGCTGTATGTGCCAAGGACCATGATCAAGAACCCAGTCCCTTACACTAGCATCCGAAAAGGAAAACACATAGAGATTAGACCCCGCAAGACTCACCTTGGCCAACGAATCCTTGCCCTAGAGCGTGGAAACAATCTTCTGCAGGGCATTAAAATTAGGATCCCTACCGATTAACTGGTCAACAAGAGCGAACCTCCATTCAGATATCCCTTCTTTAAAAACTTTCGGCGCCGGCTTAACAATACCAGAATTCTCAGCAGAAAAGAACTCCAAAGATTGATCATTCCCCCACCAAAAGACTTCCTCCAGTCTATCACCATACATGCAACCATAACCAACTACAAATCACAAGAATCAAGCAGTTAACTGTCGCCAAAAACCCAGAAAAACCCAGAAAGAGCAAGAAACAAGCAAGAACCCTCTAAACACCATTAATCAATTATTTTATTAGATTTTGATTAATTAATTCTCGATCTTATATTATATCAATTAAATTAAATAATCGATTAATCAATTAATTAAAATATTTAATACTAGAGAAGTTTTTTTAATTTTTTTATTAAAATATAAATATAAAATACGATAATATGATAAATTTAATAATTGTTCGGTTGTGATAAAAATATAAAAATAGCTAGAAAATTAAAAATTAAAATTCATATCTATTAGTACTACTCAGACCCAAAACTTTAAATAAAAAATTAGAAAAATATTAAAATTATTAGATTATAAGATATTATAATACCTTTTTTTAAAAGAAAATATAAATATGGGTTAATCAATTTTGCTTAGAACTATAATCCTAATCAATTAAAATAATTTATTTTATGTGAATAATTACTCAGCCAGAACAAACCCATTTGTTTTCACTAGTATCAAACTTTATTGTTTGGGAAAAATAAAAAGTTTTACAGTAGCCTTCCATGGAATAGACTAGGGGTGATAATGAGCTTGACTAGCTCGCGAATTATTCAAATTCGGTTCAGTCAAAGTTTGGTTCGAGTGAGCTTGATCCGGGTTCAGTTCGGTTCGAGACCATAACGAGCTAAGTTGAGCCTACTCGAGCTCATGAACAAACTCGGAATAATTATATTATATATGCTAAATATATTTTAAAAATAATCTCTTTAGAAAAAGAAAAGTAATAAAATAAAATAAGAGAAATTCACTAAAAATAAATTAACTAAAATAAATTAACTATTTATTTCTTTTCTCAATATTGAACTTCTTTTCGTTGTTGGTTATGAAAAGAGTTTTAACGAGATCCTATTTATAGAAAATATAACAAAATTATCTATTTTAAGTTGAGCCGAGCCGAGCCTAACGGACCTGAGCCGAGTATTATAATATTATTTTTGAACTGAACCCGAACCTAAAATTCTGAGATCGTCGAGCCTTGAGCCCAAGTCGAATCCATAACATTGTTTTCGAGCGGAGCCGAACCAGACCAGGCTCGGGTTCGACTCAACTCGTTATCACCCTAGAATAGACCACTCGAATGCATAATTGACGTACGGGACATGTTGGGTATCAAACTTTTCCTCACATGTGATTGCTTAAAGAATGGACCCTGGGGTGTTTAATTACAAAAATAAAAAAAATGATATATTTTTTGTTTTCCTAGTTTTTTTAAGTTTTGATGATAAAGTTATTCAAACTATAGTTTGAGTGAAAAAGTCATATTTGAGAAAAAATTAGAATTTATAGTTTCTTTAAATATCGAGTTAGAGAGTAAATTCGACTTAAAAGTCGCGTTTGGAAGTGTCAAAGCTGAGTATTTAGTGAAATTTCTCTAAATGTTGGGTAAAGAATTTCTGTCCAACGGAGTTTAAGACTTTGTTTTAATTTATTCGAATTGACTTACGTTGTCAAGGACGAAATTGATCAAGCAGTGATAAGGTTAAAAACCTAATAAACTTTTAAATTTAAAAAAATAGGAGAAACAACTTTATTTATTAATATTTAAATTAAAAAAAAACTTAAAATTTAATTGTATTAAAATTCTGGGAGGCGCAACAATCTCTCCCAATATATTAATGGTTATGGGTGTTCAAAATTACTTAACTTTGTTGATCTGACCCGATGATCTAAAATAAAAATATTAGATAATTTTCAAAAAAAATTACTTGTCCAAGTCGTATACTTGAGCCAGGAGTAACAAACAAGGTTTGGTTCGGTTTTTCTTAATTATCGGGTACCCGACCCAACTGATATTTTTAATATATTTTTTATTTTAAATTTCTTAATATTCATACATAAAATTAAATTTAAATCTCTAAATTAGTTTTATGTTTGGATTATATATTTTTAAATTTTAAAATTTTAAATATAATTTCATTAATTTATTAATATCAAAAAAATATTAATGTTTTTAATGTCTTCTGACGATAAACTTTAGTATATATAAGTAATCTAAAACTTATTTTAAATAACTATTTTCTGATATTTAATTATATATTATAAAATTTTAAATTTTATGTTCAGTGATTTTCTTTTAATTTTTAAAATTTAAAAAATAAAAAAAATATGAGTCAAGTACCCTTTACTCAATTAGACAAGTACTCAGATTTTATAGGTATTTAATTTAAATGGGCTGAGACACGTGCCTATAAATAAATACATGAAGAAATCGAGTATTCTATAATGAGTACTCTTGTTAATTACGAACAAAAACTTTTTATCCCCTAATCATGTTTACTCTCATGCGTCACTTTAAAAAATCTTTTAAAATTAAACTCTAATCATAGTCCTAATTTCTATATCTTAAATCTTAAACCCTAAAAAATACACTATAGTCCTAATTTCCTAAACTCTAACTATGATCCCTAATATTGAACCATAAACCCTAAAAATATATTATACCCTTAATTTCTTAAACTCTACCTACAATACTTAATCTTGAATCAATCTTAAATTCACTATTTTAAAGTGAGGATATTGAAGGAGGCATAATAAAGAGACAAACAATTTGTATCTATTAATAATTTTGTCCTTGAGTGTCGTATATCTCATTTTATTGTATAAATCTCTCGATAAGAATTTTTTTATATATAAAATATCTAATTTAAAATAAAACAATAATAAATTATTTATCAATTAGATCAATCGAATCAATAATTTTAATACCCACCGAAGAAGCAAATAACAAAGTCATTAAAACTACAACAACCAGTAGATTAAAAAATGAAAACGACATAATCTACTATTGTTAATCTATTAAAAGCAACACCGATAGGTCTTACAAAAGGAAAAATTATATTATAAATTATTTTTATTATATCATTTATAAAATTAATAAATTAAATATATTTATTTAATTATATTTTTATATTATTTTTTATTAAATAAATCTTCACTAATATTACTACAAAACATGTATCCAAATAATACAATCAAAATCATAAAACCTGACAGCTGGTGGCTATAAAAGATCAGGATAAACAATTATTGTCCGGTCAAACCCCAATATGGTAATACTTAGGGATGACTTAGGGATTGAATAAGATATTTATCTTTCTAAAAATTTAAAATTTATATATTATAAAAATAAAATTTTTATATATTTTTATCTTCATTAAAGTTAAGATTTTTTTGAACAAGTTAATATTGATTACAGTAATATTTGTTTTAGAATATAATCTTCATCATTTGATCAATCACTCTAATCAAATACACAATGATCCAGTTTGTTTGCATATAATCTTCATCATTTGATCAATCACTCTAATCAAATACACAATGATCCAGTTTGTTTGCATTTTGCTAGCGATAAAATGGACAATAAGGATCCGATTACATAATAAAAGACGTTTTAAGTTTTATATATTTTTTTATATTGTTGAATAAGTGAAATAAATAATTAACAATAAAATATATAAAAATTAATACTTAAAAATTAAGAAATTAATTTTAGTCATTTATTTTTCTCATACAACGATAAAACTTAAAAACTTTTTCATTCGTGTATAATAATTTTTTTATAAATATATATTTTAAGATTTGTGAATATAAGATGTATTTGATTCCCGAGAAAATGATTATCGAGAATGATAATCTTTTTTCAGACTTTCTTTCTTGTATTTAATTTGAGAGTATTTCCATTAAGATATAAATTTTTTTATTGTGATTATTTGTCTCTCAAATGAAGAGAATATTATTTCTCTTATTGTCTTAGGTATTAATTTTTTTATATATATTTTAAAAAATATTAACCTTAAGATAATGAATTATATGCTTGATCTTTAATTAGAAGAATAATTATTTATAATTTAAATTTATTAAATATCTTTATTTGATATTAGTTTAATATTATAAAAAGTGTTACATATATCTAAATAAGTTTATTATATTTAATATTTTTATTAATATTATATTTATGATATTTTTAGGGTTATAGGATGGGATTTTTTGTCTGAGTGAATAATTTAAGAGTGGGTATTATTAATTTTATTATTTGATTTATAAAATATATTTAATCTTAAAAAATATTATATTTAATTTATTTTTATTACATTTTTACTATTTTTAAATTTATTTTAATTTATTTGACATTTTTTAAAGTAATAAAAAATAAGCATATTAAACATTTAGCATTTTACAATTAAAAATAAAATAAAATAATGGTATATAAATATAAAATTATATTTTAAAATATTTATTATATTAATTATAAGATAAGTCTACTACGTGCGTCGTGTACTGTTGAATACCACTAACGCTAAACATTATTGAACACTATTGATTAATTAATAAAGATTAAAAATTTTAATGACTAAAATTGTAATTATAATTATTTTTAAAGAATAAAAAATAAATTTAGAATAAACTACATAAATGGTCACTAAACTCTTACAACTAATTTTTTAGTATCAAACAATCTCCAAGAATTATTTTTTTAGTATCAAATGCGATGCAGTAAAGCAATCAACTCCCCCCTTTTAATATTTTTGTTCATTTCATAACTTTAGGATCATAATTAAAAAACTATTTACTATGAATCAAAATCAACAAAAATCTAATTTAACAGGTGCTAAGTTGCACCGATACGGATACGGATAGGGGTACGGAGACGGGGATGGAAACGGAAAATGATAATTTTTAAGATTATAAGATACGAGTACGATAAGGGTACGAAAAATATAATATTATATATATCATTAAAATTTATAATATAATAAGGATTAAAATTATAATTATAGTAATTTAAATTAATTTCTAATATTTTTAAAATTATTTTCTAGCACTTAGATTAAAATATTACTAAAATTAAATGACTAAATTAAATGAAAAATTAAAATTATTTTTTAAGTCATATTTTATGATTTAAACCTTATTTAAAATATTTTTTAATCAAGTTTATAAAATTCGGATCGAATTTTTATATAAATTTAATTGTATATATATATATATAATATTATGTAAAATTGACAAACTTTTAAGCTTTAGTTGATTTTAAGATTTAATTTATTCATTTACAAGAATATGACAATATAAAATAAATTCATATATATAATCATAAAAAATTATTAAATTTCTTAATAAATTAAAAAATCTAATTGTTTATACATTTATTTACAAATTGTATATATATATATTTAATCGTTTAACTAGTATAATAATTAAAAAATAAAATATTAAACATTCATCATATTTAATAAGTTTAAAACTTTTTATAAAAAATTTAAGGATCAAATTGAGTCAAATTAATAGTTTGGGGGTTCAATTAAAGTATTTAAGGACCAAATTGAATACAAAACTAAATTTATAACACTTTCAAAATCCCTAAACAATTCAAACCCTATATTATAAGATATGCAATAATAAAAATTTAAAACCCCTGTTCTTTCTTCTTCTCCTTCCTTCACCCCTGCTCTGTTTTGTTTCAAATGTTCAGAGAAAGCTTCAGACTTCAGGTGACCAAAAACATCTCCGGATACATCCCTGATAAGTATTAATCGTACCTGATGAGTGTTGATCGTATCTGATAAACGTTGACCGTACCCGAGATATCCCTCATTCGTCCCCGCACCTTCCATGTCCCGAAAAGGAATCGGGGACGCGAGACACTCTTATAGTGCCATCCTCGGGCTTCCCTAAACAGGTGTAATAACCCATTTATGGGGACCCATTTTATTATTAAAATACCAGACCCAATAAAAAATATTACAACCCAAATTGAAAACCCATATCCAATACAAAGCTCAATTCCCTTATCCAATTACACATAACCCAAAATCATATGATAACCCTAGTTACAACCAAACTAAACCTTAACCAACCTCAACTGTCGCCTCTTCAACATCCATAACAGCTGGCCGTGCGTTGCCGCCACGCGCGACTGTTCGAATCGCGTATTTTTTTTATCTACCTCTTTTCTATGCCTCCTTTCATGTCTATTTCAAATTAGAGGGTTTAGGGTTTAAGGTTAGAGGTTGTGGTTAGGGTTTAGAAAATTAGAGGTAGGGTACGTATTTTTTAGGGAGTAGGGTTTAGGGTCTAGGATATAAAAAATATGGTTTGGGGTCGAAAATTCAATTTTTTTAACATTTTTAAAAGAGACATGAAAGGATGCACCATAAAGAGGCATGAAAGGATGCACCATAAAAAGGCAGATGATTTTTACCTATGAAAAAGCATAGTATTAAAATGCGGCCGCATCGTAATGTTTTTCAAGGTCACCGCGATGCATTTTAAGCCAAACGCAATGAAAGAACCTGTAATCACCATTTTTGTTTGGGTCTAACTTATCTTTTATGTTTAAAATAAAGGGTTTTAATTAATATTTAATGGGCATATAATGTGTGAAAAAAAAAAGAAAAGGAAAAAAAAGAAAAAATATATAAATATAATTACATGTGTTATTGCATGCTATCATTGTGTGTTTGTTAGTGTCACCGTTTGGGTACATATGTAGTAAGCATAATATATTGCATGTGTCATTTAATTAGATCATGTGTGTATATTCATGTTTTGTTTTCTACGTGTATAATATATGTTTTTGTTATGTGTGTAATCTATGTTTCTATCATGTGTGTTGACATTCAAGTATCAGTACTATTATCATGTTGCATGTATTATTTATATTTTGAGTAAAAATACAATTGTTGCTTATGTGTAAATCGATTATCGCTTTTCTGTTGTCATCAATTTTGCATGCCTTAGTTTTTATGTTTTAATATATTGCATGATAATTAATTATTGTTTAATAAATTATTATTATTATACATATGTTATTAAAAAGTCTATTAAAAATAAATAAATGCCCAAACTTAATTTAAAGTCCATATCCATTTATATTACAAATCCATTAAATAAATTAAATTTACATGCCCAAATAATAATACTTCAAGCCCAATTCGAGCAGCCCATCCAAGTCAAACAGCCCCAAAACCTGGATACGGCAAATCCAAGTCAAAGACATCTAATCCCAGAAAATCGGGCAAAAGTATGGCAGCCATCAGAAAGCTAGACTTAGAGGGAGCCATGGTTGTACGAAAACAAATTAAAAAAATCAAAAGATGGACAGAGAGGATTGATATAAGAAAGAGTTCGGTTTCCTCAAAGAAAAGGGGGAATAAAGAGAGTGTTTTGGTTTTACCGGTAGAAGAGTCTCCCATATAATTTTCTTTCAGATTTGTAACCTAGAAAAAGTTTTCAAAATCAATGAAAATTTAGAGTTATTTATTTATATATATATATCATATATTATATCTTTGTCATATATTATAGATACGTATTATTCATTTACCATATTATTTATATACTGTTATTTTATTTTATATAATATATTCTATACATAATCAGGCTTATATTTATATATTATTCTTATATATTATATATAAATATATTATTTTATTTTGTTTTTTTACGTTATTTATAATTTTATTTGGTTTAATATTTCATTTATGATAAATATTATATTTTAAGGTATCACGTGAATATGGTAAATAAATAATCTGGGTATCTTTTCATATATAAATTAATATGTGTATGTCATGTTTCTTTTATAGTATAATTGTAAATTACATATATCTAATTTTTTATGTTTGTTTCCTAATGTTCCTTTTTTACTTACTTTTTACAGTGACAATTTTTGGAGAGGTTATTAGGTTAACCCTGTCCACCACGTCATCCATGATCCAAGCAATCAGGACCATTGATCTTTAAATAACCACTTAATAAACTACCCACCATTAAATACATGTTGGAAAGAGATGATGATTCACTTAAAAAAATTAAGATCAACGATCTTGATTAATTAGGACCATAAATGACGTGATGAATAAGGTTCACCTAATAATTTTTCCAATCTTTGATACAATTATTTCTGATTTACATGTTGTTTCATTTACATATGGACAAATATTTTATTTGTATGTTTTATTTCACGTGCATTACTTGCTTGCCATTCATTATGCCATATTATAAAGCATATATTGATTACATCTTTTCATGAGAATTTATTTACCATATAAAATGGAGCTTGGTTGCCTTTTAGAATTTGTTTTACATCATGGTATGCATTTCATGCTTATCTTTTAATGTTCCAATATTTTTGTATTTCGGATTCATTCATTTGTTTTTTATTTATATATTAAATTATCTTTGTTGGTCATGCATATATTTTGATGTTCATGCGACCCTTTATCATATTTTCAAATGAATTAAAAACAAAGGAAGGATATTTATTAATTTTGATATTCGTGTTATAATTGTCTGGATTATCGAAGATTAATCGAATATTCGAATTAATTCTTACCGTCTCTAGGTAAATAAAATTTTAAATCGACAATATCATGACATCATTCTTTTATTTTGCATCATGCATAAAGGTGACGTACGGAATCCGAATCCAGCTAAATCAATCAAATTCTGGACACAAGCAAAAGTATGAAACTAACCCTTAATTGCTAGCCATTTTCATCAGTTATTGAACCATTTCAGAAAATCTCAGCATAAGACCACCAAGAAAGAAAGTAGTATTTATAATGAAGAATTATAGATTGATGTTAGAAATTAAGAAAGTGAGTCCTAGTTAGAGACATTACTTCTTGAGTGAATGAGATGAGGGCCAGTAACAAAAATAAATAAAATGCAAAATAACAAGAAAATCATATGAAGAGAAATTATAATTTAAAAGAAACTGAAGGCCAAAATTCTAACTACAAGTTATGTGACACAATTCAACAAAACTATTCATAATGAATGTTATAAATTATAGCAGAAAAATAAAACCTGAAACAAAAGAAATGAAAACCTCAAGGGCCATGTTGAAACTTAAAATTTAATCATAAATCTAGAAATACAACTCACCTCATTGTAGATTTTAATATATGACACACGGAGTAACAATAAATGCAATTGCTACTGCACAAGATGAAGCACAAATAAACCATAAGATTACACTGAAAAAAAAGAGAGTAGATGTTACAGATTTATCTAACAAGTTTATTTGAAAAACCATAGAAAACATCAAAGGACTAACCAAATAAAAGGTTTAGGTTCAATGTGACCTTCAAATCCTCAAAGTGTTAAGTATTTAGTGACAAACATGGATTCATAAAACAATCATACATACTTGCCAACAAATGTTACAGATATGGAAAAATAAACTAGATCACTGTTTCGAGCTTACTAGAGATTAGAGTGTGCCCGCTGTCCTGTGCCATACTGCCATTTACAATAATAGTTCAATCTAATATTAAATCGATCATAACGAAATATTAAACCGTATACACCTTAAAGTAATAGAACAACAAACATAAGCACAATACATGTTCATTCCAGGTTGTTCTTTGACACCATATAAATGTCATCCCATCAGTCATAAGGAAATATGAATTAAATGTACCTTAACATGATATACAATAAAAGATAATTATAGCGCAACTATTTATCCAGGTTGTTTGACAATATATAACCCACATTTACTGAGCAAGGTTAGAATTCAAAGAACATAACTTGGTATACTTCAAATAAAATCAAAATGGTACCAAAATCAATAATTTGTGAAAAAAATGTATCCTGATTAATATTTTTAATATACCACAAATATCAAGATCAACAATATAAAATAAATAATAATTAAGATTATATTCTGGTATAGAACCATTGAGATACAAGTTAAAAAACAGTAAAGTCTAGATAAATCTAAAAACAAAATGAAGCATTTCAGGTTCAGAGCAGGTAAATTAGAAAAGAAGTTATGAATTTGCAGTTAGGATCTAGATATAGAGAGATGGGGGAATATAAACAATGTTGTCTTGTAATATATTATTTTTGAATCTTTCCTTAAAAATATAGCTAGTAGAACAAACATTTCCCATAAAAAAGACAACCAAAAATAATGATTCAAGTTTATTTACCAAGCTGAAACTGAATAGATGGCATTCCATCAATTCTCCTCTCTTGAAGCATCATGGTTAGCACAAACTGAAATGCCTTCAACCTCCGATAAGGCCTCGATCAATGTGGGTTAAAGGTTCGAGCAGTGAAAAATAGTTTGTTGGAGCATAAAGAGTTTGAAGGTGGTATAAACTCCACAAAACGGCAACCACGATGGCCGGATTCTAACAAAAAAACACAACTGAAACCCTAAGTTCGTCTAACCTTTAAACTCGGTTTTTAGACGATGGGAGAGACAATTTGGCGATTGAGTAAAGGCCTTTTATTCGGGGAAATGGGACAATTTCAGTGGTGATGGCGGTTTGCGACACGGTGCCATGGTGAAAGAGATCGGATATGGGGCTAGGGTAAAGGGAAGAAGATGAAGAAAAGGTCAGGGGAAGGAGGAAGAGAATTCCCGAATTTTTGGGATGGTTCTCATTAAAAATAAAAGGTATATGATGAAATAAACACGTGGTATATATTATTATTATTTAAAAGAAAAGCCTGACTTAAATTATATATGAAGCAAATGTAACATTAAGATCTACCTAGCTTAGTTGGCTTTGTATTAGGTTAAACAACATGAGGGCTATAGGTTTGAAACTCTACAAATTCAGTTTTATAATTCATTTCTTTTTTTCTTTTTATCAAAAAAAGTCATTAAAAAGTTAGGTTTTTGTGGCGTTTGTACAAAAACGTCACTAAAAGGTTAAGTTTTTGCAACATTTGTCAGAAAACGTCACTAAAAGGTAAGGCTTTTGCGGCGCTTGTCAAAAAATGTCACCAAAAGATTAGGCTTCTGCAGCGTTTGTCAAAAAATGCCACTAAATTAGGCTTCTGCGGCGTTCGTCAAAAAACGCCACTAAAAGGTTAGGCTTCTGCGGCGTTTGTACAAAAACGCCACTAAAAGGTTAAGTTGTTGCAGCGTTTGTCAAGAAACGCCACTAAGAAACACTTTTTCCGGCGTTTATGATAAAACGTCACTGTATGAGACATCTATTGTGACATTTACACTAAAAACGCCGCTAAAAATGTCGCTAAAAAACTGTTTTGGTGTAGTGAAGGGGAGTGTTATGAATATATTTATTTATGGTGGAATTAGGTTTTCAACTTATGCCTATAAATATAGACTTTTGGTCAAAGCTTTGTATATAACCCGAATATAATAAAATCTCTCTTTTGTATCTCATCTTTGTTCTCCTATTTATTCTTGTTATTTACTTTATTCACAACAATTTGTAAAATAAATATATAATTATTATTATTTGATAATAATAAAAAAAATCACAATCAATTATTTAAATTTTAAAACTAAAGCACTAACGATAAAATTTTAATCATAATAATTCGATTATTCAAATAAGCATACATACACACAAAAAAAGTTTAGAAATTCTGGAACCACTCTGAGATTAACACTTCATGCTTTATTTTCCTGGATCTGCGACTGCGAGTGTGCATCCCCACGGCCTCTAGCAACTCCGATTGCTCCCTTTGTATACACAGTGCTCTCCTATTTTAGCCTGGTTTTGTGTCGTAACGCAGCCGCTATAAGGCGTACCTGATCTCCCACAGTTCACAGCTGGTTTATTAGGATTGCCAACTCCCGCAGTCACAGAGTTAGCACCTGCGAGGATTCTACCGCTATGTGAATCCATCAAGAACTCCAAGTCGTCTTCATCGGCGATGATCGAGGTGCTGATGTTGGTTTCAACCGACACGGCTCGACCCGAATGGCAGAATACTACCAGCACCAGCACCAGCACTGTAATTGCGAGCGAGACGATGCTTTTCTTCATACGGGAACCCATAATTTAACTCTATTCTAAGGGTCGGTCGATGGCACTGCTTAAATAAGCTCAGATTTTAGTGCCATGGAATCTTTGAAAGATGGAGTTTTGGTTTTTCTACGACCCATGTGAAAGAGAAAATATGAAGTGATCCGATTCACTACGTTATTTATATCTCATCTAATAAAATTTATTTATTTAATAATATATAAAAATATAAAAAATAATTTTATTAAAAAAATAAAGATTTTTTTAAAAAAATAAAAAATAAATTTATTATTAAATAAGATTAAAAATAACATAATAAATCAAACTTATTTCAACAAGATTCAATTATTTCTCCCAAGTCAATGCCCACAAACCTTTTTATTCAATAATTGAACCATTTTTATTTATTTTTTATTACAATGGGGTTGGGATGTCTTTATCAATGATTTGAATATTAGATCCATAGAATCTTAACCATTATTTTAAAGGGATGATGGTGGTCACATTCAATTAAAATATTTATATCTAAATTTTGGAGAGTCAAAGTATATCATTATATTAATATTTTTTATTTATAAAAAATTAAATACAAAACCTAGAGGGTGAAAAATTATATCACGAGTAAGTTTCATCACATTATTCATGGATCAACAACTAAAAATCATTTATCTTAATATTTTTTTCATGTCATATCTTTTAAGTGAATGTTCACTCATATTTATTGATAATTTATTTTAAAAACAATTTTTTCAAGTGAAGATTCTCTTAAAAATATGATATGAAAAAACTGATGAGATAAATGACTTTTAGTGGTTGGTCTTATAAACACATTGTAAAATTTACTTATAATATAATTTCTCCTAAAAATAGATTTTACACGTAAATTACTAGAATCCTGGTAATTTAATTAAGTTTTAAATTAACTTGTATCGAATCAAGCCATGTACGTGAAAAAAATCAATTTTACTTATAAAAAAGATCATCATAAATATAATTATATATTTATAAAAATTAAATTATAATAAAACATAGTAAATGAATGTTAAAATTGTAATTTAACTCCTAAAAGCAATTTTTCAACCGTAAAAGCTAAATCACTTTTCAAACGTAGTTTTTTCTCCAAAAGTAAACTATTTTGGATTACTTTTGCGTTATAAATCAACTTTTGACCCAAAATCTGGTTTAGAACGTAATACGAAACGCAACCTTAGTTTTTATTGGCTTAACTTAGTAATGGATGCCTAAAGTATCCATTTTTTTCTGAAATACGTGCCTAATATATTTTTTGACTGAAACAAATGCCAAAAGTTTTATTCCGTTAGTGTTTTAAGGTAACACCGTTAAAAAAATTGTTTAATTTATAAATAAGTACATAAACTACACATTTTTTTCTAAAATAGATGCTTAAAGTATTTTTGATTGAAATAAGTGCTTAATTTTTTTCATTCTTTGGATGATATTTAATATCCAAAATCTAACTTTTATTTCTTACATCTAATAAAATAATGATTTTTACTCTAAGTTAACAATTCAAAATTTAAACAAATTCACTAAATTCTCCGAATTTGTTTCGATTCAAAATTAGAGCTGTATGCACACCATACCCTTAAAAATCTTTGTTGTTTTTCACTTTTTGATTTTTTTTTTCATTTCCCGATCGATAATCTGTTGTTACGTGGAAAAAAGAACTAAACATGGAGACTGCCGGACACCATCAGCGACATCATCATTATCTCCAAAACCATCCTTCGAGTGCTAACATCGAAGCTGCCGATAGGTTTCTTCAATGGAGTTTGCAAGAGACAAAGGAGTTTTAGCAATCGAAGCAGAGCTGGATCAAAGCTTCATGAAGACGAAGAGGAACAAGCTGCTCTGGGAATAAATTAATTTATTTAAATTTTAAATTGTTAATTTAGAGTAAAAATTATTATACGTAAGAAATAAAAGTTAAATTTTGAATATTAAATACCATCCAAAAAACAAAATAAATTAGTCGTTTATTTTAATTAAAAAATACATTAGGCACCTATTTTAGAAAAAATATATGGTTTATGTACTTATTTATAAATTAATTTTTTTTTAACAGTGTTACCTTAAAACACTAACGAAATAAAACTTTAGGCACTTGTTTCAGTCAAAAAATATATTAGGCACCTATTACTGAGTTAAGACGTTTTTATTTAACATATTAATATAGGATAATATTTTAGTTTGATTTTAAATTTAGATTTTTTTTATTGCTCTTTCGGTTTTCAAGACTTTAGCCTGAGTAATCCGGATCGACCCGGGTTGCATACCTAGATTTGGTGAGTGAGTCTCTCAATAGAGATTTTCTGGGTACACAACGTCTCGAACCTGAGATTTACTTAAACAGAATCAAATTATTTACGGCTTAGACCAACCTATGTTGATTTAAATTGTATATTTTCATACACATTTATAATTTCTTTAAATTTGAGTCACCTAAAAAGAATAATATCATAAACACCACTCAAGCCCGACGTAATTGTATTTTTTGAATTTATTTATAATAATAATAATTTTTTAATATTCATTTATCTAATATTAGCCAATATAGATATTTTTAATATTTATTATTAAAGATTTAATCTTAATATTTATTTATTTATTTATAATACTTGTTCTTAAAGTCTTACTTTTTTTCGATATTTATTATTATGACCTAGGGGCATAATCTTAAAATTCAAATTTTCAATACCTATTATTAGCAATCCGATTTTTTAATACTTGTTAGTATGAACCATTTAAAATTTATTTATTTTTCATTTCTTCTATTGATCAGACATAAATTTAAATAACAATTTACAACTGCAACAATAATTGTTATATAAAGATAGTCATTGTCTGAAATCGCGATATATGTAACCTTACGAGTTACGTCCACTATAGCGTATGATATTAAAAAATTTTACAATCGTGATATTTACAACAAATGAAACAATATATGTTATACACACAATCACAATAAACACAACACATTTGAAAATATAAATACGACTGTAATTTAAATCTCAGATTTAAAATTTAATTTTTATGTTCACCCAGATCATCTACACCCTAAAACCAACAAATTTAACTTAATTAAATAACTTTGATTAGAAAAAAAGTACAGTTTAAACAATTATTTATAAGTTAAACATTTCTTTTGAAGTTCTGTGGATGGTTGATTGTCTGGTTAAATCCTAAACCCGAAATATTGGCCTACGCTTAAAGTTTGTAACTATTAAAATAATGAAGAAGAGCATATCGTTTTGGTTCGTCGAAACTCACTGGAACAACATTATTGAATGGAAAAAGTTTTCGAGGGCAGGGGTGGAAAATTGGGGATTCGATCCTCGCCAATTGTTATTTTCATATACTACATAGAGTTAAAAAAATAAAAATATATTATTTTAAAAATTTATATTTTAATCCCTATAAATCTAAAAATTTGAAACATATAATTTGATCCCTCCATAAAAAAAATTAGTTTCACCCCTGATTGAGGGTGACAGAGGGTAGGGTGAAAGAGAGTGAAGTAAGGGAGGGTTTAATTTTTTATTTTTTTTATTTAATTAAGTATATTAAAATATTATTAAAATAAAGATTGTTCGATAATCGGAAATGAAGATTAATTAATAAAAAATTTGGTAAATAAATGAATGTTTAAGTTGATAAATGTAAAAAAAAGGGACGTTAATCTTGAAAATTAAGTACTATATATGAGATACAATTGATGTATTTAAGTACTATGAGATACAGTTATACATTCATTAAACTTTAACACTAATTAATGCATTACAAGTAAAAGTAGAGAATACAATTATAGAATACAAATGATGGTAGAAAGTCCATCACCACTACCATGCCTTAGTGAACATCAACATATAGTCGTCAAGAAACGCACCTTTGATTTTTCCTCCGATCATAAATGCGAATCTGCCGGTCGAAATTTGAGAAGAACCAAGCAGTCCAAGCTCATGACTTAGACGTATACTATAATTCGAGACACCCCAAATGTACTCGCTTTGATTTTTCCTGATCGGCAACGAATTGTGCACTTCTACCCATGGCAATTACGGTTTCTGTTCTCTTTGTATACACAGGGTTGGGGTATTTTTTGAGGGTTTTTGCCTGGCAGGCAAGAGTCATAAGACCTACCTCTCCCACAATTTGTTGCCGGCTTACCTTTTTTATGGGTGGCTACGTTTGCTATTTTTATAACTCTCTTTGCATCAGCAAAAGAGAGATGATCGTAATTCGCATCGTTGGTGTCAAGGCATTCCTCCATGAATCCGCCGCAGTGGACGGTGCGGGAGCTGTTGCTGGATGTTAAAACCGACAATGTTGACGCCGATGCCTTGTTATTACCGAGTAAAACAACCACGGCCATCATGGCCAAGGTTGCTATGCGTTGCAGGCCAGCACTGATGTTTACATTAATTGCTTCCCATATTTTTCTGTGGTGTCTGTTACATGCGCTTTTAGCTGTCATATATAGACAGGGTAAACTTAAGAATGAATCTTCAATGTGTCTGATTTCAAGATAGTTGGATAGTTGGATTGATTGATCTTATAAATACCGTCATTCGAGTACGGATCATTTAATAGCAAACAAAAGCAGAGGCAAGGGTTCATATGTGAGGCAAATGTTCATGCACATTACAATCTTTAAATCAATTGGGCACATTTTTCATTACCAATATCTATAATTATGTATCCATGATTTTATAAATTATAAAACTCAGAAAAATCACAAAGCTATAACTTCGTTGCGGCACTTAAAAATTAAATTCCTAATCATAACAATTATTTTCTAAACCTAATTTTTTAAACATAACCTTAAACTCTAAATCCATACACAATTTTAAAATAGGAGCGCACACAGACAAAAAAACATGGTTATGGGTAGGGATGATATTGAGGTTGACCGGCTCGCGAGTTACTCTGACTTGGCTCATTCAAAGCTCAACTTGAGTAAGATTGACTCGGACCTGACTCGAGGTCTTAACAAATCGGACCAAACCGACCTAAACTCGGCTCAAAAAGCTCTTGAACATGCTTAGAATAATTATATATGTACTTGAAGTAATTATTTAGTAAAAGAAAAATAGGTTCCATCTTTTATAAAAAAAAAACTGGGTATTATGTGTTTGTATTGTAAGAATATTTATTAGTTATTTACATCAATCTATTTTTTGGATATTCTTTTTCTCTTTTTTGATATTGAATTTTGTTTCGGCGTTGGTTATGAAGTTTTTAACGAGATTCCATCTTTTATAAAAAAATATAATAAAATTATTTATTTCAAGCCAAACCCGATGAGCTTTGAGCCTAAACCGAATTTACAGTATTATTTTCAAACCGAACTCAAATCTAAATTTTTGAACTTACTGAATTTAAACCTAAAATTTTATACTCGTCAACGCTCAAACCCAAACAAATTCAATATATTTATTTTCGAACGAAATTGAACTTAACCAAACTCAATTGACTCATCATCACCTCTAGTTAAAGGTAAAAGATTTCTATCCCTTAACCCACAGAACTGACTCATATATATTTGGACCACATGGTTATAAATAACACTATGGATCACAATAAAACCCATACATAATTATTAAAAGGCAGCTCAATTCGTCTTTCACCTGCATCCACGGTTGTAAGTCCCACGGCATTTTAGTGGCATCCGCGGGTGTATGTAGCACAGTGTTGTTGCGTGGGAGGGTGGTTTGGATCCGGCACGCAGGGCGTATAAGCTTTACCTTTCCCACAATCTATAACTGGTTTACCAGAATTGTCTGTTCCGGCAGTCACTGTACCAGAATTTGCGAGGAATCTACTGGTGTGAGAATCCATTAGGAACTCAAAAGTCGTCATGTCGGCGATGATGGAGGGGCTGCTGTTGGTTCCCATTGACAGACCTGTAGAGGAACCGCAGAATGCTATAAGCATTATAATTTCAAGACACAGGAATTTTCTCATCATTTTGGTTCCCATTGACAAAATTCAGTCATGTTCCAAACCAGGCCATGCAATGTAATATATATAAGTTAAAACAAAGACGACCCATGTGAGAATCGATTGGATATTTCGACCTACAGATACAAGATTCGATAACAAAGAGGTTGATACTTGGAGCGGTCACAGTGAAAATAAATATTATTATTAGGGTAAATTATATAAATAATCTCCTAATTTATATGATAGATTTATTTTGATTATTATACTCTTATGATATTCGATAAAATTATCTAACTTTTAGTTTGATTTTAATTTAATCATCAAACTTTTAATTCGTAAATTAAATTAAAATAATTTTTTTATGTGAATAATTACTCATCCGGAACAAAACCATTTGTTTTCACTAGTATCCAACTTTATTGTTCGGGAAAAACAAAAAGGTTTACAGTAGCCTACCATGGAATGGACCACTCGAATGCATAATTGACGCACGGGACATGATGGGTATCAAACTTTTCCTCACATGTGAGCAGTAGCGGATCCATATTTTAAATGGGATGTATACGTACCCATTCTGAATTTTTTATATTTATCTTTAATTTTTTAATTTTTATGAATTAATCTTTAAGTTTTTATAATATTTAAGTTTTGTGTTTACTGTAAAATTTTAAAATTTTATGTGTCCATACTCAAATAAATTTTTGGATCTGCCACTGCATGTGAGTGCTTAAAGAATGGACCCTGGAGTATTCTTTAAAAAAAATAATATTTTTTTTGTCTTTTTAATTTTTTAAAATTTTAATCG
The DNA here is from genome assembly GCA_035048815.1 of Abelmoschus esculentus. Lineage (NCBI taxonomy): Eukaryota > Viridiplantae > Streptophyta > Magnoliopsida > Malvales > Malvaceae > Abelmoschus > Abelmoschus esculentus. The sequence goes on from JAUCBN010000036.1 coordinate 14,736,779, forward strand.
ATAAATTATTCAAATTGTAGTTTAAGTGACGAAGTCGTATTCGAGGAGAAACTAGAATTTATGGTTTCTTTAAATGTCGTGTTGGAGAGCGAATTCGACTTAAAAGTTGTGTTTGGAAGAGTCAAAGATAAGCATTCAGTGGAGTTTAAGACTTCGTTCTGATTTATCCGGGTTAACTTACGTTATCAAAGACGAATTAGGATCAAGCATTAATAAGATTAAAAGTGTATTAAATTTTTAAATTTAAAAAAATAAGAAAAATAACTTTATTTGATTAATATTTAAATAAAAAGGAGTTAAAATGTAGTTATACTAAAAAATCTTGGACGCACAACAATCTCTCCCAACCCATTAATGGTTAGGGATGTTCGAAATTACTTAACCTGATCGATCTAACTCGATAATTCAAAAAATATTGATTATTCAAAAAAATTACTTGTTCAGATCGAATACTTGACCTTGGAATAATAGACAAGATCTAGGTTGATTTTTCTTAATTATTGGGTACCGGACCCAATTGATATTTTTAATATATTTTTTATTTTAGATTCTTTAAGATTCTTACTTAAAATTAAATTTAAATGTAAAAACTAATTTTATGTTTGTATTATGTATTTTTAAATTTAAAATTTTTTAAAATATATTTTTATTAATTTGTTAATATTCAAAAAAAAATAATTTTAATGTCTTTTGACAATAAACTTCGGTATATATATAAATATTCTAAAACTTTAAATAATTATTTTTTTATATTTTGTTATGTATTATAAAATTTTAAATTTACGTGAATTTTTTAATTTTTAATTTTTAATTTTTAAAAAATATGAAAATTATGAATTAGGTCCCCTTTTCTCTATTAGCCAAGTACTCTGGTTTCACGAGTATCTAATTTAAATGGGCTAGGACATAAGTCTATAAATATTAAATAGATACCTGAAGAAATCGGGTATTCGATAATGAGTATTCCTATTAATAGCAAACAAAAATCTCTTATCCCCTAATCATGTCTACTCCCATGCCCCACTTTAAAAAATCCTTTAAAATTAGATTTTATATCCTAAACCCTAAAAATACACTCTACCCCTAATTTCATAAACTCTAACCCTAATTCCTAACCTTGAACCTTAAACCCTGAACTCACTATTTTAAAGTGAGGACACCGAAAGAGGCATAATAAAAAGATAACATATTTGCATCTATTAATGATTTCGTCCTTGATTGTCGTATATCGGATTTTAATAAATAAGTCTCTCAATAAGGATTTATATATATATATATATATATATATAATATAATTCAAAAAAATAATAATAGTAAATTATTAATCACTTAGACCAATCAAATCGACAACTTTAATACCTTCAGAAAAGAAAATAAAAAAGTCTAAATAAGTCTATCAATAAGGATTTCTATTATTCTTTTTCTTTTATTTTCTTATATGTTAATAAGAATCTCTGCCTTCATGGCAGGCGTTTCCTCTGTTCTCATGTCATGATTCAGCATACCTAGCAGTCGTTTGTTGCAGAGATTTGAATCGACACTAGTTTCTGATTATGATTTTGTCGGTGGTCATTGCTAGTTAGATTCCCACTTAGTTGATGGTTGCGTACCGATATAATCAGTCCTGGTAGAGGAATGTTCTATCTGATAGTTTAGATCGCTTATCACTCCTTATTCACCCGTTATGTCATATGTGTCTCGATTGCACAAAGACAAGGAGATTCAGGAAGCTTTTGAATTTTGATGGTATGCTTATCTTCATAAAAAATATTTTACTTTTTTTTTTCCTGAATTCGTCGTAATTATAATATTTTTTATAGATTTAATAAAAATTTAGTAGCAATTATAAAAAATCTAAATGAATACAACAACTAATAGATTCAAAAATGAATATGACATAATCTACTACTATTATTCTATTAAAAAAATCAAGAGAACTTGTATCACGGATCAATTTTATCATTTATAAGATCAATAAATCAAATACATCTATTTAATTATTTTTTATATCATTTTTTTAAAAAGTGAATTTTCAAAAATACACATCCAAATAATACGACTAAAATCATAAAACCAATAATTATAAAGGATCAGGATAACGGTTATTTTTCGGTCAAATCCCACTACGATAATACCTGAGGATGAAATCAAGTTTATCTCCTTAAAATTTTAAAATTTATATATAATATAAAAATTATTTTTTATATATTTTTTATTAAAATCTATCTTTACCCTAAAATTTTATAAATTTATTCTCCTAATATAAAATATTACATACGTCCTGCTTAATATACAATATATCCTTAATATTTACAAATACCATTATTAAATTAAGATTTTTAAATCTCTTCAGCTTCACTTATACATTAATATTTATATTAAAAATTTGTAGCTTTTAAAACTTTATGTCTCTATCCATTATATGTTTCATTGGCCATTGCCAGCATATGAAACATTGACAACCATGTGAATCAATTCGATATTTCAACATCAATTTATAGCATCCAATAATATCAAATATCTTTATTTTTGGATAATTTTGAAAAAATAAAAAATATTTATCGTTGTATATAAAATTTAAAATTAAAAAAATATATATATTATTGCAGGCTATTGAATTAAATTTTCTTTCTCACCAAATTCGAACTTTTGATATTGAATGAAAAACTTAATTGAATTTTTTTGTTGTTTGCTTGTAGAATTTATCTCTTTGTTTATAATCTATACTCTAATTTTAAAAAAATATAATATCATTATAATATTTCATAATTAAAACCAATTTTTCTTTTATACTTTTATTTAGTTAAATTATGTATTTTCATTAAGTAAAAAAATCAATAAAAAGAAATAGAATGCATGGGCTAGAGTTGTCCGTTACTGAAGTTGGGTCGGATAAGGTTAAATAATATTAAAAAATTTGTTTCCCATGATTTGGCTTTGAATCATTTAAAATAGTATTTTTGAAATTTATATTTTATTTAAAAAATTAAATATAAATATAATATTTTTATCAATTAAATGATAATCTAAATAAATTAAAAAATCTACTTTATATCAATGAAAAATCTTTTTCACTTGATAAAAACTTTTTTTAAAATTTATGATAACTATTAATAAAAACTTATTTAATAAAAAATATTAAAATAAAAATATTTGATTGATTAGTTTTATAATTAACGGAAAAAAAACTCGTAATATATTTTATCACGGTCAACTCATGCACAAGTCTAGCCTGTGCCCTAAAACAAATTATTAATAGTCGGTACGCATATTACATGATTTTCTAAATTATAGAACCCAACGCATAAAAACCACATGGTTATAAGTTATAACACGATGAACTACAATAAAAACTGGATCACCGGTAACCAATGTTCTGTAGGGATGTAAAAAGTTGATTCGACTTAAAAACCTGATTTAAACCTGTTTGAATCAGAATCTGATTTGACTCGAAGATATAATGATCCGAACCTGATTTATATCCGATTGTTGTTGACTCGAACCCGAGTTGAACTTGTTACTATAGTAATCGAACCCGAACTATCTGACCAAGAATGAACAAAACCCGATTTTTAGATGTAACTGTAGACCCAAAATCCGACCTGCATCCAACTGAAACAAACTCGAACCCGAGTCTGACCTGACAGATAATCGATATTACCTGACTGAATCGATCCGAGATCTGATTTTACCCAACTTGTTTTGAACCCGACTTGATAAATGATCCGACTTGTTTTGAACTCGACATGTTATTGACCTGAACTAATATTAACAAAACTTAATATTAACATAACATATAATTAAGTGTATCTATAATTTAATTAATTTAAAATCTTAGTAAATATAATTAGTCTTAAAAAATAGAATTAAACATGAGAATTAATTTAAAGATTAATATTTAAATTTAATATTACATATTTAATTAAAATTAATTAATTTATTATTTTATTTAGTTTTAATGTATTTAATTTTAATTATGATTTTAAAATAATATTTTATTAAAAATTATAATTCTAAATTAATATTTTATTAAAAATAAAATTTTAAATTCATATTTAATTAAGTTAAATTAACTTATTGATCTTAGAATTAATTAAGTTAAATTAAAATATAAAAACATAAATTATAAACATAATTAAAAGATATATAAAATCAAATGTAATTTTTTATTAAATTAATCTAAACTCAATTAAATTAAACTAAAATAATTAATAAAAAAGAAAATTGATGAAAAAGAGTAAAAAGACCAAATTTTGAAGGGAAATAAATCACTTACATTTTAAGTTTAAAATTAATTTACTTTTAGTGTAAAAATTTTGGAGGGAATTAAATTTTTTTTTTGATTATTATACAAAAAGTGTGAAAAACAAAAATTTATAGGAAAATAAGCCACTCATTTTTTAAGTTTGAGATTAATTTACTTTTAGTGTAAAAATTTTGGAGGGAGATAAGTTACCCAAAATTTTGGAGGGAATTAAAAATAAATTTTGATTATTATATAAAAATGAGGGTATATATAATATATAAGTATGTATGTAAGTAGATGTATAATACTATTATTAATTTATAATTTTTGTAATTTAGTTCTTACGATTTTATTTTTATTTTAAATTGACTACTATTTATTAAAAATATTTTATTTATTTTTTTAATTTTTCTCCTCTTATTTTTCTCTTCGATTTCCCTCATCTCAAGATTCCATTATATTTATATATAATATGTTATATGCTTTATAATATATAATACATATATGCATATATTATACTATGTACTATAATATATATAAATAATATGATGCATATATTGTAATATATAAATATATAATAATACTATGATACATATACATATACTATGTTACATATATAATACATATACATATACATATACATATATTATAATATATACTATGATACGTATACATATACATAATACATGTACATTAAAAATTAATATAATATAATATAAATTTATATGAAATATATTATATATACTATAATAGATATATAATAGATGTATAATATATATTATAATATATTAAAATATACTATGAAGTATATTTTAACATATACTATATTATAATATATATGTATATACATAATTACATATACATATATTAAATTATTAATATATTAATGTATATATATATAATACATATATATATATTAATATACTAATGTAGTCTACTATACTAAATTACTAATGTATATTATATATATACATAACATAATACATATATACATCTAGATATCTAGTATATAATATATTATACATCTAATTATACATATATGATACATATAATTATTATGTATACATATATTAATATATATTGATGTGCTATGTATACATATATTAGTATAGTATATATTAATATTATCACTATTATTTGTGTATAATATATTAATGTACTATTACTAGTCTAGTCTATTATGTATACATCATTAATCATTACATCTAATCACTTTAATATATATAAATGTAGTATGTATACATTATATATGATATATTAATATATACATGATAATTGATACATCATATTTTTATTTTTGAAATGTATTAAACTATTAATAAATTATAAGATAATATTTTATTTTATTAATGTTTATCCCTTTTTAATTTAAATTTTTATTCTTTGAATTTGTAGTTCAAAATTATTTCTTATTAATTTTTAATTTTTATAATTTAGCATAATTTTTATTTTTTAAGATATGAATCATTATTTATTATATGATATTTTTGTTAAGTCTACTGCGTAATATTTATTTTTAATGAGATTCATGCTAGTGAAAGACGTTAATTATTAAACAATTAATTCAGCCTTAATAATCAAACTTATTTACTTATTTTTACAAAATCAAATTTAATAATTTTAATTATTATGAATTTAAAATCAAAATTAATTCGAACTGAAACAAAACCGACTTAAAATGAATTCGACCTGAAATATAACCGAACTGAAATAGACTCGATCTGAAATAAAACTGTCAATTATCTGATTTGGACCTGAATCGTTTGAACCCGACCTGAAACAGAACCAACTTGAAATGGACCCGCACCCGACCTGAATCGAGTCAAAACATTAAATCAACCTGAAATGACCTGTATCCGATTTTACCCACCCTGATAGTTCCTGACCAGAAACTCATCCGAGTAACTGATTTTACATCCCTAAATTGCCCTGTTCACAAATCGGGATTGCAACGGGACGTATCGAGAGAGATTTTTTGCCATTCTAATTTTATTCAAAAATTAAAATATTTGTCTTGATATGATCTAACATATTAAAAATTATAATCTAATCAGAACTTGATATTTTAATAGAAAAAATCGAGTAAATCTGATTAGACTCCTATTTTTTCACACTAAATCTGACTCAATCTGACCCAACTTCTTTTCCTCTAATAACCACCTGATATTTTTTAATAAATTAGATCGAAACCCGATAATTTCAATTTAAATTATCATCCCTATCATGAAAAGGTTATCTAAATTCATATTTCAAAATAAAAAAGTGATAGAAGTACCAACTAAATTGTGTAAATCTAGTAAGGTGTTCAAATGGATAATTCGGCCGGTGATCGAACTGAATTATTCAAAATTGAATTAATCAAAATTTTTAAATCTTCAACCGTTAATCGAATTATATTTTTTGAAATATATAACCGAACAAAATAAATTTCATTCGTTTAATTTGATTCACCGAAATTTGTTATAAAATTTGGGTAAATTACATAAATGATCACTCAACTATGATAAAATAATCTTTTTAGCCACTAAACCTTCAAAAGTTATAAAACAACCATTAAACTTATCAAATTATTATAAACGAATCATTGATTTATTACAAATTATAAATTGTTGATAAATATTGAATATTTTGGGATTATCTATTTTAAAAAAATAATAAATTTAATCATCATTTTGTATTAATTTGATAAAGTTTAATGATCATTTTATAATTTTTAAAAATTTAGTGAACAAAAAAATATATAAAATATAAAAAATTTAGTTAATTCGGTTAATTAACCGTTTTCGAACTAAATTAACCATTAACCAAACTTTCAAAATAAATTAATCAGTCACCGACCCAATAAAATTCTATGACCGACCATTTAACCGAATTAGTTCGGTTTGACCGACCATTTAAACCCCTAAACCATAAACTTAAGCTAATATCTTAACCTCTAAATTCAACGAGTTTAGATAAACTTCGACATACTCGGCTTATGCAAATCCTACTATTTAAACCTCTAGCTAGCTTCTATTCGAATACAACATTAAACAATTAAATTTTAAGTTCTAATCTAAAATTCTAAATAATAAATTCTAAATCTTTTACGTAAACATATAAATAAAAACATTAAAAAATAATTATTTTTTTATACCAGACAAATGCTTCTTAACAACCAAACAGCACTCCAGAGCTGACCACTAAAACCTTTGATTCATTCAACCCTGGTCAACTGAAATATCATTACTCATACGGAGTGGTGCTGTTCGAAGTCCTGTGTGCTAGACCCGCAGTTGACATTAGGGGCGTAAACGAGTCGTGTCGAGCTCGAATAATATTAAGTTCGGCTTGATTTACTAAAATTTCGAGTCGAATTTTAGTTTAAATAATTTTAAACGACTCTGAAAATTTTGAACTAGGTTCGGTTCATTAAAAATTTAAGAATGTCTCAGTTTTTCTGCTAATTGAATCCTCAACTATGAAGTTACCAAGACGAGAACTTCCATGGGACCAGGGTACATCAGCTTCATAATCAAATAAATTGAAGGCAGATGCAGAGACAACTTCTTCGTACAGAACTTCTCCATGAGGATTGAGGCACTCCATTTCAGAGTCTGCTATTTTTTGCAGCTCCAAAGCAAGCTCTAATGTCGATGATCATCGTCACCGGCGTCGGAACTTTATTGCTTTTCTACCGGAAAGTACTTCAAACAAAACAACCCGAAACGAGTAAACATCAGATTTGTCTGTCACAAGTGTAGCTTCAAATAAAAGCTCAGGAGCCAAATAACCCAAGGTTCCATAGAGCCTGGTTCGGCTTGTTTCCATTTCAATTTCATTGAGAGGAGGTAACTCGATTCGAATCGGAGCATTCGATAAACTAAAAGGACCGATCTTAGACAAAGTGAAATCGGCAAGTACCGCAACCTTTTGATCGTCCAGAAGAATGTTCCATTGTTCCTGGTCTTGATGTCACCGCACGCTTTGCTCCTGCATGAAGATAGTGTAATCCACGAGCTACCCCTATGCAAATCTCTAACCTTTTTGTTCAATTCAGGGGATCATGATGACTGCCATGAAGATGATGGAAGAGTTTCGGATAACCTTTTTGTACTATATAGAGGTTAAAATTTACGGGCTCCATGTAAAATTCACTCAGTTGTACACTAATTTAAGACTTCGGATTAAAGTAAGTAGATGGTTTAGAATTCAACTATATGTGAGAATTGGGTGAGAAATATCTAAAAATCGTTGGGATCTGAACTGATGAGGATGAAGAATAACCGAAACCTTAACTCACAGTAACGAGTAAAATTTTATCACCAAAGCATAAATGAGTATGGGAACAGAGATTACTATATACGAACAATGAGAATAACTGAATGACGTATAAATAATTGTGGGATCCCCATAAAATATTTGTAAGGATCTATGATATTTTAAAATTTTTTAAAATATTTATATATTTCTAATTTACTTCAGATACATACTTATCTTATTATAAATATTTCAATTCATCAATATATTTGTGTCTTTCGTTTGAACCTTATTATCTTTGGGTGATCTCTCTAGCAATTTATTTTTTTAATTAAATCGATTAATGTCAAATGATGAAGATTATATTTTAGAACATATATTACTATAATCACTGTTAGCTTAAAATAATACAAGGTTATTCATTATTGATATTATTTAACATCCAACCTTAACCTCAACTTTTAATCGAGTTCTTCATATTTAATAATTTTATTGTATTTTAAAGATGAATTGAGAGATAAAAGACGGTCTTCTATTCGTAAAAATTTAAAATTTGTCCATAATTTATAAAATTTTTAAAAAAATTATTACAAATATATTTTTATCCATCGAAAATTTTATAAGTATATTTCTCCTAAAATTTTATAAATCGATTTTTTTAAATAAAATGTTGCATTCGTCCGTATCTCTGACCCTAAGCTATTACCATTAAAAATACTAAAACACATATGGGGTTAGCCAGCTCCCATGTGCAAACAGCAATAATGGAAAATTCTCAGCAATATTAATACTGAAAAAAATCCTCAAATATTAATCCTCAAAATTTATTTTTCTAAATATTAAAGTTTTAATAATTTGGAAATTGGATTCTTTAATTAGAATCCAATTTTAAAGGCTTAAGAGTCTAATAAGCTCTTAAACTTTTGTAAAAAAATCAATTAAGCCCTTAAAATTTTTTATACTCAATTAAGCCCTCAAACTCAAAAAGAAAATCAATTCAGCCCTTAAACTTTTTTAACACCCAATTAAACCCTCAAACTCAAGAAAAAAATCAATTTGACCTTTTTACCAACTTTAACCGTTAATTTTAACCTTTTTTATTTTTTATTTTTTTAACACATGTTGCAACAAAATAACACTACTTTTTCTTTTCTAAGAATTTTTAAAATTATATAAAAAACAAATATTTTTAAAATATGAAAAATTAATTTCAAAATTTAATTTAAAATGATAAATAATCTTTTTTAAAAAAAGTAAAAAAAAAATTAAATATTACTTTACAATTATAAAAAAATATTTTTATTTTTTTAAAATAATTTAAAATTTTCAATATTTTTTATAAAGTTTTTAGATTTTTTATATATTTTTAAAATTTTATTTTTAAAATTTTAAAATTTCTTAAAAACGATAAATGATATTATCTTGTCGCGACAATGTTAAATTTAAAAAAAAAACGTTAAAGTTAACGGTCATAGTTGATCAAAGGGTCAAATTAAATTTTTTTCTTGAGTTTGAGGGTTTAATTAGATGCAAAAAGAATTTAAGAGTTTAATTAATTTTTTACGACAGTTTAAGAGCTAAATTAATTTTTTTAATGGATTTGAGGGTTTTATTGGATAAAAAAAGTTTAAGGGTTCAATTTTAATTTTAAGGACTTATTGAACCCTTAAATCAATTTTAAACAACCCGTACAATGTTTTGACTAAAGCTTCCGACTTTGGCACACAAAAAAATCTCATGAAGACCACTCCATTTGCTGCCGACTTTGAAATCATATATGTATTGTTCAAAGACGGAGATAAAAGGTTTCGACTTCTAACAGTTTCAAGACAGTGCACGAAGCTGGAAAAGTCTATATGGTGCAGTCTAGGCTTGCATACATGTACCCTTATATTATATAGGTTTGCATGCAAGCAAGTACAATAATTTTATAGGAGTTAGATCAGCTTTTTGAGGATGAATATATATTTATATTTTTTGAATGGTTAGGATCTATTTTTAAAGTGTTGATATAGTTTATAAATGAAAGTGTAACTGATAAAAAGTGAAGAGTTAAGATTGATAGTTGTAGGTTGTAGAAGAGATATAAGAAGAGAGAAAGAAAGAATTTAGGCTGAAGTTTTCACAATCTTTGTAAGTTTTGTAACTTTTTGTATTTATGAATCGATATTTATGTTTGAAACATTTTTATTTGTCAATTTTTTGAAGATTGTTATTTAGTTACTTTATTAAATTTTTAGTTTGTATATTTACTTTTATATTTTTTATTTATTTTTTCGTTAGTTGGATGTTGCATGTTGGTATATCAAAAAAATTTTGTATGTAGAGTTGGAATTATTTTTTTATGTAAAATTTGAAATTTATAACTTAATTTCGAATATGCAGATAAAATGAACGAATATAGATTTATAAAGATCATGAATTACAACGGTCAAATTGTGAGAACACAATCCGAAATTTTGTTTGAATCGAAAAATACTACAAAACTGAGATTTGTAAAAGATATCACGCTTCAATAGTTGAAGGAGAAAATATCAAACAAGATTAGAGCAAAAGTTCATAGTTTACGTTGCATGTGGCTTACTTGTGAAAATCTAGTCAGATATGTTGTAATCAATCTTGATGATGATGACGATGAAGATTTTACAATAATATTGCAAAGCATGACTCAATGGAGATTTGATATATTAAGTTTTTTTGTCAAGGTCCATGATGTTCTCAACCCATCCAACAATGTCATTGAAGAACCATCTCGATTGGACTATGTTTATGATATTGATCTTCTCGTAGGCAGTTTTGTACCAATGTTTTCTAGTGGGATATCGATTGAATTGAATCCTATCGATACTTCTTGATACGAGTTAGCATATTACTGATCTGATTGATGGTGTTGACGTAGAAAACCTACGAGGTCGTTGGGGTGAAATATTTGTTGATTCAAGCGATAATGAAGATATTAATGATCTTGATTTATTTCTTGATGATGTTGGTTATGCACCTAATGTTGTTGAAGACTTTTTTTCGACCGGAATCGACATGACATTATATGAACCTCCTGCTCACATGATTTCATTGGATTTTGATGCAATAAGAGCCCCTCAATTTTCATATATGCCACTGTTAAGTTCTAGTCAACACGATCAATTATTGATTGGGCATAGTAAAATCCAGCAATATGTAAAAAAATTAAGATTTGATCATTTATGGGAGTTTCTACCATAGATCGATGATGTTTAAATGTATTTTTCGTATCATATAATTAAAGCAAAAATATTAAAAAATATAAACTTTTAATTAAATATAAATTATAAGCTTTTACCATATCATCAACATGAAAGTTAATAATATATCGATCCTCTAAATTTAAAAGAGGAGCTTACTCAGACATCTGTTAAAATAAATAATTAATTAAATATTATGAATAATATTTACCGATGTGGATGTCTGTCATAATAAGAATTCTATCAATTAAAAATATTATCTTCATTAATTAGAATTTAATACATTATGTACTGCTTATGCCTATAAATAGATGAGTTTGTGAAGGCATTGTACACAAGTCAATATTGAGAATAATACGAATATATTTCTTTCTATCTTCTCTTTGTTATTTCATTCTTGTTCTTTATTCTTGTTTTAGTTCATCATTATTTTATTTACAACCAGTTATCAGCACGAAACTCTAACCAACGGAGGTGTTTGTCGTTCGAATCTTGAAGGAGTTATTGAAAAGAATTTGTTACTGGAATAAATCAAAGATAAGTTCTTCTCCTCCAATTATATTTAAATTATCAGTTATTTTTCTCTCTTGATCTTTAATTTGATTTTTAATTTATTAAAAATCTTTGATTTTTTGGTGTTTGTGTAGCGATAAAGTGATTCAATTCCTGTGGTATTTGTCGAAAATTCCCGAAAAAGATTTTAACAAAATATTGGTGATTAAACTTTTTACATATTCAAATTAGTGGAAAGTTCGGTATGTTTTATTTATTTAATTTGAGATTTCTTTTGTCTTTATTTATAACCAATATTTGTTTATTTTATTATTATGATGAAAGATTATGTTTTAATCATGTCTTAAGTATTACATGATATTGGAACATATATTAAACCTTTAATTAATAAGTTATTTATTATGTTGGTTTAATCCGAGTATATTGGCTGGACATCCCGTTTTGCGAGGCTACTAGTCTTAAAGGAGGATATTTTTAAAGGGCCTTGTGGACTGGTTTAATAACGCCGCGTATAAGGATTAAATTTTTGTTTATTGTATGTATTGTATATATATTGGTTGATCAATTACTATTTAATAGTATGAATATTAAATTTACTTTTATTTATTATTTGTTTATGCTAACTTACTTTATATATTATTTATTTATCTTTTATGTTAATTTTTCCTTTAAAAGAATATGATTATTTCCGGAATAAAATATGCAATAATTTATGGCGGTTTATGCTTAGCAGACAGTGCAAGTACTCATATAATATTTAAGCATAAGAAATATTTTGTCATTTAAATACAAGGAAAATATGAGTACTATATCTCAAAGTACTAAAATATCAGTGCTTCGGAAGAACTCTTGAGAGCTTATCTTTGATCTGATTTGATATGATATGCTATTTTTTTAATATTTTTCATTCCCCGAAGTGAATGGTACAGAACATATATTTTTTATTTACTGAAGTGATTGAAATAAAGCACGTATTAAAAGGTACATAATTATGCATATTTTCTCATTTTAAATGCAAGAGAATAATATGAGTACTATATCCGGAAGTACTAATATCACAGAAAACTCCGACTGAGCAAATATGGTATTTTCCAAATGAGACTTTATCTCATATTTACAGTGCATTATGCTCGTTGAGCAAATATGTTATTGCCAAATGAGACTTTATCTCATATTTACAGTGCATTATGCTCGTCAAAGTCGCAAAGAGACTTATTGAATTTTAAAGATATTTGCAGAGATATATTGAGAATATTTTTTTAATATTTTTTCATTCCCCGAAGTGAATGGTACAGGGTATATATTTTTCATTTTTCGAAGTGATTGAAATAAAGCACGTATTAAAAGGTGCATAATTATACATATTTTCTCATTTTAAATGCAAAAGAATAATATGAGTACTATATCCAGAAGTATTAATATCATAGAAAGCTCCGACTCAGCAAATATGGTATTTGCCAAATGAGACTTTATCTCATATTTACAGTGCATTATGCTCGTTGAGCAAATATGTTATTGCCAAATGAGACTTTATCTCATATTTACAGTGCATTATGCTCGTCAAAGTCGCAAAGAGACTTATTGAATTTTAAAAATATTTGTAGAGATATATTGAGAATATTAGTCAAGGGGATGCTGACTATCTCAATATTACGAGTATAACTCAAGGCAATAATGAAATTTTGATAAAATTACATGCACTGTCATTCATATGGTACTACATAAAAATTAGTACAAATTAAAGCTTATGCTATTGTAAACTAAATATTTACTGATAATTTTATTTGGCATGATCGGTTAGACCATCCCGGTTCAATTATGATGCAAAAATTTGTTGACACTTTCATGTGGTCATTTATTGAAGAACTAAGATTTTTTTATGGTAATATTTCACGTGATATTTGCTATGAAAGCAATTTGATTATTCAATCATCAACATCTAAGATAGAGTGCAAATCTATTAATTTTCTAAAACGGATACAAGGTGATATATGGGCCCATACACCTTTCATATAGTCCATCTAGATATTTTACGATTTTTATCGATGCGTCGATTAGATGGTTATGTGTATCCTTGTTATTAACCCGTAACTTGGTGTTTGCAAGGCTACTTGCTCAGTTGATAAAATTATGCGCGCATTTTCCAGATTATTTTCTAAAGATAATCAGTCTTAATAATGTTGATGACATGTAATTTTACATGTAGTATCACAAATTCACATCAAGACAACAAATGATCATAAGTTCTTCCCATTACAAATGGTTTTTGGTCAGGAACCAAATATTTCTCATCTTAGATTTTTTTTTGTGTGTGTGCGATGTGTTCTAATTGCTCTACCACAACACACAAAGATGAGTTTTGTTGAGAATATTATTAGATTTAAATATCTTGAGCTTCTGATAGGGAATTTATTTACAACTCGATTTATTGACTATCATTTTAATGAGTCAGTTTACCTAACATTAGGGGGAGAAAATAAATAGCTGGGGAAAGAAATAAGTCGGAATGAATTATCATTTTCTCTTTTTGATCCACGTACTACACAATGTGAACTATAAGTTTAATAGATAATTCATTTAGCAAATCAATTGCCAGATGATTTTATTGACCATAAAAGAGTGACTAAGTCACTTATATCAGCTATGAATGCTCCGATTAAATTTGATGTCATGGAAGGATAAACTCTAGTTGCTAATGAGTCTAACTTACGCTTAAAGCATAGTAGACAAGTAAGTTCCAAAGATAAGAGATCCTCAAAAAAGAAATGAGCTATATTTTATGATGGTCTGGCCGAGAAATCAATGATTATTAAAATCTCTAGATGAGATTAAATGGTCTTTAACATAGATATTGACATGACTCAGATACCTGATAATAAAGAGATCTCAATAGATTATGTCATGTCTGATAATAAGTAGAACTGAAATTAAATCAACATCGTTAATATATTTGCATACAATATAACACTAGAGATTGTACTTGATGATGTGGATCATGAATCATTGTCAATTAAACAAAGAAATGATTGACTAATATGAAAGAGGTAATTAAGGCGAAACTAAAATCTCTTTTAAAAAGAGAAGTATTTGGGCATATAGCCCGTACATTTAAATGTGTAAAGTTCGTGGATATAAACGAGTCTTTGTGAGAAAGAGAAATCAAAAGGGAAAATAATGAGATATAAGCTAATTTGGTTGCACAAGGACTCACAAAAACATGAAATTGATTATGAGGAAAATATATTCCTCGGTGGTGGATGCAACTACTTTTAGATTTTGATTAGTCTGGCAATAAATAAAATTACTTGGTTTTTGCCTAATGGATGTTGTTATATCATATTTGAATAAGCCTCTTGACAGTAATATTTACATGAAACTTCCGGAAAAAATTAGATTGCAATAAGCAGTTCATTCAAGTTCTCGAGAATATTATTCAATCATATTGAATATATCTTTTTATGGCTTGAAAAAATTTAGATGTATTTGGTATGATCGCCTCATTGAATACTTATTAGCATAATGCTATATGAATTATTTTTTCGAGCATTTTTATTAAAAGGTTTAGCTCTGAATTTTTATTGTTGTGTATGTCGATGTTTTGAATATCGTTAAGACTCGTAAAGATATCTCCTCAAATCCTTGTGTATCAATCGACATACAGAAAAATATAAAAAAGACTTTACATGAATAATGTATATTCATTGATCAACCTTATGGTTGCCAGGTCTCTTAATGTAAACAAAGATTATTTCTGCCTCAAGAAATGGGTAATAATATTCTTGGTCTAAAGCACAATATACATATTATTTTATTTGGAAGCATCGTATCATATCTGGTCCAAAAATATTATTTAAGTGCTATGAGATCATTACCTTTAAATAATTGTTATGCATGAGGCAAAGCCGAAATATGTGTTTGGCTAAACATATCCTGAAGATATGTGAATGATTTTCACAAGATAAATATGCAAGCTATCTTGTAAAGAGATAATACAAACTTTATATCTCAAGGTGGATATATCAAATATGATAAAACAAAACATATTTCTCCAAGTTTCGTCCCTCATGATTTTCAAATGAATATTATTCAATGAATCATTTCAAGCAATGGTTTGAGAGATTTATCCACTAGTGCGTTGTCAACACGAACTTTTTTGTGTTTTTAAATAATAATAATATATATAATAAATAATATATTAAATAAATAAATATTAATAATAAATAATAATATATAAATAATATATAATAATAAAATATATAAAAAAAATCAAAAATCAAAAAAACAAGAGTTTGAATCGTGGTAAACTGAAAACAGAGGGGAGAGGCCGATTTTTGAGGGATTAGATTGGTTTGAGTGGTTGTTGAGGGTAGAGTTTGAGTGAAGTTGGGATTCCGATTTGAATCCCTTTAAAAGGATTCAATCGGTGATGCTTTGGGGGAGATTTTTCTGGGTATTCGATCGGCAGAGGAGTTTGATTCGACTAAAAGTTTTTGTTTCAATAGGCGTTTGAATCAGGAGAGCTTTGGAGTTCCTGTTGGCACTAGAGATCAGAAGAATCGGCATTTAAAGGTAAATATGGTTTTTAGTTTTGAATTCTTTGAATCCCTACCGATTTGAATCGCTTGAAGTGTAAAGGGTTCTTTTGCTTGGTTTCGGTAGATTGTTAGGGGGAATAGTGGGTTTAGATGCTTGAATTGGGTTTTTAGACCTGTTTAGAAGGCTTTCGGGCGATTTTTGAGCATTTTTAGCGTTCCGGTGACCTCACCGGCGTCGAGAACGGTGGCCGGCGGCTTCTAGGCGACGGCCGGCGTGTTTCGCGGTGGTTGGCGAACACGCCGGAGCGACGCTGGGCGGCGGCGGAACCGATCGGAGGGCGGAGCTTGCGACGGTCCTGATGAGTGTTCTTGGTGTTCTTCATGTTCATCCAATAACATGAAGAACACCAAGCTTAAACCCATGTTTTGATCCATCCCCAGGCTTATTTCTGGGTTTTGAAGTGTTTTCCTCAGAAAAAACTGAGTCGGACGAGTCGTGAAGGGGTCAAATAACCGAGTGGACTCGGTTCAAAGGGGTTTTATCCCCTGGCAACACGGCGCCGTTTTAGGGCGGCCGGGCACGCGGGCCGGATCCGCGTGTTTTGCATGGGTTAGGGCAAATTACCCTTTAGGTCCCCTTTAGTCCAACCTGGATTACAATTAGGTCCCCCAGAACCCATTTTAACCCCTAAGACTTTAGATTTATTTCAATTAGGCCCCTAGGATCTTAATTAAATCCCTAATTAGGTTTTTTTGATTAATTTTAGATTTAATTAGGTTAAAAATTTAATTTTAGAGACTTTAAAAATTAATTAAGCCTTAATTTAAGGTTTAATTAAAATTTTAATAAACTTTAAAATTAGTTTAATCTGATTTAAATCTAAATACAAGTTAATTTAACCCAAGCCTTAAAAATTAGACTCTAATAGGTTTAATTTAACTCTTAAAAATAGAAAATAATTTTAATTAATTACTTTAATTAATTTTAATTAATTTCTAGGAAGTTTTTAAGATTAATTAAACTAAATTAGGCCTAGTTTTGCCCTAAATTTAAAACCCCAAATTAGACTTAATTAGGTTTTAAAATTCTTAAAAATTAGAAAATAATTTTAATTAATTATTTTAATTAATTTTAATTAATTTCTAAGGTTTAAAGATTAAACTTCTTGATTAGGTCTAGTTAACCTTAAACTTTAAAACATTCACCCAACTTAGACTTTAATTAGGTTTTAATTCTTAAAAGTTGGAAAGAAAATTTTAATTAATTTAATTAATTTTAATTAATTTCTAAAATGTTAAGATTTAAGATTAATTAAGTCTAATAAATCTTAACTTCACCAAAACTTTAATTAAGTTAAAATTAAATTCTTAAAAATTTAGAAGTTATTTTAATTAAAGACTTTTAATTAATTTAAATTCTAAGAATAAGATTTAAAAATTAACTTAATAAAGTTTAACACATCCCCAATTTAACCTTTGAACCTAAAATTCACTAAGTTAGGCTTTAATTAAGTTTTAATTAAAATTTGAAGTTAAGAAAAATTTAATTAATTAATTTGATTAAAATTTTTTAAAACTTTAAAGATTAATTTCACTTAATTTAAGCCTTATCTTTTGTTCAAGGTTTGTTCTCGAATCCCTTGTAATCTTTTTCATTCAAGTCCCTTTTGTACTCATGTGAAGAGAAATTTTTGATGTAATATGATGTACCATGATTCTAATAAAAATTGAAGTTCCTTTATCTTGTCCTTTTTATTTTATGTTGTTTTGCATAGCATATTTTAGGAAGGTCACCTAATAAACTTAGGTTAATTAATTTAGTGCCTTTTCTAGGACTAGTCACTTAAATGAATTAACCTAATTAGGGAGAAAATTTAGTAACATAGCATGTGAATCTTATGTCTCGGATACACTAAAGAGGTTGATGTTTTGACGCACTATGATGCTGACCTAGAGAGTGTACCTAGGCATCGAATTCATGTGTTATTAAAAACCTAGAATTTTGATAAAAACTTAGGTTTAGAATTAAAAATGGATAGGTAAATAACTAGTAAAGGCTAGTAATTTAGGTTTTAAAAACTTAAGTAATGAGACCTTTTCTAGGATTAGAACTTAAAATGAACAAGATAAAAAATAATCATGCATTTTACTTTAGCCTTTTGAGGCGGAAGTTACATTCTTTTAAACTTGGGTGAGGTTTCCTATCTAGAGGACGTCTCGTTCAACTCAAGTTTAAAGGTGGTGTAACTCCCAAATCAAAAGGATATCCAAATTCAAATAATGTTCATTTAACAATGGGAAATTAAATTAATATCTTTCTTCAAAATATCAATGCCACGTAATGTTTTTTCCAAGGTACCAATTTTGGGCGTTTGTAAGGGTCGTCCTTACACGTAACCGACTCCCGAACCCAACGTTTTCAAAATTAATCTCTGGTTTATTTTTATGGTGTTTGGCCTACCTAAGTGGCCGGTGGCGACTCCAAGTCAAAATTTTCAAATTAAATTATGTTTTCCTAAAATTTGGGTTTTTCGAGATTAATAAAATTCATATTTTCGAAAATCAATCGTCGAACACTTTTTCACCCTAAAAATCGCGTTTTTTAAAAGAGGTCGCGACATGCGTGATCTACTTCAACATTTGAAGATTTTATACAATATTGAATGATGAAAGATTCAAAGATCTTATGTGATATTTTCATGAGGGAGAGTAAATACGCGTTGCACTCTTTTCCCTTAACCGAGGTTTTTTCCTAATGGATTTTCCTGGTAAGGTTTTTAATGAGGCAACGTGTTATGCGTATCAAAGATATGTGTACTCTTTTTCCTTCACTAAGAATTTTTTTCCCACAGGGTTTTTATCTTAGTAAGGTTTTAACGAGGCACATTATCTTCATAGACATCCAAGGGGGAGTGTTATAAATAATATTTATCTATGCGGATGTCTGTCATAATAAGAACTCTATCAATTAGAAATATTATCTTCATTAATTAGAGTTTAATACATTATGTACTGCTTATGTCTATAAATAAATGAGTTTGTGAAGGCATTGTACACAAGTCAATATTGAGAATAATACGGATATATTTTTTATATTTCTCTTTGTTCTTTCATTCTCGTTCTTTATTCTTATTTTAGTTCTTAATTATTTTATTTACAACATTAAATTATTTTTCATAAAATTAAAATATTTATAAATAAATCATTACTAATTTTTTATGGAAAACATAGAAAAATCCATAAGACTACAATATAAAAAAACAATAAAGATTCGAAAACATTAAAAGAAATAATTTAATCTCACTTACATATTTTTAACTAACAAATTTAATACTTAAAATTTTCAACTACCAAATTTAATACTTAAAATTTTCAAGTAACAATTTTTTTTTTCGTATAACAACTCTTATTCTTTCAAAATTTATCAATTCATCTATAAAACTATTTTTTTTATCAAACATTACTCTCAAATCACTAATCAAATACAAATTACTACTACTAATAAAAAACCAATATTAATTTTTGATTCAGTAAAAAAATATTCAAAACAATTAAAAAAATCAAACATACTACTTACTCATATAACAACTACAATACTTACCTAACAACTAATAATAATAAAAGTTGAAATTACTAGGGGTATTCAAAATTACCCGACCCGATTAACCTGATCCGATGACCCGAAATAAAAATAGCGGGTAATTTCCGGAAAAAAATTACTCGATCGGGCCGGGTACCCGACCAGAGAATTAGTGGGTCGGGCTTGGGCCGAAATTTTTTAATTTTCGGGTACTCGACCCGACTAGTTTTATTATATATATTTTTTAATTTTAAATTATATTTTTATTTTAGATTTCTTTAATATTTATACATAAAATTAAATTTAAATCTCTAAATTAGTTTTCTGTTTGTGTTATATATTTTTAAGTTTTAAATTTTCTAAATATATTTTTATTAATTTATTAATACCGAAAGAAAAATAAGAATAATACTTTTAACATTATTTTAGTAATAAAATTTAATAAATATATATGTTTATATACATCCAAATATTCTAAAATTAACTTTAAATCACTTATTTTTATATTTAGTTTTGTATTATAAAATTTGAAAATTTATATGTTTAATATATAATTCTTTTTTAATATTAAAATAAAAAATAAATAAAAATTGTGAACCGGGTACCCGTTACCCTATTAGCCGGGTACCCAATAACAAATACCCGATTTAAATGATCGGGACACGGGCCGAATTTTTATAACTACTCAACACAAATAAAATTTTCGGGTACTCGAAAACCGGATACCCGGTAATGACCACCCCTAGAAATTACTACTCAACACAAATAAAATTTTCACTCAATTTAAATAAATATTTTTTTCTATTCTTACAACTATTAAATTAAAATCTTCATCTTCTCCCTCCTATTCAACTCAACTAAAATATAATTCTCTTTAAAAATTACTTGATAAATTACTAACATAACTAAAATATAGTTCTAAACTAAATTAAACACATTAAATTAAAAAATATAAATAATTAAAAATTACTAAAATACTTACAATGTAATTCTCTTTGATTTGTTTTCTTCAAAATACTAATCAACTCAATTCCTATTAAAGCAATATAACAATACATATAAAACGATCCAAATAAAAAATTAACATTAATAAAAGTAAATAAATTAAGAAACTATAAATATTCAAAAACAAATAAATAAATAAATTAACACTTACAAATTTTCTCAAACAAAAACTCTTCTCTCCAACTCTTACTTTTAAACTTTATCAATTCATCTATCAATTTTTTTTCACCATTCTACTCTATTTATCAACAAAATAAATTAATTTCCACCACACATCTAACTTACTTATCTAAAATTAAATTCTCTATAATTAATTTACTTCCCCAACACAACTATTATACACTACACGTCACTTTTTTTTCATCTGCCATACACCGGAGAAATTATATCATGGGTCAGTCCCACCACATCATCCATGAGACCGACCAATAATAATCATCCAACTTATTATTTTTTAATTTTTAAAGTGAAGATTCACTTGGAAAAAATATTATATGGAAAAGTTGATGAAATGGGTAGTTATCATTGGTCAGTCTCATGGACACATGGTGAGACTGACCCATGATATAATTTTTCCACACACTGTCATATTTAGGGGTGATAACGAGCTTGGCTCGGGCTTGGCTTGGAAACAGGCATATTTGAGCTCGGTTCGAGGTTCATCAAGTTCAGAATTTTAGGGTCGAGCTTGGCTCGAAAATACATTATTGGGTTCGGCTTGGGCTCGGCTTGGCTCGAAATGGATAATTTTCTATATTATTTTTATTATTTATTTATTTATTTATAGTTTATTTTTTATTTATTATTTTTAATTTTGTAAATTTATTTTAGTTGATAATATTTAATTTATTTGATTTAATTTATTTTTAGTGGATTTACTCTCAATTATTTTATTATTTTTCTTTGTTAAATAAAATATTTTTAATGTATATATATATATATATGTTTATATATAATTATTCCGAGCCTATTCATGAACTTTTCAAACCGAGTATGGTTAAGCTCGGCTTGGCTCTTTTAAGTCTCGAGCTGAACCCGAGCCCGAGTCGAGCTTACTCAAATCGAACTTTGACCGAGTTTTGATCGAGTCAAACTCGAATAACTCGCGAGCCGGTCAGATTCATTATCACCACTATTCATAATCCATGCATAGTGTCTTAGACCCTTCCCAACACTGTTTGAAGTCGGTAGTAAATGAAATGATCTTTATGAGATATTTTAGGTGTCAAAGTCGGAAGGTAAAATTTTTGTTTTTAGTCAAAATATTATAAGGACCGTTTGAAGTCGGATTCGTAAAATTTTTGTTTTTAATTAAAATATTATAAGAACGATTTAAAGTCGAATTCTAAAAAATTCGATTTCTCAATCGTTGTTAAAACTTTAGTATTTCAGAAAATAAATTTTAAGAATTAATATTTGTGGATTTTTTTTCAGCAACAATATTACTTGAGAATTTTCCAGCAATAATACACAAACATTTTTTTATTTGTAATAAAAAGGACAAAAGTGATTAGCAGCAAATATTAAGGTGATGATATGTCTTTTCAAGTATTCACTGAGATTTATAATTCCGTGTTGTTTAAAAATATTTTAGGATTATTATACGATAAAGTTTTGATATAAATATTATATAAAATTAATTTTATATAAATTTATATAATTATATAATAAAATCTAAAAATTTTAATTCAAAAGATTAAATCTTATACACTAAATTATAAATATTAATTTTATATTTTAAATTTTATAACTTAAACTTATATATTTTTAACTCTAAACTAAAATTTAAATCTTTAAAATTAAAAGGTATACATAAATTAAAATTTATCGATTAGTATATATTTTTTCGTATTATATATGATATTATATCCAATAAGATACACGACATCATTTTAAAAAGTAATCTAGACAATTATGCTCTCCGATTTCAATGGAATAAATTATATCAAGAATGTCATGAATTCAATTAATTATGTTCTCGTCAACCAACTAATTAGATATTCAATTAAGAAATCATTTGGGTTTTTCATAAATGAATAACGTTATAGCTATTTATTTTTTATTATTGATTTTTTTGGGAAGAAATTATATTATGACTCTTTTTAGTATGTTATTTATGATTTCGACTATTAAAATTCAATCACTAAATTTTTTTATGTTATATTTTTTAAGGATGAATCTTCATTTTGTATACCATGTAAATAAGAAGTATATGATTATAAAAAAGTTAATTATAAATAGATTTATGATATGAAAAAAAATATATATATATATATATAATTAAATTTTAGTGAACGAAATCACCGATATCTAATAAAAATGGTCCATTAGGATATTGTATGAGAAAAGAGGTACAGAAATAAGCTAAGTAGCGATTAAAAGAGGTCCTAGGAATGTGTATTTATTAATTCAATCGGTGCTCAATTTTTTTGAATAAATTAATAGTGATTACAGTAGTATATGTTTTAAAATATAATCTTCATCATTTGACATTGATCACTCAATCACTCCGCTGACATCGTTAGTACTTGAACCCATGACCTCTAGGAACAACAACCGTTCCCTTAACCACTCGTGCTAAACTAAAAAAATAACTGAAATTAAATTAACTGAAATTATATCAACTGAATTTTTATTTTTAATTATTAATTGAACTGACTATTAAAACTTATTAACCGAATGGAATAAATTTTAGTTAATTTGATCGATTTTTGAATTAACCCAAATTTATGATAAGTTTTTTTAGTAAAGTATACAAATGATCATTAAACTATATTAAAATCATATTTTTAGTCACCGAACTTTTAAAAATCACAAAACAATCATTAAACTTATCAAACTATTACAAAATGATCATTGCATGTCCTATAATAGACTTAACTCAGAAATAAGTGCTTAAATTAAACATTCCTTTATCTTTACAAGAGAAAGAGCATTCCTTAAAGAGCATTCCCTAAAGCAATTCCTTATCTTTACAAGAGAAAGAGCATTCCTTAAAACAATTGTTGAAACTCATTGACACACATAAAAATGCCTTTAGCGTTGTTGGTTCTCACTCATAGGCAATTCCAGTTATTGTCTCTCTTCTTCGGTCAGGACCACTTGGAGTGAAGATTCAAGCTGCAACTGTTTTAGGCTCACTCTGCAAGAAAAAATGAACTAAAGATGGTGCCAAGGATCACATTGGATCAAAGATTTTTTTCAACCGGAGTAGTGCCAGTGCTTTGGAAGCTACTACAGATTGGGCACAAGACAGGAGGAACTCTGTCGAGCATTTGTAGATTTTAATTGAAATATTTAGAAACGAGAATTGAATGATCAAGTTTTAAAAAATAGGTAATTATTTAAAAAATCTATAGTTTGGGTATCTATTTATAAGTTAAACAATTTTAGGCACCTATTTCTTTTAATGGTGTTATCTTAAAAAAGGTAATTATCCAAAATGGTGTTACTTTAAAATACTAATGAAAAGAAACTTTAGCCACCTATTTCATAAAAAAAATATTAGGCACCTATTTCAGAAAAAAAAAATATTTTAGACAATTGTTTCAGCCAAAATAAACATTAGACATCTATTTCAGAAAAAGTGTTTAGTTTAAGCACTTATTTTTGAGTTAAGTCTATATAATATTGATAAATTTTATAAAATTTAACAATTATTTTATAATAATTCAATAAATTTAAAATTTTTTTACGTTATTTTGATAAAATTTAATAATTATTTTATAACATATAAAAATTAATGATTATTTTATAATTTTTAAAATTTTAATGACAAAAAATACGTGTCATAAACTAGCAGGACAATGAATCATACATCTTCCCTTACATTTTAATAATAGACTGAATCTAATATTTTTAAATCAAAAATAGTTCGTGATTGCAGCCATAGCCGCTCTCCTTATCTACCGTCAAAACTTCTCTCTTTCATTCTCTTTATTCACCCGCGACGGTAACGGTTTTAATACTGATCGCTAACTGTCGGATCTATTATTTCGTTTGTTTTATTTTTAGTTTTCAATAAATTATTTTTCTTTTATGGCACGATTTGATTCTACCATTTGATATATTTTCTCTGTTTTTTGGTACGTTTTTTTTTTTTATTTTTTATCAGGTTTGGATCCGATGACGCCACGACTGATCATGATGGCGCTCATTTCTTTATTTTGTTGATCTTCCTATTTTAGAACCTCGAACAAGATTTAGATATGCGATTACATCTACCGTTCCTTTTCGAGATTGAATAATGGTAATATCTTCGTTGTCAACGCACCTTCATTGTAATATGCATTTTTATGTTGTTTGTTGATGATTTTATCTCCCATCGTGAATTTTGGTGAGTTTGTATCCTTCTTCTATTTTGATTCTTTGGATTAGGTTCTTATCTTTCCTTTTGGTCCTCTTATGACCAAATGACCGCTAATTTTGTTTACTAGGTATATGTTTGATTTATAATATTTTGTTAATTGGATATAAACTTTTATTATAATTTCAAATATATTCTCGTTTAATAAAATTAATGGATCTCTGTTAAAAAAAAAAAAGACTGAATCCGTTGCTTTTTCCAAAGAATTATAGATATATTTATTGCTTCGTTTACGTGCTTAGACACCAATTAATTTATCCACAGTTTAATTTACATGCAATGCAAGGGAGATACACGTAATTGTATTTGATCGATTAATTAAATTATTTATTTTTTATTTTTTTATATTTTTTAATATAAATTTTAGACATTTAAAAACAGTTTTTTTTTTCTTTTAAAATCCTTTTTTTTAATATTTTTTCTAGATAAAATTATATTAAAATTAAGATTTATAAAAAATTATAGGCATAAAAATAATTTTAACCTTTAACGTTTATAGTTTTTGTCGTTTTGGCCTTTATTCTTTTTTTTGGATAATTTGACAAATATCTTATTTTTTAACTAGCTTGATGACTGGACCGTTAAAAATTTAACGATGATATATATATGGAATATAATTTTAAATGATAAGGAATGTAATCTATCAAATGCATATATATAGAATATAATTTTGTTTCAATATAAAATATAAAAAAATTAAAATTCAAATAAAATATTAAAAATTAATTAATTTTAAAATAAAAAATTATTAAACATTTTGAACCCTACTACGATAAAATTAAAATCTCATTTTAAAAAATATAATCATAATTCGAATAAAATTTTAATTTTATAGTACTTTTAAATATTTATGTTTTGTCCCTTTAACCTAAATTATGACTCAAATCATGAGTCCATCAAAATCTGCATGATTATCGTAATTGTTGTAGATTTGGCTATGGATTTTGATTTGTTCAAGGATAACACTAATCATTTTCATTAAACATTATTTAAGTAATTCTTAAGCTAGCCTTCTAGACTACAAACAAATTGAACAAAAGTGAATGAGAGTGTGTTCACGTTTATTTGTTTAATTTTGATCGAATAAATAAATAAACACGAATTTTTTTGTTCATGCCATTCATTAAGGAATATAAGTTATTCATATTCGTTCATTAACACGATAAACGAATATAAACAAACACAAATAAATATATATATATATATAATATGTTAAATATTTAATGTTTTAGGCTAGTTTGATAATTTAGTTAAGTAATCAATTTTAAACTGAATTGAAAAAATCTCTTAATCATTAACCAAAATCTAAAATTATCTAATAGATTAACCAATTTTATTTCGGTTCAGTCGATTGATAAACGATTCAATGAACCTTCGGTTCGTTTACGACCTATGATGAATTAAATTCAATTTTTTTACTCATTTACTATATATTTAAAATAATAATTATATGATTTAAATTATTCATTTACTACATATTTAATATCACAGTTACATGATTTAAATCATATTTAATACGATGATTATAAATAAATTAATATATTTGTCACTATAATAGTGAGTTCTTGTCGATTTTACTCTAATTTTCGGCCTATAAAATAGAACGCTTCATATTCACTTTGAGTTTATCTAAAAAAATATCTTTATTATCAAATAATTATCATTTTCCGCATAATTTTCGGACTCTCGAACAAGATTTGAATGTACGATTATATCTATCATTCTTTTGTCACAATTGAGTTGTGGTAATATCCTTATTATCAACGTTCTTTTATTGTAATATATATTTTTATGTTGTTTGTTGATTGTTTACCTATCATCGTCGATTTTGATAGTGTTTGTATCCATATTTTATTTCGAGTCTTTAGGTTAGGTTCTTACCTTTTTCTTGTATGATCCTCTTATGATCTCGACGCTAGTTTTATTAACTAGGTTTACATCTAAACTTAGGTGTTTTATTTATTATGTCGTAAACTTTCATTGTAATTTTGGATATATCCTTCAATTAATAAAATTATTGATCTATGTTAAAAAAAAGTTTATCTCAAAAATATTCTCATACTTTTTCTCTTCAAAAAAAGTTTTTCACTCATTTACTGCAGATTTAAGACAACAATTACATGATTTAAATCACTCATTTACTGCATATTTAATACGTTCATATCTATATATATTTGTTTCTCATAGACAAAAGAATAAAAGAAGTGAACTAGTGACTTAAACTGTCAGGTACTTGTCAAACTGTCTGCAACAAGCAGCAAGGACGAGTTGGATACGAAAAAACCACGAGTGTGAAACGTGCAGTTGGGGCATTGTTTTGGGGTTATCCATCCCCACCACCGCCACGCTTTGATCCTCCTTGTGGCCGAGCAGCGCCACCAGTTCACATGCTTTTGGCACCCTCTTTTCAACATAAGCTCACCTAACGTGGGCTAAAAGAGAGGGAGGAAATGAATGAAAGAAACAACAGAAAACACAGGCACTTTAGCATCAAAACAAAGATTGAACTGGAGACCTCTTGAAACACATGCTGTGGGAGCCAACCAAAGGGGTGAGAATCTTTTGCAAAATGTTGGTTGGAAGCACACACATTTTGGGGCTAAATCACCATCATCATCATCATCATCTCTTAGCCATCAATGGGTTTCTTTCCCTCTGTTTTCTCATCTCCTGGGTTTCCTTTTTAGATCATGCATTAATTTCTTCAGTTTGCAGGTTTACTTCATCATAGTACTTGCCTTACTTTTATTCCCCTCGTCTAAATTATGATCATAGACATTTATTCATAGTTAAACGATTCATTCGTGGATGAAAACGGATAGTTAACTAACAGTAAATGATTAAAATGACATGATAAAATTGTATGATAATGCACACTGATATAAAACTGTTATCTAAATAAAAGTACTGACGTGACAGAATAACATATTTTTAAAAATTAAAATTATATGATCATATATATTATCTTATATTTACTTTTAGATTATTAAAATAAGTTAGGCATTGGGATAATTAGTAGGCATTATTGACTGGAAATCAGGTAATCAAGATTAAGGAATGATTTGAAATGACTGTAACAAAACTATTCAAACATATATAATTGTTTTGTTTTGTTTTTATTTACGAAAAAAACATGATAAGACTGATCGATATTATACGAAAGATTGATGTTATCTTACAGGATAATTTTAGAAGACGACAAGCTTAAAAAGTAGTTATACTAAAATTTTTATAAAATTTGTAAAAAAAAAAATATTGTATCGATTGTTTGGTATATACTAAATTTTTTATAAAAAATATAAGATTTTGATACATACCGAATTTTTTATAAAAAGATTATAAGAATTTTGGTATATATCAAATTTTTAAAAAAATATATATTAATAAATTCGATATATATCAAAAAAAATTAATATTAAAATTTTTAAAATTTTTATAAAAATTTGATACAACAATTTTTTTAAAAAAATTAACCTGACACTTTTTATAAAAATTATTTCCACTGATATGTAATTATTAAACCAATAATTTTTTCTATAAACCCTCTCTGCTAATTTCTGAAATATATTTTGTTTTTTGTATAAAGTCAGAATCCCAGCAGTGGCCCACCTAACAGAGCAGTGTTGAAAAGCATGTTACACGCCCAAGGAAAGTTTATGTACATCAATAATAGTGCTGATTAGGGATAGATTCCTATTAAGCTGGATACCCAATAATAAATATCTTTATCTAACGGTTTAAAATTAATATAAATTTTTTAAAATTTTATATGTATATCTTTATCTTAACCTTTAAAAAACTTTAAATATTAAATATTATTTTGTATTTAAAATAGTTTATTATATTATCTGACTTAATTAGTGGATTATATTAAC
Source organism: Abelmoschus esculentus (assembly GCA_035048815.1). Classification (NCBI taxonomy): domain Eukaryota; kingdom Viridiplantae; phylum Streptophyta; class Magnoliopsida; order Malvales; family Malvaceae; genus Abelmoschus; species Abelmoschus esculentus. The sequence goes on from JAUCBN010000036.1 coordinate 14,766,359, forward strand.
AGATTGTATAGAAGTGATTGATAAAATTAACTGATAGTTATTTGATTATTTGAACAAATAAATTAATATAGAAAGATATAATTATATTTGATATTGGTTTGTATAATTTATTAATTATTAATATTTTATATCAATTAATATCTATTAGACTATAAAATTTATTTTTTAATAAATTATTAAACATATTTAAAAGATTTATATATTATTTTATTATCTATACAAATTTTTAATATAATTTAAGTATTGAATTTAAAGGGTATTTTGACACATCTCTGTCAAGTAACATGTTTCTTTGACAAATTGGACTTACTTTCTTCACAAGTATTTGTCAATATATGTGGGCGATTGTGTTTTTAGCATAACTTTTTAAAGGGAAAAAAATAAGAAAAAGACACATCACATAGTCGCATGAATGTAAATTGGCGTGCGTTATTCGGTTTTAACTGAATTAATTAATCAAATTAAAATTATTTTGGTTAATTCGATCGGTTAATTTTTAATAAATTCGATTATTTTTTTTTGAGAAATCGGTTAACGATTAATTCAGTTCAAAATCGGTTAATTAACAAAATTAACTGAATTAACCAAAATTATTATATATTATATATTATTTTTATTCATTTAAATTTTTAAAAATTATAAAATGTTCATTAATTTTTATATTATAAAATGGTCACTAAATTTTTATTAAATTAGCATAAAATAAAATTTGAGTGATTAAAAAATTATTTTAGCATAATTTAGTGACCTATTATGTAATTTAACCAAAATTTATAATAAATTTCGATTAATTCGTTTAATTGGGCTAAATAACCGATTTTAAACCAAATTAACCGAAATTATTATATATATATATATTTACTTTTAGTAATTTAACTTCTAAAAAATATAAAATATTCATTATTTTTTTATATTATAAAATATTCACTAAATTTTTACTAAATTAGCATAAAATAAAAATTTAGTGACTAAAAAAATTATTTTAGCTTAATTTAGTGACCTAATATGTAAGTTAACCAAAATTTATAATAAATTTTGGTTAATTCGGCTAATTAACCGAAATAATTTTGGTACAGTTAATTCGGTTATAGGTAATTCAATTCGGTTAACGATTAAAATTTTAAAAATTTTGATTAATTCGATTTTGGTTAATTTAATTTGGTCACCGATAGAATTAACCGATTGCACACCCCTGATATAAATCGTACCGCAATAAAGTTATATATGGTTCACTATATAGGAAAAGAACTTTTCATATTTGTGACATATTTTTATGTCTTTTGGCAAGGTTTTTTGGGTTGTTTTGGTCATCTTTTATTTTATATTTTTAAGGTTGATTTGGTGGTATCACCGACCGATTAAAATGACACTTATTTATTGTCTTGTTGATCTTTCATGCTCTAGACCCTCGGATTGAATTTAGATATGTGATTTATGTCCGTAGTTAATTTCTCACGACATTTGGTACTTATTTGTAATTCTCTCTAGTAATCTTTTTGATAGTTTGTTGGTCGATACAATCATATTTGTTCAATCTATTTTTTGTTTGAGCCTTTTAGTTGAGTTTTTAAGATTTTTATGTATAATTCTTATATGATTTAATGTGACTAGTTTTTTATCAGTGTTATAAAGAAATATACAAATTAATTTAATGTGACTAGTTTTTTGTATCGCTATTATAAAAAAACTTATTATAATTTTAAATATTTTCTTTTTTCATAATACTAGAACCTTCTATTAAAAGACCTTTAAGAAACGAGTAAACCTCTTTATCATGATTCATTTTATGTCCCTTGTTAAATTTTTAAAAAAAAATAAATTTTAAACCCTAACACTCTTAAATCCTAAAACCTACACCCTAAAAAATATACTCTACCCCTAATTTTTTAACCCCTAACATTGAACTCTAAATTCTATATTCTAAACCCTTTAATTTAAAGTGAAAGCACGAATGAAAGCATGAGAAAAAGATAGATAATTTGTACCTTAAAAAACAATTATGGTTAGACAATAATTAGAAGTTAGGGATATTATATAAAATTTATTTTCTAAAATAAGAAGAAAAAGCATATGTTTTGGGATTTATTTTGGTTTATTTAAATATGTATTAATTCTAATTATAATCTATTTAAATATATATTGAAGTTGATTCATTGTAGTAGCCATGCTTCCTCATATTCTTGTTTAGTTTCTAGATGGGAATCATATTTTGTTCTTTTGAGGGATGTTTTTTTAATTCGATACAGTGACAATGATTCTTTTGGATGAATAAAATTTTATTTATTTAAAATAAAAATATGATGATTTTTTAAAAAACAAATTTAATTAATTGATTCATAGTATGAAAGTGTAAGGACTCAACAAGGGACGGGCCCTCCTCTTTCGTAACTTGATTCTCGAATAGGAGGCTTGTTCATTCTTAATGGTCGTAATCATAATATTTTGATCAGGTAAATGATAAGTGGATCACTTTTTTATGATTTTTAAAAAAATTAATTAATTAATTCATAGCATTTGTTCTTCGTTAATATATATCGAGACTTTTAAGGTTAAAAAAAATCGTTCAATTGGATGATACAATATATATTCCTATCGATCAAATATCAAGCAAAATCTTTCTAGATTAGTCCAATCTTACTCTATTTATTTTTAGTATTTTATTAAGTTTAAAACTCCGCCCTGGTTCTATTATATATATATATAAACTAATTCAAGGTAAAATAATTAAATCTAAGTTTATATTGTTATATATTATTGTTTTTAGAGTTTTTTTTATGCCTTAATACAATTTTTCCTTTTAAATTATATATGTTTTTCATTTATCTTTTAAACTATTTTTGATTTATTTTATATTTTTAAATTATTTCATTTATTAAATTGACCTCTAAACTATACCAGTTTTTCGAAGTCTCAATAAAGTTGATTTTAATCTAATTTTATAAAATTTAAAGATAAGATAGGCCAAAAAAAATATAATATTAAATTATAATATTTTTTCGTTTAATTTTATTTCAATGTAATTGTAAATTTATTTTTAATAAAAATATATATATGCTTTAGAAATCTTTTAATTAAATAAACTAAAAATATATATTTTATAAAATTTAATAAATTAAAATATTTAAAATAATTATAATCAAAATTTATGTTTTTTTGGAAAATATTTTTCTAAATTTCCATTGTTTGGTTCGTGAAAAATAAAAAAGTCAAAGAAAAATTAATTTCAGTCAATGAGAAAACCTTTATTTCTATATAAAATGACTTACCCATTTATTTTAGGTAAGTTGTTTTCCTTCCTTTTGTTCTCTATACAAAGGAAGAAATATTCTAATTTATTTATATTTTAATATTTCATTCTAATTATACTTAATTAATTAATTTATATTTTAATATTTATTTATATTTATATTTTAATTTGTTTTTCTTTCTAACAGTAATTCATTGTTTTAATTTATTTTATATTTTAATATTTTATTCTAATTATAATAAGTTTTATTTAAAATTTCTTTTTAATATTTTTGAACTTTTAAAACTAAGATCAATATCTAAGAATATTTATTTAGAAAATGAGCCATAAAATTAATTTTTTTACTATCGTAAATAATTTGATATAACACTATTAATAAGTTTGGGATGCATTTTCTGTCCAGATTATTCAATGCCCTAATTTCTGTGGGGACATTCGAACGAAGGAAAAAATTATAAAGACTTACGTCGACGTAAATCTTTGTAATTTAATATTGGTTACTAGTCTGGATATACATTAGTGTAAATCTTTGTAAAACATAATTTTTAAAACAATAAAAATAACTCAATAAAATAAATAAATTTTTAATGTAAAATCTTGTTTGTTTTATTAAAAATAAAATTTTAAATTATTTTAAGTAAAATTTACCAAACAATAAAAAATGATTTACACAGTTTCATCCAAACACATGAAAATGACTTCAGTAATTAGTTTTCTAAAAAATATAATTTATTTTCCATAATTCATTTTTCAAAAACAGTTTTCAGTGAAACAAACATACACTTAAACAGAGTCGCCCCTAGGCTTGGACAATAAGGGAGACCGCCCAAGGCGACAGACAGGACCTATGATTAATTAAATTAAAATAATTTAAAATTATTTTTTTATTATTAAACAATATTAAAAATTAAGCAAGACATATATTAGTAATTTTTTATTAAAAAAATTAAGAACGACTAAAGTATAACAATATTTTATAAAAAAACTTAAAATTAAGGTGGGCCCCTTTCCTATAATTATGTTTTTAAAATTAATTATATTATTATTATATTATTAAATAAACTTTAAAAATTATTGTTAAGAGATTGATAACTTTTATAATTAATTATAAAGTTGTCGGTATCTAATTAGTTTAGGTATTAATATATTATAGAATCATAATTAAGATTATAATAATATTTTTTGATTTTAAAATAAAAATTTTATATACACCTATGAACAATATTTTCATTATTCTTGTTATTCAAATTTTAATTTCTCGTCATATCACCTCTTTTTTATGTTATTTTCTTATAATTTATTTTAAATATTTTATTTATAATTTTTAATTCGATATTTTAAGAAGATAATGATTCATTTATTCAAAAATATTATAGTTTATGAGATTTACTGTTAATATGATATAACTATGTCTAAAATAAAGCTTCAACGACAAAAACTCGGGTACTATTATTCTATATTTTTTCTTTACAAGTTCTATTATATAATATTTACACGAAAAATGTTAGTAGAACTTGTTTTGTGTAAATTTAATGTTTAGTAAAATTTTTTGATATTTATCATTCGATAATTATTGAGTGAAATAAAAAATAATTAAATAATTTAATTTATTTTATACTCTTTAAAAAAATTTAATATTTATTATTAGAAAGCTTATTTTTAGATTTGTTCATGGGCCACCAAAATCTCAGAAACGACTTTGGCCTAATGTATTAAATGGAATGCAATAAATAACACAATATAAATGCAAAAATTATTAACTTTAAAAATAGGAATAAAATTGAAATAAAAAGACAAAAGGGAAAAAGGTGAGGAAATAAAAAAGAAATAAGAATACAAAAATCAATCAAAGAGTGAATAAAAACATGTGCACGTGGACACATGTAATCACACGTGCACTCAATCATCATATCCCCAAAAAACTTAACCACTCTCATATTTTTTTTTATTTTTTTCAATCGCCTATGGTGGGTAAAAGTAGGGATGAACAAGACCGAATACTTAATCAATTTAATTATTTAAATAGAATTGGTCTTAGTTTCGGTAACTACCAGTTTTTAAAAATTAAAATCAGTCTCGGTCACACTGGGTTTTAAATTTGAATAGAATATTGTAGACTTGAAAATTAAAGTTTTAAAACTAGTCATACGCATAATATTCATACAAAAAGAGAAAGTTTGATAAGAAAGTAAACAAAAGAAAATCAATAGTGGATATTTTAAAATATATATTTAATCATTAGATATTAATCCTTTAATAACTGTACTATAAATATTGATGTTCGAACCCGTGACTTTCAAAAATAAAATTCATTCCTTTAACTATTGGGACAAGTGATAAATAGTTTAATATCGTTTAATTAAATTTGAGTTTGAGATTTTATGTATATAAAAAATTTCTATTGAGAAGCTCACCTATTAATATCAAGGTGCGACGCGAATTAACCTAAATTAACCTATATGAAATCCTGAAGAACAAAGAGAATAATATAAATATATATATATATATATAACGATAATCCATTAAAAAATCTATAATTTTGACAAATTTTGGTACTTATAAAATAGGTATCAATATATTTTATAACACTATGTTTTTAACAAATATCAAAACATTGGGTAAAATTAATGTTAATTTATCTCAATATTAAAATAAAATATTGTGTCTGAGTGACCAATTGAGATGGTTTATTTACCAATGCCGTCACCGACATGGTACATTGCCAGTCTTAAGTTTTGGTCACAACAAAGACAAACTTGGTCTTGAAGTTGCTCGGAGAAGCGGATCCACACCCCTCAAAATCTTTTGCTAATTTAAGATACAAACAAACCCTCGTTCCGGCTATTCATCGAACACCTTGCCGTCATCGACTTCGCTGATGAGAAACAATTTATCTTCGTAAGTTGGTTGATTGAGATTAAATTTCAGTCCCACGGGACCTACAGGTAGTTGACCAGCAGATTCGTTAGCGATGGTATTTCAGATAAGTTGTAGGAATCGAACAAATGAACATGTCTTGTTTTCCAACACATTGGAGAGTGCCGATGACTAGTAAGAGACAAGCAGATTTTCAAGCATTTCAATCAACTACAACCTCTGCACTGGGGTGTTCATTATCGGATATTAAATCTGATCTGATTCGATTTTTTATATCAGTAATATAGTGATCCGTATTTGATTCAGTTTTTTCGAATATCCAATTTTCTAGATAACCATATCAAATTTTTTAGATATACGATTATCCAAAAATATATTTTAATTTAAATATTTGTTTAAATTTAAAAGTTATATTTATGAAAATTTTAGCATTTCAAAAATAATCAACAATAAATTGTTAAATAATATAACAAGATTCACGTCTATAAAAATTAATTATTTTAATTTTAAGATATAATAAATATCAAATTATTAAAAATAAAAAAATAATATTCATAAAAATTTTAAAATTTGGATTTCTGGATCTTTGAATAATCCGAAACTCAAATATTATGATTTGTATTCAGTCCAAAAAAAATTTAAATTAGATCAAATATCCAATCCAAAAATAAAAATCAGATTATATATCTAAATTTTTGAATCAAATCAACGGATAATCAAATTAAATTAGTCGAATTAGATTACTAATTTTGACCCATTTCTTTCCTACTCTTTAAAGGTCGGACTGAATTGGTAATCAATATTAGAGTAAGATATAATTAATCACAAAAAATAAGAAAAAAAATAAAATTTAAACGAATTGGAAATTAAAATTCGAAAATTTAAATAAAACCTTAAACATTTGTTTTTTAAGTTATGAATTTAAAATTTAATAGGAACAAAAGAAATTTCTCTTATTAGATAAAAATTATTAAAAAAAAAATTCGTGCACCAACCGAAACACTTTTTAATGTACATCACAGCTTTAAATTTGAAATTAATTATTAATTATTAATTATTAATTATTTATTGTTAATTGTTAATTGCATGGCAGAAGGGCAACTGAGATGCATGTGTACGTGTGGGTAGACATTCCTCTTTCCTTCCCTTCGGCCTCCCTATCTCATTTTTTGTTATTGGAAAAACTCGATTCGATTTAAAAAATTGAATAACTAGATTTGACTTAAGGTAAAAATATTTGATTCGTTTTGATTTGATTTAAAATTTTATAGACTCGACTCGATTCGAAAAAAATTTAAATAAAATTCAAGTTATAAAATAAAAATTTGAATAACTCGAAATTTTTAGTAACTAAATGATTAATTTTTAAGTTTGAAACAAATTTCTCAATTTTTTATGATATATATACATTGATATATAAAAATATAAAGAAATATTGCTACATATGAAAAAATATATATGCATATCTTATATGATTAAAGAATGTCATTTAAATTAGAATCAAATCATACTATAACATGATAAATAATTACAATTAAATATTTATAGGAACTCGAAAACTCGATTCGATTTGACTTGACTTGAATTTCTTAAACTCAATTCGAACCGAAAAAATTTCAAATAAAGTTTGAGTCGTAAAATATGATTCGTCGATTCGAATAAGTCAAAATTTTTGACTCGACTCGATCACCCCTAATATGAGATATAATTTTCTCTATTTTTTATGTTTTCCTCATTTTTCATAGTCTGTGTAGGAAAAATATATCTGTTAACGCTGACTCATATTTTGGAACTATTGAATAATAAAGTGTCTAGACTACTTATATAAGGATTTAACCTTAAAAAACAATAGAATAATTTTTTTTTTGCAATTTTTTATTTTCAAAATTTATCTTATTAATCTAAACCGATTTATATCGCTCAACTGATTTTGATGGATGAATCTCGCAATAATTTTTTTTATATGTATGACATCTCAAATCGAAAATCTAATTAAATGATATTTATCTCCAATTGATATTGTTTTAATTATTAAATTGCTAGATCAATTACCATCTCCCTAAATCTAGGGCCGACAATTACCTATGGATGATAATTTATTCGATCTATTCAATCTAATTAAATAGATAAAAATCCGATAAAATATGAGTTTAATTCATTTAAAGTGAGTGATGGATAAAGCGGGTGATAGATTAGGGTGAAAATTTTTTAATCCATCATCTAATCTATCGTCTACTTATTCATCATCCATTCATCTATTAATATAATATTAATTTTAAAAAATATTAATTATCTTTAAAAAATTAGATTAAACCCTAAAATACTTACTCATCTTCTCTTTTAATTTTAGTTTAGATTTTAATATTTTTTATTCTCTTGTAATTATTTATGTACTGTTTGAATTTTTCGACTTTTATATCTCAATTATTCACAGCTTATCTTTAATTTTATTTTCATTTCTTGCACTTTAACCCAAAATCTCACTAAAATATGTAAAATATTTTAATTTTATTTTTTATTAAAGATTTTTAATAAACCATTACATGTAATTTCAATTATTTTTTTAGTAATATAACTCATTTATGATCTCGATCTATCTTTTTTATCCGTATTTAATAGATGAAACGGATTTAAATTAATGATCAAACGGATGATAAATAAATTAGATAACAATTTTAGATAAGATTAATAGAGTAGATAAAACCCTAACTCACCTAAATCCGACTCTTTGCTACCCCTACCTAAATCTCATCTTAAGAAAACAAAATATTATTTTATTTTAATATTTCTTAAAATATAAAACCAATAATATAAATAATCTTTACTTTATCGTCAAATCCTTTTCTCAGGATCTGGCCATGGATCCTACAATTTCTTTAAGCTCGCGATCTAGTACGACTTTTGTTCCACATCAAGACAAGACAACAACTTCAGAAAAACATTTTTGGTGTAAGAGAACAACAACAGTAAGAATTCGAGACATAAAAGAAATAAGTTATGGGATACGATAGATTTATACAAAACGTAAAATTTTATTTATTAAACGAATAAAATAGATAATTAAGATTAATTATTTGGTTTTTAATGAAATAATATCTACGTAAGCCACTGTTAATCTTAATTCTCAACCATTCATTCATTCATTTAAAGATTCAAAAAATGTATAAAATTAAAAAAAAATGTATTGTGTAATTGAATTTTATCCTTATTATATATAAATTAGGATCCACTTATACTCTATAAAATTCAATTATTTTTATATTTTTGGAGATAATTAGATAATAATAATTAATACGATTATTTTTTATTTTTTAAGTAATAATCTTTGTATTTTCAACTGTTAGGACCCGTTTAGCAATGTAGTTTAAACGGGGGGTTTTAAGTAAAAGTTGTGCTAAACGTGTATAAAATTTGTGGCTTGTGCTTTTTAAACGGTAAAAAATACTGTTTGGACAAAAGCTGAAAAATGTAGCTTTTACCGTTTGAAAATCACGGTAACCAAATTTTGTCATTTGTGTCCTCAATTTGTGAACCCACCTGTAGACTCTTTATCCATTCACTTTAGATTTTTTTGTACTAATTTATTTATAATATTAATATTTTGTTCTATTTTTATTTTAAGTATACATGATAATACGTTTACTAATTTTGTATATAATTTTAGCTTTTTAAAATATCAAATATATATTGAATTTAAAATAATAAAATTAGTTCTTTAAAACGTATTTTAGAAATTAATATTTTTATATTTTATCATAATTTTTAATTTATATTTTTATATTTTATCATAATTTAAGTTAATATTATAATATTGAAGTAATTTAATTATCATTTAAACATATATTTTTTAACTTATAATATCATGTCTAAAATAGTTATTTACTTTTTTAAAAGCATTTTTTGACAGCAATATTAAACACATATATTTCAAACTAAAAATTTTAAAAGAACTTTTCAACTCAATTTTTCACTTATTTTTTACCGTACTTTTTAAAAATAATACTAAACTAGAACTTAATTCATATATTCATCTACCTTTCTCTAAACAACAAAAATTTATATAAAACTTAAATTTTTAGGGTATAAAAATATATTGTTTATGAATTAAATCATTCTAACCTGCTTGCTTGATCATCTTGTCCACCGACCAAACGTCGCCGTCCTACTCTTTTGTGCTATTTTCAATTTGTCCTGTTCCTTTGTCATAATTCCCTCTTACAAACGAAAACTTCTCTTACACCAAGAAGGAAAAAACCAAAAGCTTTTCTTTTCTCTTCTTCGACCATTTTCTCTTTACGTATGATATGCCACTCACATCTCTTTAGCATGATTTTCTATATATTACACTTGATGTATGTGTCACGATAGTAGCAGATTTAAAAAATAAGTCTAACAAAAAGATAATAAAATGGGTCGTGTTCATTAAACCAAAAAGATAATTCTATAGTCTTAAATATTTAAAAATTTTTTAAATAAAATATTTTTATTTAAACTTAATAAATATTCTAGAGAAAAAATAGATGATATTTAACTTAAGGAATACAATTTTTTTGCTCTTTTTTAATTTATTAAACCAAATCTTTTGTTTTTTTTATTAAATTTTAATTCAACTCATTTTGAACCCGCTTTTCTTGAAATGGTAATTTATCTCGTATATGTCTAAAATTTCTATCATCTAACCATCAGGATGAAAAAGGGGCCGGAGGGGATAATCACACTCTTAAAAATTTTGATCTTTAATTTTATGTATTTTCTATCTGTGACTTTAGTTCGTTTCACTTAAATTTTTTTAATTCGTATATATTAAATTTTAATATAACACTCTAACAATTCATACCCTGACATAAAATTTTACGTCGGTCTAACTAACTATCTTCATTTCATATCTTACGGCGAAGGCACTCCTACCATACATTTATTGAAAAAATATGTAACCGAATTATTCTCTTCTTATATAAAAGATCATAATCAATATCAATATTATCGTCGCCGTCGCCGTCAACATTGAATCTGGGAATGCACTGCCGGTACAAGCTTCATAGAATTACCAGACTATTCTCCTCTTTCATATTTCTTTAATTTCACTCAAATATTGTTTATCTATAGTAATTTTCTATCGTTTCATCTTTTAATTATTTTTTATATAATTATATTTTTGTTATTATCTAATTCCACGAGCAGATCTTAATTGTCAGACATGTGAAAGATTGGGGACTTGTTTTAAAAATTATATATAATTTTATTTTAATTTTAGGTCCAGTAGGGTGGTGTGCATGTGCTTCTTCTGTCTTTACACACTTCCTAAGTCTTTTTCTTATTCATTTTTCATATACTTTTCATAAGTAATAATTATATACAAATCATTTCTCGGTAAAATACGAGAAATAATATTTTATTTTATCTTTTTTATTAAATAGATTTTTATTTGATAAAAATTATTTTAAATTTAACCTACAATAAATATTAATAAAAAATTATTTATTAAAAAATTTAACAAATATATTTAATTAATTTATATCATAAATAATATAAAAAATAACGCATAATATAATTTCTCGTAAAACTTTATTCTTCGACGTAAACTTATTACAACATTACGTTCAAGCATTAAACTTGGTTAATTGATACACATTTTTTAAAACTTACAAAATTAGATATTAGAAAAGAAAAGTAAATTATATTAATATATGAATAATAATTTTATATATTCATGGTAAAAAAAATAGTTTTCAAAATATCTTAATTTTAAAGTTTAGAGGTTTAATTTAATGTGTATGGTTTAGGAATTCATATTTAATAATTTAGAATTCACCGATTGTGATTAAAATTTAAGGTTTATATGTTTAAACCTAAATCCTTAATATATCACCCTAAAATTTAAACATTGACCCTTAAATTCTAACTAATTAATTACCTCTAAACCTTACACCCTAAATAAAATATATAAATCCTAAAACTAAAAGACTTGTAAACAGGGTCCGAGCCATATTCACCGTGGTGCCCTAAAAAAAATTTGATATAATTGCGTAAAAGGTCCTTAGTTTATGTTGTAGTAAAATAATTTTTTTGCCCTTCTCAGATTTTAAATTTAAAAGCTTAGTAGACATTTATTCCTCCTAATATTTGTTCCTGATTCTGTCCCTACTTGTAAAATTAATTTTTTTTACTACTAATATATTAAATATAAATCTTCAATATAAACATAAAATTAATAAAAGTTTTTGTTATTAAGATACCAACGGGGATTGATTCAAGTGGTAAACAGTTTGTTTTCCCTTAAGCAAGTCTCATGTTCAAGACGTGTACGCAGAAAATCTTTGCTGGAAGACTCACCCACCAGAACTAAGTGTGCGACGCGCGTCGGTCTGGATTAATCAGAGTTAAACTCTCGAAAACAGGAGAACAATAAAAAAATACATCGTTAATATATAATATACGAACTCTAAAAAAATAATCCCATATCAAAAGGTATCTTTGACTTTGACTATCAAACAAGCATTCATGTTTCAAAACTTGAAGAATGAGTTGTGTCTTAATCTACATATTAATTTTTAAGTTATAGATAAGTGTGAAAGAGTCTAAGATTCAAATCTATTTATAGTTAATTAAGAGGGTTGGCTACTTAGCTTGCTAAAAATGTTTTAAACAAATATAGATTCTCATTTCTATGAGCTTTTAGGGTAAAACTACCAATTTGGTATCTCACATATTCTTGTACTTTTATTTTTATCACCGATTAGTTTTTTTGTTAAAATGATATGTCAATTTTGTCGAAGGGTACTAAAATAAAATAAAATATAATGTTAGACATTATTTTATCAAAAAAAAAATAGTTGAATAACCAAAATAGAAACACGTGAATAGATGGAGTACCAAGTAGGTGGTTTACCCTAGATTTTATTGGACTGTTTATATTATTTTTTAGGTCTTTAAGGGTAGGGTCCCTTCCTAGTGTGCTGCATGGTTTGGTCTACAGAGGTATGTATATATATATATACCCTTCTGGCTAATTTAGAGTTATTAACCATTTAGAGAAGCTGTTTTTTCTCCTTTGAAAAGAGAGCTTCTTGGGAGAAACAATGGGTGTTTTCATGGCGATTATTGGATTGTTTTCAATGGTGCTCTGTATTTGCAGTGCTGTTTTGAGATGGAATGAGATGAGGTACAGGAAGAAAGGTCTTCCCCCTGGCACAATGGGTTGGCCTGTCTTTGGGGAAACCACTGAGTTCCTCAAGCAAGGACCAAACTTCATGAAAAAACAAAGAGCAAGGTGATTTTAAGATTTTAACCTCAAATCTTTGTTGATACAACAGATGTTTGATGAAATAGCTTCCCTCTTTGCCACTTGAAACAGTAAAATCCATGGTGTTTTAATACTGTTTTTGGTTATTTTACAAACAGGTATGGCAGTGTCTTCAAGTCCCATATCCTGGGGTGTCCTACTGTTGTTTCCATGGATCCAGAGCTCAACAGATATATACTAATGAACGAAGCCAAGGGCCTTGTTCCAGGTTATCCACAGTCTATGCTCGATATCCTGGGCAAATGCAACATTGCAGCCGTCCATGGCTCCACTCATAAGCAAATGAGAGGAGCCCTGCTTGCCCTCATCAGCCCCACTATGATCAGACAACAACTCCTGCCCAAAATCGATGAATTCATGAGAGGTTTCCTCAGTAATTGGGATAACCAAGTCATTAACATCCAAGACAAGACCAAAGAGGTGTGTTTCATTGTTTGTGTCTTTGTACACATCACATTCAAAGCTTTCCCTCTGTTTCTAACATGCTTTTCTTTCAGATGGCTTTTTTATCATCACTTAAGCAAATCGCCACTGCTGAATCAAATTCAGTAGCTACAGAATTCATGCCTGAGTTCTTCAAACTCGTGTTAGGCACCTTATCGCTTCCAATCGATCTTCCCGGTACCGATTATCGTCGAGGATTTCAGGTCATTTCACAATTCACAACCCTTTACCAAGTCCTATATCTTTTCTCTTTCATTTTCAGTTCATGTTCTTACAATCTAGCTATGGTTTGCAGGCAAGAAAACATATTTTGAAGATACTGAGACAACTGATAGAACTGAGAAAAGACAGTGAAGAATCACACAAGGACATGCTTGGTTACTTGATGAGAAATGATGACAGCAACCAGCATAAACTCAGTGATGATGAGATCATTGATCAAATCATTACAATCTTGTACTCAGGTTATGAAACTGTTTCCACAACATCAATGATGGCTGTCAAGTATCTCCATGATCATCCAACAGTTCTTGAAGAGCTAAGAGTAAGTTTCAACTTTGAGCTATTTTTCTGTCAGTATTTCAATTGTTTCCACTGGTTTTGATTTTACTGTCATATTTTTCCCCAGAAAGAGCATATGGGAATTAGAGCAAGAAAAAAGGCAGATGAACCAATAGATTGGAATGAACTGAAATCAATGAGATTTACTAGAGCGGTAAGTAATTTGTAACTTTTCTGAAGAACCCTTTGTTCTTTTTTGAAAATTATTAACTTTTTAAACAAGGTTCAATGATTTGGTGTGCTATTTTTCATGCAGGTGATTTTTGAGACTTCAAGATTAGCTACAATTGTTAATGGAGTTTTGAGGAAAACTAGTCAAGAAATGGAACTAAATGGTGAGCCATTAAAATATTCAAAAAGAAAGTGGGATCCATGGATATATTGAAAGAATTCTTTTTTATCCTTTTACCTTTCTAAATTTCAACTTTATAGGCTCAAGAAGCTGAGTTTGCTGATTATTGCACTTTTTACAACTTTTTAAAACATTTTCTAATAAAAAAATGTAAAAGAAAATGAGATCATCTTGCTTTGGTACCTCGATTTTTTTTTAAAATTTCAATTTTAAACCTTATACCCTTATTTTCTATATTTTAAATTTTAAACCCTGCACCCTAAAAAATACACCCTATCCCTAATTCCCTAATTCCCTAAACCCTAACCAAAACCCCTAACCTAAAACCCTAAATCCTAAACCTCTAATTTGAAGTAGAGCATAAATGGAAGCATGAGGAAAGGACAGATGATTTGCGTTCATTTACCATGGCATACCTATCAACCAGCTAGACAGTTCCCTGGATGAATCATTGTCATGTTTTTTCAATGATTTTTTTTAAGAGAAGAGGATTTTACGGTATAATGGTCTAATTTAAAGTTAAAAAACCGATAAATTTTAAAATTTATCCCAGTAATCTATCTAAATTTGTAATTTTAGGTTAATGATTTTTGAAAAGTTTTGAAACTTATCGAAAAACACGAGAAGATAACTTAAAATGTGAAAAAAAATATAACATTTTAGGTTATTTAGACAAGTTTCGAAACTTGTCCATTTTTGAAATGAAACTTTTACTTTCTAAAACTTTTACAACTCCTTGCCAAATGATTGAATGTTCATCAATGACTAATCTTTATTTATTTTCTCAGGATTTGTGATTCCTAAAGGGTGGAGAATTTATGTTTATACAAGGGAAATAAACTATGATCCTTTCCTATACTCAGATCCATTAGCTTTCAATCCATGGAGATGGATGGTTAGTAAACTCTAAACCCTAATTTTCCTGCAATTTTTCCTTTTTTTAAATCCATGCATGAAATTCAATGTTTAACTTTAAATGGTTGATTGAAACAGGACAAGGGCTTGGAATCTCAAAGTTATTTCTTGATATTTGGAGGAGGCACCAGACAATGTCCAGGGAAGGAGCTTGGAATTGCAGAAATTTCTACTTTCCTACACTATTTTGTAACTAGATACAGGTAGTTTAATTATATAACAACAAAAATATTTTGATTAATCTTGAAAATAACATTTAAGAAAAGAAAAAAGAAAATTAATATTTTTTTGGTTTTCTGAGTGCAGATGGGAAGAAGTTGGTGGAGAGAGATTGATGAAATTTCCAAGAGTGGAAGCACCAAATGGATTACACATTAGAGTTTTTTAATAAAAGTATGTTCTAATTCTAATTTTCATATCCTAAACCCTAAACCCTAAATCATATATCTTAAAAAGTACATTCTACATATACTTTTTAAACCCTAACTCTAAAATTTAACCTTAAACCCTAAAATCTAAACTCATACTATAACGAAACAGGTTTTTAGTACGAAATTAACTTTTTTATAACCTTAAACCCTAAACTCTAAATTCACCCTCACGATCCTCACTGGCTGACCTTTCTTTAACCAATCGAGCGCGAAATTAACCTCGTCCAAATGCTCCACCATTTCCCCATTTAGGAAAACATAAATGATTCTAGAAAAGTTGGGGAAGGTTCCAAAGAAAATTGCGATTTTTTCATTAATGGGAGTGTGAGGGCAGTTAAATGACAATTAGAATCAAGCATCTGCAAAGTTTTAAAATGTTCTTCAAACTCTTTGTCGATCTTCTTCTCTTCAATCTCAGCTTGCGACGAAACTTAATTCGACGAGCGACGACTTTTGTCCGTTTCTCGGCTTCTTCCTCACGTTTCTTGATCGCCTTAGATGATTGTGGCTGATGGAGAATGAGGGGTATCGGTGGGAGAAAGAGATAATTAAGTTAGGGTTTAAAACATTAATTTGAAGAATGAGTAGCGTAAAATATAAACGATCAATAATAATAAAATAAAATATATGTTTTAAATAAACAAAAAAAACTTATTGTGACGTTTTAAATTCAAAGCAGAACACTTTTATTGTGGCGTTTTAACATAAACGCCGTTAAAGAAGAAATTAATCGTGGTGTTTTTTAACAAACGTCGTTATATATCATCCATTAGCGGCGTTTATTCTAAAAACACCGCAATAGTTGTTATTTTGTGACGTTTCTCTAAAAATGCCACAATATGTAAAAGATTAGCGACGTTTACTTCATAAACGTAACAAATAACACCGTTATAGACCAAGTTTCGTGTAGTGTCACTATTTAAAGTGAGAGTACCAAAAGAGGTATGATTAAAGGAAAACAATTTTCATCCTTAATAAAATAGATAATTAGTAAAAAAAAATTAAATTTTTAAAGTAATAAAGTAAAATCTTTTGATAGGCTCATTCACAAAATAGATAACTAATAAAGTAAAATCAATTTTCAGGGTGGGTTATTATATCCTTGCTTTCAATAGCTCAAATATTGAGGTTATAAATGAAAGTATGGATTCACATAATCATCCATAATAAACTTTTATGGTATTCATTTTAAACTAATGGTCTAATAGATCGATTATCACAATTAAAAAAAAAAAAAAACTAAACTATATAGGCCTAAGAAAAAGTCATTCCAAATGTTGTTTTTTAAATATCGTTATGCTGTTAGTTCAATGAATTAATACCAAGAATTTATCAAAAAAAATTAAAATTTTCATCGTGCGAGCAGCTCACTAGCTATATATATATATATATGCATATATCTTATTATATGGTTTTTAATGATATTTTTTATTGATTATCGAATGATCTTATATACATATATATACACATATATGTAGGTATATTGCACTATCTCTTCATCCCTTCAAGCCTGGAATCAGTGCTTCTGTTCTTTCTTCATCCCATGTTAATGGCTCTCACCACTCTCTCCATACCTTTGATTCTGTGTTCATTTATGTTTGTTCTTGCTTCTGCCAGTGACTATGGCTATGGCTATGCCTCCAAACCCATGCTTGATGTGCAAGAAAAGCCACTCTCCATTGGTATCGAAGGCATGATTCTATGTAAATCAGGCCCTAAAACAACCCCAATTAAAGGTATAATCCCATACTAATCAACCCTAGTACTCCCCATGAAGCAATCTTTTCTTACATCTTTGATCATCTGAGTGCAGGAGCTGTGGCTAGAATAACATGTCTGGCTGTTGACGACCATGGTTATGAAACAGCACCTTTCTCTGTCGTAAGCAAACCGACAGATTCCAAGGGTTATTACTTTGCTGCATTGTATCCTCACCAGCTCAGTCATGGCAACCTAAAGCTTGTGGATTGCAGAGTGTTCCTTCAGGATTCGCCATTGGAGAGTTGTAAGGTTGCCACGGATGTTAACCAAGGAATCACTGGTGCTACCATTTCTTATCGTCGCCTGCTCCATGGGAAGAAGATGAAGTTGTATTCAGTTCTACCTTTGTTCTTCTCTAAGGGATATTGAAAATATGAATTCTGTGTAATTACTGATGCTTTGTTGACAGATTGATTTTGGGTTTTGTTTATTGTCTGGTTTTGTGATGTTTTTTATGGGGAAATGGTGGTTGTTTTGTTCGTATAACTGATGTTATGTAATGAGATTGTAAGATGTAAACTTTGATTTATTTGATAAATTGATTAGACGTGTGTATTCTTTAAAAATATATATTATTATATTCGAATAGTATAAGATAAACCCAAAGAAGAAAAAAAAAAAATATTAAGGTACATGGACATATATCTAATGAGTTAATTGTATCGTACCTTATTACTTTTATTTTAAAAGAGTTTTTAAATTGAATCTATCAAATGTTTCGGTAAAAAGGTATAGAATTTCTGTTTTAAGAGGTACAAGTTCAAATTTTTTACTCTATAAGGTGTTTGTCTATTGTCAAAAAATTAAAAAATACGTATGAACATATATTATTTTATAATCACCATTACACTATTTAAAAGATAATCTCAGAATTTTAAAATATTTTAATTTCATTTTTAAATTATAACTCTCATTCTAAATCAGTTTCAAAACTTTTAAATATTCTATTTTTATCTCTAAACTATGACCTTCATTTTAAATTGGTCTTCAAACTTTTAAAATATTTTAACTTCATCCTTAAGTTGTCGTTTATATCGTATCATATTATTATAAAATATACATCATTATTTTATGATAATTAACAATTTTTATAACAATTTTACCAACATAAAATATGTTTAATATATATCGATAATTTATGAATAAAATTCTTATATTTAAAAAATTTGAAGATCAAATTAAAATAAATCATAATTTAAGGATAAAATAAAATCTTTAAAATTTTAAGAATCAATTTAAAATGAGTATCATAATTTGATGGCATGTGATACAATTAACTCATATTTAATAGATTTGTATACTCTAGACTTGTAATGCAATCGTCTGCTTGAATTGGTGAGACACGTGGCATTGCATGATTGAATTACAACATCAATTCAATTTGTGGCTTAATGAGCAAATCATGAAGAATCTTTTGCTTCTCTGTTTAGCTTCAATGGCGCTGAAGTTATAACTTAATCAACTATAGAACATTAGAACTCACATTCTGCAAAACTGATTATGGTGCCACAACCATTCTAATAACCTTCACTCAACCGTGACAACTTTTAGGAGATGATGGCAGCTTGGTCTATGATTCTGTGGTAGCATCCTCAATCTTTTCGGCTTTTTGACGTTTGGCGTCGAGCTCGCTGTCTTGACGACTGAGGCATCCGTTTACCGTCTCTTCACCCAAAAGTGATATGTGCTTGCTGGTGATTTGGCGGCCTGCTCTAAGCTTCGGCCCCCAGTGCCTTTCAGGATTCGGAAGGAATCGAGCAACCTTCTTCTCTTGTGCCTTGCTCAGGGATGCAACAGCTCGAGAAAAATTTGCCTGCCAAAAGGAAAGAAGGTTGCAGGTGTTAAAGCAACTTTTTGCCATCTTCAGTCTGAGCTTGTTTATGTCCGAGAATGCATCTGTTCACATGTGGAACATGAAACAAGGATTGGAAGACCGGGAATTCCGGGCGAACCAGCGGAGGGGGTTATTTGTAAGCAATTAAAGAATGCAACATAGGAGACATACTTGAAGAACTGGTTCTTTGGCAAGTATCACACTTCCGGACTGATCAGCAGGTTGAACCTTCACCGGATGATTTTTAACCTAAAGAGAAAACAAGAACTTATGAAACTCCGTTCCATAGTCGCGACCAAATTAATGGACGGGAGTTGAGTTTGAAATCCCAGTAAGTAATCAAGTTTACTTGTTCTAACTTTATTCCATGTGCAGGCTAACACAGAATGAAGTATAGAAACAAAAGAAAAGAAGCCCCTTACCCAGCAGCGCAGTATGTCCCAAATGACATCCATGGGAGCATCCGATTTTAGTCCCAATGGATTCACATGGGTTCCAGAAATTCGATATCCAGCATTGATCACGGCAGAGCGGAAAATTACTGCAGATGGGGAAGTGCATTTTAGTGTAGCACATAGGTTGTGCAGACTCAAAAAGAGAGGCACATCGGACAATTCCTGCAAAGAAATGCAAATCGTGTAACAAACATAAAAGAATATCTAAGAAGCGTCAGAAATCTGTTCTTTTAATGGTTTGGTGCACCGGTTGTTTATCTGAAAGATTGTAGCTTACACTTCCATGTTCGGAATATTTGAGTGAAATGCAGCCATATCGAACCTTGATTCTACAATTTAGTATCCCCATAGGATATGGATGGCTACAAGTAATTGAAATTACAGCTGACAGCCAAAAAATGCATACCTCTGAAATTGTAGTCAAAACAGCAGAGATGCGATCAAAGGCAGGATAACGATCCTTCATCGATTTTACATCTGCTAGTATGTTCGTTACCCACTCTTGATCATGGATTGGAGCAGACCATATAGGCCCACCCATGTTAAATTTCTTCTGACAGTGGCTACACTCTCGAGGGACAACAGGTGCAAAGCCTGGGAGATACCTCACACTGGTATTCTAAAAATACAAAAGTCGACGTAATATCAAAATATTGGGCACTTCAAAATTACACTACAACAAGAAAAATAGTCTTTGATGCAACATAGAATACATAAAACAGAAAGAAGTATGTTGTCAGATATCATATGAAAAGATCCAAAATCATCCGAACTCTATAGAACATACTAGTTGCAAGTACGTCTCGGATAGCAACACCAAGCAATTGAATGAACATACACTGGAATGTTCTTTTAAGGAGTTCAGATGTGCATCTTAATAACAAATAAGAAGCACCGATGGCATGATAAATAAGAAAGCACACCTTAGAAACAGTTCTCCCAATAGGTTGAAGATGAAAAGAATCGCAACCAATGCACTGGTAGACATATGATAACTTAAGGGGAGTATTCTTCATCGCACTTGCTGAACTGCACCGAATTAGTTGTCGTTCCATCATCATTAAGTGACAGTAACTTCTACTCTAATAAACTAAAATAAAACAGGCAACTTACGTGTATATGCGAACAAAAACTCGGACATAAAAATCCATCTGGACAGAGAGTATAGGAACAATATATCGTTTGTAGCGGTTTGCATGACTCTGTATTTAAGAAAGATGTACCAATTATGACAAATAATAATATTTTATCGAAATGCAGTTCTAAAAGAATCCAGTTCTAAGACAAGGCGATAATTACATTTATGTTTTCTAATGTCCTTTCCCTATTAGAAGTTGCACGTGAAAGAATAAAGGAGTCCTTTACTAAATAATGTGTTTTTGGTGATTAAAGAACATTCTTTCTGAAGTACGTGAAACTACCTCAATGCAGGCTAGGAGTATCCTCAAAGCCATTTCGTGGCAGTATTTCCCTCTCAGTGGATATGATCCATATCTGTTCCCATGTGCAGTTATAAGATGAGCTGAAGTACTCGAAACCATAGTCAAAAGAAGGTAGAAGTAGTAAAATCTTACTTGGAATAACAGACCTCCCCGTTAGCCCCACATAAAACTGCCATATCAGTTGCAGTGCACATCAGTATGCCGCCATCGACAACAGATTGAACTGCAGAGTCCAGGAACACAGAAGGAGAACCATAAGGGTCAAGATCAACCTGAAACACAAAATTCAGCAATAAAGAATATAAGCACAGCTTCCCTTTGAATAGTTCCACCCAGAAACAACAAAAGTTACCTATTAATCATGAATTGTAGATAACGAAAACAAGCTAAGTTGATTAATAAACTTTTACAACGTATAAAATGGTTTTGACATAAAATGAAAGCATAATAAGAACGATTTATACTGAATATTTTCCACAAAGTTCAATCTAAAGCTTTAACCGCATATTCATGTCAGTTGAAATGCTTTTGCAGCGAGTCAAAATTTTCATATAAATTAGTTAATTTAAAAAGGTAAAATATCAGATATCATACCACATCAAATTCTTTTGGGTGGGTAAGCATGTACACACGAGCATCAGCAAGATGCGACTCCACTTTTGAACATGCTACAGAACCATTGAACTTTATATTTCTCTGGCAAGCTTCAACTGCCTCTGCAAGTAGAAACATATATTGACATGGATATGCATAGGAAACCGAAATGGAAAAAATATAGGCCCTCCCTCAATCCTTAAAATAATCAATATACATATAACATCCAGAACATCAATACAACTATAATACCTTTATCATTGTCTAAGGCAACAACTTGACCAATCCCTTCTACTTCCTGAGCATATCTCAGAGCCCTTAACCCAGAAGCTGACAAGGCCTATAAAATCACCTTAAAAGTAACTCATAACATGACATGACTAGAATTGGGAGGGGAAAGCATAGAAATTTACAAACGAGAAAAAGAGGATTTTGGAAAAACCTCTAGAACTCTTAGTGGTTTGACCTCCCCTTGAACTTTTCCCTCTGTCTTAACTGGTTCTTCTGATGTGGTACAATGTTCTTCTTGATGTTTTTCTCCAGACATTTCACAGTCTTCATTCGATTTTTTGTCATTCATATCAGAACCATTAGGAACATTCTTATCCACAACCTTTGCTGCTGATTTGTTTCTTTTAGCCAACAATGCCTCCTGTTCCTGCTTCTGCCTCGATATGAATGTCCTCAGGACAGCAATGGACATGTCTCTGTTGTTAACCTAATAATATTATCATAGTAAATAATTAGGATCCCCTGGCAGAGAAGAACCAAACAAATAACTAACATTACAATGTACTGCAGAGGGAACAAAATCCCACTCAAAGCATCCAGAAACGAAGTACGCATTGAAAAAATACTTTTTTTTTTTAATTTTCTCTCCTTTTCTGCCATTTCTGAACAGCCAATCACTGTGACATTACTTCACAATACTCATGAAAGAGTATAGACATAGCTTAACTTAACCACCATCACCCTTCTCCAAGCCCAAAGCCCTAGTCTTTTAACCATAAATCATCATCAACAATATAAAACTTTCTAATCAAACCATAAACCCTGAATTCAATCATTTTTTTAATATGTAAAATTCAATCAAACATTAATTGCCGTCAGATCAACCAAAAGCTACCCACCATCTAAAAAGAAAAACCAATCAAAATTCAAACAGGGTACCTGGGTCTTGTTGTAAAAAACTTCATTTTGAGCATGCATAAGAATCTCAGCTTCCCCCTCCTTGATGACAATGTACTCATTGAGATCCATTGACATTGTTTCTCCTTTTGAATACAAAAACAATTTGTGGGTTCCCTTCTCTTCTTGATTTTTTGCTAATCTTGAAGTAATTTTTGAGGTAACAAATAAAAGCTTTAAGCTTTTCTTCTTCTTCCTTTATTTTACAGTTTGGTTTTGGTCACTTCTGTTGATTTTTGAAGTTTGAACTGTAAAATTGGTTTTGGGTGGTTAAGAGGTTGGTCGTGAAAGCGGCAACGACATGGAAAAATGATCCCTTTTATATGTGTGCTCTGAACGCGGAAACCCTATTTTCATTTTCATTTTCTCTTTTGAATTATTTTTTATTTTATTTTATTTAATGTTTTTTTTTAATTTTAAATCTTCAAGAACAACAACTGATGAGGCTAGATGATTAAAATAATGCAATCTTATAATGGAAGAAGTTGATATTGACCCCTTTTTTTGAATAATGCAATCTTAAAAATTAAAATGGAAGGTGCTAAGGTATATTTTAAGTGAAGACATCATCTATTCGAGATGATTTTTTTATAATATTTTAATATTTTTATCAAATTAAAATAAAATTATGAGAAAGTCGCCGCATGCAGATAGGTCTTTATCTAAATCATCCTAAGAAATGATCCCAAAATATGTTCTAATAATTTTATTTTTTAAATTATAATTTTGTTTAATTAATTAAAAGCTTAAAGGATTATGCTTAATTTAAACATGATATAAAATATAAATTTTAATTTTAATTTATACATATTTTTTAAATTTAAGAGATAAAATATTAGTTTAGAGTTTAAAGTCTAAGATTTATATTGTAAGATTTAAAATTCTAAGTATAATGTTTAAGATTTAGGGTTTAATTTTTTAAAGATAAGATTAAAAATTTAAGATTTAAATTTTATAGTGTAAATATACAGTCTGTGTATCAATATTTTACAAAAAATAGATTTTTTTTCAATTAATGAGGAAAATAATGAGATGTATAATTCTGAACATTGCAAAAAAAAAAATGATTACTAATCGTCGGAAGTTAGAAGTAAACTATTGCTATGCCCAATGTTCATAACCATATTAACACAAGGAAAACAACAAACTTTTCCCCCTTAAACAATCAAAACTGCATTCCAATTTCTTCAAAACTTACCAACTAATCCAGTTTCGGAAGAAACCAGAGGGTACTGTGAATGCTTCCCTGAGACCAATAATGGAGATGCAGGATAGATGTACGAGTCGAGTGGACGTATCATTTAGCATCACCGAACATGAGAGCGTTAATCTTGTCGATCCCAAGATCGGATATCGGTTCGATTGGCTGCTCATCCCCCTCCATATGAGCCAAAAAGCTTGAAGGTTCTCTGCTAAATTCATCTACAAAGAAATGTAAAATAGGACATATTCCAGTCATGTAATTGCAAAATATACACAGGGAAACAGTTTCGACTAAAAAATCTTATGGTATCTTTATAAACACTTCGAATACTGATGCAAAATCCATGAACAGATCAATAGAAAAACAAGTTGGAACTTACCAAACATTGTGGTTAATGAAGTGGGTGGAGGGGTTGACATGAAGTTGAGGCCGATATAAAATGTGACGGCTAATACTATTATCACCATAGCATAAGTTGGAACTGCCAAAGCCCAATATCTGAAAAAAAATTGAAAGAAAAAATAATTTTCTTTCTGTACAACTCTCTCGTTATTACTCTTATCATTTTAATTAGGAATGATTTGTTGGGTTTTTTAGGTGAATATTGTAAATTAGTTGAAATTTTAAGGATGTAAGGTACGTTGTCCCATAATTAAGGATCTATGACAAAAACTACAGTAACTTGAAGACATCACCTATAAGTGATGTCTTTTTGAATTTTTTTATTAATTATACTTAAATTTCAATGAAGACGCCACCTATAGGCGGCATCTTGAGCCAAATTACAAAATTCAAGCCGCGAATCAACAATTGAACCATATACATATTTCATCATATATCGTAATTTGGCTCAAGACGCTACCTGTAGGTGGCGTGTTCATTGAATTTAAATTTTATTAATAAAAAATTTAAGTAACGTCTTCAAGTTACTATAGCTTTTGTCGTAGATCCCAATTATAACACAACGTGCCTTATATCCCTAAAATTTAAACTAAAAGACAATATTTACCTAAAAACACTTGATTTGTTTTTATGCATTATGATGAAAAATAATCATCTTTTCTATTTTCTTCTCACTTTCCTTTTCTACTAAGGACACTTAAAATTCATTTTATTTCTGCTTTTCCATTCTCATTCATCCTATATCACTTTCCACTCAACCAAACACACCCTAAAGTGTGTGATTGCTTGCTTTCCAAGACCGAATTTTTCTCTCTTTTTTTTGGCTTATGTCAATTGAGCAAAGATCCATTTTGCTTCCTACAATCTACCTTTCTGTTTTCTTTTCCATAAACTCCTCTAAGCTTCAACATATTATCAATGTACTATTAGCCCTCCAACCATCCCTCAAACACTACCATTCAAGCAAACCACTTTGTCCCACATTGTTTTGTCCATTTTTCTGAGACAGAAGTGTGTCAGAACTAAACTAAATTTAGAAAGCACAGAAAGTGTTACTGACCTGCTAGGATAATAGAAGATCCCGATTGAATGTAACCAAGGTTCAGGAATATATGCCCATGCTAAATAAATAGCTGCGCAAAAACAAGTTAGATAAATTCAGAGATAGTTTAGATCTTTAAACAAATCCCTCATCACATTGTTTCAAATAAATCTAGTTTTAGATGATAATGTTCACCAAGGTTTACAAAGAGCAATGGACAAATGCAGAAACATCACAAAAAAAAGTGCATGAACATGAACAGATTGAAGAATTCCTAAAACATCACAGGCATACAAAAGGTTAGTTTTGGTAAATTTGGCAAACAGTTCTAATATTTTGGGAAATGGGGTAGATTGAGGTATATTTTGGGATCTACAGGAAAAACTACCGTACAGGATAAAGTCGCCACCTGAGGACGCCATCTGCAGGTGACGACTTTCCTCTGACTTTGTCTTGAATCAATAAAAAATATTGAAATATTACAAGTTAAGGGGAAATCGCCACCTGCAGATGGCGTCTTCACCCAAGTCGTCATCTGCAGGTGGCGACTTTAACCTTCACTATAATTTTTGTCGTAGATCCCAAAATATACCCAACACCCCTCATTTCCCAAAATTTTGTTTGGGATTGCATTATTCCCCCCAAAAGGGGCCATACAAGAATGTCTAAGCAAACACAAAGTATCAACTAGAAATCGACACAAATATTAACGCTCAAAATGGTGAAATTGGAAAATCTGCCATGCTGAATGTGAAACTTAGCCACTGGACTTCAGTTTGGATGATTTGAGCCAAAAATCAAGTAATAAAAGATATAAGGTAGTTGGTTTATATCCAGAAACAAAGACAAATTAAAAAAGTCACAACTAAACACAACCTGAAATAAACATAGAATTGAAACAACAAAGTAATGACATGAAAAAGAAAAGCATAAAACTGTATGAACGGCGGGTGACCATAAAATTAGGACCTGTAGCAACAACAGTTGTAATGGAACCAACAAATCCATAAACCTCAGAAGGCTTTGGACCATGTTCCCCAGAATTTGATTTTTCATCATTTGGATCAACAAATGAGACAGAGGCTGTAGTTGTTCTTCCTCTTTTTGAAAAACTAAGGATTGTCCTTGGACTGTTCATTGAATGGGGCTCTTCCATTGGTTTTTCTTTCCTTCTGTTGATTAGTATAGAATCCAAAACAATGAACTTTTTTATGGTAAACAGCAGAGCTGCCTCGACAGATACCGGAGAAGACTATCAAAAAAACAAAGTCTCAGAAAAGTGATAAAACGTGAAGAAGGAAATATACATTACAGATGAGAAGGCTACATTTGGGAGTAATTGTTTCTATCAGTGAATTACAATCCCGAAAGACTACCGGCATCTGATTCAAGCTAGGAGGAGACCTAAATAACAACACATAATATACCTTTACAAAGGGGAATTGGGAAAACAATCTCCCTTTCTGGCTACATAGGAATTTATAACAAAACAATATTTGAATGCCAACTCCTCTTAAATTGAACTCTATCATCCATAACATGTAATAATATTTTCAATCACACGGCAAAAAGCTAACAAGTATCAAACAAACAGCTTCTTCAAATTTAATGTCACTAATCACAGTTTCACACAAATTCATGACATAACACTATAGCCTCAGTGGTTAAAAGAACGGCTATTGTTCCTAGAGGTCATGCTTCGAGCATCAGTAATGCCAGCACAGTGAATTGAGCGATCAATGTCAAATGGTTGAGATTATAATACTACTGTAAAACTATAGCTGATTAAAAAGAAACTTTTGTATATACAAACATCTTGATTTAAGATACTCAAGTTCTATGCATAGAAATGTTCTTTGGACATAAGCTTTTCCAATAAAAAAAAATCTTTTTAATCTTTTTCCATTTAGTTGCAGCCAGCAAAGAATTGAATAATAAGAACTGAATCGTTACAAGAGCTATTCTTTTGCAAGCTGATCCTCTAACCAGCAAATAGTTCAATTTCTTCAAGCAAACCCATTTTAAAATCAAGTACAAGAAACCAATTTCTTATATTCACTAATTATAAGACAAACAACAGAAACCCATTTCCATATTGCTCATATATTCATAAACAAACAACCATTTTAAGAACATAATCGATAAGCTCAAATACCCATCTTGCATAGACAACCAAATCTTAAAGAAAGTAAGAAAATTTCTCACATTGTGGAGGATTACGGGACGTTTAGCCTTGATACAGTTGCAGAGAAAAAACGAAAAAGCAAGGAAGAGAAGATCTGGGAAACGAATTGCCCTAAACAAACTATTTTTTATTGGGTAAATTATTATTTTTATCGAGTAAACTACTCTAGTGACCATCGAATAATATACGTGTATCAATTTTAGCTATTAAACTATCGAATTCATCAATTAAGTAATTAAATTTATTAAATCGATCTATTTTGATCATTGTCGTTAAAAAATTAACGAAAAGTGTCAGACTGATGATGTGACACGTCTCATCATCTGATTGATTGATTAATTTTATTTAATTATATTAAAATTAGGATCAAATTAATATAATAGATAATTAACAAGATTAAATATATAATTTTTTAAAATTTTATTAACCGGCATATCATCAGCCGTCACCCTTTTATTAACTTTTTAACGATAATGATTAAAATCAATCATTTTAATAAATTTAGTAACTTAATTAATGAGTTCCATTAAAAATTAAGAATAAAGAAATATCATCCATTTTAAAAATGAGTTTTATATTCAGATTATAAAAATGGTTTTTACATTATAAAACCCTCACCCTCCGTGTCTTTGAGTTTACCTTTTTAAACCTTCCACACTTTTAAATTGTTGTTATAATCCTTCTGAGTTTCTAAAGATTTTCAATCAGGTCTGATTTTGGTCTTAATTGATCACTTTTCAGGTGGGTTTATTCTTACTTAGTCCCTATGTATTTTTGTTAAAACTTTTTAGCCACTCCTCTTTTTAGAATGACACCCCAGACAGTTGTGTTATTTATTTAGTTTTAATTTCATCCCCATTTTATTTATACTCGTTTTTAGTGCGTAGTGTCGGTTTAAATCCCTCAAACCTTATTTTCTTTAAATTTGGTCCCCGGATCTGGTGGCAAAACTTTTTTTATTTCTTTGGATTTTATTTTGTTTTGTTTTAATCTTTATATTATATTATATATACATGTAGCGACCCTAAATTTCTTAAAATAATAGGTGTAGTAAAAAAGAAAAAAGGGTCACTAGTGAAAAAATGGAAATTAAAGATTAGATCTTGAAAATTGGAATTGAGAAATTAGACCTATAATTGGGGATTTGAAATGTTAAATTTAGAGATTAAAAATTAGGGGTTTAGAATTAAAAATTAAAAATGATTTTAAAAAATGAGATTTTAATATTAAAAAGGGTAATTTTGAAATTAGAGTTAAAGTTTTAAAAAGAATTTGAGAATTTTAAATTAAGAAAGGGAAATTCTAAAATTGGGGTTAAAAAAGGAATTTAGGGGAAAGATTTAAAAATGTGTAGGAAATATTTGAAAAAAGTTTTAAATTGGGTTGGAGTCGTCACCAGTCACTTTTGGTAGACCGGACATCGAAAAATCAGAGATTCGAAATGGTTTGGGTTCGAGAGTCGGTTACGATGTTAAAACGGTATTAGCGTTAAAAAAACGCCCAAAAATTAGCACCTCTATCAAAGTAACCGCTTAATTAATTTTGGATTTTTCGTTTTAAAGTGGAATTTAAATTAATGTTTGTTCAAATATTCGAATTCAATTTTATTTTTATCGTGTCTTTATTCGAAGGCAACGCAGACACCGCGACCAATACGTCGGAACACGGGCCCGTTACGACCGAATAAAAACATAACTAATTAATTCATTAATTAAAGAGTTGGTTGTGATTTAGATTCGTAAAGTGCACAAATAAAATAAATACAACAAAACAAAAACAACATAATATAAAGGTAAATAAATAAGTACATACAAATAAAGAAGTAATATAAAAGCATGAAAATAAAACAAATGACTATGATAAAAAAGCATTTAAAAACGAAAACAAGATCAAGAAAAACGAAGACCCTTTATTTCGGATCTGGAAACGAAAGAGAAGGGCGAAACTGATTTCACCTTCTCTCCTTCTGTAAGGCTCACTCTGATAACCCGAAGGCTCGTGGGTTTATCTCCGGAGAAAGAGAAGAGCAAAAGAAACAGCAGCTCGAACCGAAAAGTAAAATCCAAAAGCCCTAATCTTTTTTTTGTGCCTGAAAGGAAAAGAGAAAGAGAAATTACCACTGAAATTTATTTTCTATTGATTCAAGTGGTTTCCGAATGGGATTACAATATTTTTGGCTCTTATTTATATAGCCAGATTTACATGAATGGTAGAAAGAAATTAAAAATTGAAACTGCTATTGGTTGATGTCAATTTATCCTTTGGCTCTTTGAAATTGTTTTAGTTGGCTCTGAAAATCTCTGAAAATTCTGATTTTTGCCTTGTTGTTATGCTTGTACGAATCTGATATTTTTCGTCTTTGTTTTGGATACATGTGATCGTCGGAGGAGGAGGGGACCATCACCAGAAGACGGCGACCAGGGAGACGTACGGATTGCTGGGTATTCGAATGGTCATACGTGAAGAACTCCAAGGGTCAGCGCGTGGGAGAGTGTGTAGTTCTGGAGGCTTTTTCTCATTTGATCGTGATCGTTGGATCAAATCTCAGATCCAACGGTCCAAGATGAGTTGTGCACAAGTCAAAGAGGTAGAGATTAGAGTTTCTTGTTAGGTTATCCGAGTTGGGCTTTAGTTAATTTTTGGGCTGGGCTCGGATTGAGTTTTTGTAATTAAATAAGTGGACTTGTAATAAAATTAAGGTTTTGGGTTGTGTATTATATCTGTTGAGTTTTATTATTAATTCTTTTTGGTTTTAATTATTTAGACTGTCTAATAAAACATATTTGGGTTTGTTATGTAACATTTGTTTTTTATCTTATTTAATTATATTATATAATAATAAAACAAATAATAATAATAATTTAATATATATAATAATAGAAATAAAAGACAACAAATAATAACAAAAACGAAAGGAAACAAAAATATTTATAAAAACAAATGAGAATATATAAATATGAAAAACCAAAACTAAAAAGGAAAAGGAATTGATACTATAATATTTTGGATTTTTAAATTTGAATAGGTAATAATAATTAACTTTCCTAATAATGGTAAACAAAAAGAAAAGATCATAAAAGGAAAAACTTTCAATATTTTTTTGGGTAAACTACACAGATAGTCACCATACTTTGGGTTTAGTATCGATCTGACCACAATGCTTTAAAAAGAATCAAATACACCAGTAAACTATTAATTTGGTATTAAAATAGCCATTTGTCGTTAAGGAAGTAACAGACTGATGGACGTGGCAGTTAAATATAAATGGAATAATTACACATTTAGTCTTTGTCATTCTTATATTTTTTAATTTAGTCCTAATTTTATTATAGTAAAATAATATAATTATTTATTTAGGTGATGACACGTGTCACCACCTTATTGGATGACATTATTTATATATATTTTTATTTATTAAATTTATTTTTTCTCTCCAATCAGGTAGTGACACTGTCACCATCTAATGAAAGAAGGAAAATAAAATATCAAACCTTTGTTCACCGTAAGAGTTGAACCTAGGTACCAAGCATAAAAGCCAATCTGCATAACCACTATGCTAAGCACAATTTATTAACTTAAAACACTAACATTTCCTACATTATTTTCTACAATAA
Source organism: Abelmoschus esculentus (assembly GCA_035048815.1). Classification (NCBI taxonomy): domain Eukaryota; kingdom Viridiplantae; phylum Streptophyta; class Magnoliopsida; order Malvales; family Malvaceae; genus Abelmoschus; species Abelmoschus esculentus. The sequence continues at coordinate 14,798,210 of JAUCBN010000036.1, forward strand.
GTGTTTCTTTATTTTAAATATTATAATAAAAATCATAAATATCCCAATATTTGAATTTAAAAATATTTAAATAAAATATTTAAATAAAATATTTGAATTTTAAATATTTTAATAAAAAATATTTGGATATTCAAATAAAATATTCGAATAATAAATATACGAATAAAAATATTTATATGATAAATATTCAAATAGTTGGATTTAAAAGTATTCCAATAAAATATTTGAATTTTAAATATTTGAATAAAAAATATTTGTATATTCGAATAAAATATTCGAATAATAAATATACAGATAAAAATATTCTTATAATAAATATTCGAATAAAAATCATAAATATTTAAATATTTAGATTTAAAAATATTCGAATAAAATATTTTTATTTTAAATATTTGAATGAAAAAATTTAGATATTCGTATATTTATTATTCAAATATTTTTATCCGTATATTTATTATTCAAATTTTTTATTCGAATATCCGAATTTTTTTATTAGAATATTTAAAATAAAAATATTTTATTCGAATATATTTTAAATCCAAATGATCGAATATTTATGATTTTTATTCGAATATTTATTATAAAAATATTTTTATTCTTATATTTATTATTTGAATATTTTATTCAAATATATAAATATTTTTTATTTAAATATTTAAAATTCAAATATTTTATCGAATATTTTTAAATCTAAATATTGAAATATTTATGATTTTTGTTATAATATTTAAAATAAAGATACACTTATTGCAGAAAATAATGTATAAGAAATATTAGTGTTTTGTGTCAATAAATTGTGCTTAGCACAGTGACTATGCAGATTGGCTTCCTTGCCTGGTACCCAGGTTTAACTCCCACGATGAGTAGAGGTTTGATATTTATTTTTCTGATTGTAGAGGAAAAATAAATTTAATAAATAAAATATATATAAATAATGCCATCATCTAAATAAATAATTATATTATTTTATTGCAATAAAATTAAGACTAAATTAAAAAATATATATAAATGACAAAGATTAAATATGTAATTATTTCATTTATATTTAACTGTCACGTCATCAGTCGTTACTTCCTTAACGACAGATGGCTATTTTAATACCAAATTAATAGTTTACTGGTATATTTGATTCTTTTTAAAGCATTGTGGTCAGATCGATACTAAACCCATAGTATGGTGACTATCTGTGTAGTTTACCCTATTTTTATTTTTAAAACATATTATTAAAATTAGTGGTCATAACCTAATATATGTTTTGGTTTTTTGATTTTAGATAACATAATAAGAACAAATAATAATAAAGATAAAGTAACCGAATATTAAATAATATTTTAATAACAAAATAGCGGCTAAATAAAAATAAATATATATATATATATATGAAAAAGTAACATAATATTTTTAGATTTCTTAAAAGAAAATGCCATATATAGTAACTATATATATTTACAAAGTCAAAGGAATAGATACTAATTAACAAGTATATTTTTGAATTTTTATCATGTTTTATAATAAAACAAAATTGAAAATAAAATCCATTATTAATTTTTTTGATTTTTGTTTTTTTTTTCATCGTAGACGTTAAAATTAACTAAAGCCCATTATTTAAGATAAAAAAATTGAAAAAAAAACGGGTTTCCCCGGATAAAATTAGTGATTACAATACAATCCCTCAAACCTTTTTTTCATGTCATGTTTGATTTTTATTTAAGTTTGTATTTGAAATATTAATTTTTTAATGCGATGTCTTGCTATTCTAAACAAACGAGGTTAGTATCAGTCGTAGTGGTGATAATTGATCGTTTATTCTCAAATATTGAGGTCTTTAAAACCTACTCGCACATATAACCGGGTTGTGATTTAAATGAAACTTTAATTTTTAAAATCTATTATTAAAAAACAATAATTTTTAAGGTACTAATTTTTAGACGGTATGAAATGCTAAAATCATCCTCGATAGTAACTAATTTTTGAATTTATTTCTAATTAAATATTTATTTTTATAGTGTTCGACGTACCTTAGTGATCGAGGACAACTCACAGTTTTTTGATGATTTTTTTTTAAATTACTCCCAACTGTCTTCTACTCGCTTTTTAACCATTTCTTTTGAGTTTTCATTTAAAAAAAATCTCCCCATTTTTTAAAATATTTTTTCAAAATTAAACTTTTAAATTTTATTTTAATCTTTGTTAAACTTTCAGGGTAGGATACATTATTTTTTATATCATTATTATCATTATTATTATTATTATTATATCTTGATTATTTATAAAATTAGGGAGAAGTAAAACCTGATTCAATTAGATTCAAAAGAATTTTTTATTTCGTTTTAAGTTATTTGAGTTGTTCGAATAACTTGAAAATATTTTGAATTCAAGTCGAATTAAAATTTGCCCATTTAAAAAATTAAAAATTGAAGTACTGAATTTTATACAATCTACTCCTTGATTTCATTTTTTCTGATTCCCCCTTCATTTTAAATTCACTTTGACCTAATTTGTATCATATGTTCCTATATTAATTTGAAATACTTATTTAACTTTAATTTATATTTTAAAATAAATTTTATCTTTTTTAGTTTAGTCCCTTAAATTTGTATATTTTTCTCATTTCTTCAATCATTTCTTCGTTTTAAGTTAATTTTGATCAATGTTTTTAAACCATAGTAAAATACCTATTTAGCTTCAATTTATTTTTTAAAATTAAATTTTTCAGTTTTTTAATTTAATCCCTCAACTTTGAATGATTTCTCATTTCTTCAATTTCTCCTTTTATATTTTTGACGAAAATTAAACCACATAATTCATTAACAATATATAACATAATGTAATTTTAATTCATATTTTTAACAAACATATTTTTATATAGTCCTTTAACTTTAGATTTTATTTAATTTTATCATTCAACTGAATTTTTTTAAATCATCTTCACATGAATTTAATAATTATAATATAATTTTAAAATTCATGTACATATCTGAAAGATAATATGAAGAAAAATGTATGTAGATCTTATACAATTAGAGAAAGTCATTTAAATTGGAATCAAGCATACTATAACATTACAAATAATCATAAAGATAAATTTAACCCTTAATGTTTATAGTTTTTATCATTTTAGCCCATTATTCTTTATTTAGGATAATTTTAGCCTTTAACCTAAGTCTTTTTGATAAATATCTCAGTTTTTAACTAGCATGATGACTACACCGTTAAAAATTTAATGATATTGACAAATAATAAACATGTGATAATATATTTTAAACGATATGACATTTAACCTATCAAATACATAAATATGAAATATAATTTTATTCTAATATAAAACATAAAATAATTAAAATTCAAATAATATATTAAAATTTAATTAAATTTAAAATATTTTGGTTATTAAAACTTAAATAAATTAACTACTCACTATTTTTTTTAATAATTTTAGGGTTTTTTAGATTTAATTAAAACTCAAAATCTAAAACCTTAAATTCACTACTTTTAAATTTAAATCTTAAACTATAAATCAAAACCCTAAACCTTTCAATTTAGATTAAATACTAAAATACCTAAATTCTAAAGTAAAATAACAAAAATCCTAATTGATTAGTATCAAAATCTCTTACCTCTGATTTATTGATAGCAATCTTTACAAAACTCCTCTTTTTCGGTCTGTGTTCATATTTTTAGATAGGATTTTGATTCTATTGTAGTTAGGGTTGAGAATTTCTAGTATCCTTTTGTTTTAGATTTAATTAATTTTTAATATTTTTTTAATTTTAATTGTTTTATATCTTATATTAAAATAAAATTATATTTCATGTGTATGTATTTGAATGCTTAGATGTCATGTCATTTAAAAAAATAAGATATTTCTCAAGAAGATATTGGTTAAGGGTTAAATTTATCTAAAAAATGATGACCAAAATGATAAAAATTCTAAACGTTAAGGGTTAAAATTATCTTTATGCATTATAAATAGTTACAATTTAAATTTCTACATAAAATTAAAAAATCGACTCGAACTTAATAAACTCAACTCGAAAAAATTCAAATAAAAATTGAGTTATAAAATCAGACTCATCAAATTAAATAAATTAAAATTTTTGACTTGACTCTTTCGAACGTTTACCTCTCTGGATCAAAGAAAACTTGATTAATGTCTTCAAATAACACTACACATTGATTTGGAAACTTCCTATAGGAAATTTAGTGAATTAATCTCAACCACATATTTGAACCCTTTGAAAGCAAATAAAAAGAGTGAACAAAACAATACATCATCCGCCTAACCACCATCAAAATGCCAACCCATCAAAGGAGAAATTATATCATAGGTCCGGCCTATTATGTCAGTCGTGATCAATAATAATCCACCCACTTCACTATTAATCTCCAACTCATTTTTTTCAACCAATGAATTTTCACTCATAATTTATATATTATTTTAAAAATATAATTTCTAAAAATTATATTAATTACATGGTTGATCAGTGACGGGATAAATAGTTTTCATTGACTATAGACAAGACTGACGTGGTAGGCCGGGACTACGATAAAATCTCTCATTTGAAAGGGAACTCAAAAAAGGAGAGAAAACATCAATACCACAACTTTATTACTACTATTTCCTAATATCTGTTTCTTTACAAAATCTCAATCAATACATTGATCACAAAATCTTTATTGTACTTTTTACATTCTATTAAGGTTATACGGGAGTAAAAATTTACTGTCTCTAATCGTATCTTTTTATATGCTCAATATTAAAAAATTAAAAATTAATTTTCAAACTCTAATCGTATTTTTTTTACATATTAAACCTTAAATCCTAAAAATATACCATAACCTTAATTTCTTAAATTTTAATCCAATTCTTAACCTTAAACTCATTATTTTAAAATAGAGACACCAATAAAGATACAATAAAAAAATATACGATTTGCGCCAATTATACGCAAGGACGAAAGTATTAATAGGTTGAGAGGGGTTTTCAGATTTTTTTTAATATAACTATATTTTAGATTTTTTAAAATATTAATAAAATAAAATTCTTGCCCCTTAATTTTTAAATTTATAAATTTGATAATTTTATTTATCTTTACTAATTCTTAATCTTAAATCCTAACTCTATCCCTAATTGCGGGCGAATACCCATATATAGACTTTGGTCCAATTAATTAATGCCCCAACACTCCACATATGCTATTTATATACGGCGTAAAGGTGTACAAGGACCAAATCTAGCATGAATGACTCATCAAAAATCTCCCCTTTTCATAATATATTTAATTCCTCCATTACCTTAAATGGCATCCCAGAACCTTCTCTAGCAATAAACAATGCCTAAAGCATGCATTTAAGAATGGTTTATGCCAACAAGTGTGCCACTAAGATGGGACCATAAGCCATTTTCATGAAGATGTCCACAACCCACTACCCTTTTCTCCTCATCCGAGTGATTATCTTGGTTTTTTACAATATTTTTGAAGTTATTAATGTTATAAATATCGATATTCGATTATATCATTCTTTAAATGTAATTATCGTGATTGTACTTTTAAATTCAAAATATTAAGAACATAAAACTTTAGCTTTTAAATTAGCTTATCTCGTTAGTCATAGTCGATTTGTGTTTTCAGCTTTAAGAGTTTAATGATGTCTATCTTGATATTATGACAAGACAGTGTAGTTCGAGATTGTGTTAAGGAATCGGATCGTGTTGCAACCAACACTTGTCTATCTCTAGTTGGTTGGAAAAAAGACCTAGCTGGTGAGCACCTAGACATTCAACACTTGTGCTAAATTGAGAGGCTTTGAAGGATGACATAAGGCAGGAATTCAAGCAGAAATTGGATTTCAAAGATCTTGTCTTCCCCATGAGATCATCAAATGTATTTTAAAAAGGAAAACATGAAACTGACATGATTGAAGAGAGAGATATAAGAGGGTTAAACTAAGAACTTGTCATACATTCTGGAGACAACACTTCTAATGAAGTGAAAGTAGTGTAAGAAGAAAAAGAAACCTTGTAATAATGGTTAGAATGAAGGGTTGGGAAGCTCCAAAAATAGGGTTGAGGAAAGGTCCTTGGACTCCTCAAGAAGATATGCTGCTTACTGAATATGTTAACTTGCATGGAGAAGGAAGATGGAGTTCAGTAGCTAAATCTGCAGGTACAGTTCAATTACTATACATATTATATATATATATATGGCTAAATTAAATGAACTATGGAGCTGTTTTTTTCAGGTTTGAATAGGAATGGAAAGAGTTGCAGGCTTAGGTGGGTGAATTATCTAAGGCCAGGTCTTAAAAGAGGTCATATAACACCTCAAGAGGAAGGGATCATTATTGAATTGCATGCACTATGGGGTAACAAGTAATAGTCTAGCTTCTTCTATTTCTTCTACTTTTCCTTTAATATATGGGTAAATTGCTGTAATAGTGTTGTTGATATTTTTTATTTCGAGGTTCGGGATTTTTTTTTATTTCATGATCTACGATAGTTGCTATAAAACGAGAAAGTCGTCGAGATAACATACCGATTTCAGTCGAACAAAGGGAAAGTTGCAATGAAAGTATGCCAACTTCAGGCCACCTGTAATAATCATTGCATGTGTATGTATGTATGATTATGGTATTTACTTTGTGTGTGAAAAATCAAACAGATGGTCTACAATTGCCAGATACTTACCAGGAAGAACAGATAATGAGATAAAGAACTATTGGAGAACCCATTTTAAGAAAAGGGAAAAGTCTTCTCTGAAGCAACAAAAAAGAAAAGCTCAGATTCTAAAGCTAAAACACCAGCAGCAGCAGCAGGAAAAACCAGACAAAAAGGATGAGATAAAAATACATCAAACAGAAGCAGTAGCAATGGAGATCATTGATCAATCACAAGGGAACCAGGAGATGGTTTCCCTGCACCCTATTTCAGAGGATCAGTGCTTGTCTCAAGAGCCATCAGCTTCTCATACTGCTTCTTGGATAGACCAGTATCTGGTAGATGAAGGGCTGTGGAACCTAGAGGCTGATCATCATCAGCCTGGTAATGGCTGCAACAAGACTGCCATGCAAAACCAAGAAAATTCAGATTATTATAACTATTTTGGAGAGGATGCAAGCAATGTGTGCAATGGAGGGTACATTTTCTGATCATATAGTTCTTGAACCTTGTTGGATTTTGGGTTGGATTTTCCAGGAATTTCTGCATCTGCTTCATTAAGTCCTGGTTGAAAACATTAATTAATTAATTAGTCCCTTCATCATGAATAATTTTCAATAAGAAATTGTAAAAATTAGAATTTTAAAAGTTAAATATGTAACTAAAATATACCTTGAGATATAATAACTAAATTGCTTTAATAAAAAATAAGTGTAAATTATATAAATTTAAAAGAGAATTGTGTAGAATGTTATTTATTATATAAATTGTTACGATTTTTGTAATATTATACAAAAATTTTATAAAGTTGTGATATTTTATCAAAATTGATAAAAAAAATCGTAATTTTTCCCTTAAATTTGCCAAAATTATTTATGAAAGATATTGTATAAATTATTTTTATTCATTTTTTAATTTATTTATTACATATCTATTAGTTGAATTGGTATTCTCTCATAATTTGAAAATTAATTAATCAAATTCAATAGTAATTAAAAAAAATCACCTTTTTTTACTCAATTAAAATATGATCATTATAATTTTATGAATAATTAGTGGAAAATAAATGATTTCATATATTATATATTAAAATAAAATAGATGGGCTTTTAGGTTGTAGTTAATAACCATAAGTTCAGATTTCGGCCCAAAGTGCCTACTACTACACGACAAAATCGTTCTAAACTCGGAAGAAAAAGGCAAAAAAAAGTAAATGCCCCATGCAGATTTCGAACCTGCGACCTTCGCGTTATTAGCACAACACTCTAACCAACTGAGCTAATAGGCCACTGATATTTTAATTAAATTAAATTATATTTATTCTAAAACACATTTCATGATACAGAGCAACAATGGAAAAAGATAACAGCAAGTGAAGTTTGCTGGGTTTGAAACTTTGGAGTTGGCACCTTGTTACTGTATGCTACAATTGCTTCCCCAGAAGTTGATGCTTCCATCTCTGCTTCAAAAAGAAGGTAACTGAACTTTTCTAGATCCATTTTTTGTTTTCGTTCCCAAGATTATCCCTCTAATTTTTGTTTATAACTAAACCCCAGATTTTTAGTTGTAGTGAAACACTGAAAAAAACTGCCATTTTTTTACTGGGGCATGGGGGTATGGGTAAAAGTTGGTGTTTTGATTATTGGTTTGGTTCATGAATTGCGAGTTGTGACACCTCTTGTTATTTTGGTTTATAGATTTGTTCTTGGCTTTGTTGGTTTACAATTGGATGTCCTGTGGAAATGCTCTCATTGTATTTTAACTCTATTTATAATTTCATTGTTGTTTGTATTCTAGGATAGATTTAATTGTGGGATTTGTTTGAATTTTTATGAAATGGCTGCCATATCTTCATGTTTCATATCTGTTCTTTGGATGATTCTATATCAAACCAATGTACTGCCCTACATAGAATTATGCAAAAAAATGTCTCCCATTCCTGAAAATTCTGGTGGTGTAAGCAATTCTTATCCAACAAAGAATGTCTTTTATTGTCATGTTATGCTAGTGCAAATCAAAAGTGGTCTGGAAGAAACCCGGGATTTAGCCTAGAGTTCGAATTTTGAAATCCGTGATCCTTTCCCCCATCTCCAAGTTATGACATCCTTTACACCTAAAAAGGAAGTGACCATAAAGTACTAGGCTAAATTTAAATATAACTCTTTTGGAATCATAATCTTCGCTTTCCCTTCGTGCGTTGCGTTGTTATCCTGCTATAGTACTTGTGGTTCAGTTATTTTTGAAGCTTAGATGCCTAGACTAGATTGCATATAAAGGTTGTCTTTTTAGTTTTTCTAGTGATAAACTTAAAGGATTAAGCTAGGAATGCTTTAGGAGGCAAATGGATAAAGCTCTAGAATCATTGTTGAGTAAATGAACTAAATCAATTTTTTTCTAAACTTTGATAGGAAAAAGAACTTGTGGGATATGTTTAATTGGCTGCTGTAATCTACATGGTCAGGATAGTTTTTACTACTGTACACAAGCTGATATGCAACCTGTTAAACTTGTAGTTCATTAGGCATTTAGGCTTGTGCAAGATATGTGGTGGTCTGCAGGTGATAGCATGCTTGAGATGCAGGGGAATTGGATTAACCAAAGCAAATGGACTATACAGTCTTAACCTTATCGATAATCTGATCAGTCTGAGGAATTTAAGGTAAAATCTGTTTGATGTACAAAATGTCAAGCTAGAGGTCACTTCAGCTGTCCCAATTGCTCTAATACATCTACTAGTTGATTCTCGGTCGTGCCATGGAAGACATTTTTACTCTTTTTCCGTGGTTAATATATGATCATTAGCTGTCTTCCTAAAGCCATTGTATGTACACTGGATTTTGCAAACCCACTTGTGGTCTGTGGGTGGGGATTTGTGACTGACTCCTATTTATACTGGTTTCATTTATCAATCTTAATGTTATGATGTCTTATGAATCCGATCACTTTTATACGGGTATGTGTTAGACACTGGCGTTGGACACGAATAAGTTAGGGAAAATTAGGAGTACAAGGATTGAATGAAAAGAATTTGGTAGTCCCATTTGTAGATGTAGATTTGTGAAATTGGGTTGTAGTTGTAAGTGTTTCACTATTCCTTTTTGCTTATTGCCTGCTAAATATATCTACATGAAGTGTAATATACATACATATAGCTATATATATAGCTCGAGCTTAACAGTAACCGAGCTGAATTCGAGTAACGTACGAGCAGTTGCTCGTATATGGCAAAAGTACTAAAATACCAAGAAGCTTGGAGAAGCTAGATCCTGAGCAATAACTTTTCCAATGGCAAGATCCTCTCATTTTACTTTTTCCAGAAAACCTGTGGCATGGTTCATATATGCATGTATGTACATGTATGTATAATAATGACATGATTATTATCCACTTGCAGGCTTGCAGCATATTTTCCCATCACAAATTTGTATTCATTCTTAGGTTCTAATCACATCCCAAAAGTACTAAGCCACTGTTGAAGGATGGACAGCTCACATTCACCTCATTCATCTGTACTTAGAAGTTTTTCAATTTCAAGCATTCATTTACCGAGTTCTCACATAATGGTGATCATGTCGTTTAGTGGATAAGCAAATCTACCACTAAGTTATCATCCCCCCTCCTTCCATTAGCACCTTGTATGCGTGTAACCTGACTAATTGAGGATTTATAACATTAGATTTAAGTAAGTCCTCATAGTTCTCTAGATTTATGTTTTGGTCCTCAATTTGTTAATCAATGCCATTGATGTCTGTTTTAGTTCAAATTTAACTTCTGACAGCATGCACACCTTAGGACCTAATAATGCATTAAGATAAGATAAAAAGAAAAAAATGACCTATTTTCTAGTTAATCTAGTTTGAGTTTTCTTTGGCAAACCCAATGTAGCTCTCTTAGCTTGGTTTCGGCTAGACCTGTTAAGGGGGTTACATTCTACAAATTGTGTAATGTGTCAGGAGTCAAAGTCAAAAGGGCCAGCTGGAGTTTGTTATTTCTTTTTAATTAAGTTAGTTTGTTTGTTTTGTTGTTTTTTTTTAGCCGTTAAAAGGGATTAATGAAACGGTGTGTTTCATCCCTTAGTCTATTAAGGCCAGGCTGCTGGTGTTAGGGTTTTTATCGAAAATATCGTGAGAATCATCAGTCTCCCTTAGTTTTCTTGAACTATTTCTGTGTCTCCCTTTATTCTGAATCAAGTTCTTGTTTTTATTCTTTGGTTTGCTGGATTGTTACTGTTACAAAAGGCATCAGAGCTTAGTAGTATCCTGTTGTGATGGTGGACGGAGTTCTAACAAGGGCGGGCCATGCTGCGATGAATGCTCAGGCGGCGGCAGCACAGGCGGCGGCTCAGGCGACGCATCAAACCTTACCAGAACCTATTTCGGGTCCTGAATGGAGGCGTGAGACGGAGCAACTACGGGCAGATTTAAATGGGATGGAGTCGCGTTTGGAACAATCATTGGATGGTAAGACGAAGGATATGAGGATATCCATGATGGCCGATTTACATCGGTTGTTAGAAATCGCTTTGGGAAAAAGGATTAGCACTGAAGGAGTGGAGGGACTGCAAGCTGGGATATTGGAGACTCCTGTAATGGTTCCATCTTCCAGTCATGTTGTTGGGGAAATTCATCAAACACAGAGAGTGCACGAGATGAGGACTGGGGAATTTGCTCGAACACCTGGTGTGCACAATTTTGGCATGACAGAGGCTGCGGGGGTGAACAACCAAGGGATTCAGCAAGGACAGTCGAGTAATCAAAGTCAGACAAGCAATTTTGCTTACAAATTGCTATGTCCGAAATTCGATGGTGAGAATTTTAGAGACTGGAATTCGAAGTTAGAGCAATACTTCGAAGCTGAAGAAGTTCCTGAAGCTGCTAGGATTCGGGTGGTGATGCTCCACTTGGAAGGCAAGGCGTTACAGTGGCATCAATATTTGATGAAGAACCAAGAGGGGTTTAACCAGTTGACATGGGCACAATATGTGAAGCTACTCCAAGACAGATTTGCTCCGGGAGAATTTGAAGATCCGTTTGCTGAGATATTAGAGATGAAGCAGACAGGGACGGTGGAGCAGTTCTATGCTGATTTCATACATTTGATCAACCAGGTGCAATTACCCGATACTTATGTTCTAAGTATTTTTAAAAATCATTTGCGAATAGAGATTAGCCAATATTTACATCTCTTGCAACCTAAAACTTTGATTGAAGCATTTCATCTAGCTAAACATCTAGAGAAAATATTTTTTCCTAGTCAGAAGAAGAATCCTTGGCCTATGAGCAGAGTTTCTGCTCCTCCTAGTTTGGCCATTCCTGCCAGATCCTTTACTAGTGGAGTGAGAGGAGGAGGGAGTCAAGGAAGTGGAATTGGATCCTCCTTGAATTCCAGGGTGAACACTCCTAGTATTTTGAGTCCTACTCGACCAAAAGCAACTGTGGTCACAGGGAAAAAAGGTACAGGACAAACTATTTCTTCTGCTGAAATAGAAGAAAGAAGAAGAAAAGGGCTTTGTTTTTGGTGTGCGGCAAAATATACTCCGGGACATAAATGTCAGAGAACTCAGTTATTTCAGATTGTAGTCGAAGGAGATGAAGAGGATGGTGAACAAGAAGAATTTTTGGACTGTGAGGAAGAAGTGGATTTGGGTGAGCAAGAAGGTACCAAAAAAGAGGAACCCACTTTATCTTTACATGCCATGTGGGGTGCACAGAGCTGTGAAACCATGAAGTTAAGAGTAAAGATGGAAGACAGAGAGTGGATTGCCTTGGTGGATTCAGGAAGTTCCCATAATTTCATAAGTTGGACAGTGATAAAAAGCCTTGGATTAAGGATGAATCAGAGAGATCAATTCAAGGTGATGGTAGCTGATGGAAACACCATCCAAACCATGGGAGAATGCAAAGATGTTGAATGGGAGTCTCAAGGGTACAAGTTTAAAACTGATTTTCTGGTGCTGCCCTTGAAGCATTGTGATTTAGTGTTGGGAATCCAGTGGTTGAGTGAATTGGGAACTGTGAAATGGGACTTTGGGAAGTTAAGCATGGAGTGGGAGAAAGAAGGAGAGTTGATAATATTGGAAGGATGTAAACCTAAGTCTACTGTATGGATGAATTCGAAGCAATGTGATAAATGGTTGAGGGGAGCTCCTAGTCCTTATACAAAATCTTTGTTATTTATAAATGCACAGTTGGGGATACAAGAGAATGGCAGGGAAATACAAACTGATTTAAGGGAGTTATTACAAAGGTTTGAAGATGTGTTTGAGACTCCAAAACACCTGCCTCCCGAGAGGGGTCATACTCACAGAATCCAACTTGTGGATGAGCAATCAGTGGTGAGAAGCAAACCTTATAGGTATCCAGCATCCCAAAAGGATGAAATCGAGAAGATGATTAAAGAGATGCTGGAAGCAGGAGTAATTCGAGACAGTAACAGTGCTTTTGCATCATCCATAGTTATGGTGAAAAAAAAGATGACACATGGAGGATGTGTGTGGATTATCGAAGGTTGAACCAAATGACTATTAAAGATAAATTTCCTATGCCTATTATAGAGGAGCTTTTGGATGAGCTAGGAAAGGCAAGGTTCTTTTCAAAGTTGGATCTTAGATCGAGTTATCATCAGATCCAGATGCATGAGGCTGACATACCAAAGACAGCTTTTCGAACACATGAAGGTCACTACGAGTTTGTAGTGATGCCCTTTGGATTGACGAACGCCCCAACAACTTTTCAAGGATTGATGAATAAAGTTTTTAAAGAGTTACTAAGAAGATCAGTTTTGGTATTTTTCGATGGCATACTCATCTATTCTCCATCTTGGCAATCACATTTACAGCATTTGGAGGTGGTCCTGGAAGTTTTAAGGAAGAATCAATTATTTGCTAAAATGAGCAAATGTTGTTTTGGAGCAGAGAGCATTGATTATTTGGGATATGTGATATCAAGAGGAGAGATTGCTATGGACAATGGCAAGGTGAAGTGTATTTTGGAGTGACCTTCTCCTAAAAGTATCAAGGAGTTAAGGGGTTTTTTGGGGTTGTCAGGATATTATAGGAGGTTTATTAAAAATTATGGGAGACTGACTAAGCCATTGACTGACTTGCTGAGAAAAGGAGGTTGGAAATGGGGGAGGAAGAGGAGAATGCTTTTAGGTTCTTGAAGGAAACAGTGGGGTCTGCTCCAATTTTAATTTTACCAGATTTTCAGCAAGTTTTCACCATAAAAACTGATACATCTGACAAGGGAGTTGGAGCTGTTTTGAGTCAAAAAGGGAGGCCAATAGCTTTCTTTAGTAAAGGGTTAGGAGTGAGACATCAAAAACTCTCAGTTTACGAGAAGGAGATGATGGCAGTGATCATGGCTGTGAAGAAATGGTCTCATTATCTGATAGGGAGACATTTTATTATAAAAACCGACCACCAAAGTCTTAGGTTTCTTGCTGAAAATCAAGCCATAACACCTTCCCAACATAAATGGGTAGTCAAAATGATGGGGTATGATTATGAGGTGCAATATCGAAAGGGGTCGAATAATGTGGTTGCGGATGTGTTGTCTAGGAGGAGTGATGTGGGGAGTTGCAGTGTGATGACAGTGACCAGTGTGAGCACTGAGATGTTGAAAGAAATAGCAGCTACTTGGCAAGAGGATGAAAAACTAAAGAAAATAATTCTAGATTTGGAGAAAGGAAGGGACAGACACAAGAAGTATACTTGGGATGGTCAGATCTTAAAGAGAAAGGGAAAAATAATAGTGGGAAAGAATGAAGTGGTGAGGGAAAAGTTGCTGAATTTTTTCCATAGCAGTGTACTGGGAGGACACTCTGGGGCTAATGTGACAATTAAGAGGATGACTGGAACTTTATACTGGAAAGGGTTAAGAAGAGATGTGAAGAGATTTGTAAGAGAATGTCAAACCTGTCAAAAGAACAAAGGAGATTTAAGTCATCCAAGAGGTTTGTTGCAACCTCTACCAATACCTGAGAGTGCTTGGGAGTCGGTGAGCATGGATTTTATCGAGGGATTACCTTCATCCAGAAACAAGAATACCATTTTAGTGGTGGTAGATCGACTAACCAAATATGCACACTTTTTGGGGTTAAGTCATCCTTTTTCAGCTAAAGAGGTGGCCCAAGTTTTTTTGGAACAAGTATTCAAATTACATGGGGTGCCAAGTAACATTATATGTGACAGGGACAGAATCTTTATGAGCTTGTTTTGGCAGGAACTTTTTAAAAGCTTGGGGGTGAAAATTAATGCTTCAACTGCATATCATCCGGAGACGGATGGACAAACGGAAAGAGTTAATAAGTGTTTGGAGACATACCTTAGATGTATGACCGGAGAGAAGCCCAAGGAATGGGGGAATTGGCTGCATTTAGCTCAATGGTGGTACAATAGCTCTTTTCACTCGGCTATTCAAACCTCTCCATATCAAGCTTTGTATGGACAGGAACCCCCTCAACACATACCTTACACTGCAGGGGATTCGAGGGTAGCTTCTGTTGATAGAAGCTTACAACAAAGGGAGGCAGCCATGAAGATGTTAAAATTCTACTTGAAGAGGGCTCAAACTCGGATGAAAAATCAAGTTGATAAAGGAAGGATTGATTGTGAATTTGCCATTGGTGATTGGGTTTACTTGAAACTGCAGCCTTATAGGCAGCAGTCTGTTAAACATAGAAGTTGCCAGAAGCTTGCCCCGAAATGGTTTGGACCATTTCAGGTTAAGAGTCGAATTGGACAGGTTGCTTATGAATTACAACTTCCAGCTGAATCAAAGGTGCACCCAGTATTTCATGTTTCGCAGCTAAAGAAACACATTGGAAGTGCAAAATTTCAAGCAGAACTTCCCATAATTGGACCTGATGGTGCTATTAGCAAGGAGCCTGTTCGAGTGATTGATCGAAGGATAGGGAAGAAAGGTAACAAAGCTGTGACAGAGGTACTTGTTGAGTGGACTAACTCCTTTCCAGAGGATGCTACTTGGGAGGTGCTGCATCAACTGAAAACTCAATTTCCACATTTTGATCCTTGAGGACAAAGATCCTTTGAAGGAGAAGGCATTGTCAGGAGTCAAAGTCAAAAGGGCCAGCTGGAGTTTGTTATTTCTTTTTAATTAAGTTAGTTTGTTTGTTTTGTTGTTTTTTTAGCCGTTAAAAGGGATTAATGAAACGGTGTGTTTCATCCCTTAGTCTATTAAGGCCAGGCTGCTGGTGTTAGGGTTTTTATCGAAAATATCGTGAGAATCATCAGTCTCCCTTAGTTTTCTTGAACTATTTTTGTGTCTCCCTTTATTCTGAATCAAGTTCTTGTTTTTATTCTTTGGTTTGCTGGATTGTTACTGTTACATAATGCTGAGTAGGAATCTGTGTTACATGCTTTTAGAGATTGTTCTCTTGTTGTTAAAGTGTTTAATCTTTGTGTTCTTTCCCCTTCTTCCCCAAGTCCCCTTTTCTAATTGCAAGGACTGGATGGAGGTAGCTTTAGGTTCTTTACATTCTTTGAGGTTTTGAACCATTGGAATAGTAGGAATTCTTTGTCCAAGATACTATTTTACATCCTACTCGAGTGGTTATTGATTATGCTCAATTGATTTTTTTTCAGATTATTTACAAACAAATGAACATGTGGCTCGTCGTGTCCCATGCAAACATGCCACTAGATGGTTCTGTCCTCTCGATGATGCTATCAAAATCAATGTAGATGGGGCCTTTATTGTTGGTTCTGCTTAAGTTGCTATTGGTGCCATTACCAGGGACAACCATGGCCTTATGATCGAAGAATGTGCACACGAGTTGATGGATGCCCACTCTGTCGAATCCATTGAAGCCTGTGCTTTTGTTGCTGGGATAAATATTGCCTTTGATAACGGCTGGACTCATGTTTTAGTTGAGGATAAACAAGCTGCAGTCCTGGATCGCTCGGTCGTTAATCTAGGCATCACCAACTCTCTTTGATATCCTCTTTCATTCTATGAGAATGGATTTTCTAAAAAAGTTCTCCAAACGAGATTCATGGGGGTGTTGGACAAGGGTGTAAATCGCCTACCTTTTAATCGGACCTATTGGTAACACCACTTTAAATTAGTGGGTTTAGGATTCATATTGTGGTTAGGGTTTAAAATATTAGAGGTAGGTGTATTTTTTAAGGCGTAGGGTTTAAGGTTTAAAATGTAGAAAATCAGGGTTGAGTTTAGAATTTAATTTTTTAAGATTTTTTAATAGGAGATATAAAAAGATACACAATTAAAAGGTGAGAAATTTTTACTCGTTGGACGAATTAAGTAACATTGATTTATAATATTGGTCTTTCCTAAAAAAATGTTTGATATAGATTGTTTCATTAAAATTTAATAGTACTATTTTTTAAATTGTATTTAAAATTTTATCAAACGTTGAGTGCAATGATAAATATTATTATATTTATCTAAATAGAATAAGTTATATTATATTTTCAAGAAAAATATTTAAGTTCAGATCTTAAATATAAAATTGTTAAAAGAGATAATCATGAATCTCGAACACAAATAATAAAAAAATTATAATATTTAATCACATCATATATATTATTAACGTCTTTAGATATAGTTATGTTCTATCTAAATTGATATTTAACGCATAAATTAATTTTTAAATTATTAAAAATAAATTATTTAAATTATATCAATAATTTAAATCAATTAAAATATTTTAAAATTTAATAATTAATTTACATTTAAGTTATAATTGGACAACATTAGGTCAATCGAAACAAAAAAAATCTTAAAAGAATTAAACAAAAAGAAAATGAAGTCAAGATTTGAGATTGAGAGGAGGCAAAACATAAATATTTAGAAGTAGATGACAAATTCATAAAAAACAATTTTTAAAAGAATTTAAATAAGAGGACAAAAGTAAAAAAAAAAAATCTTTAAGGGCCGGGGTGATTACTTCTCCCAACCCATATAGTTTCGTCTTTGAGTAGAATGTTGATCTTATATAATATAGGCATAAAGATAATTTTAACCCTTAATGTTTATAGCTTTTGTCGTTTTGGCCCTTATTCTTTTTTTGGGATAAATTTAACCCTTAACCTATATCTTTTTGATAAATAGCTTTTTTTTTTAACTAGCTTGATGACTGGGCCGTTAAAATTTAACGATGATATATATATGGAATATAATTTTAAATGAAATGAAATGTAACCTATCAAATACATATATATATATATATATGAAATATAATTTGATTCTAATATAAAAATATAAAACAATTAAAATTTAAATAAAATATTAAAAATTAATTAATTCTAAAATAAAATATTATTAAACATTCTTAATCCTAACTACGATAAAATTAAAATCATATTCGAATTGTGTTTATATTTTTATTTTAGAATTTGTAATCATAGTGTCTTGTAATTATTTTTTATTTGAGATGTATGAACAAATAAAAAATAACGGGAATAATATTATATAAATAAAATATCACAAACTAATATAATATTTCATTTTTTTATTATATAACAAATATTTCAAATGTTAAATTCTAGAAAATAATTTAAATAATACAAAATCCATCATATTTAATCTTAAATATTATATACAATAAATCAAATTCATGGGAAAAAGGTTTTCCTGAGACAATTGTGTCACAATAATTATGTAGAAATTTTAAAAAATATGTTATTTATTTTTTAATTTTAAAATATAATAAAAAATATAAACACAATTCAAATAAGATTTTGATTTTATCGTAGTTAGGATTAAGAATGTTTTATAATTTTTATTTTAGAATTAATTAATTTTTAATATTTTATTTGAATTTTAATTATTTTATATTTTATATTAGAATAAAATTATATTCCATATATAAATATTTATTTGATAGGTTACATTCCATGTCATTTAAAATTATATTCCATATATATCATCGTTAAATTTTTAACGGTCTAGTCATCAAGCTAGTTAAAAAATAAGCTATTTGTCAAAAAGATATAGGTTAAGGGCTAAATTTATCCCAAAAAAAGAATAAGGGCTAAAACGACAAAAGCTATAAACGTTAAGGGTTAAAATTATCTTTATGCTTATAATATATTTTAATTTAATAAAAAATTATAATCTTATATAAATAGATTTTTTGACAAATCTTGATTTTATATAATTAATATTTACCAATATAGAAAAAATAATGTAAAGTCATCGTCTTTGGTAGTTGGTGATTATGAAAGATTGAAACTTTTGACCAACAAAAGGTCCAGGCCTTATGATTCTATATATAAGCTCCATTTTCCTTACATTTTTCAACATTCCATGCGTTTACTTTGTCTTCCGAAGAGTTTCAGTTTCCATTTTCAGGTAAATTTTTTCTCACTAACCAAACAGAATTCCTGGTCCCGGTTCTCTATTGTTTTGTATCCGATTAGTATGTTTTAATTCCTTAAACTATTTCATTTCATGTTTTTTCCTGATACCCTTTTGTATATTTATGCCATAATTGAGATCAAGCTTAAAATGTTTATGCTAAAAGTGATTACTTTAGCTTCAAAGAATTCTGCGTCTTCTGCAAAATTTTAATTTTTTATCAATTATGGTGGTGCTTCCTTGTGGATATCTTGGTGAAATAAGACAACCCCAAATTTGAAAATTTGATCTTCACTTTGAAAGATCCCTTTTTTCTTGATTATGGGAGCAGAAATGGAGCTTTGTCAAAAACAGAAATGGATAAGGTTGATATGTAAGAAAAATCTTAGGGTTTGTAAATTTGGTAAAGGATTGTATTTGTAATTTCTTGATTGAAAAGAAGGGTTTGGTATTTATTTCTCCAAAATACTAGGGAGAGGTTGATAATATGTAAGACAAATATTGGGATTTGGAAATTTGATGAAGAATATATGATTTTGTTCCTAATGTTGTTGTTAAAATTGATTTTCTTGATAAGAAATGTTCATTACCAGAATAAACTGGGTTAGAATTCTGTGAAAAGTTAACGAACAGGTCCGGATTATATGTGATTCGATGTTTATGCATTTGGGAGATTATAATAGATACTCCTAGTTCATTGAAGATTGTTTACAGTTAACTTTATGTGGACTGAATTTATGGAATGGTTCTGGATTAGACAATGTTATGATATTTCAGCACTCGGGGACGAGCGAATATGATGTTCTTTATGTGTTTATAGATGATTGCAGAGATGATCTCTGTAGCTTATTTTGCTAATCTTTTTGTTTATTCATTCGGATCTTTACCTGATATCATTATGTAGAAATTCAGCAAACAACAGAGGATAATGGCTCAGTCATCTGGTACTGGTAGCAATGCTGGGAAGAAGCTCATCCGAATTGATGTCTCTTCAGACAGTGTTTGCCCGTGGTGCTTTGTTGGAAAAAGAAACCTCGACAAAGCAATTGCTCAATCTAAGGATCAATTTGATTTTGAGGTCTCTCATCACGTGCACAGGACTTGGTACTTGGCTAATGCACATCAATTTAATCTCATGTACGGTTGTTCTTTGCAGATTAGATGGCATCCATTTTTTCTTGATCCTTCTGCACCCAAGGAAGGAGTCAACAAGAAAGAATACTATGAGAAGAAGTTCGGATCTCGAGCTCAAGGAATATTTGCTCGGATGACCGAGGTCTTACTATATTCTTTGAACTCACCTATTGCTATGATTCGATTTGCCATGCCTTGAAGTTTGTTGCTAAGTGCCTGACTTCTTGTGGCCATGTAAAATTGCAGATCTTTAGGAATATTGGATTGGAATATGACATGTCCGGACTTACGTAAGTTTCACTTTTTGTTTCACCATTTTGTGTTATAAGAAAGCCGTAGGTGGCTGTGTTGATGGGTGTAACCGGAACTTGATATGAACAGGGGAAGTACTCTTGATAGCCATAGGCTGATCTATTTTGCTGGAAAACAAGATCTAGACAAGCAACATGCTCTCGTGGAGGAGATTTATCTCGGCTACTTCACCCAAGGAAAATTTGTTGGCGATCGGTATGTATTGTTCATACTTTTCAGTCTTCATTTGATTTCGAACGAGTCATGATTTTCCTGGACATTTGGAGTGTCTGATTGACAGTATAACTCTCTTAAATGTTTCAATATGCCACCTTCTTGCCCTGCCCAATGTTATCAAGGGCACAAGCCATAGTCTAGGTGCTAGAGCCATTATATTGCTCAAGGCATAAGGGCACAAAAAAGGCACTGAGCCTAGTAAAGAAAGGACTATAAATCTGAAGAGTTCACTAGTTTATCTTACAACGACAAAATCCGAACACCTATGGTGGCATCATGGATGATAAAACTTCAGTAGTAGGCTTGTTGGAACATTTTCAGAAACATTAGGTTTTACGGTTATGTAGAAAACGGATAAAGTACTTGTGCATCTTCATATCCCTATCCAAGTGATTGCATCTAACTATGTGACCCGATGCAGGGAATTTCTTCTGGAATCTGCTAGGAAGGTTGGAGTTGAAGGAGCTGCAGAATTTCTTGAAAATCCTAATAACGGAGTTAAGGAGGTATGTTCCTACCACCATCTACATTGCTCTAACTCTTCATTTTCTTGAAAATCCGAGAACCGGGTTAAAGGAGGATAATCCCCTCCCTCAAACATAGATGGAAAAGAATAGAAAAAACCGAACATAGTACTAACACTAACACACGAGTAGACCCGTATGCTGGGAATTTCATCACTTCCATTTCTAATATTCTATCATACGTTCCTTCGTAACATCTGCTTCATAGCTAACTGAGATTGCATTTTCTGATGAAGGTTAATGAGGAGCTGGAGAAGTACTCAGCAAACATTTCTGGAGTCCCAAATTATATGGTGGGTGAAAAATCTCAACCTTTTTCTTCTTTCTAGCAGCAATGGACTTGGAAAACTATAAAACAATCTGTTATTTTTGCAGATAAACGGTAAGCAGCAGTTGAGTGGTGGCCAACCACCTGAAGTTTTCTTGAAAGCTTTCCAAGTTGCAGCAAAATGAGGTCCCCTCACCTTAAATTTCCAATCATCTTCAACCTATACAAAATCAATAAACATTTCCATTTCATAAACTCGGTTCATAGTTCATACCAGGTGTTTGCTGATCTCTCTTTATTGGCCGAATAACCGGGTGTTTTATGCTTGCTTGTACACCCGGGAGTGTGTTTTAACAGAACATCTACTGCTAGACTTAGCTGATAATTTGTGTATTTATATGGTATTTTTATTATTTTATCATATTATCTTCTTAAAAGTTCAAAAACAATGTCTAAAATAGTTTAGTCACCTAAAATATACTTTTTTGTTCAAAATAAAAACTTTATTTTAACTTTAAAAGGGAAAAAAACGATAGTTTGGCACCTAAAAAGGTAAAAATATGATAGTTTGGGTATTTAAAAGAAAAAAAGTTAAATATTTAAAAAATACGATAATTCGGACACTTAATTTGGAGAGATTATATCATGAATCTTGTTCATCACGTGGTCTATGCAATCAGGTTCGTTTATATTTAAATAATTATTTGATAACTACTTATTCACTAATTATATGTAAGAAAGAGAAAATGATTCATCTTGAAAAAGAATATGGATAAATTTGATTGGTTAAGACCACGAATAACATGATAAAAAGAAGAAATTATATTATGGGTAAGTCCTGCCACGTCATTCATGGGATCAACCACTAAAAACCATCAATCTTATCATTTTTTTCATGTCATATTTTCCTAAGTGAATCTTCACTCACATTTACTGTTAATTCATTTTAAAAATAATTTTTACAAGTAAAGATTCACTTGAGAAAATATATGAAATGGAAAAAGTATTGAGATGAATGAGTTTTAGTGGTTGATTTCATGGACACGTGATGAGACTTACCCATAATATAATTTCTCGATAAAAAAATTTATGATATAATTTCTCTTGGCAAAATTGTTAGAATATTACATCTCACTTTTTTATTTATAAAAATACTATTGTCAGATAAATATTTTCGAATCTATAGCAGTTTGAACAATATTTTTTTGAGTTCAGGCTGAATACATACTGACCTCATGGTCGAAAAAAATATTTAAAAAATCATGAAGGCCTACGGATTGCAATCTGAACTCAAGAAATTTAAAAAAAATGTTGAGTTCGACTGAAACACAGTCCGAACTCAAAAAATAATAAAAAAAAATTTTGAGGGCCAATTGCACACAATCCGACCTCCTGGGAAAATAAATAATAAAAAAATATATGAGTTCGAATTAAAGATATTCCGACCTCAAAGAAAATAATAAAAAATTTGTTGAGGGTGGAACACTTACAATCCGACCTCATGGTCTTACACGTTTTGAAGTCTGTAATTACACGGATCGAATCTCTACAAAGAGTCTGGAAAAAAAAGATGTCAGACCTCGAATTAATGAATTGTTGATCGAAAATTGTTTAAAATATTATTAGGGTGGATAGTAGTCTGCAAAGGGGTAATAACTTTAAATTTTAGGGTGTCTTGTTATTGAATTATATGGGTGATTTCATTAAAAAGATCTGAGAAATATTTTCATCTTTATATAAGTAAGGTGGATTGTAGAAGTTATACGAAATTGAGAACTTGTGTGAAGAAGAAGAAGAAGAAAACAGAGGAGAAACAAATTCATGGTAAGTTTTTATTTTATCATTTAAATATGTATGTTGTTTGTTTGTATTTTTTACAACATTATGATAGCTTTAATTTCTTTATTTTGATTCGAAAATGTATGTTTCTTGAACTAACAGATAAAATGAGCAATTTTTTATGGTTGTTATTTATTACGGTAGAGAAATTGTAAAAACTGATATCGGTGTCATCTTTGACTCGAAAAATACAACAAAGATGAGGTTTTCCAAAAACATTTCCCTTCGAGAGTTGAAGTAAGAGATAAAAGAAAAAATAGAGTCTGAGATTGTTTGTTTGCGGTACCGATGGAAGACATGCGATGACCCGGTTCGATATTCTACAATAGCCCTTAAAGATGATAATGATGTTGGAATCATGATTGCAGAGCATGAATCAACCGGTATGCGAAGTATTGCATTATATACTGCGTTGCGTGCTACATCTGATGTTCCAGGTTCATCTAGAAATGTATATGGAAGTTCTTTTCAGATGGGTTTCGAACGTACGATTAATGATCAATCTTATAGGTTTGGAGACAGTTTTGTTGCGTTGTTGGAAAGTGGAACAACATGTGCTTTTAATCCATATGCTTGTCCATCGATGTTTTCTACTGTTGAACCGACGTTTCCTACTGACGTTGATGTTGAAAATCTCCAAGGTCGATGGGGAGAAACACTTGTTGATTCTAGTGAAGATGAAGAAACTGCAGATCCGAACTTGAGTGTTGATGACCTTGGTGATGAGCCTACTTTTGGTGGTGATGAAGAGTTCATTTCTAGCAGAGATGATAGTACATGGTATGAACCTTCCGCTCATATGAATTTAATAGACTACGATATGATGAGGGCATCGCAATACTCAATCATCCCACAAATATGCGATAGTTTTTCTGACGAGTTATTTGTTGGAATACAATTTGTAGAGAAAGAAGAAACCGCTTTAGCAATTAAAGAGTATTCCATCAAAAATCATGTAGACTTCTTGGTTAAAGAGTCAAGTCCTAGAACTTTGTTTGCAAAGTGCGTTAAATATGAAGAAAATTATAATTAAAAGATTTGGGTATCTAAACTTCAAAGGAGAAATTGTTGGGAGATTACAAAATATAGTGGTCATCACACTTGTTTACGAAATTTAATCAGTCAAGACCATCGTAAATTAGACTCGGATGTAATAAGTAGGCACATCCGGACGTTGGTTGAAGTCAATCCCCGAGTTACAGTGTCAACGATTATGGCATCCGTTAATCAACACTTTGAATATCAAATTAAATACGGTAAGGGTTGGTACACAAAAGATAAGACATTGAAAAAGGTTTATGGTAATTACGAGAATTCATACAATGAGTTACCTGCTTTTCTGAATGCAATGGTAACGTTCATTCCGGGGACCATAATCAGGTATAAAACATTGAATGCATACAATCGGGAGGTCAACTTCTAGAAGGGAAGAAAATATTTGATAAATTGTTTTGGGCATTCAAGCCATATATCGACGGGTTTCCATATTGCAAACGTATGGTCCAAGTGGATGGTACATGGCTATACAAAAAGTAAAAACATGTACTATTGGTTGCTGTTACACAGGATGACGATGAGAATATATTTTCGATTGCATTCGCAATTGTTGAAAAAGAGTCTGCTAATACTTGGAAATTCTTTTTGAGTAATTTACGTCAATATGTGATACGAGAAGATGGCATCTGCTTGATTTCTGATAGAGCAACATGCATTTTAACAATAATTAATCGTCCAAATAGTGGATGGAACCCTCCGCATGCTTATCTAGCATATTGCGTACGTCATATTGGCAAGAACGCCATTGAGAAATGGAAAAAACCACACATTCGTAGTGCAATTTTAGGCCTGGGTAAGTATTTTTTATTATAATTTATATAGTCATTGAAATTTTTTATGCTAACAAAATTTCATCTGAAATAGGTTACGAACTAGTCCAATCCAATTTTGAGAGAAAGTTGGCTAATTTAGCGATAGAGTACGACGAAGAAATTTAGGCATGTGCGAACAATATAGAGAGGGAAAGATGGAGTCAAGCATATGACGAAGAACGACGTTACGGCCAAATGACATACCCTTTTCCCAAAAAATAATATCATCACTATCATCTATCTACTATTATAAATTATATCCTCTTCCCGAAAAAATAATACAATCCACTATCATTCACTTTTCAACAAAATAATAAATTACACACTGCACGAGACATGACATACTCTCTTCTCAAAAAATAATATCACCACTATCATCTATCTAATATTATAAATTATATTATATACTCTTCCCAAAAAAATAATACCATAAAAATTACACACTACACGAAATTTCTATTCCCCGAAAAATAATACACATTATAATATCATTCACTATCATCCACTATAATCTAAAATTTTCTATCAAAAATTATATTATATACTCGATCTACTTTTCAGATACCACATTTATATTTTTCAGATTACTTTTATGATACTTTTTTTTCAGACCACTTTGAGTCAGGATTACCGATTTTCAAGACGACCAGCAGGAATATTTTCAGGATTATTTTTTTGAGTTCGATATGAACACAATCCGACCTTAATCATTTTTTATTATTTATTTCCCCATGAGGTCGGATTGTAAGTGTTCCACCCTCAACAATTTTTTATTATTTTCTTTGAGGTCGGAATGTCTTTAATTCGAACTCATATATTTTTTATTATTTATTTCCCCATGAGATCGGATTGTGTGCAATTGGCCCTCAATTTTTTTTTTTATTTTTTGAGTTCAAATTGTGTTCCAGTCGAACTCAACATTTTTTTTAAATTCCTTGAGTTCGGATTGCAATCCGTAGGCCTTCATGATTTTTTAAATATTTTTTTCGACCATGAGGTTGGTATGTATTCATCCCATACTCAAAAAATACTGTTCAAATTGCTATAGATTCGAAAATATTTATCTGACAACAATATTTTTATAAATAAAAAAGTGAGATGTAATATTCTAACAATTTTGCCAAATTCTCTTTATTTTAACATTAAAACTTTTTTATAAAGCAATGGGATCTTTTGAATTTTAATATTGTTTTATTGAATTCCATTTGTGTACTAAATAATTTATTCAAAAACTTACAAGCACAATACAAAATACAATTAACAAATGAAATTCAACAATTTTTGCACAAAAAATCAATAATTTTTCAATATGACTAATAATCAGTCTAAATGTATTTGTTGAGTTATTTAAATGTATTATAATTTTTTAATATAATCATTGATATTTAAGTAATTGATTAATTAATTTAAGTCTAATATTAATATAGATAATATATTCATTATGAACTAACTATTTGTTCAATTTATTTCATTCACAACGTATTAATTTAGTTGATAATGTACTATGATTTATCGATGGTTCATTGATTTGAGTTTAATCTAGTAATTAATACTTAAAAAGTATAGTGGTTAATACTCAGTGGTGTTAATTATAAATATTTATAATATTATAGTATATTTGGTTTTAATTTAAACAATTTTCTCTAATCATATAAGATCTACATATATTTCTTTATATTATTTTCACAGATGTAAATAAATTTAAAATTAATTTTATAATTAGTGAATTCGTGTGAAGAAAAATTTAAAAAAAAATTGTATTGATGTTAGTATACATGAGTCGATGAATGATGTGAAAAAATTTTTTATAAAAAAATTCAATTGAATGATCAAATTGGATAAATCTAAAATTAAAGGACTACATATCAAAAAGAATATATTTGTTAAAAATATGAATTAAACTTACATTGATATTACATATTGTTAGTGAATCACATGATTTAATTTTCGTAAAAATATAAACTTAAAACAAAAGAAAAAATTGAAAAAATGTGAATAATTCAAAGTTGAGGGACTAAATTGTAAAATTAAAAAAATCTAAAAATTATAAATTGAAGCTAAATAGTTATTCTACAGTAATTTAGGGACATTTGATTCAAATTTAGTAAAAAAATTTAAAACGAATGAAGGATTGAAGAAATAAGAAAAACATACAAAGTTAAAGGGTTAAATTAAAAAGGATAAAATTTATTTTCAGAAAGCATAAAATGAAGCTAAATAGTTATTCTAAATTGGTATAGAATCATATGGTTTAAATTTATCAAAATGGACGTAAAATAAGGGAAATTAAATAAAAAATAAAATTAGAGACTAAATTGTAATATCGTAAAATTTAATTTTTTGTTTTTTAAATTTTTTTGAATTGATCAAATTTCAACTCGAATCGAATTCAAAATTTTTTCAAATTACTCGAATAACTTAAAATTAAATAATTTTTTTGAGTCTAATTTTGCTTACCCTTAATTAATTATACTCAAACCTTGAAAGTACTTATAACCTTTGTATACTATATATGTGTGAAGTAATACATAATTATTAACCATTAATCTTTCCTAAAAAATATTAACCATTAAACTTAAATAAAAATATGTAAAAAAGATATGATACATTATAAACTATACATATATCAAATCGTTAATTTAATTGAAATTATAAAAAATAATTATTCTATTATTATAACAAATTTTAAAATTACATATTTTATTAATGTATAATTTATTTATATAAATTTATATTTATATAATTACATAATAAAAATTTGATGTAGTTTAATTCCATGTATAAATATCTAACACTATTTATGCAATATATAAAATTTAGTTATCGATATTTGATGTATTCATCAATTAATTTGAATTAAGTTTTATAAAAATTTAATGTAGAGTAATTCTTTTAATTTATTTTTTTTATTTATAATATCAATATTTAAACTTTTAATCTTATTTAAAGATTCAATGTCCTACCCTATTAAACTAACTGATTGTATATATATATGTATAGCTTGTGCGAAACGTAAATCCTAATTTTTTAAACCCTGAATCCTAACCTTAATCACTAGATTTTATCCATTACCCTAAATTCTAAACATCAATCCTTAAACTTTACTTGAGTTCATAAACCCTAAAACTAAGATGCTCGTAAAAGCTAAAACTTTTTACGTCAGCATATTAGATATAAATTTTATCAATATATATATTTGGTTGCCTCCTTATTTCTAAGGCTTTGCCCCAAATGGTCTGAGCAAGTCTGTATTGCATATTATGTAACCCCCTAGACCGGCCTATGCGAAAAGCCCCACCTAAAGTAGTCACATTTTTTTTCAAACGAACATAAAACAAATACAAGTCTAACCAAAATCAAGATAGCCTGTAAAGATGAAAATTCTATCAAAATCATAGTTTCGACTATAAATCCAAGTGATCATAAAAGTTCGTCAATCTCAAAGTAAAGTATGCTTAAAACGTTGTTCATGAAACATCCCATGACACATTAACAAAACAGGATAAGTTAAAACCAATCGGTAACAAAATATAGGCATATCAGTTGCAAAATAAAGGCATATGTCACCATAACTAAAAACACGGAGAATATAAGCGTTACATCAAAAGATAATCTGGGAGGTGTAGATCCTCCGAGTGCCAATCCGGAATGCCTATCTACGGATATCTGAAAGGGGAAGAAAACAAGAATGAGCTATGAAGCCCAGTGTATTCCAGCAGTGTATAAAAATCATAGGTAAAACAATATACAATGATATCAGAAAAACAATGCATGAGATGCATGGCATGATATTCTACCCCCATCCGATCCCCAGAACACGGTTCCCCAGAACAGTATCTAGTACAGGCATTAACCTAAGTCCCAAAGGGCAAAGGTACCGTAAACAAGACGGAATTACCCCGGCTGTAGCACGGGAACCGATATCAGGACGGAATTACCCTAACCGTAGCTAGGAACCGTAACAGGACGGAATTACCAACTGGATCAAGGCTGAACCGAATAACAGGCACTACTCATCATCCCCAAATCTAAAGTGACAGGCATGCAGTAATAACAGGTATAATGATGGCAGTGACAGTATTTATCCAGATATCATGTAATGCTAAATCAGGACATGTCATGTATAATATATCATG
This sequence comes from Abelmoschus esculentus, assembly GCA_035048815.1. NCBI lineage: Eukaryota > Viridiplantae > Streptophyta > Magnoliopsida > Malvales > Malvaceae > Abelmoschus > Abelmoschus esculentus. Next base: position 14,827,505 of record JAUCBN010000036.1, read on the forward strand.
CATATAGCAAAACAGAATGTGATCAAGTTCAACATGTGTGTCAAGGTAAAGTCTAGAAATAGTCAAGTGTACATGCTTGGTTTGTAAAAACAGAAAAACAATGATATACAACATATAGCACGTAAGGGAACACACCTCAAAAGAGTAGAAGCACACAGGTGGTCTACTGGACGGCTGAGCCTCGCTCTGCAGCAGTACTGGACCCTATAGGTACACGATAAGGTTTTATATCAATACAGGAATCTAGATACTGGATTTATTCACTAGAGATGAGAAAACATACGAGTCACGATCAGATCACGAGTCGGGTCAAACCGAGAGGAACCAGGCTGGGTCGGTACTCGATCAGGTGGACTATGAGATCCTACAAGTAAACAGGTATCGATATTAGACCCAGATTAAAACTATGAACTTAACTTAACTTAGAAGAAAAGTTTGACTCAAGACTTTAAAGTCCAATTTGGAGGCTTTCGGGATTGAATTTCGAAAAACGGACTTCACGGATGGACTCAGGACGTCGAAAAACATAAAATAGGGGTTTTTGAAAATTTTGACTTTTTGGTCAAAGTCAACGCTGACGTCAGCTGCCACGTCAGTAGCCACGTCAACTGCCATGTCAGCTGCCACGTCAGCAGTCAACGCTGACGTCAGCAGCCACGTCAGCAGTCAACGCTGACGTCATCGGTCAACGGGTTGGTCAACGGGTCGGGTCTAGTTAACGGGTCGGGTCAGTCAACGGTTCGGGTCGGGTTGGACCGGTTCGGTTCGGATTGGCCGGTTTAGACCGGCCGGCTCCTGGTAGCCATCCACGGTGGTCGGAAATCGCCCGTGACGGCGCGTGGAGCCCACGCGCGACCTAAAACGGTCGGAAAATACCCCCTGGACTCGGAAACAACTCGGAAACAACCCAGAAATCAACTTTTGACCATAAAATCGCCAGAAAACCGATTAAGGCAAGGAAAACTTACCCCTAAATCCGAAGCTGCTAAGATCTCCGGCGGGGGCTCAGTCGACGATGAACGGCAGCGGATGAGGAGGGGTTTTGATCGCCCGGGGACGACGAGCGGGGCTGCACGGTCGACGCGCCGGAAGGACGTCGACGATGGCCGAAATAGGCGAAGCTCGAAAGGGTTTAACCCTAAACCCCAACGGAACTTCGAAGCTCCGATTCTCGGCTGAGGCGACGACGGTTGCGCGCGTCGGGTGGGAGGTTTTGGTCGCGAGGCGGCGACGCACACGGTGGTGGCGGCGGTGCGGCACACGGACCGGCGGTGGACGAGATCGGCGACGGATCAAAGGGTTTAGTGAGGGAGAGGGGTTTCTGTTTGAAGGGATCCAAATTAGATCTAAAAAGGATCCAACCTAGAATATCATATATAATTCGAATCTATTATTATTATTTATTTATCAGGACAGGAACAAGTTAAAAGCTAGACAAGGGATAATATATCTCAAGAGCTACCTAGCTCAGATGGTTTGGTCACAGGATAGCTAGGCTGAAGGTTGTGGGTTTGAACCCAACAATCCCACTTCTATATTATTTTTTTTCTTACTCAGGTGTTACAACTCTCCTCCTCTAAAAAGAAATTTCGTCCTCGAAATTTACCTGAACTGAACAGATGCGGGAACTTCTCCCTCATAGACTCTTCGATCTCCCAGGTGGCATCAAAAGGGTTACGGTTTCTCCACTGAACTTTAACCATAGGGATACGTCTCCTTCTCAGAACTCTCTCATCAAACTCTAAGATCTGAACGGGTTCCTCCTCATAAGACAGGTCTGGTCGTAACTCAACATCCTGAACCTGGATGATGTGACTCGGATCTGGATGGTACTACCTCAACATGGATACATGAAATACATCATGAATACGGCTAAGCTGAGGAGGTAACTCTAGCTGATAAGCAACATGACCGATTCTTTTTAGAATACGGTATGGTCCAATATATCTCGGGCTCAACTTGCCCTTACGCCCAAATCTCAGGACTTTTTTCCATGGAGAGACCTTCAAGAATACCTGATCACCAACCTCAAACTCGATGTCCTTCCTCCTCCGATCGACATACGATTTCTGTCTATCAAAAGCTTCCTTCAATCGATCTCGGATCAATCTGATGGTCTCCTCGGTTTCCTAAATCAACTCGGGACCTAGAGTCTTCCGATCATACAACTTTGTCCAACAGATGGGGGTACGACACCTACGACCATACAAAGCCTCGTAAGGTGCCATACGTATGCTAGCCTGATAACTGTTATTATAAGCAAACTCCGCCAGAGGTAAGAAATCCTCTCAACTGCCTCGAAGGTCTAAAACACAACCCCGTAACATATCTTCCAGGATCTGTATCACTCTCTCAGACTGACCATCTGTCTGAGGATGAAAAGATGTACTAAAATTCAGACGGGTTCCCAAAGCAGACTGTAAAGTTGTCCAGAAACGGGAAGTAAACCTCGGATCCCGATCAGAAATGATAGACAGGGGCACCCCATGCAATCTGACAATCTCAGAAATATACAGTCTAGCCAGCTTTTCCAGAGAATAAGTGACCCGAATAGGAATAAAGTGAGCCGACTTTGTAAGTCTATCAACAACAACCCAGACAGAGTCTTTCTTAGACGGGGTTAGAGTCAAACCAGTAACAAAGTCTATCGTGATTCGCTCTCATTTCCATTCCGGAATCTTGATAGGTTGCAAGAGACCAGAAGGATGCTGATGTTTTGCTTTCACCTGTTGACATGTCAGGCATTTGGATACATAGTCTGAGATATCCCTTTTCATACACACCCAACGGTATCTCTGTTTTAGGTTCTGATACATCTTATCCCCTCCGGGATGCATAGCATAAGGACTACTATGAGCCTCTCTGAGAATGGTCTATCTCAACTCAGGATCGTTAGGTACACAGTATCGACCGTTAAAACAAAGGACTCCATCCTGATCAAAAGAATAAACAGAGGTAGATCCTTGCTCAACTTGCTGCATAACAGGAAGTAAGGAATCATCTAACCGCTGCTTGGCCTTGATCTGCTCGGCCAAGGTCGGTTTGACCTGTAACTCAGCCAGTAGGCTACCATCATCATATACACTCATCCTGGCAAACAGGGATCTTAGGTCTGATATGGTCTTACGACTCAAAGCATCAGCCACAACATTAGCTTTCCCCGGATGATACTCAATCTCACAGTCATTATCCTTAAGAAGCTCCAACCAACGACGCTGTCTCAGGTTAAGCTCCTTCTGAGTGAGGAGGTACTTCAGGCTCTTATGATCGGTAAAGATATAACACTTCTCTCGTAGAGATATTGTCTCCAGATTTTCAAAGCGAAAACCACTGCAGCAAGCTCAAGATCATGGGTGGGGTAGTTACACTCATGGGGTCTCAACTGGCGTGATGCATAAGCGATCACCTTACCATCCTGCATCAAAACACAACCAAGTCCAGAGTACGAGGCATCATTGTAAACTGTAAAGTCCTTTCCTGACTCAGGTTGTGCTAAAACTGGAGCTTGGGTCAAGGCTGTTTTCAACTGGTCAAAACTAGATTGCTGGGCCTCAGACCATACAAAAGGAACATCTTTCCTCAGAAGCTTTGTCAAAGGGGCAGCGATGATAGAGAAACCCTCGACAAAGCGTCGGTAATACCCAGCTAAGCCTAGAAAACTACGGATCTCAGAAACATTTCTGGGAGGCTTCCAACTGGTGATTGCATCAATTTTGCTCGGATCCACCTGGATACCCTTAGCTGAAACAACATGTCCCAGAAAAGCCACCTCACTAAGCCAGAACTCACACTTACTTAGCTTCGCATATAACCGATGCTCTCTAAGAGTCTGCAACACTACTCTCAGATGCCCAACATGCTCGTCCTCAGAGCGGGAGTAAACCAGGATATCATCAATAAACACAACAACAAACTGGTCCAGATAGGGTCGGAAGACTCGGTTCATCAAGTCCATGAAGGCAGCAGGAGCATTAGTTAACCCGAAAGGCATCACTAAAAACTCGTAATGCCCATACCTGGTGCGGATAGCAGTCTTAGCAACATCCGAGCCCTTAACCTTCAACTGATAGTACCCAGATCGAAGATCAATCTTCGAGAAGACTGTAGCTCCCCGAAACTGGTCAAACAAGTCATCAATCCTGGGTAGAGGGTACTTGTTTTTCACCGTTAGCTTATTCAGCTTCCGGTAGTCGATGCACAACCGAAGAGAACCATCCTTATTTTTAACAAAGAGTACTGGAGCTCCCCAGGGGGAAGAGCTAGGTCGGATGAACCCTCGGTCAAGCAGTTCCTGTAACTGAACTTTCAACTCTTTCAACTCTTTCGAAGCCATACGATACGGGCCCATAGAAACTGGTGCTAATCCAAGATAAGTCTCAATCTCGAACTCAACCTCCCTGTCTGGAGGGAGACCCGGTAGATCCTCAGGAAAAACCTCAGAAAACTCGCTAACAGTGCGAATTTCCTCGATCTTAGATAGAGACCCCTTTGTGTTAAGGAAACATGCAATAAAGGTCTCGTATCCCTTACGGATCATCCTGTCAGCAGTCAAAACTGATACAACGTTGGTCAGATAGCCTCGACGTTCACCAACCAAAACTACGGATCGTCCATCCTGAGTCCTTAACGTGGCCCTTTTGGCCTCACAGTCCAGACTAACACGATGCTCAGATAACCAGTCCATCCCCAAGATGAGATCGAACTCCTGTAAAGGAAGTTCCATAAGATCCGCAAAAAACACTTCCCCTTCCATAACGAGGGGACATCTCCGAAACACCTTATTCACAGATAAGGATTGTCCCACGGGGCTCATAACGGTCACAACACTCTCGGTGTCCTCAACAGAGATCGGAAGGTCACCAGATACTGACTTGGATACATAGGAGTGGGTGGAACCATTGTCAAGCAAGGCAAAGTACGGGACAGAAAGGATGGTAAAAGTACCTGCGATAACATCTGGCTCGTCTCGGTCATCCCGACATCTGGTAGCATAAACTAGTGCTGGCTGACGAGCCTCAGAAATAGGTGGTCCACCACTCTGGTGGCCTCGGCCCCGGGTATCGGATCTAGCAACAGACCCAGAAGCTCTACCCTGAAAATGCCCCGTAGCAGGTGTCTGGATAGATGTCTGAGATCGGGAAGGAGTCTGAGTATGTACAGGGGTATGAGTCGACGGTCGACCAGCAGAAGGTGGATGTGGGCAGTCCCTCAAAAAGTGCTCGGAAGAACCACATCGGAAACATGCTCCAGTCTTCTTCCTACACTCGCCCTTATGCGGATTGCCACAAAAGTCACATGTTGATACAGTCGGAAACCCAGAAGAACCACCTTGGCTGACAGCAGAGTCTTGAGGTGCCGTAGGCCGATGGTAGAAACTACCTCTCTGACTCGGTGCAGATCGAGCCCTCTTATCAGGGTGACTAAAGGACTCACCATGGCCGTGTCCCCCAGATCGGTTACGGTCCTTCCTGTGATCCCTATCTCTGCCCCTATCACGATCCTGATCCCTGGTGATCTGACTATCAAAAAGCTTCTCCAAGTCCTCAGTTGTCTTTGCACGGTTCACAAGATCCTCAAATACTGTATCATGGTGCGTGGCTACTCTGTCTCTGATACCGATACGGAGACCCTCAAGAAACTTGTCGCACCTATCCTTCTCTGTAGCCACTAACCCATCACCATACCTCATCAGATCCAGAAACTGTAACTCATACTCGACCACTGTCATGGTACCCTGAATCAAGTCCTTGAAGGCCTGACGCCTCTCTCTCAGATAACGCTCCCCCAAGAAACGGTTCCTGAACCGCTCCTTGAAGAAGTCCCAAGTCAACATATCAGGTGATACACTGCTAACCACAGACTCCCACCAGACGTGGGCATTACCATCAAGCATAGACACAGCTCCCAAATATCTCTTAGCTGGCTCCAAACCCAACTGGTCCATGCGTCTCTCAGTGTCATACAACCATGACTCAGCCTCAGAAGGTGCACCTGTCAGGGATCCAGAAAAAGTTCTCACTCCATTGGCGATCAGGATCTGAGAGATAGGAGTATCTGGCATAGCACCTGAAGCTTGACAGCTCCCTGAATCAGCTGAAGGAACTATCTGCTAAGTGTCTCGTCTGTCACTGTAGTGGCAGGCTCGGTGCTCGGTACTGGTGCCCCTCTGACCGGGGTAGACATACCTATGCCCGTGGGAGGATGTGGGCCAGGCGGTACAGTGGTGCTAGCAGGAATGAGAGGGTCTACAGGAATGATGGGCGGAGGGCCACTGATAGGCTCCTCTACAGAATTGGCGAAGCTAGTCGTACGACCACGCCCTCGGGTGGTCCGACGAGCTCTACGGGCACTCATGAGTCTTAGGTAATCTACAAGAATAGAGTTTATGGGATTAAAATTGGCACTGGAGAATCATACACAATACAAAAAGATATGGGTGACATGACCTTTCAGATATTAATAAAAAAACAGTTTAGCATAAAACGTTTTATTTAGGACCCATCATAGTCCGAGAATCTTAAAACCAAAAGCTCTGATACCAACTAAATATAACCCTCTAGACCGGCCTCTACGAAAAGCCCGACCTAAAGTAGTCACATTTTTTTTTCAAACGAACATAAAACAAATACAAGTCTAACCAAAATCAAGATAGCCTGTAAAGATGACAATTCTATCAAAATCATAGTTTCGACTATAAATCCAAGTGATCATAAAAGTTCGTCAATCTCAAAGTAAAGTATGCTTAAAACGTTGTTCATGAAACATCCCATGACACATTAACAAAACAGGATAAGTTAAAACCAATCGGTAACAAAATATAGGCATATCAGTTGTAAAATAAAGGCACATGTCACCATAACTAAAAACACGGAGAATATAAGCGTTACATCAAAAGATAATCTGGGAGGTGTAGATCCTCCGAGTGCCAATCCGGAATGCCTATCTACGGATATCTGAAAGGGGAAGAAAACAAGAATGAGCTATGAAGCCCAGTGTATTCCAGCAGTGCATAAAAATCATAGGTAAAACAATATACAATGATATCAGAAAAACAATGCATGAGATGCATGACATGATATTCTACCCTCATCCGATCCCCAGAACACGGTTCCCTAGAACAGTATCTAGTACAGACATTAACCTAAGCTCAAAAGGGCAAAGGTACCGTAAACAGGATGAAATTACCCCGGCTGTAGCACGGGAACCGATATCAGGACGGAATTACCCTAACCGTAGCTAGGAACCATAACAGGACGGAATTACCAACTGGATCAAGGCTGAACCGAATAACAGGCACTACTCATCATCCCCAAACCTAAAGTGACAGGCATGCAGTAATAACAGGTATAATGATGGCAGTGACAGTATTTATCCAGATATCATGTAATGCTAAATCAGGACATGTCATGTATAATATATCAGGCATATAGCAAAACAGAATGTGATCAAGTTCAACATGTGTGTCAAGGTAAAATCCAGAAATAGTCAAGTGTACATGCTTGGTTTGTAAAAACAGAAAAACAATGATATACAACATATAACACGTAAGGGAACACACCTCAAAAGAGTAGAAGCACACAGGTGGTCTACTGGGCGGCTGAGCCTCGCTCTGCAGCAGTACTGGACCCTATAGGTACACGATAAGGTTTTATATCAATACAGGAATCTAGATACTGGATTTATTCACTAGAGATGAGAAAACATACGAGTCACGATCGGATCACGAGTCGGGTCAAACCGGGAGGAACCAGGCTGGGTCGGTACTCGATCAGGTGGACTATGAGATCCTACAAGTAAACAGGTATCGATATTAGACCCAGATTAAAACTCTGAACTTAACTTAACTTAGAAGAAAAGTTTGACTCAAGACTTTAAAGTCCAATTTGGAGGCTTTCGGGATTGAATTTCGAAAAACGGACTTCACGGATGGACTCAAGACGTCGAAAAACATAAAATAGGGGTTTTTGAAAATTTTGACTTTTTGGTCAAAGTCAACGCTAACGTCAGTTGCCACGTCAACTGCCACATCAGCTGCCACGTCAGCAGTCAACGCTGACGTCAACAGCCACGTCAGCAGTCAACGCTGATGTCATCGGTCAACAGGTCGGGTCGGTCAACGGGTCGGTCAACGGGTCGGGTCTGGTTAACGGGTCGGGTCGGTCAACGGGTCGGGTCGGGTTGGACCGGTTCGGTTCGGATTGGCCGGTTTAGACCGGCCGACTCCCGGCAGCAGTCCACGGTGGCCGAAAATCGCCCGTGACGACGCGTGGAGCCCACGCGTGGCCTAAAACGGCCGGAAAATATCCCCTGGACTCAGAAACAACTCGGAAACAAACCAGAAATCAACTTTTGACCATAAAATCGCCAGAAAACCGATTAAGGCAAGGAAAACTTACCCCTAAATCCGAAGTTGCTAAGATCTCCGGCGGGGGCTCAGTCGACGACGAACGACAGCGAATGAGGAGGGGTTTTGATCGCCCGGGGACGACGAGCGGGGCTGCGCGGTCGACGCGCCGGAAGGTCGTCGACGGTGGCCGGAATAGGCGGAGCTCGAAAGGGTTTAACCCTAAACCCCGACGAAACTTCGAAACTCCGATTCTCGGCTGAGGCGACGACAATTGCGTGCGTCGGGTGGGAGGTTTTGGTCGCGAGGCGGCGTCGCACACGGTGATGGCGGCGGTGCGGCACACGGACCGACGGTGGACGAGATCGACGGCGGATCGAAGGGTTTAGTGAGAGAGAGGGGTTTCTGTTCGAAGGGATCCAAATTAGATATAAAAAGGATCCAACCTAGAATATCAGATATAATTCGAATCTATTATTATTATTATTTATTTATCAGGATAGGAACAAGTTAAAAGCTAGACAAGGGATAATATCTCTCAAGAGCTACCTAGCTCAGATTGTTGGGTCATAGGATAGCTAGGCTGAGGGTTGTGGGTTTAAACCCCACAATCCCACTTCTATATTATTTTTTTCTTCTTACTCAGGTGTTACATATTTAGTTTTGATAGATGAATTTCTCAGTAATTTTTTTATATATAAAATGTTTTGAATTAATACCTACTTAACTGATACTAAATCGTTTGCCACTTAGATTAATCTTGTTAATTATATATTTATATTTTAAATGCGAATAATTAAATTAAAAAAAAAAAAAAACAGAAACGATACCGTATAGAGCGAGCGGGACTTCCATTTAAAATATCTCTTTTTTGTCGGGACTACAATAAAATTACAAAACTGCCATTCTACCTGTTTCGTTTATACAGTCTCCTCTTCCCCTTTGCCGGCCAAATCGATTTTCTCATTCTCAGATCTATCAAAATCCCTTCCCTTTTTAGCTAAATCTGTTTTTCAATTGAAAATCCCTAATGCCAGTTTAGTACTCAATTCCATTTGTTTAGTGAGGAGGATTGTTTTTGGAATTGAATCCAAAATGCAGAACTCAAATGTGCAGCCAGAAGTTATACTGGAATGGCTGCAAAAGGAAATGAGTTACCGTCCCTTAGGACCCTACAATTCTTCTTCAAACAAGTCGAATTTACCTTCAATCGATTCGCTCCGCAAGATTTATAGAGGAAATATGTTACCCCTTTGGCATTTCTTGTTAACCCGCGTTAAATCCGAGAAAACCGTCCAAAATATCCGGAAGAACATCATCGTGCACGGTGGAGCGGGGGATAATGTGAGTGCTGGAAACTTGGGAAAAGAGGAGGGGAGGAGTAAAGGAGGCGGAAGGAGGAAAGAGAAGGCGGCTGGTGCTGGTGGTAACGGTGGAGAAGAGGGTTCAGGTGCGGCGGAGATTAGGGAAGCAGCGATAAGGGAACGGGAAGCCGCTGCCAAGGAAGTGGAGAGGTTGAGGCATATTGTGAGGAGACAAAGGAAAGACTTGAAGGCTAGGATGTTGGAGATTTCTAGAGAGGAAGCTGAGCGGAAAAGGATGCTTGACGAACGGGCCAATTACAGGTTTTTCTCCTTTATTTTAAGGAATCTCTCTCACTTTGTTTTGGAATTGAAAAATGTCTGTCTTAGCATTGTCATTAATTTTTACTGCTCACCAGTGAATAGTCGATTCGCCTTCTATTTATCCAATAGCTTCACGACATTGAGTTTCATTATTCTTTACCCTTTATGATTTTTCTTATAATGCGTGGCATTTTAATGTCATTATGGAGGCAGAATTAAAACTACGGTTCAAAGATTTTGGGTGCCCTATGCGACCTATAGAAGCAATTATCCACAATCCCTACTAGTTCTGAAAATATGACTCTTAGAAGTAATTATCTACAATCCTTACTAGTTTTAAAAGTGGCCCTTAGAAGCAATTATCTATTTTAGGGGCACTTGTACAGTCGCTATTATTGCGTTTTTTTAGAATTCTACTGGTTCTATAGAAGTAATAGTTCGTAATAGGAATAATTAAGGAGATTCTATAATTAATTATCACATTTTAAAAAAAATTAACATTCTAACAATTATAATTCATCTTTCTTGACAGTATTTTTAAAAATTTTATAATGAATTTCGAGATTAACATATCTAATGAATGTAGTTTATTAAAATTTTGGGTCCCTCTTATTTAGGGGCCTGTGCGGTCGCTCTTATTGCTCATGTCTAGAACCCTTACTGACTACGCCTTTAATGCTAACTAGAGTCACTGTGTTTCTAGAATTATAGACGATCTTGTTTGTTTATTGTATGTTATTTGGTTTGGGTTTTTGAAATCAAATTTCTGTTATTTTATTTATCTTTGTTCTGCTAAGGAACTTTGCTGCTTCGGTTTGACCTTTAGCTCCCCCATCAAGATGATCACATTGTTTATCCTTTTTGATCTTATGGATATGCTGTTTATTATGGACTTGGTTGACCATATGCTCTATTTTCAAGTTGCATATGAACTCTTATTTTACAACATGTCAATGATTGATAATAGGTTTATGTACTTTAAAGAATAATTGAGAACATGGTGTGCATTTTGTTAATCCAAGCATTGATTCTAGACATTGGATTAGATAAAACTAAGAATGACCTTAGCATGCTTGAAAGCTGAAGATACTAGGTGTATGTATTTTGTTTTTTCGTCAAATCTCTCTTGCATATCTTGTGTTTTTACATGCCTTTTCATACTGTAGACACAAACAGGTGATGTTGGAAGCTTACGATCAACAATGTGATGAGGCTGCAAAAATATTTGCAGAGTACCACAAACGTTTTCATCAATATGTAAATCAAGCGAGGGATGCTCAAAGGTCAAGTGTTGATTATTCTATTGAAGTGGTCAGTAACTACGGTGGAAACAGTGAGAAAGAGGCTGTATATTCAACTGTTAAAGGAACTAAATCTGCCGATGATGTCATTCTTATTGAAACAACTCAGGAAAGAAATATTCGCAAGGCATGTGAAACTCTAGCAGAACGCATGATTGAAAAAGTGCGAAATTCTTTTCCAGCTTATGAAGGACATGGGATCCATCTGAGTCCTCAATCAGAAGCTACCAGATTAGGCTTTGATTTTGATGGGGAGATACCTGATGAAGCTAGAACTGTTATTGTAAATTGCCTCAAAAACCCTCCTCAATTACTTCAGGCAATTACCACATACACTTCAAGGCTTAAAACTCTGATTTCTAGAGAAATAGAGAAAGTTGACGTTAGAGCTGATGCTGAAACCTTAAGGTAGGCTTTTATAGGATTTCAGATCAGCTTCCTTTGGTTTTCCTTCTACTTATCAAGCTTTGTCTGAGCTGCATGTCAAAAATAATAAACTGTTTTTGTCTGTGTACTGTTGTTTAGAATCTTAAATCTGCAAATTTAGGAGAGGCCAAAACTATAATTTTTGGTTATATCCATATTAAAAGGATTTTTTGTTCATGCAAATATATATATATATATATATATTGTATTGAATTAAAGTTATATTTTTATCAGGTACAAATATGAGAACAACAGAGTTACGGATGTTTCCTCTCCAGATGCGAGCTCAACCTTAAACCATCAACTTTATGGTAATGGGAAGATAGGAATGGATGATCAACTTCTTGAAAGACAGGTCTCGTTTCCTTTTGAGAGTTCAACTTATGCAAATTACTCTTTTACTTGTATCTCCCTACTACCTCGTGTGTCTGTTAATGATTTTGTTAAGAGGATTATGAAACTAGAGGTATTTTCCTTTAAGATGAATGAATGCTGGTTGGCTGGTTGGCTTTGCTTAACATTGTTAGCCCCACTGTTGTCTTATGTTGATTATACTAAGTCATCCTTTTGTAGTTTGATTTAAAAATACATATCTGTTCGCAGAAAGCACATGTCCAACAATTTTTAGCTACTGAAGATGCTCTCAACAAAGCTGCAGAAGCTAGAGACTTGTGTCAAAAGCTTATAAAACGTCTGCAAGGAGGTAGTGATTTAGTTCCTTCACGCTCTCTTGTTGGAGTTGCAACACAGAATGTTGGCAGCCTTAGACAATTTGAGGTGATTCCTTTGGTTATGAGTTACTAGATTTTCCAAGAAAACATACGTGATCAGATGTTTATATTGGCACTTTTTCTTCTTGATGTTTATTTACACATGCTACATTGTATGGTTAATTTCTTCTTTCAGTTGGAGGTTTGGGCCAAGGAGAGAGAGGCTGCTGGGTTGCAGGCAAGCTTAAATACATTAATGTCTGAAATACAAAGGTTGAATAAATTGTGTGCAGAGAGGAAAGAAGCTGAAGATTCATTAAGAAAGAAGTGGAAGAAGATTGAAGAGTTTGACTCTCGTAGATCTGAACTTGAAAACATATACACTGCTCTTCTAAAGGCTAATATGGTAAGGTATTCAGTCCTTCATTTTCATTGTAAAATTCAACAGCAGGAGCATGTTGGAGGTGCTACTATGATGCTGTTAGATACCAATTATTACTTTTTAACAACTTACGCTTTGTAATGTGGTTGAACTTCTTCAATTATGAGTTGATAACGTTCTTTCTTTCTTCTATCCGTGTTATCTTGGATTACTTCTCGTATTTGTAAGAATATATATATATATATATTCTATTTAACTATCTTTTAAATAGAAAGACCCTTTCTTCTTTTTGTCCAGTGATAATTCTCTTTATATATCTTGTTTTATTTGCTTTTGTTCCAACATATTGGAGAATGCGTCTTATCTGTGTCAGCTTGTCAAGAAGAGAAAAAGGGTTCAAAAGAGGACTTATGTAACCCCCAAAATTTATCTAATTTCTTAGAATAAAAGTTAGGGTTCACATTACTAAAACTTAATTTGCAAGCTAGGTTTTTTATTAAAACAGAAGATAAGAACAAATTATTTAAAAATAATTTATTACCAAACATACTGAAAGCTTATCCAAATTAAATAAGGTTCAACCCAACATTAAATAATATAAAAGTCCAAAAGTCCAAAATAAAGTTTCGAATCCAAAGTTCATTACCAATAATAAAATATCCGGAAAATAATAAAATAGTCTGAATCTATAAAATATACGTAAATAGTTTGAAAGTAGAAATCTCCAAGTACCGAAGTAGCCTAGGTCAAGGACCTGAAACAGGAAACTGAGAGGGTGTAAGCTAGGGAGCCTAGTGTGTCTCTAGAGTATAGATAAAACAGGATTTTAGAACAATATATGCAGATGATGTGGTGTATGCATGAAATGCACCCATCTCCGAACACCAATAGAAGAGTAGGTTCCCCTGAACCCCTCTAACTCCATCACACCAGCAGAAGTGCAAACTCGATCCGAAGGTGGAGCCACTGATCAGAAGTGGTATCTCGACCCGCAGGTGAAGCCACTGAACAGAAGTGATAAATCACTAACTTTCCAGTACACATAATCTACCGAATGTAATGTATATGTATAAACAGTATCAGAATACATGCATTACAATCTATCAGGAGGCAGACATATCATGTAGCTGTATCAGGAATGTGATGTCAGGATGATGCATGATCATACGGATTTAACAGAAAACGGAACATACTGAAAAACAGAGTCAACAGAAGAGAACACACCTGAACAGAAAGCTCAACGACGATACTGATGTCGGCTGGACTCGGCTCTACCACTAGAATGCGCAGGAGTAGAACCTACGAGTAACAATTATCGTTAGACACCCTACTATGCCATTCTACTGATAAGTACACTAAACCGGAATTAACTAAAACTCATGTGCGGGTCTCGGATGCTGTTGGAAGGAGGTCGTCCAGGAGGAGGCAGATACTCGGTCTCGGAATCCACGTCACCTGAAGTGAAGAGAAACTGATTCAGAATCCACTAAAGATAATTTCCAGGTAAACATTCAAACTTAAAAGCCTCAAAAACGATACTTCGGGTTCGAATTTTGAAAAACGGACAGCGCCATCGGACTCAGGACGTCGAAAAACATAAAGTGGGTCCGGGTTGAAAAAGTCAACGCTAACGTCAGTAGATGACGTCATTAGGTCAACGCTGACGTCAGTTGATGACGTCAGCGGGTCACGGGTCGGGTCGCACGGGCTGGGACGGATTTTCCCGTGAAAATCTGGTCCAGATTTTCCGGGAAAATTCTGGAAAATTTCCAGATTCCCCCAGGCCACCTTTGGTTGATTTCCGACACGCTGAACCCCTATTCGAATCGATTAAACCGACATAAAAACACCCTAAAACCCGTTTTTGATTCAAAGCAAGAACAACACTCAACCCCCACCAAAACTGATCTAAAAACCGAAGGGAAAGAAGGAAAGCTTACCGATCAACACTCGGAGAGAATGCAAACGCGGTCACCACGAAAGGAGAGCAAAGAAGAATGAAAAAGAAGCGAAAAAGGGGACCATATTGTTTTTTTTATGAATCAGAAGTAAAGGGGAAATAAATCCCACACGAGATCGGCACAAAACAGGGGAAGGAAACTTTCCAAAACAAAAAGGGGAAAATTGCACAAGAAGGGTCTGAACTTTTAAAAGTTCAAAACAGGGCCTTCAGTTTCCAAAAATTACAAAATGGTCCCTGATTTCAGATTTTAAAATCCCCAAAATTTAGGGTACGAAATTAGGGATTTTGGTTCGAATTGGGGAAAAACGTTTGGGGTGTTACAACTTAGATGTTATACTGGATACTTCAGCTGATAAATGCTGTAATAGTGTTGTAGTAATCATGTATAGCTCCTGATTAGATGGTATAGTTAGTATCAACAGTGTAAACAAATATATTATTTATATTTTAAAACAATGGATTTAAATAGTGGACTTATTTTGTTTGTTTTCTTGTTCTGGATGCTTTGTCACTTTAAAGAGTCCAGTCTTAATTTTTAGCATAAACAATGTTCCAACTCAAATATCTAACAGGATTTTTTTTTTCCTGATTTTTTTTTTTTGTTTTAAAGGATGCCGCTGCATTCTGGAACCAGCAGCCATTGGCTGCAAGGGAGTATGCTTCCAGCACCATTATTCCAATTTGCAATGTTGTTGCAGACATTTCAAATAGTGCAAAAGAGTATATTGTTAAAGAAGTTTCTGCATTTTATAGAAGTCCTGATAATAGCCTCTACATGCTTCCATCAAACCCACAGGTTTGTACGACAGTGCACTTGTGTTCTTTCAATTATAAATAGAGTAAAAAATAAACTAGTGAGTGACATAGTGTCAATTTTTCCCCTGAACAATATGTTTGTTGAACCCTGTTAGATATCTCAATTACCTTAGTTTATTAAATACAGTGAACTTGTGTTCTTTCAATTACCTTAGTTTTGTAAACCCGACCGTTTTATGCTGCTATATATATAAGAAATTTGGTAAGATGGATATCCTTACTAATCAAACACACAAAGTCATGCTGTATTCCTTTGGTGTAAATAGGTTCAAAGTGTTAAGATGTACTATTTTTAGATGGACTGAAACTCGGAGATAATACATGAAAACTATTTTAGATAGGCCAGGGCTACAAGATAAGTACAGAGAGAAACACAAAAGTTAGAAAATGATCAAAATGGTTCGATCTAATCAACTGATTTATGTGATAGTTTTTAACCTTTTCAACAATAGATTATTTAGATGTGAATTTTGTAAAAGTAAAGTGCTTTGAGCTTATGTTTATCTGAATCAGTTGGTGTTGAGTGGCAGATACTGTATGCCTGATACGAGTATGTTGATTTTTTTTCCTAAGTTTTTGAAGGGTCCTATCTTCATAGTCATATCCAAAAATGTGTTGGAAATGGATACTCAAAGAAAAATAAAGTGTCGGAGTAATATTTTGGGTTCGTAGATGATTTCTTTGTAGGCTTGACATTAAATTTTAGACTCTTCTTTGCTAGCATCATGTAAATATTATACCTGCATCCAACTTTTTCTTTTTTTTTAATTGAAGCGGAAGGCCTTTATGTGTGTGTGTGTGTGTGTATGCATATTCATTCCTTGTTTCTATTCTGTGTTTGGTTCTGATGCAAATTTAGTTTAAATGAAATTGAATCCTTCATCTTATTTTTAATAAATTGCAAATTCCAATTACATGCCTCTGTTTTTTTTGTTTCACTTCTTCAACTTCAGGCTCTTCTAGAATCCATGGGTGGTAATGGATCTACAGGACCTGAAGCTTTGGCTGCTGCGGAGAAGAATGCTGCCTTGTTGACTGCAAGGGCTGGTGCCAGGGATCCATCGGCAATTCCATCCATATGCCGTGTTTCTGCCGCTCTTCAATACCCTGCTGGTGAGTTTTCTTCTCCAATGTTGTGAATTTGAATTGACTTGTTATAGTGCTGGGGGTGTTTGATTAACGGTGGAGGTTGAATAAATTGTTAACTAACATAATTTTTGGTTTGTACCAAAACAAAAAGAATTTAGTTGGTTTATTCCAAAGAGTTCTCCTTTCAATGCACCTTCTAATATTTAGGATTTTGGTTTATTTGCTTGTTTGAAGGATTTGAATGATCTTAAAGCCCATTTAAATGTGTTTCTTTTTTTTTCTCTTTCTTTCAGTTAGAATTGTTTTCTATCTAATGACATTGTATGGTTAGGTTTGGACGGTTCTGATGCTGGTTTGGCATCAGTGTTAGAGTCTCTGGAGTTTTGTTTGAAGCTTCGTGGTTCTGAGGCTAGTGTCTTGGAGGAATTGGCAAAGGCAATAAATTTGGTCCATATTCGGCAAGATCTTGTTGAAAGTGGTCATACACTATTGAACCATGCCTACCGTGCTCAACAAGAATATGCAAGGTAATGAATTACTGTTTGTCTTCTTGCTTCTTGGAAGTTACACTTATATAAAAGTCATCTGTTTTTATCCTCTCTTTGTTTGTACAAGTATATAATGCTTCATCTGAAATCGATTTGGCTGTTCTTTCTTAGGCATCATATGGTTTTTGCTTTTATGGTTGCCATTTCCTTTTCAAAGCAAAGAAACTAAAGTACACTTGGATACAAAGTCCCAAACTATTTTTAAATAATTAAAATTGAATAATTATTTTTTGTTAAATATGGTGAACTATATGATTTTACTATCAAATTACATCATAATTTGAGTTACATTTTAGTCATTTTTGATTAATTATTGTTTTGCTTTTTGTTGTTTTCTCACTTTATATCGCCTTTTGAGAATATAAAAATCACAACCATGATAATGTTTTGACAATTGACATGCATTTTGGGACAATATATATAGGAAGAGGTATATTCTTGTATTAGATGTAGTCTTACATGATTTTCTTCGTATTATTTGTTGTGTGCCTTCTTTCCGCATGATGCAGGACAACAAATTATTGTTTGAATCTGGCTGCCGAGCAAGATAAGATTGTCACAGAGAAATGGATACCTGAACTTAGATCTGCAGTTCTGAATGCTCACAAGTGCTTGGAAGACTGCAAATACGTGAGGGGTTTGGTAAGTAATGGCATTATCAATTTTCTGGCCATATCACAGATGTAGTCTTACATCGTTTGCTATGTGCATGTGTATTCTACTGTTTTCTTCAGTTTTATATGCAACCTATCCGAATACCAGTACCGTAAAAAGAAAGAAATCATTGGTTATTTCATAATCAAGAATGTGAGTTGGAGTTGTGAATTAGAGTGAGATAGGGAGCTGTGTTAGGCTGGTTATTTGATTGGGGAGTATGTTTCTAGCCACAACAAGGACCGTATTTGTTTTTTTTTTTAATTTTCCTTAAAGTACCCGTGTTAAACTTATGTGTCCGACATGTACCTTAGATACGAGTATGGGACCAACCTTCCCTATATGGAAAAGTTTAGGAAAAAATTGAACATATCTCATGTCTGATACATAGGACGATAAGCTTATATTTGAAACATCAACGTTTTATTGCCAAGAATTCCATATTTTCCCTTCATTCTTTAACCTCTGGATTTCACATCGTGGTACAGCTGGATGAGTGGTGGGAGCAACCGGCATCAACCATTGTTGACTGGGTTACAGTTGACAGACAAAATGTTGGAGCTTGGCATTCTCATGTAAAGCAACTTCTTGCATTTTATGACAAGGAAGCTTTGTGAAACTTCGATTTTTGGGAAACACTCAGTTTCCTACACTAAGTCACTGTACGTGTATGTAGTCGTATGGTTTCCATTTCCCAGAAGAAAAAACGCTGTAAAAACATAAGCTACATTTGTTTGTGTTGTAAAGAGAATTTTGCCAATTTGTGAAATGATCATCTGCTTAAAATATAGCTTGCTTTTCAGCAATGATTCTACTATTGTTTGGGTTCGGGCATGGTAGATATCTCAATTTGGTACTCTGCCCACACCATGGAGCTCGAGTTATCCAAGATATCTCAATTAGATATCTCAATTTGGTACCCTGTCCGAGTTATCTACAACCCTAGGTCCCAAAAGAGCACCTAGTATGCTGCCATGAAGGTTTCGGCTAATAGAAGTCTATCGATGCTCAATCTGCCAAGAGATCAAGACCGATATCATCCTTATACACTATCACACAAGGAAAGATGACATCTTTTGACCAACACAAAGGGCAGGAGATCGTCCACTGAGCTACACTTGGGGAAAATATTCTTTGTCAACCCAGGTACGATGTCATGAGTGACTACAGCCTTTTTACTTTAGACAATATTTGTATACGAGTGATAATACTTACATTGTTAGGAGATAGTCATCTTGAAAATTGATCCTTAGCCCTTGTATCAAATCACCTTGACCGTTAGATTGTAGGAGATGAGACTATAAATTGAGGCTTCATCCACCATTATAAATCACTCCACTATATTCAAATAAAAAAAATTATATTAGTTGTCCCCTATTTGTAAAATGTAGGTTGAAATGTGAAGAACATAAGCACTGCAAAAACAATTACATTTCCATGGATAATTCCTCATACTTCTCATGGCATTGGCACTTGGTTTTCCTTTATATTGTTGTTTAGTTTAACAATTAATGGCCATGAACATAAGCTACATTCTGCTGTTGTTTCTGGATCTGTTCATTGGGATGTTTATTCCCAAGAAGATTTCCCCCATCACTTCATTCCTGGTCAGCTGTTTTACTACTTGTGGTTTTCCGGGACTTGTATTTTGATATGTTTAGGCTGAACTTTTGTTATGTTATTTCTTTGGGATTTTGTTGGTGCAGGTGCATCAGTTGCAGTGGAATGTAAAGATGGGGATTCGAGGCCGAGTTTTCGACAAGTGAAAACCGATGAGAACGGAGAATTCAGAGTTCGTATGCCATTCTCAGTTACCAAACATGTGAAGAGAATCAAGAGATGTTCAGTGAAACTTGTGAGGAGCAATGTCGTCGTCTGCAACTTCATCATCACTTTTTCTCAAGTCAGCAAACCAAAGAACCCATATTTTCTCAGCAGGGTTTCTCAGTTTCAAACAACCTGTAACAACCGAGGTTGTAATTTAGAAGATAAGAAAATAGGTTAAGAAGAGAATGAAAAAGGAGATATAAGAAGAAGATAGAACTTAAAAAAAGGATAAGAATTCACTGATTTCATTCATAAGACAAGATTGATTATAATAGCTAATATATATATATATATATATATATATATAGTCCTTAATACATGTACTACACTTATTCTCTCACAATTCAGTAGAATATGACGATTGTTGCAAGGGAGTGATTCTCTGTTTTGGTCACAAGTTTAACTCGGTGAACTTACCTCACGTGACTCTTTAAACCTCAATTCTTTCCATCTTTGCCCATGTTCTCATACACTTTCCACTAATTACTGTGAATTTCTAACTTCTTTAGTGGAGTTCTTGGATTAGTGTCTAAGGTCATGACAATATCTTTCCCTCTAAAGGATCCTTGTCCCCAGGGATTAAAAATTTTGAAATTAAAAATTGAATAGACTGCTCTGTTGAATCTTACAATTTCAGTTCTAAATTCTCTACTCTGAATGTAATCACTAGAATTTTCAGGTAGCTCATCCTCAAGTTTTAAGGTCTCTGCAATGCCAACAAAAATGTTGCAACATCATCAACCCTTCCAATAAGCCAATAGTACCTATCCTTGAATTTTGGTTTACAGTTTAGTATTCGTTGAGCAAGGGAATCTGAAAAAATCTTGTAAATACAACCGAGTGAACTACACCAATACGAGCATAGGCAAGCATAGTAATCAGGAGCTCTAATAACAAAGACAAATAAACAACAACAACATCATTTCTAACAATAATATTTTTCAAGTAGTTAGCAAGCTGGCAAACTTCTTGGTGCAGTAGCTGAGAGTAAGTCAAGTGTGCATCAAAGCCAAATTCATTGGATTCCCAATAAAGAGTAATTTTGTCTCCAAATCTAGCATCGATGTTTCTATCTATGCAATTTAGCATATATTGGTGACACCTCCTTTGAATCACTCGATCTTAATATTTCCTACGGTGTTGCTTGTAATTTCAAGCATCAATTTCAAATTACCCTTGCAACCAGTAGTAATATCCTTTTTTACTTCAGAATTATAATCTTCATGTGAGCAATTAGTTGTGTTTGTACAGAACAATTTGACTTGTTCATGCTCTTTTACTCGTACCTCGTCTTTACATCCTCCATTATTGGCTTCTCTCCTTGTCATGACATTCCTCCCTCCTTGAAATGATCCTTATCCCCAAGGATCAAACAGTAAAAACGATAACTTGGTGTTCAAGTTGATATAGAGATGAATCCAACCAGTTTGTATTGTATGTACTGTAGCAACAATTTTCACAGCTAACTTGGTGCTCTTGTTCAATAATTTGTAAGGTATAATTTTTCAGTCACCTTCCATGTTTGTATTGGAGGAGATTTCTTCACTAATACAATGATTTCTCTCATTGATCTGATAACTTTTGGCATCAGCCCTTCATAAAAGTCTAACTTAATTAAGAGTGCTTCGGCATACTTTTCCCTGGCCAAGGAATACTTTTCTCTAACTCAATCATAAGCTACTTGAAGCTGTGTTGACATTACCTCCTTACTAGTAGACTCATCTAGGGAAATCTGTTTTCTTGTCGCACACATATGAACATTGACCCAATTAAAGAAGGCTAAGGCAGCCACCTCTTGGAATTTGGCAACAACTTTGTCAAAGAGGTTTTGAGCTTCATCACTAGTAGTTGTCTCCTCAAGAGACTCCGAATAGAGATTCATTCCAAGCTTATGCAAGTCGACATGAGCTTCAGGGTCAATACCTACATGGGTGCGAAAAAGCTGAACAAACTCGAAAAGCCAATCATTCATCTCCACTTTCTTGCAGTTAGGATCTTTGAAGCCCCTACCTTTTCTTTCAAATCTCCTTTCTCTGTCTTTTCAATCTCAATCTCAACAACTTTCAACACGCTATCACCAAGAGACGAGTGAGACCCACTTTCAACAACCTTGGCTCCCTCATTCTCCATTAATAGTAATCTAAATCTCACTGGGTCATCATTCTCAACATAGTTGATTATAGGTTTAATAGTTGTTGGATCATTATCTTGTCTAACAATCTTTTTATCGAACAATTGAGCTGCACAGGGACTTACTTCCTTAGCTATCATCAATAGATCTAACATTACATCATGAACCGATGATCATTCCGTCAAACCATTAGTTAAATCCTTACACCCTTCGGCCAAAGACGATTCATCAATATTTTTTGATTTTTTATTAGATGATTCATCAAGCATGTTACCAACTATATCAATTTTCACTATGTTTTTGATTTTTTGTACTGTCAAAAATGTTTGTCTCCCATTAAGCATTTGATCAAACATATTGGTCTCAATACCATTTTTGTTGAGATTTTCACTGAACACAATAATTGGTGAAGCTTGTTTAATCATACCAACATCAGCTCCCATGTATGTGACAATACACATTTCGTCGAACATTTGGACTTCACCAGAACATTGTTTTTCGGCCTTCATTTTTGCTGCCAGAAGCTTCAATTCATACTTCTGCTCTTCTGTAAACTTCAAAATTCTTGTCATATATCCTGGATTTTCGTCGCACCTAGCTTCAAGGTAGTCTAACATCTCTTGCAGAGAAGTTAAATTAGTGTTGTAAGTCATTTGATAAACTTACGATGGATCTAGAGAATCGAGCTTTCGATACCAATTGTAATGATCGAACAAGAAAGATCAAAGAAAAAATTTCAGGAATTAGAAGAAAATATTTTAGAAGAGAAGAATTTACTGTATTTTTCATTCAAAAGATAAGATTCATTACATCCATTGTTTCACATATATTCTAAGCTCTACCGTAACAGATTTTTACTTTTGACAGATGTATTAACAGTCTCAATAGTACTGATCCACTGCAGTTGTGTGTAGGAAGCCTTCTAGAACTCAGTCACTCTTCAACCACGTGCTTCATTAAGTCTTCACGTGCAGCTGGAAATAAGCCTTTGGATGAAACACAATCGTTTCTTAATTTTTCCCCGTTTCTTCACCAATTTCATCAATTGCTCATCTGAAATCCCTAATCTCTCTATTAGGGTCATGACAATACCCTCCGCAACAATGGATTCTTGTCCCCAAGGATCTGAATCAGATAATGGAGTGTGTAACAGTACGAAACCTCTCCTATTTGCATCCTTGGCACCAAGCTCAGACCATTGCAATAATAATTGAATTTTCACCTGGCAATTACTTTCAACAACTTGCTTGTGCTACATCCATTGAGGATAAACATTTAGTTTGACATCAGGATCAAATTTCAATCGTATGATTGAAGAGGTAATTCTTTCTTTTACTTCACTCAAATGATGGATGTGGAGTAGTGAGTGAAACTGGGAAGTAAGAGGCAAATTAAGATCATTAGCAACTGAGCCAAAATTTTTGCTGATGTTGAAGGGTCTACAAAATCTTGATGGAAGCATCAATTTCTTTTAAAAGGTCATGGAAGCCTTCTGATATGTCTGAAACTTGAGGTAAATTAAACTCCCAACTTGAAACACAATTCTATGTTGATTTGTAATTTGTTGCCTCGTCTTTTGTATACTCTGTAATTGTTTTAGCCCCAAAAAATAATTGTTCAATCTATGATAATTGTCGTGGGTGTCATAGTGTCCCTTTTATGTTGAGTTATGCCCTGTATGTAACAGTTGTTGCCTCCATTGTCCACACTTCCAAACATACGTCTTGTTGTGGTTTCTCATTATTTCTCTTTTGAAAGACCACTTGTCTGAATATCTTATAGGTGAAGTATAGTTTCCTCAGCTGATTCATGTAGAGTTTCATCAGTTTGGTGCAACATAGCATTCACTATGGTCAAGAGTGCACCAAAAACACCAAAAGAAACTTCAATTTTGTTGTCAATGTTGACCTCAACTAAGCTAGAATCCAAGAACCTCTTCATGCTATGATTAATCACTCTAGAGCTGCAGCTTTCATGTGAGCAATTAGTTTCACTTGTACAAAATAATTTAGCTTCTCCACTTTCTTTCACCCGTGCTCTGTCTTTATTGTCTCTATTGTTGGTTTCTATCTTTTTCATGATATTTCTTCCTCCTTCAAACGATCTTTGTCTCCAAGGATCATATAATGAAGACATTAAGAATACACTTAGAAAATGCATCTTAAAAGTTCGAAAACCATCAACATACTCAGCAAGCACCTTCAACTTCTCTACAGATTTTAGAAAAGTCGAGTCAAGAGCAAATTTCCCATAATATCATGTCTCTAACATTGAAAATAAGAACAAGGCTGACATGAACCAAACAAAAATTTATAGGATCTATACGATATGAAAATTGACCAAGGACCTCAATAAATGGCCTAGATTCAATGTCCCCTATAGTTCCCCCCACTTCAATGACACAAACATCATCAAGATCTTCTCCTTCATCGACCGGTATCATTGCATCACATTCTATCCACTTTTGGATAACATCTTTAATGTGTGAAACAACTTGGACGATCTTGCCAAGATATTCTCCCATCTTGAAAATAATTACCTGCTGAAAATTATTTTCAGTTCTAAATGGTATTTTCTCTTCATCAGCAAAAAGTTTAACATAACTCCCAAATACAAATAATTATTTGATAACATTTAAATTACCATGAGTAAAACCTACTGTAGTGTCATTTCTCTTGGGATCAAAAGAAGGTATTAAAACCCCATAAAGATTGTACTGATTACTTAGACCAAATAAACATGCAGTAGATGTAGACAAAATACCTATAAAATGAATAGGATCCGTAACAATCGATAGCCCTCCATTGATTCTTGCAAGCATTTCATCAATCATATTTTCTTTGTTGTGAAGCATATTACTACACGATTTTAGAGCATGGGTTCCTCGAACACCAACAATACTGATTTCCACCACTTCATTGACTTTTATTCTTTCCGACATTGCTTGAATTTTTTTGTTTAGTTTTCCTTTGGACACAAGAATCGAAGGTGGTTGCTTGACCATGCCAACATCGACTTTCTCATCTGTTGTCACAGATATTTCGTCGAACATCTTAGTAGTAGACTTCGATTATCCCTTTAAATCTGGAATCATAGTTGTCTCTTTTGTTTTAAAGTGCATTTTAGGCTGAAGAAGTGGATCAATAATTCCAAAACTTTTAGAAATATCATCCTTTTTAGTTTGTACAATCTGCCCTTGCTTTTTCAAAGATCCTAGTTTTTTTCTTCATCTATAACAAATTGTTGTTTTCTCCATGTTTCCAGCTAACCTTCAGTGCCTCCAGTTCAAGTTCTTGCTCTATTGTAAGCTTCAAAATCCTTGTCATGTAACCAGGATTCTCATTGCACTTGGCTTCAAGGCTATTCAACATCTCTTTTACAAAAGCTAAACCAATGTTGTTAGCCATTCGAATTTACAATGGATCTTAAAAAACCGAACTCTGGATACCAATTGTAACAACTGAGGTTGTAATTTAGAAGATAAGAAAATAAATTAAGAAGAAAATGAAGAAGGAGATATAAGAAGAGGATAGAACTTAGAAAAAGGATAAGAATTCACTGATTTCATTCATAAGATAAGATTGATTACAATAGCTAAAATATATATAGTCCTTAATACATGTACTACACTTGTTCTCTCACAATTCAGTGGAATATGACGATTGTTGTAGGGGAGTGATTCTCTGTTTTGGTCACCAGTTTAACTTGGTGAACTTGCCTCACGTGACTCTTTAAACCTCTATTTTTTTCATCTTTGCCTCTGTTCTCATACACTTTCCACTCATTACTGTGAATTTCTAACTTCTTTAGTGGAGTCCTTGGATTAGGATCTAAGATCATGACACAATCAAATACACGCAACAAGAAGTCAAATGTTGTAGATTCCACAGAATCCAATCCCAAAAATAGCACCATATGATTTGGAAAACCAAACTATCCCATATTTTCACCTCCGTTCCAAGACCCTGCAACACCACAACCAACTCCTCTTCTCAATCTGCCACCATTGCCTCATCTCCCTCAACTTCCCTCTCTGCTCCCACCCCTTCCATTGATTCCTTTCTCACCTATTCCGAGAAGGAATTTGATATATAATATTGAATTATTGATTAATATGAAATACAACTTCACTTGTAAAATCAACCAAATATCACTTTTTTATTTTATGTGGCATATCAGATTATTTTATTAAAGTTCAGTAGTTGTCATTAGAACAGCATGAACTTAGTCTTTTCTAAACTATCCGTGCAACGTTAACACCTCGATTCAATATTAATAGAAACCTTGATCCCCATAATGTTAAGGCTATAAAGCTTGAAAAGCTAGAGAAGACAAAAAGATCAAAAAGATTTTATATTAAGCTTAAAAAAAGTTTACAATACTTAATTTTTGTGGAATTTATGAGATGCCTACTAATGAGGGGTATGTGCTTATTTATAGGCCTTCACCTTCTTAAGGAAGAATTCTAAAATATACTAGTATGTTATAGATATTTATAAGTGGTAGAGTATTCTACGTGTGTCCTTAATTATCTAAAATGTTCTAGAGAATTTCAAAAAATTCCAAAATAGTCTTGATCTTTTTAGTTTTTATAAGATTTTTTGAACATTCTAGAAGGATCTAGAATGTTTTAGATGCTTTCAACATGTTTTTTATCCATCTAGAATGTTTTAGAACCTTTCAAAATTATTTGGAGATTTTTAAAATCTTTTAAGGCCTTCTAGATGTGTATGAATTTTGGTAGATCTTTCTGGAACATCTTAAAACGTTATGGCAAGCTTTTAAAAGGCAGAGTTGTTTCTGAGATTTTGGTGGCCCATGGACAAATCTAAAAATAGGGTCTCTAATAATAAATATTAGAAAAATAAATTTAAAGAGTATAAAAATAAATTAAATTATTTATAAATTATTTTTTATTACACTCAATAATTATTGAATGAAAAACATCAAAAAATTTTACTAAACATTAAACTTAGATAAAACAACTTCTACTAGCATTTTTTGCGTAAATATTATATAATAAAACTTATAAAGAAAAAATATAGAGTAATAGTACTTGAGTTTTTGTCGTTAAAGCTTTAATTTTAGACTTAGTTATAGCATATTAACAGTAAATCTCATAAACTATAATATTTTTGATAAATGAATCATTATTTTCTTAAAATATCGAATTAAAAATTATAAATAAAATATTTAAAATAAATTATAAGAAAATAATATAAAAAAGAGGTGATGTGATGAGAAATTAAGATTTGAATAACAAGAACAATGAAAATATTATTTATAGGTGTATATAAATTTTAGATTTTAAAATTAAAAAATATTATTATAATCTTAATTATGACTCTATAATATATTAATTGTGAGATTATATATATAGTATTGGTAGGAATTTGAGTTAGGATCTATTACTTAGAGATAATTTTAGTAGAATTAAAAGTCTTAAGTTAATAGGATTAAAAGCCTAAAGTAATTAGGACTTCTAATCCTATTCAAAGTCTTATTCTAAAGCCTATAAAAAGGCATTAGCTTGTGTAAACAAAATTATTCATTCAACAACAGAAAATCAATTATGTTTCTTCTTCCGTTTCACAAAAAGCTTAAATTTTCTTTTTTCTTTTTTCAACATTATTTTATTTTTTCACAAAGTTGGAAGTTGATTTTCTACATTAATACCTAAATTAATTAGATACCGACAATTTTATAATTAATTATAAAAGTTACCAATCTCTTAACAATAATTTTTAAAGTTTATTTAATAATATAATAATATAATTAATTTTAAAAACATAATTATAGTGAAGGGGCCTACCTTAATTTTAAGTTTTTTATAAACTATTGTCATAGTTTAGTCGCTCTTAATTTTTTTAATAAAAAAATTACTAACATATGTCTTGCTTAATGTTTAATAATAAAAGAATAATTTAAATTATTTTAATAATTATTATTATTTTAATTTAATTAATCATAGGTCCTGGGCGATCGGTCTTATTGTCCAAGCCTAGAGACAGCTCTGTTAAAAGGATGTAGATCATTTTCGGTTCTTCTATCAACTTCCTTGATACATATTCACCTTAAAATATCTAAAAATGTTTAATTTACTTTAGTAGATAACAGGTTGTGACAAACATCTTCATTCTCTAATTTCCTTTATTTACGAGTTGTAAGTTAAAATGATTTAGCATTTAATGGAGACTTTTATTCTAATGGGAGTTTGATGTTCTAGAATTTCATAAAAAGGTAAATGATAAATTTATTATTTAATTGTTATAAAATAATTATTATATTATTAATTATTATAAAGCGATCATTGAAATATTTAAGAACAAATTATATAAATCATTTCTGAATATAGGTATAAGCTCAATTTAAAACCTATTAGATTAAAACATTCAATTTTGTGACATCGGATTAAAAGTTCGGTAAGTACATTGACTGTTAAACTAATGATTTTAATTTAAATATTCAATGTTTAAACTTTAATAAATAAATTTAAAAGTAAATGATAAATTAAATTTTTATTATCTCAAGTTAACTCAATGCTCGTATTCTAAAATTTGTGTTGTTAAGATGAATCATTGGCTGATCATATAATACTTTATCCCAACTAAGGGCACCTTTTTAGTAGAGTCACTCTTGATCGTTAGAATCTAGATCCAAAAGAACATGTTGCAACACCATGATCAAAGATGTCAAATGTATATTTTTAAGAGTATGTGACATCGAGTCTCATTTAAAGATACTGTATAAGAGATTCTGAATATAAGTGTACGTTCTCGAGGTTATATGACATCGGACCTCACTTAAAAAATTTATATCCCAAGGTTACGAGACACCAACCACACTCTGAGTGTACCCGAGGCTATGTGACATCAAACCTCACTTTAGATTTATTGGTATGATGTATGTACGTTATGTGTGATTAATGTATCTTTAATTTTTGTTACGTACGTTTAGTTGGCTAGAGGTAACGCTATATATATTGTTGTATTACCATGTTTCATCTTTATTTATATGCTTACATTTATAATTTGTATGATGCATGGTTGAGCGAAAGTCTATCCACTAAACTTCGTTAATTTAACGTTCGAAATTGTTATTTTCTTTCGCAAATTAGTAGATTGATGTGCATCGTTAGAGCACTATTAGAGTAGGATTTTAGCATCGACTTATGTCTGAGTATAATACTTGTATTATATTAGGCTATATATTTGTAGGACCCTATGTTTATATTATAATTCTTATTTTAGGATTTTAAATCATAAGTCGAATACTTATTAATTATGTATTTTTAAAAACTTTATGACAATGAGTTAGGCGTGAGGCCCAATATAATATTTATGTCGAGGGTGTTATAATAATTTTATTAATTATTAGTTTTAGGTATAAATATTAAATTATTATTTATTAAATTATTTTTTCAATTTTATTGGTTATTCAAATTTAAATTATTCAATTTTTTAATTGTCAAGGATAAAAGAGTCTTTATAATTTTTATATTCAATATTCTAATCCAAAACTCCTAACATGAGCATTTTAATTCGAGAAGTTTTACTGTAATTCAATGTTACAATCTTCTATTTATCAAACATTTAAATTAACAAATTTAATTAATAAAATTTCTAAAAATAATTTAAAACTATTTTTCAAAAATAAAAAGAACCTTTATATGAAACCTACCTACATGAGATTTTGGAACACACTCTTGTTCTTATTTCATTGATAATAATCCAACACGACAAAGATCAGGGATGGGTATTTCATTCGGATGCGATGAATTTTGATTCAATTCGATCTGATCGAATTAAACTTTTTATATAAAAAAATATATTTGTTTTAGGCTTTATTAAGTGTGAGATCGGGTCAAATTGTGTTTAGGTTTGGATTAAAAAAATTAGCCTTGAACTACTGGTGTAATTTTCTTTATATTTTTAAGGTTATTTATAATAGTGTCACACACACATATATATAAGTATTTAAAATTAATTTTTTATTTATAATTTATATTTTAAAATTGCTTTTAAAATTACGTGCTTAAAATTATTTTTGACAATTGAACCCTTAAAATTAAATATTTCAATAAATTATATCAATTTTTTTAAAAATAAATACAATCTGAGTTGAAAGTTTATAATAATTATTTTTGAATCTAATTTAAATCATCAAAAATGTTACCCATGATTCCCCAGGATATGCCATGGGGTACTGAAGACCTGGGTAAGCTGAGCCCAAATAACTTGTAGGAACAGTATAATTTCTAGGAGCAACATTGGATGCAAGATCAGGTGCAATACCTCGCAACGAACTTCCTTGATTCACAGGAGGAATCATAACTTGATTCTGCATGGGTGGCAAGCGGTATTGCATAAGTCCATAACTTCCTGGAGCCTAAATAAATAATGAGATGATAAATAATATTTAGATATTAAATGCTCAGTAAAATCATCATTCACAAAAATATTAGACAATCCCCAAGAGGTCAGTTAATAGGAGGAAACAGAATCACTGACGACTCCCAGAATTTTGGAACCCGAAAATTTCGGATATTCAAAATTTAAGATACCTAAAATCTCGGATACCTGGTTATCAACACCCATGGTAGGTACTAGAATCATCCTAATATAGGCAAGATAGGAAGGAAAGGATTTGACCAAACCCAATCGTGTGCGGCAGGGTCTATTTTTGGCAGAAAATGAATACGGATAGCGTTATAAGTTGACCTGCGAAACAGAGGGCAATGCAGTAGAAATAGCCACGTGGAAGGGTACAATGGTAGATTAGCGTGAAATGCGAGGTGCAAAAGATAACTCCGCCAGACTGGTGGGCGTCCCCCTCCTCTTTCTACATTTTCCAAATCCTACCCTTCAGTAAAAGATTCTTTAACCGATGCCGGTAAAACCGTAAAAAGTGGATAAGGTTAGAAAAATATATAAAGGGCAACAGAACTGAGGTGAGTAAAACTCGATTCAATTAAAATTTTTTTAAATAAAATTAAAATTATAAAATAAAATTTTGAAAAATTCAAATAATTTAAAAATTTTAATAATTAAAAGATTGTTTTTTAAGTTTGAGATGAGTGTATCAATTTTTTATAATCTATATATATTGATATATAAAAAATAAAGAAATATTGCTATATACGAAATATATATATACATATCTTATATGATTAGAAAAAATTGTTTAAATTAAAATCAAACCATCCTATAACATAATAAATAATTATAATAAATATTTATAAGAACTAAAAAACTTGACTCCATTCGACTTGACTCGAATTTTTTAAAACTCGATTCGAATCGAAAAATTTCAAATAAAATTTAGGTTGTAAAATATAATTTGTCAACTCAAATAACTCAATTTTTTAACTCGACTCAATCGAATACCCTAAATAAAAACTAAATCAAAGTGAGCACGTGTTGTTTAGTCTTATATAACATGTTTTTTACATGAGTACCTCCTCCTCGTACGCGAGAGACAGAGCGCCATCGCCTGCTCCGACTGAGATGGATTTAGAGTTTTATATAAATCGTATAAATTATTAAAAGAATTATATTGAAATATAAAAGATACAAAATTATGATAATTTAAAATATATAACATTAAATAATTAATAAAAAACATATAAAATAATTTAAAATTTTGAAAAGATAATTTGTTATTTTAACCCCTAAAATCAATAGATTTTAAATTAAATTGATAATATATAAATATTTTAAATTAAATTGATAATATATAAATATTTTAAATTAAAATTATTTTATGTTAAATACATTATTATTTCTGTTAGTTTTAACAGTCAAGTTTTAAAAGAAAAAATAAAAAAAAATACATAAATGCATCTTTATATAAATTTTAAACCTGATATAAATATTATGGCACATTAGATAAAAAATAAAAAAAATAATGCAACGACGCACATGATTTTTAGCATAGAAAACACGAATAATATAGATTAAATTATACAATATAAATCTTTTTAAATTTTATATATTTTTAGATAGTTGAATTAGTAAAATAAATGACTCAGATTAACAGTTGATTATGTGAAGATTATCACTTGAAAAAAATAAGGAGTTAATTTAAGTTATTCATTTCAACCGTCTAACGATCAAAAAATATGTAAAATTTAAAAAATTTACACTGTAACTTGATAAATTTAACATTTTCTATTTAGTTCTTCATCCTCACGTATTTATATTATGATATTTGTAAACAATGATAGATCCAGTAAAATATTTGAGGGTGGAGTAAAATACACTCAAAATTTGTAAATGTCAGGGATAAATTGACATATTTGGTCCTATTATAATTATTAATTACTATTCTTTTTCATCATTTTTTTTTTTTTGCTTTTGCCATGTTTCCTTCTTCATAATCTTTCCTTCCCCTTAACTACCGCTTATTTAATTGTGTATTAATGGGAGTTCAGTTTTATTGTTCACCTCAGTTCTCTGTGCTCATACCATAAATGGTTAGTAATTTGAGTCTTGTTATTTATTTCTAGTTGTTGTCATGAGAATCCAAGTTCCTCGCAGATGATAACTGAAGCTTAATGACAAGAATTTGTTTTGCTTGTTTTCAGACATTGTGTATACCTGTGTGTTGTGAAGATAAATATTTATTTTACATCTACCTTTCCAGGGGGACGTGATTGTCAGTTTTGATGATGTTCATGTGGGTTCTGAAGGAACAGTTCCGTTCAGATCGAATGAGCGCATTGCATTCCGCTATCTCATAAGTCAAAAGTAACTTGCCCTTGTTCTTTGTCAACAATCTTGTTAAAAGCTGCATGACATGTATTTTTACACAATTTATGCAATATATATTTACCGCCTTTCTTCAAACATTCATTCCATATTCCTGTAATATAAGCTAGTCCTTGTATCCAATTTGAGTTCTCTTACAGATTTGCAGGTGATGTAGCAGAGCTAGGCATTATTAGAGCAGGCAAATTCATGAAAGTTCGGTCGAACTAAATCCAAGAGTACATTTGGTATGCAATAATAATTTTGACCCTACAGGTCCAAAATTATTGGTTACATTTCGTTTCATTTAGAGCTAATAATGATTGTTTTTGTGTGTGATGTTCTAGGTTCCCTATCATATAGATGGAGATCAACCTTTCTATCTTATTATTGCTGGTTTGGTGTTTACTCCACTTTCAGAACCATTAATCGAGTAAGTGTGGAATAACTCGAGCAGTTTATTTAATTCTTTTGATAATGATTAAATAATATAAGGATATTAATGCCTTGTCATGGTTTCATGTCTAATTTTCAGGGAGGAGTGCGAAGAATCAATATGCGCAAGTTAGGAAATTCTTGAAGCATGATAATCTGCTAATATGTGCATTTCGATATCAGTCACGAGGTTTGACATTTAGTTATTCATTAGTATTCTTTCAGTTGAAACTGCTAGCTAAGGCACGATACTCTTTGGGAGCAGATTGTAATCCTATCACAGGTATTTAAAAATCGAAACGATGATTTCATAATATTGCCGAGCATGGCTGTCCTTCATGGGAATCTTGGAAACAGTAGTTGGGTGCTAGGTATTTCACTTTTTTTTTGTCTTCAAATAGGTATTGGCAAATGAAGTGAACATTGGATACGAGGATATGGGTAACCAGCAGGTTGGTTTTGTATATACTCCTGATTCGCCTCTTCTGATTTGTTCGCATGTACTAAAATGTAAAAAGTTTCAGGTTTTGAAGTTCAATGGAACTCGAATTAAAAACATTCACCGCCTCTCGTATCCAATGGTACCTCACATCAATATGCTTTGATCTAGCATGAAAAGTTGAGTTCTTATCAAAATGAATCACGCTCTGGCTATCACAATACAGGACATACCTCTCTTGAGTAAAACCAAGCTCATGCACAAATTTCTTCATCCAAAGCATCTCCTTGCACGCTTCGGTTGCCGCAATGAACTCTGATTCTGTGGTGGATAAGGCAATACACTTTTGCAATCTCGATTGTCATGCCACAGCTCCCCCTGCATAAGTGATCAAGTAACCCAAAGTAGACCTTCTCGAGTCGATGTCTCCGGCCATGTTTGAATCTGTATATCCAACAAGAACATGTTTCTCATTACCGAAACAAAGTTTCAAGTTGGAACGGCCACGAAGATATCTTATGATCCACTTCACTGCATTCCGATGCTCTCTGCCTGGATTAGAAAGAAACCGACTAAATGTGCCAACTGCAAAAGCTAGATCTGGTCTTGTGCAAACCATTGCATACATCAAACTACCCACGGCTGAAGAGTAAAGAACTTTCTGCATCTTTCTGTGGAAGGACTATGTTTAACACTCAATCTAAAATGTGTAGCAAAGGGAGTATTCACCATATTAGCTCTGTCCAAGCTAAATCTCTGAAGTACTTTCTCAATGTATCTCTCCTGCGATAACCATAATTTATTGACTTTTCTATCACGTGTCAACCTTATGCCAAGAATTTGTTTTGCTGGTCTCAAATTCTTGATTGCAAATGATTTATTCAACTCTTGCTTTAACTTTTCAATTCTGGAAGCATTACGACCAATAATAAGCATATCATCAACATAGAACAAAAGGATAATAAAATCATCACCAGAGAATCTCTTGACAAAAACACAATAATCAGAAGTAGTCTTCTTGTACAATGATCAGAAGTGGTTCTGTTGGTGAGCCAGGAACAAGCGATGCAACCTCCCGCCAAACACAGGACGCATGATGCTGTCATCAAACTTAAGCCAGTGGCAGTGGACAGTATTAGCTGGGGTTGCTAGGAGCATCCGTAGCCCGGTCAAGAGGGGAATGGTGTAACTATCCGCTTCAGGATCTGCAGTTTGCCCACTGACTATAAGTGGCAGATTCAACATCGGCTTTGGAGGAAAAGCATCAACAGATTCAGAGGACACAATACTGCTATGGTTCCTGCTCGGAAGCATCAGCCTTATTAGAGGCTTCGTCCATAATCCAAACACCTGAAACAAAGACACTCAAACTTACATGGTATGGTAGGAACAAGATAAGTCTCATTTGATGCATGCAACAGTTTTGCACAGCTTTCTTCTAACAAATAGTGAATCAAGTTCGATACCGATCCTATAACAAATAGTAAAAACATGGTTATTGACTTAATGTCAAGGGAATAACACATTATAGGGGGAAATTCAAGGAAACTTATGCTCAGAACAGAAAGTTCTATGCCTTACTACTGATGTCCAAAACAACATTGAAACCTCATGTACCTGATTATAAGCAAGTGCCACAGACACAGAACCTCGCATGAGCCCTGCTCACCGTAACCTGTTTGACTTGAATCATCAAGTATGTCAGAGGGAAGAAAAT
Organism: Abelmoschus esculentus; assembly: GCA_035048815.1. Lineage (NCBI taxonomy): Eukaryota > Viridiplantae > Streptophyta > Magnoliopsida > Malvales > Malvaceae > Abelmoschus > Abelmoschus esculentus. The sequence goes on from JAUCBN010000036.1 coordinate 14,862,660, forward strand.
CTAAAATATAACTCAAAATACCGACCAATTGCTTCAAAGTAAATTTGTCACTCACAGACCTTTTTTTGCTTTAGTTACTCAAAATATAACTCAAACTAATACGCTGCCGTTTCGGTTAGCTAGGGTATATTGTTCACAGGCTGAGGGTTGGGAAGGGTTTCGAATGTATTGGATGCAATTTTCTCTCGGCTTCTTGAACCTTTTCTTGCTCTTTCTTCTTGGAATCTCAATCTGTTCTTGTTCTTTTTATTTGCTTTAGTTACTGCAGTGTGACATAACAATGCCACAAAAGAACACCGTAAGAATACTGCTAAAACTGAACAACTGAAAAACAAAATCATGTCAGAGAAAACAAGGAACTGACCAGCATTGTAAAAACAACACTTGTAATATTAGAAAGATATCTTTAGGCACATGAGTCATTAAAAAGAATACTTACTTCAGTCATCATATATGAGAGGTAATCCATGAGAATCACGAGAGCAACTTCACGATCTGTAGAGTGCCTGCAATTTGGAGAAGCTTAGCTACTTAGTCAAACATGAAAGAAAATTTATTTGTAAGGAGCTATAGGATTCTCATGTCATGCTGAAAAATAAGATTCCAACAGCAAGCCATTTAGTGAGCGAGAAACAGATTCTAAAGAGAGTCCTTAGAGTTACCATCGTGGTAAAAATTCTTAGTTTTCGAATCATAAGAGCTCAGCCTAACATCATAATAAACAACCTAAATTTACCTTCTTCAAGCACCGGAAGGCAAGATTCTAACCTTTTTCTGGCTCTGGGACTATAAACAGCTTCAAAGAGGAGTATAGCTAGTTTTCTTGCTTTTCTTACCGGTCAAGTGATTTTTATCTGCCATTAATCCTTTATTGTATATTTGGGATTAAATTTTAATTTGCAATTATATGTTGTTTTTGTAATTGTGCAGTGCTTTCATGATTGGAGATGGGAAGCTCTTAACATGATAAACAGGTACTCTGTTCAAGTTTTGTAGAATATAAAGATGCTAAATTATCTGTAAAAACTAAGGATCGATACAGTTGAATCATCATGTTTAGATACTATTATTCTTTGTTTAATTTAGTATGGTGATGAGTTCAATTTTGTAGGGGATTTCAACATTGTCTTTTATCTATGCATGCTTAGATAGGGTTATTCTTTGTTTAACCTTGTTTGGTTGTGATCTTTATACATTGCATTATAAAACATGCGTGGATTTTGGTTTTATTTGATAATCAAGTTTAGATAACTTATTCAATAAACTACAAGATCTATTTTCAAGCCTTAAAACATAAGACCAAACACGACAATTATCGTAGTTTATCTATCATAATATAAAGATTGCAAGCGATCAATGTCTTCTTAGATAAAGTCCCTCATAGTAGCTCCAGGTAGGAGGAAATGATACATGACCGCACTTTCATTGCCACTATGTATAAGGCCAAGGGTATGCCCTATTTCACGCATGGCTCCAGACAATAAATCTTGTTTGTTCCCGGCAGGTTTTGATTTGGTGCTCCAATATGTATGGTCAATATCAAGGTAAATTGTTCTATCGGGTGGATAATAACAATAACCATACAAGTCGAGGCTTAATGTGGTAAAAGAAATTGTAATATCAACGTCCTCGCCTGGGTATACCCTTTAAAAGGCAAACTCTAGGACGATAGTCTGCCACTTTCGTAATGCCGCATCGATGACGAAAAACACTTTTTCACGACGTAAATTTGATGGCATGGGAGAAGTAGATTCAAAACCATAGGTTAATGGAGAATGGTCCCATTTTCCACCATAAAGTGTATAGCCGACTTCTGATTGAAGTAATCTATGTGAAAATGACGACATTGTATTGGAGATGAGAGAACAATAATAGACGGTGGTTAGGGATGAATGATAAGAACTGAGTTTTTATTAACAAAGGATCAAAGAGGGGTGTTTAAACCCATTACAAATATTAGGCTTATATAGCCACAAACTATAACTAATTACAATTCAAATGGTTTAACAAACTAATCTAACAACTCAACTAATTCTAATTGCATACTAACAATCTTATTAGTCTAACATTCACCCTGCTTTCTTCTCTCGTTAAACTTTTATCAATCTTCATTGAATTGAATTCATGAACTACTAACCAGTGAGTTTGTTGTTCAAACAATCTGGGAGGAATCTTCATTTCTCATTCTTTCAACCTTCTAAACTTCTTGAAGTTGCTTCTCAATCAAACAAAGACAAAGTTTACTGATTCTTTGAGTTTGTAGTTTGTGAACTGAAATTCTTGAAACCAATCAACAATAGATGTAGAATTTGATGGGTCATTGAGAATCGAAAAATGTTCTTCCTTTTCGTTCTTCTTTACTCACCTCTCAATCTACAACTTCTTCTCATCCAGCATTCTTTTCTAAATCTATTCTTTCTTCAACTGCATTATCTTACTTTGTCACTTATTCGATCCTTTTTTTTGGTGGGAGCAAGGCGGTCAAGCTACAAACTCCCGAATGCAATCTGAAGCCTCCATTGGGCAAGAAAGCACTCTCTTATGTCCGGTTAAGGAGTGCAAGGCTGTTAAACACTATACATTCCCCGGATATTTTCTAAGTTCCAACTTTAGTTGTGAAACCAAAGTTTCCTTGTGTATGAAGTAGACAAACTAAAAAAAAAAAGATAAAATCTCACTGTTCTTGAACAAAATTCCAGCATTCACTATCATTCAATACCAACCAATAGCTCAAGAAATAGCAACAACAAAAACTGATGCATGAACCAGTAGAGGAGTATGTAGAGCACATTTGAACAACAATTGCATCCAGTGTAACAACATAGTAAATCACTCTCAACAGACGAAGATTCCAAGAGTAATCAAAGCAATCCAAACTTCAAACATTTGCTGAGCAACTATCATGAGGTAAAGAAAGAACCACAAATCCACAAGATGGCCAGTAGACATTGAAAGTAACAATACTACACCGAAAATACTTGTGCAAAAATCTGATCAAATATTCACTGCGAAAAATTCTATAGAAGAAGTGAATTAGAATCAACTCTTTCTTTTCCCAAGACTATAAGCTCCTTTTATTCTATATATTTTGATATGGTAGACCATAAAGAACTGTGCAATTGGTTAACTCGGTAGCTAATCAACCAGAGAAAGTGATAAGGCCTCACCAGAGTAATGAATCGAACACTACCAAAATGGAGAATAACAATGACAACTTAACCGTCAAAGGAGGAAGAACTTCTGAATTTTTTAGATCCCAATTAAGAAAACGATCGCCGATGGAAGAGGCAACATCAAGAACGTCAGTAAAGAAATCCGCGATATTTGAACGGCAATAACAGAGCAGATCAAACAATAAAGCATAAGCAGAACGGCATCAAGATCCACCTTCTAGAACAAAGAATCGAGCGCACAAATCAAATCGGTGAATCAAGTGCTTTTGCGACGATCGGACTCTCAACTAAGAGAAAATACCAAAACCCATGTGCAGACAACAACAGTGGAGAAGCAATCGGTAGAACAATGTTTACGGCAGATCTTTCCAAAAGATTTGAAGAAAGTTTACAGCAGCGAACAACATTTGAAAATGTTTAATCTGGAAATCGATAAAGCTTGGATGACGATGAACAAAGAAAATTAGATGATATATCAGAGAACTGACAACACCAAATCAAGAATTGATGTTGAACAATAGTTGAAGGAAAAGATGGAAATATAGATGACAAACAGAGAGCCAAATTGCAGTGAACAAAACTCCAAACAGCAACAGCGGAATAAAGGCAATGCCAGGATCTTTAATGGCGAATGATACCATGTGAAAATGACGACATTGTATTGGAGATGAGAGAACAATAATAGACGGTGGTTAGGGATGAATGATAAGAACTGAGTTTTTATTAACAAAGGATCAAAGAGAGGTGTTTAAACCCATTACAAATATTAGGCTTATATAGCCACAAACTATAACTAATTACAATTCAAATGGTTAAACAAACTAATTTAACAATTCAACTAATTCTAATTGCATACTAACAATTTTATTAGTCTAATAATCTATCACGAGACGATCGAGCAATGTCATCGAGGCTGGATGTGATTAAGGTTTTCTGTTTGCAACTAAAGGTTGGTTGATGCGATGATGAAGGTTTGGTGTTTGCAGGTTCTTATTTATAAGGGAAATTTATTTCAATAACATAAGTTAAAAAGTTAAAGTTTTAATTATATTTGTAATTGAATTCTATTTTATGGAGGAGATTTCATGTAGATGTGATTATCAATGAGAGTATATCCTCACTTTGTTTTAATAAAATAAAATAAAATAAAAATTGAACATAAAATTTATATAATATAAATATGATAAAACAATCTATTTAAAAATAAATAAAATTAAAATTTAACTTAAATTATTATAAAATATTATATAATAATATGAAATAATTAAAATAATTTATATTTATGCTAATAAAAATATAAAATATATTAAAATTTTGCTTTGGGTTGACTTCAACTTTACTAAAACTAGGAATAATTTTAATAAAAAGGATTCTAATCATTGTTATAATACCACTGATGGATTAAAATATGAATTCATATTTAATTGGGTTGAGATTAATAAAAAGGATTCTAATAATTGTTCATTTGAGTTCAAATTAAAATCATAATTAATAAAAAATATTACTAAAATTTATTTAATCAAAATTTTTCAGACCTCGAATCCCATTAATTTAATCTAAACAAAATTAATCTTAATATTTTTAATCTAACCAATTTTATTCAAAATAAAATTAATCTTACCAATTTAAAGGTTACTACTTTAATCTTAATCAAATTCATCCTAATTGCATCTCATAGTCAATCCTAAATATAATTCAATCAAATAAAAAATATTTGATTTAATTATAAGTAAATTATATATTTTAAGTATAATTCACGGTGACGTAATAATATAACATTTTATTCAAATATATAATTTTCGGTTTTAGTTCATGTCTACATTTATTTCGATTCGGGTATCGGGTCGAGTCTGTTGATTTTTCGGTTCAATTATATCGATTCGGTTATTTTGGGTTGATTAAAATTGGAGCAGTTCAATATCGGGTTAGCAAAATATCGACCGTTTCCTGTTGTTTTTTTGACTGAGTTAGGTTTTTACATACTATATATCACTTTATATAGTATGTATGTTGCTTTTTGGTGACTTGTATGACATTTTACATCTTATTTTTCTTTATTTTTTTAATATAATTTTTTTTTATTTCGGCTTGTCTTTAATTAGGGTCCATTCTGTTTGATTGTAAATCGGTCCGGGTCTATTCGATTCGGTTATAAATCGGTTCGGGTTCATTTTAGTTTAACAAGAATTTGAATCAGTTTTGAATCGGTTCGGTTTGATTTCAATTTTGGGTCAAATTCATGTCATCACATTTGGGTTATTCTGGGTCTAAATTCAGATAAATCGGTTCGGTTTTTGAATTTTGTGTCAAGTTGCCTGGTCTAGTTAAAATAGAATAATTGAACTCAAAATTTATATTCGTTAATCGATGAATTAGTTTGATAACAGTTGCCATTTTTTTCAAAATTCGTTTATTGTTTAATTCAATTTAGAAAAAGTGAATTAAGTGAATTAAATAAACATATAAAATGTTTAATTAGTTATATACGTATTAATATATTTTCAGTCTAGAACCATTAAAATAAGAGATCCAACAATTTTTAATCAAAACAATATATATATATATTAATATAATTATAGAAAAAACACAAAAACTATTGATTAATTTAAAAATCAACCAAAAGATTAACGCGTAGAAAAAAGAATTTTGTAATTGTTGACTTTTTTTTAAATTAATAACCATAACCCCAGTTGTATGTAAACCACACAAATGCAATTTAAAACAAAATAATTACCCACAGAAAAAAAACAACATAAATTCAATTTAGTAAAATCATATATATTAAAATATATTAAAAAAATATTAACCAAGTGTTACTATTTTCAAAGTTATAATCGACATCACCAATTGAAATCGAGGACCAAATAATATGTCATAGAAAATTCAAACCTTTCAAACCAGCAGACGACGTATAGATGACATGATACAGTGAAAAGCAACATAGGCTCTTCGTTTGCATCACTTCTTGTTCTAATCTTTGACATTGTGTTCATCACTTATTTCATACGATAAAACCAAGGTTCTGAGGCTAAATCGATTTCGCCGACTCGAGGTGTGGCATGGAATGTAAGTACAAGTTCTATAATCGAGAAATGTCTTCCGGGCTAAGGTTCCTTTTGATACTTTCAGGTTGAAGTATAGGATACATGACTGCAGTCGGATCAGTACTATCCCCAAGGCCGAGAGTATGGCCTATTGCATTCATCACTGAAGACAACAGGTCGACTTCGTTCCCTCCAGAAAAAGGTTTAGTGCTCCACTACGTGTGGGTATTGTAAGGGTAAAGACTACCATCTGGTAGAGAATTATCATAACCATAAAATCCGGGTAGTGGAGTGAAAACGATTTTAATATTAGCAGTATCGCCTGGACTTATCCTTTGGAATGAAAATTGAGGGTCTGGGATGACAGCTTTTCATTTTCCGAATGCCACATCGATGATGGTACTCACAACTTTGGGATCTAAACCTGGTGGTACCACATTACCGGATCGGAAACCGTACGTCACCGGGAATTTGTACCATTTCTCACTCGAAAGGGTGTTGTTCATGTAACATCCAAGTGAAACAAGCCACCGTTATCACCCGGGCAACGTTCCACAGGTCTGGACTTGACCACAAGCGGTTGCAGCACAAGAATTAGAATAAATATAGGATTTTGTTTTCAACTTCTTGAAAGCCGGCCGGGAAGAAATATCTTCCCACCATGCCTTAACACGAGGACGTTCGTTGATCAGTTTCCCATACGGAGTCTTCATCAAATAGTATATATAAGTAAGGTGGTGAAGATCAGCCAAGCTGTAAGAATCCCCGACTACTTGCTGTTGTTCAGCTTCTGCTCGTACACGTCGAGCACTTTGCCCAACTTGACCGAGCTCTCGTCTATTATCGTCTGATTTGGTGTCCCGCCGTACAGGACGGGCACGATGATGAACTGGTAGAATATGGGGCTGATTGCTGAGATTCCACCTCCATTCATGTCTTCACTAGTTCTGCTTCAAAATAAATGTATTCAATCGGATGATGTAAAAGGGAAGATTTGTGCTGCTCGGGAAATTTTCTAAGGGGATAAATACCCTTACACGTATATAAAATTTGTTACGTTTTTTCTTGTTTCTTGAATAATAAAACGCAACCCTTATCCATATTTTGTAAACCAATTTATGTCTTCAAATTGAACCGTTCAAGGGTGGTCCAGATGTTGCTGCGTCACGTCTTTGAAACCAGCACCATCGACTAGTCCTGGTCCAACCAAATCAGATCCCCGAGTCGGACGATGACTGAATACATTTCCAACCGGGGCTCCAATTCAAGTATAGTTTGAGTCCGATGAATGAACCAAATATTTTATTCCATTGTATAATTATAAAATTACTATAAGAAAAATTATAGTAACTGCATAGTCATAGAGATTCAAGTGAAATTATATATTAAGTATTATAAATAAAATGGCTATTATTAAACGATATCGTAAGTGTTAATACGATATTATTTTAATTTTAAAAATAAGAACAGGAAGCTTTTTTTCATAAGAGAAATTATAAACCTATCACATGTCACTTTGAACCCTAAATCCTAATCACTATATTTAAAAATTTAAACTTTAAATTACAAAATCTATTTTCAAGCCTTCAAACATAAGACCAAACACTAAAACTCTAAAAATAAATCCTTATAAAACTAGAACGACAATTATCGTAGTTTATCTATCATAATATAAAGATTGTAAGCGATCAATGTCTTCTTGGATAAAGTCCCTCCTAGTAGCTCCAGGTAGGAGGAAATGATACATGACCGCACTTTCATTACCACTATGTATAAGGCCAAGAGTATGCCCTATTTCATGCATGGCTCCAGACAATAAATCTTGTTTGTTCCCGGCAGGTTTTGATTTGGTGCTCCAATATGTATGGTCAATATCAAGGTAAATTGTTCCATCGGGTGGATAATAACCATAACCATACAAGTTGAGGCTTAGTGTGGTAAAAGAAATTGTAATATCAGCGTCCTCGTCTGGGTATACCCTTTGAAAGGCAAACTCTGGGACAATAGTCTGCCACTTTCGGAATGCCGCATCGATGACGGCAAAAACTTTTTCACGACGTAAATTTGGTGGCATGGGGAAAGTAGATTCGAAATCATATGTCAATGGAGAATGGTCCCATTTTCCACCATAAAGTGTATAGTTAACTTTTGATTGAAGCAATCTATCACGAGCCGATCGAGCAATGTTGTCGAGGGTATCGTTGCTTCTTCTCGGACCTTGTTCATTAATGTGAGGAGATTCAAATTCAACAAGTCTGGATTCAACTAAAAAAGATTGCAACCCAAGAAACATGAGAAATACCCTATAGAGTTGACCAGAAATTTGGATTGCCATTACAAGCTAGGTAGATGTAATTAAGGTTTGGTGTTTGCAACTAAAGGTCCGTTGATGAGATTAAGCTTTGGTGTGCAAATTTCTATTTATAAGTGAAAAGTTAGAGTTTGAATTATATTTGTAATTAGAATTCTATTTTATATAGGAGATTTCAAAGAAAAAAAAAATAAATTTTAACTTAAATTATTATTAAGATATTATATAATAATGAGAAATAATTAAAATAAATTATATTTACCCTAATAAAAATATCTAATATATTAAAATTATGTTTTAGGTTGACTTCTAATTCACTAAAACAAGGAATAATTGTTAATAAAAAGAATTTTAATCATTGTTATAATGCTACTATTGGATTAAAATTTAAGTTATTATTTAATTGGGTTGAGATTAATGAAAAGATTCAAAATAAGTTAAATTGATATGTACTATTTTATAACTAAAATTTTATTTAAATCTTTTAGTTGATTTTAATTATTGTTTTAGTTTCTGTACAAATTTAATTATAAATATTTATAGTAATATGATATTAATTGGTTTTAGTTTATACTTTATTAAACTACATAATTAAGAGACTTGAATAAAAATTAAAATTATCCATTAATTATTAAAAAAATCATTTTATTTAAATTTTCATTTTATAACTCAAATTTTATTTTAAAATTTTTTGAGTCAAGTTGATTTTATAAAATTACGATTCTAATATTTTTTTTCACATTGAATCGAGTTTTGTCCACCTACACTATAACACGGAATGTCATTAAAATTTTAAACCTTTCGTATTATAATAAAGTAGCACATGCACATGCACATGCACATGCACATGCACTAGCAACTACAATTACATCAACCTAAAATTGATGGGCAAAACTAAACCAACAGAAGACATACATATGACATGACGCAAGAAAACAACAACGTAATCTCTACGTTTATATATATCACTTCTGCAAAAGAATCGTGAGGAATGTTCCAAGAAGATGATGTAAAATTAATTTACTGCTTACCATTTTTTTAAAAAAATAATTTACTGATTAATTTAATTTTAAAAAATTAATTAAATAATAAATTAACTAAATATATAGAATATTTAATTAGTTATATACATATTAATATAAATTTTAGTCTAGAACCATTAAAATAATAGATCCAACCGATTTTTAACCCAAATAAAAAATATATAATATAATATAATATAATTAAAAAAACACAAAACTATTGACTAATTTAAAAATCAACCAAAAGATTAACGGGTAGAAAAATTTGTAATTGTTGATTTTTTTAATTAATAACCGTAACCAATTTTGTGTAAACCACACAAATATAATTTCAAACACAATAATTAGAATAAATTATTCGTATTAATTAATATTTTTAAGCCCTCAAAGATAAAAAAAAATTGCTAAATAATAAAAGAATACTCATATAAAAAATAGTTTAAAAAATCTAATTAAATAATTCAAAAAAACAATAACCTTAAATCATAAAAACAATATTTTCTAATTTTATAAAAAACGAGAAAACAATTACAGTCGTTTATCGTAATAATGATATAAATCTTGAATACGTTGAATGTCTTCTTGGTTCAGCTTTCTTCTAATTGTTCCATAATTCAGTTTATGATACATAACAGCATTTGGATTGGGACTATGTGTCAAGCCAGGCAGGGGTGAATCTAGAAAATAATCATTGATTGGACCGACTTAAATAGTAATAATAATTATTTAATATATATATGGTTTTATAATATTAAACTTTTATTATTCAATAATTTTAAAATTTCTTTTATTATCATAGTAAAAAAAATATTATTTATATATTTATTTAAATAAATTAAAATATTTTAAAATAAATTTTTATGTAAATTTAATTATTTTTTTAAAAAAATATAAATCAAAAAAATATGAATTTATTTAAAAGTAACGGAGAAATATATTAATTTTTATTACCTTTTAAGTTATTTATTTAAATATTGGATATAAGTTATAAGCTTTTACTAAAAAATATATTTTAAAAAAATAATTTTGATATTAATTTTAATTATGTTTTGTTATTTGTATTTTATGGTCATTATATACTAATATAAAATCCCAAAAATACTTGAAGAATTATTTTTTAAAGAAAATCAATTAGTAATCAAAATATGTTTAAATTATTTTCTTTAAAAAATAATTATATAATATTTTTAAAATATAATAAAAATATAAAAAATCATTATTTTTATTTTCATCTTTTATTTCAATTAAATTTTATTTTTTAAATTAATCCAAGACCTAAAAATTAAATTAAAATTTTATATTGAACCATTTGTTTTATTTTTACATGTCAAAAACCTAATTTATATTAATATTATAATATAAATAAATAGTATTATTTTGGGGCATGGGTGGGCCAAGGCCTAAGACTAGATCCGCCCCTGAAGCCAGGAGTGTGTCCGATTTCATGCACGGCTCCGAAAAACAAATCATGTTCGTTATATGAAGGATAAGATTTGATACTTCAAAATGTGTGGTCAATATCAAAGCTAACCTATCCATCAAGAGGATAATAACCATAATCATATAAATTAGGAGTCAGGGTAGGTTGAAAGAAAATTTTAATATTAGCATTGTCTCCTGCTATATATTTTGGAACGCAAACTCTATGATTACAACTGGTCACTATCGGAATGTATCATCTTTGATGGTGGCCACTACTATAGAAGGCAAATTCGATAGCATAAGAGAAATAGGTTGAAACCATAAGTCAACAGGAAGTAGTATTATTTTCCACCGGAAAAGGGTATGTTTGACGTCCAAATAAAATAATTCATTAAAGTTCGATCGATCGATATCAATTAAGATATTATTATTTTTTTTGGCCTTGATCAAAATTATAAATAGATTCGAGTTCAACAGATCTAGACTCACTAGAGTTGAAGGGAAAATTTACCGGTCATTGTAATTTGCTTGCGAGAAAGTTCTAAGACAAAAGATGCTCTATGTGATTGTGGTTGGGTGTTTGCCGTCATCCCTATTTATAACAAAAATTTTATTTCAATTTTTTAATATAATTTAATGGTATTTTAAATGATAAAATATAATTAATAAAGAGATAAAAATTTTATAAAAAAGATGATAATATATATATAAGTAATTTAATTTTGAGTATATTTTAAATTATTGTGTATGTGAATCATGTTTATATTATTTTTTATCTATTTATGTATTTTATCATAATTATTTAATTTAAATACAAAATTAATATTTATATTATGTCTTAATTTTTCACATATTAATGAATTAGCCAAATTTACTTTATTTCTCGATTATCATATTGACTAATTAGAAAAATTTTAAATTGGATTTTTTTATTCGATTCAAGTTTATAAAATTCGAATCGACTTGAAGTTGAGTTGAGTTTCAAATTTTTATTTAAATTTAATTATAATTATTTTATCATATGTGACATATTTTTTTCATATATTTTATACTAATATATATATATATATCAAAGCAATAAGGGATTAGATTCAAACTTAAAAGTTAAACTATTAATTATTAAAAATTTAAAATTATTTAAAATTTTCTCTTATAGCTCAAATTTTATTTAATTTTTTATGTCATATTAATTTATTTCGTCTCAAGTTAGGTTTACTCACCTAACATTCAAGTGCTAGTAATACATCCATTAAATGCGCAAAATCAACTGGAGAATGATTAAATGTATATTGAATATTAATAGATACCAATGGATAAAATAGAAATCTTTTTTTTTAAATCTCACAATTTAATAATCAAATAGGAATCATAATTTAGTAAATAATTAATATAAATTAGTAAAATTTATTTAATCAAAATGAATTGATATTGGTTTGTAATAATCTATTACGTTGTTGGATTTAAGTTGGTTTACAATAATAAAGATTTTGTTCAAGGGTTTAAAACTTAAAATTAAGTTCAAACAAAATTGAATTGTATCAGTAAATTCCCTTGTTTCTTATTTGGCTTAAGCGTAAAAAACTTCGAAATTTTGAGGAAAAAATGATTAAAATTTTAATTTTTTTGGCACTAATTAAGTATGTAAATTTAAAAAAATAATTAATTAACTATTAAATTAAAAATTTGAATCAATTAAGCCTTTTTGACTAATTTTAACCTTCAAATCTCGATAGGTTTTTGAATTTATGGGTGCAGGACATTGTGTCAGTTGTTTACATTTGACATTCTTATAAATTTTATTTTATTTAATATTTTTTAAAAAAATTATAGAAATTCTAAAAAAAACTTATAATAATAATATTTTTTTAAAAAATCTATAAATAGAATATAATTGAATTATAATGTATCATATATCAGTAATATTTAGAAGAAAAAAAACTCTTAATGGTCAAATTGATCAAAATACTTAATTAATTTAATTTTTTAGCTCAAGAAATTAATTAAGTGAAAATATTGAAGGGCTTGATTATTTAGAGATTCTTATCTCTAGATATAAATTAGATGAAAACCAAAATACCAAGTATATAGTAATTGTACTCCCTCCCTGTTTCCTGGGATTCTAGTTGGATCAGTGCATAGCAGACAAGTGTTCTTACTTCTTAGACATTGAGTAGAAAGCAAGCAACAACAAAAAGTGAAAACCCTAAAGAAATTGACCCACAATCTTTCTCCATTTCCAAGCAAGCATATATTCTAAACAAGAAAATCAGTAAGAATCTGATTACATTACTGCTATGATTGCCTTTGAATCTTCTTTAGTTTCACTATATATACATTTATGTATACAACTTCCTTCCTTCCCTAAGCATTGCTTAAGTACATCCATGGAGTCAAGCAGACACTGTTTAAAGTTTCTCCATGCAGTCCTTTGCATTTCAGCCACCATTCTCTTCACTCATTGTGGTATGTAAATTCCTTGTTTTCATTTTGTTTCATATTCAGATGATGGATTAACAAGGGTGGTTGTGTCTGTAATTTGTTGTTGTTTTTGTATGCAAAGATGCCAGGTTTATGGTTCATACATGGAAGCACCATGGCTCAAACCTCCATCAAAAGCTAAGAATAATGAATCGTGTTGCCTCCGATGGTGATCGGTATACCCTAGACTCACCTTTTTATCTGCCTCCTTTGGACTTGTTATCGTCACCACTTCCTCAGCCTAACCACTCTCCTCCATTTACTCTACAATTGCCTTCCGGTCCTCCGCCGCCTATGACAAGCTACGGCCTTCCAACACCTCCAGCGCCGAGTAATGTCATCCACAGCCCGCCAGTAAATCCACCAGAACATGCTCCTCCGAAACATGGATCCAATTCACCTAGCATTTTCCCAAGTCCACCTCAACTTCAACCTAGTCCACCCAAACATGTTCCTACACCCCCTAAGCAGATTCCAGGCCGACCCATTTCTGAACAGCCGGTGCTGAACCCACCACTTCGCCCTCCTCCACATAAAGGGTCACAGTCTGGTGGTTGGTGCGTGGCTAAGCCGACAGTGCCTGATTCGTTGATCCAAGCAGCCATGGATTATGCATGTGGGTCTGGTGCTGATTGCAAGTTGATTCAACCCAACCAGGCATGCTTTCAACCCAACACGTTGATGGCTCATGCATCGTTTGCTTTCAACAGCTACTGGCAGAACACAAAGGGGCGTGGTGGCACTTGTGATTTTGGAGGAACCACCATGCTTGTCACCGTTGATCCTAGTAAGTTTCACCTCATTTTTAAGGTTTCAAATCTGAAAAATTCTCAATATGCAAATGAAAATCTTTATGATATATTGTCTCATAGTAACATTTTTGTAACAAAAATTCGAAATCGACAGGTTTTGGTAAATGCCAGTTCAGCAAGAAATGATCACTCAAACACACGAAAGAGCCATAAGAAAGACCAATCATTTCAGAGTTCAAACCAGCACCATAGCTAGATACGGTTATCACTTAGTTATAGAGATATATTTCAGCTATTGAGTTTGGTTCCTTCATTCTACGAATCTGATAGGGTTTCAAGAATAGTGCATTCTATATACACATGCATGATTCATGCTTTATATAATATCTTAATGTATAAACAAAAACTAATGTTAAATACATTTATTCCAAAGTTTTTTGCTTCATCCACATTATCATAAGAATATGGACTATGACGATGCATCAAATATAATCTCAAAAAAAATCATTGCCGCTATCAAGATTAACACATCTTAAAGTTTCAAGTTACTGAATTTGATCAACAATTTCAATTCATTTCAAAGACTTTTTTACAAGACTAATCGATGTTCCGTACATTACATACAGAGTACAGTTAAAGAATTTTGCAGTTATTTTTAAGGCTGAGATGTGCAATCTGCAGGCATCAGAAACATCAGTCTCCTGTTTATCTATCAATCCACACTATTATGTAAGTAATCCATGGGGTTTCAACAAAATCTGTATATGATAATCACACGAAAATCAAAGGTCTCAAGCTTTCAAAGAAAAAATTGCCACAAGACTGAGAAACCTACATGATTTAACAACAAAAAACCAACTAACCGAATGGAAATGCTTGACATCCTCCTCAAAGATGTAAGCTGAAGTTAAATCAGTTCCACCACCAAACCACCATTGTCTAGGTGCTCCAGGAGCATCTGCACATTTTCAAGACGAATGACCACCTAAACATACACCATTGACTTCAAAGCACAAAATGCCTAATGCAATGTATAATCACAAAGTATCAAGAATGCAACGAAGCAAAAGCAAGGTAAATTGAACAATTTTCATCAAGAAACTCTCTTTTGTTCATTAAGAACAAAAACCAAAGCAAATCATACAGCATAATATGCATTGCAACTGAATCACCAATAAGAAGGGATGTTCTTTTTGTGGATTATTATGCAGATAATGATTCTCTAGCCAAATAAAAGTTAGTTCTTGAGATCAATAACCGTGTAAAACTACTAAATTCTAGCTGAATACTAACATTTTGCTAATATAGACAAGGAGAAAGATCCCGGGAACTCAAACATAGACACTTCCTATCACTTTGTTAACAAATCAGGATCGCAACGTGTCTTTTAAAGTTCCCACTTCAAAATTCACAGTTGAAGAGCATGTTCAAGAACTTAATAACAAATATTCAAGATCAAGTAAGTACTTTTAGGAGCATCAGTTTCAAAATACCTATAACTAAAATGCAGTTTAGGAGCAAACGGATTCTTCGGATGCAAAACCTGCAAAAAAGAGGGAAAAAAGTTCCCAAAACGACACCAAGTATTTTCTCCTTTCGATGGAATTGAACCAAAATTTGAAAGAATAATGGTGATCTGTAAATTACCGAGCTAACTCCGGCGGCGAAAAAAAGGAACAGGACCGGCTTCACATCGGCGGCAGAAGCCTTGGCAGTTGGCTGCTTGATAAGGTTCAGGAGGCAAGACTCCATAAAAAACAGAAATATTAAATCCAACGTATATGTTTATATAATATTACTTTACGGAAAAAAATCATTTTAATTTTATAATATAAAAAAAATTAGGTATAAATATATTTTTAACCCTTAACGTTTATAATTTTTATCATCTTGACTCTCATTCTTTTTTTTTATATAAATTTAACCCTTATTTTATATCTTTTTGATAAATATCTCATTTTTTAACTAGCATGATGATTAGATAGTAAAAAATTTATCGACAATGATATATCGTATATATTTAGAATGATATTTAAGATCTGAGAATAATTAATAGGCTTTAATTTAGATTTAATTAATTTTTAATATTTTATTTAAAATTTAATTATTTTATATTTTATGTTAAAATAAAATTATATTTTACATGTATATATTTGTTATTATCGTAAAAAATTTAACGATAATGACATGTCATATATATGTAGAATTATGTTAGATACCTTGTTATTTAAAATATATTATCACATATTTATGACATGTCAATATCGTTAAATTTTTAACGGTTTAGTCATTATATTAGTTAAAAATAAGATATTTATCAAAAAACATAAATTAAAGGTTAAATTTATCCAAAAAAACGAAGATAAAATAATAAAAATTATCTTTATATCAAAAATTAAATTATTTTAAAAAATAAAAATCAGAATAATTATATAATTAAACGTTAATGACATTTTTTGATTTTATGCTTTTGTAATTTTGTTGTATCAAGTATCAAAGAAAGCGGTTTGTCTAAAAGCGCTTCGAGTTTAGGGTCGGGTGACCCGTGTTTGTGAATACTTGACCCGAGAACCATCAGATGAACAGAGAAATTCAAAATTATATATTAAAAAATAGCGGTTCCTTCTCTTGAAATTTGGCGCTTTATTTCCTAACATTTATCCAAAAGATGCAAAGGGTAAAACAATAAACCGATCACCGCCGACTCGCATCTGAAACGCCGACGCTGCAAAGTGGATACCGAGAGGAGGGAAAACCATGGTATTCCTCCGCCAACAACAACCGTCACGGAAGAGATCTTCCTCTTCCTTTGTCCCTCCATTTCCTCCGCCCAAAATCCCGAAATCTCAAAACGACGTCGGTACTGCCTTTGATGCTGTTGAGAAGATGATTTCAATCTTAGCTGAGGGCGGTTGTACCTTGGTAAACTCCTTGGACCCTCCCTCCCTCCCTGCCGATCCTTACAAGCTCCGCCGCCACCTCTCCCGCCTTTTTTCTTCTTCCACTGACGATCGCTCCGTTTTTCTCTCTGGTTTCTCTTCTTACATTCAATCTCCATCCAACCTTCGCTGGTATGTTCACACTTTTCCCGATGACTTTATTTATTTTTCGTTTTGATTTCCCTCTTTCCATGCATAATCTATGTTGTTTATTAGCTTTCTAACACGTACTAGATTCCTTTTTAGTTTTTTTAAAGCTTTTTATCTTTATTATTTAGTGAATTTAGGATTAATAAGTTAACCTATCCATCTGTATAGTGTTTTAAGGTTTTCACATTGCTTATTTATTGGTATTGATGAGCAAATGCCTCGTATTATTCCTACAATTTAAATGTTATCAGGGTTCTCATTTCTTCACATGGAAGTAGTTTTGGTCCCACTAGAAATGAAAGCTTAGTTCGACATCTCTTGCTGGTTGCACCAATTCAATTAGACCTTCAGATTATGCTCCTTGAGAAACTTCCTGAATATTTTGACATAGTTTCTGGAGATTCCCAACCGTCATTGTCCCTCGAAGACGATGTTGCTAGGCTTATCATTAATCAGTTTCGGTGGCTTGATTTTGTTGTTGATCCTAGTTCCTTCACGGATAAGTTATTGCAAGTGCTTTCCATTTGCCCTTTACACTTGAAAAAAGAGATAATTGGATCATTGCCTGAGATCATTGGTGATCAAAATAACAAGACTGTGATTGATTCCCTTGAACAAATGCTTCATGAGGACCCATCTGTAATTGTTCCTGTGCTCGACTCCTTTTCAAATCTTAATTTGGATGATCAGTTGCAAGAACAGGTTTGTCATCTTCTCTCTAACTTTTATACTATGTGGTTTGCCTTATTTTGTCCTTAAAATTTGTTTTAATGTTATATTATATAAAGACATTTCTTGTAATGCAATGTAGTTATTGCAAGGTAGTTAGTGGTTGAGGGTCTTTGGTTCAAAATTACACCTGAAATAAAATACAGGATTGGAAGTGAGTATCATTGTTAGAATTCAGTTATTTTATGAGTCAAAAAAGTTAGAAACTTGGTTTATGTCTATTTGGTTGCCCAGAGTGAGGTAATTGCAGTTATTGTAGATTAGCACTGCTCCTGGATTTAGCAGTTAAATTGAATTGGCGGTAATTTGCACAAAGGATTTTTAGTTTGGTAATTGAGGTTTCTAAGGACTAAGGAGGAGGGATAGAACCCATGTGATTTCACTTTGTGTTCTCTACGCACTCAGAGATATAAAAGATGCTGAACTTCACAAGAATTCACTCAGATTTGAAAAGAAACCTTCCTTCTTATTGTGGCTTCTAAAGTTATAAGACTAGGTCAGACTGTACAGAGACCAACTATGGATTGCAAGAAGAAAGCAGCAGCAAACAGGTTGACCATACAATACATAATGTATTACTATACCAACGCGAGGCCCTTGAAATTTCCAACACACTCATTTGTCGGAAGACTTGAATTTACAGGAATTCTAAACTGAAACTGAATCGTTTGAAAGACTTGAACTGAACCAACCACTAATAACATTAAACCTAGACCAGCAGAGGAGTCGTCCCAAATTGTAACTTGATCACTATAATCAGCGTTCCTTTCCTTCAATGCACTTTTTATTTGTCCTTCCAGCATTTTCTTCAACTGTGTGTCCATTCCTGCTTGTTGATTTCAGAATATCTAATGATATATATATATATATATATATATTCTGTAACAAATATATAGATATTTTCATTTCAAGCGTTTTTTCCCTTCCTTTTTTGGCCCGATAGACTTGACTTGAGCCCTCTTCTTTTCATCATTACAAGATATTTTTAGCTGCTAAGATTTTAAGGTGCTATGTTGCTTTTGCATTGGTATCTAATTTAATTCTATTTCTTGACATTGAAGGTCATTACTATAGCACTGTCATGCATTAGAACAGTTGATGCAGAGCACATGCCATGTCTGCTTCGATTTTTACTACTCTCTGCCACTCAACAAAATGTTCGAAGGATAATCTCACAGGTACGCGAACATCTAAAGTTTGTTAGGATACCACATAATCACACAATGCAAAAGAATAAACTCAAAGGGAAAGTGCTTGTTGACAACACTGAGGCATTCATTCTAGATGCTTTGAGATCTAGCCTTCAATTTAAGAGTGTAAGTAATTTATCTCTTATTTGGCAATACATGTTTTGTTTTTATCCTCTTTCATATTTGAGGATATATGTTTTAATCTAATACCTTTTCTATATCTACGCATTATTGATAGCTACTCTGTCAAGAGATTTTGAAGGAATTGAATGGCCTTGAAAAACCTCGAGATCACAAAGTTATCGACATATGGCTGCTTGTGCTATTGTACACAAATGGCGAGTCCATGCGGAAAAACATTGAAAAGGTGTTTAAGAAGAAAATTATTGAAGGTTGTATTCAAGAAGTTATGCTCGATCAATGCATTTGTGGGAACAAGGAACTGGCTCAGGTATATGTTTCTCTTCTTTAGCATGAAGACTGTTTCAGTTTTGCTGAATATATTCCATAAACTCATTTTGTTATTTCCTTGTTTTCTTTTAGGAATATTTCCTGGCCTTCCTGTATTTAGCTGAGTATATATTGGCTTGCAAAGAACAAAAGGCCAGGGATTTTGGCATCTACATGTATACTCTTCTTTTTGAAGAGTTTGCTGATACATATTCAAGACAGGAAGTAAGCATCTGCATCAATATCTTCCTTTGTCTGATTAAGTACATTTTCTCCAAGAGACTTTCATGTGGCTTTGTGCAGGTCCTTGGTGCACTAGTTACTCATGTGGGCTCTGCTGTTAGTTTTGAAGTTAGTTATGCTCTGCAGATTATGGCTTCACTTGCCACAAAACATGCAAGGGAACTCATTCCACTTTCTTCTCATATAAATGGTAGCTAAGCTTTGTCTTCTGAATTTTCTTTATCTTTTTCTGCTATTTTGTTCTTCATTAGTTTAATGTACTTCTCAGGAATCTTGGACTACTTGGAGGGATTGACTGTAGATAATCTTTATAAGGTTTCTTGTTGCTCATTATATCTCTGCACTTCTAAGCTTTAGAAGGACAAAATTATATGTGCCAGTTCTATTACCATTCAATCATTGCAGGTTTATGAGGTCTTCAGCCGTATGGCATTACTAGCTCGCTCTAACGCAGACTGTTTGGGCTCTTCCATAGCTAATGAACTTTTTATAATTGTTCGGAAGCAGGTATGTTGTGCTAGCATGGGTCTTAACAATAGAGTGCTTTGAATATCAGATTTTTGTGCAAGTTTTAGATGGTATCTCTTAAATTTCTGTACTGTAGTTTTGACTTGAGGATATTAGAAACTGTGGTTGTTTTGACTAGCATTACCTTCAATTGGGCAGGTCAGCCATCCGGATCTAAAGTACAGAAAGATGGGTCTAATTGGAATCTTGAAAATAGTTTCATGTCTAGGGGGAGAAAGTAATGCCACTATATCATCACCATTTGAGGTAGGACCTAGTATCAGTGTAATCCCCTATCTGTGACCCTTGGTGATTATATATTCTATTTAATTGTCGATCACTTTATCTTACTTTAAAAGTTGTAGCATACTAGTTCTTCAACTTTACATTTTTCGTGAGGGCATTTTGTGATGTTGGTGGTGAATTGCTGTTGTTTCTGTTGTATTCGCCATTGGAACTATTTTACTGCATAATGCTCAATTCTTCAACTTTAAAAGTTGCATTCACCATTGGAACTATTTTACTGCATAATGCTCAGTTCTTGTCCATGTTTGTTTTTATGGTTTCCAAATGCTCTTAAGCATCGATGGTGAAATCCTTTCTCGTGCTTTCAACTAACAGGAAATATAGGAAACTTATCATCCTCTTCCCCTGTTGAGTAGCTTTGGATGTTTGTTTTTATCTTTATTGTTCGTTCACCATTGTGAGATCATAAATTTATTTCTTGAGCAAACAGAAATCAAATGCTGATGAGGCTGTGGAGCTCCTTGAAACAGGCTTAGAATCTTGTAAACAGTCATGCTTGTCATTGATCTTCTTTTATGATGAACTGACTGCAATTTTACAAAGTACAACCCTTCACCCTGTTATCATGGATTGGTGAGACAACTTCAACAATCTATTATTACTGTTATTTGGATTGCAAGTTTTAAGCATTTAGTAAGATAATAAAATTACTAATCACATGTGCCAAAATTGTCCCCCTTTTGCAGGATTGGCAAGCATTTAGGAGAATTTGAATCTATATTTCTGTCTGATCTTGATGGTGGGCAGTTGCCAAGCAGGATCTCGGTTTGCGGTTTAGAAGGTAGGTTTAACAATGCTGTCTGTGGTTGCCAGAAGTTTATGTAAACTCATGATAGACTAGTCTATTTTCCCCTACTTTTTGCTTCTGTAGGGGAGCTATGGATGAACTTGGACGGTGAAGTGTCTCCTATTTGTCTAAACATTTTGCCATTGGCGTCTTCTTCTCAGTAGTGATCTTTTATGCTTTACCTTGAAACAAAATGTCTATTTTCATCTTCCTTAGAGATTGGGTATAGTGAACTTGGAGTTTTCTCTTGCAGGAATGCTTCTTTGCAATTTCTTCCTGCAAATTTTCATTTATTATCATCTGTAAGTGTGGAGTGCCTACTGCTTTACTCATCATAAGTATTGCAAACGACTGCTTCTAGTAAATTGATGTCAAATGCAGGTCGAACGTTTGACAAATCAAGGATCTCTTGGTGGAATTGATGCATTACTTGGCTGTCCTATGCTGCTTCCCTCTTATAAGGTGAGATAAAGTGAATCACTCATGAACATCATATTCATTTTCCATTATGTCTCAGCATTTCACGATGCTATTTCATTTAAAATGATTTTCTCCGTGCAAATTTAATTTTCTATTAGGTTTCTTGTTGTCTTATATTTATTGATCATCCCTTGTGAGGTTGTTCATACGTAGGCTCTTGTTGAATGACACATGTGAAGATGTGTACCTGTAGAAAATCAACTTCCAACTTTGTGGAAAAATAAAATAATGTTGAAAAAAGAAAAAAGAAAATTTAAGCTTTTTGTGAAACGGAAGAAGAAACATAATTGATTTTCTGTCGTTGAATGAATGATTTTGTTTACATAAGCTAATGCCTTTTTATAGGCTTTAGAATAAGACTTTGAATAGGATTAGAAATCCTAATTACTTTAGGCTTTTAATCCTATTAACTTAAAGACTTTTAATTCTACTAAAATTATCTCTAAGTAATAGATCCTAACTCAAATTCCTACCAATACTATATATATAATCTCACACTCCCCCTCAAGTTGGAGAATATATATTATATATTCCCAACTTGAATAGAAACTTGTCAAATGAAGCTTTTGGTAATGCTTTTGTAAACACGTCTGTCACTTGTTCTTCTGTAGGAACATAGGATAAAGAAGCTGTCCCATTAGTAATCTTTTCTGAGATAAAATGTCTATCAATCTCTACATGTTTCGTCCGATCATGATGAACTGGATTTCGAGCAATTTGTATGGCAGACTGATTATCACAAAAAATCTCGAACTTTTCCTCTTGGTTCACATCTAGCTTTTTCAGTAGCTTTAATAACCAAATTCCTTCACACATTCCCAATGCTAAAGCCCTATATTCTGCTTCAGCGCTGCTTCTAGATACAACTGTTTGTTTCTTACTTCTCCAAGTCACTAGATTTCCCCAAACAAAGGAACAATAACCACTAGTTGATCTTCTTTCTGTCAGTTCACCTGCCCAGCTTGAATCTGAAAAAATTTGAATAGAACTTTCTTGAGTCTTTTTAAATAGCAGTCCATGCCCTGGTGTCCCTTTCAAGTATCTCAAAATTCTAATTGCAGCTTCCATGTGATCCTCCCTTGATCAGTCATGTGTTGACTGATAACATTAACTGGAAAGGCAATATCTGGTCTGGTTAATGATAAATAAATTAACTTTCCCACTAACCTTTGAAATTTACCCTTATCAACTTTATGACTTGAGTCATCTTTACTAAATTTTAATCCTGCTTCCATGGGAGTATCAACCGGTTTGCATCCTAGCATTCCAGTTTCATTAAGTAAATCAAGAACATACTTTCTTTGATTTATTACTAAACCTTTGCTCGACCTAGCAACCTCCATGCCTAGAAAGTATCTGAGTTTTCCTAGGTTTTTTGTTTCAAACTCTGTATTTAATAACCTTTTCAGGTGATTTATCTCTTCCTCATCATCACCTGTCAGAATTATGTCGTCCACATATACTATTAAAATAACCCTTTTATTGTTAGAGGTTATCTTAATGAAGAGTGTGTGATCTGCTAAGGATTATTTATATCCAGCTTTCAGAATTACCTTGGTAAATCTGTCAAACCAGGCTCTAGGCGACTGTTTCAAACCATAGATAGATTTATTAAGTCTACAAACTTTCTGATCACCTTTTATCGACTTCAAACCCGAAGGTACTCTCATGTACACTTCTTCTTCCAATTTTCCGTTAAGAAAAGCATTCTTAATGTCAAGTTGATGCAGCATCCAGTCTTTGTTTACTGCCAAACTTAAGAGAACTCTAATTGTATTTAGCTTAGCTACAGGAGCAAAAGTCTCATTATAATCAATTCCATAGGTTTGAGTAAAACCTTTGGCTACCAATCTTGCTTTATACCTTTGTATACTACCATCAGAGTTGTATTTTATGGAGAACACCCACTTGCATCCAACTGGTTTCTTGTCCTGCGGAAGATCTGTAATAGTCCAAGTATTATTCTTTTCAAGTGCTTCAATCTCCTCTTCAACAGCTCTTCTCCACTTAGAATCATTTAGAGCCTCCTCAATAGTGTCAGGTATTTGTTCTTTATCTAAGCAAGCTGTAAAAGCCTTGAAAGATGACATTAGATTACCATAAGCAACATACCTCTGAATGGGATGCTTTGTACATTCTCTTATCCCTTTCCTTTTAGCAATTGGTAAATCATCAACCTCAGGTAACGAGGAAGGAATCCCAGTTAGAACATTATCTTCATCATTCTCATTGGTAACTGAACTCAAGTCCAATTCTTGGCAAGTGTCAGATTGCAAAAGTCTCTGGAATAGTTTTCTATTTTCTGGTGTAAACTTTCAATTGCTTAGAGGGTTGAGGAGTTTGTGAGAGAGGTTTAGGTGAGAATTGAGGAGGAGTAACAATAGGTGAAGGATGAAGAGTTGTAGGTGTAGAAGTGGAAGAGTTATCAGGTTCAAATGACAAAGGATTATTAATAAATAAATCTGAAGAAGAAACTTGATTTCTGAGAGGTTGAAAAATATCACTATTCTCCCCCTGATTTTCAGTCGAGTGGAAATAAGATTCATGTTCAAAAAATGTGAGATCCATTGAAATAAAAAAATTTTGAGAAGGAGGATGGTAACATTTGTAGCCCTTCTTAAGTGAAGAATACCCTACCAAGACACACTTCAAAGATCTAGGGTCTAGTTTTGACAGAGAGGGAGCAGAATCTTTTACAAACACAGTGCAACCAAAAACTTTAAAAGGAAGAATAGATGACAATGGTTTAAAATTTGGGTAACACTCTAAAAAAACAGCTCTAGGTGTTCTATGTTGCAAAACCTTACTAGGCATTCGATTAATGAGATAGGTCGCAGTTAATAAAGCCTCGCCCCACAAATACTTAGGAGTGTTACTGGTGAACATCAAAGACCTAGTAACCTCTAACAAATGTCTATTTTTTCTTTCTGCAACCCCATTTTGTTGTGGTGTATCCACACAAGTGCTTATTTGTAAAATCCCTTTTTTGTTAAAAAATTCTCCAATGACTTGGTAAAATATTCACTCCCATTATCAGATTTGAATATCTGAATTTTACATCCAAATTGGGTTTCTATCATATGATAAAATTTCTCAAAAACAGAGGTTACTTCAGATTTATCCTTTAACAAATATGTCCAAATTATTCTACTATGGTCATCAATGAAAGTGACAAACCACCTACTACCAGTTACATTCTTCACTCGAGAAGGATCCCAAACATCACTATGAATCAATGAAAAAGGGTGAGATGGTTTGTAGAAAGATGGTAAATAAGATGCTTTTGTCTGTTTAGCAAGAGGACATATATGGCATTTAAAAGAACTTGGATTTTTATTAACAAACAATTTAGGGAATAATTTAGCAAGATAATGGAAATTAGGATGCCCTAACCTAAAATGCCATAACATTATATTATCAATTTGTCCTAAAGAAGTAAAGGAATAAGAAGTATTTGATATGGCAGTTGGTTGATTACCGAGAAGGACATAAAGACCATTTTGTAAGCTAGCATTGCCAAGCATTTTCCTCGAATTCATTGCCTGTAAAAAACAACCAGATTCAGTAAACTGTAATGAACACTTCAAATTCTTAGAGAGTTTACTAACAGAGATAAGATTGCAGGCAAGATTAGGCACAAACAGAACATCTTCAAGCAACAAGTTATCATTAATGAGGACGGAGTCACTTCCTTTGATAGGAGAAAAAGAGCCATCGGCTGTTTTAATAGAACTTTTAGAAGATGAATCTAAAAAATTAAGGAATAATTCTCTGTTACCAGTCATGTGATCAGATGCTCCAGAGTCGATGATCCATGTTGATGTACCTTTAGAAGAAAAGAGTGCAGTAGGAGAACAAATATTTTGTATGCCTTTATCCTCCACGAGAACTAAATTTGTTTCACAGGTTACTGTCGAACCTGGAATTGCTTGAAAAAACTCTAATTCAACCGTTTGTTTTGTTGTGGGTAACATCTCAGAGGTTGTCGAAAGGAATCCCATTAAGAATTCGGGCTAGGATCGATATTAGACTGATACCATGTAGAAAATCAACTTCCAACTTTGTGGAAAAATAAAATAATGTTGAAAAAAGAAAAAAGAAAATTTAAGCTTTTTGTGAAACGGAAGAAGAAACATAATTGATTTTCTGTCGTTGAATGAATGATTTTGTTTACATAAGCTAATGCCTTTTTATAGGCTTTAGAATAAGACTTTGAATAGGATTAGAAGTCCTAATTACTTTAGGCTTTTAATCCTATTAACTTAAAGACTTTTAATTCTACTAAAATTATCTCTAAGTAATAGATCCTAACTCAAATTCCTACCAATACTATATATATAATCTCACAGTACCTTTGGTCCACCTATTGCTAATTGATTTTAGGTTGCATGCTTAAGAAGTTAAGATTATATATCCTAATATTTGCTTCTAGATCTTGTTTTTTCTTAATTTTTGATTACTTTTGTTTGTTTGATCTGTCTTAACTCTCTATGAAAAGAGTAAAAACTGAAAGTTATTTGTTCCATTTTGCTGACATGGATTATTTATTACAATTCCAGTATTTCTCAGAAGCTGAATTGCAGTCTCTCACAGGAAAGCAGAAACAGATTATCTGTCTCTCTCTTTATTATGCAGTGAACTGGATAAGGGAACTGGTAAATAGTTTACTCAAGGGTTTTGATTATATGTTAAATAATTGTTAAACATGCAAGTGAGGTTTATTAGTGTTCCACTGCTACAGCTCAATGCCTTCTGCACCCAAGTAGATGGAAGATTTCAATTCACAAGCCAGTCCACAAAAGAGGACATAATACAGAAACTATTAAAGCGAATGAGGAATCTAGTGTATGTCGTAAAACCTTCACTTGTTAGTTTGTCCATTATACTTAAATCAGATTAAGATAAAAGAAGAGACCAAGGGATTTTATGCCTAAAAGTTTCTTGTGGAATATAACTTCACTTGGATTCAAAAAATTGCATTGCATGTTTGGACATTTGGTAGACTAAAAGAACAAAAATCTTCTTATATCAGGTGAAGGATAGATGTTGGGCCTTACCTGTGACATAGAATGTAGTAAGCTACTTACAATGCCTCTATAAGTCAGAAGATAGTTCTCCCAACTTAAGTTTTAATTATTCTCCCAACTAAAAAAACACAAGTCAGGTTTTGGGGTGACTTAGAACAGTTTAGGGAAATGTAATTATGTTGAAGTGCTTGGTAGCTTCATTAATTATCATGAATTAAAGCTTCATTGGTTTCTTCTTTGGAGTTCTACGTATCATGAACTAATCCTACATACTGATGGTAAGAACCAGCTGACCTTTGATGCAGATTTCTTGAAAGTTTGTTAAATCATTCCATCCAAATGTGTCCTGTAGCACTACCTCAGCTCCATCTTCAAATGGAGTATTGTGGATCAGCATTCATAAACCAACCAACCCATGTGGGGAATAAGGAAAATAAGAGTGAGCCTAAAATGACACCTGAATGCACATCTCCAAACAAGAGGAAGAATAAAAAGATTTCAAAGACCTCGACAACAGGTACAGATGGAAAACTACGCCAGCAAACATTGTTGGATGTGTTGAGAAAAGCAGGAGCAGTGACAATCCAAGAGGTGTCGGATGAGGTTTCTTCAAAGGAGAAGACAACCTCGGCAACAGTGGATCACCATTCTCATGTCTTTAATGAGTCGGTGCTAATAGAAGTTTCTCCAGTTTCCCAAGCTCTGGAATCACAGAAATTTAAGTTCAGGCCTCTTCTATCAGAATGCTTTTCCATTTTGACTTTTTCAAAGGTGTGTTAACCCTCAATTATTGCATGATTATTGTTGTATGTGATTTGCATAATATTGGGATCCAGTAAAGATCGCACATCTGAACTTCTCATGGCTATATCCCTTTCTCCATTTAGTTTCAAGTACCTTTCAAATAACTTTTTGATTAACCTTTATCCTGTGCATTTAATTTTGTTGTTTTGGAAGGTATTTCAGTTAATTCCCTATCAATCAACACAATTTCCTCAAAGTTACATTACTCTTTCTTGTCATTGCCATGTGGCTCATCATTTATGTTAAGCAAACTGATGTGGAATAAAACCACTTAGAAATCCTCGTTACATGGAGGAACAATACAAGCAATCAAACCATGAACAAAGCTTATCATGTGGAGTATGGAAATAGAGCAACTGACATGCTAACAAATAGTTAACATGCAAAAACAACCAAGAGAGATAGCAATAGCTCCTAATGCTACACATTGGTAGATAGAAAGAAATTTTCTTGGTATCATGATAAAGTGTCTTCAATTTATGTTGAAGATGTAGTCATGATTTATATTTAATTTACTGTCTGATTAGTTATTCCCGCTGGATATTTTATCTTCCTTTTTCTTGTTCACTTAGTAAGATAGGTTGATGCATCAAATGTCAATTATTTTCTTACTCTCTGCGATTGTTAATATTACATTTAATATTGAGCTTGAACTTTTTCTTGTTTACTTAGTAAGATAGGTTGATGCATCAAACATCTATTATTTTCTTACTCTCTGCTATTGTTAATACTTACTTTTAATATTGAGCTTGAACCATGTTAGCATTGATGAAGAAACTACCAGCAATAAATTCAGTTGTAAATGAATCTAGTATAACTAAAATATTTTTTTCTTAAAAAATATTGGTATATGGATTTGTGGTAGTATGTCATAGTATTATTTTCTCTTGATCTATGATTTAGGGGAAATGCCAATTCATCTTTTTAATGGAATGGTTAAATATTCAATCCAACTTCACTTCGATTTCCCCCCTTTTTACAAACTATTGAACACTTATGGTAAATATACAGTCTTTTATGCACTTGCCTTAAAACCAGCTAATTATAGATGCTTAGATTTTACAATTCCAAATGCTAATTAAGTTGTTGGCTCATTGCTTGATGACTCACTAGACATAGTTTTTAGTCTCCAAAAATATAAAAAATGCAGTTTTACTAAGTGAGGCCTATTTTTCTTGTTCTATATCAAAAGAATGATTGTAGTCATTGAATGTGACTTTTGAAATGCAGGACAATGATTCCTGCTGTTCAGACCCTCTGGCTGAGGTACATTAATTTTATATGTTCTTTCTATCCTTAAAACCATACATAGAATAATAAGGTAATATGTAGAAAACATTTTATTTCTGGACAGTTGCCCCTATTCCTGTACCTTATTCACGATCTTCACCACAAGCTGGATTACTTTGCTGCTCCGAGCAAACAATGCTCCTCAAGAAGCATGGCTACTGTTGCTGTTACAAGGATGACACTGAATGAATTTCTTAGCAAAATTAGACCTCTCTTTCCAAGCCTTAAGAGAAAGTTAGATAGTTCATTGTATATTCTTAAAGAAGGTAACTTGTTAGTTTTCATTTTGTTGCCAAAACCAAGCCTTTTATATTCTTGCAGTCTTAACAAATATATTGTAGGCAATGAAACTTGTCACGAACACTGGAACTTTCAATCCACTGCTGCTGGCAACCCAGATTTAACCAATGTTGTGCCATCAAATTCTTCAATTTCTACTATGATATTTAAGGAAATACTTAGTATTTTCAGTAAGGTGAATGCTTTTACTCTCACCTTCTCCTTGGGGTGTACATGCATACATGTGGAGCATTTTCCAACTTGATATTTAATGCTTTTTTGGTTAATGTTTGGCTGGAAAAAATTCTTCTCTGAAAAAGTTATATTCTACTCCTAAATAGTTTTTCCCTGTACAGATGCTAAACCTTTGTGAAGTTCAAAAGAACAAATCAGTTCTTTCGGATCTCCTGGAGGCCTTTCAGTCCAATAAAGCATTGGATACCGGTTCTTTAGACATGCACCCTTGTCCTTCACCTGGTACAATAGAATACTCATATCTTTGTGCTTGTTCGTTTGTAGAGGGTATCCTTGATGCAGGTGCAAAACTCCTTCCTTTGTTCTTTAGTTCTTTTATGGTGCTTTTTTTATCCTTTCTCTGTATCTAATTTGCATCAGATTTACTCCGCAGCATGTTCTTTCTCCTTTATTCTGGCATCAGAGGCTCTCTTCACTTTAGAGTCAACTGTCACATCAGTTCAGATGGCCATGGATAAGTTGGACGGAGATGATAATAATGTACAGTTGGGGTTTAGCCAGATCCTTCGTTTACTGCGTGGAAGGCTCGGATCTTCTGCTAAGAAACTTTTAAAGCATAATTGGGATAACAAAAATCTTGAGAATGGTTGGAAGAACAAAGTGAGACAGATTACACTATGTTTTGCTTGTTTTAGATTTATTCTTACTTTTGTGTACCATGTTATTATGCATATAAATACTGAAAGACTTGCTGGTTCTTCCAGGGAGAAATGGTACAAAAGATACTGCGGGCTTACTTGGAATATTCTGAATCAACTTCCGATTTGCTAGATGAGCTTGCCTGCACAATTTTGCCAAAGGTATTCGACGTTGTTTAGTCACAATTGTTGCAAAATTAATAGTGTGCTTAGGAAGTTTTCCTTCAGTGCATGTTTATACATTAACAGGATTGGCAGGTCTCCTAGAAAAATAAATAGTGGTTCAGAAAATTCCCATTTTAGTTCTCACGTAAATAATGGTTGTTGCATCTTTGTATTCTGGACTATTGGGATCTAAACATGTTGACTAACATTATATAGTTTAGTGACCATTTGGGTAATTTACCCAATTTTTTTTAAAAAAATTTGGTTAGCCGAATTAACCAATTGAATTAACTTAACTTTTTTCGTCTCGGTTAAAAAATTTCGAAAAAAATTTAGTTCAATTAACGGTTAATAGGAAAATTTTCCGGTTAATGAAATTTTGAAAGTTCACTTCCGTCGGTCAACCGAACCGACCATTTGAACACTCCTACGAGCTAGCATTGTCGATGATCTTCCTCAAATCCAGTGTATGTGAAAAACATGTAGAATCAGTAAACTTTAGAGAGCAGTTCAAGTCTTTAGAAAGTTTGCTCACTGATATTAAATTGCATGTAAGGTTAGGCACAAATAACTCATCCTTAAGTACCAAATCACCATCCAAGTAAATAGAACCATCCCCTTTGATAGGAGATAAAGAACGATCTACAATTTTAATGGAAGCTATAGAAGAAAAATGTACAAATTCAAAGAATAAAGCCCTATTACCAGTCATGTGGTCAGAGTCCCCAAAATCAATGATCCAATTTGGTGCAGACTGGGTAGAAAAAAAGTATCCTTATTACCTGCTAAACAGCTTGTCAAGCTAATCTAATTGCTGTTTACTAAAGCTGCTAGATCCAACTATAGTTGTGGCAGCAGGGCAAGATGCTCTAAAATTCCTAGTAGTTGTAGGTTTCCATTCTGCTGGTCGACCATGAAGTTTCCAGAAAGTTACTATGTATTCACATTTTCTCGCTTATTCCCTAAATTCTGTCTCTTTTTTGTCTTTCAATTGTCTGCATTAATGCATCTATTTAAAATTTGGTTTAAAAAATGAAAAATACTAGTTAGAACAGACCATGAGGGTTATTTGGAATTTTTTATCAATTGGATCCGTTTTGATTCATATGTAGTAGTACTAAAAGGGGATATCTCTATCAGGTTTCTTTTACAGCAATGGCAGATGATGAGGATTATGGTTTCCCAACTCTATGTTCTGCAACATTCCTCTCATGGTACCGTGTGCTGGTAGGACATCTGCTGTTTTCCAAGTTCTTTTCAAATATCACTCTTATTGTTTCCCAACAATATGTTGATTGAGGCTGGTCCTTTTGTGCAGTTTGAGGTAAACCTCGCAGTTCTTGACAAATTGGTAAGCAGTAAATTTTTCCGCTTTGTTTCGATTGATCATAAAAGAGGTAGCAAAACATGAGTGAAAAGTGTTGCAATTCTCATCCTTTTGCTCTCTTTTCAGGTTAAGGAAGTTGTTCGCTTGGAGAGGGTTCGACCTGGTTGTCAACCCGAAAATGTTCACACACTTTTGATCAGGATGCAAAAGAATGTTAATGTGGTTGTTGCACTAGTTAGCATGTGCAGAACCCATGACAAGGTAAACCAAATAGAACTGTGGTTTTCTTTGCCAACAGTTCTTAGGTAATAAATATGTATATTATATTTTCAGCCTTGAACCTTCCCCACCGTTGGGGTAAATTACTCAAGTATCTGATTCCTATACATGAATTTTGGACTAGATTTTATGACATTAGCTTTTCATCTGTTTTTGCCTTATTAATTTCATTCACTTCTATAACGTGTTTAGTAATTCTTTTGAGAATGAATCATATAATTTGACAAGGATAGAACACCAGTATCATGAAATCTCTCTCCTTTATCCATTAGACATGCATAATCCTATGGATGTAATTTATTAGTGAGAAACTATAGAATGTTTATACTTTTTCATGACTACAATCTATGTAAGGTAAAAATTCCTTGGATCAGTTCGTAAGAATTTTAAAGCTGAATGACGGCTTTATTGTTTTTTTGGGCTGCAATCTTTCGTCTGAGAAAAAGAAGATGATAAAGAGAAGAAAACTATGACACTTTGACATAACTTTTCTCACAATAAGGCCTGTGCCTGTCCGGCTGTCCCATTGCAGTGAACTGGTGCATTGTAATGTGCTATTGCACCATGTGCACTTCCTCATATTGTTAACGGCCTATAATCCTTTCTGTGCCTCAAGGATGACGAAATCTGGAAACATCTAGTTTTTGTCTGAGAGTAAAAGCTAAATGGCAGCTTGTCTAAATCGGAAGTATAAATGGTGGATAGTCAATACAGTCACCTTCTCTCCATAGACAGATTTCTTTTAACATACTCAAGTAGCTTGTACCTCTTTATTGTCCAAATGCTTCAGACAGAAATCTAGTTGACATGTTAAGATGATGGCACAGGTCACCCTGCATGCCATGGCAGTCAAGTATGGTGGGAAATCCATTGATTCCTTCCTTAAAGGTAGTTATATATTGGAAATGCAAAATGGTTGTTTTATTGCGGTCTGTTCTGAGAACTGACATCGTGGTATTTCGCAGCGTTTGACTTCTTACAGGTTCACTTCCAAGTGCATAATGAAGTCATACTTTTATTGGTAAGATCAGATGCCATATATATTTCGAATATGCTAGGTCCGAGTTCAAAGCTTAGAAAAAAACTGCAACATTTCTTGTTTATTGCATCAGGTGAAGGAACTTCAAAAGGCTACACGAACAATTCAGACCCTCTGTTCAGAAGCCAAGGTGAGCCTTGCATATTGACTCCATTTGAAGCTTAACTCAGAAACATGGAAATGTTAGGACAGATTATCTTGAATGTCATTTTTGGTATTTGAAGGGCTTGAAACAAACATCCATCACTAGCAGAATACCTGCAACTAAAAGATCTTTGGAACGGTTTTTGTTTCGTGTCAAGGCTCTTCTCCATTCGACCTCTAACGGGTGCAGTTTCTGGATGGGTATGTAACTATGTACACTATGTATCACATTATCTTAATTTCATATTTGGAATACTAGTGAGCTTCACAGATATTTACAGGTAATCTAAAACACAAGGACCTGAGGGGTCAGGTGGTCAGCTCTCAGGCATACGTCGACGATCGGATCGACAACATGGATGAAGATCCAGGAGGAGGTGTTGACATGGATCCACAAGGTACTGTTCCTTCTGCTAGTGAAAACAGTGATACAGAATAAATGATTCTTTTATCTATAAAATGGTGTTTCAGTTCTTTCCTTTACTAAAGAAAAAGAAGTCATTTATATTAACAATTTTTCCAGCTTAAATAAAAAATAATATTGGTTGGTTTTAAGTTTTTGTGATAATTTATTTTTAATTACGTTTAACTATCGTAAATGATTGTAATTGTAAGGAGTAAGTTTTAATTTTAAACAGGGTATACAAATTATTTTGGCATGTTCATTTTGCTGTCATAGCTTGATTTGATGTATTATTCAGGTTATTTTAAAATGAAACTTAAATTGATACGAAAAATAGGGTTGTTAACGAGAACAAAAATCTTTTATCTTTTTTTTTTGTCTCATTTCGTGCCTCCTTTGAATTTTTTTTAAAAAATTGAATTTTAAACTCTGAACTCTCATTTTCTATATCTTAAACCTAAACCTTACGCCCTAAAAATTAACTCTACTCCTAATTCCCTAAATCTTAATTAAAACCCTTAATCTAAAACTCTAAACCCTAAATCTCTAATTTAAAGTGGGTATAAATGGAGACATAAAAAGGGCAGACGATTTGTATCCTATCAACAATAATATATTTTCAAGTTAAATAATAAGTAAAAGTTATACTTTGTTCTTTGATGTATGGCTGGCATTATTTTTGTCACATTTTCACCATGAATAATTGTAAAAAAAAATGAATTATTAAATTTTATTCAATATATTTAGTCTTTTAGTTATTGTTGTAATAATCTTGTAATAGTTTTTATCGTGTATTAATGTTATGTATTATTATTTTTTATTACTTTATTTAGATAATTTGAATTTTTATAAAAGTGAAGAATATATTATTATAAATTTTGTTAAAAATCTCCTAAATCTAAATTTAAAAAAATAGTATCTACGATTAGGGGTGAGTATCCGATTGAGTCCAGTCAAAAAATTTTGAGTTATTCGAGTTGATGAGTTATATTTTATAACTCAAACTTTAATTGAAAATTTTTCGGTTCAAGTCAAGTCAAATCGAGTTGAGTTTTTGAGTTTTTATAAATATTTAATTGTAATTATTTATCATGTTATAGTATGATTTAATTTTAATTTAAACGACTTTCTTTAATCATATAAGATATGTATATTTTCATGTGTAGTAATATTTCATATATTTTTATATATCAATGTAAATATATCATAAAAAATAATACTCTTTTCAAACTTAAAAATTAATCTTTTAATTACTAAAATTTTTGAGTTATTTAAATTTTTATTTTACAACTCGAACTTTATTTGAATTTTTTTGAGTCGAGTCAAATCTATGAAATTTTGAGTCGAGTCAAAATGAGTTAAGTATTTTCGCTTCGAGTCGAATTGAGATTGAGATGTGTTATATGAACACAAATTAGATCCCAATCACCAAAATCTTTTTGCAAAAACTTAAAAATAACACCAAAAAATTATTTAAAAAAATAAAACTCAAAATTTAAAAAAAAAATATATCATCGTATTAACTACTCTATTACCTTCGGTAAACACGTTTAACGTTGACTTACTCATAATGACAACTTGGATTCTTTGTCAAATAAATTTTTATGATTTGATTAGCTCTGAGTCAATCAATTATAAGCATCCTCGCCGTTGGTGTTCTTTAAATCCATTCCTTTGTCCAACCTTCCCAAGGACACTCTACTTCTGCATCAAACCCATTGCTTTGGAACAACCAAACGACCAATCTGCCTTAGCATCTCCTACACATGGGGTGAAGCACGCAGTGGGGTTTCTAGCGGCGGGAGTAGGAACCGTCACCCAATCGATACACGGATTTAAAAAAGACAGCTTTCTCATTATTTCCGTAAGGAGGATAAGGGACAAAGCTGTGTGTGGTGGGGAAGGGTAATCACTCCGATCTCGAAGTTTTTTTTATATTTTTGTATCATTATTTAAATTCTTTTAAAAATTAGTCTTTTTTATGAATTTGTTCTCTTACTTCTAAATATTTATGTTTTGTCCCTCAACCCCAAATCCTGGCTCCAATCTCTAGGAAAGATCATTCTCCATATTTGTCATCAGATTATTATGGAAAAATAAACCTAAAACCATCGACCCTAACGGCTAAGTTTGACATAGTTATCAGAGGTGCTTAACGAGATGAACAACTCATGAATTATTCGAATTCAATTCAGTCAAAATTTGATAAACATATAATTTAAATTGGCTTGATTCGAACTTGACCTTGATTTGAGATCTTGACGAGTTGATTCAAGTAAAGTCTAACTCAGCTCTATAAGTTCATGATCAATTCGTTAATTTTTTAAAATATTTTTTAGGAATTACTTTAAAATTATTTCATTAAAAAACAAATCTAAATAATAATTATTAATTTGCGAATTGTTAATTTAATCTTCATATGCCTGTTTAGTGTATTTGTAGATTGTTAGTTTAAAATTTAGACTTTAAAAGTCTTTTATATACTCTTTTAGATATTTTTGGTTAAATTTTTTTAGTGAGTTTAACATACAACGAGTCAAGTTGAGCAATAATTTTTTTATGAGTAGGAGTCGAGCATAATTTTAACAAGCTTAACATACAACAAGTTGAATTAAGCAATAATTTTTTTAACAAGCAGGAGTCGAGCATAATTTTAACGAGCTTAACGAGTCGAGTCAAACAACAAATTTGTTTAATAAGCACGAATCGAGCACTGTTTTACTCGCGATCGATTAGCTCGATAAGCACTCTGATTGTAATTCTTAAGGAGACTAAAATTTGAATAGTTTATTTAAAAATATATTATTAAATAATTAAGAAAAATATAAATTAATCCCGTAATATCGCGCTAAAAAATAATAAAAACCAGACGAAACAAATATTTTCCATCTTTGTTCTACCTCAAATACTCGGTCTCCCCTTCGCGTTTGGAGAAGAAAATCCCTAAATTTTTGTTCCAGTGGATTGGACCAAAATCAGAGAATCTGGTTTTGCTAATCCAAATACGTTTGTCATCATTCACTAAAGACAAAGAAACAATCTGAGAATTGGAGTGTGAGTGGGTGACTCTGCAAGAAAACGTTACAGTTTTCCACTCTCGTACGGTGGTTTTCTCTCTGCTCACTGCCCTGTGCAACTCAGGACTAATAAATGCAGCATCAGGAATTTCTGTAGCTATAACAGGAACATATCACCCAGAGATTTCGCTCTTATTTCTGTTTTTTTAACTTATTTTCTAGTTCCGACGGAGGAAATGGTTTCAGGAGCGGCGGCGGCGGTACAACCCTCGGTCGACGGTCCCACCCACAACGTCACTGCTGGGATCACTCGTTTGATACGAGGTCTTGATTCTGATGAAACTCGAGATCAGTCTCTTGACCTTCTGTGCAAGGTATTTGTTTTCTCATTTCTGTTTGGTTTCTCGGAAAAAAAATATGTGATGAAATAAAGCAAAAACCATTTGAAAGAGTTTGAAGCTGTATATGAGATTCTTTATATATGTATATATACTACTCTTTAGCTTAGTGAGTGTGATATTTTGTCTCATTTGTAATCTTTTCTTCTCTCTCCAGAATAGACAAGCTTGTGACAATCTGGCAATTCTATTATGGAATTCTTTTGGTGCTATGAAGGTGCTTTTAGAGGTGGGTTTTGCTGTTTCATTCTTACTTCAACTTGTTTGTTTTTATTATTTTAAAGTATTAGTGTTGGCATCAGTTTCATAAGGTACAATTCTCTAATATTATGAAAAAAAAAACTTTGATAGCTTAAGATATATACTTGTATCTAATACTCATAGTTAGGTTTGAATAACATAGATTTCATTCGTACAGTGAGTATATTTTATGTATCTATTTAAAAAAAATTCAAATTGTTATTTTACTTATTATAATAGTCAATTGTCTTGCATCTTTGTCGACTGGATTTAGCTTGATTAATATTCTTATATGTATAATATATACAAGGATGTAAGACTGAACATGTTTAATAATCAAATTATATGTTAAAAGAAGTTCTCATGCATCTCTAGAAAAATGCTATTTATCTACTGTACCAATGTTATTCTCCAACAAAATCATGCATTTGAAAGGTTTACTGATACATACAATGTCCACACCAATTCAATACTAAATGATTGTTTACCTTTTCTTTATATTCAGGTAATAACTTCAGCTTACCGTCCATTATTATCCGACAGCCTTACAGACAAAGCAGTTACACAAGTTTGCAATGCCATAGCGCTTTTCCAGGTCAATTCTTCTCGCTCCATTTTTATGAATGAATATTGACAAGTTTTAGTTTTTTGCTCCAATGAAAACCCTAGTCATTAAAGGGACATTTTTAGTGATTATAAGTGTGTGTTTTTAATCTTTTAACTTATGGGTTGTTTTTTTTTTTTCTACTTTTATCTCGGAAGAACTTTTGTGATAATATTTTTCAGTTTCAGATATTGTTTATTTTCATTCTTTTCTTTTTTTTATTAGATTTATCATAATTAATAGGTTAAGTATTCTATAATTCTATCAATAGATGCTAAACATGTACTATAGTATTGTATAATTGAGTTCTTGTTATTGTAGCCTCCTTTTTAATGTCTTAAGTTTGGAGCTAAGAATTTTAAAGATGATTCTTTGTGAAGTTCACTGATAAAATCTGTATTTATCTGTGTATTTTTTTACAATATGTTAATTTTTATTTCATTGAAAAACTTGATTACTTCTATTCCTTGTATCTTTACAGTCTGTAGCTTCTCACCCTGATACAAAGATGCCATTCATCAGAGGTAACTTCACTTTTAGTCTTCTAAATACTTAAATACTTTATGAAGTATTCAAATTCAATTATTTTGCCTTAATTGTATGATTATAAAGGAAGATTAATTTCAAAACATGTGTTGGTTGCATCATAAAAATTGTTCTAATTGAAATATTTATTTGTAGCTACTGTGCCGGTGTATCTTTATCCCTTCTTGAATTCCAAGAGCAGTGAAAGGAACTATGAGTGCCTAAGGCTCACCAGCTTAGGTGTCATTGGCTCTCTAGCAAAGGTAGCCTTCCCTCGCATCATCTCTTTTGTTTTCCTGTCTATCTCTAGCAGAATACATACATCATTAGAATTCATGGAGTTGGATTAAATGGTTTTTCAGTTAACATAGTTTACTTTCTTTCGACTCGTGTTTACCGAACTTTCGATTTTTATGCAGATTGACGATCCAGAAGTGGTTGAATACCTTCTTTCTACCCAGATATTTCCTAGTTGTCTGCGCTGCATGGAGTTTGGCAGAACGTTGTCAAAAACAGTGAGTGGCTGCACTTTCTTCAATTACAGAGATCTATAACTGTTCTATCAGTTGTTTTATGCCTTTTTTGTGCATGCTTAGCTATATTCTTGAAGCTAACAGCCTGCTAATATAATGGACACCACAGGTTGCGACATTTATAATTTACAGAATCCTACTGAATGATGAAGGTCTCAAGTACTGTTTCATTCTTGCCGAACGATATCTTTCGGTAAGCCAATGCTTGGCAAAATTAATCGAGCAACTTGATGATGAAGAAGATGAAAATTTGCCACGCTTGCTGAGAAACATCATCGGTTGCTATCTCAGGCTCTCAGAAAACCAAAGGTTATCCAAAAATACACGCACACGTAAAACTTTCTAAGTTTTACATGTTTCTAAGTTCAGATTAACTCTTTAATTTTTTTCAAAAATAATAATCTTCAGATAACCAACTGTTAATCTGAGCCATCCATTTAAATTATTCAACAATCCGAAAAACGGTATAACTTGATCCATCCCATATTATAGATATCACTTTTACAAGTTTATTCTTTAATGTTTGAAACTTCTTGTTTCTACGTGTAGGACTCGACCACAATTGGCAACCTACATTCCCTGGAAGTTGATGGATTACAAATATCTCAATATCCTTCAAGTAAGCTTCAAAATCTTCATGTCTTGCATTTGGTTCTTATGAAATCTGCATTTCTAGAGAAGAAAAGCCATGACTCTTGAACAATTCCTCCTGCTGTTTTCCTTTCCAGGCTGATCCAGAATCCCTTGATAACCTACGACAATTGTTTTGCAATCTGAAAATCAACCATGGGTCTACAACTCGATCGAACGGCGACTCGCCGGGGTCGTTCATTCGATGAAGGGGAATGCAATTTACCTTATTCAGGCATGAATACACAGTATACAATTTCAATACCCCATGCATAAACTTCAGTTTCTAGCCTTGAACCGCAAGTGAATAGGCATGCATATGTAGACTACAAACAAACTCGTACTAGCCTGCTAGTTTCAGTATCTGAGACATTAATTTATTAGCCTGGATATGATCTGTTTAATGCTATCATATGTTTGTATACTACATATATGTGTGCGGTTAGAGCTTAGAAAACATGTCCGAGCTCTAAAATATGTCTGCATTGATCATAATCAATAATGATTTGAGCTTGAAAATACTAATCCATGATGATATAATCTCGGGAAAAAAATTAGTTTAAAAAAGTTTGTGCTTAATAATTTTTATGATTTTGAGTTGGATAAGATTATATTTTTAGGTTTGATTTTTTATTTTAATAATGTGTAATGAGGAAATATACGATGCATTGGTGTTGAAAACATTTTGTTTTTATAAGTGTTCTATTTTTAGGAGTTAGAGATCTAATTTAGGGTTAATAGTTTATGAGTTTAGGGTTTAGGGTTAAAATTTAGAGGTTGTAGTTGAGATTTGGATTTTAGAGGTTATGGTTTAGATTTTAAGGTAATATATTAAGGATTTAGTTTTTTACCTATAATCCCTAAAATAATCTTAAACTCTAAATTTAAACCACAATATTTAATTCTAAATATACAAACTTAAACCCATAAATTATAAACCTTAAGCTAAATTCATAACCCATAAAATTAGAGTATCTTTTTTATTTTTATCGTTAATGCATGGTATAATTACTCATTAGTTATTTGGGTTGAGTTAAGCTTGACCTAATCTGAATCTAGAAAGAAAGTTAAACCTATGAATGTTGAACCTTGAAAAATCTGAATTCTTAAAAATTTAAGTTTCAAAACTTGTTATTTTTTATCTTTGTATTGTATATATCTTAGAGAATACGAGATACAAGCTTTCAAAAGTTCTTTTGATTTGAATTCATTTAATACTCTTAGTAGAAAAAAAAAGATGTTATTCATTAACATTTATATTATAAAATAATTAAAAATATATAAATATATTATTTTGTAACCATAAAACTATGCTCATCTCGTAGGACTTGAACTCAAACAAATTTATATGCAATATTTGTGTTATAAAAAATTAACAAAATATATGAATACAAATCTTTTAATTTTAAGATTTATGAGTTTAAATTATAGGATTTAAAATTTAAGGTTTATAATCAGAGTTTAAACTTTAAGATTTTGGGTGATAAGATTAAAAATTTTATAGTTTAAATATAAAATATCATGTAAATTCTTTTTACACTAAAATATAATATATATTTTTAATTTTATTCCATACTTTCATTTACCTATTTTTTAAAAATGCTATAGCCCAAGTGGTTAAAGGAGGTTGTTGTTCCTAGAGGTCACGGTTTGAGCACCAGCTATGCTATGTCAAATGGTGAAGATTATTTTTTAATTTGACATTGATCGCTTAATCACTCTGCTGGCATCACTGGTGTTCGAATCCGTAACTTCTAAGAACAACAATCGTTCCGTTAACCGCTTGTACTAGAGGGTTCGTGCTATGTAAAGCAATTCTTCTTATATAATAATCAAAGAATTTAATAGAATGTGTTTATTATAAACGTTGTCGGACTAAATGAGACTGTACTCGAAAAAATTCAAACTACCTTAAACATATATATTACCAGGTTACAGTTGTTAAAGCATGTACTAAAATTTTAATTCCGAAAAATATGAAGAGATATAGTGTTTTTATACATATACATGATTTTGTTACTAGTGAATCTGACACGTGTTTATTAATATTTTGATGAATACATACAGTGACAGATCTACCTTAGTTTAAAGCAGAGATGTTCTCACTCTAATATATAAAATTTTTTTAATTAATTATTTATTTTATTAAATATATTTATCCTAAAAATTTTATTTATGTTTATCTTAAAGTATTATCAAATTTTATTTATGTACACTCAAATATAAATTGTAATAAAAAATAATTAAAGCTTTAAGTAGTAATTATTCTTTCTTGTTTGATCAATGTAGTAATTATTCTTTCTTAGGAGTTTATAAACTGTTTATTTAAATTCAATTTATTTTCGATCTTAAATCCTAAATAAAATCCAAATCGTGTGATTTGTGCTTCTATTTTTTACGTTTTCTTTCTCAACACAAAATTTTTAAAATTAAACTCTCAACTTTATGAAGATTTAAAGTATTATAATTTTAATTTTTAATTATTCATTTATTCAATATATAAAAATATATTTAGTGATTTTATGTCACATTTTTTTTAAAAAAATTGAATTAATAGTTTTTTTTTTGTTAAATCAATTTAACAAAGTCATTTAATTTTATTCTTGTTTTTATTAATCGAATATAAATCAATAATAACTTTAAATTAAATTGTTTTAAATTTATTATAATCTTGTAATTTGTAGGTATTATACGATTATAATTTAAATATTTTTAATTTATTAATATATTTTTATGATTCGTTAACGTTTGCATTGATAACTTATTTACATCATCGTAAATAAGTATTAACTTATTTGCACGTAGTCGTTTATGTTCGTGAACGTTAAACAATTCACGAACATTAAACAAATTGAACTCGAACACATTAAATAATAAATAAACCGAATTCGAATATAAAATTAATATGTGTTCATACCCTCAAAGCATCCATGGATCCGCCCCGCTGAATGCATGCAGCCATTACCAGCATCTGCAGACCGGTTTGTTCATATTCTGTTCTCCTTCTTCATGGCTTTCCATAATGTTTTCACTTTGCCGATAATGCCCCTCGGCCGCTTTTCTGGAACATTCGCCATCTTTTCCGGCAAGTTGTTCAACGAAGCTCCGACGCCATTAAAGGCCTTATACAGCTCTGGATAAAGCTCATCCATGGATTTCTTGAATTTCTTCGACACCTTGATTCTTTTTTTAGATGAAATCTGATCATCGCCATTGAAGAAGCCGATTAAAACTCGACGATCTCGATAAGCAATACAAGCTCTCAATATGAAGCTCCCGTGTTCCTTAAAATGCTCGGCGATGAATTCTTGGAAGTTCCTCAACGGATTATTTATCAGAAACAGCATCGTCTTGCAAGACATCGTGAAAACATCGGCGTTGTAAACTTCCCAGGACGTCGGCGCTCTAAATATGAACTCGTTATAGTAAGGCTTTTCGTTAAGAACAAGTGCTTGAAGCGAAATCAAAACCTGGAGAATGGTCGATTTGTTAGGGTTCCACCGCTCCGCCTCTCTGCCGATCCAAGTGTTCAACAAGCTCAAACAGATGTAGCCATTGTTGTATAAATTAGGGTTTAA
The DNA here is from genome assembly GCA_035048815.1 of Abelmoschus esculentus. NCBI lineage: Eukaryota > Viridiplantae > Streptophyta > Magnoliopsida > Malvales > Malvaceae > Abelmoschus > Abelmoschus esculentus. The sequence goes on from JAUCBN010000036.1 coordinate 14,905,818, forward strand.
TCCTTGACCGAATGAATGATAACGGACTCTGGGCGGACGATTGGGATAATCAGAAGGGAATTTGAAATCAAAGAAGAAAAGTCCGTTGTGATAAGGAGTGTTTTGAGCACCGATAATGGCGGATCTTAACAGATCGATCCTCCCTTCGTAAACTCTCACAAGGATCAACTCCGGGAGATTCTTTTCCAGAATTCCCCATTCTTTCATGATCCTCTTCACAGTTTTATCATTCATCTTTCCATGGCAGTTCTTCTGCTTCGTCTTCTCTTTCATGTAAAAATAATGATCTGAGAAATCAGTTACGCAATCAAATTGCTTGAATTTAACACCGGTTTGATCCAGATCTGCAATTCCACGGATCAAACAAAAGATTAAAGAACATAATATACATATAAACTTGATGATTTAACCGGAATTTCTTCACAAAAACTTCTAAATTGAAAAGCAAATACCTAAATCCATTAAGAATTCAGTAGCCGCGGCAGAGTCTAATCACTAGAAATTTGAACTGTGATATTGTGGTTCAGTGCAGTTCTGATCAAAACTAGGAGAAATCAAACGCTGTTTTGCTGATGTTTGTTGTTTGTTTAATCAGAATTTGTGGTTTAATACTAAGAAATCAAAGGGCCTAGAAAATTTCCAGTGGTTTTGAGCTGTTCTTGGAGTTTTCAGTGCTTGATTGAACGAGTCGTGACACGTGGCTTTCTAGTTTGAATTGTTCTAGTTTGAATGAGTGTTTAATTTGAATGAGTAGTTTAATAATATTGATAATGATGTACTAATAACTTTTAAATCATGATTTAAGATGAGCATGGTTATGATATATGGCACGAGTTATCTAACCTCAGTGGTTAAAGGAATGATTATTGTTCTTGGAGATTACGGGTTCGAACACCAATAATGTTAGTACAATAATTTAACGTTGATCGCTCAATCACTATGCTAGCATTACTGGTGCTCGAACTCGTAACTCCAATGAACAACAATTGTTCATTTAACCATTAAGGCAAGATGGTTCGTGCTTAATAAATATTTTTTCATAAACAAAATGTATGAACTTAAAAATTAAGTATAACAATCAATAAGCGTTAAGTGCAATAACAAGACATTTATAAATAAAAAATTTAAGTTTGAGTCTTAAAAATAACTTTATTAAAAGAAAGAATTACAAATCTTAAATATGAACCCTAAATGAGACATATGTTATAAAAAGATTGAACAAAACAAAATTTTCAATTGATACATTTCTAATTGTAGTTTTCACATATACAATAACACAATGAAAGATGGTTGTTATTATATCAAGGACTTTGGGTGTGAAATTTGTGATGGAGTTTAAAGATAAATGTTATTTATGATTGTATTTTTTATTCTAAAAATTTTAATTTTATATTTTTTATCTTTTATATTTATTGTTATATTAATTTTAAGATTTAAGATTTAGGGTTTAGAGTTTATGATTTTAGGTTTTATGGTTTAGAATTTATGGTTTTTTGATTTAGTGATTTAGGATTTGGAACTTAAGGTTTATAATTTATAGTTCGGGTTTAAGGTCTATGATTTATGATTTGAAGATTGTGGTTTATTGTTCATGATTTAGGGTTTATAATTTGGAATTAAGGGTTTGGTGTTAGGGGTTTATGATTTATAATTTAGTGTTTGGGGTTTATGGTTTAAAGTTTAGATTGTGGCATAAGATTTATGGTTCATGATTTAAGATCTAAAATTTATAATTTATGGTATAGAACTTATGAATTAAGGTTAAGGTTTAAGGTGTGAGGTTTAGGATTTTTAATGTTTAAAGTGTGAAGTTAAGAGTTGAGGTTTAAATTTTTAAATTAAAATTTATTATTTAAAAATAACATATTTAGAATAATATAAATACGTAAAAAATAGTACGATGATATAATTAAAGAGATGAAAGTAGTGTTAATCCTCGAACATGCACCGATACCTGTCACTCGGTGTTTCCTTTGAATCCATAGAAATCAAGGCTGCAAGTACCAGTACCCAAGTTCCTATCTTTGGAAGTGAGGATCAAAATCTTCAAACCAACATCATGAGAAGATCAGTGGCGGGTCCACTTGAAACAGTGCGAATCGAGAAATTTATTTGAGAATAAATACATATAAAATTCTAAAATCTTAGGATGGACATAAAACTTAAATATTATAAAAAATTAAGAATTAATTTATAAAAACTAAAAAAATTAAAGGTAAATATGTGAATTTTAAAAAGTTTAAGGTAGACACGGATCTACCTTATTCAAAGTATGGAACCACCACTGACTTAAAACAGAAGGTGAGTTAAGAATTTTTCAAATTCAAACATTTATTTCTAATTTTTAAAATTTTATGAGTAAAAGACTTCGAAATTAAAACTACGGAGTGAGTAGCTTTCCAAAGACGAAACGCTATTTAAAAAATTTTACGGTTTTGGGAAGTTACAGGGTAGGAGTGTTCTTATTTTCTATATTTATATATATGTTAAAATTCTAGGTCAAATTCCGTTGATGGTCCCCGTACTGTGTATATGTTGTTGATTTAAATTTCTACAATTCAATTCAGTCAATTTCAATTTTAAAATTTAAGTCCTGAACCATAAATAATATGACTAAATTATAAAAATATCAAATTAGAGAACATATACTAATATTTCTGGTAAATTGCATAGTTATATGTTTAATAACAAATACGTCACTCTTCTTCTAATAGTAACAATTCAATTATTTAATTACAGGTTCAAAAACATGTATGTCATTTTTTTAAATAATAATTCAGACACTCAATTATAGGTTTAAAAAACAGATATATCACTAAATTAAAACTTTGTAACAAGTATGTCTCTTTTTCAGTAAAATTGAGACATAAATTTAGTATAATTATAATTTCAGTCCTCAAAATTTATATATTCTATAAATTTAGTTATAATTTAAAATAATACAATAAACTTAGTTCTTTACATTAGAAGTAAATAAAGATATCGTGTCTATTGGTAGACAACGTTAAAATCATAATGAGTTGTTTTTAATAGTATATCAGTTGTCTAATAATAAGATAAATAATTTCAGTCTAAAAACACTTATATATTATATCAATTTGACTGTAATTTAAAATAATATAATAAACTTAACCCATCGTATTAAAAGTTAAATAAAGTAATTGTATATGGTAGCAAACAACGTTAAAATCATAACGAGTCATTTCTATTAGCATATCAGTTATTAATAATTAAATGATTTGGTTTATTGAGTTATCACATGTCGATTATCAGACCGATAATAATAACATGAAGTATGGTTAGTAGTTGAAGGTTATATCATAATGACATAATATTAAAGTTTTTTAAATATAAAAAAATTATATTTATTAAATGATTTTAAATTAAAATTAAATTAATTAAATACATAAATTTTAAGACTAATTATTATATCCAATATAAAATAATTTATTTTTCATAAAATTTTAGTTAGGTAAAATGTTGTTCTTAAATTTATATTTGAACAATTAAATTTTTATTTTTTAAATAATATATTTATTTTTAAATTAATTATTAAATGATCTATAATATTTTTTGTCGGACATCATAAAAGAAAGAAATGACCGAGAGGAGTGAAAAGGTTGCAAAGGTTAGGGGTAGGGGTGAGCAAAACTCGACTCGATGTAAAAATATTTGACTTGTTTTGACTTTATTCGAAATTTTATAGATTCGACTCGAATTGAAAAAAAATTCAAATAAAGTCCAAGTTGTAAAATGGAAATTCGAATAACTCAAAACTTTTAATAATTAAAGGATTAATTTTTAAGTTTAAGACGAGTCTATCAATGTTTTATGATATATATACATTGATATATAAAAATATTAAAAAAATATCGCTACATAAGAAAAAATAAATAGATAAATATCTTATATGATTAGAGAAAGTCGTTTAAATTAAAATCAAATCATACTATAAATATGATAAATAATTATAAATAAATATTTATAAGAACTCGAAAACTCGACTCAAATTTCTTAAATTCGACTCGAACCGAAAAAATTTTAAATAAAGTTTGAGTTATATAATATGACTCGTAAACTCGAATAACTTGAAATTTTTTGACTCAACTCGATCGAATACTCACCCTAGTTAGGGGCGTTCAAACCATTAATTAACTGAATTAATAAAAACTGAATTAACCGAACTTTTAAAATCTTTAACCGTTAACTGAATTGAACTCTTTTCGAAATATATTAATCAAATTGAACAAATTTCAGTTAATTCGATCGATATTTGAACTAACCAAAATTTATTAATTTTTTATTAAAAATTATTACACAATAAAAATTATTGAAAATACTTTTTAGTTTACAAAGATAAATTGACATTTAATTTTATACGAAAATAAAAATCATTGAAAATCAATACAAATGAATAAAAAATTCAAAAAGAAAATATAATTTTATACGAAAATAAAATAAAATTTCTCCTAAGTATTACCTTGAGAATGAGATTCTGAAAAAGCCTTGAGAACAAGGAAGAACTGGAATTGAGAGTAAAATACGATAAAAAAGAAGACTTTAAAATTTTACCTATTTAGGGTTTAATTTTAATTTTGTTAAATGTTTAGCATTTTTTTATTTATGCTAAATTTAAAAGTTGGATATGAGCTTAATAATAATATATATTATATATTTAATATTTATTATATTTCAGCTAATTCTGTCAATTCGATTAATTAATTTATTTCGAACTAAGTTAACTGTTAACTGAATTTAAAAAAAAATTAATCACTCATCGATCTAACAGAGGTCGATAAACGATTGTTTAACCAAATTAATTCGGTTTGATTATTTTATTCGATTTAATCGATAGTTTGAACACCCTAACAAAGGCAAGTGAAGAAAGTAAGACCCGCGGGTGACAATTAAAAGGGGCCCTCCAGGTGAGCTTAGCGATAAGTTACGTTTTTTCGCGGATAATCAGAAAAATCTCAGCTGAAGCCCAAAAAGGGTTTTAGAGACAGCTTCGCTCTGCTGTCTAATCTTCATCTTTATCTTCGGCTGTACGAGTTTTACTACACAAATAGTTCGGCAGGTAAAAAAATCTAACCTTTTCTTCTTCTTTTAGGTCATCTTGTGATTTTGTTGTTATATTTTCTGATATTCCCGTGTTTGGTAGCTTAGAAAATCTGGGAAAGTGGGGAGGCGAAATAGAAACCTTACAATCAGAACCCAGAGATAATTTTGTAGGAAATTGGACTTGAGAACCTGGGATTTGCTGGTATATTCACGAAATGCAGTCTGAAGTGATATATAATCAATTCGACCAAAGAGATAAATCTATGAAAACAATTTTCCTTGGTTCTTAGTTACTTATCTGGGTTCAATGGCGGATTTCCCGTCTACCTAAACTTTTTAAAATTCATATATTTATCTTTATTTTTTAATTTTCTTTATTTTTTAATTTTTATGAATTAATTAAAATATTTAAGGTTTGTATTTTTTCGGGATTTTATTTGTTCTCACCCTCAAATATATTTCTAGATCCATCACGGTTCGGTTTTGTTAGCTTCATTGTTGTATGTTGAACAACAATTTGGGAATACTTCAGAATGGTTACTATTGACCATGCTTAAGTTTTGCATGTAGGAAACTAAAGAACATGGCAAGCATGATATCTACTGCAAGTCTTGGTTACCTATCTTTCAAGAGAACCAACAGGTCCAACAATGGTGCTGGTGTTGAGATTGGGGCAACTTCATCTTGTAGAGTAAAAGCGATGCGAGTGGAGAAGCCATTAGAGGAGCTTTACAGTGTGAGGGTCGAAAGGAAAGTGTCGAAAGAGCGATTAACAGAGCTTGGGGTTTCAAGATGGTCGGTATGGAAGACAGGGAAGTGTAAATTGCCATGGGACTGGCAAGTTGATCAGCTGGTTTACATTGAGGAAGGGGAAGTAAGGGTTGTCCCTGAAGGTAGTGACCAGTTTATGCAATTTGTTGCCGGAGACCTTGTTCGATATCCGAAATGGTTCGAAGCTGATCTTTACTTCAATGGTCCATACCAAGAGCGCTATAGTTTTCGAGCTTATGGAGATGACTAGTAATAGCTTTAAACATACACATGCTTGATGCTTGTTCTGCATTTGTTCACTTAGGCTATGCTTGCAACCAACTGCTGTTTAATCTCATTGTCACTGTCGGGGTAGATACATGCCGGCTACGTTCCGTGTCGTCCGTGTTCTGTATCCGTGTTCTGTATCATGTTCGTATTGTCTTTAAACAGATATCAGGACACCCTAGTTTCTTGCATTGAATGCAGACCATCTTCATAATAGTTTTTCACTTTCTCTTTTAGTAACTATCATTGAAAACCCAGGCTTTCAAGAACAGCTAAAACATGACATGATCACACAGACATGAAAAGATGACAAAATTATACAAGAACGTGAAAAGATAACAAGAAAAATGGATTATTGAATCTGTTTGGTGAGCAGACTGAGGAAGAAATATATATCCTTGCATCATTACAAAAAAAATGATAATAATATCTGATAATAGTAAATCCAAAGAAATGATTTTATAAACTAAATACCTTATGTCATAATACACGAAACTTAATCACGGAACAGGATGAAGAAGCAACCTTGATTGCCGGAGAAGCCACCGCTTGCCATTCAGGAGGTCAGAGACTTGCTGTTAAAAACAAAAGCGACGTCAACCGATTCCCATGGCGCTGCACCATTTCAATTATACCCTGGACTGGAGGATCATTTCAATATGATAGATTTGAAGATTTCCTACAAATTGCATTCGTTGCACCACTCATCGACCAGTCGTTGCCTTTGGAGTTGGGCTCATGGAAGGGATGGATCTTGAAACCAGTACAGACTTGTTGCTAACAGATTTAGATGCAGCCACATCTTCCAACCGTTTCCAGATTAGTTCTCGCTTCTCCTGTGTATCTTTTTCCTTCGCTTCATGTTCTTGGAATGTGGCCAAGCATTCATCATAGAGAGCTTGATCAGCATCCAAGAATATCTTCCGCACATTCAATGTAAGGCTCTGAACTGCCGGATTCCAATGTTCACGTGTGTTTCTGTCCAATGCTGGGAAGATTATAGGGAGTATTACTGTACGGTTCTGAGTGATGAGATTTCTTATGTGATCATTGTTCCACAAGAACAATGCACGTTCAGCTACCTGCCAAAATAACATATAGCAGATTAAAATACTTTAACCAGGGTTATAGATCAAAATTCACCAGCATAGAACATCCATTTTAAGCAAGAATGAGCCCTCACATGAGGGTAGTGAATTCATCGTTGTCAATTCGGAAGACATTTGAATGTGTTCAATTCATTCAAAGTTAATAGAATAGGATCAACATTCTTGAACAGAGAACATACAACTCATTAGCAGAATAAATGCCTTCCACAGAAAAATAACCAACAATCTCTTACTCTAACATAATCAACTATTGGTTGAAAACAAATGATCAAATTGTACAGAAGATTTTAGTGGATTAAGTCTCTTTACTATAATTTCATCATTCTATTTACTATAATTTCATCTCCTTTTTGTACAACTGGACAGAAACTATACCTTTTTCTCTTTTCTAAAAGGGGAAAGGATTGCCCCACTGTATAAAAATAATAATTCGCATAATATTTTTTGACACAATTACACGAATAAAGTAGGTATCAAGACTAAAAATACAGATTTGAAAAAGTATACAACTAGAATTTATCAAATAACTGTGGAGGCCTTCTAAAGAATTTGACCCAAGCATATCTGGCATTATTTCTCACGTATAGAGAGTAAGGTTGAAGCTTAGCAGATGAGCATTCTTCAGGAAGGGTCAAATACACATCACCCCCCTAAAATTAACCCCCTTTTGTCATTTACTGTAAACACTAAAATCCATTACTTTCTGAGGCAAGTCAAATTGATGGATTTCTCAATAATGTCAATATCTCACCAGGACAAAACTGTGGGTGAATCATATTAGAACAAAAATCCTTTTCCCCTTTTCGATGTCCCTTTCTATGTCCAACACTAAAAAACTGGATTCTAATCCCTAACACTAAAATCTAAATCGTAAACCCTAAAAATATATTATAATACCCCATTCTCTAAACCCTAATCCAAAACACTAACCCTAAACCTTAATACTATTTTTTTAGTGTTGGGGCATAAATAGGTACCGAGAAGGGTAGAGGATTTCTATTCATCATACTACACCAATAAATTATAAAGTACCAAGTGTAACAATTCTTGTTGGAGAGGAGCATCATTCCTTAAGAGTGCAGAAAACCCCAACAGCAACATTTGGGGAAGAGAAGTACAAAAAAGACCTCAAGCAATGAAAAACAATACATTGCTTAGTGATTACGTATTGCGTAAACTAGTCATTGAAGAAGGCAAATGCTATAACAAAGTCAGACAAGGAAATGTCATTAGTACCTGCAAATGCAAGCTGTTGAGGCACCGACCGATCTGACGGAAAAGAGGAACCATACAGCGTTGGAATTCTGCTGTTTGAGTAGCTTCAAGAACTTCTTCCAGCTCTCCAAGGAACATTACCTCCTTCGAGCTATTAGTTACAGGCCAATACTTTAGAAGGCCTCGGATGACCGTCTCAGCAAGCTTGAAGTCTTTCTCAACAAACTGAGTAATGCAATAAGAAAGTTGTTGATGATACATAGAAACACACTTGGGCTTGTGAAGAGGAATCAGAGCGCGGACCAAGAAGAGCTTGTGCTCTTCCTTTAAAGGCAAAGCAAACCCATTGATTATACTCCCCAAGATTTCAAGCAATTCAGCAATACCATTGTGTTTTTCCGTTTCAAAAATAAACCTGTAGAAGATATTGTTGATGGCTTTTCTAATGTATGGCCGATGGACCATGAACTTCCCATATATCCGGTGTAGAATAGTCTTTAGATATTCCCTTTCTCTTTGATCATCCGAATCAAATAAATCCAACAGTTTCAACACGAATGGATGGTCAATATACTTCTTAGCAAGCTTAGCATCAGTCTCCGGTGAGACCACAAATCTAAGTAAAAGTTCATAGACAATCTGAAGATGAGGCCAAGCAGGATCCATGGCCGGCTCTTCATCTTCTACATCATACATTTCTTGAATCTTGTTATCATGATTCGGAGATGGAAATGTTCGAAACAGATTAGCAGACACCATTCTTGTAACCTCTTGCATTGCAACGTCATTGAACTTGGTTGAAACAGACGATACATAATCAACAAGCTCCAACAAGGTCTGCCTCTTTATTTCCTTTTCTCTAAGGTTCTTAGATGGATCCCTAAAATCAAAAACCACATAACACAAACCCAACTTCCTGAGGAAAAGACCCTGCTTTTCCGAGTTTGGGACATCCCGAAAACTAGGCAAAGCCTCATAAGCCCCAGAAATTAATACATGACCAGCTTGGGTTACAAGAGGGGTTGTTTTCAACCCGAGATACAATTTATTCCAACCGGATGAATGTGAATTATGAGGGCCATTGTTCGAACGTGATGAACTGGAGGATTTTGAAGAAGCCGAACCGGATTTTGATTTGTTCAAAGAATTAGAACCTATAGCAGAATTCAAAGCGGAATTACCATGGACTCCTCCACCATTTGAATCCTTATGGGATGATTTCGATGATTTTCGAGGTAGCTTTCCCAATATCTGTTTGATCATATCTACAAAAATCCTAACCCTAAATCCACAATTATCTAAGGTTCCAACATGAAAGACTTCAGATTATAAACATTTTTTATACATCATTTACAGGTTCAATCAATGGAAACCGAAGATTTGAAATTAAAAGAAAAAAAGCAATAAATATGTACAAAAAAGATCTATTCAGAATCTAATGCCTTACAAATTACGATTCTCTGGATTAAAACTAAGGTTACAGAAATAAAGGAATCAAAAAAGACAAAAGTTTTTGTTTTCAACTTACAATTGAATAAATAATTGAATAGATCCAAAATGCCTAAGAAACCAGCTAGAAGAAGGAAAAAAGAATAAGAGAGAATCAAAGCCCCTAAATGATCTACAATCATATAAACCCTAGAAACAAAATCGATTCAAGAGACGAAAACAAGAAAATACTACAGGACAATAACAAAAAAAAAAGGATAAAAAAGAATCAGAGAATGCCTAGCAAACAAGAAAATACTATAAAAACGGTAACGAAATTAAGATCCTTCCCTCTGCTCTATCTAAATGGGATTTTGGTTTTCTGTTTGGATGGACGGAAAATAGAAACAGAAAAAATCACGGGGAATCGAGGTTTCGGACAGATAAAGGAGAGTATAAAAGAACTTTTATGACCAAAAGTGATATTACAATAATAGCCTTGAATCCGATTTAAGCTAGCTAAGTGCTGTTTATTCAAATGCACATCTTAAAAAAAGTTTTAAATTTTTTTTTATATATTTGTCAATAAAAAGAGAATTTTTATATAGAAAGATAAATAAAAGAAAATGGAATTACTTAATTAAACAAACATTAAGTTAAGAAGTAATTTAATTGTTAATTTAATTATATATTTTTAACTCCTTATTAATAATACTCTGTAAATAAAATAATTAAACTTAAATCTTTTCCGATTAACATCATACTTTTTTTTTATTAAGATCACTTGTTGGATTTTAGTGCTTATTAAGATGGATTGTTAGATTTTATTATTTTTTATACTTTACTAATTCGGATTGACATGCATCATACATTTAACTTAGTGAGTAAATTTTTCGTTAATTTTCTACATATAAAAAGTCTTAAACTTAAAACTTGTTTAAATGGATACCAAATTACTTACTACTTGAGTTAAATAGTTAAATCTTTCCGTATTTTTATTTGTGGAATTTAAAATTATCTTGACTTGAAATATTAAACTCAATTGAACACATTATATTAAACGATAGATATCATTATCAATGTATAAAACGATAGATAATAAATATGATCGATTTATCAAAAAAAATAATTTAATAAAATGACTTATTGAAAATATATAATTTTATCAATCAACACACGTCGAATTCAAAACCTTTTATATACGTAATAAAAATTGACGAACTTAATTATCAAAATTAAGTATACAATAGACCAATTCATATTAATCAAAATAAAATTATAAAAAATTAAGAGAAAAAATATATATAATTTAAAATAATAAATAAATAATTAAGTGATATTTGACATGTCTATCATAAAATATTATATATTTAAACACTTAAATCTATTTTTTAATAATTTAAAAGTAATTACAAGGTAGTACTCCTATCTTTTTAAATATATAATTTTATTTTTAGCCTTTTGATAATAAACAATTTACAAACAAAATAATTGAAACTAAAATTTTAAAAATAAATATTATTTGTTTTTTTTTTTACTAAAATCACGTATTGAATTTACTTTTTAAACTTATCTAATTGCAAATTTTAATAATAACAATGATAATTAAAATTAAAATACATTTTTTATATTTTGGAAGAGGAATGGAATGTCCAATTTATCATAATTGACTAAAGATTGGTTTAACCCTGTTTTCAGAAAATATTGTGAATAAAATAATTTAAAAAATTAGATTATTTAATTAAAATTCAAATGTATGAAATTATAATAAAAATAATTATAAGTATATAAATTATGTGTTTTGAATATTGTTTTTAAATATAAAAAATTGACGATATAAATAAATAATTTTACTCAAATTTCAACTTTTAAAAGCACGTTTTAACTACAAAAGCTACTTGATTTGTGTTATATTTGCTCTAAAAATAGTTTTAAAAAACATTACAAAGCAAAATTTCCAATTCTTCTCCCTAAACATCCTAATATCAGATATTTACCCCTTTTCATTGACAGATTCATATATTTATATTATGATTTCTTTATTTTTCGTTATGTTTACGGCCTCGGGCCGAGTCAACCCCACCCCACGGCGCAACTCGCCTCTCCGCTCGACTACTCAATACCGGTATGATACCGACTATCCCAATTTCCAGTAATCCGGTTATTTCCGTTTAACCGAACCAAAACAATCCTTAACAATGCTTTCATTAGAGACTACAAACTTCGACATAACCAACGAACAGAGACGGTTTCCCCGGCCCCGGTTCTTAACGTTTAAGCAGCCATTGTTAAAGGTTCGGGGCTTATATTATGATTAACATTTAGCAGAGACTGCACTCACAGGTCCAACCACACATACAAACATGAGACCATGGGAAATTATGAAAGACAACCCTTTTTCGGGGTGTGAGGGGTGCAAGCACAGAAACTTCTCTGCACTGTACAAATTCCACCAAGCAAACAAGAACAAAGTCAGAGCTAATGTGCAAGAAAACAGTACCTCGTTCTGCATTAACCATAACGGGGGTCATCTTCTCCTACGCTTTGGTTCCACCTATAAGCCATGTCGATAAGTAAAGCATTAGACGGCGGTGTTAGAATCAAACTTACAACCGAGAGATGTTAATAAATTATCATGAAAACCTGCTTTGGTTTTGGAAGTATCGAGGAGATATAATTAAATCATAATAAAACAATTGCTAACTAACTATATTTCCTTATGAAGAAACCAGATCACCAGAAAATACGCCATATATACGGTGACAGAACAAATAGTGCTCAAAACCTTCCCTAGCAAATATGCAACTATGAGCCACCAGCTAAACTCGAGTATGCTTATCTTTGCAACCAAAACGCACGAATCTACGAAAACAGGATCACATTACCATGATAGCAACGGCTCAAATTCTAATATGGGAAAGTAGTTCGGCACCCTATTTACTTTGTCACCGGTGAAACTTCAAAGTTGGTTTGCAGCTTTTTATTGTATCTTAGTAGTGCTATTATATACATATATGTTATCGCTTGGCATATCCACAACATTATCGTATCCTTTTTTTTTCAAAATGAACCTACGTCTAGGGTTTAGGGCAAGGCATTATGAATCTATTCTCACAACGTAAAAGGAAAGCACCAAGACAATTATCTATGAAGGGGAAGGAAAAAGGAAAGTACTACATCGTATCCACAACGGCAAACAGCAAACTGCAAACAAGGAATGATTGGAGCTAACGGTTGCATTGCAAGAGCATTACCAAATGATAATGAATGTTGGTGGTCTAAGACAATATATAGCGGAATCTGCCGATGCCTAAACGGAGTAAAATAAGGAAACAAGACATTTATGTATGCAGGTTGAACATAAATGCTCGAACCTTTGCCTCAAGAGATGGTGTTACTGAGAATGTATTCAAAGATCTTTTGGCATCCTCCTCCGAAATACAGTCAGAACATAAAAATTGATCCAATCTTTTTGCTTCTTCAATGGTCATATCCATGCAGGAAGGATGAAACCTAAAAGCATACATAAGTTTGGTTATATGACAATCCAATTTCATGTACAATCAGGAATATACCTATATATACACACAGAGAGAAACACATAGTGCAATGGAATCAATGACAAGAAACCGAGAGAAAAACACCAAACATTCTAAAGAACTTGAAAACCTGCCTTCAGATAATTTTTTCTCATTTCCAGCAAAAATAATCGGCAAATAACTAATGCGAAGTCCCTGGAAGTCAACTTTGAATCATTAATAGTTAGACTGTTTAAACCAAAATCTACTTTTCAACAAGCCAGTAGTAGTTCCAACCCATATGTGCCCACAAGTATGAAGTAACTAGAAGTACAATTTGACGCCGAGTTATATTGGCAGGCCAAAACGAATGTAAAATTAAATATAGGCAATATAAATTTAAAAGGTTGAATACATAACACCCCCAAATGCACACCAAACAGTATGTTACATTTGGTAACATTACAAATTCAAAATTCATCAAGTTCATAGTGAAAAGGAGCATTAAAAACCTACAAAAGGCTCTTATGAAATACGCCTACTTCCTTTGTCTATGAGGATGAAGAAGACAGCTCCATTGCAGTTTTCATTGTATTTTAGCTTTTGCGATATTAAATAACCTAAAAGGTTAATCTGTGACGAATTTAGAGTTAAACAGTCAAAAGTAACATTATTCTGCAGTGTAAGTTAAAACTTCTGTGATTTGTTCACTTAAGGTATTTCAATAATGTAGTGAAATCTAAAGTTTTAAGGATATTTAAGACAACAACAGTATAGTGATTTATGTGAAAAATTCTACACTTACTGGCTGACATTACCAGAAACTTAAGCGTCAATTGCAGCCAATATTTTTCCATAAAACGTTAACCAACTAAAATCTTACTTGATTCATTGGATATGAACTTTCATCAAATTGTAAATCATAAAGCCACTACCATTTACATGGTGAATTAGGTGAAATGAAGACAAAAAAAAAGAAATTACACATTAATGTAGAATATTAATATGGAAATGAACTGTGTCTGAAGAAAACATAAGAAGTAACATCAGATGGCATTAGAAGACCAGCTCATACTTGTATGTGCTTTAATGAATCTACCATTACAGCTCACTCGAATGCCTTACATTAACTGCTTTCAGTCGCAACAAACTACAGCTTTATAGGAAGTAGATTTTCATAGATACTATACCATATAAAATAGGAAACATATAAATCATTTTGTAAAGTAACTTTGGAATGCTACAAAATTAGTTGGACAAGTATTCTTAAGTAAATGTACACTACCCCAGTATTCAATTATGAAAACCACTCATCACCGTATGTTTCGTGAATAATGCAACTAGGAATTTAAAAGCCTTTACTGCCGATGAAAACAATACATGCAAATATTCTTTTGCTTCAAGAGCTATCAGTTATTAAGAAATAAAGCCAAAGAAAGCGAAACTTGTTAACGGAAAAAAGCTAGTACGGGCTAAAATATAATGGCAAAAGCATTCATCATTGAATGTTCGGAGCATAATGGAACAAAACAAAAATATAAGCAAATATCCTTTTCTTCAAGAGCTATAATATATTAACATAATATATGCGAGACATGTAAGCAGTCAAGTTAAACAACTTAAATTAAAACTTAGCATAATTAGCTATAAAACATTAACTTGAAACTTTTTCAGCTGATAAATCATTAGGAAACCACTAAAAATAAATGGATTCAACCTACAGTTCTACAGTTCTACATACACAAACAAAGGTTAAGTTTACAGTTCAATCAAACTGCAAAATGAAATAGATGAGTAATGACTTTACCAATCCTTGCATCCCTCGCATTGCACCATGAGGTCATCCGGGTTATATGGCATCTCACACTTGCAATACCTTCAAAACCAAAACCCCGAATATTAATAAACAAACTCTAAAAACATACAAGACACTGGGAAAAGTACCCTAAACTCAACCCCAAAGCACAAGAAGAATCTAAACTCACACTGCCACCCGGTCCGGAGTGAAACCTCCGGTGGCAGCCTTATATTCGAACCTACAAAAGTAATCTTCAGCACCAACATTTTCAAGTTTAGTATAGTTTTTGAATGTGTGGACCACACACTTTCCTTCAATGGTGTGTGCACTTTGCACATCAAAGTGGTCTGATAAAAAGAGCTCCTTGGCGCCATGGAATTGTCTTCTCCCTCCAATAGACTCCTCAGGCCGGTAGTACCATCGAACTCGAACCTTCACATTGTTCCGATGATCGGCTTCAATCTTCTCCACACGAGCAACATACGGTGGCTTATCGGAGTCCGAAGGTCTCATCAGCACACAATCACCAGCTGCAAAACAAACCAAATATCAAAACTCAAAACCCAAAACCCAAAGGTATTTACAAAACTGGAATTCGGGTTATTTTTTAAATGTAAAAATGAAAACAAAGAGATGGGTTTCGAGAGAAACATACGACGAACAACTTTGTTGGTTCCTTTGATAGTGTAGGAATCAAGGTCCTTCTTACCAGGTTTGGTCTTTGCCATGAAAAGATTGGGTTTTTTTAGCAAGGAATGTGAATGGAAATGCCAGGAAGATGTGACTTTTGGAGGCTAATTTTGTTTCGAAATGGTGTACTGAAGGGAGAATTAGTGTCTGATATTGAAGACTGCAATGGAGGAATCGATAGAGCTGGGTAAAGGAGACAGAGAAACAAACCCTAACAAGTGGGAGATAAAAAGGACTGTTGGAAGGGAAGATCCAGACGAGGTCGAGAAAAATAAAGAGACAAACGAGTAATTAGTACTACTTTCTTGTTGTTGCGTCATAGGAAAATAAACAGGACGACACGTCAGCACCACCATGTTAACACCCACGCTGAGTCATGTATACCGTGTAATTTATTTTTGGCTAAATTTCACTGTTAATCACTAAACTTTACATTTTTTATTGATTTTAACACTGAATTTAAAATATTTATTTAATAGTGAAATTTATAGAAAAGTTTAATTAATATATTTATTTAATTCAAGAAAATATTTTTTTTAAAATTTAATTAGATACAAAAATCCTAAAACTAAATTTATTATTTTTCACAAGTTCAGGCTTCGATTATTCTTTTAATTCCAAATTGAGAATTTTATATTCGTGCCACGTGTGCACACTAGTTTGACCGTTGACATGTCGCTTCCCGCAACGAACGCCTAAGGAAAATATTCCCTAACCTCTTATTTTTGTTCTCAATTTTGATTCGCCGTTGCGTGTTGGGGGAAAAACAGCTTCATGGTTGCCGGAACTGAACTTTACAGATTCGGTTTTAATTTCTACTCCAGATTCGCTTTGAACTGAACTACAATCTGCTGTAAGCTCTCTGTAGGATCTCTTTCTTTCTTTTTCGGATCTTTTGACGTGCGGTGATGGCGGCTTCAGCGGATGCCAGTGCCGACGACGGCAATCATACGGTGGAACTGATCGTGCTTGACGAATCAGAAACCGAGGCTAATGATGGATCCTTAGCATCGTCTTCGGAGGAGATAACACCTCTCTTGTCGCAGATCGAGAGGCCCAAGATCAACATCTTTTCGGTCTCTCGTTCCCGAAGGAAACCTAGGGTAAGTCGTGTAAACCTATGATTCTATACTTCACATTTTTTTAACTTCAAAGTTATCCGTTTTTGACTGTCTGAATCTTTATTTGTATGATTTAGTTTAACTTGTTCCTTTTCAACTATTTGTTCCGACTTCCGAGGGTTTTGTTTGTCCACAGTTTGTTGTTGAACTTCTAATTCCCTCTAGAGGAAAAGAATTTTGCTAAATTAATAACCAAATGGATCAAACTGAGCATTAATCATTATCTTTGCTTTTCATTTACTTAGAATTTAGAAAGAAATGGAGAATGTTGCAGAAATGAAGTAGTTTGACTTAGCTCAGATTATTCGGTAAAATTTGAACAATTTTGTATAGATTTATTATAGTTTGGATTGAATATAGGTTACTTGGTTTAATGTGCTTGCAGGAGCTAGTGATAGAAGTAACAGAAACAGAGATATCTCCGGTTTCACTGTTTCTGTCGTGGGTGTGGAATGGATCCAGATACTCTGGTCTAGTGTGCATGGCCTTTTCATCTATAATTTACTTTGTCATGGAAGTTCTGTCTGATAATTTCACTGGTTAGTAAGTTTCTGCTCCCCTATGGCTGCTGCCAGGCTGCCAGCACACAAAGGATGTCTTATATGTTCTTTCCCACATGAATTTTCCTGTTTTTGTTGTAAATGATCTTTTGTGGCTCCACTTGAACCTCTAGTTGTAGTAAACGGGGTTCCTAATATAACCCTAGTTAATGTAAATAGACTGCATGAGGTATAATAATAACTGAGTGCGTGTGGGTTAATCAAGAGACAGCCAACTTGAATGTAATGGTACAATAAGCACAAACTTCATTGATCGTGTTAAGTCTCCAATATACAGATAATTGATGGTAGTTGTTGGAGAGGTGAAGCCTGAGTATCAGTTTGCAAAAATTTCCTATCTTGACTAATGTGGGACAATACCCCTTAACATTAGAACCAGAATCTCTCTCATTATGTCATTCACCATTTTGAAGCATGTAATTTTTGGTCATCACAAACATATTGAGGAGTGCTTATCTTTGTGTGCGTGGGAAAGAGATGGAGTTCTTTTCTCACATCTGTTTGATGGGTTTTAAAAGCTACATAAGTTTGATGATGTAGAATTTTAACAGTATAGTATTGTTGTTGAGATACAGATAAATGGAATTGTTATATGGTGTCAGTTTTAAGTGTTTTACACCCTCCCTTTTTCTTTCTTCTGATTTCTCTTTTTCACTGATTCCAAATTATCCTGGTATGAGATGTTTTCATAATGTTTCCATTAATTTAATATCTTTTCCATTGCTTTTTAATGATGGCAGCTCAGTCAATTCCTTTATTTGAGACTGCATTTGTAAGATGTACAGTTACCTTGGTATTATCATATTTATGGTTGAGAAGAATTGGGCACCCAATATTTGGAGCAACTCATCCAAGGAAACTTTTAGTTTTAAGAGCCCTAGTGGGATCTCTCTCATTGTTGAGTTTTATCTATTGGTAAGTTTTAGTTCACATTCTTGCTTCTCTGCCTTTTAGAGTTCTCTTAGGAGAAAGTTTTCATCATGTTGGACTACTCCCTATGCATCTATTTGTTCTTTTATACAGCATATTCATCTTGCTAAAGTTATAAGCTTCTCTTAGCCTTTCATTGTTCCTAGATTATATGGACTGTACTATTGCTCCAGTGATACATTAGGCATGCTATATTATTTTAAGTGGCGTAGGTGGTGGCTGCAATTACATTTTTCCTCTTTCTTATACCTGTTCTTACGAGTCCCATATTTGTAATGTATACAAGGGTTTATCACTTTATGTCTGCAATGCCATAGTTTGTACTTTGTACTTAATCTATTTGAAGCAGAGATTTAGTGAAATTGGAAAATTAAACAATGAGGTTAGCCTAGGACTTAGATTGTTACCACTTACCAAGATAAACTTGAATTTATCTGTTTGCTAGTATGACCCACTGTTTATAATGATTTTAACTTTGGTTTCCTTTTACTTTATTTTCAATATCCAAATCTTGATTTTTGTGGTTTTGCTTCTTCTTTTCTCCTCTAGTTATTTTAAACTAGCAATTCTTGGAATCATTCTTTCTATGGCTTGCAAGCTTTATCATTGTTAACAAAAATAACATAATCTGGCAGTCATAACTTGTTTGCTCAATTTTTGTTTTCAGCATTCAAAGAGTACCTTTCTCTCTGGCTATTTTATTAAGCTTTACAACTCCAATAATGGCTTCAATCATGGCTAGATTTATTTTGCATGAGAAGTTGAGAATTGCAGAAATTGGAGGTCTGTTAACATTTCCTCAACTCTATCTTAACTTATGCTATAAAATTGAACTATCTTACATTGGTAGGGTTAATTAATTTATTGATTATATCTCTTTCCAGGTCTTGCTTGCAGTCTCTCTGGCATGCTTTTTATTTTTCAGCAGATGCTTAGTACACAAGGTACAGAAGTGAGTTAACAGAACCTTCTCTAATGTGCTCAGAGTGAATACCTTAGATTTTTCAAAAGTCTAAATATAATAGGAATTTTAAGTTATATTGCTACTATATGTTTGTTTTATAATGATGATAGAGCATTCCCATTTATGCTATTGCATGATAACTTTGCTTCTCTTTTGTCTTTTTCTACATGTTTGCTACTTAAGTTATTAAGACTTTTGTATGGTCTTATGTTCAA
Source organism: Abelmoschus esculentus (assembly GCA_035048815.1). NCBI lineage: Eukaryota > Viridiplantae > Streptophyta > Magnoliopsida > Malvales > Malvaceae > Abelmoschus > Abelmoschus esculentus. The sequence goes on from JAUCBN010000036.1 coordinate 14,925,465, forward strand.
TTCAGTCACTTTAGTTTCATGATTAAAAGTCCGTGTTCTGGTAGATATGTGAGAGGTGGTCTCTATTTTCTATGCATCCATCTAGTGATATTGAAGAAGTTAAGGATTTGAACTTTGTTGATCATTTAGTGCTCCTGAACTTTCTTCTTTTTTTCATCTGTTAGTTTCAGGCCTATCAAATTTCAGACACCTCCTGCCTTATTCAGATTTCAGAGCCTTAAACTTGTAGACTTTTTCTCAATACCAGCCAATTTGATCAATTAACCAAATCATAAGAAACTTCAAAAGTCAAAACTGAATTCATCTTTTTATAGATGCTGGAAAGATCTATCTACATGCTTTCCTCAAAACTTCAACCTTTTGTTATTATTTTTGCTTCCTATAAACATACTGTTACCTCTAAACTCTAATACCATTATTATACAAAACCGTCACATCAAAGCAGTTTGAGGCAATTTGTTACATGAATGACTGCAGAACAAATGGCCGTGAATAAAATTGTTTCCTTCTACATTGTTGTCTCTCCTTGGCTTATGGAATTATTTATATAATCTCTTGTAATTGTGCATTAATGATGGCTAACCTGTTACTGTGATCATGAGTCCTTTTCACCTTTTGCTGGATGTGGCAGGAGGACTACAAAAAACTGTGGAAGCAAGCAGTTCCAGTTTTGGAGGAAGTAAACACATATATGTAGCCTTAATTGGTTGTATTTCATCAATAACTGGTGGAGTTAGCTATTGTCTCATAAAGGCTGCAGCAAAGGCATCAGATCAGCCTGTGTAAGTTTGTTGTTAAGTGAACTAGGATGGACTCATTTAAAAATTTCACCTTCTTGAGTTCTTTCAAGTTTTTCCATGTTTTGAAGTAAGTCTTACCATTAAGCTTTCTCCTGAGTTTTTTTATCATCATTCCAGTATTTATGTTCACAAACCTTATTATGGTATCTACCTCCATTTTCTCTGTCATTCGATTAATGCTTGTTGCAAATAACCCTTTTCCAGGATGACCGTTTTAGCATTTGGCATACTGGCTAGCCCTGCTGCAGGAATATGCACATTCGCGTTTGAGGTGAGTGCCATAGTATGATTAATTTGTAAGTGTTTTTAAGGCAGGGACGGAGGTATGTATGTAATTGAAGGGGCTCTCGCCCCTCTCTATTTTTTTGGCATAATAGCATTTGGGGTCTCTATTAGTTTAAATAGTAATCAAATAAGGTTTTTCCCCTCATTTTTTAGATTTTAAAGCTTAATATATCCTTGCCCCACCCAACGTTTGATCCTAACTCCACCCCTGTTTGAGGGACGTTTTCTATATGCAAATAATTACAGTTTGACCACTACTAATATAATGTAGTAACAAAGCTCCATTTATTCTGCATCATTGTACCATTTACTACTCTTGCAAAGTGCTGGTTCCAAGCAAAGGTGATCTCATTGTAGATTCATCCAGAATCCCTGGTTTACATTATTACTCATACTTTGACATTTTTAATCATTTCTTGGAAAACCTGGTTTTGCTTATAAAATTACAAAGTGATATCAACAGTTGTAGCTGACAGTAGCTTGAACATGAATATAGTTGTTCCCAAACATGCTCCAAACTAGTTGTTCCAAACTAGTAAACCATGTCAAACTGTACCGTGGAATTTGCAATGTATGTTTCCAAACTCTATACCATAAATATGCTAAAACTTGACTGCTTCCTCGGTGGGGACAACATGATCCCAATATTGCTGATTGGTCCTTTTAGTTCCTATCTGACACAGCTCTTACTTCAGTTGGACTGGCAAATAATTCAGCTTGGATAACTGCCTAAGATCTTTTACATTCATTTAGATGAATACTTGTTTTAGCAATAGATGATAGATGAATGGAGCTCGAAATTATTATATGTTTTTATTTATATTTCAGGAGTTTGTGCTGCCAAGTTTCTCTTCACTGTGTCTGATGCTTGCACTTGGTATCATGTCCTTCTTAGCAGAGGTTTGTCCAACATAACAATCAATAAGCACACTATTGCACCAACAATATTTCCAATACATCTTTCTCCTGACATATTCATGGCGATGCTTCCCCTTAATACGCCTGAACTTGTTCGGCTACAGGTTTTCCTAGCTCGCGGGCTACAGCTTGAGAAAATTAGTAAAGCTGCCAATGTCCTGTTTGTCAAGGTACCTTCTTTTGTCCCTCTTTCAGGGTCTTTTTCGATTGGTTCTGTAACCAGATCAGGAAGAGGATGTGGGTTCCTTGAGCTCGAGTAACTAGAAATAACAAATAATTCAATCTGTTTTCTGTGTTTTTCCATTACAGGCTGCCTTGTCACAGTTATGGGGCATCTGTACCTCAACCATTTCTTTTTCTTTTGGTGGACTTGTTGGTTGCCTTCTAATCTTAATCTCGGTGTGTTTTACCGTGTATTTCGGACCGGAAAAAGAGATCGACTGAGAGTTGCTGGTACTTTCCATCCCCTTCTGTTGTTTTCTAAAGATTGCTGTTTCATTGTTGCATTTCAAGAAACAAAGCTATTTTTGTATCGACAGAAGCATCGAACAAATTAACTACAACCCCATAGAACATATCTCAATAGACAGCCGGTTCAAAATAAAAGGTGAAATATGCAAATTTTCCATTTACAAATCAAATTTATTCAAATTAAAATTTTAAGGGTAAATTTCGCCGGAGGTACCTTTCGTTCGGGTTTATTTATTTTGGTCACCCCATTTGAAAAAAAAATATCGTTGTCACTTGGGGATAGACCTAGCAAACTTGATTCGAGAACCGAAAACTGAATCGATTTACTTGAATTAAGAACCGAAACCTGAACCGAAATCAAAACTGAAACTGATCAGAATTAGAGAAAAACCGATATAAATCCGTAACTGAGTTGACCCGAACTTATTTGACCTGAATCGATTTTCACCCAAATCGGAAGTAACCTAAAATTAACTTGCTCAAAATCGATCTAAGCCAAACATCAATTTGATTTTAACCCGATAATTATGTCAAAGTGAATGAATAATTTATTTTTACTATTCTTTATTTTTAACAATATAATAAACAATAAAATAATACATGTTTTATTATCTTTTTGTATTATGATAATACTAATTAATCACTATATTTGATAATAATTTAATGTTTAATATTACATTTCTTTCTTTAAAAATTAATTTTTTTTGTCAATCAGTCTCCATCAGAGCTGAACCTCGATTTTGATTTATCTGTTCGTAGTAAACACTAAATACCAGTAATGCACGATGCAAATGGTGTTTACATTTAAAAATATCCATACAAAAAAATAACACAGCTAATTTAAAGATAGAAAGTGCACCCGGTAACATAAAAACAAATCTTAAATAAATAATTTTCGTTCAAAAGTGATATTTAGTTGTAGATAAAATCAAGTATCTAAACCCAACTACCCTTAAATAAAATTAAAAGCCATCATCGAATATAAAATTAAAAATATAGTTATAAGATTGGCTCGTGATTCGTTAAATTCAGGTTAAATGATTAAATATCAATGATGATTGATTTCGAAACATTGAACTATTGGAATTAAACTTAAATAATAATATTTTCAAATAAAAAGATATGTTCCATGATTGTTTTTATAAATAAAAAATATGTTTTTTACTAAAAGAAACAAATAAAAAGACATATTTTTGCAAGCATATATGATTAATTATATATAATATACACAATTATATTTATACTCAAGTCCAACTCAAATCAAATTAATCCGAAAATTCAAAGATTGACCCAATCCAAACCGAACGAGACGATATGGACTCGACTCAAAAATATCCGATCCGATATTGATCCGACCCAAAAAAAATCGATTTGAGATTGACCAGAATCAATGATACGATATCTGAATTGACCCGAATTATTATATAATCGAATTAAAACTCAAACCAAACCCAAGCCGAACCGAACCGAATCTAAATTGAATGCAAATAAATCCGAAATGAACCAATCCGAACCGAAACCTAACTGAACTACCCGTTTGCCACCTCTACTTAGGGACGTAACCATGCTTACTAGGGTTCTTGTCCCTTTTAAAATTTTGGTATAATTATATTTAAAATCTTTTTTAATTTAAATAGTATTAAGATAAAATTTCTATCCAAATTTTAGATTTAAGGACCTAATAGACACTTCTATAGTTCTATTTTTCTCAATGTTTGATTTTAGTTTGGTCCTTGTTGTCACTAATGTTTTTTTACCATTATCATTCTGGTTATATAATATATTTTTTAGTAATTGATTTTTAATTTAACCTTTAAATTTTTGAATTTTATAGTTTTTTTAAAAAATATTTATCTAAAACTTCTTGAACCCAAACTATAATCTCAGTTTAATAATACATCTTCAATCAGTCTTAAAGCATTTACAAAATTATATTTATTGTATTCATTTTATCTTTGGAAATACATCCAGATCCATTCATTAGCAAAGCCAATGAAATTAAACTTGTATTAATAAGAAAATAAAATTAAGACTACAAACAATTCAAACTAAATTCATAATAAAATCTAAACAAAACCTGAAACCCTACATAGTATAATAATAATGATAATAATACTAATACATTGATTGTTTATACGCTATGTTGATATTGTATTTAAACTCGTGACCTCTAAGAATAATAATCATTCTTTTTGGTTCGAGCATTTATTGTATGAATATGATTTTATAAATGGTACATTTTACTTATATGGTGAAAGGTTAGAGAGATTTTTTGTAAGAAAGGTTTTATGCAAAGATGATGATAATATAAAATTTTAAAAATTTGAGAGTTAAATTAAAAAATTAATTAACAGGATTAATAGTTGAATGGCAAAAAATAATCAAAAATATAAATAACAAGAATAATCTTTTATTTAAATCGGATGTCTAAAATAGAACAAAAATTAAACAAAAGGAATATCTAAAATATTTACCAAAATTTTAATTATTTAAATTTAATTAAATAATGATTGTATATGCCTTAATCATGACAATCTTCTGAATAGTTAGAATCCATTTAGGAAAATTCTACAACGGACGTCGAACACTGCTAAACATCACTAATGTTGAACATTGTTGAACACTATGAAATTAATTATTAAAAATTTTAAAATCAATATGTAATTAATAAAAAAGTGATAAACTCAACATATACTTAATAATTATATGATTAGTCCTTTAAATTTTAATTTTTTACAAATTAATTTAATAATATTCAACGGTATACAACATTAACAATGTTCAGCGGTATTCGACGTCCGTTGTAGACTCATCCATTCATTTATTACATTTAAGTTCAATTAGTTTAAACCTTACTATAAACATTCTATATTCAAAAATAGAAAATATAATATTTTACATAAAATAAATCTTTTAACTATCGCTTCTAATCATTTTAAATTCAATAATTATTTAAACAAAAAATATTTCAACAAACTAGAGATTAAAATAATATAATTTAAATACTTTTTTATTAAAAATAAAAGGCTTAAGGGTCTAATAAACCCTTAAACTTTTGCAAAAAATCAATTAAGCCCTTAAATTTTTTTTACACTCAAATAAGTCCTCAAACTCAAAAAAATCAATTTGGCCCTTAAACTTTTTTAACACCCAATTAAACCCTCAAACTCAAGAAAAAAATCAATTTGACCCTTTTACCAACTTTAACCGTTAACTTCAACTCTATTTTTTAATTTTCTTAACACGTGTTACAACAAAATAGCACCACTTTTTTGTTTTTAAGAATTTTTAAATTTTATTTTTTAAATTTATATAAAATATTTTTAAAATATAAAAAAATTAATTTCAAAATTTAATTTAAAATGATAAATAATATTTTTTAAAAAGATTAAAATAAAAAATAAAAATATTAAATATTACTTTACAATTATAAAAAAAATTATATTTTAAAATAATTTAGAATTTTTCAAGATTTTGTATAAAGTTTAGATTTATATATTTTTAAAATTTAAAATTTCTTAAAAATGCTAAGTGACATTATCTTGTCGTGACAAGTGTCAAAATTTTTTTAAAAGGGATTAATTGAATTTTTACAATAGTTTAAGGGTTAAATTAACTTTTTTAGTGAGTTTGAAGGCTTTATTAGGTGCAAAAAAAAAGTTTAAAGGCTTAATTGACTTTTTTACAAAAGCTTAAGGGCTTATCGAACCCTTAAGCCAAAATAAAAGTAAAATTGTTTAATAGTTATATCCGAATTTAAGCTAAAATAATTATAATATCGTTTTGAAATAATTCAAACTATAAATAATGAGACTAATGAGCAATATTATATATAGATTATCTATGCTAAAAAGTAATTGCATTAACAAAAATCTTAAATTTATTAATTTATATAAATAACCCTCTATTCTAAAAATAGAAATATTAAAATTTAAATTATAATAATAAATAACACAAATTAGGATTTACACTGATCTCACATTTAATGTTTTTTAAAAGACTGTATAAAACATTTTCCCTTGATTATTATATAATATAATGTTTTTTTAATGATGCAATTTACTATCATTTTAATTACTTACTATAATTATTTTTTTAAGATATACTTGTTATATGTCTAATTCTTAAGAAAGATTATATGGGGTGAAATTCCAAAAAAATGTTATTTTTAAAAAATATTTCTTAAAATATAATATTAGCCTTTACTTTTTAAAATATTATATTTTAAACCAATAATAAAAATTATAAACTTTTAAACAGTTATTTTGCAAATTTATTTAAAATTATCAAAAATACTGTTCGTAAATAGTCTTCTCAATACCAATTTTAATTTTTATTCAATTTAATTTATTTTATAATTATTGTTTAAAGTATAATATTTTAAAAAATAAAAAAAATATACAATATTTAAAAAAATAAGAGCAATATTTATGTAAATTTCAAAACACCAAATTAATTAGAATTTTCAAACATAAAACTGATTGAAGCCTCAGTCAGCCAGTGATTAACATCAAAATTAATGGAAATTCAGTCGGTAATTCCAACTATAAAAAAAATCCTCATCGGCTTCAACAGGAAATATGTTATACTAATGGAAAAAATGTAATCGCCGGAAACGGCTCTGTAGATCACAATGAATCAGATCAACAGGTTCCTATCAGAAGGCGAAACATGGAATTTGTATCGGTCCGATCATAGCATCGCCGGTCAAGGCCAGTGGCTACAGGCGACGTGGCATCGGACCAATAATTATAAACAAACAAACCCTCAGAGACCCGTTCCAAATCACTCACACAGAGCAACACGCATCGAGGAAGCCCTGGAATTCCCGGCCAACCATCAAGCACCTAAGAACAAGAATCAGAGGGTTGAGGATTGGCGGATGAGAAGACGGGGACATTCCTTAGCGTGTTGCCGCTGCTGATGAAAATGTCATACGGCACTTCCTATCCATGGGAATTCTTCCTCATCGGGATCTCATATTCAAGAAAAACAGTATTTCAAAAGAAAATTAAAAACAAAGAAAAAGAAAGAACGAGAGAACAACATTGATCGCCGCCGACCGGAGATAAATCCTTGAATTTCATGCTTCTGATGTATCTGCAAACTTGGTTAGGTATTTATAGGGAGCAGTGGAGTTGAAAACCCTAAATCTCTAATTGGATTTTGTGGAGATACAGAAGAGCCCGAAATTCAGGGATTAGATTAAACCTGTTAACTTGGGCTTAGTTTGCTTATTTTAAACAAAGCAGAAATGGGCTTTAAGTTTGTTAGCAATAGGCCCAAAATGCTTGTAGTAGGTGATAAAATTTTCGTATGTTTAAAGAATTAATATTTTGATACATAAGTTATACGAGCTGTGTAAATTAATTTACGCAAAAATTTAAATTTTAGAGCTTATGAATTTGTGTTAGGGTTTAAATTATGGGAGATAAAATTTATGATTAAAATTTAAGGTTTAAGTATTTAAACACTAAAATAAGGAATTTATATTTTATAATTTATTTTATATGAAATAAATCTTAATTAGTTGTTTTCCCTTGCTTGTTTCCTCTTTACTGGGTAAATTAAGTGAAAAATTAACCCCATATGTTTTCTTCCATACCCTGATCCTTTTCTTTGTCAATTACTTATTTGGATATACACTAGAAAAGGGTATGGTTTATTTGAGTAAAAATTAAATAAATTAAGGACTTATATAATAAAAGTATAAGAATAATTATCAAACTCTTGTGTTTGGATTGGAGAGGGTCAGTGGGATGGGGAATGGAGAGCACATCATTTCTTGGTTTAGATATCTATTTTTATTTAAAGGTTTAAACGATAAATAAGAAGTTAGATTATAGTAATTTTTTTATAGATTTCTAAAATGATTTTTTAGGTCAAATAGTTATTTAATGTCTATAATATTACTCAAATGAATGTTTATCGTAATTATCCGTTAAAAAATATCTTAAAATTCTTAAAATAATTTTAAAATAATCTTCAATCTCTAAAAACTATAAAATTTAGTTATTGTGGCCGACGTTAATCACAATTTGGACGATAAAATGAGATATTTTCTTTTTACCGAACAGCTCATATATCGTTCATTGTTTGTTATATCGTCACTCGTCACAAATATTTGAATGAATCATTAAATTTTTTGGACGTATATATGACACCAATCGATTTTTAACGATAAAATGGTAAAATAAATTATCGTAATGATCCTACAACAGATATAATAAACAACAACGTGACAACTAACGGCGAAATCAGGTCAAATCGAGATTTAAATGTCAGAGATTTTAAATTATAGGCTATTTTGTGAAATTTGGTGATTTTTTATTTTATTAACTTAACTTTTAAATATAATTTTAAAATTTAGAAAACTAATGTGTCTCATATTATAGTAACAAATAATCACAATAACACTTATTTAAATAACATTGAAAGTATTAAGTACAAATTAAAACTAAACACTTATTTAAAAAATATATATATAATTTAAATACTTATTCACCGCTTAACTTAATTTAAACAAAGGAAAGTAAGTGGAAATTTTCCCAAAAGTGATGAATTTTTATCGGAGGAAAAGCCACGGGGAGGAACGTAATATAACTTTAAATGGTAAAATATCATTTTTTTATCCTCTTCTTTAATAAATTGTTTTATGAACATTTTATAATTGTAAAACTTCATTGTTGTTAAACATTACTTTTTCCCTATTTATCTAAACCAAAAAAAATATTAAAATTAATGTGTTTTTCTCCCATTCAGTAAATTTAACTCTGTAAATTTCGAGTTAATCATTTAACAAAATCAAAATTCAAGAAATTGGTTCAAAATCCAAATGGAGTTGCAACAATAAAATATTTTTTTATTAAAAAAAAATACCTATATACACATTAAAAATAACTCTCAAAGATCTGTTAAAATGCAATTTTGAAAACCAGTGAACCAAATTCTAGTAACATTTTTATAAAATCTAAAAAAATAAAATAAATCAAAAGCAACAAACAATTTGCTTACAAGAAACAACCATCAAATCATGGTAGTTCTAAGTTGAGACACGCTTAGGGTACGACTAAAATGACGGTCCTACACAAATCCTTACCACTGACAAAATCTACACAAATCCTTACCCTGTTGATTAGAATTTATGTAGTTATACAAATTCTTAGTAAGAATTTCGGTCCTACATAAGTTCTTACTAAATCGGTAATAATTTGTGTAGGATCGCATTTTAGCCGCACCGTATGGTGTTTTGCCTTAGCCTCTCCTATCAAAGCAAAGGTATCACTTAGAAAAAAGAAATTTCAAATCCCATCACATAAAGTAAAACAGCAGCCATACAAGCTCTTGAAGGAAGAGCTCAGAACCAGACAAAGTCCATAACACACCGTGGCCATGAGTCTCTATATATAACATCTACAGAATCAGACAATAATTCTACCCTTGAAGTGCTAAGAATAGTAAGTTGAAACTTGCCTTCACACAAATGGGAACATTGCAAAAGCATTTGTTCCACCGGTTTGGTGAAGCATTGCATCGATCTCATCACCGTCCTCCATTTCCAGCTGAAGCAAAAGAGAAACAAATTGAATTTACATTATGCGTTCGAACACATATTCCACTCTGCAACATGCACATTAACACGAATGGTTGTTTGCCTAATAGAGAAAAAACAGAAAGATACCTCATCAGGGGTTTGCTCGCCTCGAAGGCGACGGCCATCAAACAAGAAGGCAATCGCGTTGAAATCGACAGACTGTCGATCACAATATGCATTCATAAGTTTCTTCAGTTGTGTGCTTCTTTTGATCCTGAAGAAAACTTCATTCCCATCCTATGCTTGTCATACAAAAAATATAAATTCAATCCAAATTAGACGAGGAAGAATTAATCTGAGAAATCTTTATAAATCTCAAATTTCAACAGTATGAAAACCTTAACCCCAGACGGTTCTGAAGTTGAACACGGGCGCACGCACACGCACATATATATTAACAAAGCTTTAAAATCAGACTTTTGTTCTGTTGATTCATAGAGTAGTCTTTAGAAAAGGTGGTTTCAAGATATATAAGTCAAATGGTGTGTCCATGGCTGAGAAAAAATCAGATCGAATATGCAGTTCTTTATCAGCACAAAAGCCCGAAAACTATTTGAACATAGAGATTTATGAACCCCCATAACTTGATCTATAATTAACATCGTGATACTCGTATATATCTCACTTTTACGAGTGTTTCCAAAAAGTGTTTCCAAGCAGGATTGCAGTAAATAACAAGAAACATAAGAATACTAGAAATAAGCTCGAGATCGTGAAAACAGATTAATCAAACGCATGCCAGCAAAGTTGAAGTGAACAACGGTGTTTCTTCTTCGAATTAACCCTTACACAGGATTAAACATATACCATAAATTTGAAAATTGTCATAAAAAATTGTTCAAAAGAAAAAGGAAAAAGTGATCAAATTCATCATTTCTTGTTGTTCAAGGTGAAATAATAGATGGGCAGAGAGAGTAAGGGTGAAATAGTTCGACAATTCAGACAATTTTTTACAGAATTTACTTTAATTTCAATTATTAAACCCCAAGAAAAACAGTAATTACGAAGAACAAGCTTTACATCTACGGTCTATCCAATCGCAATCATATCAGCATCTTATTTAGTTCCAAAGCTAAATTATCAAACATGAAAACAGAAAACGAAGAACAAGCTTTACACCTACGGTCTATCCAATCGCAACTATCTCTGCATCTTATTTAATCCCAAATCTAAAATATCGAACACAGAAATTGCAAGGAAACAACACGAAAAGTGAAAAGAGAGGAAAATCTATCTCCCAATAGTAAGTAAATAATAAGAAATTTAAGGACCTGGCCTTTGACTTTGAGATTGATGTGGGCGGCGGATTGGTCGCCGGGCTTCTTATCTTCCTCTGCCGGCCCTGACATCCTTCTTCTTGTTTTGGTCTCGGCGTTTCTGGTTCCGATTCGTCAATAATTTGAATCCTTTAAAGAATTAGGGATTTCTCTAGGATTTATCAGATTTCACTTTGTTTCTATCAAAACAGAATATTGTTGAATTGCGAAATACATGAAAATTAAAAAGCATCGTTATCTTTTGGGAATTGCATTTTAGTCCCTGATCTTGACAATCTTTTATCAATTTGGTCTCTAAAAATTTATAAAACCCTTAAATCCAAAAAAAGTGTATATTTATGGTTTGTTTTGACACTATAAGTACCAAATTGAAAGTAAATAAATTTATATGGACCAAACTTAAAATTTCAGAAACTTCGAAGCAATCACTCTCCAAAATCTTTAAAAAAATGATATATTTTTTTGGGGAAAAAACTTTTTTAAGTTCGATAAGTTTAAAAAAATGTCAAAGATTTAAAATTATCGATGAATACAAAAATAAAAGCTGAGCCATATACTGACAAGGCGTAAAGTGTATAAATTTAAAAATAAATGGTAATTTTTTCTTAACGTTTAAAATTTTTATTATTTTGATTTTTATTTTTTCAGATAAATTAATTTTTAATTTTATATTTTTTAATAAATATCTTATTTTTAACTAATATGATAATTACATCGTTAAAAATTTAACGATAGTAATATGTTATATACATGTGATAATATATTTTAAATGACATAGAATCTAACCAATTAAATATATACATATATATAGAATATAATTTTATTCTAATACAAAATATAAAATAATTAAATTTAAATAAATTATTAAAAATTAATTAAATCCCAAACAAAAGGCTACTAAACATTCTTAATCCTAACTAAACTAAAAAATCTTTATAAAAAACCTAAACTTCCGATTTAGATGGAACACAAAATACCTAAATTCTGAACTAAAATAATGAAAAACAAATTGATTAGTATCGAAATCTTTTATCTTTAATTTACCAATAACAAACTCTGCAAAGCCCTCTTTTATCAGATTATGTTCATATTTTTTTAGATAAAATTTTGATTCTACCATAATTAGGTTTGAGAATATTTAGGGTAATTTATTTTAGATTTAATTAATTTTTAATATTTCATTTGGATTTTAATCGTTTTATATTTTATATTGAAATAAAATTATATTCCGCGTGTATGTATTTGATATATCAGATGTTCAATCATTTATAATATATTATCACATATATATGATATGTCATCATTATTAAATTTTTAACGATTCAGTTATTATGATAATTAAAAATGAGACATTTGTCAAAAAAATAGATTAAGGGGTAAATTTATCCTAAAAGAGAATAAGGACTAAAATACTAAAAATTATAAACGTTAAAAGTGGAAATTATCTTTATGCTAAAGTAATATATTATATTAAAAAACAATAGGTTGAACACTCAAGCATAAGAACCGTAAATAATACGAGATAAATCGTTAATTATTTTTATTTAATTCAGTTGAAATTTGCTTAATATTTCATTCAATTGTATTTGATATGAGTTAAAATTTAATAAATTTCTTAACAAAATAAAACGAGTTATTAATTATTTGATTAAAAAATTACTTAAAAATATAGTATACTAAACTTATTAAATTTAAAATCTAAATTCCTAAACCTAAAATATAATTTCTATATAAAATCTAAATTTCAATTTTTAAACTAAATAACTAAAATCTCTAAACTCTAAAATAATACTTTAAAACCTAAAATTAATAAGTTTATATATTTTTATTTTACACAATTTGAATATCATTTTTTTTTTTTGACAAGTTTATGTACAACAGATGGTGCGAAGCGGTGATGCAGGTGAGTAGCAGGAGAATCGTAGCGCTGAAATAGAAATGGTCGACCAAGTGGAGGGGCACGTGGGATGTTGCCATGTTTGCATCGGGAATCTTCGAATTACGAGAATATTATATAAAAAACAGTTTTAAATTTAATAGTAAATAATATATAAAAATTTTACGAGCAACCTCGAATACTACTGAACATTATTAATGATAATATTGTTGAACACTATTAAATTGATTTATAAATATTTAAAAATATTAAGGACTTAAAATATAATTATAAATTATTTAAATTAAATTTTTATTAAAATATTTTTTGTGTATATTTTATTTTATTTTATTAATTAAATAAAATACTAAACCTTAAAAATTAATTTAAAAAATAAAAAATTAACTCTAAACCCTAAAATCAAAATAAAAAATCTAAATAACTGAACATTAAATTATAAACCCTAAAATATAATATTAAAATTTTAGATCCAAAACCAAAATACTAAAAATATTAAATCATAAACACTAAATCCAAACCATAAAATCTTAAACCCTAAAATAATCAAAACCCTAAACCTAAAATCCTAAACTAATTTTAGGTTTTAAGTTTTGGGTTTATGTTTTAAGAGTTTCATATTTTTTATTTTAGGGTTTTGGTTATATTTTTAGATTTTATGATTTAGGGTTTTATTGTTTTAAGGTTTAGAGTTTATGATTTAGTGTTTTGGATTTTATAGTTTAAGGTTTAATATTTTTTGATTTAATATTTTTATTTTTTAAATTAAAAATAATTTTAGAAAATGAAAATAATATATATTTAATTTTTTTATTTTAAATAATTTAAAATTATTTGTTTAGTCACTAGAATTTTAATTTTAATTAATTAATTTAATAGTATTCAATGATACTCATCGTTAGTGGTGTTCAACAATATTCGACGCACATAGTAGATTTCCTAATTAATATTATTCGATACCCAATTTAAAATTTTATAATTATTTTTAATGTAAATTAAAAAATTGAAAATAAAAATAAAAATATTTATTTTTTGGTGTTAAAAATAATGACAATGATTATGTTTATTATTGTATAGATCTCTAAAAATTAAGTAAATTATCTCAACGGGACATTGATCACACAATTATGACAATTTTTTTAAAGTATTGATTTATATTTTCATAATTCAAACTATTAGAGTTGTATATTTAATTGAATTAAATCGAGTAATTTTTTTTGAGTTATTTGAGTTGAGTCAATATTTTATAATTCAAATTTTATTTTATTTTTTTTGTTTGAGTCAAGTTTAAGAAATTCAAGTTGAATCGAGTCGAGTTTTCGAGTTTCTATAAATATTTAATTATAATTATTTATCATGTTATAGTATAATTTGATTCCAATTTAAACGATTTTCTCTGATTATATAATATATATATATATATATTTCATATGTAACGATATTTTTTTATATTTTTATATATCAATTTATATAAATCATAAAAAATTAAGAGACTCATCTCAAACTTAAGAATAAATCCTTTAATTATTAAAAATTTTGAGTTATTAGAATTTATATTTTACAACTCAAACTTTATTTAAATTTTTTTGAGTTGAGTCGAGTCTATAAAATTTTGAGGCGAGTCAAAACAAATTAAGCATTTTCGACTCAAATCGAGTCGAACTATTTAATGTTTTCGAGTCAAATCGAGTTTTGCTCACTCCTAGATACTAATATGCTTTAAAACATTTTATTCCACCTTTGTTATTTTGTTTCCTTTTATTTTAGTCATAAAAAACAAAGAAAATTGTTTTATTGGTTAGAAATAAGGGTGAATAAATTTGACTTATAAATTGAATTTTTTACTTTATTCAATGTAAAAAATTTATATATTTATTAATTTTTTTCGGTTTAAAAATATTTAAATAGAATTTAAATTGTAAAACAAAAAATTATATAATTTAAAACGTCCGTAAATTAATTTTTAAGTTTTGTCAAGAAAGTTCCGACGTGATATGGAAACTCAGGCAAGCACAGAAATGACGAGGGAAGAAGAAGACTCAAAAAGTACTTTGTACATTTTCATATATTTGAGCTGCCAAAGGTGGCTTTATTTATACACACTTTCAGCTAGGTTTAACAAACCTAACTTCTTTAACCACCTCATAAACCGTCTCAACTAACCCTTTCAACACTCCCCCTCAAGTTGGAGGATGATATATATCTTTCATCCCCAACTTGCCTACAAGGTAATTATGTTGTGGAATTCTCAACCCCTTTGTGAAAATGTCTGCCTGTTGTTCTTTAGTTGGTATATGTTGCGTAATAACAACTCCTTTTTGTATCTTTTCACGTATGAAATGGCAGTCTATTTCGATGTGTTTAGTTCTTTCGTGGAACACTGAATTTCCTGCTATTTGCAATGCAGCTTGGCTATCACAAAATAAAGTTGCTGGTACGTCATGTTTGGCTCCAAGTTCTGTGAGTAATCCTTTCAACCATACTAACTCAGCAACTGTTGTTGCCATACACCTGTATTCCGTTTCTGCAGAAGACCTCGAGACCATATTTTGTTTCTTTGATTTTCAGCATACTAGTCCTTCTCCCATATTGATACAATACCCTGAGACTGATTTGCGAGACATAGGACAACTCGCCCAATCTGAATCACAATACGTCTTTAACTCCGGTTTGGAATCAGCTGGTAAAAAGATTCCTTGAGCTGGATGTGCTCTGACATATCTTACCACTCGTAATGCAGCTTCATAATGAATCTTCTTAGGGGCTTGCATGAATTGACTCAATTATTTAACGGTAAACGTAATGTCTGGTCGTGTATGAGTTAGATAGAGCAACCTTCCAATTAACCTTTGATATAATCCAACATCGTCCAGAACCTCATTCGCTGCTACTATCTCCTCAACTTGTTTGTCATATTCATACGAGGTAAGCTTTTGGTTTTGCTCCAGTGGTGTCGAAACCGATCTTGCTCCCCCTAAACCTGAGTCTGCAATTAACTCTAGAGCATATTTTCTCTGGTGTAACACTATTCCTTCTTGTGATCGAATGACTTCAATGCCAAGGAAGTATTTAAGCTGTCTGTGGTCCTTCATTTTGAAACTTTGATTTAGAATAGTCTTAAGTTCATCAATCAACCCTTGGTCATTCCCAGTAATTAGAAGATCATCAACATAAATGAGTAGCAAGACCAACTTGTCTCCTTCTTTTTTAGTGAATAATGAGTAATCATACAAACTTTGCACATATCCATTCACCACTAAAGCATCTGTCAAGTTAAGATTCCACTGACGTGAGGCTTGCTTAAGCCCATAAAGTGATTTGAGTAGCCTACATACCTGAGGTCTTGACTCCCCCTGGCTACGAAAACCCTCAGGCAAGGCCATGTACACTTCCTCTTATAGATCACCCTGAAGGAAAACGTTAAAGACGTCCATCTGATATAAAGGTCACTCATGCATTGCGACTATAGAAATAATTGTCCGGACCGTAACCAACTTTGCGACAGGAGAAAATGTCTCATGAAAGTCAACCCCTTCTTGCTGATTGTAACCTTTTGCCACAAGACGGACCTTAAACCTTTCGACAGAACCATCAGCATTGTATTTCACTTTATACACCCATTTACAACCAATAGGTCGTTTTCCAGGAGGTAAATCGACAACTATCCACGTGTCATTTGCCTCAAGAGCTTGAATCTCCTGTTGCATGGCATCTACCCATCGTTTGTCAACAACTGCCTTTTGATAAGAACGAGATTCCACAATAGAGGATAAAGCAAGGGCATATGTTTGTGTATGTAAGGGTAAGTGAATAAGGGAAACTGAATTAAAGATAGAATTAAGACCTGCAGTTGTTGTGGTTGATGAAGAGGGATTCGTAGAGCAAACAAAGTCGGACAGCCAGGATGGAGGTTTAATAACACGAGTGGATTTCCGTGTGGGAACAGGTTGTGTCTGCGGAGGTTGTGACTGAGACTCAAAAACAGGTGTCGGAGGTGAACATGAAACATCCTCAGAAGAATTCGAGGATACTGAAGGATTATTTTCCTGGGGCGAAGGAAATGCAGTAGCATCTGAAACACCAGGAGCACTTGGTGTGGCAGTAGTTTGTATGACAGGTATATGCAAAAAATCATGATCTAAAGGACTGAACGCAGAAAATAGTGGGAACATTCTTTGGGACGAGGTAAGACTTTGGAAGGGAAATGTAGTTTCATGGAAAACTACATCTCGACTAATGAAGAAGGTTTTGGTGTCAATAATAAACAGCAGATAACTTTTTTGAACATTTGAATAACCCATAAACACTGAAGGAATTGCCCTAGCTGTAAACTTATCATGATTGTTAAGCATGGTAGCATAACACAAACATCCAAAGACACGTAAATGGGAAATATCAGGGACCTTATTGTGAAGTATTTCAAAAGGTGTTTTCCATCCCAAGACTGTAGTGGGCAATCGATTCAACAAGTAACAAGCTGTTAAGACACATTCTCCCCAGAATTTGTCAGAAATGGAAAATTGAAATTTAAGGGCTCGAGTAACATTCAGGAGGTGTTTATGTTTCCGCTCAGTCACACCATTCTGCTGTGGTGTGTAGACACAAGAACTTTGATGCACAATACCATGAGAAGTAAAAAATTCTTGCCCTTCTTTATTAAAGAACTCAGCCCCATTATCACTACGAATGGTACGCATTTTATGCTCAAAATGATTATGAACATAAGTAATAAACTATTTTAAGACAACAATGGCATCACTCTTGAGTCTAAGAAGGTACACCCAAGTCATTATGGTATGATCATCAACTATGGTAAGGAAATATCGATGCCCACTATGAGTTGACACACGATAGGCTCCCCAAAGATCAATATGGATTAGAGAAAAAGGTAAAGATTCACGTGTTGTACTGGAAGGAAATGGCAAACGTGATTGTTTTGCAAGGGGACATACATCACACTGTTTGACATGCTCAAGATTATCAACAATGGGAACCAAGTGGGAAATTTTATTCATAGTTGATCAGGATGTATGACCTAAACGTGCATGCCAAAGTACAAAAGAATTCCTTTGAATTACATTGGAAGTCAAACAAGAATTTGGTTTTACTTTCGGGGTGCTTGAAACTAACAAAGGTTGACTGCTTTCTGGACTTGAGAAGTGCAGCATGTACAAGCTTTCTTCGACTCTACCAATCCCCTTCATCTTTCCACTGTAAAGATCCTGTAGAAGGCAAAAATATGGATAAAAAAGAATGCAACAGTGTAATTGTTTTATCAACTGAGAAACAGACAGAAGGTTATAATGGAAGTCTGGAACAAAAAGCACATTTGATAGGGTTTGTGTAGGTGAGATACTGTAAGATCCAACGTGGGTAATTTGTGTTTGCTTACCATTAGGCAACTGGACAAAAGAAGGAGATGCACACTTAACAGGATCATGCAAACAATCTAAGTCAAAAGTCATGTGGTTTGTCGCACCTGTATCAAGGATCCAAGTTTTGGATGTAGAAGGAGAAGCAATACCTGTCATATGCGCAGATGCCTTGATATCTGGTCCTTTGTTAAGCAAATCTAGAATCTGTTGATACTGTTCAGGGGTAAAATGAGACACTGCTTGAGATACACTGGAGTTATCTATGGGAATAGATGGTAAAGAATCGTTTTCCACATCGACAACAACCACATTATGTGCAGACGAGTAACCTTTTCGCTTAGTAAATTTAAAATTCGTAGGGTAACCTATTAGTTTGTAACAAGTTTCCCTCTTATGACCTTTAACATGGCAATGATCACATATCCTATTAAACCTCTTTTTAAGAGCCGATTGTCCATTTCCTGAGTTCGAATAAAGAGCAGTTGGTAGAATCTGTTGACTACTAGCAGTTTGCCGTTGACCTTCCTCTTGTGTCAACATAGAATATGCCTGGTTAACAGACGGAAGTGGTTTCATAAGTAAGATCTGGCTTCGAACCATCGAATAAGACTCATTAAATCCCATAAGAAATTGGAAGAGCCTTTGTTGTTTTAAATTTTCTGTATTCCTCTGGGTTGCAGCGCAAGCACAAATTGCAGAAGGGTTAATAGCATCATACTCATACCACAAGAGTCTTAATTTTGTGTGATAAAACGCAATTGAGGACGTACCTTGTGTCTGGGTAGCAATCTCTCGATGCAGAAAGAAGATGCGCGACCCATCCACCTTATCGAACCGCTCTTTAAGATCTACCCAGACCAAAGTTGCACTCGACGCAAACACGACTCCTGCTGAAAGATCCCAACTAACAGAATTCAAGATCCATGATAAAACCAAAGCATTGCATCTATCCCATTGTGATTTCAATCCTTCCTCAGTGCCTTCACGTGTACAGGAACCATCGATGAACCCGACCTTATTCTTTGTGAGCAATGCTATACGCAAAGAACGACTCCACACATTATAGTCTGCAACTTCGGTGAGCTGATGAGAAACCAACAGAATTCCTGGTGTGTCTGACGGATGAAGATACAGCTGATGAGAATAATTGAGTTGTACCTGGAAAACTGCCATCAGATTGCAAGTGAACAAAGGCCTCTGACAGTTATGCTTTGTTACTCGCGACCCAGATGTGAACGTCGAAGAAGAACGGCCGCCAGCGGTGGCTCTGATACCATGTCAAGAAAGCTCCAACGTGATATAGAAACTCAGGCAAGCACAAAAATGACGAGGGAAGAAGAAGACTCAAAAAGTACTTTGTACATTTTCATATATTTGAGCTGCCAAAGGTGGCTTTATTTATACACACTTTCAGCTAGGTTTAACAAACCTAACTTCTTTAACCACCTCATAAACCGTCTCAACTAACCCTTTCAACAAGTTTGGATTAAATATTTTAATTATATCTTATATATATAATGTATATAAATATATAAAATTATTTAAATTAAAATAAATTTATACTATAATATTACAAATAATTATAAATAAAATCATATAAATATTTAAAAATTCAAATTAAATCTAAAATTTTTCAAAGAAAATCTGAATCCTAAAATATGACACATAAACTTCACTAATCATTTTTTAACACAATTCGACTAATTGAAATGCTCACACTAATTAAAGAAAACCACCGTTTAAGTAAAAAGGGTAAATACACGTTTTGATTCATGTATTTCTGCAAAGTTTCATTTTAGTCCATTTAGTTTTAATTATTTTCATTTTAATCTAAAATACAAGAAAAATATGGCACAAAACCACTGACAGTTACAGAGTCCAGACAACTATCCCTCACTTCATAAAAAACATCATCCCCTGAATACAACCCCCATTTAATGTCGTAAAATATATATATTTTAAAATTTGATTCTAAAATAAATGTTTAAATTATATTTTTATTATGATTATTTAAATTTATTATTAAAATAAATATTTAAATATTTTAATTAATTTTAAAACAAAATAGTTAACCTTTAAACATATATTTTAATTAAAAAATAATTTAATCACATATTATGAAAATATAATTTAAATATTTATTGTAAAACATAATTTAAATATTTATTTTATAAATAATATTTTTTATAAACATTTTTAAAAGTATTATTTTTTATTTTTTTTAAAACAAATGTTTTATTTTATTTTATTGAAATAAGCCTCTTATTTGCGAAAATATATACTTTCCGACACCAATAGCTAAATGTAGATTACCGAAGTGGTGGAGATCGTGGACCGTGCCCAGTATGCCGGCCAGAGTCACCCGCTCGCAGCTAATTGTCAATTAATTCTGACACATGGGTCCCACAACACTACCTCGATCTCCCAAACCAACTATTCACCCCACAACCACTCTTCAGTTTGCTATATCAAAACCCTAAACTCACACTCCTCCGTCCCCATCTAATCTCTGCTCTGCAAAACAAAGAACTTGGAGCAGAACAATGGCGCCCTCTCTACTTTCCTTGGCTCTGTTACTCAGTTATGCTATCTTTAATATTGCAGGTAACCCACATTTGCATGTTTTCTCTTCTTTTCTGTGTTTTCCTGTTTCACTCAGGTGATGCATCTGTTCTTTCCGTTTTGCAGATTGTGGTTCTATCGGAGTTAACTATGGGAGAGTCGCCAACAACCTACCGCCGGCAACCAAAGTGGTGGAACTACTCAAATCTCAAGGTCTCAACCGTGTCAAAGTTTACGACACTGACCCTGCTGTTCTCCATGCATTATCCGGATCTGGAATCAAAGTCACCGTTGACCTACCAAACCAGCAACTCTTCGCCGCCGCAAAAAGCACATCCTTTGCTAAAACTTGGGTGGAGCAAAATGTTGCCGCTTACTACCCTCACACGGAAATAGAAGCCATTGCCGTCGGGAATGAAGTCTTCGTCGACACCCACAATACCACCAAGTTCCTCGTACCCGCCATGAAGAATATACACGAAGCTTTGGTTAAGTTTAACCTTCACTCGGAAATTAAGGTTTCTTCTCCGATTGCCCTTTCCGCTCTACAAAACTCTTACCCGTCTTCAGCCGGATCGTTCCGACCCGAACTCATCGAACCCGTTTTCAAACCCATGTTAGATTTCCTTCGCCAAACAGGGTCTTTCCTCATGGTCAATGCTTACCCTTTCTTTGCTTACGAGTCCAACTCGGACGTCATCTCGTTGGACTACGCTTTGTTTAGAGAAAACCCGGGTGTGGTCGATGCGGGTAACGGGTTGAGGTATTTCAGTCTGTTCGATGCTCAAATCGACGCCGTTTTTGCGGCAATGTCTGCTTTGAAATACGATGATATTCCATTGGTTGTGACGGAAACGGGTTGGCCATCCAAAGGGGACGAGAATGAGAACGGAGCTAGTATCCAAAACGCCGCCGCTTATAATGGGAACCTGATCCGTCGGATCTTGACCGGCGGCGGGACCCCTCTGAGACCCAAAGCAGATCTCACCGTTTATCTATTTGCCCTTTTCAACGAAAACAACAAATTCGGGCCTACATCGGAAAGGAACTACGGACTTTTTTACCCGAACGAAGATAAAGTTTACGATATCCCTTTTACTGTAGAAGGTTTGAAGAATTACCACGACAGACGGTCTCCGGTGTCAGGCACTCCGTCCAACGGAGAAGGAGGGGCCGTGTCGAAGAGTACGACGGGGAACACGTGGTGCGTTGCGAGTGGCGAAGCCGGGAAAGAGAAGCTTCAGGCAGCTCTAGATTTCGCGTGCGGCGAAGGAGGAGCCGATTGCCATCCGATCCAACCCGGTGCCACGTGTTACAATCCAAACACAATAGAGGCCCACGCTTCGTTCGCATTTAACAGCTATTACCAAAAGAACGGACGGAAGATGGGAACTTGCTATTTCGGCGGGGCAGCCTACGTAGTCACGCAACCCCCTAGTGCGTATTCTATCACTCTCTCCTTTAAACCACTCCTTTTTTAATTTAATTCGGCGCATGAAATACAGTTGTGAGGTCCTTGTTAGTGAGACGTAAAGTGGACTGGCTAACGTGCACGGTGAGTGAGTGAGCGAGTGGTCCCCAATCTCCCATGAGTGCGTACTACAGTCCTGCACGCCAGGTCAAAAAAAGACCCACGTGATCTGGAATCTTTCACATGATGACGTGGTGTTTACCCATTGGGTAACAATCGTGGGCCCCACTAGTTTAACCGTGTTAAACCAAACATTAATGGTACAGCTGCCAGTGAGTCACTGCTATTGTTGTTGTCCTGGTAAAGCTAGGCCTATAACACAATAATTAACTTTAGTTTTTAACTAATTAACACCCGGAAAATTAGGGAACTTAATTTTAATATTTTTAAACTCTAAATACCTTGTATTTATTTTTTTATTTAAATACTTTATAAAAATCAATAAATATTTACTCGATTAATATAAATGCTTTTTTTTTCAGAGTACGGTAATTGCGAGTTTCCTACCGGATACTGAGTTGAAGTCTGAAACTGAGCCAGCAGAAACGGGTTGTAAGACTTGAGTGGTTGAAGATCCGAAAAGAGAAACTAATTTTCATTTGTAGTTGTTTTATGGAATTATTCTTAGTTTTTAGTATTATTATTGCTGTGTATTTTATTTTGTTGGATTTATTTGGACCCCTTATGTGTACAAAGTCATGGGATTCTAAATATGTTTTTATTTTCAGACTTGAATGGGATCCTATCCTTGGGATATATATTTTCTTGTCATTCATTTTATGATTTCTTTTACTATAATTTGTCAATGGAAATGCTTCTTTTACATCGGATTCCACTGAACAGAACCCTAGAAAAGATCCCCAACTTTTTTATGCCAAATATTCTGAATGTTAACCAATTTAGTCCCTGAAAAGGCATTTGCGCGGAGGAATTATTAAAATATTGTAATTAAAAATTTTATTTTTAAAAATATGGTTCACACATCATTATTTCTCATAATATTGTGGTTTATTGTAGCGTTCAAAAGATCCTATGCATACAACCCATCTTTGAACAGTAATTCGAATATAAAAAATATTTCGACAAAAACTTTATGCATACATGATACAACCTGACTTTCAATAGTGATTCGAAAATAAATTTGGCAAAGGTTGCATGCATGAGGTCTTTGAACAATGGTCTTTGCTGAAATATTATTTTTTATTTGAATCACTGTTTAAAGACGGGTTGTATGCATGAGGTCTTTGCAGAAATATTATTTTTATTTGAATCACTATTCAAAGACGGGTTATATGCATGAGGCCTTCTGAACGCCACAATAAACTACAATATTATAAGAAATAATGATGTGTGAATCATATTTTTAAAAATAAAATTTTCAATCATAATATTTTAATAATTCCGCCCATTTGCTAATGTTACTAACAGTAACAAATAAACCCCATCAAACCCCCCTGTACAGTAAAAATATTATGAATCGGGAAATCAGAAGGTATATTGATCAGAAGAATCATGCTCTCTAAAAGTAAAAGTTACCTTGGATACTCGTCTTCTGCCGTGCTTAGCTTTACTTGTTCGATATTTTTATGTTCATTTTATAATTTAAATAGAGGCGATAATCAAGTTATTCAAATTGAATTTGGTTCGGATATTTTTAAATTAAATTGATTTTCAATTAGGGTTATTTTTAATTTAGATTCGATTTGAGTTAGACTAGATCTAATTCGATCTAAGTTAGATCGAATCAATATCAAATTGATTGTTTTTCAGAACGAGTCAATATTTGATCAATCGGTATTCAATTTTAGTCAATACAAGATGATCTTTTAAAAGAGAAAATAATATTAACAATTACAAAAGGTAGTTGTTAATTAGTAATATAATACAAAATAAAAATAAAACATATATATTTAAAGAAATCAAATTTAGGTTATTTTTGAATCTTGAATCGAATAAATTGTATCAAATCTCGAATTTTGAGTCAAATTTATCAAATCTAGATTTAAATACATAATATATAAATATTCCTTTAAAGAATGTCATCTATAAAATTGAAATACAAATTAAAATTATCTTAATTATATATGATTCTATATTCAAATCAATCAAATTTTATTTATATTATTAAATAAATTTTATTACACTTTATTTTATATAAAAATCTTCTGATTCTCTTTTTATCGAGTCAAATAAAAATAAGTTATTTAAGTTTATATGTCTTATTTTATGATTTAAAGTTTATTGATTTTTTATTTGAGTTTATTAAATTCAAGTAGAATTTTTGAATTACTATAAAAATTTAATTATAGTTATTTATAATATCATATACATATTGATTTTAATTTAAATAGTTTATCCTGTCCATATCCATATTATATATATTCATATTTTTTTCATACTTAGTATATATATATATATATATATATTCAAGAAGAATTAAGGGATTCAAGCACAACATAAAAATTGATATACTAATTATTAAATTTTTTAAGTTATTCAAATATTTATTTTACAAATTAAATTTTATTTAAAATTTTTTAATCAAATTTATAAAACTTTAAATCAATTCAAAATGAATTATTTTTCAACATCAAGATAAATAAAAAATCATTTTTATATCAAATAAATTTTGTTCACCACAAATAATAATAATAATAATAATAATAATAATAATAATAATAATAATATTATGATAAATGGGTGGTGTGAAAAGTATGAATTTAATATTTTGATATGTAAAATGTATAGTAATAATGTTTTTTAAGGCAGCAGAAATGTGCAGACAATTTTGCCTACATCCATGTGCTGCTGAGGTCCATTGCTGCTCAAGGGGTTTGTCGACTTCTGACTAGATAATACTAAAGAACTGAACAAAAATATAACTTTTGTGACGCAAAAAAAAAATTGAATAAATATTTATAAATAAACGAGTAAACATATTATTACGGAATGATTATTTTTTTTTTAAAAAATATGTCTAATAGAATGTATAGTGTTATCGTTTATATATTTTAAGATTTTATTTTTATGTAAAATTAATATTTTTGTATTTTTTAGACATGATATTCTTTCACACTCGATCTCGTGACGTTCTCGTTACAAACTTTTATTCTCATGATTAGTCTCTTACCACGATTGTTCATAACGCTTACCTATTTCATGGGAATTCAACATGAAATCAAGCAGTCAAATAGTCGTTTTGATATCACTTATCATGAAATTATTCTTCTTCTTTTGAAAAACATAATCGATTGATCAAAAATGTTCACTTGCTTTTATCCCTTCTCTTTAAGTTTCAGATTCATAACTCACTGAAAATATACTTTTTCTTCCGAGTCTTTTCCTTTACCTTTTAAACAGAAATAGAATTAAATTTATATATATATTTATAAATAAACATCGTAAAGTTCACTAAAAATTAAAAATACTTAAAATTTAGAATTTTGTAAAAGAAAATTCAATTCATGTATTCTCGTGAATCTTTTTTCGGACCCCTTCAAACTTATTGTGTTTTTAACAAGAATTCGAACTCATTAGAAAAAAAAAAGCACATATTAAAATATTAATGGGTGAATCGTACTAAATGGTCATTGGATTTTTAGAGTATTTTTATTTTAATCATCAAATTTTTAAACTTGCATTATGAATTATTAAACTTTTGTTTGCGTTGAGATGTTTATTTTGATATAATAAAGTAAAAAATATTTTTAAATTTAAATAAATATTATAAAAATAATTTAAAGTCTGATTGAAAAATATGTTTGAATGTTTTTAAAAATGTTTTTGACTTGAATAAACTTTTTAAAATGATTAAGTGTTAAAATAAATTTCTAATACCCGTATACCACTTTCAGTATCGATATGAAGTCTATATCGATATGATAATGCCTTGTATCAATACACTTCTGATTTTAAGATTTTAGAGAGTATCAATATGATACTTCGTGTATCAATTACATTGAGCCTATCAATTTACTTTTAATATAACCTCCCTCGTCACTTTCTGTTAAAACTTGTAGGAATTCAAAGATCATATTTTCACTGATTGTTCATACTCAAAACAGATCTAAAGAACTATTTTTTAGTACCGTAAAATAGATAGAACAATTATTAAGTGGGACGAAGCGTGGTGCAAGTGCTTCTATTAGGGAGGTTTGGGGAATTCCTTAAGAATGACGCTAAATCCTAGCCTTTTATAGTGTTATTATAGTTTTCTGCTTCCTAGATAATAAATCATAACTTATTTAAAAAATTTACATCGTTCGTCATTTAATTTTATTTTCACTGTTATTTTGAATACTAAAATGTAAAAATTTTTAATTTAATAATTTAATTTTTATTTTATTCTTATTTTTTATTCTCAAATAATATAATTATATAAATTAATTTTTAATTTTAATATAAAATTTTAAAATAAATTTTATTATTATTATAATTCAAGCAAAATCCTGTATATTTTATAGGACTACTGCTTTTTGTACAACTCAATGCAAATTCTAACACAAAAATACGACGCCGTCGTCCCATTACCGACTCAAATTTATTTTAATTTATAAAAATATATTATCACGAGACTATTTTTATAAAATATTTTTAATAAGAATTATATTTTAATATATAAATATTATAAAAAATTATATAATTCTTTTATAAAATTTAAAATATAAATCTCAAACCTTAACAACTTAAAACTTAAACATTAAATATTAAATTTTAACCATAAATTTTAAATTTTATGCACTAAACAATTAAAACTTAATTTAAAATTTTAAATTATAAACTTAAAATTTGAAGAAATTGTATAAACTGAAATTTACGAAAACTTGTGTATTTTAATATTTTTCTAATAATCATATATTAATATTTTTATGTTTTAGCATCTCTCATTTTATTTCTATTTTTTGGAATATTGACTTATAAAGATATTTAGAGAAATGGGTTTTTATTTTTTAAAATGATAAATTAGACATTGATGATGAAAGACATTATATGCAAGTGTGGCATCTTAAATTTTTAAATATTTTTATCATTAAAGTGTTCGATGCATATCAGTTTTAAAAAAAATATTAAGACATTATTTATAAGTAACGTATTTAGTTTTATTATTTATTTTGTTATATTTTTAAAATAGTTCAGATATTATCTATTTCTTTAAATTTAATTCCTGAACACTTTATATATTCAACTAAGCGATTATTTTTTATATAGATTAAATTTTCATCTTTTTCTAAAATGTGATATTTACACTCAATTTTATGATATTTTTAAAAATTTGTATTTTATATTAACAAAATAACTTTATTTTATAACTTTTAAACATTAAAATGTCAAAATTTTAAGATATTTTTTATAAAATTTTATTAAAAAAATATTTTTAAATAAATATATAAAAATAAAAATACATATTTAATATTTTAAGTATAAAATATATATTTTTATCTTATAAAAATAATTAAAAAATTAACCTCAATTTAATTCGGTCAACTGCGGTTAATCATGATTCATAAATTTGTGAATCATAATATCTCGATTCGGTTCAATTCAATTTTTGATTTTGCGGTTAACCATGCTCAACCTTACATGGGTTAGGGGGCAATGGAGATAAAGAGTTCATGATGTGAAGAGGAGATGAAGACTTGAGAAGTGTATACTCCAAAGACGAAGCTATGTTTAGTAGAAGAAGAGCTCAAACTATATTGAGAAAGGGCGTTCAAAACTGATTCAATGAGTATCCAACGATCTAATAAATCTAATATTAATAATGTATTATTATTATATTTTTATATTTTTTATTTTATATTATAAATTTATTATTCATTAGATATTTACTAGGCCGATTTTTATATTTTTTATTTTTTAATTTATATCATTTTCATTCTATTTTAACATCCTACTCTTTATTGACAGCCTCTCTCAAACTACTACCAAGAAATAAAAGAATGTCTAGGAATAGAAATCCTGCCTCACACGATTAGGATTGTAAATAAATCGAACGAACACGAACGAAGGTGTGTTCATGTTCGTTTGTTTAACTTTAATCGAACAAATGAATGAACACGAACATAAACGAACACAAATTTTCTTGTTCGTGTTCGTTTGTTAAAGATTGTAGCTTGTTCATGTTTATTTATGTTCGTTTGTTTAAATGATAAACGAATTAGTCGCTAATATTTAAATCGAATTAATTCGATTAATTCAGCTAATTAATTGATTTTAAATCGAATTAGTCGCTAATTAAAATAAAAAAACTCTTAATTATTAGATGAAACCTAAAATTTAACTGATTAACCAATTTTGTTTTGGTTTGATCCATTAACTCGATTTAACAGAACAATAGACACCCCTAGCCTAACAAAGAAGTTTTTAACGAGTCATAAAATAAGAATTCTCAACTTGAGTAACTTAAAATTCTTTGACTCGACTTACTTGATTTAATGCTCACCCTTAGATATATGTGAATAAATTTAAACGAACACAAATGAACAAATTATCGAACGTTCACGAACATAAACAAACGAACATAAATAAAAAAAAATTATCGAATGTTCACGGACATAAACGAACGAACATAAATGAACAAATTACCGAGCGTTTACGAACATAAACGAACGAACATAAATGAACAAATTACCGAACATTCACGAACATAAATGAAAAAACGAGCCTTTTATCCATGTTCATTCGTTTAACTAAACGAACATAAACAAACTTTTCGCCCAACAGTTCATAGACAATTCACCGATTATTCGGTTGGTTTACGACCACGCACACAACACAAAACCAAGCCACTTTCTCTTGCTTGTGCCTAAGAACTTTCAATACGGTTTTCGCTTTGTAAATAACTAACAAACAGTAAATATCACAGTTACAAATAAAAATATATATTTAAAAAATTAATTAATTAAAATATTTAAAAATAGAGCCAAAATTTTAATATAATATATCCAAAATATATCAACATACAACGATTTTAATAATAGATAAAATATATACATGATTTACGAGAGTTATATTCATATAAAAATATATTTAAATAATGCATCGAAAAGCATAATTTTATTCGTAATATAAACATGTACTTAAAAACCCCGTATTTTTTTTTCTTTCTTTGTTCTACATTTTTGTCTATTTTTTATATATAAATTTTAATTTTATTTAAAGAAAAGATAACAGAACTTTAGAGGAAAAAATGAGATATTCTTAATAAGTATAAAATTTATGATTTTAGAAAATAAAGTAAATAAATTAATCAATTAATTATACTTGTTTAATTTTTAGAGTAAATTATAATAGAGGTCAGTCAATTATAGGTATAATTATGCTTCGATCACTCAAATATTAAATGTTATGTTTGAGTCAATCAATTATGTGTAATGTTACATTTATGTTACTCAATTAATAAAGATTACATTTGAATCACTTAATTATAAGTAAGATTATATTTGAAACACCCTTCATATTTTAAAAAATTATCAATTCATATATTAAATTAATTAATGATTTTAAATAAAGTATTTTAATGTTAACGAACGTGTACAAAGGAAAAACAACCAAATTAATATATATTTTAAAATACGAAGGGTGATTCAATTGTAACCATACTAATAATTAAGTGATCAAAATATAACTTTATCCATAATTAAATGACTTAAATATAACTTATAATCATTAAATGACCTAAATATACTTATATACATAATTCTAAACACAAACTCTAAAAGATAAAAATACACTAAATTTTTAAATTATACAAACTTATGGTTCGGCTTTTATTTTGGATTTTTTGGGTAAAGAATCGAATGCTACAATAAGCCTTATTAAAAAAAACCTTAAATCTCACGAAGAAAAAGATTACAAGTTAAAACTAATCACTACGGTAACAAGACAACTTAGAAAAAAAAAATCATGAACCTAACTTATCATATTAATCATGATTTCATTTAATCATAATCATCTATTTTACAATTATTCTTTAAGTTATTTTTTTAATAAATCTCGACTCATTTTTTTCATATCATTTAAAATATATTTTCTAAAAATTAAGTTAATGACGTAAAAATAATTAATAGTGAAATAGATAATTTTTATTAGTTATAGACTACAGACGTAGCGAGCCAGATCTATGCTCTCCTGAACAACAGAGTAAATATAAGAAAACTCCAACAGAACTATACAATGCAGACGCTAATCAGCCACTAGTAAAATTAAATTTTATATAATGAAACTATAATAAATTAAATAAAGTAATGCAAGAAATAAATAAATAAATTACAAACAAAACCAAAAACTAGTAATTTACACTTTATAAAAAGGTCCATTACATATAGATTATAATTAAAAGGAAAAAAAGAGGGAAGTGAAGATAACAATCCTCACCACTTCCCTCTTACAGTTCATCTTCAAGAGTGAATCAAATATATTAATTAAAAAAATAAAATTAAAAAACAAAGGATACTCCCTAAAACCCGCATCCATATCTTTTTTTGTCATCATATAATATTAATATTTTATATTTAAAAACTATTTTTCTAAAATGAAATATTATGACGTAAAAAATGTTTAAACAGTATAAAGTAGAGTATGGTTGTTTGCATTTTCCACCCAAGTAGTTCATCATCCTTCTGACAGTTAGAAATATCCAAAGTTTCCTGCAGGAGGAGAAACTAAACAAAATAAAAGAATTTATAAAGAATAGAAGGATTTAAATATGGATTTGTTGAAAACGACAACGTTTCATGACGTATTATCAACCTCAACTCTAATAAAATAATCATTTTAACTATTTTAGAGTAATTAAATTTTTAGGGTTTTATTCTAGACGAAAAGACCTTTTAACGGACCAAAATTATTAAAAAAACAAAATGATAAATAATTTAAAATATTTCTAAAATTATAATTAGAAATTATATATTATTTTATTATTTTATACAATTTTATAAAAGAATTTGAATGAAGTAATTTTTTTTAAGTTAGTATATTTTATCTAATATCATGTTAGTATACACTATAATATGGATTTATCGTATCATTTAAAAAAAATTAAAAATAATCTAAATGTGAAATTATATTTTAGAATATAAAGAATCTTTATTTATATTTTAAATTTTAAATTAATTTTTACAGTACACATTTATAGATAGTGTGCTCATACATGTATTATAAATTTTAAAAATATAAAATAAATTTTATTTATTTTTAAATAAAACTCTAAACATCACATATTCGATAGAATATCATTTCAGGCTATATACGATCAATTAATTGATAATTTTTATCTGTAAAAAATTATTTAATATAAAATAAATTTATCTTATTCAAAATAATTATTCTACCTTTAAAAATACTTTTTTTAATTTTACGCCTTCTAAAGTCGTAAACACCTTTTTAGCTTAAAAGTTTTAGTCGTGATTAAAAAAGGGGCAATGTAGTACTTTTGCTGCGAATGAATGGCGCTAAAATAGAGGACAGTTACTGACCGCCAAAAGTAAGTATTGATGAAAACCCTAGCAGAATAATGAATTTCCGATTATAACCTCGTGAAAGGGAAAACGTACCTTCGTTGGCGGGGGGTTAGTGTCTTTTTCTGATTATTCCCTCCAAGTACGGCTGAAAATGGTCTTCAGTTTACTCCCGGCAAGTCTTTGAAGCGCCCTCTTAGCACCGACGACGTCCATTTCCGCCAGACTCTGGAGATGTTTATTGGCTCCGGCAGCCACAAGTCTTTTCCTACAACCACTGCTTCCTCCGCTTAACACGGCGGTCACCACCATCAATGGGTACTTCTTAGAAACAATCTCATTCTTCGGATCCAACATCTGAACTAATCTCGTCACACTCTTCTCATCTCTAACCAGCTCTTTTCTATTTGATCGGACAGTCAGTAG
This sequence comes from Abelmoschus esculentus, assembly GCA_035048815.1. Classification (NCBI taxonomy): domain Eukaryota; kingdom Viridiplantae; phylum Streptophyta; class Magnoliopsida; order Malvales; family Malvaceae; genus Abelmoschus; species Abelmoschus esculentus. The sequence goes on from JAUCBN010000036.1 coordinate 14,957,996, forward strand.
AGAAACAATTGCTTGCACCGCCGCGTCTTGTAAACCCACCGGCTTTGGAGATTCCATTAACTTTACCAATGAACCCAAGCAACTAGAGATGGCTCGCTTGTTTCCATCACTAATTGACAATTTTGACAACAAAGAAGCGGAAATCTGTTGTAAAATCATGTTCCCGTGCTTGATGAATTCGCCTAATTGAATAATGAAAACTGTTGAAGATGATAAAACCCTTGAAACGGAATCTGAAACCGAAAGTGAGCTGATCGTATGGAGAACATGCTCGATTGTATCTGAACTTAATGAATCTTGAATTACATGAATTAATCTCGGCAACCCTTTTTCTTGTATAATCAGAGTACGAAAATATTCACCTGAAGAAGCGAGAATTGATAGGCAATTGGCTGCGTTTTCTTGTGCGGCGGTGTTACCGGAGACTAATAACTGGAGAATAATAGGAACCGCTTCTTCTTCACCGAGCGCCATTCGAATTTCTTCCACGGAAGCCAAGTTTCGGAGAGCGCCAATCGCGTGGGTTTGGGTTGATTGGGAACCAGAACGGCAGGCTTCTATCAAGACGGATACGCCACCGTACGCTGAAATCGCCCAGGTGTTTTCTGGATCAGCGGTGATAGCTTCAACAGCAATGGCGGCCTTTTCTTTTAAAGGAATAGATCCTGTTTCGAGGATTCTTAACAAAGGCCCTAATCCACCTTCTTCGAAAATGATTTTTCTCGAATCTTCACTTGAAGAAGCCAAAATCGACACTGCTGATACCGCTTGTTCTCGAATCAAAGGCTGGCCGTTAACTTCGAGAAGACTTATCAAATAACCAGCGTTTCCTTCTTTAGCAACCATAGCAGTAGATTTCTCATCCTCGTTGAGAAGCTGGAGGAGTGATTCTAAAGCCTTCTTTTTAAACTCGATGCCTCCGATCTGAAGTCGCGTGAATAGATCCCTGATGAAAAACACCAAATCATCTTTATCAGAACCTGGTTCCGGCTGAGACAAAACGATGGCGTTTGATTGATGAAGAACGCCAGATCTGAGAAGCAAATCGAGGTCATGAAGATGGCTAGAGAGAGAAGACGAAGCCATATCGAGATCGCTTTGCATGAGGAGTTTCCCGCCGGCGAAGGAAGAGAGAGTACATTGATCGGAGAGAGCTTTCAAACGCTGTAGAGTGGAGAGAAGGGAAGGAAAAAGAGTGTGAAGCAAAGAGTTGTCGTTCCAGTGAGGAGATTCTGAGATGGATGAAAGAGATGATTGCAGAGTACAAAGTTTTGATCGGACGACTTGCCATCGTCCGACAAAAGATCGGATAGTAAGTGAAGAAAGGAGAAGGATAGAAAGAACGCCTGTAATCAAATCGAGAAGTGTTTCCGGTGGTTGAGTTTCGGATTGGTCTGACAACGGCGGCGTTTGCGGTGGCTCTGATGTAGTCATTTGCGGGTGAAGAACTGTTTAAGGAATGGAAAGGAAAGAGAAGGAAATATAACCTGGTATTTGCATGGAAATACAACATTTAAATATATTAATTTTCATAAAATATAATATAAATGTTAATAAAAAAATGCCAGCTGGAATTCATAGATGAAACAGCAAGCAGAATAATTAAAATAAACTTTTAGATTATTAAACTAATATTAAATTATTATAAATTTAGATGATAATCATTATCTACGGATAATGTTTTTACCCAAATTGTTATTTGTCGCTGATAATTTTTTCTTGTACTGTAAATTTTTATTATAGTTTTAAAATATTTTTTAATTTAATTTATTTTTTTATTATTGAATTTATTTAATTATTTACTTAAAACTGACTATATTTACTTTTAAATAACTTATTTTTTATTCTCCTAAAATGTGATGACTAAATTCTAACATATTAAAATAAAAAATAAATTTTAAATTTTCATAAAGCTAAGGGACGAATCCATAATTATTTCATATTGTTTCAAAGTACACATTTTACATCTAAATCTTGGTCCAGTTCGGTGTACGGACGTTAGTTGGGCTAAATTTGTCCTGTTGTCGCCTCCCAAACATTTAATATTTACTTTCCTTTGTTTTGGGTCAAAATAATTAATAATCTTCTATTTATGGTAATAAATATGAAATGAGATTTTTTTAATAATATTTCTTACTTTATTTGAACGGTGGGTGAAAATGAAACAAGATTTTCATGGCAGCACATGAGCATTTAAGTACCGTATCAGGGGAAAATTAGACAATGAATTCTGTTCATCACGTCATCCATAGTCCTAAACAATCAAGATCGTTGATCTTAATTTTTTTCAAGTGAATCATCACCTTTTTCCTACATGGACTTAGTGGATGGGTAGTTATTAGGTGGTTATTTAAAGATTAACGGTCCTGATTACTTGGACCATGAATGACGTGGTGAATAGGGTTCACCGTATAATCTCTCCCGTATCAGACCGTCTCAAAATTTTTTACTTTAAATAATTTTTTTTAATTTTTTAATATTTTATTTACGTACCAATAATAAAAAAAATTAAGTTTAGGAGTATAATCTAAGATTAAAATTTAAAGTATTTATGAAATGTTTAGAATTTTATGATATAAAATTTTAGGTTAGAATTTAATTTTTTTCTTTGTGTTAGACATAAAAATAACATCGAAAATTTTTTATTCATCTCACTATTTCAAATAATTAATTTAATATTTTAAAAATATTATTTTTATTGTTAAATTTATTTATTTACATATCTAGAAAAAATTAATTTTAATCAATAAATTAATTTATTTAATAAATTATAAAAATAATATTTTAAAAATATAAGTAATTAAATTTAGGGTCTAGGCTGATCAGGGGCCCGAGTGGCCGCTCGGGGTACTCCCCTCGACCCAGTACGATACGCGTGAGAAATTATATCGTAAATTATTTTTATTATATTATTTATAAAATTAATTAAATATATTTAATTAATTATTTCTCCCATTTTATTTTTATATCAAATAAATCTTCATTAATATTTATTATAAATTAAATTTAAAAATATTTTTTAACAATTGATGGTTGATCTCATGAATAACGACATAAAAAAATATATTTATAATTTTATAATATTTTTATTTAATTATCGGTATTAGATTTATTGATCAATTTATTTGGATTAACTTATACAGACATTTAATATAAAATAATTAATTTAATTTAGTTTTTTATTCATAATTTAAAGTTTTAAATTTTTACTCTTATTTAAGAGATCTAATATATTATTTTAATAAATCAAACGATTATTAATATAATATTAAATTTTAATATATGGTTATACAGTATAAATTATTATGAATCTTCCTCAATACTTTATTATAAACCGAAAGCCCTTGAACGTATGAATGTATTCAATCACGCATTTTTATATTTCAAACTAAATACAATTAACTATTTTTGGATAATTTAAATAAAAAATTTAATTTTTTTGATCAGATGCGGATAACTATTTTATATTCAAATCAGATATTCAATTATTTAAATTTAAATATTTAAATTACTTTATAGATTTGAATCATGTTATATTCAATATTTTTACTTATTAGATATAAAAAATTAAAATGTTCATATGAATATAAATCTTGGTATATTTAATAATTTATTGATTGTTATATTTGAAAACCTAAATTTTTCATGGTAGAATGACAAAATTAAAAAAAAAAAAACTTAAATTTTATATTATTTAGATATCTAAAAAATTCAATATTTAAAATTTTAAATATTCATTTTTTGGATCAGATATAAATCATTAAATTATCAATCTAAAAATTTTGGAGATCCAAATTTTTTTATAGTATCATATCATATATCCAAAATACACAAATAATCACAAATAATCTCTAGATAACTTAAATTTAACTTTTATTATTTTCATTTAAATTTAATAATTAATTAAATTATATTAAAAATAATTATATAAATACTAAATTAATATATAGAGTCTTCAAATAGAGAGATTATAAAATGGGCTCGAGTCATCACGTCATTTGTGATCTTTAGCCAATGAAAATCAATCAACAAGGATTGATCCAAGTGGTAAGCAGTTTAGTTCCGCTTAAGTAAGTCTCAGATTCGAGACGTGTACGCAGAAAATCTCTACTGGGAGACTCACCCACTAAAACTAGGCGTGTGACCCGGATCGGTCTAGATTACTCAGGCCAAGGCCTTATAAACCGAAAGAGCAATAAAAAAAACTCATCCGTTCCGTCACTAATTACTCATATCATTGACTTAATTTCCAGAAAATATATTTTTTAAATGACATAAAAAATGAGTGAAGATTTATTGATTGGAAAAAAAATACTTGAAACATAGTGGTGAAGTGAGCTATTATAATTAGATGAGACCATGATTAATGTAATAAATCAGACTCATGATATAATTTTTCCTTTAGATATGTTTAATAATATTACGTTAAAAATTAATTTCATAAATTAATTAATATTAATATATACAAATATTAATAACTAATAAATTATTTAAACAAATATTAAATTAAGTCATATCTTTATATATTTTGTATATTTAAATAATTAAATAACTATAAATTACTAATTAACTTTATTAAATACCTCTCTACAATACTTAAAGATAATTTAATTAATATAATTAATTATAAAAATTATAATCCCTATTCTTAAATATAAAGAATTTCATCTAGTCTTTCGTCCTCAACATCAAGTCTAGGCTAAATATTTTATTTCTCCTGCATGTGAGTTTGACATAATATAATATAAAATTAATATTTAAATCGAAAATCATCAAATATTTTTTTATTAGATTAAAAATAAAATATTATTTTCGAATTCTGACCTCTGTAACATGAGTTGTGTAGGTCCTAAATGTAACACATCATGTGAGATTGGTATATTAATGACTCCTTGCACATAAGTGAGGTCCATTGGTTGGAAGTTACCAAGACTCGCAAACAACAACTTTAATGACTTATATCTAGGACTATAGTCATTGGTTCCCTGTATTCTATCTAGTACAATAATTATTAGTTTCTTGCGTCGATCAATTTACACGTTTTTTATCTGATTTATCGTTATTTGTCGTAAATTACTTAAAAGAATTATTCGATAATTTTAATGTTTTATATCATATTAATTGATTTATGATGAAAAATATTGGAGGAAATGATCATGAAATTTCGGTGATCGATGTAATAGATGACGACGTGATAATCGACGATGAAATTAACCTAAATTAAAATTTAGGTTTGGGAGAGTTTGAGATTTTCAAAATTTAGGGTTACTTTGGGAAATCTGAGAAATTTAGAGAGTTTTTATAAATCAAGTAATTTTATTTATTTATAATATGATTCTGGAAATCTTAGGAGATGATATGTGTCCTTTTAACGATAAGAATTAACAGAGAACCTTAAATTGGTTACGAAATGAAACGTTAGGTACATACTTGACCTGAGACCTAACTGGAATAAAAGGTATAACTTGAGCACTTATTTAACGGTTAAACTTTTTTTAACTAGAAACTGATGCTTCATTTGTCCCATTAAAATTATCACATATCGATCTATGTAGTTTTTTTTAATTTTGATTATAATTTATTTAAATATTTTAATCAATTAAAATTTATAATATATTTAAAAATGAATTGGTTCAATATTTTTAAATCTATATTCTTATATTTTTATTAATAATAAATTTTAAATTATAAGAAGTTAAAATAAAAAAATAACTATAAAAATATATTAACATGTGATAATTTTAGTAGACAAAAATAGTATATTATTATACTTTTGGTGGATGGAAGGATCCTATAAACACGGGACGGATCCTTGAATATCTCATAATAGATAATTTTTTATCGTAAACTTTTTAAATTTTATACGTTTAAATTTAATTTTATAATTTTTATAAATTGATTTTTAATTTTTTAAATATTTTTTATGAATATTGTTTACCTTAAGATTTTAAAACTTTAAATGTTTTCATCCTTATAATTGGATCCACACTGTATATTTGAGAACTTACATTGCACATTTCATTCTTTTTTAATAATATCTTAAGGTTATGAACATTATTTATTTATTGAATCTATGTTAAGATATTAATTTTAATATAAAATTAATAAAAAATATTTTTAAATTTAAATAATATTATAAAAATAATTTTAATTCTATTTAACTTGAAAAATATGTTTGAAAAGCTTTTTAAAGTGTTTTTAACTTAACAAATGCTTTTAAATAATAAGCCTTTAATACTAATACCTTAATAAATTCTTTTGCAAGCCCATAAATTTATTTTGTAAATCTTTTAAGGGCCACAAGGCCTTGCAGGCCTACTAAGGATTCGGGTTCAGGTCTTTCACTACAACTCAATGGGCTCAAATAAAATATACTTTTAGTTTTTTTCGTCCATTAAATGTGTGTCATTTATTAATTTTTAATGGATATTGTTTTAAATTTTGATTGAAATTATTTTAAATTTATAAATAATTAAAATTTGATAATATATATATATAATCTGCTTCAATTAATGGTGGGTCCAAATAGGGGTGTAAATGAGACGAGTCGAGCTCGAGTAGTGCTAAGCTCGGCTCGACTCGTTAAGATTTCGAGTTGAGTTCGAGCTTGAGTAATTTTAAACGAGTCTAAAAAATCTGAGATCGGCTCGACTCGTTTAGAACTCGAGTTGAGTTCGAGCTTTTTTCGAGCCTAATTGAGCTAAGTATTACCCGATCTTTGACCATGTTAGACTTGAGTAACTCTTATATTTTACGTCTCATTTAAAACCTAACGGAGAAAAAACTTTGATACACAAGTTGTGTAAACTCAAGCTTCTTAATTTTAGGTTTTAGTATGTTAATTTAGGGTGTAAGACTTATGCTTAGGGTTTTAAAGTATATTTATATTTTCGAGTAGCTCGTGAGCTTTTCGAGTAGAGTATCATGTAGCTCGGCTCAGCTCGTCAAGAACTCGAGCCGAGTCCAATCGAGTCGAGTTTTGACCGAGTCGAGCTCGAGTATCTCGCGATCTGTCTCATCTCATTTACAGCCCTAGGTCCAAATGATAAATAGTTTGATATCTTTTAAGTAGGTTTCGTGTTAAAGGTTTTATGTAAACAAAAAAACTCTCGTTAAAAGACTTAATCACCAAAATAAAAAATGTGACACGGATCGATCCGAATTAATCAGAATAAAATCCTAAAAAACAAAGAGTGTAATAAAAAAACTTTATTCGAGGTTTTAAAATATACTTGTTTAATTTCTATAAACAATAAATTTTACTAATAAGGATTAAAAAAAAGCTTAACTCAGTAATAGGTGCCTAAAGTATACATTTTTTCTGAAATAGGTGCCTAATTTTTTTTTGCTAAAATAAGTGCCTAAATTATATATTTTTTTTCTGATATAGGCGCCTGATATATTTTTTGACTAAAATAGGTGCCTAAAGTTTTATTCTCTTATTGTTTTAAGGTAACACTATTAAAAGAAAATTGTTTAATTTATAAATAAGTACCTGAATTATATATTTTTTTTTCTAAAATAAGTGTCTAATGTTATTTTTATTGAAATAAATGTCTAATTTTTTCTTATAAGTAATTTATATTTTTTATAAGATATAAAATTATTTATATATCAGAGTTTTAATCTATTAAATTTTTTATTATAATTGATTAATAATTTATTTAAATTTGATTTATTAAATTATTGATTAACGTTTAAATATTTATGTTTATATATCATTGTTTTAATTTATTAAATTATTTATTATAATTGATTAATAATTTTTATTTAAAACTTTTACATTCAGTTTTTACTATTATACATATTTTTGAATTTTAATGTTGTACATTCATTTTAAACTTTGTAAGTTATTGTAATTTTTAATATATATTAAAACTTCGAAAACTTTTACTGAATTTTTATGATTAATTTTTGAGATTTAAAATAATATATTATTTTACAATTCAATCGATATCATGTATTTTTAAAATTGGTGTCTTTTTCCACATGAAAATAATGAAAATAAAGACTTGGCTATATACCTTTTTTTTATCCTCCTCAATCAAAATTTAATCCGCAACAACGAAACCAGGTTGAGAACAAAACATAAACATTTAAAAGTGAGATAAATTTAATAAATAAATTAAATTAAAAAAACAAAAAAAAACAAGGCCTTGGATGAAATAAATTAAATTTAAATAAATTATTAATCAATTATAATAAATAATTTAATAGATTAAAACATTGATATAAATAAATTTATATCTTATAAGAAATATAAATTACTTATAAGAAAAAAATTAGGCATTTATTTTAATAAAAAAATATATTAGGCACCTATTTTAGAAAAAATATATAGTTTAAATACTTATTTATAATTAAACAATTTTCTTTTAACAGTGTTACCTTAAAACAATAAGAGAATAAAACTTTAGGCACCTATTTCAGCAAAAAATACATTAAACACTTATCTCAGAAAAATATATAATTTAGACACTTATTTCAGTTAAAAAATATTAAACGCCTATTTCAGAAAAAATATATACTTTAAACAACTATTACTGAATTAAACCTTAAAAAAAAATCATAATAATTTTAATATGATATTGCTTAAGTCTATTAACTTCTATTGCACTTTTATCATCTATAATTTATAGATTTCATAAAAATATATCATAATTTATGAAAAAATTGAACCGCCAGGCTGTTGTCTTTTTATATGTTTTTAATTTATAATTTTTATCATTTATTTATTCTGTTATGACATTAATAATTTGGATATCTTTAAATTTATTAATTAATCGAATAATCAAATACTTGTATTACAATCTCAACTTGTGGATATAAACACACTCAATTCGCATGGTTTTCACGTGAGTGATTTTGTTCATACAAATTCCACCAAAATGAGAATTTGGAAAATAATTTATTCTCAATTTAAAATTAAAAAAAATATAAGAATATTGACCCAAGGCATGTACAATAACCGCATAAACACAGGATATTATGCATGTACAATATCGACCCAAGGCATATGCATGTCAAGAGAAGTTGATATATCCCAAGTTCACATATCTCATATATATATATATATATAAGTAGTGCGGCCCAAGAACACTAAGTATCGAGATCATATACACTACGAGCAGTATCTGCGTCTACTAAGAATCGGGATCCCATACTATAGGATGAGGCTCGCGTCCACTAAGCATCGAGATCCTACATCCATGCTTGAAATGGTTCATCAAGCATCTTCGAACTGGCCTGCATCCACTAAGTATTGGGATCCTACGTTCGAAAAGTCTTTGAGTGTTGCAACACTTTGATCAATATATATAATAAAGGGGTGTCCAGACCCACCGTATAGTAATATATAACTTTAGGTGGCCCATCAGCACTAAGCAAGGTCCTTAACTTATCATAGCATATATTTTTATCATTAATACCCATTGGTTTTTCATTTCATATCCATTGCATACCGGTTTTCATGTGTATAACCAAATATCATTTATACGAGGTTAAAGGGTCAATTTCTAGGTTCTAGTATTCATTTTAATATTTAGTCTACCCTTTAGAATTTCTGTCATTAAATATGGATCTCTTAAACTTAACCATTAAATCTTGGGCAAAATATCTAGCGGTATCGATACGCCTGTAAAAGAGTATCGAAACGCATGTAGTATCGATACGTCTCCTTTGTGTATCGATACCCTAAGCTAACCAGTTTAGTTAACCCAAGGAAAGACTCGACCGTATCGGTACTCTTATATGGAGTATCGAAACGTTACTTGTTTTGATATACCCCAAAGAGGTATCCAAACGATTTGCTACTGAAGTTTTGGGTATCGATACGCCTAACAAAGGATATCGATACATTTTGCTACTAGAAGTTTCGGTATTGAAACTCGGCTGGGCATTCTAAAACGTCTGCCTTTCATGCCTTAATTTACTCTATAGGGTATCGATACACCTATCAGGGTATAGATACCTCTGCACAAAAATGCAGGTTTAAAGCTTCTAAATGCTTAGAACTCTATCTAAAATTCACCCACACAATCTCAAAACGTTCTTAAACTCTAAAAGAATAATTCTAAGCATGTTTAAGCCTTAAAAACGAAGGTTCAATAACAGTTTAAAAATTATAAAATAAATATTTATATAAAAAACAAAAGTTATAGTTTTAATTTTAACGTTTGACGGTTTTTGAGACAAAAATTAAAGTTTTAAGTGTATGTTTTTCGTATAACATAATCGTTCGACGTTGTTTTTGCATTCAACTGCTCAATAATCGTTTGAGAAGCATTTTCGATCGTATCCTTAATCACTTGTTAACCGTAGTTTATGTTCTAAAGTAAAGTTAATGTGTTTAATAGATTGTTTATTTGTATAGTTTTAGGAATTGAACTTCCCACTTCCAAATATACTATATGAGACATATCCTGCATGGTCTAATCTTTAGCAGAGCAGCTATACATAGAGTAAATACATACAGATTTTGATGACAAAAACTGTTTATATGTCTGTTTGCCTGATCGGAAAATTTCCGGATGTTTGTTTACAGAGAAAAGAAAAAGATTTACCACCGGTACTTCTCAGTCAACATCTACAATTTCAATGAAAATTTAAGAAGAATTTGGGGTTAATTTATATATATTTAATTTTAAGGGATATTATATTATATTATATTTTATGATTTATTGTACTTATTAAAGTACTATTAGAAGTTGTTACGCAGTTATGTTGACTTTAATAAGAAAATGAAGTTATATGTCATTTCAGTAAATTTATTAGTTAAAAATTATCATAGATCGGCCTGAGTCATTTAGTTTCAGTGGTTAAAGGAACGAATTTTGTTGTTAGAGTTTACGGGTTCGAGCACCAATAATGACTATATTATATTAGTATAGTGATTGAGCGATCAATGTCTAACAGTTGAGAGCAAATTGAGTTTGTTTTGAGGAGGAATAAGAATAAATGAAAATCTGAAGAGAGCAGGGCGAGGTTTTGGTGCGAGTAATAAATAGGTAACGTGAGAGCAAAAACATTCAAGAACATCCTCAGCCTCAGCCCTCAGGTCAGATCCCTTCAAATTATAATAAGGTTTGTGTTATCTTATTTTGTATAGATTCGAATCTCGATATTTTAATAAAAAATAATACCCCTTTTATTTCCTTGCACTGCTGTTCTCTTGGGTGAGTCTTAAATGTAATAAGAGACTGCATGTGGCATTTAGTAGGTGTAATAAATACGACTGGGGTCCATCTGAGATTGACTTCACCATGCAAACTCAGACTGCCGCAGTTAAGACATGGGAATTAGGGAATTTAGACACCCTTTTGTTTACTCTTTTATATGAGTTTGGAAAATGCAAAGGGAGGGACAAAAAGGATGGTCAAACTGCTGACACAATCCCATTTGTAGCTAAAAACACCTTGGGTTTTGGTTTTGTTATTTCCCTTTCTTACTTACCTCTCTCCAACACCACCAAGGGGAGAAGATTGAAGACAGATGGGAATAACATAAATTGTATAGTGATGGGTGGGTGTGACAACTTATGTTCATGAGCTAAACCTATTAGGGTTTTGGTCGAAAAGAGATTATTAAGTAAATCTTATTCATCACGTCATTTATAATTTAAGTAATTAAGATCGTTTATCACTAAAGAACTCCCTAATAATTATCACCTATTAATTACATATAGGAAATAGATGATGATTCACCTTTAAAAAAATTGAGATGGATAAATCTAATTGGTTGAGACCATGAATGATATGGTGAACGGGGTATATGTAATAAGTTTTTCATTTTTAGGGTAAGTTACGTAAATTATCATTTAATTTTATTCTTAAATTTATTTTTATTGTTAAAGTTTTAAAACGTTTAATTTATTCATTAAAGTTTAGATATTGAAGTTTTTTGTCAATCCTCGTTAATTTTTGGATGTCGTTTATTTATCACGAATGAAATAATTTTTTTCAAGATCATAATAGTGGAGAGCGTCATAGGAAAAAGGGAAGCAATATACTAAAAATGAGTTTCATCTAACGGTGGAAGGAGATCAACGCGAGAGGAATTAAAAATTTTCTCGATTTGTGGATTTTGAGGTACTTTTTGACAAAATATAGATCAAATTCGAACATAAGAATTCAAGACGAAACAAATAGTAAAATTTGAGATCGAATGACCACTATTTACAACTATTGATAGTGGTGTCTAATGACAACGAATGATAGACAACGTCTATATCACAGTACTATAAAAAAAGCTAATACATGAGCGACCAAAAACATTTAATATTTAAACTTTAATAAATAAATCGAATATTTTAAAAATTAAATGACCAAAATAGATTTATATAAAATTTAGTAATGATTTAAATAATTTATTTTTTATGCATATATGGTGAAAGTGAATCATATAGTCAAAACCCACTTTAAAAAGGTCAAAAGTTGAAATTAAGCATGATTTAATTTCCCAAAAAAGTCAAAAAAACATTCTTTAATTTCAAAGGAATAATTAAGAAGAGATCAAAGGGTGCATTTAGTTAATAAAACAGACACTTATTATCAATCCAAATCTTTCATTATGTTGTCTGAAAACGACACATCAACCAAATCTTTTGTTATTACCATGATTAACTTACGAGACCCTATATAAATAGGTCACCCTAAAGAGCTTTTTTCTCATCTTTCATTGGAACTGTTCCTCTTCCTCCATAGCCATTTCCTAGTTCCTATTTCTTCGTTGTCTTCACCATAAGCTCCTATCTATGGCTCGACGACACCGGTTGTCACTCTCGGTTGTGTACCTGACTGTCACGACTCGTCCGCCGGATGAAAATCACAGCTTAAGAAATGTAGATTTCACGTTATAAAGTCTGTGGCAATATCTCTCCTGAGCTTATTCTTCTTACGTCTCTTTTTTGTAACTCTCAACCCTTCCATGGTCATTCGAGTTTTCTTGACCTTGCAAGTCCGTGAGGAAGGTAATTTTGGTCTCGACCAATTTTGAAATCCTCGAGAGACTCCGAGCATAAGAGTTGCATCAAGGGTTTGAGAGAGTTTTTATTAATATACTATCCCTCCTGAGCTTTCTCTTCTCCTTTGTTGTATCGTCAAATCTCATCTCATAACCTAGTTAGAGTTGGTGTTTTTCATATCTGTTTTGTAATATGTTTTAAAAATAAAAATGTATGTTAGAATGTAATGTGTACGTAGTTGTTCAAAGAAAAATGTATTCACCTGCAATAATAAATGATTTTCTTTTTTTTAGTTGTATTTTAAGATTACTCGAAAGAGTTACGGATCGTAAAACTCGAATACTATCGGGCAGATATTATTTTTTATTAGATGTGGATTTTCAAACGATAGTTTTCGAAATGTTCGTTTAAAACCAAATCATGTATACAAATATTTTTTTTGTATTATTTTACTCTCGTCGAAAAAGTTATGTCAAACTAGTCCTATGTCTTAAAAGCGACAGGATGATCCAACTAAACTAATCTCGTAACCTTAGTGTTGTGTTTTCAGATGCATAATCAAGTTGTTTTTCAGACAATAACTTTACATTCGAAACTGCTTTTTTTGGGCACATGAAGTGGACTAGTGATGTTTTATTAAAAGTTAAATGAATAACAGTGGATGTGGTAAGCCCATGAAATTTCATAGGATTTGGGTTTTGTCCCTAAAGAAAATAGACATGGGTAAAACTATCAGACAGGAATGAGTTTTTTTTTTTTTTAAATTTTAGTCTAATAAATTAAAAAAAATAACTTTAAGGAGGATTTAGATAGAATTTTTTTTAAAAAAAATTATATTGTATATTTGAGATTATAAATTAAAAGATCTCGTTTTTAATAAATACAGTCGGCACAAGGGATGAGTGAACTGAGTTGGTCTGTCATTTTGTTATCTTTTCAACCCTTGTCTCTTTTGTTAACTCGTAATACCATAAATAATGTCGTAATTTAATAGTTAACGGTTAATAAAAGTAATAGAGTATCGTTATTATCGTTATTTCAAAAATTCAAAAAATAAAAATTAGCCGTCAAATTCATCTCCAGAAATTAAATTCAAAAAGAAATCATAAATAAATTTATTTTTTATATATTATAATTTATAATAAATAGTACAAATTTAAAACAATTTTACGACCGAAACACCTACAGTGACCATAATAATAATGATTATGTCCATCATTATATATGTAATTGTGATAAACACAATACCGCAAACATTTTTTAAACCCCTAGGACTGGATATGCGGCAATATCTGTATTGAAAGAGCTTAGAGACAGTTCAGGGTTGAAAGTGTAGGAGGTTATAATTTAGAGTTTATTATTATTACCTATGGTTTAAGGTTAAAATTTAAGGGTTAGAATTTATAGTTTAGGGTTTAGAGTAATATGATTAGAGATTTGATTTAAAGCTCTAAACCCTAATTAACCTTTAATCTTATATTCTAACCGCACATAAAATTCAAAACTATTATACTTAAATTTTAAAATTAAGGGTTTGTATAAACTTTTTATTTTCTCCGCTGACCAGTTTGTTTTACATCATTTATTTCCAAGTTAATTTTCTTACACATTTCCATCACAATGCCTCACCAATTTGACATCTGATTTGTCTTGCACTAACATCAGATATGTTTCATCTCCAAAGCAAGCTGCTAGTTTGGAGCAACGTTTTCAGTATCTTCCGATGGAGACAAACGGAAAACTCTGTCATAAAATGTCATTATCTTTTCTGCAAATATGGCATTGGCTTGCACGTCCATCTCTTCAAGTAAAACATTGTGGATTAGAATTGTTAATTAAGGAATCGTGGCGGTCGGAAATTCTTTCAAAAGTTTATGCATTAAAAATACCAAAAAAATTGGCTCATTTGATTCCTTTGTTTAGACCAATCTGTTTGTCTGTTGACAAAGTGATGTTTTTAACAGCTTTCTCATGTGAATGCTTTGGTTTTGTTCTTATATGGATTTTCTGCTACTATAAAGTTGCTGCAAACATTGAGGTTGTTGAAACAGGACAAAGAAAACGTATGTTATGGAGGTAGCCAACAGTGTAATAACATGTGTTGTAATTCTACTGGTTCTTCTCTGTGGATCAGCTGTCGGAAATAGAAAAGCCTCGTTTTCATTCAAAGCTCAAGAGAATGATGGAAACAGTGCAATGGCTCCTTCATCTGATGAAGGTATTTGCAAATCAATGGTGGAAACATATGGTTATGAATGTGAAGAACATACGGTAACTACGAATGATGGTTACATTCTCAGTATGCAAAGAATTCCGGTGGGTCGGTCGGGTGGGACACCGGGAACTAGACCACCAGTCCTGTTACAGCACGGACTCTTAATGGTTGCTTGTTTGTTTTGTCATGTTTATGTGATTCTAATGCAATGAATTTCGAGTTTCGACAAAAAAATCATTTGACAAGGGCTTTGCATGATGTTAGGATGCTATAACATGGCTGCTATTGCCTCCGGAGCAGTCTTTGGCGTTTGTGTTGTCGGATAATGGATACGATGTCTGGCTTGCGAACTCCCGGGGAACAAAGTATAGCCAAGGCCATACTTCACTCACTCCTAACGATCCGGTTGTTGTTTTATTATGTTGTCAAGCTGTCTGGTTCTGTTCTGGTTCTAGTTCTGATCATTAGGTTGATTGTTTACTGTTTTTTAGGCTTACTGGGATTGGTCTTGGGATGAATTGGTAGCCTATGATCTTCCTGCTACAGTCCAACATGTTTATGATCAAACAGGACAGAAGCTTCACTATGTGGGGCATTCACAGGTGAATTTTTTTCCAATGTTTTCCTTATTACAATAGTTTCTTAAGGCGGGGTCTTCCGGTTTTCGGGGCTTTGCCCCGACTAACACCTTTCGCTTTCAGGGAACATTGATGGCTTTGGCTGCATTCTCAAAGAATAAGATGTTGAACATGTTGAGATCAGCTGCTTTGCTTTGCCCAATTGCTTATATGGGTCAGCTGACTTCCCCACTTGCAAAAGATGCTGCAGACAACTTTGTTGCCGAGGTAAAAAACCAATTCCTAGTTTCTCTATGTTCTGTTCTTAACCATATTGAAGACAATTATTTCTTTGCTTTTCAAAATAATGTATGATTCTTCCTTTGACAGACAGTCTACTGGTTAGGCCTCGATGAATTCGATCCACGAGGGTAAGATTCTTCCTATGTCACCCTTTAAACTAGGTGTTTAAATTCGACATTCGAATACAGGTATGTTCGTTTTTTTCCTTTTTATCGAAGATATGAATTCGAGTTCCTATGAGCAGGGAGGCAGTAGTGAACCTTCTGAAAGACATCTGCAGCAAACCAGGCGTGGACTGCACCAACTTATTAACCAGTTTTACAGGTACAACTACAAATTAGTACCAGTCACATGTTCCTGAGTTAATACTCTTTCGGACATTACATTTACAGGTCAGAATTGTTGCTTGAACTCTTCCATTGTAAACATTTTTCTAGACCATGAGCCTCAACCATCCGCAACAAAGAACATGGTCCATCTAGCTCAGAGTAAGTAATCCATAAACCCTTTTGAAAAAACCAAACCTAAAGATTTCCTGTCTAAGAACATCTCTGTTGATCAAAATTTCCACCAGTGATTCGGCAGGGGACCATAACAATGTATGATTACGACGACGTGTCCGAAAACATGAAACATTACGGTCAACCGACGCCTCCGGCATACAACATGACCGGCATTCCAAATGACCTTCCTCTCTTCATCAGCTATGGAGGGTCGGATGCTCTTGCTGATGTAAATGATGTGAAGCTGTTGCTGGGGAGCCTTAAAGATCATGATGGAGACAAGCTTGTGGTTCAGTATAGAGATGATTATGCCCATGCAGACTATGTCATGGCATATAATGCTAAACAATATGTGTATGATCCTTTAATTGCCTTCTTTAGGCTTCAGTAGTCAATACATACACACAGAGAGGGATTTAAATTATTACAATATTAAAATCAAACACTAAATAATATATTTATTATTTTAGATTAATTCGATTAATTAAACTAATTAATTGATTTTAAACCAAATTAATCGATAATTAAAATTAAAAAACTTTTAATCATTAGATAAAACCTAAAATTTAACTAATTATCTAATTTTGTTTAGTGTCGATCGATTAGTACAGTTTAACAGAATAATGAACTTCCTTAACATATAAGAAGGAAATTTTTAACGAGTTATAAAATAAGATTTCTCAATAACTCAAAATCTTTTAACTCGACTTGACTTATCTAATCCCACTCTTAGATATATGTGAGTAAATTTAAACGAACATAAATGAATATAAATGAACAAACATAAACGAAAGAATTACTGAACGTTCATAAACATAAACGAATGAATTACCGACCATTCACAAACATAAATGAACGAATGAGCTCTTTGTTCGTGTTCGTTTGTTTAATTAAACGAACGAAAAATCTTATTCATGTTCATTCATTTAATAAATAAATAAATATAAACGAACTTTTTACCGAATAATTCACTAAACGTTCAATTCGTTTATGACCGTAGAAATTTCAAAGAGGACTTGGAAAAAATATCGACTATTTGGAGGGATATCACAAAGAGTAAAGACTGAAATAGATTATTAGATTTAGTAATTTTATTTTTAATTTATATATATATATATAATTATAAAATAAAATATGTTAAATATATATTATCGTTTATTCGAATATCCGATATAGTCAATTTTTGCGGCCCAAGTTCCATTCGTGTACCCAAAAAAATTATCGGGTTGGGTATCTAACCTAATAAAAATAAAAATATTAAAAAATATTTGTCTATTTATATCATGTCATTAGATATTTAGACCAGATTAATCGAGTCGGATAATTTTAAACACCTTGATATCCGGTGTAATTTAACTTTCTAGTTTATTTTGGGCTTTTATGTTCTAATATTACCCAGGCCGTGGATGTGAGTCTTTGTTTGAATCAGACATGGGCCTCGTTGGCTCGAAAGTCTGTTCGGTCATTTACATTTCTCTCTCGTTTCTTCCTCATGTAATAACCCAAACCGCCGAATCGTGTTTCCGGCTCTGCTCCTCTGGAAAAAACAATACCAGAGAATATCAATGTCGTTGGCAGCGATTCAATGTGTGAAAATATTTAAGAGTAGCATTTGTTTGAAGAGGAGATATTTATGCTTTTCAAGCAAAACCTTAATAGACAGAGCCGCCATGGAAGGGGAGCTAAGAGTGTTCATTGTTGCAGGAGAGGTTAGTGGAGACACCATTGCTTCTCGTCTTATGGCTTCCTTAAAGAAAATCTCCGCTGTTCCAATCCGTTTCTCCGGTGTCGGCGGGTAATTTCAGCATTAGCTAGATGAATTTGATTTATTTGTGCCGGAAGGGTATACTTTGTTTATATTATTTCTATCAATTTCAATGTATACAGTTTTGGGATTATGTTCTTATATGTTGTAACTAGGAAAACTGGTTAAATTATTTTGTTGTTAGTAATCTGAATCCCCATGGGGTTTATTCTAAAGCATTGTATCTGTGTCTATAAGGTCCATGATGTCCAATCAAGGCCTGAAATCCTTGTTCCCCATGGAGAATATTGCAGTAATGGGAATATGGGAATTGTTACCACACCTCTATAATTTCAGAGTGAGTAGTTTGAAATTAATGTACTTGAATCACTTTTTACTAAAATATTGATGGTGTTTGGATTTGATGAAATGCCAGGTAAAGTTGAAAGAAACTGTGGAGGCTGCCTTCCTGTTCCAGCCTCATGTGGTTGTGACTGTGGACTCCAAGGGATTTTCTTTTCGTCTCCTTAAGCAGTTACGGGGTAATATCGCCAATGTGTCGGAGTTCGGATCAAGTTTTGTGTATTATGTACCTGAAACATGTCCTTTTTGCAGCAAGATATGATGAACAAATGGCAGATGGACCAGTACACTTTCATTATGTAGCACCATCGTTCTGGGCATGGAGAGGAGGTGAAGCAAGACTTAGAGTCCTATCTAAATTTGTGGACCATGTCTTCTGTATACTTCCAAATGAGGAAGCTGTTTGTAGATCAAATGGACTGGCCGCAACCTTTGTTGGTCACCCCATTCTGGAAGATGTTTTAGAACTGAATATGGTATGAATTCATCTTCCACTTTCGTAATATTTATCGTATCAAACTATGGAATGGTTCCATTCCATAATTTTTTTTTTGAGAGAGTTCAAGCTTCAAAACCTTAGATTTTTCTTTCTCCAAGTACTTTTTGTGTTGGAGTACATAATTATTTTAACATTAATAAAGAAGACATATATTGCTTAGGGAAAGGAAACTGCATTACATGAGTGGAAGATAACTGGAAATGGTGAAGATTTTCGAGAAAAATATGCCATACCTTCAGGTAAATAATGTGAAGATGATCCTAATGAAGTTCTAGAAACTTGGAAACTCTTTTTATTTCGAACTTGACGAAGATAATACACTCTATCATTGAGATCTTCTCTTACAAGTTCAAGCTGTTTTCTGTCTTATGGGTCTATTTGAACCCTTCAGACTGGACTTCTGGTTTCCACTTTGTCTTTTGCCCTTCATCAGTTTGGTATTTATAACATCTATACTCCAACATAACATCTAACTCTTAGGTTACACTACTGTTGTTTGTGTTTCTTTTCTTAATAATCATTCTATGTTAGTTTTCCCCCTGAAGTTGTTCACATTAATCAAAAGCTGAAAAAAAATCACAGAAATGTATTAGAATTAGGATTTTGTTTGCATTCATTTCTTTTTATGTGCTTGTGTTTTTTTTATTTGTCTGCTGGGAACATATGGTTAATTATGCTCTATTTGTGTTCTTATGTTCTAATGCATAATTACTCGAATTTTATAAGGAGCGACAGTTATTTCCTTGCTACCTGGAAGCAGGTTACAAGAGGTCACTAGAATGCTTCCCATCTTTTCAAACACAGTGAAACTATTAAAGGACTCTTTCCCTGAGCTGACAACGGTCATCACTGTGGCTCCCAATCAGCTAGTAGACAATTATATTGCTAGAGCTGTTCATAAGTGGCCTGTGCCTGCCATATTGGTTCCAGGAGGAAACCAACACCTGAAGTATGATGCATTCAATGTAAGTCTTCCGGTTCTTGCAGTCACAGCTACGATCGAAAGTATTTCCAAAATGTTCGATGCAAAAATTGCTGTCTATGTTTACGGAAAAAAAGTTGTTTCTTGGAACATGCCAACATGGTTTTCATGACTTGGATCCGGGGAAAAGGTTTTCGCATGTAGTAATTTAAGTCTCTTGAACTTGAATGCCTTTATATTGATAAAATCTATTAGTTTCTTTGCAGGCAAGCAGCGTTGCCTTATGTACGTCCGGAACTGTTGCCATGGAGTTGCAGCTTGCCAGGTTGCCTTGTTTAGTTACATATAGAGCCCATTTCCTTACCGAATGGTTCATTCGCTTCAAAGCAAAGATACCATACATCTCACTTCCCAATATTCTCTTGGATTCTCCTGTTATTCCGGAAGCACTGTTTCAAGCATGTACGCCGGCAAGAGTAGCATCCTTGCTCAAGTAAGAAACTTTTACAATACGGGGTACAGATTTTCCTAGGAAAATTCCTTGTTATAATGGAGCAAAATTTAGAAACTGTTGTTTAGTGATGAGATTGATTCTTTCTCCTGTATTACCATGTCGATAAAAACAGAGGGTCGTTGTTGAGAATGTGACTTGAAGGTTTGACTCCTTGCAGGGAATTGATGAACAATGCAGTACTCCAGCAGCAACAAATTGTAGCTGCTGAGAAGGTCATGGAACTTTTACTCCCTCCAAACAGAACAGTAAACAACTCGGAACGACAGGATATGAAGCGGACGCCTCCCGGTTATAGTCCAAGTATGATTGCAGCATCCACCATACTTGGTTACAAGCAGAGGTGAAGGTAGCTTCTGTGTTTACTCATACCCGGGAATGAGTATCATATATGGGTATGCTTCAAAACAATAAGATGTTTATCCTGGAAATTAGAAGCACAAGGATCTTATATGGATTGATACTGCTAAATATTATCTGTATATAAAATTTCGAAACGAGTCAAACTGTTTTTCATTAACATTCCAAGGCACAACATATCCACTTGCCAAATCCAACTGGCCATAAAACTTTTACTTAGTAATTTACAGCCAAATTATGTGTTATCCATTGGAATATCACTGCCACTAGGGTTTGCTAGGTTTTCAGAGATACTTTTCTGAGTCTGACCAGCACCAAATGTGAACTTGTGCGGCGGGACTTCTAAAGGCGGACGTGCAAAAATAGATGGATTATCGAGATTACCGAAAGACGGAACAGGGACGGGAACTGGAACTGGAACCGGATCATCTGCTTTCGAGAAGCCAAAGTTGAATGGGGCTCCAGCAGGTTGGAAGGGAAGCAAAGTAGGACTACTATTATTTGATGATCCAAATAGCTTTTGCTCATATTCCTGCAACTGCTGGTAGATGGCTACCAATCACCAACAGAAAATGAAAATCAGAAGGTGGTACCGGTTTTCGGAAATTAATAATGGCAGCAAGATCACACTGTAATAAACATCACAAAAGACATCATATGCATTCATTTTCCCTCTTCCAAATAATACCAAGTGGTATCCCTATGTTCTCGATTGAGCGGTTGAAATTCTATCAACTATGACAGCAACATAAAATGGCTTCCATAATATTAAGCAAGCTAAGTCGAGGCCGGTAAATACCTTGACTTATATCAACAGATGGTCTTCGTTCTTTTACCCACTGATAGCTTTGGGGAAGCCTCCATCCTTTAGATTTCATCAAGAAAGCTATTACAATAGTCGGTGACCTGTTACGAAGAATGCAATGTCCTCAAACAATTTCTTTATTTTAAGTGGACATACACAAACCTAAGCATTTGTCTCAATGAGAGGTGTGTAGCCTTTTCTTCGAAAAGTCGAAATCCTTCTTCAACAGTTTTAAAAGAAAGGAAGGTTGTATAGACACATACAAAGCATCTTATATAGAAAAATTAAGGGGTGAGGTCCCACTAGATTCTTCCACCAGTCTATATGCAAAATCTGAATATATTCTAGTATAAAATAAGATTAAAGAAAGAGAGGAAAAACAGCTTCAACATGCTCATGTTGGTTTCAGTGAGTATTACTAGGATAACAAAAGAATGGAGAAGTAAAATCAACCTATTTTTCCCCGACATGCAGTGTGCAAGGACTCGAGCTTTATCCCTTTCGCATTGCTCTGCAGAAATGCACCACAGGTCACAATATGTCAATGGAAATGCCAAAAAAAATATGCAACACATCAGCTGGAAGTGTCTGAACTACTGCAGTGCAACTGACAAATATTAATCACATGGCGTTTGTGCATCCGAATGCCATTTCTTATACATGCTAATGAAGGGGCATCATGACCAGAGTAGACCACAACAAGGTTATAAAGCTGGAAAAAGCGATTGAGACGTAAAAATTGTTGCAGAGAGGTTTCAATGTTGTGAACGTGCATCAGGATACCAACAATGGTGGATTACAAATGAGAAAATTAAGAAGCAGCTCACTCTGTAACTATAAACAGAAAAAATATATTCAGTAAATGCCTCTCAGGACCTTAAAAAAAGGATGAATGTTATTCAATTCTGCTCAGGCCAGCATCTTGAAAATTGCATAGGAAAAAACCGATACGCGAAAGAGGGAATAACAAGGTCGTGCATAAAAGATGTGATACCAAAAATAATCTTTTGAGTTTTGACCACAAACTGAAACTTCATTATGCAACACAAAGGTTACGCACCTAAAAATTGTATCGCATCATCAAATTGTAAAATTTTGTCATCTTGAAGGCAGTGATAGGTAAATGAATTCTTGTAGAGATTCTGACAAGCAGGTACAGTCTGCAAAGAGATATTGTA
The DNA here is from genome assembly GCA_035048815.1 of Abelmoschus esculentus. Taxonomy (NCBI): domain Eukaryota; kingdom Viridiplantae; phylum Streptophyta; class Magnoliopsida; order Malvales; family Malvaceae; genus Abelmoschus; species Abelmoschus esculentus. The sequence continues at coordinate 14,980,917 of JAUCBN010000036.1, forward strand.
AATAATGTAAGAATATGCCATAACTGTAAACTACAATTTAGATGCTCGAGAGCCATTCGTTGATAGAAATGTGTTCTTATAGCTTTGATCCCATTCCCATAAATTCAAATTTTCGCCATTACAATTTACAAATGGCAAACAGCACTGCAAAAACGTAGTTCGTTCCATCCATCTCTCTCAATTGTGTCGTATTTGCTCCAGTACCATACAAGGTTTAACACTGTATTAACCATTCACCCCTTATCTTCAAACTGTAATTATTCTATGCCTACCTACATGAGCAAATGCCTATCAGCTTATGACTATTCCACTTTCAGTTTCCTTTTGAACACTAAGGACCGGAAATAACAGAATCGCTCCTACGACTGTTTGACTATCAAATCTTACCCTTATATCTAAGTTCAAGTTCAATAAATTGAACCCATAACTCCTGTTCTAGTGTTGCCTCACATCAATATCACACAATTGATGTCAAACTACTTCCCCATGTTTCCAAGTTATCATCAGTATTATGATCTTAGCCCCATTAAGAAACAGAAAGCACCGACGAATATAATCCATTTATCCTAGATATCCATTTTAACTCCGAAAGCTTAAACAAAAGGTAAAGGCCTAAAGCATATTCTCAAGGCAAATCCATTGGAGCTGGATAGTACTCCAATTAACTTCACAGTATAGCCAAAGAGGCGACTAATCTTCCATTCACACCCCCAAGCCTACAGATAACAATCGGATTTCCGCAATCGGTCGTACAACCGACATAGGAATTTCTAGATGAACAAAGTTACAGGATCTTCCTCCAAGAAGCTTTGCTCGGTAGGAAGGAAAACATGCTAATGTACTGGCTAAGCTACAAAGTAAGAAAGTGGTATGGATCTTAACCTTAAAAAATACAGAAATCCCAAATGCATTATTTCTTCAAATACTTAAAATAAAGAAATCCCATCAAAGTTCTTCAAACAGCAGCATAAGAACCTAATCCTAATTTACTCTTTCCTATCCCCAATTAGTAAACAACCATAAGTAAACTTCTCTAAACCATTCTTAATCCAAAAATCCATAAACTTAAATCAAGATAAAACCATAAGCCAATACCATACAAACAGAAATAAAAAAGAAAGGGGTTAGGTTACATTAAGGACACGAGTAATCCCCTGAGTCTTTAGAAGCTCTGAGCGAGAGGCGTTATCATAGCTACCCAAATAGAGAAAGTCCGGCAAGATCACCGACGGGAAAGCACTGACTTCAAGTGCTGTCTTGTCGGACGAGACAGGAGTTCTATGCCCACATATCCCACAAACTTCCCCTTCCTCGTACTTGTGATAGTGCCCACATATCCCACATGGATTCTCCCTCTCCCTCTTCCTCATCACCTAGATCAAGAAAACCAACAAAGCTAAAGACCCAGTTTTTATTTTCCTTATCTTGAGATTTTGGTTGATAACCAAGAGAACTTTGAAGGGATTCTTACTAATCTACTTGCGTACAAGACAAGTGTTTTCTGAATTCTGACCGTGGGTGAGAGAAAGATCTGTACTTGACTGGTTTTGGTACTAAAAGAGCAGCATCACTATATCTTGTCTCCCTCAAGTCTGGGAAATAAAACAGAGCGACAAAGAAAGACCGGGTTTCCTTCCCTGATTGAGATTCTTGCTGATGGGCACGTGAATCTGATCATCAACACGCCATGTGTGATGTGTTCTCTTTTGTTCTTTAGCTACCATCCATCCTTATCTTAAAATTATTAGTAGCATTAGGTTTAAATAAAAACTCAAATCTTTAAATTATATTTTTTAGTCTTTAAATTAGTTTTATTAAAATTATTTTTAACGTTTTAAAATTAATAATTATTAAAATTAATAATTTTTTTTGAACCGATAAGATATTGACATATCATAAGATTTTTATTATTAAATGATTTAGAGGTTAAAATTAATATAATTTAAATATTTATTTCCATAAAAATAGTTTTCAGGCTTAAAGTATTAAAAATAATATTTTATATTTAATGTTTTATTTAAATTAATATTTTTGTAGAAACTCACACACATTGTCTATTCATAAATTTAGTTCCGTTTTTATACAATTAGATATAAGATTATTTATTTTTAAAACAAATATTAAATTAAACTTTTAGCTTCTTATTGTTGTATAGAAAAAATTAATTATTTGAAAAGTTAAGGTAAGTTAAATAGTACTTACTGTGAAATTGATCAACAACATTACGAAAGCTTATGGAGTATTCGTATTTAGTAAAAAAGATGACGTACTTATAAAGAAAATGATCTTTACATAAAAATAAAAATTTTAAAATAATTAATGAACAAAATATTACGAAATCAAAAATGATTTTGATCTATGATTAGATGAACGTGTTGTCACTGATTTTTAAAAATAATTTTATTAAAATAATTCATTTTTAGGTGAGTTTGGAAATCAGTTATGAATGAAAAAAAATTTACGGGAGTAAATCGTCTATTTTTTTTATTGTGTTTTTATTGGTGTTCCATTTTAAAATAATAAGTTTAAAATTTAGGATTTAATATTCTTTTATCGTGCTTCGTTTTGTTATTAGGGTCTAATTTTCTCTAATACTTATAATATAAGTTTAATTTTTTAATAATTATTATTAGGCTATGGTTTTTCGGTACTTGTTAGAGGTTAGATTTTTTTTTAATATTTGTTATCAGAGGTTCAATCTTAAAATTTGTTTTTGTTAATATTTGTTATTAATTATTTAATTTTTTTTATTAATACTAGTTATTAGGGGTTTAATTTTTAAATATTTGTTGATAGGTATATACTCGATTTAATTTTTTTAATACTTCTTATTAGAGATATAATCTTTTTAATACTCATTATTAGAGATTTAATTTTTAAATTTGACTTAAAATCACTAAAATCTCGGAAACAATTTGACTAGCTTCTCATTTCTTTGCCAAGAAAAGGAAATGTAATATACGTTTTATAAAATATTCAACATCTGAATAATTATTTCGTGTACAAATATATATAATGATTTGTTTGAAACTTTGTTTATATAAGTATTTAGTTTTAGGGTTTATGGGTTGCGTTTAAGGTTTAGATATTTAAGTATAATAGTTTAGAATTACGGACTATTGTTAAAATTTTAAGTTTAAGGTTAAATTTTAACAGAGACAGACCTAAAATTTCATATAAGGGGCATAAACTATCAAGAAAGTATATTAGAAACGTAGAGAGTGCAAATATAAGAGTTTGGTAGGTACAAAATTAAATTATCAATAAAAAATACACAAAATATAAAACATAGGGAAACTTAACATAGGGAAACTTAAAATTTTTAGGAGGTGCGCAGCTGCACCCCGATACCCTTAGGTTCATCCCTGAATTTAAAAGTTTATAGATTAAAATATAGATCTCTAATCATACTACACTAAACCCTAACTTTAACCTTTAAATCTTAAATTATAACCGTAAACTCTAAATTCTAAATATATACTCTGAATTTTTTAAATTAAATTCTAAATATATACTCTAAAATTTTTAAATTTCAAACTCTACACTTAAAAAATTTACTATGAAATAATAACCATAATATTTAAGTTTCGTCACGATTCGATTAGATTATTATTAATTTAAAAAGATATCGTAGGTGTGTTTTGGGCACGTCGTTGGGGTTCATAGATACAATGAATTGAAGAAGAAAAGGAAAAGCAACGTGAGAGCACTCAGTCTCAAAGGACCCACAGATTTGCCAGCTAAGACACATCGTCCAGAAATAATTTATTAGGGTTTCCAAATTTTAGTTGAACCCATATTTTGGAATTTAATTAAATATATTAATTTTTAACTTTAAGATATAAATATTTATAATTATTTTTTAAAAAATAATTATTTAGAAATATATATGAATTTGGATAGGAGTATGGTTCAATTTAAAGAAACATATTAAAGTTTTTGGACAGGATGAATTCAAATATAATAATTTATTTTTTAAATTAAAATTGAACAATAAAAAAATTAATTCGATCCGATTAACATCCTTATTATTAAAAAGATGTCTTTATTTTGAATGCTAAAGTGACATCATGTCTTACCAAAATCAAAGCCCTCCTTAACGCTCCATTTGTTGTATTTTTATAGAAACAAAATAAAAATGGAGCATGAAAATAATAAATTATAAACAAATTCCAGTATTTATTTATTAATATGTTTTAACGAATACTTTTATATTATAACATAATAAAATTTAATTTTTATTAAATTAATTAATTAATAAATTAAATATTAATACTTAAACAAAAAATATTAGGTCCTTTTTTAATTTTATTAAGATATCAGTTGGAATAATTTTTTAGGTTAGAACATTCATAAAATTTTTACGTATAAAATTCGTAGAGTAATTTTAATAATTTAAATTTAAATATTATATATATAATGCTTATATTTTATTAAAAAATTTAAAAAAATATTATTTTATAATTACACCTTACATAGTAATAAAATTCCACATATATCTTTCCCAAGCTTTCTTTTTTACCCACCGGTAATTTCTTCTTTTATTCCCCTCCCTGATTGATCCCTGTTTAGAAGATTCTGTCAAACCAAATATCTGTTTTCTGGGATTTACTTTTCTTTATTATTATTATTATTATTATTATTATTATTATTATTATTATTATTATTATTATTATTTCTTTTAAAGCTTTCACATTTATGGGTTTTCAAAACAATTGAAAAGGATCTTCCACAGTCATATTGATCCAAATCTTCTATCTTTGCTTGTAAACTCATCTTCTTGATTTTCTTTACAGAAAACACACTTTCAAGACTCAACCTTTTCTTCAAATTTCCAAACCTGCATGCTTCAAAAGATTGACCCTTTAATGGTTCAAAGCTTGTAACTTTTTCTTGTTTCTTGACAAAACCCTTTTCCTTCTTGTTCTCTTGATCTATCTAAAAAGGAAAGAAAATGTTCGGTACCCAAAGTAAAACTGATCTTGCTTTGGAATTTCAAGAACAGTTTTCAATCTTAAGGCCAAGCATCCATTCAAGAAGGGCTAATCTTACAGTGAAATTCCAAGACTTGTATGGGTTTACAGTTGAAGGTAATGTGGATGATGTTAATGTGTTGAATGAGGTGAGAGAAAAGGTAAGGCAACAAGGGCGAGTTTGGTGGACACTTGAAGCAAGCAAAGGAGCCAATTGGTATTTGCAGTCACAAGTTTCTTCAATATCTGAAGTCATTGTGTTGAAATCGTCACTCAAATTTTCAGCTTTGGTTAATTCCATTACCTTGAAGAAGCTTATTAGGAAAGGTATTCCCCCTGTACTTAGGCCTAAGGTCTGGTTTTCGCTGTCTGGTGCTGCCAAGAAGAAGTCTACGGTGCCTGAAAGTTACTATAATGATTTGACAAAGGCGGTAGATGGTAAGGTCACACCTGCTACAAGGCAGATTGATCATGTAAGTTCTTAATAGGGTTATTTTGCATTTGCTTGATTGAATTTTCCCTCCTACTTTTGATTTAGGTTGATATCTTTTTCAATTGATGTTGTCTTGTTTTCTAGAGAATTTGGAATTTGAAGTTAACATTGGAGTTTTGGAATGTAATTTTCTTAGGGTTCTTTTCTATTTCATAATTTAAAAGTTGTGTTTGAGAAATAACCTTTGATCTGCTGAGAAAAGGGTTTGTTTCTAATGGAATCTGAAGTGGTTGGATTTGAAAACATCTTCCATTGAAAGTCATGAACTTGAAGTTATATCAGTGAGATATATTTGTATGTATGAACTAGAATCTAAGATTTCCTGAATGCACTTGATCATATCTTTATTTGTGAAGCTCATAATGCTCTTTTCCTTTAAGCAAGAACCTGTGAACATTCCTCCTTAGATGCGTGTTTGCAAGGTTTTGTTGTGTCATTTTTGAATGGATCGAATCTGAAACAGAAGCATTGACCGGTGTATTTTTGAAAGTACTTGTGAAAGTTTCAATTAAAGTGATGGTCTGGCATGAAATTGTTGATTGATATAACCTAGAATTGTGACTTTTGAGATATTTTGTTTGAGCCTTTCTTTTATATACTTGTAGGACCTTCCACGAACCTTCCCTGGTCATCCATGGCTGGACACTCCAGAGGGCCATGCAGCTCTCCGGCGTGTTCTTGTGGGGTATTCTTTTCGTGATTCTGATGTAGGCTACTGTCAGGTGAGTTTATAAACAAGATCACTTGTCGTTCAGCATTTTGTCAGCTTCTAGTACCTTTGGCATAGGAGGGACGTGTTACAAAAACATACTGCAGTTTTTTTTTTATTTTTCGAGTAAATAATACACCCTTTTCTGGTTTTCTGTTTTCCTCTCGAGGGGTTTCTTTCCCTTCTGGTGGGTGGGCTGGGGTTCAATCATGTCTGTCTTATTCCCATAGGTCTATTTTTTCCAGCTATGATGAAAGTTAACTCGGCAGTACACTCTTATGGTTTCAACAATTTGAAAGTGGCCATTTTATTCAGTTCTGTTATATGATTGTGGCAATGAAACTAGATCAATGTCCTGGTTCTTGCTTACCTTTGCTGTTTACCGAGTCACTAGAATTTATATTTTCTTGGTGTAGGGCTTAAATTATGTTGCCGCCCTGCTATTGCTTGTTATGAAAACGGAGGAAGACGCATTTTGGATGCTTGCTGTCCTCCTCGAGAATGTTTTAGTTAATGACTGCTATACAAACAACTTATCTGGATGCCATGTTGAGCAAAGGGTTTTTAAAGATTTGCTTGCCAAGGAGTGCCCAAGGTAGTTGAGGATTAAGCTACTTTATTTATATTTATTTTTTTATCCTTTTCTTTATGTAAAGTAATATGCTTTAGCTATACATAAAGTCGAAGTTTATCTTATAAAAATCGGATCACAAAAACCCAGGATTGTTGCTCATTTGGACGCATTGGAGTTCGATGTATCCCTCGTCGCTACTGAGTGGTTCCTTTGCCTATTCTCTAAAAGCTTGCCTTCAGAGGTTTGAACAATATTTCATTACCATTTATGTCCTGCTGGCATCTCACATCAATTGTCAATTCTATTTGAGGTTGACTATCTTATTTTTTTCCTCCTTGTTGGGTTATTTGTCCAGACAACGCTTCGGGTGTGGGATGTCCTTTTCTACGAGGGGGCAAAGGTTATTTTTCATGTAGCTTTGGCTATGTTTAAGGTACCAAACTCATTGCCATTTCACTCTTTAACATTCCAATATAGTCGGGAACTTTCTTCGGCATGATTTCCTAAAAATCACTATGCTAATTTAAGTTTTGATATGCTTTGGCAGATGAAGGAAGATGAGTTGCTTCTAACACATCATGTCGGTGACATTATTAATATACTACAAAGAACTACCCATCACCTTTTCGATCCTGATGAGTTATTGACCGTAAGACAATTCATCATTTGTTTTTTAAGTTTCCTTCTGATCTTATAACATTCCATGCTTCTTCCTCGTTGTCCATGGCGAAATCAGACCTAGTTTCGGATATTGACTGGAAAATGAGATCATTTCTATTTGTTTTTCCACAAGATTTATGAATCGACCCATGGAGTTGAACACAATTCGGAAATCTATAATATATCTGCTTTCCCATGACCTTGTATCTTGTTATGTCTACAGGTTGCGTTTGATAAGATCGGTTTTATGACGACAAACACTATATCAAAACAAAGGAAAAAGCAAGAACCAGAAGTAATGAAAGAGCTTGATCAGAGACTAAGAAGACTAAACTCTCTCAGAACTGATGAGAAATAACAGTTTCTTGATTAGAAGAAGCTGGTTGTAACTTGTAAGCCGAAGGGTATGAAACCGATACTCATGTTCTCAGTGCCAAGGACCAGGTAAAATGTAAATTTTGTTGTAATCCATATGCTAATGAATTCAGTGATGAGTTTCTGTGCAAAATAATAATGAAAAAAAAAAAGTCATTGGTTTTCCAATGTCTTTTGTGAAATATGATCTATTTCCGAATACAGACCAGTCTGTTTTTGTTGTGTGTCATTTACTCGAATTAAACCGGATTAGTATTATTTATTATACATTGTTCAACATGTTTTTACCTTTGAGACACTTGAAAAGAATTGAAACAAAGCTAATGTTATATCAAGCATTATTGAACCATACAATATTAAGTTTAGATCCCATTTCTTCTCCTGTAGTCTACAAAAAGAAGCGAGCCGGAACTAGTTCCGGCTCTTTTGAGCAAAAGGAAATTAATAAGAATTAGAAAGCTCCCTATGATAATTCTTCATTACCATCCTATTCTTCATCATTTGGAGATTCTGAAACTGAATCATCGACAGCCAAATCTGACATTTCACCAGAGGGTGCAGTCGCCTCGGACATTTCAGAGGGTGCAGTTGCCTCGCCTTCTGTTGGATCGAATAACTCATCCATAATATCGCCATCTCCATCTGCTTCATGCTTCCGTAGACTCCAGTACATGATGCTGGCAGTCAAAGTAAGCATCATTTTCTGGTTCACCTGTTAATGACAATCATTAAGGTTAGAAGTTACATTAAACAAAGTAAGGTCGGATTATATAAGTAAAAAACAGACATAATACGGCAATATATACCTGCATGACATCCTCAGGTAACAAGAAAATGGAGCATCCAAGCTTCCGTGCAACACTGATTATATAAGTTGCATTCATCTTCTTATCTTCATCTGCAAAGTCAATGACAATAAAACAATACACCTTTTCTATTAATTTTATTTACAGTATCGTCTACGTATTCGTAATGGCGGAACATGAACATAATTTCCGGCAAAGTTCCTCAATTTTCCCCCAACAAAAAGCACAGCCATGCCAGATTACCATAGAACAAGGACATATTAGTATAATAATGAAAACACCATACCAGTTTCTCCCTTGGTAACAAGCCCCCAGTTAACAACCCTTGGTTCCACTGCACTAAGCAGCTCGAGGAAGAATTTACCGTTCGAAAGGCTTTTATCCTAAGAGAAATAGTCCAGTAAAAAACAGTGTGTCAGGCCCTGTGTTACAATCAAATACTAAGACATGGTTTTCAGTTTGTTGCTTATGTACCTTGAAGCTCTCCATTTGAGACTTTCTGCCTGCCTTCTTTACTTTTCTGTTAGCCCAATTCAGAATGTCGGCATCGGTAATTTCTTTAACATGGGAGTGAGTTCTCAAGTTTTTAAGGAGTTGTAGCATGTTAAACCTCATCAGTTGCCACAAAAATGCTGAAAGTGAGGTAAACAAAGCAAGAAAACGAGAAGATTAAAAGGTTGTCCTACACAAGAAAGAACAGCCTCTACTTTACCAAAGAAAGAGAAGAATGGAATCTGGAAGATATTACATATTATAAGTTTCTTGTTTCCGTCCACAATATCATTGCCAGCTATATTGATAAGTGATAAGTTCAACTCCTTGCCAATCTGTACTATTTGATTGCAATTCTCAACCTGTTTAAATGGCATCTTTATAGGAGGCTTATTCGCAAGCTTCCAGTTAATCGAGCCAGGGGAAATTTTCTCTAAAACCTCCAACAGAACCCATCTGCAGCCACAAAAGGATGAATAACAAAAGTAGATTTGATGACCACTTGATATTGTTGGGAGAGGCCAATATTTAGAAGAGAAAAATGCTCCTTACCCATTTCTAACATCTTCAAAAATATTGTTGACATGCGAATCAATACCGAGACTGTTAATCCAAAAGCGAAAGCATCTCTCTTCGCGTGATGTTTCTGCATCATCAGTCATCATCTCAGCAAAGGTTGACGTTTTGGTGTCTGTTGTCAAGCCATTCCTGCAGGAGAAATCATATGCTAGTTAAATACTTTGTATGATCAAATGTCCCCAAGGGAACATGCCGGTGCTTAGAGCTTGAGATTCCGACTTAGCGGTCTCAGGATTGAATAACAAGGAAAATGAGTCAGCTTTTCCAACATGCATATTTGTGGAAACTTGGTTCGGACATAAGCCAAATAAAACATTATTCCTCACCTGTGCTGGAATATTTGTGCAACAAATGTAAGATTGAGATTTGCTGAGCCCTCAACAATATCCTTAGGAGTGAGATATCTTTTGCAATCCAATTTTTCAGCCATCTCAAGTACTTTGTTTGCTCTTTCTGTCGGATCACTTGTTTCCAAAGTTTCGCGTGTACTATGTTCGGGAGCAAGTGCATTAAGCAGATGTGCATATGCCTCACCATCCTACAAATAAACATGGTTTATGGTACCATCATTCACCCTAGAAAACTGAAAAAGATATAGACAGGAGGCAATATAGATAATTCAGACAATAGAACTATTGGTTATTCGACTATATGACAATATACATATTTTGTATATAAAATTTGACATTCCAAAAGTAGAATTGATCAAAATCAATGAGTTTTCTCACCTTCAAATCTGTAGAGAAGTTTGTAACCTGCTTCTGATATCCAGCTTTCTTCAAATGAAAATTCATCCATTTCAGTAAAACCTTTTCAGGTCCTAAATTCATAAGCTCCTCCACATCCTACAAAATTTATATAAAAGGTTAACAGAATTCGTTTCCAACCGGAAAAACTGATATTAAGCAGAATCTGATATCATCGCAAAGACGGCATAACCAATTAACATTCTTCAACCTTGCTGCTATCCACCAGTTCCACAAGTTCAGGAGTTTTCTTCAGATTGAGGTCAGCTAGCAGTTGAATCTGATGTCACAACCATGTAAACATTACTAGCAAAATAACAAAAAATGTACCCCTTGGTCGAAGGCAACTGATACAATTAGTATGGCTTCTTTGATTCAACATTACAAATACATAAATTAAATGAGTTCAAAGGAAGTTTCAGCTGAATTACCTTAATAATTTGAGAAACCAATCCAAGTATGAGATGAGGCTAGAAGGGGGGAAAAGAAGAAGATTTGAAAAGTTAAAATATTGTACAAGTTATATTTAAAAGCAAGTATAACACCTAAATTGGTATTAGAAAAGGAGAATCACTTACTCTTCCTTCAACAAGATCTTGTGTGCCAATATTAACCACAGTGCAACCAATAGCTTTTGCAGAATTAAGGCACAGAGTATGATTTTCATTCCTTTCCCAGGGATTAAGAACCTTTTTAGTGTTGATAGTTCGCTCATCGATAGTCCCGGGAACAGCTACATTGATAAGCTTGCTGCATGAAAGCAACTAAAAGCATCAACAAACATCCAACGATGATTCAGTAAGGACTAAAATCAAGTCAAGTAGGTCCAGTGAACCAACCAAAGAAGAACTCCTTCTTTTGCAAGCTCAAATAAAGCATCTGTGGCTGGATCAATTGGAAGAAAATCTTTCAGGAATTTATCTTCTGCCAGATAGTTATTGATATGTTTCACATAAGACGCCTTCTCAGATTCATTAATAGCATGGTGAACTGTGGTCGTGGCCGTTTTGAGAAACGAAGATCTAGTACCGCCTGATTTTTCGATTGCATGATTTTGCAAAGTTAAATAAGTCTGAAAATTCACCAAATCCAAACATTGCTTATAAGCAAGATATCAGGAAACATTAATTCACAACATTTCATATATTGAATAATTAGCAATGATATACAGGAAAAGCACATCAGATGCTATATCGAAACGACTTACTCGAAGAAAGGCCTCAAAATCAATTTCCTCAGCCATGTCACTGTGTGCCTCTTCCAAGACAATCTTAATCTCATCTTCAGTGAACATTTCAATAAAAGCCTTCAAACCAGAAAAAACTGGTGGCAGCTCACTCAAAGCAACATGACCTTGTTGTGTCCTCGCAGACAAAAACTAAAAACAACAGAAAAGCAATCCACGTTCCATGTCAAACAAAGGTTTCCAATCCACCATATAATCTTGTAAAATGAGGTAACCTTGGATTTATGGATCATAATTGTAATATTTTATAAAAGGTTACCTTGGATTTGAGGGTTCGGAGCTCGACTTGAGTGAACTGACTTTGAAGCCATTGATCAGAAACATGAACACCTTGATAACTAGACATGGTTTGTCTTGTGTTTTACACCAAATTCTAACCCCTACTCACACACCAATGGAAATTCAACAAAAACAGATCCAATAAATGTAGAAATCAAAAGAATCTCGATAGAAAAGAATGGAAAAACCCCGACGTGCATGCATACATATAACTGAATAAAAACGTTAAAGGACCAACCTTTCTATATTTAAAAAGACATGATTTTTATCGAAACAGAAAATGACCCATGTTAGGAAACGAATCCAAAAGACAAAGGAAGAAGGAAGGAAGGCAAACGAACCTTAAGAGAAACATAGAAACTAAGATTGAAGGGTGTTTTCCTCCATTTTTGTCTTAGTTTTTGTTGGTTCGTTGGTCGTGGGAATGGGAGTTGTAAGAGAGAGATAGGTGTGTTTGTATGTGTGGCAATGGTGAATTGAATGAAGGGAAATGAAGATGAGAGAAAAGCGTGAAGCCTCGTAGTCCTCAGATAACCCGCGAACACTGCCGATTGCAAATGGGATTAAGACACAGTAGGAGAGAGAACGAGAAAACAGCTTTAATTAAACTAATAAATAAATGATTTATTTTGCTAATAATTTTTTAATTATTAATATTAGTCATTAACGTATTAATTTGAATCGAATTTTAAAGACTTAATAGAGATATTTAGAATATTAACTTTTAGTTTAAATCTTAAAGATATAAAAAACGTTATCTTATAATTGAGTATCGACAAAAGTTACGGACAATTTTTTATTAATAAAATTTAAATTTTAATAAAGACTTGCTCTATACCAAATTACGAAATTTGAGCTTCCAAATTATAATATAAAATAAAATGCACATATGATTTAACTATTGATTTGTGGTTTAAATTTTATAATTTAGCTAAAGACGTCACCTATAGATGATATCTTATAAAATTTAAATTTTATCAACAAAAAATTTAAAAAGATGTGAGGTCTTTTAAGTTATTATAATTTCTGTTATAAATCTTTAATTATAAGACAATATTATCTTGGAAAATTTATTGTAATATTGTTTTTGAATATTTTAATTCAAAAAATATTGTTTTCACTACATTGTTTCACATTATATTGTGATTTACTGTTGAGTTCAGAATACTGGTTTCTTTCGACCCGTCTTTGGACAGTGAATTAATAAAAATAATAAACATTGTTCAAAGACGGAAGAAAAGAAACCCGTCTTTAATCTTATATCTTTACAATTTTTAACTAATTTATAATATTTACTTAAAACATATTAGATATGTTGACACTTTTTTTATTTAATTTTTTTCTTTCACAATCTCAATATTTAAATCTTTAATCTTAATCAAGGATTTAAACGTTATTAAGAATGAATAAATAAAAATTAATAATTATTGATTTAATTGTTATTATTATGATTATAATATATAAGAAACTATAAATTCGAATGTGCTCACACATTCACACATATACTATTCTCTAATTTACAAGCGGGAAGACTGAGCTAAACCCGTCTAAACCCTAGCCGCTATCTCCTTTCTCTATTTTTTTTTTTTAATCGTTCTTTATTTTAATCTTTTTCTTTGATCGGTGGTCGACAATTAATCCTAGTATTGGATGTCGATCACCGAATTTATAAATCTATTACTTTTATTTTTAATAAGAATCTCTGATTTTATAATACGTTTTTTGTCCTTGTGACACGTTTTCTTCTGTCTTTGTGACATGTTTTGGTTTTGTGGTTTGATTCATCTACTCTTGTGGCACGTTGCAGCATACCCTAGCGATCGATTGTTGTTTTCCAGTGGTTTGATTTATCTGCTTTTGTGGTTTGATTCAATCGGCGCTAGTTTCTAATTTATATTTTTGTCGATAGTCTTTCGAAAAGTTATATCCCCACTCCGGTTGATGGTTGTTTGCCGATGAAATCAGTCTTGAGTAACGATGCTTTTTACATGACAGTTTGGATCGTCTACAACTCCTTCTTCCTTCTTTATGCGTCTCGTTTGGACAGAGATAAGGAGATTCAATAAGCTTCTTGAAGACGATGTAATTATATTTTTTATGGATTTAATAAAAATTCAGCAGCATTTGTCAAAAAAATTTTTAATAGGAAGTGTATTTTAAATTATTTTTTAGGGTAAACTCCAATGGAGATCATCTAATTATGAGTAAGGTTATATTTGGGTCATTTAATTATTAAAAGTTATATTTGAGTCACTCATTTATGGGTAAGGTTATATTTGGGTCAATCAATTATTAAATGTTACATTTAGATCACAGAATTATAGATAATGATGCATTTAGATCACTCAATTATATGTAAGGTTACATTTGAGTCACTCTTTATATTTGAATTCTTTTTATTAATTCGTGTATTAGATTAATTATTGATTTCAAATAAAGTACTCTAATGTTAACAAGGTTATACAAGTGATTTAGAAGAAAAACGATCAAATTGATGTACTCTTTTCAAATATGAAGAGTGACCCAAATGTAATTTTACCTATAATTGAGTGATGTAAATGTAATATTTATTAATTTGATGACCCAAATAAAACCTTACTCATAAACGTAACTTTGTTACAGTTTACCCTATCCTTTATCTATTTGCGACTTTGGGCTAGACCTTTAGTTTAGTACTTGCTTGAATTGGATCATCTCGGCCCGTTTGTTTATGGTAGACGAGTATAAATTTACGAATTTTGTATTGTATTTATTTTAATTAAGATAAGGATGAGTATAAATTTGATGAATAGTGAGCCAGAATGAACCATTTTCAACATGGGAGGTAGGTAATGGATTTGAGATCTTTTCTGTATTTAATTCGTCTGCATTAACTCGCCTTGTCCACTAACTACCCATCGTATGATTTTTGATTATTATGAATTTGAGACAAGTTCACAAAAAATTCTTTAAATCTTAATATTTTAAATAACGTGATAATTTAATAAAATTTTTATGGTATATACAACTTAGAGTTGTCTACCATCGTTAGTTAATGAATTAGAGTTAAGTAAAATTTATAGTAGTATAAATATGTTTTAGTTAAGTTAGTTATAATTAGTTAATTATAATTATTTTTATATTGAGATAAATATATTATATATGCACTTGAATAATTAATAAAACATGTAAGGTTTTATTTTTCTTTACACAAGTCTGATTTATTTTTACATAGTTCGATATTAGTGGTTATTTGTGAAGTGTGTAGAAAAAGTATCAGTAGATATAAATTGGTTCGTGGTATTTAGTTAGAGAGTGGAAGTGAAGTGAATTTGAGAATATAACCACGTAAGTTAATATAAATTTAAAAATTATACTCGTCATGGATAGTGATTAGGTAATAAATATAAAAAAACTAATCAAATATTATGCCGTTTGTTAAATCCTAAAATTTGGGGATTTTTTTTCATGAAATTTCCTCTCTCTAACTAAAATGTTACTTGCTACTTCAATTATTATGCCGTTTGTTAATTTATATATTCTTGACCATGACTTTAATTTATGTACTTTTCATCACCTTTAATCCATAATTAATGGCACAAAAAATGTCATTAACTTGCCCAAGGAACGATCAATTTGATCGATTAATTCGAATCGAATTTTATAAAATTTTGATATAAAGTTGAGATACTCTTGACCTATGTTCTTCGTATATAACATCAAGATTCAAAGTATTTGATCTTATTTAAGAGACTTACTGTCTCATCCCAGCAAACTTACGAATTAGTCGACTAATTCGGATCGGATTTTATAAAGATTCAATATAAAGTTGAGGTATTCTTAACCCTATATTCTTTGTATATAACGTCAAGATTCGAATTATTAATAGAGTTATTATCTCATCCCACCAAACCAACTGAGTTTCGGTAATATCGTGGTACTTTGGTCGGTGAAACATCTCAAAACTTATCATTCTCAAACATCTCAAACAACAATAAAGGAGATGGTTAAGATAACCAGGGACACCAGCAGTTAAAACAAAAATTGTCTGCAAGGAAACATGTTTAAAATCAATTGCCTGAGAATCTAACAGCATAAGAACATTGATTGATCAACCTCATCATCAGGTTGTGTCTTTAATCCTTTGAAGACCAATCTTTTCGGATGTCGAACGTATAGTTGATCTCCAAGTGGCACTTGTTATCATCATCAATGAACTGCCAAGAACAATTTCATTGAACTATGTAATAAAAAAACACCAAATATGTATGTGTGTAATAAAATTTAGTTGAACAAACCTTTGATTTTGCAGTATATGAACCTCTGGCCATAAAACCAGATGGGGCAGTCTCTTCTGGCATTTCATGTGTGTAAGGCTCTGACTGAGGACTAAAAGTTCCAATCATATCTTTTGTGCTGAAAACTGAATCAACAGATTCATTTTAGGCAGATTTTCGAATTTAAAGCGTTATGTAACTTAAATTTTTCTGTAAGAACTAAGAGGCTTACCTCGGAGACTCGATTTCCATACGGTATTGGTGTACCTAAGACCAGATACAATGTTGTTGCAGACTTGGAAGGAGAATTTCAGTCGATAATGGCTACCTTCTTTCAGGGTGAACCATAAGCCCTGGGGCTGCCCGTCTTCGGGGATTGAAAGAACGATGTCCGGCCTTTCCGGTGACACGATCGCGACGCTAAGGAACTTTACTTCAGGATCAAGTGTTTCTGCAGATAAAAGGGTGAAAAACATATCGAATATCGAATTCTGCAGACATTTTGGATCAACTTTTGTATCAAATTCTGCAGCATACATGTAGATGTTTTTCATTGACATACATGACATATATTCGATATTTATGTCTGAATATGTGTCGGATACAAGAAAATCGAAAAAAATTGTACCTCCAATGTTGTTAATATCCACACTTCCAAGGAGTTGTTCTTTCCATTTCCTCAAGCTCTCATCATCCTACAACTCAATCAATGAAGACCAACACAACAACAACAATAAATGACAAAATCTATATGTTCATATAAACATAAATGTGATAAAATCAATGTAAGAACCTTGTCTTTTTCAAGCTGTTCTTTGAGAGTGTACTGAGGTCCCAAATGAAGTGTATTCTCATCATCGTTATCATCGTCCTGGTCAGTGGTGTAGGAGGGATCATAGCTGGTGTTTACTGTGGCAACCCTGGCTGCTCCTCCTTCACCGTCACTTTCTTGAGGAGGATCCTTCTCCTTGCTCTTGTTGTCATCGACCAACCCCATGTTCCAAAGGGCAACAACAAATCAACTCAACAACAGTGGAGAAACAAGAACCGACCCTTTGTTTACTTTTCCTTGTAACAAACAGACAAAGCTTGAGAATTGGCAGTGGCAGTGGTAGTAGGTAGAGAGTATAGGGAAGTAAGGTATAAATTGTCTTAGGACAAAGCAACAGACAGGAAGAAAAGGGTGGTACTGGCCCTTTGTCTGGTAGCCGGGGATGTTGAAAAACTCAAAATGGAGGGGAGGGAAAGCCGCAAGGAGAGTAGGCGGGTAAAGATATACATATATATGGTCACGCGGAGATCCGAACCTCGAGAAGACGGTCTATATATTGGATGAGTATTTATCGTGCGTCAAACACGTTAAACACTATTAACGTTAAATTAAATTAATTAATAAAAATTAAAAATTTTAAAAATCTTTTATTAATTACCTATTGAGTCCTTAAAATTTTTAAATTTTATTAATAAATTTAATAGTGTTTAACAATATCCAACATTAATGATATTCAGTAATGTTTCATACCAGCCGTAGAATTTTCTCTCTATATTATATTCATTCATTGGGGTTGTATATTTGATGTATGAATAGTGTCTAGGTTAAATCATGTTAAAATGTATTATTAGTAAATTATTATATGTTAAATTATTTGATAATAATTAATTTATAATTTTATTAAAGATTTATATTTGATATATTGTTGGTAAAAATAAAAAACTTTTAAACATTTCAGTTTTAGAAACTTCATTTAGAATTTATGGTTTAAATATTTAGGTCTATGAGTTTAAAATTTACGATTTAGGATTATAATTTAAAGTTTAAAAATTAACATAAAATCAACATTTACTATACCAAAAAATATACTTTATAAACAAAATTATTTAAACTCATTCAAAACATCTAATTATCTTTCCACTCGTCATACATCCGTCATCCCTCTGTTCGAACCCATTCAAGAGATTCATGTATGATTCTGGAAAATCTAATTGATAGATTTTATCAAATTTAAATTTTAATCGTAACATGATATAAAAAAATTATAAAAAATATTTTTAATAAGTCTAGAATATATAATCTAAAGAACTAAAAGAATAAAAAAATAATTTAATCAACCGATTTAATATATTTATTCATAATTGCCTAGTTTAAATTTTAGAATTTGTATTGTTGGTCCAAACCCATGTGAGAAAGATTGGTTCTTTTGGTAAGAATTTTAAAGTTAAGAGGTTGGGCCTGGGCCTGGGCCAACATTTAGATGAGTTGGGGGATGTTTGGTTCTTTTGATAGATTGGATTGGATTGTATCTTTCAGACAAAAACCAAAAAGACCTAACCCCCCCATAAATGCTTTTATTCCCCTGTTTTAGCTTAATGACACTCCTAAACCACACTTTAATTTAGCTTTATAATCATACTAATGATTACCATTGAAATCTATGTTTAAGTTATTTATAATATATTTTAATTGACTTTAACATCATCGAATAAGTAATTTCGGTTCGATTAATAAAAGGCATAAAGATAATTTTAACCCTTAACGTTTATAATTTTTATCGTTTTGGCCTTTATTCTGTTTTGAGGATAAATTTGGCCTTTAACCTATATTTTTTTGACAAATAACTTATTTTTTAACTATCATGATAATTGGATCGTTAAAAATTTAACGATGATGACATGTCATATACATATGATAATATATTTTAAATGACATGGCATCTAACTATCAAATACATATATATATGAAATATAATTTTATTTCAATATAAAATATAAAACAATTAAAATTCAAATAAAATATTAAAAATTAATTAATTCTAAAATAAAAGGCTACTAAACATTCTCAAACCTAACTACGATAGAATCAAAGTCTTATTTTAAAAAAATATGAATACAGTTCGAAATTAAGTAATTTTTAAGATAGGATTTTGATTCTATCGTAGTTAGGATTGAGAATGTTTAGTAGCATTTTATTTTGAATTAATTATTTTTTTAATATTTTATTTGAATTTTAATTATTTTATATTTTATATTAGAATAAAATTATATTTCATATGTATATATATTTATTTGATAGGTTAGATGCCATGTTATTTAAAATATATTATCATATGCGTATGACATGTCATCATTGTTAGATTTTTAACGGTCCAGTTATCATAGTAGTTAAAAAATAAGCTATTTGTCAAAAAATATAGGTTAGGGGTTAAATTTATCCCAAAAAAAGAATAAGGGCCAAAACGATACAAATTATAAACGTTAAGAGTTAAAATTATTTTCATGCCTTAATAAAATTACCAAAATAAAAATAGATCGTATACAATAATAACATTTTATTTCATTTTAGATTTCATACAAACATATTAATATGAAGTGATTTAACGATTTATATTCAATATACTGATAATAATTTTTTTTTACAGACGTCTTAATTTTGGGTTTAATGATTTAGTTTATGTTTTAGAGTTAGTTGTTAGGATTTAAAGTTTAGGGTTTATAGATAAGAATTCATGTTTTAGAGTAAAATTGTTAGATATATAAGTTTTAATCTACGAAATTTAAATTATGACAACCTTAAATTTTTATGCTCTAAATCAAAACGTATAAACTATACACTTTAAATATGTTTTAAAAAATTTTACAATTAAATTCATAAACTCTAAAACCAAAGCACTTATAATTTTTTTATTGTCCGGATATTTATTAAATAATTACCTTTTATTTAATTGATTGAATATCCATGAGTGTACTTTGGTAAGAATTCCAATTTAAGTCCTAAAGATAATAATTTGTTCAGGTTTAAAAATCATACAAATGTTCTTTAAAAGAATTCTTATAAATGTTTTTTAATAAATTTTATTAAATTTTTATTAAATTCATAAAAAATTATAATTATATTGTATTCAATAAGTAAAAAATTGAATTAAACAATCTAAAAATTTTATAACCAAAAAATAAAGAAAATAAAAATTCTTATTGAGATAAGCATATCAATAAAATTCAGAAGTTTTATGAACCTCTTTGTCTCTGTCCAAATGAGACTCATAAAGAAGAAAGAAGTTACGATCCAAATTGTCATGTGAAAAGTATCGCTACCCAAGATTAATTTCATCAGCAAACTTAAAATTATGAATAAAAATAATTTAGAGATTTAAATTTAGTTTTAGATACAAATATCAAGAAACCTAAAATAAAAATATAATTTAAAGTTATATATCTTAGAATTTATCGAGTTTGATCGAATACCCGATAATTAAAAAATTGGTTCAGACCCAATCTAATTATTTTCGAATTGGGTACCCGATCCGATTGAGTTTTTATGATAAACATTCGATATTTTTCTTTTGAATCATCGGGTCGAGTCAGTAGGATTAGGTAATTTTAAACACCTCAAAGGTTAGAGGGTCATGACCCCTCCATGACTTTTAAATTTTGTTAATAGGCCCTTGAAAATTTTAATTTGTTTTAATTAGCCCCTCAAAATGTTAGAAAGTTTATTGTTTTGCTTGATATTGGTTGAATTTTTTTTAGATATTTGGGGTTGTTTCTTCGATGATTTCCCGAAGAAAAAAGTGAACTCATTGTACCTTCTTAGTGTTTTTGTTCCATTTTTATATTTTTAAGACTAAACTGAAAGAAATTAAAACTATAGGAATTAAAATAAAAAATTAAAAATGAGAAAATGGTGCCTTGAATGTGTTGCTGCTGACCAATTTTTTAATTCAGTCCTCCAACTTCTCCAAATTTCACTCCAATCTTCCAATTTTTCCTTCCTTTCAAATTCGTCCCAAAATTAGAAAAACTAAAAGAGAAGTTATCAAGAGAAGATAATGACTTTAGTAGGGACTGAGCTACCTTGCGGTCTAAGGCCCGGCCTCTGTTCTAAAATTTGGTTTAAATAACATTTTGATCCTTGTTAAAATAATAATTTGATCAAATAACAAATTGATCCCTATAAAAATAAATATTTAAATTTAAAAATAAAAGAATTTATTAAATATATACTCAATTATGGATCAAATTGAAGAAAATGAGCATATATATTCAAATATTTTTATAAAATAATATTTTAGATCCTTATAAATTGAAATACAGATAAAATTGATCTTGTCCCATGAATTTTAAGTTTGAATACTTAATAAATTATTGTATTTAAAAAAATAATCTCCCCAAAGTCGAGGATTGATATTCACAATTGATTACTGATTAAATTTTTTGAATAGTCTTAAAGTGATTACAAGATAGCATGTGTATTCTTAACCTTTTAACAATATATCTTACAGACAAAACGATTTAAACTCGAATCTTTTAAAATAAATATTTTATATTTTTTTATTGAGATCATTTAATAGGTTCACTACGAAATGAATTTATGTCGTGCTCGAATTAATATCGAGTACATATTCGACCGACATAAAAAAATTACCCACCTTTTAACATCCAAATCAAACAGAATCAGCTTGATTAACGAAAAAAATGAAGAAATTAACCCAAAAATTATCATGCGAGCGTTGAATAAAAAAAGTTGATTTAATTATTTGAAGTGACAACATTGTTTTAGGAATTATATCAATGTTTGAACTTTTAATAGTTTTCCGGGTAAATTATTTATTTGGTATTTTATCTATTTTTATATTTATATTTTGATCATTTAATTAATTTTTTAATAAAATTATAATTAATATTATCTTTTATTTTATTTAACATTTTGTCGTTAAAAATTAATAAAAAGTTGACATGTTATTTTTTTATTTTTTTTATTCTTTCTTTCATAATAAAAAAAATAAAACCTCGTCTTTACTGTTAATTAGGTATTATTAGATGAATAAATAAAAAATACGAAAATAAGTAGAATATTAATTAAAAAATTACCCTATTCTTTTAATATTTTAAATTATAATTTTTAAAACTTTTTTTGAATCCGGATACAAGTAATACATATTTTAGAATATAATCTCAATCATTAAATATTTATTCTTTAATTATTATATTAAAAATATTAATGCTCGAACCTGTAATCTCCAAAAATAATAATTATTCCCTTAACTATCGAGATAAATAATTAATTAATAATTTCTAATACTTAAAACCTCTTAATCCTATAAATTCAATTAAATCCTTAAACCTAAAACTCACAGATTTTATGCAATTTATATACCAAAACAATTCTCTTAACAAAATATTAAAATATTAAAATATTAATTTTCACGGCAGTTATAAAAAATACTAATATTTTTTTGTACGACAGTTATAAGAAATGATGATCCATTCTTGCATGAAAGTGGATGGGACCCACCTACCCAATCAGAATCCAAATACTGCCACGAGAAGGACGAACATCATCTCACGTGGTCTGTGCTTCCACGCCAGCATGTCCCCACATGGGCTCCATGTCGGTGGGTCCCCTCCCCACCGCCCTAGCATAAACTAGCAAAATCCCCGTTTGGCCGAACTCTATTCACCCTCACCTTTCCATTCCCACGGCTGCCCACAACCAGCAAAACGACACCACAAATAAAACAAAACGACAAATTCAGTTTGTTTCCTTCCCCATTGTTAGATTCGGAACCCAAAGGCAAAAATAGTAATATAAACTTTAATATAAATATACGATATTAAATTTAAAACGATAAATCATAAATTAAATTACATTTCATATATTATATTAATTAAAATTAAAATTTTAAATCTTAAACTCTTCGCACGTAACGATCGATTACGTTACATATTTAGTAGAGATATCAGCCAAGTGAATCATGTGGATCGAGAAAACAACAATGCACAGCAAAGGGATAACAGGGGGTAACGTGAGGGGATATGGAGATATGTCTCAAAGGGGGCCATGAGGGTCCCACCAGAGAGCGAGAAAAAAATAATCGTATAGACCTAATTCATCATATTATTTATAATTTAATTAATAAATTTTTTATTTATTTTTTACGTATAAATAAGAAAAGAATAAGTATTTTAAAATTTACGAAATAATTATTTAAATTAAAATTATTTATGTTATAATAAATCGGATCGATCTAATAATTTATCGTAAAAAAGTCATAGTCCAGTAACCATAGCCACGTCAGAATTTGATTCGTTTCTTTCAAGTAAATTACACCCATTGGTTGCACCTTTATGTGGAATGGTCGGCTAAACTTTTTCAAGATCATCTACGGCCATCTTTCAACTTAATTATGGGTTAGTAATATATTTATTTTATTGTTTTTTTAATATTGATTTTCTACTGAAATATTTATAAAAATATAAAAAATATTTATCAATTTTATATGTATTTAAATATAAAAAATTGATATTAAAAGTTATATTAATTAAAAAAATATTAATATAACCTCATTTTAAGTGACTTATCCTAAAACTTTCATTTTTATCGCATTCTTAAATAAGAATTTTTAATGTTAAAAATATTAGGAATGGATTAATTATTTTAATTCCAGCATGTCACTTTTACTCGATTTATTTATTATTTTATTAATTCGTAATAATATATTTTTTATTTTATAATCACATAAAATATAAAAAAATTCTATAAATGATTTTAAGATGTTGTCGTAATCCTATACCTCACTAGTTATTTGCATTATACAAGTAAGATAATTACTCTTATTTAATATCCTTTTTGACATATTTGGTATGAAACGTGATATATACTGTTGCACTTATGTGTGTAGTTTTATAAAATAATATTTAAAATATTGACGGTATATAAATTTTATGTTTGATTAATAAAATATAATAAAAATTTTACTCATTTTTTTAATCTAAGTTTTTTTAATACATATTTTTATATATTTTTTATTTTTCTTAGTTGATAACGACATTAATCTTAATATTGGTTATCGATTGTTTATTTATTTTTATTTTTTATAGTATTTTTTTATCTTCTTTGTTTTCTTGATTTTTTTTTCTAATTTTAAATAAGAATTTGTCTATGTAACACATTTACTCTCTATACTTATGGTATGATTCTTACGGTTTTTGGTACGTTTTTCGCATACTTGTGCAGTTATTTTAGTGATCGCATAAAGATTCTCACAGTATTTATTTTTGATTGGTTTATCGATAGTAACATACAGTCAAATCCTCTCTTTGAAAAAAAAAATTGTCGATGTAATCAAAATTGTATAGCGAAACAGTCTATTAGATAGTTTAATTCACTTACCGTTTTTTTTATCACTTCGTTAAATATCTCCTTCGATAGATACAAAAAGATCTTATGAAAGTTATTAAGTTCTTTCGATGTCAGATGTCATTCTCGACGAAAAATTTTATTATTCTTTTATCTTTGGATTTAATATTATTATTCTATTTAATTTTTTCCTATATATTTAAGTGTATTATAATTTTAATTTATTCTGTTATTTTATTAATAAAATTCAGTTATCATTATTAATTTTTTTTTATAATAACACATAATTTAATAAGATTTATTTAACAAAATTACCCAAACATATGTCAGGTATAATTAAACAAAAATTACACTCATTCCATATACTCGTTTCTTCGAGATTAAAAAAAAAATTATTAATTACACTCTAATTTAAATAAATATTTAAAGAAATAATTATTAAAACAATATTTATTAATACAAAATAAAATAAATAATACATATATTCAAATTAGACGAGAAATTATATTATGGGTAAGTTTCATCAAGTCATTAATGGGATCAACCACTAAAAATCATCCATCTCATTATTTTTTTCCATGTCATATTTTCCTAAGTGAATCTTCACTCATATTTACTGTTAATTCATTTTAAAAACAGTTTTTCAAGTAAAGATTCACTTAAAATAAAATATGACATTAAAAAATTGATGAGATGAATGATTTTTAGTGATTGCCCGATTGGTCCCGTGAACACATAGTGTGAGACTTACCCATAATATAATTTCTCTAATTAGACGCTGTTTATTCTAGGAAATAAGAATTTGAATGATTTATATATAATATATGTCTTATAAAAAATTAAAAATATAAACAAATATTTTTATAACTGCGTTATATAATTTAGGATAAATCTTCCGATCAATACCGTTAAATATAATTAAAATATTTTTTAAAATAGTTATATTTTGATATATAAGTTATAAAAAAAATATACAATTTTTTTTTATATAGAACTTAAATTCCAAATTTTAGTACCAAAAGGCTTAAACCTCAAATTTTAAACCATAAACTTTATAATTTAATCCTAAACCTTAAATTTCACACTTACACGTTAAAAACCTTAAAACCTAATATAAAATTTTAAACTCTTAATTATAAAATTAAATGACCTATATAAACTAAAATTTATATAAACTTACGTATTTTCTTTCTTAAAAACAGTACATTAATTACATTTTTTATTTTGTGATTCGTTTAACATTTCATATATTACCTAATTAGTAAGAGAAAATGTTAAAATTCTAATTTTTTTCATACCAGTTAGGAAGAAATTATTAAATATTTTTGATTCATCGTGTCATGATCTATGATTTATAATCTTATTTAATAAAATTTATCGATTTAATAACATATAAGAAAGAGATATAAAATCATCGTATAATAATTTTTACAGCTACGAGGTACGTTACCTTGTATTCCGTGAGATGAGTTGTCCGATCAAAGTTTTTTCCATGGCACCCACCACCTCTATTCCCTCTATATAAGCCACTCTACTTTTTATTCATCCACAAACACACAAAGTAGTGCAATCTTTCACTTCTTCCTACAATTATTTCCCCTTCAAGAGTTATCTTCCTAGTTCTAATCACATATCTTTAGGATTCCCATGGCTACTGCTGAGGTATTCATCGGCTGATCTTGTTTAAAGCAATCGATCATGATATTCAGAATCTGGGTTTTAAGTTTTGGATGCTGTTTTCATGGTTTGATCATTAGATAATAGTATGTGTATGTTCTTATTTGATATGTTTTACAGGTTGTTTCGGTTCAAACTGCACTTCATGAGGAGAAAACTGAAGAAACAGCAGCCGAAGAGGTGGTTGCCGAAGCTCCTGCGGCGGAGCCTGTTGCGGAAGAGACGAAGGAAGCTGAGCCTGTAGCAGCTGTAGAGGAACCTGAATCCGCTGTTGAAGTTGAAACCAAGGAGGTTGTAGAAGAATCCAAAGTTGTCACCGAGGAGCCTGTAGAGGAGACTCCTAAGGAAACAGTTCCGGAACCAGTTGCCGAGGAGGAGAGCAAGGAAGCCACCGTTGAAACCACACCGGCTGAGCCAGAACCCGAACCAGAGCCCGCCACTGAAGCAACCAAAGAGGAAGTTGAGAAGGAAGAAGAAGCAAAACCAGCTGATCCCGAGGAGAAAGTTGAAACAGAAGCTGAACCTACTACACCTGCAGATAAGCCCGAGTAATGGAACCAGTTTGCTGATGTTGCATGGTGGAGTACTCAACTAGTTTTTTCTATGTAGTTCAATAAGAATGTCGTACTGTGGATGGATGGTCGAGACCCACAAATCAACATGCATTTGCATGTGTCAGAAAAGAGACATAGTTTTGAGTTCCATTTGGTGGGATGGGTTGGTCTGTTTCTGTGTCCAGGGTACTTGGGTCCCAAATCATCTTGGCTTTAAGTTTATTGTTTTGTTTGGTATGTTTTTCTTACAACAAGCAGTGTCATGTTGTCTTGAATCTGTTTGGTTATAATAAATCTGAGTCCTTTTGTTTAACGTTTGTTCACTGTCCAATTGCTCCAATATTCTCAAATGTCCTATTAAGACCGCCGCAGTCCGGTTTTGGGACTTCCCGGAATTGTTCATCGGCTAATTCGAACGATATAATGCGGCGAGCCGGATGGTGTCGTCTCCGCCTACTCACCCAATAAAGTCCTCCATTAACCAAAGCTTCCGAAGGCCGCGTTACGAACTGATACAATACTTTGACTTTCCCTAGACTTCTCCATGAAGAGGTTCCCAGTGTGAAAATTTGAACATTCCGATTGCGGATAAACGGTTCTCCGGGCACGACTATAACTATAATTACCAGTATTCCTATAGTAAACTATACTAATTACCTTGTATTCCTTTGTTTTGGGATAGAATCCGAATCCAAATCCGAACACAAATTCCGAATTCGAGTATCATCTAGACTCCGGTAGTTCTATGTAATCAGGGCGAAAGGATAACCGTTTAAGCACCCGATTACATAAACGGTTATCCGGGCTCCGGCTGAGACTTGCATGTAGGTGTGATAATTTGTGAGGACCTAATCAAAAATTTTAAATTTTATGGAGGTCTATTTAAAACTTTGAGGGACGTAATGAGATTTTTTTTTAATTTGAGGTCTATTGATATTTTTCTTTAAAATTACGACTTAATGAAAGTTTTTAAACATTTCCAAGGACTTTAATTAAAATATTAAAAACTAACATTTATAAAAAAAATTAAAATTTTAAATGGGTTTATTAAAAATTTTAAAAAATTTAATGTATAATTTAATTATTTTCAAATATTGGTGTTTCAAGGGTTTTTTTAGATTTTAAATTCCAAAAATTAGGTTAAAAGGATCATAATGAACCTTTGTTAATTTTGATTAAATTAATCAATCAATAAATAAAAAAACTACTGGTTAAATTAAAAAATAAACGATTGATTATTCGACTTGATAGATAATTATATGATATTATTTAAAAATATTTGTTATGTACATCAATCGCCTATGTAATATTTGTTTAATTGATTATATTGAACCTTGATTATTAAATTTTACAAAAATGAAAATATAAATTTTATTTGATCTACAAAATAGTCCTAATATTAAACATTTAATATTGACATATCATAACATGACATAATGATTAGACTGTTAAAAATTTAACGATATTGACATATCATATATATGCGATAATATATTTTAAATAACATGACATATAGTCTCTTCTACATATATATAACATAACATTATCGTTAAATTTTTTACGATGATGACAAATATATATATGTAAAATATAACTTTACTCTAACATAAAATATAAAACAATTAAAATTCAAATAAAATATTAAAAATTAATTAAGTTTAAAATAAAAGGCTACTAAGTATTCTCAAATCTTAAACATCATTCTACATATATATAACATATCATTATCATTAATTTTTTTTAACTATTTAATCATTATACTAATTAAAAAATATTTGTCAAAAAGATATAAATTAAAGCTAAATTTATCTTAAAAAAATAGGATCAAAATGATAAAAATTACAAACGTTAAAGGTTAAAATTTTTTACGCTTTCTAAATTCTAGAGTTGATTTGTTAGGGCATCATAGAGCCACATTGGATGTGAATTCTGAAGACGATGGGCCCATGGGCTAATGAAATTTGTGATCCAGTTTCACCGGATACTGACTTTGGGCCAAAATAAAAGGCCATTTGGTTGATCTTTGCGATTAATATATATTTCGGTACCGATAGTCGCATTGTACTTAAAAAAAATTCAAATTTAAATTTTAAAGATGATATAATTAAAATAAAAAATATAAAAAACGGTATAATACTAGATAAAAGTGTTTAAAACTGATCTAATGAATATTTAACGGTCCAATAGATCTAATATCAATATTATAATATTACGACATTTCATTATCCAAATGAATGAACCGACATGAAAGTGGATTTTAATTATTGGGTACCTTAGTCTATTACGTCTGTGGGTTATATACCCAAAATACAATTGATTTTTGTAACAGACTTTAACTAGCTTAACATTTTTTTTAATATATGATGCTAGTCTTATTAAAAAAAATATATTCAAGATTATAATATGGTTTATAATTATTATTATAAATTAAATACATAATTTAAATACATAATTTAAATAATTTTTTTATAATATTAATACTAGTCATTTTAGATTATATAAGGAGTGGACATGAAAAATGTTAAAGACTTAAATGAAAAATAGACATGAACAAATGTTGGGTTCGGTGCACAACCGATTTTGCTTTGCTAAGTAACGGAGATATGGTAATTTGGGTGGTTCGGCCTCGAACAAGCATTTACATCCACTATCTTAGCTTCCCACTAAGAATTTCTACCTTTTGAGGACAAATGGTTAACCTTACGACCTAGATTCTATCCTCGAATCTAGCATTCAAAGTTCATAACCCAAACTTTGAGAATCTTCTCAAATTAACAA
This sequence comes from Abelmoschus esculentus, assembly GCA_035048815.1. Classification (NCBI taxonomy): domain Eukaryota; kingdom Viridiplantae; phylum Streptophyta; class Magnoliopsida; order Malvales; family Malvaceae; genus Abelmoschus; species Abelmoschus esculentus. The sequence goes on from JAUCBN010000036.1 coordinate 15,010,248, forward strand.
GAAAAATTAGATGACTAGTAATCCTTCTTATAAGGCTAATTGTTTGCAATTTAAGCTCTCACCAATCCTAATACACTTGAGCATACGTATACATTGAGTTCACAAGTGTTTTCTCTACCCAAAGATTAGAATTTAGCTCTAAGACAATTTTCTCATTATAATGTTGTTACAGTTGAAGCGTTAGTCTTCTATTGATGCTTGAGAAAATGTCTCAAACTTATTTTCAAGTTGTTTGGATTAAAAATCATTTTTTAAATATTTTCAAATTAGTTCAAAATTATTTTTTTTAATTATTATATCAAAATATTAGTTCTATAATAAATATGAATGTATCAGTAAACAAACCACAAAAGATGATTAAGCTATTAAAAGACCGTCAAAAACTGTAAATTAAAGTTGAATATCGTAAGAAACTATATACGAACGCAAACCGTTATCCTTCGATCAAAAGGTCCAAATAAGAAAGATCAATATGATTATAGATAAACTTTATATTGATTAATCACGTCGTCATCAAATCCAACTCTGAAAAAATATAAAATAAAAAGAACGATAAAATAATTAAGAAAAAATAACAATGTATCAAAAATAAAAAAAATAATCACAAAAATAGAAAAACATGTTAGAAAAACATAAATATTCTTGTAAAATTACTAAAATAAAAAAAATTGACGATCAACGACCAACATCAATATTATTATCATCACCGGCTAAATAAAAAAATGTGACCAGAGGAATTTAGTGTTAGAGAGAAAAAAATATTTTTAACTAACTTGACACCTTAACAACAAGATAATACAATTAATTACAACTGTCTTAATTAATTATATTCTAATTACATGTACTATACCAAATATATATAAACATTGGTGTTTAAACGTGACTTTGAATAAAAAAGCCAAAATTTTGTACCAATTTAGGCAATGATAAAAAGTTTGAGTACTTGATTGAATATTAAAACCTAATATATGTACCAAAAATGTATATTCACCTTGTTATTATGGGAAAATATTGAAATTAAGGTGAACATTTTATTCATAATTTCCGAAGATTAAATTTATCAAGTGATAAATTAATTGATGAATATTTGATGCACAGGTGTATAATTCTATTTAAGAGTATGTCACATCGTTAAAATTGATATTAAATAAATTTAGGATTTAAATTTTTGTAACAATGTATCATTATTTAATCTATTTTTAATTTTAATATCAGATGAAATTTATAAATATCTCACAGATAATATTATCTAAAATCGAATAATTAAAAAATATATATCATCCATTATCAGTGGAGTCATTTTCTTAGACTCATAAATAATGCATAGAATTATACATTGTTAATAAGGATAGAGTCAGGATTTAAGGTTGAGGGGAGCAAAACATAAATATTTAAAAGTAGAGGGTAAATTTTTAAAAAAATAATTTAAAAAATAAAGATTATCATTCCCATATTGATCAGCAAAAAATAAATGAGCAATAAAAATTGGAGTGCTATCAAATAAAATAACTTCAGGGGGTCGATCTCTCAGAAAATTAGTCAAAGCATTTGCAACCTTATTCGTTTCTCTTAGAATATGATGCACTACCACATTCCAATCTCTTTATAATATATCGCGAATGTTTTTCACAATTGAGTTTTCAGGTAAGACTCTCGAAGTATCACCAATAATTCTTTCAACCTTTATGCTATCAGTTTTTAGTTCAACTCAATGAAAATCATGAAAAAGAATATGGTAAATCGCCCATAACTCAACCATAAGGCAAGAACAATCCCTTAGACTTCTTGTATAATAAAGATTCAATTACCATACTCATCTTGAATAATATAACCACCAGCCGTAATATTTGTAGCAAGATTACATGCCCCATCCGCATTAGCTTTAACTCAACCCCTACTTGATTTTCTCTGCTGTCAGTTATATTCATTAATCCCTTGACTAATTCCAAAATTGTTATTAGATCTATTATTCCTATTTATACTAAAATCAAGTGTCATTCTCAAATACTTATGCAGCAGATCTAACGATTCAATATAAGTATCATCCATAATAAGATTATACCTACGTTTTCAAAGTTGTCAACATATTGTAGGGAACAACAAATCCTTAATATTTGTATCCACAACGAAATTGTCTCTATTTCTTAAGTTCACCATAAGCCAAACGTCACACGAAAACACATAAAATTCTTGCAATTTTGATTATCTAACCATTCGACTCTAAATTAAAACAACGTAAACACAATCTCTAAAAGCATGTTACTCGGATTCGATTAATATATTATTTTTTTACATTAGTTAATATGCTATTTCTAATTTTATTTGTTTTAATTTGGTATATATATAAATAAAAGTTTAATTGTAGGTTTTTTTAATTCAACCAAATATTCATTAAATACATTTTTGAATAATGACAACTGGATTTCATTAGTAAAAATATAAAATAAATCAGTATTTTATCTTCCATTTTTTTTTTTATTTTTTTTTATCCTAAGAGGATATCTAAATATTTTCCTTTTTCAGGCATTTTATTTTTCTATGTATCCAAACAAAAGTTTTTTTTCCTTAAGTTTTCCTTGTTGCATTTATATAATACAAATTTATATGAATATTTTTAATTGAATTTGCATTTTGGGCGTTAAAAAAAAGTGGATTTTTACTATAGGAAAAGACGGAATAAAATTGAAAAGAAGGAAATATTATTTGAAGGGGAAAGGCAAATAGAAGAGAACCAAGAGGATGAAATCAACCTCCTCTATTCTTATTCTTATTGTGCCTCCTTTCAGATCTTAGTTTGTTTGCAAGATTTGGCACTTGGGTTTGCTTCGATTGGTGGGTTTTTCTATGAATCTGGATTTGTGTTTTAAACCTTTTGCTTAAATTTGGAATAAAGTTTTACAGATAATATCTGGTTTCTGATTGATCATCTATCTGGGTTTTGGTTGTTTGCCTCTTTCATTTCTGAATTCCAGGTGAAGCTAAATTCTGGGTTGGTCGGTTAATTGAACGTTGAAGGATCTGTTTGTTTTTAGCTTTGAATCGGAGAGAAATTTTATTGGCTAATCGGATTACACTTTTTGTTAGATAGAAGGTATTGGATTCTACCTGCATTATTGTGATTAGATTGCTATGGTCGATAAAAGACATGATTTTGATTTGATATTGTTATTTTGATTCATGAAGAAGGAGCATTTGGTATTGGTTTTTGATTGGTTTGTTGTTGCAATGAAATTTTCATATATTATATTTGATCCAGTAATGAATTGGACCGTTAAAGATTGTATTTGGTTAAGATTTGCGGATGGTTTGGACTTTGTATTGATCAAACTAGTTTTTCTATAATGCAGAGAAAGATGGCTGAGAATGGTAAGCTATTTATTGGTGGAATATCTTGGGACACCAATGAGGAGCGGCTCAAGGAGTATTTCAGCAGTTTTGGTGAAGTGGTAGAGGCAGTGATCATGAAGGATCGGACCACAGGGCGTGCTCGAGGTTTTGGTTTCATAGTTTTCTCCGACACAGCCGTTGCTGAGAAAGTCATCAAGGAGAAACACAATATTGATGGCAGGATGGTAAGATGTTTATCATTAAGTTTAAGCAAACCTATTTATATGAATGTTGTCCAATTACTTTTCATGGGTGCAATACTGCAATGAGCTTACTGAAGTAAGAGGGGGAAATTCAACTCTTTACGGAGTTTATGAACCTGATATTGTAGTTGTAGGGATTCATATAGTTCTGGTTCTGCGTCCATTTAAATTTCGAAATTAAGCCAAGTGCAACTGTTTCATGCTTTCTCTTACTTATCTTTTCCTTCGCAAAGATGGTGTTTAATGTTTGTAATTTAGTATAATTATCTATATTGAGTTGAAACAGTTTCTTCTCTAAAGGATTAATTTTCATCATTGAGTTACTCATGCACAGGTTGAGGCGAAAAAGGCAGTTCCTAGGGATGACCAGAATATTATGAGTAGAAGCACTAGTAGCATTCAGGGTTCTCCTGGTCCAGGCCGCACAAGAAAGATTTTTGTAGGAGGTTTAGCATCTACAGTCACAGAGAGTGACTTCAAGACATATTTTGATCAGTTTGGAAATATCACAGATGTCGTAGTGATGTATGATCACAACACTCAAAGGCCCAGGGGTTTCGGATTCATCACTTATGATTCAGAAGAGGCAGTGGATAAAGTGTTGCTAAAAAAATTCCATAAACTAAATGGTAAAATGGTTGAGGTTAAACGAGCAGTTCCCAAAGAGTTATCGCCTAGCCCTATTCGTAGCCCACTTAATGTATTTAACTATGGTTTGAATAGGGCCAACAACTTTCTGAATGGCTACACTCAGGGATATAATCCTAATAACCTTGGAGCATATGGACTTAGGATGGATGGTAGATTCAGTCCAGTTGCTGGTGTTCGGAGTGGGTTTCCCCCTTTTGGTCCTGGTTTTGGAATTGGCATGAACTTTGAGCCTGGGTTGAACCCAAGTTTTGGAAACAATGCCAATTTTAGTAACTATGGACGAGGAATGAGCCCTTATTATATCGGTAATGCGAATAGGTTTGGTACTCCTATTGGCTATGATGGAAGTAATGGAGGTGGAGGTAATAGTTCCTTTTTCAGCTCAGTGACTCGGAATCTTTGGGGAAATGGAGGGCTCAATTATAATGCAAATGCTGCTAATTCAAGCGAAATTGCAGGATCTGAAAGTGGGAGTGTAGGAGCAAGTGCCTTTGGAAATAGTGGAATTAATTGGAGTTCTCCGATTTCCAGTCAAGGTGGAAGGAATAATGTCTCTTCCAATGGTGTTAATTTCGGTTATGGAAGTGGTGATAACAACTTCGGGTTGGGGACTGCAGGGTATGAGAGAAACACTGGGACCAATGTGGTGCCAACATCATCATATGCAGCATCAAATGGTGGGTATGATGGAGCCTTTCCAGACATTTATGGTGGTGCTTCATTTTATGGGGATACCAACTGGCCATCATCAGTATCCGAGCGAGATGGTTCTGGTTCCTTTGGTTATGGACTTGGTAGTACCACTTCTGACTTTCCGGGTAAAAGTTCTCCTGGTTATGTTGGTGGTTATAATGTTAACAAGGGACAATCAAATCGAGGTAAAACTTCATACTTGGCATCGTCATAGTGTTATTTATAATCATGGGAGTTTAGTAGCATAATCTTGTTTAAGTGTTGTTCAAGCATTACTAAAAGAAACTTAAATTCGAGATCCACTAATTGGCCGAGTGGTGTTGCCCCATCTTGTATGTGGGTTTGAATCCCGCTAATACCTCTATTTAATAAAAAAAACTTAAAAACGTTCCATATGAGGCTCTGCTAGGTTTTACTTCTTTTGTCTAGGCGTAAATTTTTCTCCATTCCTCTTAGTAACATAATCTTTCTTTTGTTAATATATGCACGACTGTTTGCTAGTTTTATCCAGAATGTCAGTCAAGAGTGATAGTCATCTTTTGAACATAATGATCGCATGATTCATTTGTAAATTGAGTGTGGTTGTTTATATGTAACGTGTATAACTTTGCATTTGAGAGTTTTGTGTTATATCTGAAATCAGTTATATAATTTGTTAGCTTTGAATCTCCAAGGAGGGTACAAGAGAAAAAGGGAGTGAAGTTTTGCTTGACTAATTACTGCCACTAAAAGTCTTTGAAATATGAACAATGTTGAAATTGTTTTACGAAAATAATTGTTCTCTTATACGATATTGTGGAGTAACAACAGCACAAATAAACACTGATACTTGTTACCTGTCTTATTATTTGGTTGTTCTATTGTTAAAATGTTTGTCTTTGCACAAGTTGAATTGTTTTTTTTTGGTCACTAATGAGATAGTGTTTCCCACATCTAAGCTCTATTGGAAGGTTTTAAGTAATTGTATTTAAGTATTGGTAGCACCTTTAACTTTATGTTTTAGTAAGCTATAAATAAGAATTCTTGTTGATGGATTCCAAAGATATTTAATTGTTGAAGTCTAAGATCATATTTAATGACAATCCATCATCTAACCTTCCGATGGAGCTTACTAAATATGATCTTAGACTTCAACAACTAAATATCTTGTTATTGTTTGTTCCTTCACCTTCTGTAGAGTAACAATAGAGCTAGTCATTCAATTTTTTTTTTATTGTTTGTTCCTTTTTTTGAGTGAGGCTAGTAAAGTACTCGCTTCTGCTCTTTCTTTGGTTTTCCCTTTAAAACATAACTGGGTTTGGTGGGACGAATGCCTACTCTACAATTTTCCTCTTGATTGCAATGTATCATTTTTCAATTCATAAAACGGATAATGATCTACGAGAAGAAAGATGCCAGAAACTGTATGGCAAATACAAACGGGTAGAATCTGAGCCTTGCACATTTAGATTTAGCACTGGTGATTTAGCATTGTATTCATGATATGACATCATGACTTTTAACTGTGTTTCTCTTGGTATTGACAGAGGTGGCATCATTCTGTTTTCTTGACTTGTCACTATCTTCTCTGTCTCTCTTTCTTTCTGTAGATTTGAGACCTGATAATTTTCTTGTAGGAGTCTTCTGTCAGTCGCTTTCTCTTTAATTAAGTTCATGAAGACATCCATTGTACCGTATTTCATTGTGAAAAGGAAATAGTTTGTATACAGCCATTGTAGGACATGCTCTTATACCATGATTCCTGTAATAGAAAACGTTTTTCTTAGTGCACTCCCAAAACATTGTTATAAATACTTAGTTTCTTTGTCCTAACAGATTTTTATTTTCTCTTGGTTCAGGAATTGCTACCTAGAAGATTGATTTGGTTATCACTATACCGTAGGTGGAGATAACTTGTAACGCAAGTGATCAGTGAGTTCTGCTTATCAATATGTTTCAGTTTTAAGAAAGTTGTTTATATAGAGCTATAACGAAGTGCCTGTTTTTGGAGAAATTCATTCTTAGATTTAGGAATCATAAGAGCTTTTATGTCGAGCCTTGAGTTCCGAGTTTCGTTTTTAGGGTTCTGTTTTTGGCATTCGAGTGAGATGTAAAATCAGATTCCGGATATAGTCAGAAAATGTATCATGCATCTCATGTAAGGCGGTGATGCATAACCATATAGATTATAAACTATTTCCCCCCTTAGATCTTATATGTTCTGTAATGGCTCTGGCAAAGTTGTGGGGTTCTTGTCAGCTTTGTTTTGTTATGTTTTTGGTCCTTCTTTCATCCAGAATGTACACCTGAGAGATTCTTTTTCATTTTTTTAGTCTGAGACATTGAAAGGGACACCTATCTAAGGTTCCTCCGAATAAATTACAGACGCATGCTCGTTCTTTCGCCATTGAAACTTTCTTTCTGAAATACTGGAATGAATGGTTTGAGTTGTTTGCCTGGTTGAATGTCAGTTTGGAAAAGAAATGGATTGCTTTTAAATATCTGCAAATTGCTTAAGTCTCCTCTTTGATCTTCTCAACTATGGATAATGATTTTATATTCTTGTAGTGACACTTTAAAGTGTCACCATTGGCTTCCAGCTTTATCAAAAGAGGCAAATATCTCATATTCTGTCTCAACTTGCCATTTCCTAAACATCCTGTCTAGGATGTTTATGAATAAAGTGCAACTTTTATTATTACTTGTAAATAGTGCCGAATAAAATTTGATTCGATTAAAAAATATTATTTTTTCTATTTAGAATTATACTTGTGAAAATTTTGAGTTTGAGTTTGCATAAACTCAAAAAAGTGAAAAACTGTAATTTATAATATTTTTATTTAGTCTATTTTTACCACATTTGAAACCGTTATAAAATATTTATTTAGCTTCCATTCATATTTTTTAAAAATAAAATTTTCATCTTTTGTAATTTAACTGCTCGACTTTGTATGATTTCTTATTTTTTTCAATTTTTCTTTGTTTTAAGTCAAATTTGAATCACATGCTCGTAACTGTATAAGATTCGATTCTTTCTTTATTTAGCTTCAATTCATATTTTTTTTTAAATAAAATTCTGTTCCGAGGGAAAATGCAGACAATTGGATCCCAGAATGGACGTAAAACCAAGTAGGTACTACTGGCGCTTGAACGTGGTGCAAATATCGAGCCGTGACGGCTCCCATCGGTAGTAATAACCCATCATGTTATTGTGCTGTGTAGCGGCTGAACCAGACAAGACATCGAACGTAGTTATCGAGGAAAGATTGTTAAACGTCGTGAGATGGATGGTTGGGGAGTAGCCTTGGACATGCAATCCTCTGTTCCAAACATGGTGGATCTAGGTCTTGTTCGGTACAAGTTTCACCGTGGCATAAGTTTTACCACAACACGTGAAGGGTGCTCACCATCAAGTAATCCTTCGATGGTTTCTCTTACGGTAATTTTCGATTTTGAAACATATCGCGAACACTAATAATTGGTTCTTTCTTGGATTGACAAAAAATCTATCTTAAGATTATTAAAAAATAATTGGTTAATCTAAGAAAATAAATAATAATAATAAAATAAAATAAATATTTTTATTTAATGGTCAGAACGCAAAATCAAAAAATATGAAATAAAACAAATAAATATTTTAGATCAAACCCATTTTCGAAACGATAAGTAAAAATCGAGTTGAAGGCTGCACAATCGCAGTTTCCGAACTCCAACAATAGCATAGTTGTTGAGTTTCCGAACTGTTCTTGCCTTCGCCAATCACCGGAAGAAAACAGGAGAGAAAACGTTTTGAATTATTGAGTGTGTTTTAAAACTAAAAATTTCATTCTTATTTATATGGAAAAATTAGGTCAAAATCAGTGAGAGTTTTAACCCAAATTAAATTTGAATTTACTAAGAATAGTCAATTTTATCTTATCTAATATTCTTAGGTTGTATTTAAGTAAAATACAAACTCTTCTCGAATATTAAATTAAAAATAAATAAATTTAAAAAAATTAATCACAACGAGTAAAATATCCACAAACCTACAAAGGATTCAACCGATTTAAACATTAGTATTGTCTATGTCATACACCCCAACACAAAAATTAAATCATTCAATAACAATTATGTGGGTAGGTGTATATAAAAACTTCTTACTTTATTTATCCCATCCATATGAGATAATGAGGTTCATTTCCTTACTCTATTTACGACCTTCTTACTTTGAGCATCGATTTCTCATTCATCACTCAACCATTTTGAGCATATGAGATACCGTTGTAAATATCTCACGGAGTAGAATAGGAATCAATAAATTACTTATTCAAATCCTCATATTTACAATTCTAAAACATGTCTCAAAGTTGGTCATTTCTCACTGTTTTTCCACCATCTCGCCACCATAGCATCAAAGGGTTGCAGCTTGTTATCATGTCGATTAAGCGATCATGCTGCCGTTACAATGCCGGTGAGCGACCAGAGCTTGAGTACCAATCATGCCTCTCCCCACAGGGTTTAGTGCCTACATTATCCATCCCATGGGAATCTGGGCATCTCTGTATGCAATTTGAACATTTGTGGGTGAATTGGCTGTAGTTCCAGTGTAATGATGCTTGAAGAACTGGGGGATCAGTGCAAGAATCGAAGACTTGGTTGCTTGGGAATGAGTATTTGCAGCAAGTTTCAGCTGAGGGAATGGGAACCAGTGAGGCGAAAATGCAGAGCAGCAGGGCCAAATTAGCGATGAACAATTATTCAGAACAAAGTCAAGTTTTAGGATTAGAAACAAAACATCAATATTTAAAATAAATAGAACAACCCAAATTATACATATATCGTCCAACGGAAACAATATTTGAAGTCAGAGTATGAATTTTTGAAAGATATATTAAAAAGTTAGAGAAGTGAAATTATAAAAGTTTAAGATAATGAAATTAGATAATCAATAAAAAATATAAATTATATGAGATTTTAAAATTTCAAATAATACGGAATGCGACTACACCTTGTATCCTCAACACTCCTCTATAAATTTTATGTCAATATCCTAAATTCTGAACTCTAGGAGTATACCTTACACCCAATTTCTTAAATTTTAAACATTAACCCTAATCTTAAATCTAATATTTTAAGGTAAGAAATAAATAGGGACGTAAAAACAGACACAATTTTTTTTATTTGCGATATGGATACAAATCATATATAGAAATAGAACCAACTATCGAATATTGGTGATCGTTGGATGAATCAACAAGAAATATGAGTGAAACACCTTAAACTATATATATTATTTCAAAATTAATGAAGGAAACATCAAAGTTTAGAATAGAAAATAACATCAATCTGTTTTTATTTATACATTCTAATAACTTAAGAATTAAAAAAAAGACAAAAGAAGTTGGCTTAGGATCTCTGTTTTTATATATTAGTTTTAAGAACCAAACAGCATACTTACATAGATTGTGCCAACAGTGATATCTGTTGTCTTAAAATAAGGGTTTAAACACTAATCATGTAATCCCTATTGTTAAAAACAAAACCACCACATTAATTGTTATGATCTGGTAAATTCTGTACCTGTAAAACACTGCATTTCTCTGGTTCATCAGCTTAGTTCTACACTAAATCCTTAAGTTAAGTTGTTATGAAGAGCCTTAAATTATCAATCTTATTAATTTGTTCCATATTTTAAGTTTTGGTAGATTCAGACACAGCGTTAAGACAAAGATGTTCAAACCCTAATTTTCTAGAAAATGATGAGAGAGCTTAACATGGAGGTCTGTCAGAAGTGTTACATTCAGCGTTAGCAGCCTGCTTCTGTTCCTTGTTTTTATGTTTTGCGCTGTTTGGTTTTGTTTGCTTAGTTTCTTGTCTGTTGCCTGGATGGCGAACTTGTTGGCTCCTGGATTTCTGTCCCTGTACGTGTGTTTCCATAGATTAATGATTTTTCTTTTGTCAAAAAAAATATTATTTATATATTTGTATGTCTTTCTTTTACATCATGATGACTCTAAGTTTTTTCTATCTCTTATAGATAATCAAATTGAATTTTTATAGATGCAACAAATTTGCAGAACTCTGATATTTAATTAACTTAAGCTACAAGTAAGATACTAACAATTAAAATTTCATTTAAATGATTTTGGTGATAAAAGATCGTATTTTTAAATAATTTGAATTCAAATAGAATTATATAAAAATATGCATAAATTTATCTAATTTAAAAATTATATTAAAATTATAAACTTTAATTGAATTAGAATGTAAACAAATACAGATATCAAGGGTCACGTGTAACCCTGAAGATCAGTTTTTTACAGGCGTAAATCGTTTACTCTTTTATTATACTTTCATTGATATTTTATTTTAAATTAATAGGTTTAAAGTTTAGGATTCAAGGTTAGGGTTTAAAGTGTACAATTAGGGTTTAAGATATAAAAATTAGGGTTAGAGTTTAAAATTTAATTTTTATTTATTTTTAGTATCAGACATAAAAAAATATAATTACAGAGATAAAATTTTTATTGGTTTTTTACTAACCATCGTAACAAGGCTTTGGCTAAAACAAGTGCAAATCATCTGCTCCTTACTCATGCCTTCATTTATGCCTCTACTTCAAATTCGAGGGTTTAGGGTTTACGATTCTAGGTTAGGGGTTTTGGTTAGGGTTTAGGGAATTAGGGGTAGGGTGTATTTTTTAGGGTGTATGGTTTAGGGTTTATGATATAGAAAATAAGGGTTTAGGGTTTGAAATTGAATTTTTTTAAGAAAATCAAAGGAGGCACCAAAGAAAACATGGGGAAGGGAAAGGGGATTTTTGTTCGGCTAAAACTACAAAATAAAAATTACCAATTCTTCAAACATTTTTTTATTTAAATAAAATTTTAATCCTTTATTTGTTTGTATACATATCTTTAACCCTTAATTTGCAACTAAATAAGCCGTTAACATTTCATCAAAATAAGTAATATTTTTTCTATTAAAAGTACTTTTATGAATATATAATCAGATCAAAAGCTTGTTAATTTATATTTTAAAGGAATAATTTTCTTGAAGTATAATAAAAAATAAATTAGAAAAATTCTAAAATATTGCCTATTTTAACCTGAAAGAGTAAGACTTGACGTGGTCGTTATTACCAACGTTTACTTTGTCTACTTTCTTTTTTAATAATGCAAAGACTTGATTAATCCAAAATTATATACTAACCTTTGTTAACAACATTGAATCGAACAAAAAATATCCAAAACCCTAAAAAAATAAAAATTTCTTGCTCCATAATTATGTGTTTTTTGAGATTTCACGCTAAAAATTATTTAAGATTAAATTCTAAATCATAATCCTAATTTTTATATCTTAAATTTTACGTCTTAAAAATACACCATACCTTTAATTTCCTAAACTATAAGCACAACCTCTAAACATGAACCCTAAACCCTAACCCATTAATTTAAAGTGAAACACTAAAGTAAATACAATAAAATGTTAGACGATCTGCACCTAATTATCTACCCTTTAATCATGTCTCTTTCTATGTTCACCCTGTTTTTTTTTAAAAATAAATTATAAACTCTAACCTTAATTTTTACGGGTGCAAATCGTCTATCGTGCCTCCGCTTTAAATTAGGGTGTTTAGGGTTTTAGGTCAGGGGTTGTCGTTAGGGTCTAGGGAATTAGGGGTAGGTGTATTTTCTAGAGGGTAGGGTTTGAGGTTTAGAATATAGAAAATAAGGGTCAGGGTTTAAAATTCAACTTTTTAGAAATTTTTAACGGGAGGCATAGATCCTAAAAATCAGGTGCAAATCGTCTACCCCTTCCTCTTCCCCATGCCTCCACTTCAAAGTAGAAGGTTTAGGGTTTAGGGTTTTAGGTTAGGGATTTTGGTTAGGATTTAGGGAATTAGGGGTACGGTGTATTTTTGGTATAGGGTTTAGGGTTTAGGATATAAAAAATAAAAGTTAGAGTTTAAAATTTAATTTATAATAAATTTTCAAAGGATACAGAAGATTTTTGCTCCTAAAAATCATATACCTTAAAAAATACATCATACTTTAATTTCCTAAACCCTCACTATAACATCTAACCTTAAACCCTAAACTCTAAATCTATTATTTTTAAAGTGATACACTAAACAAAACACAACTACAATAAAAGATAAGCGATTTTTACCCATTCGAATCATATTTGTTATTAAATGAGTAAACTTGGATCTCATTGCTAAATAAAATAACTTTTTTTTTTTGCTACAGGTATATTCTTCTTGTCTCGTTGATTTCCACCAGCCTTCCTATAAGTTTTTAAACAATTTTTTCGTTTTTCTGAGTTGAAAGTTCAACCGGTTTCTCTTCCGATACGAGCTGTGTGTGAGAATCTAGACGGCCAACGGAACAATAAATGGTGTCCGAAGCGCCACCGGCCGGTGAAGAAAACGACACATAGACCAAGTTTAAGAATGTCTAACTCCACACGGCATCTGAATCCTCGACCCCACATACGTATGTAGGAGTAATCGATCGTAACAATCCAGCCGGCGACATAGATTTTTTCCCAAGTCAAAGACAGTTGTTTATTTAATATTATGTTTTCTTTCTTTCCTTCTTGTATTTTCCTTCCAAACAAACAAGACAAAGTCTGCTTCTTGTTTTTGAGGACTCTATTTGTAGGGAAATTTAGATCTTAGGTTTTTGTTTTTTTTTACACATTAGGTTTCTGATGATCTTACAGAAAAGGTCAAGATATTAAAATACGAGTTAAGATTCATTCGTATTATGTAACACTCTATTAATTTTATATTAATTTATGATCGTTAAACAAATAAATTAAATTAAAAGATGAAAACGAAGAGTTCTTAAGGCAAAAAAAGAGGAGATAATCTAATCACATTCACTCGTTTTACTCATCCGATAATCATATATTATAATAAAATTAATTTAATTAGGATCCACGTATATTATACAAAGTTCAATTAGTTTTACACTAATTTATAAATATTAGATAAATGGATGATTCTACTATAAATGTCATGTATCTCTATGTACCATTAATTATGGGTACCGTAATGTACTACTGTCTGTTCTAATTGAAAGCGTTATTATTATTTTAAAATCTAAAAAATATTTTTATATAATTTTAGGCAAAGTACACAAATTATAACTTAACTTTGATAAATTATTTAATTTAATAATTAAACTTTTAATGGAATTAATAATATTATTAAACTTTTAGTTTTGCTTCAAATTGACCACTAACCTATTAACAACTGTTAAAAGGTGATATGACAGTTAAAATAATTTATATAATAATATATTTAGTCATCCACATTTCTATATTCAAATAATTTTATCTTAATTTAAAAAATAATAAAAAATTTAACCCTTATTATTTACATTTTTTAATTTAATATCATTTTAATTAAATAATTAAACCATAAATTCTAAAATTAAAACCTAAATTTTAAACAATAAACTCTAAACCATAAAACTAAAACCTTAAATCATAAATCAAAACACGAGGGCAAGAACAACACCGGTACCTCAGCGGGATCTTTATTTTCCCCCGAGAAAGGTGGTGAGACCTCAGCGGGATCTAACATTTTCTTCCGTTAGATTTATTTGAGTCAATGATTATTAAATAAAGAGATTTATCTTTAAGATAAATATTAAAATTCGAACTCATAACATAAATATATTTAAACCATGTTTTTTATATAAATTTCGAGTTAATCGGTAGACTCAATTGTTTACAAGTATGTATTTTTATACTGCTTTGTTTATTAATCATGTAATTAAAGTACTAATCTTGTTGTAAACTTTGAGCTAATCCAATGTGAACAAAGATTTATTCCCAGTTAGGTTGCCAAATGCAGCGAACTCAGCTCCACGACAACAACTTAGCATGTCATTTACACGTTTTTATTACAGTGTTTTAAATCAACCGCTAACATAACCAACGACCTTCTGCATGTATTTACGTACTACCTTCCAATATAATATTTTTGTTATATTTTATTTTAAAATAATATTATATTTTTATTTGTATAAAAAAATTAATATTAACAAAAGAGTTAGTTCGTGACAAATAATTTAGGGGTTTTAAGGTTAAAGTGTAATTTTACCAATTTATAATTTAAATATCTATTGTTTAATAGATTTTAGAATAATTTTTAAAATATTTATATCTCTAAAATCTTCAATAAGATATAATTATTTCACTTAAGTTTGTTCAAACATTAAAACGAAATAAATAATATCAACAAAATTAAGAGTTAATATACTTCTAGCATGGGTGCTTATTTAATTATTATCTTAATTTCTCGGACAAGTTTTATTTGTATTTATAAGTAGGGCCGTAAAAAATTTTATTAATCGATTTTTTAACTGTTAATCAAATTATTTTTTTTTTGAAAATTTTTAACCGAACTGAAAAAAGTTCGGTTAATTTGATTAATTGAAATTTATTATAAAATTTTAGATAAACTACACAAATAGTCATTAAACTATGTTAAAATAATCTTTTTAACCAATAATTTTTTAAAATTATAAAAAATTATTAAATTTATTGAATTATTACAAACTCTTTCAATGATTCTATTTCAATGATTTTATAGAAAATCATTGATTAGTTTCATTAATCTAATTTGATTTTATAAACTATTTTTAAACTTTATTATATTTTTATTAACAAAATTAAAGACTGATATTTATATAAAAATATTTTTTAATTTGTTTGAATTCTAACAATATAATTTTTTTTGAATCAGTTACAGTAGTTACAGTAGTATCTATTCTAAAGTATACTCTCAACCATTAAATATTAATCGTTCAATCACTATGCTACATTATTGGTGTTCGAACCCGTGATCTTCAAGAACAACTGTTCCTTTAACCACTAAAACAAAATGATTCGTGTAACAATACAAAATTAATGTTTCTTGTACTAGAATATAACCTTTAGAAATAATAATCGTTTATTTAACCATTAATTAAGATAAAATAATTCCTCTAACAATACAAGGTTAAAACACGACATTGCTGAGTACGCTATGATTTATTAATGGTAATACTTAACCTATCTGTGATTACCATGTTTGCTCGTTATATAATAGTATACGGATTAATTTCTTCTAATCATAGTGTATGGAGAACTTTTGAGATATCTTATATTTAAATAAATGAAGTATATTTAATCGGTTATTTAAATTGTTTATTTTTGTTTTTATATTTATTCCGGTCATAATTTTTAGATTCACTAGAAAAAAATTAGAAATTTTATGCCTCATAATTACGTCTCATTTTATGCTTAATACTAAAAACTCTTTTAAAATTAAATTTTAAATTCTAACTATGATTTTTTATATCGTAAAATCTAAATCCTACGCCTAAAAAATATATTCCATCGTTGATTAATTAAACCCTAACTATAACCCCTAACCTTAAACTCCATACCCTAAATCCATAAATTTAAGGTATGATATCAATAGAGGCATGTTAAAAGAGCAGGCGATCCGCACCCTACTAGAAATATTTTTTTTCATCTCTTAGAGTCAGCCTTTTGCCCTTTAGATAGGATTAATATTTATCAAAAATAAATAAATAAATCATATAATATGTAACATATTTAACCGATTAATCAAATTATTCATCTTTATTTTCTCGTATTTTCTTAAGTTATGAGTTTTAGATTTAATATTATCTTTTATTAATTTATCTCCGTATAAATAAGATTAAAATTAAAATTTATCAAACAAATCTTATAATACGTTGATAATATCTTCTTTTTATATTGCCTTTGAATGTTTTGATATCCTACGTACGTACCCAAACTAAGGCTTAAAATTAGACTAGGTGGTTGGAAAATAGAAAAACAGACAAAATACTCTGTATCTGAAAAAACAAGAAATATTGTAATAAAATAGGGTCAAGCTTTCTCCCATGCTTTCAAACTCCCTAAAAAATACATTTTATAAATGAAAATCAAGACAAAGTATAATTATAATATAATCAAATTAAATCGAATTAAACCTAAATGTTTATTAGTTGTAATATGTAGATATGAATTAGTCAAAAAACACAAGCTCTTTTACACGGTATTTTAAAGAGAGTATAAATTATTTTTTTATTAGTATTTTTATTTTAAAATATTAAATTTAGGGTTAGAGTTTAAGAAAGGCTATGGTTATAGTTTAAGAAATTAAGGATAAAATATATTTTTAAGATGAAGGGTTTAAGATATAGGATGTGAAAAATTAGGGTTATTTTTTATAATTTAAAATTTTAGTAATTTTTAATATGGGACATAGAAGAATGGTGGAAATCGTCTGCCTCTTTTTCAAGGTTAGAGTTTAAAAATAAAGGTTGGGGGACATAAGATACAAAATAAAGGTTAGAGTTTAAAATTCATTTTTTAGAAAATTTCAACAAGAGGCATGAAACGAATCATGATAAAGGGACAGAAGATTTTTACTCCATAAAAGAATACATGGTTATGGGTAGGAGATTCTTACTATGACAAGATTTTTTCCGAATTTTCTGGAGTAAAAATCTTATATCCCTAATCATGTCTTCTTTCGTACCTCATCTTAAAAAATCATTTAAAATTAAATTCTAAATTTTAACCCTAATTTATATATCATAAACTCTAAACCTTATGTCCTAAAAATACACCATACCCTTAATTTTATATACTCTAACCATAATCCTTAATCTTAAACACTAAACTCTAAATTCTATATTTTAAACTGGAATTATAACGAAGACAAAAAAAAAATAATTTGTATTTATAAGTATATTATCATTTTAAAAATATTAAAATTTAAATTTTAGATTTTAGGTTAAATTGTATATCTTTTAACTTTAAATTTAAAAACATTTTAAAAATAGACAGAGGATTTCCATCTTTCTTGTATCTCTGCTTCATTACAAACTGAATTCTATTTCTATATATACACCTATGGAGAGTACTTAACCGAACAATCTTTCTCGATCTTTTTCATTTTCCTGGAAATTTGGTTTGGACATGGAGATGAAAGCCTGGAGCTTCGTCCTGTTTTCATGCCTGGTGGTTTCTTTATTGGCTTCATCGTCCTCTGCCCAAACCTGTCTTTCCCAAACATTTTCCAACAACGTGCGATATGCCAACTGCACCGATCTTCCAGCTTTGAACTGTTATCTCCACTGGACGTATGATGAATCGGCTGGGACAGTTGAGATTGCTTTCCGACACACCGGTACCACCTCATCACGGTGGTCAGCATGGGGGATCAATCCCAGAGGAGCAACAATGGTGGGTACCCAGGCTTTGGTTGCCTTGGTCAACTCCAGTGGCGTGGCTCAAGCATACACAACCTCGGTTGATAGCTTGAGCCCTTCCATGCAACCGACGGATCTGAGCTTCCCGGTTCCAAGTCTGTCGGCGACGTTTGAGAATAACGAAATGACGATATTTGCCGTTCTGGGAATCTCCCAAAACTTGTTATCGACCAGCCAGGTTTGGCAGGAAGGTCCGGTGAGTAACGGCCAAATACAGCCTCATTCTACTTCTGGAGCCAACCTTCAATCCGCCGGAAGTATCAATTTCCTGACGGGACAATCGGGAGGGAGTTCATCAGCCGGTTCAAGAACAAGAAGAAGGAACGTAAGCTATTCGAATCTCAGATTAAATTTCAAGTTTTCAACACGAAATAATTCTCATTTCCATGTTTTAAAACTCGGGTTGATTGAATTTTCCAGGTTCATGGAGTACTGAACACGATCAGCTGGGGAATCTTGATGCCCTTGGGAGCCATAACAGCTAGGTACATGAAGGTGTTCAAATCTGCAGACCCGGCATGGTTTTATCTCCACGTTGCTTGCCAATCATCGGCCTATATCGTCGGCGTTGCGGGGTGGGCGACGGGTATTAAGCTCGGCAGCGACTCTCCTGGAATCACTTACAATCCCCATAGAACCATTGGCATCATCCTCTTCTGCTTCGGAACTCTACAGGTAAAATTTCCCCACTTCATAATACACACATACTCGTATCCGACACTTACTCGAATTCGATTATAACACAGGTGTTGGCTTTGCTTCTGAGGCCGAACAAAGACCACAAATACAGACTATATTGGAACATTTACCACCATACGATCGGCTACAGTGTCATCATCCTCAGCATCGTCAACATCTTCGAAGGTTTCGACATCCTTAATCCTGACGACAAATGGGAGAGAATCTACATTGGAATTCTCATATTTCTTGGAGTTTTTGCCACAGTATTGGAAGTTTTCACTTGGTTTATTGTTATCAGGAGGAAGAAGATGAACAAGCAGCCTCACACCATGAATGGAGGATCCAACAGAGTGAATGGGCATGGTTATGGTGCCACTGCCATGGGACATCGTGTGTAATGAAATTCTTTTTTGGGCAGTCTTAGTTTATTACACCATGTGTTTAGATGACCCACATTTGTTATTGCAGCTTATTGGTTCTGTGTTTTAGTTGTAGGTAATTATGATTTATATACAGGGGAGTTTTTGTATGTATAGATACATTTTGTATTTTTCACTATTTTTTCATATATTATTGTAGAATATTGGTTTAGAGTATGATCAATTTCATTAGGATATTACAATTAAGGTGAGTATTTAATTGAGTCGAGTTAAAAAATTTTAAGTTATTCGAGTTGAGAAGTTATATTTTACAACTCAAACTTGAATTTTTTCGGTTTGAGTCGAGTTTAAGAAATTCGAGTCGAGTCGAACCGAGTCGAGTTTTCAAGTTTCTATAATTATTTAATTGTAATTATTTACCATGTTATAATATAATTTGATTCTAATTTAAACGATTTTCTCTAATCATATAAGATATGCATATATATTTTTTTCGTGTGTATTTTTTTATATTTTTATATATCAATGCATATATATCATAAAAAATTTAGAGATTCGTCTCAAACTTAAAAATTAATCCTTTAATTATTAAAATTTTTTAGCTATTAGAGTTATTCGAATTTTCATTTTACAACTCAAACTTTATTTGAATTTTTTTCGAGTCGAGTAAAAACGAGTCAAGTATTTTCGTCTCGAGTTGAATCAAAACGAATCAAATCTTTTCGTCTCAAGTCGAATCAAATCTTTTTATCTCGAATCGAATTATTCAATTTTTTCGAATCGAGTCGAATTTTGCTCACCCTAATTACAATATGCGTTGCAGGTGAAGTTAAATGAGATGTCAGGTTTTGCATTTTGTCAAAGTGTTGGACAATCAACCACTATCCGGCTTCTGCTTTATTAATTAGTCAAAGAAATGGGTGGCTAAACAAAAGTTTAACTTAGTCAAGAGACAATATTAAATTGAAAAATAAGTTATTTGTATCAATATTTTAAAAAAATATATTATGAGTTCATTAAATGTAATGTTATTTATATTAATATGATTATGAAAATGTGTACGAGTTATCGTATTTCGATGGTTAAAGGAACGGTTATTGTTTTTAAAGGTCACAGTTTGAGCACCAATGATAGTAGTATAGTGATTAAACGGTCAATGTTAAATGGTTGAGAGTATTTATTAGAACAGATACTACTGTAATCACGGTTGTCGATTCAAAAAATTTATAAAAATGTGAGATTATTTTAAAAAATTTACAATATTAGATAAATATTATTAAATTAATTAATAAATAAGTACCGCAAAGAAAAATGTTTGTACATTATTATTATTTGTTCATTTTGCAAGAATAATTAAAATAAATATAAACTCCTCAAAGAATTGAAGGTAATCATTAAGGGTGTTTATGGTAGATTAACCGTATTATTTACTTCAAACGACCAGTTAATTGATATAGCGATTATTACATTTTATTAATCATATCTTTATCATTAAGAAAGAATTAACTAACAGTTCGTTTATGGTTAACCTATAACCTAATATATTTTTCTCTCTCACATATTAGTTATTTTTTAGAGAATAATATAATTATTCTTCTGCTGAATAATATATTAAAATATTTATAAAAATATTTAAATAAAAATATTCTAATAACTTACGTCATCATTTAAAAAATATTTACATATTATAAAGTTTCAAAATAAGATAAAATATACAAGTTTTATAATATTTTAAAGTTTAAAGAAATTTGAAGCACATAACATTATAGCAATATATCATCAAAGTTTAAGACATAAAAATCACAATCAAAGTTCTAAAATATTTTATATTTTAAATATATAATAATATAAAAAATTTAATAACAGTTAATTTATAGATTAATCATTGATAAAAATTTATAACCATAATCATACTATTAACTATTATTTTTAACGATTCGATTAATCAAAACTATTTAATTTTAACAGCTCAATTAACTAACCTATAAAATATAATAATTATATCATTTAACGATTAAAATTAACTATGCACACACCCTTAATAACTGCGATACCTTTGTATTTTAAAATAATGTTCATTGTTACTAATCTTATATATTATCATTAAATATCAATATTTGTACATATTTTTTAATTAATTCTTTGACAGAACATACGTTTTATAAATAATTTTTTAAAATTTATTATTTTTTAAAATAAACATTATTTTTTTTTTTACCGAATCTCTAGTTTATTCATAAAATCTTATATTATTTTAATCTTAGTCAAGTCAAATACACCTTCAACTCAAATAACTTTTGTATAGTTTTAGCCTGCCTAACTTTTAGGTTAACCTTTCTATAATTAACCTTGAAATAATTGATTATTGGAAAATTAAAATCCATTTAAAGTAGAAATTATAATATGGGTAATCCCACCACATATTCATAGGACCAACCACTAAAAATCATTTATCTTATTAATTTTTTTATATTATATTTTTTCTCAAGTAAATTTTCACTTAGAAAAACTGTTATTAAAATGAATTAACAGTAAATACGAGTGAAGATTCACTTAAAAAAATATAACATAAAAATAAATAATGAGATGAATAAATTTTAGTGGTTGGTCTCATGGATGACTTGATAGAACTCATGATATAATCTTTCCATTTAAAGGAATTTAATTAATTTTTTTGAAATAATGTGTGTGGTTGAATTAAACAATGAATTCAATAATTGAATAAGGTTTCTTGTGGGACAATGACTGGGTCTAAGGTGAACAAATACATTGAATTGAATTAGTATTTCTAAATGTATTAATTTATTAGACTTTAGGGGTTAGGGATATTTTAATTTTAAGTTAAAAAATCAGTTTTTTTTTTTCTATTCTAGACTTATTAATTTCAATTAGAATTAATCATAAATTAAATCGAATTTCAAATAAAATGCTAATTGAGAAAATGAGTAGTTTATGAGTTATTTTAAAATATTTATAAAATATAAGGACCTACTTTTTTTAAAAAAATTGAAATTAGAATTTTCGAAATTAATATCCCCATTAACATATATACTCAACTTCAGGTTAATATCAGCTAAAATAAATCCTTAATTATAATTATAAAATTAATGACTAAAACATAAAGTTTATAATTATAAGATATTAGACTAAATTATAAAATAAATAATATTAATTAAATAATATTTTAAGTTAAATAAAATTTTATGAATTAAAATTAATATTTTAGTAATAAATATATTGAGACATCATAATTTTCTCTCTCACCCCAAATTTCTCTTTTATTTATCCAAAAAATATTATTACATTCCAAATATTTAATTTAATAATAAAATTTAAAACAAATAAATGTAAATTTTAGATTAAATAAAATTGTTAGAAACTAAAAAGAATAAAATTATTAGATAAAATTATAAATATTATAAAATATTTTTTTTAAATATAATTTAATTTTATTATTAAAATATAATTTAATTTTAGTATAATTAAACATGTGAAATTAGTTTAATTTATTTAAGTGTCTCGGGTTTGAATATTACGTGGAACAAAATGGACCCTTATAGCTCTTGCATTTTATCAATTTGTTCCATTTTGATCACTTTTCCCCCATCATCTGCAATCATACGATGGCCTAAAGGAAAATTGTTAAGCAAACGCATGAAATACAAAAGATTGATCGACTGAGACCAAATCTTAATATACGTAGAAACAATAGAGCATAAATAGTGAATTTGTTTCTGATGTTTCTAAACAAGAAATGTAGCATGCCGTTTCATCGGAATGCCATCGGAACTTGTTTCCGATGGTTCTAAACAACAAGAAATGTAGCATCCCGTTTCATCGGAATGCCATCGGAACACAGAAAATGTATCCAACCATGGCATGTATGTTACCTCAGCTAATTGTTCGAACCCGACCAGCAGTAAGTACCTTACCTTTCCTCCAATGTCCCGGTCGATTAAAGTACACTGAATTCATCTTTTGTCGCTAACAGAGCATAAATACCGAAGCATGTATTCATTCGAAGCACATGTATCAGCCAAATCCTGATGAATTCTGGTGATTGCCTTCTGTAATGATTTTAAAACCGGTTGAAGGTTTCTGGAATTCTGCTGAATGGAGTTACCGTGAAGTTTGCAGAGCTCCTGTGGTAAAACAATCAGAACCGAGTCAAAAGCAAAACACAAACAGAAACATCAAATTATCCGACAAAACAACTGAAGGTTACCTGACACCATCGAAGCACAAACTCCAAGTGCGGGCACCTTTCAAGAAGGTCTGTTAATGCCTCTATTAATCTTTGCAAGTATCGGCAAGGTATTGATGAAGCAACGACTGGAACATCGACCGGACTGACAGAGAAAATGCATTTTTTAATCAGTGTATCTTCGTTTAAGCGCAAGCTAAGAATTAAAGCTCGGGTTGGCTGATCTTCATTAAGTGCTGCATCTATGGCCTACATAAGGACAAAAATGAATTAATATTGGTAAATTCTGTAGAACTCAAAGATCTAGAATATGAAAGTACCTCAGGTGTAACATCAATGTCAAGATCTGTGGGATCAAAGATAAATGAATCATCAATTGAAAAAACAAGTACACCCTCTGTTGTTGCTGCTGAAAAACTTCGTCCCGTCGGTGCAATCTTAAGGGATGTTGTTCGGATGACAGGCCTTCCACGATTAGGCATGGATCCAGGTAGATTATATCCCATATTGCCTCGGGTCTGTTTGTCAATACCTTCTTCTGTATCACTGTTATCATCGTCAATTAAATCCAATGGACCAGCTTCTGTCATGTTTTTCGAGTTCAAGAAGTCAAGAACTCCATCCAAAGAGAGGTTATGAGTTATTTGAAATCGTCGAAGTAGAACCTGAATTCAAATGGAAAAGGATGAGGGGAAAGCATACGGTAAGGCTTGAACTAGTGGAAAAAAGAAGTACGTAAAACAGGAACATGGTAGAAGTGGAATGTAATTAAACCAAGCTGAGCTCAATTTGTAGGAAACTCAAGCTTGATTGAATTTCACTTTTCAACTTAAGGTTTGATTCAAGATAAAACATTTGTTCAAGTTCGATTGATAAAGCTCATTCCCCTAGTAAAATCTAATGCTGGATTATCATAATCAATTTCAAAGCAGATCATTTATGCTTAAAGCTCGAGTTCAAACTGAGACTTTCCAATACTAAATAAAAATATATTTTGGATTAAAAAGCTCATTAAGCTCGGAAACTACTCAAGTCCAATAATAGGATAATTATGATTCAAATTTCAAATTATACATCATTTAGTATCTATCCAGAAAACTGAGATGTATTTAAACTTTTACCTGATCTGCAACATCATACATACAGATGTATCTGCTATTTCCTCCAGCTAAGATGTAACTCCCATCAGCAGAGTAACATAAGGTCGTGAAGCACTTTCCTGAACTTGAGTTAGCTGCGGACCGTCTATCAGTCATGAGTCGTCCTCCAGCTATATCCCTACGGCCTTCAATGGTGCACATTAACTGCCCATCAATAGGGTCCCAAAAGTGAATCTGTCCATCTAATGTGCTGCAAGCCAATTGTTTTCCATCTGGTCGGTATGTAATGGTCAGAACATCATGCGTGTGAGGAAATGTTTCAACGGCGCCTTTTCCTTCAAATACATCCCATAACCGAACAGTTTTGTCCCAAGATGACGAAGCTAATATTGCCTAAAACATATAAATCAAATCAATAGATATATAATAGATGCACAACATACTTTAAGACAGATAAAGGTAGATGAAGAATTGCTGACAGACAATGATAAACAACTTTGGAATAAAGAAGATAATAAATGACGATAAAAGGAAACTTAAACAAATTGAACCCGCAAAAAACAGGTGAAGATAAACTATCTCACATTTGTTGGAGAAAACATCAGCCCATGAACCGGACCTTCATGAGCACTAAGAACATCCAATAAACGAGCCGTCTTCATTGACCAAACGAAAATCTGTAACAACACAACGATGAAGAAAATAAATTCATGAAATGTGATGAATATGGGAATATTAAAATCAAAGAGCATAACCAATTTACCTCAAACGAATCTAGAGTCCCTGCACAAATCACTTCTCCACTTTGATCAGCTGCCAAAGAAACAAACTGCCTAGAAGAAGGGGTAGTAAATGTTCTAAAATTACGATAACGCAACAGGTCCCATGCACGAACAGTCCCATCAAGAGATGCACTTAAGAGGCAATGGTTATTAGCCATAAAATGGAGTGCAGTAACCGCATTAGTATGTTCAGTGAATGTTACGAAGCAAAAGCCTGATGAAACAGTCCATACCTATGACAAGAAAAGTCTAAAATTTCAGGTGAAGCAAAATAAGAGAGGAAAAGCAGCATTGAGAAAATATGGAGCTCACAAGAACATAGAATGTTAGCACAAGATTCTTAAAGTTGAAAATCAGAACAATAAACATGAAAATACAATTTCAAAATATCAACCAGCTAAGATCTAAACCCTCAAAACATCTCCCAAATATTGATTTACCTTCACTTTATTATCATCGGCTCCAGTAGCCAAAAGTTGTGAATCTGGTGAATACGCTAGAGTATTTACATCAAAGTAGTGTCCCTGTTGCTTCAATATATAACTCTCCGACCGCCACTCCCACACCAACAATTGTCCCAACTTAGCGCAACCAAATGTCAACCAATTTCCAAGGTCATTGAACACAGCTGTTGTAAGTTTCTCTCTCGATATCGAAAGCAAATGCATGCACACGAAATCCGGCATTTGATATAATCCAAAAACTCCATTTGAGAATCCCACCACTACAAGATCAAGACCCCTATGATAATCACATGCAGTCAATTTAGCGGGAGCTTGCATAAAACAATCTTTCCTTAACAATTCCCATTTCCCTCCGCTCAAATACCCCTCACCTTCACCAAAACTACTTTCTTTACCATCAAAATCCTTCCTTTTCTTCACATTGCCTTCCCCACCTTCTCCATCCCTCTCAGGAGTTCCCGGAGACTGAGGCACCACCATGTCCAGACCTTCACCTCCACTGTCATGATTACTAGCATAGCCACTATAACCCCAACTGAAAATAAAACCATCACGAGCAATAGTATATGCTTTATCGACCTTATTAGTCTTTTTATCAACACCAAAGAAACAACCGACAACAGAATCTCTATGACCAAGAAATAAAAATGGTTTCTTATAATTACCCTTTATTTTATCCACAAAAAACAACCTCCCAGTCAAATCTTTGGATCCAACAATCAAATACTTTGATTCATTATCCCAATCAATTGACAATATCTTATCATTGCAATCAGCGAAAGTTCTAAGCAATTCAAACCCAAAAACTTCCCTCTTATACCCAGGTGATTTCCATATTTGCAACAATTTACCTGCCCCCACAGCTATGTATTTCCCATTAGGGCTAAACTTGATGGCGTTTACGGTATGCTTAAACGTCATGCGATGCAGCACCACTCTCCTAGGGATGTTGATGAAGAGGCACCGATTGTTATCATCAACAGTGAGGAGGAAAACACCATCGGGCGAAGCGGCGATGCGGCGGATGTTGCTGGATGCTTGGATAGGTAGGGTTATGGTTTGTGATTTAACAAGGTCGGTGACGGAGATGCGGTTTCCCACGGGGGATATTAGGTTGGTGTTTTGTGTTATGACGGCGTTTCCGCCCCGGTAAGGTGCGCCAAGGAGGTTCTGGAATCTGTAATTCATTTGACGGTGAGGTGCGTTTTGAGGTGGGAAAAGTTTCGGTCAGCTCAGACACTGGGTTTCTAAGTAGGGTTTAAGAGAAGCAGGGAGAGGGTTCTAAGTAGGGTTTAAAGACACACAGAATCCTTGTTGGGCTATGATCCAGACCATAATGTTTACTTCTCCCATCAATTAGTGTATAAGATGCAGGTGCATTCAGTTCGGTTTCGATTTAATTTGATAAATTATTTTAATAATTATCGATTTTTAATTCAGTTAATTTTGTTTTTTGATTTTTTATATTAATGTTAATTTATAAAATTTGTATTTTATATTAATAAAATAATTTTATTTTATGATTTTAAAACATTAAAAGATAAATATTTTAAGATATTTTTTATAAATATTTATTTAAATTTATTTTTTAAGTAAAAAATAAAAAATAAAAATACATTTATAATATTTTAAGTATAAAATATATATTTTTATCTTATAAAAATAAGTAAAAATTAAAAAAATCAAATTCGATTTAATTCGATTAACCGCGGTTAACCATGATTCATAAATTTATAAACTATAATACCTCGGTTTGATTCGGTTTTCGATTAATTATACCTAGTCCTAGTAAGATGGATAGTTAATGACATTTATTTATCGTACAATACTCATACCTTTGTGATCGTGTATACCTGATTAAACGTCAATAATCTCGTATAAATAATTTTTTTATTTATAATTTATCGATATTTTTAAAATTATTAATAAAATTATCTACAAAATTAATTTTATTGATCACTTTTTTTACATCACTCCTTAAATATAAAAAATCTTATTAAAAAAACAACCCAAGACAATTATAATAGCGAATTTAATCATTTTAAATTATTGATATCGACCTAGTAATGAATTGCTATTCATTTAAATAGATAAATTGTTACGTTACAAAATTAAAAAATAATAATAATAAATCCTATTTTAATCTAATCTTACTCAGAGATAAAAAAAAAGATTCTAAAAAAATTAAAAAGCTTATAATTAGTTTAGAATTTATAATTTAAAAAAAAATAAAAGAATAATAAACAACTTAACTCACCGATAGTTATAATTGCTCACGATGATACTCAAAATTATTTCGACTAAACCAATTAAGGGTGTGCTGTCACGATCCGGATTTGGGATCCGTGTGTCGGTTTAACCCGAGGGGTTGGGTTTCGGTTTTGGAACTCGTGTTTAGATAGTTTGGGCTTTGTTAGGCCTTAAGTTGTTGGGCTTAAGAGGGGTTTAAAGTTAGGTTTGTTTTAGAGGGGTATTTTGGTAAATACCTTTTTTGGTTGAGAAGAGAGGGGATGGGGTTTTAATTTCCCTACAGATATGAGCTCATCTTCTCTTTTTCTCTTCATCTCTCTCCCTCTTTTGAGAGAAAGAAAAGAAAGGTAAAGGCTGGAACTTTGAGAGTTTGGTGTTGAATCTCGTTTTTATGTTGGAGAGGTTGTTGTAGAGCTGTAGAAAATCTATAAAACAAGTCAAGGAAGAGCTAGTTTGGTGGAGAGAAGGATTTTATGGGAGTTTTAACTTAAACTCGAGAATGGACTTTTAGGGGCTTAAATCTATGTTTTTTTAGTGTTTTAAGCTTCTAAAATCTTTCCCAAAGTGTGTCTAATCCGTTTTTCATCTTTCTCTCGTAGAGAAAGAGGCTTGTGAGCCATCCTCAAGCTTAAGAGGGAGAAAAGCTTGAAGAGGGGTGAAGCTTGTTTGGTTGTTGTTGCTTGCTAAGGTTGGTACTCCCAACTCTTCCTAATATCATTCATATCATGGTAGATTGTATTACATGTAAATTGATGCATGTTAGTTGGTTAAATGAGCTTGTTAAGCTTTAATGGTGAAATGCGGGTTAATGTGTTATTTGATTGAAAACTGATGGTAAAATACTCTAAACAACCCTTATAATGAGTAAGAACACTTTAGGCTTGATTATGTTGAGTTTGGGGTCGAATCGTTAGAAATTTCTAAGTGAAACCTGCAAATCGTGCAGGGGATATCGATACACGGGTTACCGGTATCGATACCCCTGAGAGAGAAATTGTAGAACTAATGTTTTGATATAATAATTGAAAAATAGTTTTGGACTAATTTGAAAAGATTTCAAAAATGGTTCTTATGTCCAAACTATTTGAAAATATATTTAAGATGTTTTTGAGTGATTTTAAATATGTTTTAAATGATTTAAAGAAACCAAATAAGTGTTTTTAACCCAGGTGTTTCGATACACCCTTAAGGTGTTTCGATACCTGTTCTTCAATACCATGGTTTCAAAGGCAAAACCACAGTGGTATCGATACTGGTATCGATACCTTTTTGCCACTGTAATGCTCTGTTTCAAAACCTGTTTCGAAACACCCTCAACGGTCAAAATAATTTTATAAAAACCCCCAACGGTTAGGAGCGGTATCGATACCAGTATCGATACCAGTCCTTAAATGCATGTCAACGGCTATTTCCCAAAGAGGGTGTTTCGATACCAGTTCAAGCGGTATCGATACCACCTGTACCAGAAACAGAAATATGCCTTGTAATCAGCTTCAAACGGCTCCAAAACATTCCCAACGGTCATAAACGGCTAGAAGCTCATTTGGGATGATAAAAGGAAGCCTCAAGCATCAAGAGTAGACTAATGCTTCAATTGTAACAACATTATGATCAAGAAATTGTCTTAGAGTATAATTCTCATCTTTTGGGTAGACAACACTTGTGAGCTCAATGTTAATGTATGCTCAAGTGTCTTAGGATTGGGTGAGTGCTTAGTTGCAAACATTAGCCTTATTAGAAGGATTCAAGTTTGCTAAGTTTTTCTTGTTTGAGTGAATTCCTAAAGTTCGGGTTGTGAACTTTGGATGCTAGATTCGGGTTTGAGTCTAGGATTGTAAGGTTATCCCTTTGGCCTTAAAAGGTTGAAATTCTTAGTGAATTTGGAAATCCTTAGTGGGAAGCTAAGGTAGTGGATGTAGGTGCTTGTTCGAAGGCCGAACCACTCTAAAATCATTGTGTTATTTTTGCTTCCACACTTATCCACCCAAATTGCCACTTCTCCACCACTTGGCTAATCTAATCGGTTGTGCATCGAGCCACTCCAAGTCTAACAATTGGTATCAGAGCGAGGCTCAATCGAGGAGGATTAACATCCTATTGAGAAGATCCGGAGAGCTCGACCAATTTACAATCAACCGACATTCCATGGCTCAATCCATTGACAAGCCACCTTTCTTTGACGGGTCCAACTACTCCCAATGGAAGATAAGGATGAAATATTTCATCAACTCTAGAGACTACAAGCTATGGAATATAGTTGAAGATGGACCATTTGTGCCAAAAGGAATAAAGGCGGAATGGAGCGTGGAAGATCGCAAGAAGATGATGCTTAATCATAAAGTCTTGCATATTCTTGTGTGTGCATTCCATCCAAGCATCTATGAGAAGATATATTTTTCTGAAAGTGCCAAGGAAGTTTGGGACAAGTTAGAAGTCACATACGAAGGAACAAACGAAGTAAAGGAGACCAAGATTGGACTCCTCAACCAAGAGTATGAGAACTTCAAGATGAATCCGGAAGAGGACATAACAAAGATGTTTGATCGTTTCTCCACCATCACCAATGGACTTAGAGGATATGGAGAGATCATTTCGGAGGAGAAGCTTGTTCGTAAGCTCATCTATTCCCTTCTCGAGTCATGGGACTCAAAAAGGACCGCCATCATCGAAGCCAAAAATCTAAAGACACTCAAGCTTGATGAACTCATGGGGTCACTCCTCACACATCAAATTATGATGAAAGGAAGACAAGAGGAGAAGAAGAAGGAAGAGATTAGAGCGATGGGGAAGAAAAAGGTCCAAGAGCTTGGTGTAAATGTCAACACCGTTGCTCTAAAATCCTCCAAGTGCATCCACTTTGAAGATTCAGGTGAGGAGGATAATGAAGAAGATGAAGAGCTTGCCCAACTCTTCGTTGACTTTGATCGATTCGTGAGGAACAAAAGTAGAAAATCCTCAAAGCACGAATCCAAGAAGAAGATGAAGGACTCCCACAAGTCAATCAAAAGGGGATCATCTTCCAAGAAGCAAGCATTTGTGGCTACATGGAGTGACGATGACTCCACCGAAAATGAAGAAGACAACCTATGCTTGATGGCCTTCAATGAGGGGGAGGTAACTTCTAACTCATC
The DNA here is from genome assembly GCA_035048815.1 of Abelmoschus esculentus. Classification (NCBI taxonomy): domain Eukaryota; kingdom Viridiplantae; phylum Streptophyta; class Magnoliopsida; order Malvales; family Malvaceae; genus Abelmoschus; species Abelmoschus esculentus. Next base: position 15,041,445 of record JAUCBN010000036.1, read on the forward strand.
TATTTCTAATTCATATACTTTTGATGAGTTACAAGAAGCCTATGATAAATTGGCTTTTGAGTTCAAGGCTTCATTTTCTAAAAACAAAAAGATGATTTCAAAGCTTAAATTAGAAAATGATTTGCTTTCAAAGACCAATTTCGAAATTGAAGCAAAATTAAAAGATTTTGAGCTTAAAGTTTTCGATTTACAAAATTTGCTTCAAAAGATTGAAAAAGATCATCAAATTGCTTTAGATGATCTTAAGAAGAAAAAAGATTTGATTTCCAAAGAGCTTGAAAAGAAAAATAATTTGGGAAAATCAAATTTTTACATGAGACAATCTAGTGCCCCTAGATTTATTGATGGAAAATGTTTTAGAAGTGTTTGGGTTCCAAAAGGACTAATCACTTCAACCAAAAAGGATGAAATTGAAAGATGGATTCCTAAGGGGACTAAAATTTATGCTACTAACGTTAAAGGATCCAAAGCAATTTGGATACCAAAAATTACTTGATTGTCTTGTTTAGGTGTGATGGAGATATGAGCAACAAAGTGTAAGATTAAGGGGGAGCTCCATACACACAAGAAGGACACTTGAAGAAGGAAGGCTTCACATCCTACCTTTGGTTCAAGTGTGGTAAAATTTCTAGTTGAATTTGTGTTTATTTGCTTTTTTTTATTTCAACTAGTTTATCATATATGTTGGACTAACACTTAATGATGCCTTGAGTAAGGGGGAGTTTTTATTTTCATAACCTATGTTTTGAAACTTAATTTTTCCAACAATTGGTATCTTTCAAAACCTCCTATGTTATGAGCTTTAAAGTTTTTCAAACTTGGTTTGAACTATTTTTGATATAACAAAAAGGGGGAGAATGTTATGAAAAATTGCTTTTCAAAGAATTTCAAATGGATAAGAGGAAACTTTAAACGATTTAATTCTTTAATTCTCTTATTCAAAGTTTATTTGACAAAGGGGGAGCAATCTCAAAAACAATTTTTCAAGTTAGTTTTATTATATCAAAAAGGGGGAGATTGTAGAACTAATGTTTTGATATAATAATTGAAAAATAGTTTTGGACTAATTTGAAAAGATTTCAAAAATTGTTCTTATGTCCAAACTATTTGAAAATATATTTAAGATGTTTTTGAGTGATTTTAAATATGTTTTAAATGATTTAAAGAAACCAAATAAGTGTTTTTAACCCAAGTGTTTTGATACACCCTTAAGGTGTTTCGATACCTGTTCTTCAATTCCATGGTTTCAAAGGTAAAACCACAGTGGTATCGGTACTGGTATCGATACCTTTTTGCCACTGTAATGCTCTGTTTCGAAACACCCCCAACGGTCAAAATGATTTTATAAAAAACCCCAACGGCTAGGAGCGGTATCGATACCAGTATCGATACCAGTCCTTAAATGCAGGTCAACGGCTATTTCCCAAAGAGGGTGTTTCGATACCAGTTCAAGCGGTATCGATACCACCTGTACCAGAAACAGAAATATGCCTTGTAATCAGCTCCAAACGGCTCCAAAACATTCCCAACGGTCATAAACGGCTAGAAGCTCATTTGGGATGATAAAAGGAAGCCTCAAGCATCAAGAGTAGACTAATGCTTCAATTGTAACAACATTATGATCAAGAAATTGTCTTAGAGTATAATTCTCATCTTTTGGGTAGACAACACTTGTGAGCTCAATGTTAATGTATGCTCAAGTGTCTTAGGATTGGGTGAGTGCTTAGTTGCAAACATTAGCCTTATTAGAAGGATTCAAGTTTGCTAAGTTTTTCTTGTTTGAGTGAATTCCTAAAGTTCGGGTTGTGAACTTTGGATGCTAGATTCGGGTTTGAGTCTAGGATTGTAAGGTTATCCCTTTGGCCTTAAAAGGTTGAAATTCTTAGTGAATTTGGAAATCCTTAGTGGGAAGCTAAGGTAGTGGATGTAGGTGCTTGTTCGAAGGCCGAACCACTCTAAAATTATTGTGTTATTTTTGCTTCCACACTTATCCACCCAAATTGCCACTTCACCACTTGGCTAATCTAATCGGTTGTGCATCGAGCCACTCTAAGTCTAACAGAAATGGGCTTTTGTCTAGGGGTATCAAACCATGGTTCGATACCAATTTCTCCAGTGACCTCGGAGTTTGCTCGTGGTTCGATGCCGGTATCGAATCGAGAAACCTCCTTCGTTGACTTTTGAGTTGGTCAAAGGGTATCGATACTAGTATCGATACCCGTGTTTCGGTACTCTCTTTGGGTGGGAGTCGATGTAGGGTGTTTCGATAACCCACATAAGGGTATCGATACCCCTGTGTAAATTGACCAAGTTTGAATAGAAAATTAGAGCTCGATGATTTTAATAAATAATCTCGTTAATTTAAATGACATGAAATGAATTGTTAACTAAGATTGATGTTATAACTCCGAAAGACTAATTGAGATAATCTTAATATATCTTGTTGTGCTAAGATCCTAGGTGGATCGTTTGTGTGGTTTGAGTCCTTGTGTGTTGGAAATCCGGATATCCAAAAGTGTTACAATACATCGAAGGCCATCTGATGTAACATTTTGGGTGATGATTTGACGATCATCTCGGATATAGGATCCCTATGCTGTGTGGACGCGGACCTCATTCGAAGATACTCGATGCGACATTTTGAGTATGAGATTTGGAGGATCCCGATGCTGTGTGCACGCGGGCCTCAATCCCAGATGTAGGATCTCGATGCTGTGTGGACGCGGGCCTCATCCTTGAGTATGGGATCCTGATGCTGTGTGGACGCAGGCCCTACTCGTAGTGTAGGATCCCGATGCTGTGTGGACGCGGGCCTCACTACCTTGTGTGATCTGTTGATTTGTATATGTTGTGTACGATAATATATATCTCATTTATGCCATGTGATAGGCAAGCATGCTAGACCATCATACCATGCACGAGATTTATATGTCATGTTTTACTACTTATGATATGCATGATGTTGGCCGAGTTCGGCGTATCCATTGAACTTTTGTGGCTCAGCGTTCGAAATGTGTTTTCCTGCGTAGGTTAGGTGAAGCAAGTTCCGTGGAGCACCATCGAGGTTCGGATCTCAGCATCGACTATGTTGTTAGAGTACACTTATTATATGTAGTGGGTCGAATGCTTAATGGTTTTGTAATATTTTGGAGCTCCGATTACTTTAAACTATTTTGAGTTTTTGTTTTAAATTCAATGGATTTTATGGATCGTATTTGGACCTGAGTTGTTTTATTGTTGGGCTTTGGAAAGAATTTTTTATATACTGGTTTTGGGCCGGAGGCCCAATGTGACACCGGGTCGAGGGTGCTACATGTGCATTATTCGATTATAACCGAATTAACCGATCGAACCGAAATTATTTCAGTTAATTCGATCGTTTTTTTATAAATTCGGTTAACGGTTAATTTTTTAATTCAATTATCGGTTAATTCGGTTAAAATCCGGTTAATTAACTGAATTAACTGAAATTAATATATACTAAATATTATATATATTTAATATATTTATTTTTAGTATTTTAACTTTTAAAAAATTATAAAATGTTCACTAAATTTTTTATATTATAAAATGGTCACTACTTTTTGTATTAAATTAGTATAAAATAAAAATTTAGTGACTAAAATTATTTTAACATAATTAGTGACCTACTACGTAATTTAACCAAAATTTATAATAAATTTCAGTTAATTCGGCTAATTAACCAAAATAATTTGAATTTAGTTAGTTCGATTAAAGGAAAATTCGGTTCAATTAACGGTTAAGATTTTAAAAATTTCGGTTAATTCAGTTCAACTACCTACCGAATGCACAGCCCTAAAACCATTCAAATATAATATAATTAAACTCCAATGCTTTTAGAAAGTAAACTAAAAACCTTGGATGGTACTGATGGTGAAGGCAGCAGCTAAGAAACCATCGTTTGGACGGCAGATCCACAGTCCACTAGGCGTGGTGGCAACAAAGATACAAAACAGGAGATGAAACGTCGATGCTTCTTTCCAAATGTAAAAAGGTTGAGCGACAAAAACAACTACAAATTTATACCAAGAAAGCATGCATCTCAGGGAAAGACAGAACAAACCGAATCAAGAAACTTTACAAACAACAAAACAACACTCAACTCTGTCAACTGAAACCAAAACCTATGTTTTAAAACACACAAGAAACAATACCAGTATGCCACTACACGACAATCAAGCTCCATTGATTAGTTTGGTTTCTTGAATTTGAAACTCCATGCTGGACGCTTGTAGATGTTTGCAGATTTCTGAGAATCAGATGGAAAACACCCATAGTGGAAATTTTTAAGATGAATACTTAAATCTGATCAAGAACAAAGTAAAGATGGACCAGGAAATTATAGTTATGAGTTATATTACTCTTCCGATCTTACAGAACAAAAAAACAAGGGGAAAGAGAGAGAGTAGGTACTAGGTACGTAGGTTAACAAAGAGATTCTGAAACATGCTAGAAGTTCATCTACAAATGAAGAGAAGTATCAACATCAGAGTTGTCATAATATTTTGTTGTGCTTGAAGTTGCTGCACTGTTAGGCCATAAGCTTGTTGATGCTGTGATTCCCATGCTCAGTGAGTTCAGTCCAAGAGCGAGTGAATCCTTCTGGGGTTGCCTGGAAGGTGAAGCCACCTTGGGTTCAAAGGTCGAGAACAATCCATTAGGCTCATAGAGTTTGATTGACTCGGCGCGGTTAGGTTCAGAGAATAGTTTCAGAAGCTCTTTCTCTTCTCTCTTTGCTCTAACCTTCTGCAGCTGCCTAAACCTTTCTTGCAGAAGTGCAATCGATGTGGAAGTAACCATAGTAGGATCACCACCTTGTCCACCCATTGGCACAACTTGCTTGATTGAATGATTGGTTAGTGAAAATTGTTGGTGATTGAAGCCTGAAGAAGTTTATAGATGTATTTATAGGCCACAGTCGATCGCGATACTCTACATTTAAGTCTGTAATCATAACGAATACGACGCAATCGAAAACGGATTTACGATAGCATTTAAGTTGCTGCATAATGTATACTATTTTGTTGCCATCCTAAATGATTGTGTGTGATGTAATGTAAAGGAGAATCGGCTGCTGTGCAGCAAAATCCAAGAGGAAGAGTGTGGAGGCTAGTGTAGGTAGGCAAAAGACAGTTTGTTTAATGGAGTCCAAATGCTATTTGGGAGTAGCATTTGGAAGCAAGCATTGCTGGGGAATAAATGGTTAGGTGATCAAATGTTAGCTTTGGAGAAGATGGTGCTTGGTTGCCTGGTTGGTGCATTCACCGGCACGTTTTCGATGCGTATTATTATATCTGATTTCAACTCGAACGTTTATTTCGAGATTAAATCACTTAAATAAGGATATAAATTTGAATCCAAATGTTATAAATAGAAAAAACTGAGTTGAAAGTGTCGTCTTATGAACAGTGTCCGTCATTTTAAACCGGTAGCTATTGGATTAATTAGTTGAACCACTTTCTCTAGGGGGCCTAATTGGAAAACAAAAGGGTAGAGACAAATTCACAAAATCATGATCTCTTTGTTTGACATCCCTTTTGGCATGCCATAAACTTGTGGGCTAAATCATCTGATACCATATAGAAGTGTAGGTGGCATAGGTGGGTTGATAGATCAGCTCAAGGGTCATATTATTTATCTGATCAGGCCAAACATAGATTATTCAATTATAACCTATTCTAAACCATGAACAAGTATACCGAGTGAGACATGAGAATATATTTTACACCAAGAACGAAGGTATTAGGTCCTCGGGATAACGATATGTTTGTTTTAGGAGATTCAAGTTTAAATAATTTTATCTACAAAGTGTATGTCTTATCAAAGAGTTAAGAACAAGTATAAACAATTAATACCTTATAATCACCTTAATACAAAGATAGAATATAGGGGATTGAGCAATCCGTCGTGCCACTTCCCATGCTGTAGACAGAGACAACTACATGGAGGGAGGGAAATCGCCCCACTTCAAAGAATTTTTTATTCTCTTTCTATTTAATCTTTTAAAAAACAATTTATTCATGAATTTGCTCTCATTTTTAAATATCTGTATTTTGCGTTTAATCTTAAATCCGTCCCTGTTCGCAGAAACGAGTGATATTATGAAAATACTATTACAGGAACAGAAGCTCAGACATTAATGGTACAAAAGCTCCCAAGAGCAGTGAAATTACATTAGTAATCTAGTTTTACTACAACAGATAGCGCGTGCATAGTGAATGGCGATTAGTATTACAGCTTTCAAACACACGTCTACGAATCCAAGTTGTTCATTTTCCGGGGACAAAGTTGGTGGCATAAGCCCATGCATTGTTGGTCACCGGATCAGCAATGTGGTCGGAAAGGTTCTCGATGGGACCCTTTCCGGTGACGATAGCCTGGACGAAGAATCCAAACATGGAGAACATAGCCAGTCGGCCATTCTTGATCTCCTTAACCTTCAATTCCGCGAAGGCATCAGGGTCATCTGCCAATCCAAGTGGGTCAAAAGCACCACCAGGGTAAATCGGATCAAGTCCTTCGCCGAGCGGTCCACCACCAACTCTGTATCCTTCAACAAATCCCATGAGCACAACTTGGCAAGCCCAGATTGCAAGGATGCTCTGAGCGTGGATCAGGTTCGGGTTGCCGAGATAGTCAAGTCCACCCTCGGAGAAGATTTGGGAACCAGCCTTGAACCAGACCGCCTCGCCGAACTTGACACCGTTCTTGGAAAGAATTTCGGGGAAAACACAGCCGAGGGCACCGAGCATAGCCCACCTGCAGTGGATCACCTCAAGCTCACGGTTCTTAGCAAATGTCTCGGGGTCAGCCGATAGTCCAGCAGTGTCCCACCCGTAGTCACCAGGGAATTCACCGGTCAGGTAGGACGGGATTTGGTCGGAGAATGGACCCAAGTACTTCGGGCGGTCAGGGCCATACCTGTTTTCAAGTAATCACGAACATATATAAATCCAATCATGTGTTTTTTCCCCTCATAAATTATATACTGCAATGTAACTGTAACATACCAGATGCTGGTGGGGGCACTTTTTACAGTTCTTCGCATGGAAACGCGGCCACCACCGACGGCACCGACCTTGCGGACAAGCTCATTTGCCTGCTTCAAGGCTGTTTGTCCGGCGAAAGCAGATTGTTGGACAGCAGAGGTTGCCATTAGTTTAGACTTTGGGATTTGTTGTGGTGGTCCGTGTAGTCTGGGTTTGGATGATTATAATGGAGACTTTGGATATGAGAAGATTAATGTGGATTAGGAAATGTACACGTCAGCAGCAATCTATTGGCTGTTACATTGGATGTGGATTCCCATCTTGATTTTCTTCGGACAGAACCTGAGGCTGTCTTTATGCCACGTGGGATTTACAAGATCTTTTCCAGCGTGAAGACTGGAGGGATGGATTGGGTAGCTATAAGATACCAACAACACTGGGATGGAATCTGTTCAGTCATTGCTTATGCTATTTTTCGAGCTTTTTATGATTAATTATTTAAAAAATTATTATTTATATAAACGTTTTATTTAGATTTATTGATTTTATTTAAATTTTAAGGTTTAGTGTTTAAGTATAGTAATTTTAAGTTTATTGGTTATCGATAGAATTTTGAGTTTAGAATTTATTAGTTAAAACTTAAAATTTTAACATAAACCCTAAACTTAAACTAAAAACCTTAAATTTTAAACCTTAAACTTTAAAATTCAATTTAAAATTTTAAACTCTAAAATTAAAGCATTTTTGAAAAATAAAACTTCTCCTACCTATATAAAAAAAATACTCTTATGCTGAAATCGTCATACATCATCTAGAATCTAAAAATATTCAGACTCTCCTTGATAAATAATACGTGAATCAAATGATCATATAAATTATTTTTTAAGCAATTCTAATTATATCGATAAATAATTATAAAAAAATAAATATTTTATGATGATTGATAAATTCAAATAAAAATATATATAAACGTCTTTAAACGAACTTAAATAACGATACGAAAATTATACCAAATGATGATGAAATGTACCGTCGGCTAAATAAAAATAGATAAAATAAGCATTGTGGCACTAGGAACAACGCCGATTTAAAGCATTTTGAATTTTATTAATCAAATATGAGCATATGAATTATGAAAAGTAAATAAAATAAGAAAAATCTATTAAAAATAGATAAAAATCGTTTTTTAATTCTCTATTTCGTGAAAATATCTTTGGTGATTAAATGAATAAAATAACATTATTTTTAAAATATAATATTGATAAGAATAATTATTTTCAAGGGGATAATGTTGATGCTTTTTTATATAATTTTTTTGGAATGTTGTTTGGGTTTACGCATTTAATAAGACCCCCCAAAAGGAAAAACATGATTATACAAATACCAGTAATGAAAAACATAATCATAATGTAATCAGTATTTAGCCTTAAGAATCTGCCATACCATTGGGGAAAGGCCCTCTTCCAATTTAGCATCATCCCCTTGTACACATCCTAGCATGATGCCAGTCAGCATGAGCTTACCTGCGTAGGGGAAATCCCTATGTTGCATCAATATCGCCTCCACCGATGATCGAGTATCTTTCGAACCGGATACTTCTGTGTTTTCTTGTCTTAATGGCAGCACTTCATCGAATCCGTCTTCAATGGTTTCTGCTTTCGGACTATAACACCGATTTGAAGCCTTGGAAAGGATAGTTTCGCTGAGTTGTTGCATGGTCTCCTCGTCACTCCAACCTTCGGATACGGATGCTTCATAGAGTTGGCTCCAAGAATCTTGATCGGCGGCGTTTTTCCAGCACTCTTCCAAAAGGTTCCTGTGGGTCTTGCGAAATGAAGAGCTCGTCCATGCAAATACATCAAAAACATGCAGAGCTAGCTCTTTGCTTCCACTGTTGAGACAAAGCTCTACGAGCTCCTCGGGGCGAAGGAGCTGCTTCTCAACACGTTGCTTTGTATCATCAGTAGGTAGAACTTCCATAATTTCTTCCTGCAGAAGACAACAAAAGGATACAGTCGGACTACTAATATATTTCCGTGTACGGTGCACTTCAAACACTTCCATTACATTATATATAGTACCTAAAATGCTTCAGAAAGTAATCAGTAATATTGACTTTTAATACTTAACTCGAATAGCTTGTGAGATAGGATCCAGTTTATATAATATTGCTATAATGTAAAGATTTAGTATTAGAAAACCTTGATTCAGCTCGGCAGCCTCAGTCTGATTACACGCATGAGTAGAAGGTCTATAACAGCTAATATAAATGACTATAGGTTATGACATAATCATGCATTAATGAGAAACAACGGCACTTTAAAGATAAAAACACAAGTATATCGTGTTGAATGCAACAAACCTGTAATCTCAGAATCTTTAAATCAGCTTCTATTCGTTTCACTTTTACCTGTGAGTCGGCATCTTTACCTGATCATTAAGAGATAGAGAAGGAAAAAGGATAAATGGGAAACGGAAGACAGGTTTTATAGGCATAATAGTAAGTGGTTCTTAAATTAGGTTTTCAATTTTCAACTCTTTTATTCAAGATTTATCCTCTACTAAGTGCTAAGCGGTATTTTATGATGGAAAAAGATATATTTTCCCATGAATCAGAATAAAATCAATGAGAAATATGAAGCAGAGCACAATCAACAAAAAAATGATAAATGTGAAAACAGAATACCTGCAAAGGCAGCTATCTTGGAGAGGTTCAAAAGTCGTCTCCTGTCGGTCAATGTTGGTACCGGATTTGCATGGTCAGAATCAATCTCCTCTTCGGTGATCGAAATGGAACCCTCGTCTTGAGAAAGAGCCAAAACGTGAAGAGTTTCTGAAGCTGCTGAAAACCGATGAAGGAATAATTCATGAAGCCATAGGAGATCTTGGTAATGGTTTAAGAAAATAGATAGTTCTTCCTGAAATTCCTCCCCAAGCCTCAGCAGCTTAGAGAATTGCTTTTTTTCATACAGCTGTTTAAACACAAAGTAACTGAATCCACATCTAGGTCCCATGCTCTCATGCTGCATAATCCATAAACTAAAGTTATTGTAGAAAGCATTAAGGCAACAGGAGTGAGAAAAAAAATAGAAAATCAGGCAGAAAAGGAACATAAGAGAACCAACGGGAAAATATCTCAATAATTAAAAGCAAGTAGAAACAGACAAACAGTAGTAACATAGGTACTGCTAGGCCATATTCTAAACCCGCATCTAAATTTGAAATAGTCAATTTGTTGAAACAGAGAATAATTCTCTGTCGACTTAATCTTTACTCAATACTCTGGAGTCTATTAAATAGACTTCACTAATAAGAGTTTAGTGTAGACTAAGTAACCTACATATTGTAGGTCTCTAATAAACAATAGAGATAAACAAATGAACTAATAAAGCTCCTAGAAAATAGATCTTTATCTTTAGATGATAAAGTCCTATAGAATAGGAGATTTATCCTAATATAACCAACACCCCCCCTCAAACTGGTGTATATACATTGTATATACTCAGTTTGGATGAAATTTCATTAAAGGTTGCCTTTGGAAGAGCTTTGGTGAAGATATCTTCAAGTTGCTTCTTTGTAGGTACATATTGCAAGTTAGCTACTCCATTGTTGACCTTTTCATAGATGAAATGTCTGTCTATCTCAATGTGCTTTGTTCTGTCATGTTGAACCGGATTCTTGGCGATGCTCATGGCCGATTGGCTATCACTGAGAACCTCAAACCCTTGATCATTATTCAGGTCAAGTTCTGAAAGTACTTTCTTGATCCACATTCCTTCACAAATCCCTAGAGCTATTGCTCTAAATTCAGATTCAGCACTGCTTCGGGACACAACAACCTGTTTTTTGCTTCTCCATACCTAGGAAATACCTCACGGTTTCTAGATCTTTGATCTCGAACTCCCTTGCCAAATGTTCCTTCAGTTTCTCTATTTCTTCATCATCATTACTGGTCACAATTGTGTCTACATATACTATTAGAAGAGTGACTTTACCTCTTGATATACTTTTCTTAAAAAAGTGTATGGTCTGTTTGGCTTTGTGTGAATCCACTTTGAACCACTGTTTAGCAAACCGATCAAACCAAGCTCTTGGGGACTATTTCAAGCCATATAAAGACTTTTTGAGTTTGCAAACTGTATTCCTAGTAACTTGCTCTTCTAATCCTGGTGGAACCTCCATGTACACATCCTCTTAAGGCTTCCATTCAAGAATGCATTTTTTACATCCAACTAATGTAGTTTCCAATCCATGTTGACAGAAATAGACAAAAGTTATCTTATAGTGTTCAATTTACCACCGGAGCAAATGTCTCTTGGTAGTCGATGCCATAAGTTTGCGAGAACCCTTTAGCAACTACCTTGCTTTGTATCTCTCTATGCTACCATCTGACTGATATTTGATGGTAAATATCCATCTACAACCCACAGCCTTTTTTCCACTAGATAGATTTGTCAACTCCCAAGTATCATTCTTTTGTAGAGCCTTTATCTCTTCCTCCACAGCCTTTCTCCATTTAGGTGATTGGAAAGCCTCTGTAACATTCTTTGGTATTTTTTCATGATTCACATTAGCAATAAAGGCCCTGAAGTTTGAATTTAATTTTCCATAGGCTACATATTTATAGGATGCACAATACATTTCTTTACCCTTTCCTAATAGCAATAGGAAAATCATCAAGATCTACATTATCAGCCTTTTGAAGCCCTTCATTACTTTCTGTTCCAGTATCGATTACCTCTTTTCCAGTACCAGGAACCAAATCCGGTTGTTGGACAATACTAGGTTGACAGGTTTTCTCTTCTATGGTTCTCTTTCTCCTGGAATACACCTTAAGTTCAGGTGTAAAGGTGTCAAGACCCTTATGAGGTGAATTTTCTAAGGTAGATAGGATTTTACATGAAGTTGATTGTTGGGACAAAGGAGTATGTAGCTCAGTAGAAACATTTGGTTTTTAATCAGTAGGTTGAAGATCAATGAAAGAATTAACAAGATCACTGGGAATAGGAGGTGAAGAATCATTCGAACCAATAATGATCAAAGGAATATGAGGGGTTCGATCAGACTGAAATTCCTGGAAATTCTCCCCTTGAATTTCAGTCTTGGAGTAATAGGGAACAACTTCAGAAAAGGTGACATCAAAGAATACAAATGTTTTCCTTGTAGATGGGGAATAACATTTATATCCTTTTTTACCGGAAGAGTATCCTATAAAAACACATTTGATTGACCTAGAGTGTAGTTTACCTCTCGTGCTATGATGAACATGAACAAAGGTTGTACACCCAAAGACCCGAGGAGGAAGGTTCGAATATAAAGGCTGAAAATGAGAAAAAAGATGAGAAAGGATCTTTATTGGAGTTTTAAATGCAAGAGGTTTACTTGGCATTCGATTTATAAGGTATGTAGCTGTAAGAACAACATCCCCCAAAGATATTTAGGTACACAAGAAGTGAGCATAATAGACCTTGTGACCTCAAGGATATGTTTGTTCTTTCTCTCAGCAATCCCATTTTGCTGAGGGGTATTGACACAAGAAGTCAGATGAACAATCCCTTTGTCTAAGAGAAAGGATTGTAAAGATTTATTCATATACTCAGTACCATTATCACTATGTAGAATTTTTATTTTGTTGTTAAACTGAGTAAGAATTATTTGATACTGTCGAAAAATGGAGTTAACTTCATATTTTTCTTCATGAGAAAGACCTAAGTAGTTCTAGAGTGGTCATCGATGAAGGAGATGAACCACCGAGACCCAAAGAGACTCTTAATGGAACATGAACCCCATACATCACTGTGAACAATAGAAAAAGGTACAGTAGGTTTAAATGTTGCTGGAGAGTAAGAATTTCGAGTGTGTTTTGCTAATTGACAGAATTCAGATTGATAAATAGGAAAAACTTGGATGGCCTAATCTATAGTACCATAGCAAAACATTATCTAATCCTACATCTGACTTCCTAAACTGGGAAGAAAAAACAACCGTTTGGGATGCAGGGTGCTGAAGAATGTATAACCATTTGTCAAGCCTAGCATTGCCAATCACCTTCAATTCCTGTTCCTGAAAAATATAACCATCAACACCAAACACAACATTACATTTTGAATCCCTAATTAACTTACTTATGGACAATAGATTACAAGTGTCGGGACATAAAGAACATTTTGAAGAACTGAACCATTATTCAAAGTAATCGAACTAGTTCCTTCAACAGGAGTAAGAGAGCCATCAACAATACGAATTGAAGCTGGCAAAATAGTCTCACCATAATTTTCCAATAAGGCCTTATTGCCTGTCATGTGATCTGTCGCCCTTGAGTCGACAATCCAAGAGGCTAATTTACCAAAAGAACTGTAGAAAACAGAGTGAAATAGTCTTTGTTACTTATTTTATTACTGAATCGAATGGCTTCTTATATAGACTCTTGTTGCAAGAGTTTTACAATAACTAAAAATAGAACTCTAATCTCTTAATGAGATAAGAGTTTCAACATACTAATAACTCCTAAAATATAGGAGTTAGTCCTAATTACTTAGTCCTATTAAATAGAATTTTATCCTAATAATAATATTATTATTTTATCTAACACTTATAACTAACACTCCCCCTCAAACTGGAGTATATATGTTGTATATACCCAATTTGAATGAAAGCTCATCGAAGGTAACTCTTGGAAGGGCTTTGGTGAAAATATCTGCCAGTTGCTTCTTAGTAGACACATATTGTAGGTTTGCCACTCCACTATTGACTTTCTCGTGAATGAAGTGTCGATCTATCTCAATGTGCTTCGTTCTATCATGTTGCACTGGGTTCTTTGCTATACTTATGGCCGATTGACTATCACTGAAAATCTCAAAACTTTTGTCGCCTTCACTTTCCAGTTCTAGTTCTGTAAGTAGTTTTTTAATCCATATCCCTTCACATATTCCAAGGGCCATAGCTATGTATTCTGACTCAGCACTGCTTCGAGAAACCACAGCTTGTTTCTTGCTTCTCCATGTGACAAAATTTCCCCAAACATAGGAACAATAGCCACTCACTTATCTTCTATTAGTCAATTCTCCTGCTCAACTTGCATCAGTATAGATCTTTACTGATCTATCTTGATTTTTCCTGAATATAAGTCCAGCACCAGGTGTAAACTTCAAGAATCTAAGTATTCTCTTTACTACTTCCATGTGTTCTTCCTTAGGATCACTCATATATTGGTTGACTACACTAACAGAGTACGCAATATCTGGTCGTGTTAGAGAGAGATAAATTAGTTTACCAACTAACTTTTGATAGGTTTCTTTGTTTGTTGGATTTTCATTCTTTTCCTTGTTGAACTTCAAGATTGGATCCATAGGAGTCTCGATTGGTTTGCAGCCTAACATTTCTGTTTCTGTAAGAAGGTCCAGCACATATTTTCTTTGATTGATGACAAGTCCTTTGGATCGGGCAACTTCCATACCAAGAAAATACCTCATGGTCCCTAGGTCCTTAGTTTCGAATTCTTTTGTCAAGTTCTCTTTTAATTCTTCTATCTCTTTTTCATTGTTTCCAGTGATAATAATATCATCTACATATACTATTAACAGAGTCATCTTACCATTCGAGTCACCGTTCTTGAATAAAGTGTGATCGGTTTGACTTTGCTTGAATCCTCCTTGTATCATTGTTTTAGCAAATCTATCGAACCATGCTCTAGGTGATTGCTTTAAACCATACAGGAATTTCTCGAGTTTGCAGACAGTATTTTTTGTGAATTTCCCTTCTAGTCCCGGTGGTACCTCCATATAAACATCTTCTTCCAGATTCCCATTTAAAAAGACATTTTTAATATCCAACTGATACAACTTCCAATCCATATTGACAGCTATTGATAACAAAATTCTAATAGTGTTCAACTTTGCAACAGGTGCAAATGTTTCCTGATAATCAATATCATAGGTTTGTGAAAAACCTTTAGCAACCAACCTTGCCTTATACCTTTCTATGCTCCCATCTGATTTGTATTTGATTGTGAAAATCCACCTACATTCAACAGCTTTCTTTCCATGTGGTAACTCAGTCAGATTCCATGTGTTATTCTTCTGTAAAGCTTTTATTTTTTTTTCCACTGCTTTCCTCCATTCTGGAATTTGGAGTGCTTCTGCCACATTTCTTGGTACCTTCTTACTATCAATGCTAGCCGTAAATGCCCTGAAACCAGATTGTAATTTTTCATATGCTACATATCTATTTATTGGATGTGCAGTGCTTTTCTTACTCCTTTTCTGATGGCAATAGGAAAATCATCGAGTTCAACAGCTGTAGTATCTCTATTAGTTTCATTTTCAACATTATTGTTCTCGGTTTCAGCAGTTCTATCTTCTGTTTCAGTAGTAGGAATAGGGTCTATTTCAGCACTTCTATCTTCTGTTTCAGTAGCAGGAATCGAGTCTAATCTTTGACTAATGCTAGGCTGGTCTACAGTGGTCTTTTTTTTTCCCGAATAGACATGGATTTGAGATGGTGTATTTTTGGTCGAAGGACTAGAAAGCTGGGATAAAGGAGAAGATAATTCAGTGATTATATCCTCTCGGTTAGTCACATTATTTTTAGAAGGAGCTGAAATAATTGACTGATGAGAAATAGTAGTAGGAAAATGAAAAATAGGTTGCTCAGGTATATGAATATGCTGAAATTCCTTAGAATTCTCCCCCTGAATTTCTGACCCAGAAAAATATGGTGTATCTTCAAAAAAGGTTACATCAAAAGAAACATAAGTTTTCCTTGTGGATGGAGAATAACATTTGCAGCTTTTTTGACTAGGAGAGTACCCTATAAAGACACATTTGACAGCTTTAGGATCTAATTTGCTGCGATGATGTTGGTGTATATGTACAAAGGCAGTACACCCAAAAACTCTAGGAGGAATGTTTGAATGTAAAGGTTTAAAGTGAGGGAAGTGGTCAAGAAGAATCTTACTAGGAATTTTGAACCCCAAAATTTTGCTTGACATCCTATTTATGAGATAGGTAGCTGTCAGAATTGCCTCCCCCCAAAGGTACTTAGGTGCACAGGCCGAGAAAAGTAGAGACCTTGTAACCTCTAGAATATGTCGGTTTTTTCTCTCTGCCACTCCATTTTGTTGGGGTGTATTGACACATGAAGTAAGATGAACTATTCCTTTTTCTCGAAAGAAAGAACCAAGAGAAGAACTTAAGTATTCACTCCCATTGTCACTTCGAAGTATTTTTATTTTTGTGTCAAACTGGGTTGAAATTTTTTTGTAGAAGTTTTTAAAGATGGTTTCTACTTCAGATTTGTCTTTCATAAGATAAACCCATGTGTTTCGAGAGTGGTCATCAATGAAGGAAATAAACCACCTATATCCAGATATAGTTTTGCCAGAGGAAGGACCCCATATGTCACTGTGAATGGTTGAAAAAGGTTTTGTGGGTTCATATGTATTTGAGGCATAAGGTTTGCGAGAATGTTTTGCAAGCTGACAAGATTCACAATTAAATAAAGATGGATTTTTATTAACAAATAAGTGTGGTAACATCTTGGATAAATAAAAGAAATTTGGATGTCCTAATCGATAGTGCCATAACAAAACCTCATTTGTGCTAAGAGTGGAGAGAAAAACTTGTTTCCTAAGAGAGGTAGAGAAGGTATGATGAGGAGAGATACATCCTTTGAGTATGTATAAGCCCTTTAGTAGCCTAGCTTTGCCAATCGCCTTCTTCGAGTCCTGTTCCTGAAAAGTACAACCACCAATGCCAAAAAGAACATTACACTTGGATTCATGAACTAACTTGCTAACAGAAAGCAAATTACATGTAAGCTTAGGAACATAGAGAACATTGTGAAGAGTTAAATTATTATTCAAGGTAACTGAACCACTTCCTTCGACTGGAGTAAGGGTACCATCAGCAATTCGAATTGCTGGAAGTGTAACAGCACCATAGTTCTCCAAAATAGTAAAATCCCCTGTCATATGGTCTGATGCTCCAGAGTCCACTATCCATTGAATAGTGGATTTGGAAAAAGAGTTACCTGCAGTAGCAGTATGTGCAATGTTGGAAGATTGGGGTGTCATATTTTTCAGAAGTTGCTGCAATGTGATAATCTGTTCCTTAGTAAAGGGACTCGACAATGATTCTTGGGTAGCCACATTAGCTTCATTTGGAACTTTGGATCGAGTAGGCTTCCAATCAGTAGGTTTGCCATGGAGTTTCCAACATTGATCTTTCCAATGGCCAGGCTTTCGACAGTGTTCACACTATGGTCGATTTCTCCTAGTTTGGTTCTTAGGATGAGAATTAGTGACAAGAGCTGCAGCATCTTGTTGAATTGGTGGTGCTATCACTGCTGTTTTTCTACTGTCTTCTCTTCGAATTTCTGAAAAAACCTCTTGTACCAATGGAAGAGGTTTAGTTGCCAATATTCTTCCTTTAGCCCATCAAACTCTCCATTTAATCCAGATAAGAACTGGAAGATTCGTCTCTGATTTTTCTGTTTACCATATAAAAGACTACCATCTTGACACTTCCACTCATTGTTCTCGTATAAATCAAGTTGCTGCCAATACTTGTTGAGAAGACCATAGTATTGCACAACTGAAAGATCTCCTTGTCGAAGATCTTTGATGAGATTTTCTATCCGAAAGAGTTCTGCAGTATTATCATTATTCGAATAGGTATCCCTTGCTGCTTCCCATATTTCTGCTGCTGTTTGATACAACATGAAATTCTCCCCAACTTCAAGAAGCATTGAATTGATCAACCATGACATGATCATGGTGTTTTCACTCAGCCAAGTGTTATACTTTGGATCTGTTTTTGTCGGAATGACCATGGAATTAGAGAGGTACTCAATCTTCCTTCTTCCAGTGATGTATAGTCGTACTGATTGGGACCATGAGAGATAGTTATTCCCATTTAATTTGTATGTTGTTATCGGAGAAAAGGATGAATCAGACAATATATTTTCTGATTGTGAGGAATTGTTCTGAGAACTAATCTCAGAAGAGGATTGATCTGGATTAGTCATGAGGAGAAACTAATCCGAGAAGAAGAAACAAGAATTCAAATTGAGAGAAATCAGGATCGCTCTAACTTGATACCATGTAGAAAACAGAGTGAAATAGTCTCTGTTACTTATTTTATTACTGAGCCGAATGGCTTCTTATATAGACTCTTGTTGCAAGAGTTTTACAATAACTAAAAATAGAACTCTAATCTCTTAAACAAATAGGACTCTAATCTCTTAATGAGATAAGAGTTTCAACATACTAATAACTCCTAAAATATAGGAGTTAGTCCTAATTACTTAGTCCTATTAAATAGAACTTTATCCTATTAATAATATTATTATTTTATCTAACACTTATAACTAACAAGAACATCTACTTGCAGAAGCAGTGAGGGCCTCTGTAGTTTGCTTAGTTGATAGGGAACTGACTATCTTGTGCAACTCCTCAATTTGTTTATGAAGAAAGCTACTATATGAATCTTTTTGAGTGACAATGTGAGCCTCATTCTAGACTGAAGATCGATTTGATCTCCAATCAGAAGGCTTACCATGTAACTTTCAGCATTTGTCTACTATATGGCCAACCTTTTTACAATGCTCACACCAGGGTCGACTCTTCTTTTGATGAACTCTGGAGTTTGAATTGGTTACTAAGGCTGAAGCATCAGACTGTATGCTTGCTGGGACCATCAACTCTCTTCTACTTTCCTCTCTTCGTACCTCGAAAAAACTTCTCGAACTGAAGGAAAGGGTTTGGAAGCCAGAATTCCCCCCTTGCTCCATCAAACTCAGCATTCAAACCAGAAAGAAACTGAAAAACTCGTCTCTGATTCTTTTGGTTATGAAAAAGTATTCGATCTTCTTGACACTTCCAATCAAGGTTTTCATACAAATCTAATTGTTGCCAATACTTATTCAAAATTCCATAGTAGTTGATAACAGATAGATCCCCTTGTAGATGGTTTTTTATCCAAGTTTCTATCCCAAATAACTCTGATGTTTATCAGCACTGGAATAGGTGTTTCTAATTGCTGTCCAGATTTCTGTAGCAGTCTGGTACAACATAAAATTCTCACCCACCTCTGGAATCATCGAGTTGATAAGCCATGACATTATCATAGTGTTTTCACTCATCCAATTGTTGTAATTAGGATCAGTTTTTGCTGGAACTGGCATGGATTCATCGAGATAAGTACCTTTTTTCCTACCAGAAATATAGAGTCTCACTGATTGGGACCAATGAAGATAATTGAGGCCATTTAGTTTATATGTGGTAATTAGGGTAAGGGACGAATCAGAAATCTGAGTTTCTGATTGGGAAGGATGGTGTCGGCTACTAACCTCAGAACTTGATTGATCTGAGTTAGTCATGATCGAAGGGAAAAACTAAGAAAAAAGAAGAAGAAAACTAAATTCGATTCAGAGGAATGGAATCGGACGAAGGATCGATTCTAACCTGATACCATGTTGAAACAGAGACTTAATAATTCTCTGTCGAATTAATCTTTATTCAATACTCTGGAGTCTATTAAATAGACTTCACTAATAAGAGTTTAGATAGAGTAGACTAAATAACCTACATATTGTAGGTCTCTAATAAACAATAGAGATAAACAAATAAACTAATAAACTGATAAACTAATAAAGCTCATAGAAAATAGATCTTTATCTTTAGATGATAAAGTCCTATAGAATAGGAGATTTATCCTAATATAACCAACACAATTTGAGTGTGCATTCGTGCAACAATTTGAAATATTAATGTAATAGTGAACATGCTTACAAAATCTTGCAAAAAAAATCAAAACATCACTTCTTTGTTCCATTTGTTACTGCAACTTGACGAAAGCAAGGGTTAAGAAAGTAAAGAGAGATTGGTCCAAAAGTTGCAAATAGTGCATGGACAGTGAGAGAGCATGCTATTTCATACCTAAGAGGTGCAACAGCATAGCAGATGTTCAAGAAAATCCATGAACCTAAACAATAAAAAAGTGTCAAAGCAAACACTCTAATCCATACCATAAGATTTTTTAGCAATCCTGAATCATTGAGATCGCAACATATGTTCCACATGGTCTGGTAGTCTTCATGTCGTTTTGCTATTGACAGCAAGTTTGAAGATAGTTTTCTAAGGATTTCTTCTTTGCTCTCTTCTGGGTTGTCAGCTAATTCCTGCAAGGAATAAACAATTCAGGATGCAAGCAACTGGACAACCAGGAACAAAAGAAGACAATACTGTCCAGAAAAAGGATTAACCTGATAACCAGCCTCTACAAAACCTTTAACTTGTTGATAAAGGGAATCAAGAATTGCATCCCTTCTACTCCAGTACTCATTTAGAAGACCTTTATGTTCTTCTCCTCTCTCAACTTTAGCATTTATGGCACCACTAGATGCCTCAAGAAGAACTTCAGCCAATGCTTCCAGATGAGAATATAGTTCTGATTTTGCTGACATATCAAGTCCAGAAGTTTCTTTTAACAGTTGAAGCATAAAAGACATGATGCTCCACAGCCCATTACGTACCACTGGTTGACAATACCATGGTGTTAAACCCTCTGGTGGTGGATACCACAGGTGATTCTCATTCTTGTAGTCCATGGCAGCTCGAAATAGAGTAACGCATGCATTAGAGAGTTCACAAACCCTATGGATCTGAAATCCAACCGGTTGCTCCATGCTGATTATATGTTCCAGATGCCTTTCTAAGCAATAAAATACCTGTTCAAGATCAGAGACTTTACTATAGAACACTTCAGCATTATCTCTGTCCATCAGGAGGACAGTATTTTGCCTGGCCCTCTCCCCTACTAACTGAATCATATCCCAAAGAGCACCTGAAACTTGATTTTCAAAACTTGAATGAGTTGAGCCAACTCCAGTTGAACGATTTTGGCCGATCACGTTCTGTAGTTCCCTGAGCTGAATAATTGCAGAGAGCTTTTCACCATGTTCTAAGATGATTTGCAAAGAATGTCCTGCCAAACAAGTTATAAATTAGGCATGATTCTCTTTTGCTTATTGTTTTTATTAGAAGGCAAGATAGACATGAAATAAATTATTCCCCTTTACCAGTAAGACATCATCTCCCTAGATCTGTGCTATATACAAAGAAGGGGGAAGAAATTGCAGTCATACAAAACATCAAGAATAAGAGCCTGCCCACAAGGTTCATTCCTGAGAATGTCCGTCAATCGAAACAATATTTGATTGCAGCCATAGAAAGATCTAAGATGCAACTCAAATATGAAATATGACCACCAGGAAATGTTAAGAATCTAAACTGCAGCCAAAAAATCAATTTAACCCTCCACACACTAATAAAAACAGAGCATAAAGTCACCTTGCAACTTGACTACATATTGCAACATGAAATGCCCAGCTAAGTCCTCAAAGATATTTGTCAACGTATGCGCTAAATAGCAGATCAAAACCAACCAAAACTGTAGATTACTAGTCAGAGTTTATACTAAATGTACCATGATGGAGACTACATACTGTTTTATGAAATTAAACTCTAACAAAAAAGGAAAAGCAAGAAAATGAAATGCAGCATCAAAAGCTATGGCAACAGTGCCAGATCACATACTCTGTGCGGAACATAACTCCTCATGGCACTTGGATAAAGCAAGAAACTGGAGATATTTGGTATGCTTCTGCTGCTTATCCATGAGTTGAGCTGATATAATACCCATAGCAACAATTTCAGCACCTCTAGTAGTTGTCCAGTGTTTAGCTAAGGTGTCAACAATTGATTTGCTTGTCCGTACAAAGACATTAGTTTCACCACCCCTTTCAAATGCCCCAGAATTCTTGAGTTTTTCTAGTGATCCATCAACCTTCCCAGATGTCAGAAACTCATGGAAAAATTGACCTAGCAAAGCTTCTGATTCTTCATCTTGGGCAGTTCGGCGTGGAATCCCAGTCATACCAGTTGATTGTCTACCACCTGCATCCCATGCATCAGAACTAGCCCTTCTAGGAACAATATTGCTTGCAAACATAAGGTTCCTTTTCTCTTCTAGTGCAGATCCTTCATTTGAGCTCCCTTTACGAGACAAGCTTCGCTCAGGGGGTTCAACCCCACCAAGTAAAACAGCCTTTTCTGGTATTGCCCATATCCCTGCTTTCTCAGTAAGCACAACCCAAGCACCATCTTCCCCATCATCACTAGATGGAAGAACCGAAGCATCAAGAACTTTCCCAGCATCATGAGGTAAGTCAAATTGATAGAGTCGAGTAGAATTTCTGTGATAATGGGTGACTGTTGCAGTCCCTTCGCCAGAAAGTATGATTGTTGATCCTGATGGCTTGCCTCCTACTCGAAGTCTCATGGAGAATAAGAAGTCCTCATCTTCTACCCTTGCTTTAGGAATTATCACTTGGATTGGAGCCTTTTTCTCTAAAACCCTTTCATTAAAATCTGAGGAGGTATTCACCGCAGACATGTATTGCATGGTCAAAAGCGAATATTGAGTGTAACTTGAGCTGCTAACCCGATCCTTGCAGAAGGTGGCAACAAGAACAGTAATAACTTTACCATGATCATCTACCTGCAGGTCCAAAGGCCAGATTCGTTTCTGTCCAGCCAGGTCCTTCTTAATACCCAAATCACCATCATTACCAACAATTTCCTGAGACCAAAGCTTTGACACCTCTAAATCAGGAAAAAGCTTGATGTTGAAACACTGAATTTCATTTTCTGTCAGTAGAAAAAATTGGCGGTTGGTTTCAGAAATGGAAATGTTAGGAAGGCGCCATATCATTGACCTTGGATATCCCTTGCTCCCAACAAGTTGAACTATTCCAGTGCCTTCAGATGATAAACTTTGTATGTTCTGGTGTACTTTATTTAGTTGAATACCAGTTGGGCTGCAGTAAAATTGCCAAAGCTCTCCACTGGAACAACATGCAAGGGCAACACATGCATTTTGGGTACCAGGAATTGCAGAAGCGATCAAAGAGTTGAGAGAACTTGAACCGGCAAAATTAATTGCATGTTTGTTTGGGGTGGCATTACTGTCATTCCGTGAAGTTACCCATGATTCATCTGAAGATACACAAGTGGTAATGGGGGTAGGTACCACATCCGCAAAGATGTCAGACCAATATAAAACAGCTCGTGTTTTCTGGTTACACATTACAATACCAGCAGAATAGCGATGATTTGCAACTCTATTTGTTACTTTCGAGATGCTATCCCAATTGACAACAGAAAGCAACCAATTATTGCGCAGAGAGGAACTTCTCCCACCATCTGCATTCCCTAAAACATCAGAAGGAAGTTCAAGAGTAACACATTTCTTGGAAGCTGCAAATGACAAATAATTCCAGATAAAAACTTTGTTCCCATATATAATCCATGATAAGCATGATCCCTTATCCATTCCGCCTGATATACAAAAGTCAGCTGCCATAAATTGCATGGAAGCAACAAGTTAGTCATTTTTAAATAATCACACAGAGATGGACATAATTAAGGATAGGAGCCCAGCAATACTTACCAGGAACACGCCTCTGCAAAAAGCTGGTCTGTTCATCATGAACAACTTGTGGAAACTCTCCAACAAAAACAGGCTTTATTGGATCTATCCCATCCCCTTTATCATTCTTGTTTGCTGGTGGAATTCTGAGTGCAACAGAACTCAAAAAGTTAAATATATATACTTTACTAACCAAGAGTATTACCACAAACTGATAGCAAGGAAAGTGAACTATAAACTCTTGAAATCTATGAAAAAAGATTAACACATATCTCCGATTTTCATTTTTCAAGAATGAATTTTTGTAGGTTAATTGGGTTTTTTAGCAGGTAACTCTGAAATGAAACAGTGGTTGTATATAATTTTCTATATATTTTTTTAATTTGCTTCAGTTAATGAAGGTTGGAGTTCAAAATTATTCTCTTTAAGTTAGGATGTTGCTAAAAGTAACCCTTATGGGTCAGGCATTCTTTCTCTCAAATCCTCTACACATCTAGCCAAACGTTTTTCCTCCTGTTTTCCATTAGTTTCAACAATAATCCCTTATCAGACCTACACATAAATTCTCTCAACCAAAGAAAAAAAAAGATACATGGGTGCAAAGCCAATCCCTAATCACCGTTCTCGTTTCTTTTTTCCATGAAGGCTCAAACATCCTGCTATTACAAAGCACGGTTACAAGAAGCAATAACCTCAACCGTGAAACAAATCCCGGCTTTTTAACTGACCTGATTCAGATTCTTCATTCTTAACACTAGACAATTCACTTCCCATCTTTGCTTGCCACATTTCTTCAGCTTAATTCCAGAAGCCAAACTTCAAAATATTACTTATACACGGATCCTTTGAAGCGAAATGTACAGAAAAACTACTGATTCTAAAATTCAAATTCAACACTAACCATCTAAAATCACAAGACTCTTGCTCAATGGATAAAACCTCAAAATGGAAGGCGTAAATAGTACCTAGCAAGGACAGACAAGCGAGGAGCCCAAGGAGCAGGAGTCCCGGTGTTTGGACGATCTGGAATCGAAGTCTGATCAGCTGATTTACGGTTCTCTGCAAGTGGAGTTGCAGGAGAATCTGGTCCCCTTCGATTTACCCCTACATTCCTCTCCTTCTGAGAGCTTAATTTGCTCCTTTTCAATCCCGGAGAGAACATTTTCTCTGCTTTTCTTCCACTGTTTTAGTTCAATTTCTTTTATTTCATTTTTAATGGAGAATTTGGATTTAGGGTTTATGAGGTTTTTCTTTTGATTGGTGAAGGAGGTTTTCATTAAATGGGGTCCGCTTCATTGTATTCTGATTCATGGATTTGATCTCAACCGTTGGATCGTTAATACTACCCTGCTCATTTTCTTGCCACGTCAAATACAACTAACGTTAATTGTCCATCTCTAATTATATCTAATTATGGTTTAATCCCTGTATTATATTGAAATTTTAGATTTATTTTTTCTTATTTTAATTTAATAATCTGATTTTTATATTTTTATATATTTATAATGTTATCCATAGGTTGAAATTGATAATATATTATTATTATTATCAGTAAAGTTATATGTGTTCTCTAATTAGATTTAAAATCATATATAAATCATATTTAATTAATAAAAAATTGAAGTAAAAAAATAAATAATCGAATTTAAAAAAAAAAAATCCAAATTTAACATTCTAGGGGGGTTAAATAAAATTTTTAATATTATAAAGGATGTACTAAAATTTAGGATAAAATACCTCACAAGTTACCTAGTTTTAAGTTTGATAATAAAATATTTTTAAAAGAATAATAATATTATTTAATTACAAATTTTATGTCATAATATTTTAATTAAATGAAAATGTATTATATTTTTATATTAATATTTAAATTCATACAAAATAAGATAATATAAACATCCTTAATCACTACGTTATTTATAAATCTTAACAGATAATTTATTTCATTGTTATAAATAAAACAAACAATTTAATATAAATACAATTTTAGTCTTAGAATTTTTATATTTAATTAATTTTATTTTAATTTAAAATAATTTAATAAATATAACATTTTATTTTAAACTTACACTAGTAAAATAATTGTGTATATTAACAAACAATAATAAGATTATATTAGATTTTTTATTAATATATTAGTTGTCAGTGATAAAATAACCGTGTTTGTCAAGTTATTATATATTTAATAAAATATAAGTATGAAATATAATAAAATAATCGAAAGCTGTGTTAGAAGAATATAATATCAAAAATTTTAAATACAAAGGTTTTAATTTTTTTTATTAAATTATTTTTGAATTAAGATTCAATTGATAGAAATACGTAAAATTTAAAAAGTTAAAATTATTATTATATCATATTATATCATATTTTAGTTAACAACAGAATTAGATAGATGTCTGTAAAAAAATTTTAATTAATTAATTATTTTTTTAAAAATAAGTGGCATATTTATTATTGAACTTATAAATAAATAATATGTGTATTTTATACTAAAAAATATCAAACCTATAATTAAGATCTGGTTTTAATATTATTCAAATCGAAAAATATTAAAAAAATTAAATTAATTTCAATTACAGTTAATATATATTTTTGTTAGTAACTTGTCAAATATGTAAATTAACTTGGTGGCTTAACATATGTATTTAATTCCACAGGTCCTAAGATCATATCTTATAAGATTTTTTATTTATTTTTTTATCTAAAACAAACTTAAAACTACATTGTTTTAGACGGTTTAATATAATCTTTATATCATTATTTATTTGTTATATTATTTTATTAAGGAATTAACGATAAAATAAAATAGCATAAATAAATCAATAACTAAAATTTAATAATAAAATTAAATTAATTTAAAGGTCAAAATAAAAATATATCATTTTCTAAAATTAAATAATATTTGGTATAGTTTATCCTTATTTTTTTACAGTTAAGGCGACAGTGAATTTATAACTGTTAGTGTTTGTAGGTTGTGTATTTTTTCGAGAAAAACGATACAAATCATCACTAAAAAATACAGCTACATCCATTAATTAATGAATATAATAATTATAATAATGTTATTGATAGGAATAAATATTGATTTTGAAAATTATTTATTTACTATTTTTAACATTATTAGTGGATAATTAATATTATTTTAAAATTATTTATTTACAGTCCTAATGGACAGAAAATTTTGATACACAGGTTGTATAAACTTAAACTTGTTAATTTTAGGTTTTAATATCTTAATTTAAGATTTAAGACTTATGTTTAAGGTTTAGATTTTAGAATTGTAAGTTTAAAATTTTAGATTTTAAATTATAAAAAATAAAAAATAGTATATTAATGTTTTCGAGTAGCTCGTGAGCTTTTCGAGTCGAGTATCATGCAGTTCAGCTCGTTAAGAACTCGAGTCGAGTTTAATCGAATCGAACTCGAGTAGCTCGCGATCTGTCTCGTCTCATTTACAGCCCTAGGTGTGTGTATATTATCAAAGAATTAAGAATATATATAAACATATGATACATGGCAAAATTAGATAGATATTGCACCCAACTTTTTTATTTGAAAAAGTATAGATGGTCCTAAATTGTTTTAAAAAATATAGTACTTTGAACAGTGCATCTTTGAGGACGAATGAAACACACCCCGACTTCATAAAAATTAAAAAAAAATGTAAGGGCTACATGCTTTCTACCCGACCTCATACCAAATTGAATAAAAAAAATTAAAATATGTTAAAGGCAACAAGAAAACAACTCGACCTCATGACGTAATAAGACATGATCGTATAATAATTTTTCAAAAAAAAAAAAACTCAACGGAAATAATTCATTCATTTCTCATTAGTGACAAATCTACAAACAATTCATAAAAAATCTAACAAAATATTACAAAAGTTATAAAGAATTTTATGATCATTTTCATTTTCAAGGTATAATATATAGAAAATACAAATAGCATAAAAGACGACGAAAAAAATCAAACATTCAAGGGCTTGCATAGGAACATTAGCGACGATGGCGAGGATTCCCCGACAAGTCTCCCGTTACTATTATTCCTACCAAGCCTTTCGTAGTAATCCACGCAAAACAAAGACAACGAGAGCTGGACCTCATCGCGAGCCCAAGAAGCTCTGCTGGCGCCACCGAGTCGGCTACGCACCGGTCTAACGCAACCCATCTAGAGCCGTTTGTAGCCGCCCAGGGCAAGAACCACGGACCGCACGCTGGAAGGCGGAGGAGAAACGTGTCGGAAGCATAGGTTTTCCCAGAGGGAGTCGTTGCGAGCAATGGTACACCAGAGACGGCAGACGCTGGCGGAGACGCAGAGGGAACGACAGTCCAGGCGTTTGAGGATTTCTATGAGGATGTCAACGTGGTCGTTGATGAAGAACTTGGGTCTTTTTTCCTTCGTCTCCCTGACCGTCTCGTGGTGGTCCTGACGGTAACAACCGCGGTGGTGGTTTTGCACCATTGTTAAAGATAAAAAGAAAAGACACAGTGAAGAAGAAGAAGAAGATTACGTTGAGAAGCTGAGAGGCAAAGGAAAAAAAAATGGTGAGTTGATATATAGGAGCAGTGCTATAGATGTAACGTAAAGTATAAGGGATTTGACTTCAGAAGGAAAAGAAAAAGCTTGTGTTTGTATCAGGGAAAGAGACACAGAGACAGACTTAAAGACAAAACAAGAAAGATTTTATTTTTCTTTCTGGGTTTTTGAAACAATTTACAG
Source organism: Abelmoschus esculentus (assembly GCA_035048815.1). Taxonomy (NCBI): domain Eukaryota; kingdom Viridiplantae; phylum Streptophyta; class Magnoliopsida; order Malvales; family Malvaceae; genus Abelmoschus; species Abelmoschus esculentus. The sequence continues at coordinate 15,069,670 of JAUCBN010000036.1, forward strand.
ACATTAAAAACACACACCCATTGCTGTAATATAGAATTTTCTGTAACATAAATTACTACCCTTTACTGCTCTATATTTGTAATTTAACTCACACCATGTATGAAATGGAGGGAGTCGAAATCTTGGACTAATGAGAGAGAGACAGGGTATCAAGAGCGGTGGGAGAAGAGGCCAAGGGAAAACAGCCAAGGCAAAGAACTGGAACCGATGCTGTGCCTTTTCTTTATTACTTTTGTAATTTCTATATTGTTTTCAACTTAGTTGTTTCTTTTACATTTCTCTTCTTAGGTTCAACTGGTTCAGGGCTATTGCAAAAAGAAAAGCACTGGTAATTTTGTGACCAGCCGGCAGCCACTGCCAGACACATCCTTAAATGATCCAGATTGGTCTTACTTTGAAATGTGTTTGTGTGGGGGTGCAAAGGCCAAAACTTTGATTGAAGACTTTGGATTCGAAAGAGAGGAATAGAAATGTGAACCAACTGTGTGATTTCAACACCGCTGGAACCCAGAAAATAAGATTTTCAAGGCATTCAGACTGGGCAGAGCAGAAGAATTAGTACTACAAGTAGTTGCTGTGCCTGTGGTTATATTTTACTTTCTTGTTGCTATTGATGGTATCTCACTTTAGCTTTAGCCAGTCCATTCAATTTCAGAATTATTGGCTCTGGAGGGCTACAATATATAGTCTAGGCAGACTAGTAGTATCTGGTGAGATTTGCGTTGTCTGCATCTTCTCTTGTCTGTTATGCAGAAAATTTACTGAAATTCCATGCTTTTGATGATATTGTCTTTCGTTAGGTGTTAATATGGACGTTGTGAATGGAACATATTAGATTCGAATAATTATCTTATAAAGAACGTTTCGGAGCTCGATCGGAATTAATCAATCATTTATATATAGAAGCTGGATTCGAGTATGAAAATAGTTTGTTCGTATCAGAGCATCTTATGTTCTATCTTGGACTAATAATGATGAATCTCTTTAGGTAACAACCAAAGCAAAAAGAGCATTGATTGAGAGAAATAGTGAGGGAGGCTACTATTTTTGTGGTTGTCTTTTGGCCTACAAAAGGAAACCTCCATCAAGATAAAAGGACTTGAAATGGACATTAGATTTGCAAATACTCTTTCTTTTCCCTATGTTATTGCACCCGGCATGTCCGGGTCGGGTTTATAAATGGTCCGGTCCGACCATGGTGACCTCTAGTCCTAACCCCACCAATATCTTTGAAAGTGTTTCTGTATTGTTGGACTGATCTGATCATATGAGAGGGCATAACTCATCATCCTGCATCCATCTGCTTTCTGCAAATTTGTACAACTTTCATTACAAAACATGGACCATTCAATTCACCATGCACTCCACTTTGATAGATAATTCTTGGTTATACATGAAGAACTTGTTAAATTCATATCGAACACGTATTCATATTTGATACTCATTTTTAAACCTGGTTAAAGATTAATATTTCTGGCTTCTTAGTTTTTGTTCATTTGCTTCTTGCGTGAGGTATCTAGGTAATTGCGCCAATTTACAAGATTGAGGACAAGATGTAAGGATTCCCAAACAAAATCTTAGAACATTTCAACAAGAGTTAAAAAAATTCAAACCAAATTTATCTGTTTGAAGGAATATGCATGGCCAGGTTCTTTCTGTATTTTTTTTTGAAAGACCAGGTTCTTTCTGTAGTTTCTGCAGGAAAGGGACACAACTTTGCATTACTGGTATAGGTGGTGTTTAAATTTAAATATATTTTATCGATAATTTTTTGTTGTTGTGGATTTAATACTAATGATTTGGTTTTATTTTAATCATTTTTGGAACTTATTTTCCAAAATCGTGAAAAAGAATAAATTCTGCATTTTTTATTGGCATAAAGATAATTTTAACCCTTAACGTTTATAATTTTTATCGTTTTGGTCCTTATTCTTTTTTAAGGATAAATTTAGCCCTTAACCTATATCTTTTTGACAAACAGCTTATTTTTTAACACCATGATAACTGGACCGTTAAAAATCTAACAATGATGACATTTCATATGATATGATAATATATTTTAAATGACATGACATTTAACCTATCATATATATGAAATATAATTTTATTCTAATATAAAATATAAAATAATTAAAATTCAAATAAAATATTAAAAATTAATTAATTCTAAAATAAAATGCTACTAAACATTCTCAACCCCAACTATGATAGAATCAAAGTCTTATCTTAAAAAAATATAAACACAGTTCGAAATTAATTATTTTTTTTAGATAGAATTTTAATTATATCGTAGTTAGAGTTAAGAATGTTTAATAGTATTTTATTTTAGAATTAATTAATTTTTTAATATTTTATTTGTATTTTAATTATTTTATATTTTATATTAGAATAAAATTATATTATATATGTCTTTGATAGGTTAGATGTCATGTTATTTAAAATATATTATCATATGCATATTTTTAATGGTCCAGTTATCATGGTGTTAAAAAATAAGCTATTTGTCAAAAAGATATAGGTTAAGGGCTAAATTTATCCTAAAAAAAGAATAAGGGCTAAAACGACAAAAATTATAAACGTTAAGGGTTAAAATTATCTTTATGCCTTTTATTTGTCATGTTTGGAGTCATGGATACGACATGGGGCACGATATTTTTTGACTTGACAAATTTTGATCGTTCAATCAGCAACATCTTCTAAAAAACACCCTGATTATCATCTTCTAGAAAGACGAACATAATTATCTTAAGAATTTAATTTGAAATTTTAATTATTTATCTTTTAGATTATCTTTATAATTTATCTTTTTATTTTAAATTTATATTTTTTTTTATTTTTTAAGGGTTTAGAATAATATAAATACCCTTTGTGTAAAAATTGATATATACTTCATTTCATTTTTTTCTCGAGTTATAATGACTTCAATCATGTTTAGTTAAATTTTTATTTAGCCAAAAATAAATGACGATTTAATCCGAATTAAAAAGCACTATATACTTTTGAATAACATTTTTTTTTACAAACGTCAATTTGTCAAGCATCAAATATGCAATTGTTTAGTATCTCAACTTAGATTTTAATGCATTGAATCCATGGAGGAAACTTTAAAACAATGGAAAACAGTGCAAGGGAGAACAAACAAGAGTTGGAGAGTAAACAGAAGAGAATCCGGAAAAAATAAACAATAAATGTAGTTTATCAAAATTATTTATAAGACTTTTAACATTAATTTTTTTTAAATTATATTTTTCAACAGCATTTTTAAAGTTTTTACAATTAATTTTAATATTAACATGAATATAATTTATCAAAATTTTGAGACCTCATAAGAATTCTGTATTATCGCCCTTATTATCTCTATTCGATCCCCCACTACAGCTAGGGTTCTAGGTTTTTGTTCTTCCCTTGGGTTTAAGAGATTGGTTTGAAACTTCTAATCCAACTTACAAACTGATATGAACGTTGTGACAAAGTTTTACTGTTTGATGAAACTCTAACATGGGACATCCTTTGTGTAATATTTGAATTTTATCCAGATATATAATTTTAATAATCTATTAATTTAGTCCCATTAATTTCGTTCAACTTTTTTTTTCTTACTTTGATATCGATGGGATTGATATTCAAATATTTTTTTTAGAACGTATTGATGTGATCGACCACCACCCCATAGCATGTTGCCGCCAAAGCATAACCTCGTATTTCTTCTAGAGAATCTCCTAATTGTTCCATAACAACTAGAAAGAGATTCTTTAACTAGAAAGAATTCAGTTCAGATGTAGGATACCTATTCAGAAATTTTTACAACTCAATCATACATGATAGAATCATCAAAGATTTGACCTTTTCAAACTCTGTCTGTAACTCATAGGTTTGGGATCTTGTTCTATCGTTGATTAGAGAAATCTCTATGCTTTTTATACATTTATATAAATTCATGATCTACCTGTAGTCTTAGAATTTTTTTTATCAATTAAGATTTCATTTAACACAAATCAATTTATCTTTTAATTAAGATTTCATGTAATTTAGGATTTTATATTAATTCTTACATCATCCATCGTCAATGAAAGATACATACTAAAGACAAGTATAGATTTCATAAAATCTTTAGTTCTGTGGTCAAGCCAGTTACGGTACGCACTATTCTTTCATTAGCTATTACAAAAGGTTAAGAATTAAAGCAAATTGATACTAATAATACTTTTTTAAATGACATTTTATAAACAGAAGTATACATGATTCAGCCCTGAATATGAACATAGTGATTTTAGTGATAACATAATATACAAACTTAATAAAGTAATATATGTTCTTAAGGAAGCTTCTAGAGCATGGTTTGAGAGATTAATGACATATTTGATTGTCGAAGATTTTTGCTTAACAAAGTAAATGCTTTATTGTTTGTAAAAATTCATGACACTTATATTGTGTATCTATTGATTTATGTAGATGATATCATTTTAACAGGAAACAATTTTATTGTTGTTCAAGAAATTGTTGACAAGTTACATAAGATATTCTCTCTGAAAAATCTTAAAAAGTTAAACTATTTTTTGAGCATAAGGTCACTTATACGAAAAATAGTTTGTTTTTAAGTCAAAGGAAATACATATTAGATCTTTTACATAGATATGAGTTTGATAATGTTAAAAGTCTATCTACACCTATGATTACAAGTTGTAAGGTGTCAATTTCAGATGATTGTCCAATTAAAAATGCTATTGACTACCGGAGTATTGTAAAAGCTCTTCACTATATTGTTATTATCAGGCCTGAACTTGTTTTTGCAGAAAATAGGGAATATTAATTCATGCAGTCTCCAATCGATGCGTATTTTAATATTGTGAAAAGAATCCTACGTTACTTACAAAGAACAATTGATTATGGGTTAGACTTTTCTTCTCATTCTCTTTCGAGAATTGAAAGATTTGTGGATACAAATTGAGGAGTTAATACTGATGATTGAAGGTCTATCTCTGAGTTTGGTTTGTACTTTGGAGGTAATCAGTATTCTAAGGATCGCGAAAACAATCAGTGATTTTGAGGTCAACAGCTGAAGCATAATTTAGAAGTGTTGTCTGTGCCAACAGAAATAATATGACTTTTAATCTTTGCTTAGTGAGCTACATGTCGCAGCCAATGAGTTACCAATTATATGATGTGACAATTCAAGTGCTGTAGCAGTTTTAACAAATCCTGTTCAACACTCTAAATTTAAATATGTTAAACTAGATTTGTATTTTGTTTGCGAGCAGGTAGCAGCAAAAAAGTTACAAGTGAATGAAGTACCAGCTTATGAATAAGTTGTTGATATCCTTACAAAATCACTACATGCGGTTGCTTTTCAAAGACATAGAGTTCAGTTAGCAGTAGTACCTTTGCATTAAGTTGTCCTTGTATTTCTGCTTGTCCTTTTACAGTTTACTGTTGTTGTTTGTATTTCTTTGTTTGTGGTGTTTGAGTGCAGGCTGTAGTTTTTTGGTTTTCATCAAAATTGGAGAAGTAAGGGGAATGAAGTATAAAGTAGTGAAAAGTGTGATCATTTTTCGTGGTCAAGTCCACAAGCTTAAAAAAGTAAGAGAATGTTATAATATATAGTTTCTGTCAAAGATGAAGTTTTTCGAGAAAGACTCAACAAGTCAAGAAGCAAGGTGAATGTTAAGGTACATAGGTAAGTACAGGGCTTATTGTATAAATGTATTTATTGGTTAGTTAGGTGAAGATATGGAATAAGTGTAGCTTAGGATATATGTATTACACCATACTCAATCTTCTCTCAGCTGTGTAAAGTTCGTAAAGTAATGGTTAAGAATTTTGTTACCATTGTTATTTATCCTCTTTACATGATCTTTCTTTTGTATAAATAACTGGTTCTCAGGTTGAGAATATTATGATTTTTTGAGAGTGTTGCTTCTCTTTCACCAGTTTCAATTATTGGGTTTCTTCTAAGATTCTAACATTAAGTTATGTGACACATTTATAACTTGTATAGCCGAATAAAACAAAAGATAATTAAAGTATAGGCGATATAAATACTAACTTACCCTATAATAAAATAAGAAGAGAAAGAATTTACTTCGGGAAAGCTAAATCGTTAGGAATTAAAGAGTCATCGAAAACTGAATAACGTTGGAATAGCCTAATCATCTCCGAAATTATAGAATGAAGTCGTAAATATTAATACATGTACATCACCATTGATCATAAAGTTCATAGCTGAAGGGAAGGCAAATTAAAAACAGAAACAAGAAAAACAGACAACTAATAAATGTTGTTATTTTAGGTGTTGTCAATTATTGGTGCACGCAGTTTGTACTTCCTAAGTGTGTAATAACCAAAATAGAACAACACTGTATGCGTTTTTTTTCTGGAAAAGAAAAGATGAATCTGCCAAAAGAGCTCGTGTGAATTAGGGGTGAAAGATCTTGCTACATGAAACAAAGCATGCCTTCTTCATTTAGTAAAAAAATTACTCTCTTAGGAGGGATCATTATGGGTCGTTTGGACTCGGGCATATGTATTCAAGGGTAAAAATCTCTGAAGTGTTGATTATAAACAATATTTCAGTTGGTATCCGAAGAAAATGTTGAAGCTCCAGCCTATTTTACAATCTTTGGCCCTGAACATTACCAATAAAGTTGGGAGCATTTAAAAGGAAATTAGAAACATTAGTCCTGTAGTTCATTGGCATAAACTTGTATGGTTTAAGATGCGTATTCCAAAATACTCCATCATCACTTGGATGACTATTCTTGATAGTTTGCCTACTCTTAATAAATTGTAGTACGTGAAAATTAATTTAGTGAATTGTTGCATCCTTTGTGGTAGAGAGCATGAGTCACGAAATCACTTTTTTGTTGAATGTTCTTATTCTAGACAGGTATGAGAGACTGTTCTTACTCATTGTGGCATAACTAGATGTATGCTGGATTGAGATAGAGAACTATATTGGCTATGTACTAAACTGAAAAGGAGATCGTTGATTGTTTTCATCCTTCAACTTGCTTATAATTTTTTTGTGTATTTCATTTGGGAAGAACGGAACCAAAGGAAATATAAGACTATTAGTAGGGACTGCTGTAACTTGTTTTGATGTAAACGAGATATTGCTAGTATGAAGATTAATAGTAGAGATATTCATATAGATACGATAAATAAAACACTTTGTCTCGCTTGAGAAATTTCATAAGAGATATTTACAAATGAGATATTTTTTTTGATATTGTTACAATTTTTTTTTGTTTTTCTTAAATAAATAAATTATACAACTTATCCAAAAAAAAAAAAAAAAAAATGAAACCGGTACACTGTGTCCGAAATTAAGTATGGAATTAATTCCTCCATCCTCTCCTCCGGTTCTGCAGCATCCTTCCAAAGTACTTGACAAACAACTTATGTTTCATGGGGTTGAAGAGATACCCGAGAACCAGTCCATTCACTACCCCGCTTCCAAACCCCAACATGCTTGCCTTCCAACCAAACTCAAACCATGAATCTTCCACATCTTCTATCTGTGACACTGAAGCCGATGGTGGTGATCTGACATCGGGATAGCATTTCTTTGATAATGGCTTCCCGCATAATCCTGTGTTGCCCTCGAATGAGTTGTTCTCAAACGTACCAAATTGTTTGCCTTGAGGTATGGCTCCCTTTAACAGATTACCAGAGACGTCAAAATATCCAAGAAAATTGAGGTTTGTTAGCTCTTGAGGGATCTCTCCTGAGAGTTGGTTCTGAGAAAGGTCCAAAGCTTCAAGTCGTGTCAGATTGGCCAATGATGATGGAATTGGACCTGAAAGCAAGTTGTTGGAGAGGTTGAGGAATTGAACTGCCTTTAGAATCTGAATGTCTTCTGGAATGCCACCTTCAAATCTATTGCTGGATAGATCAATGGCTACCAAGACGTCTTGAATCTTGTGGTATTTTGTTACCACGCCAGACTTTGTCAGTGTCATTGAGTATGGAAAGCTAAAAGTCAAACTTGTTCTTGGTGCTTCAAAACTGGCGTTTGCTCCTAAGTACCTTAACGTGCTAACATCAACAACTTTCATTGCCTCCCATCTTTGGAAATGATGAGATGGCAAACGGCCTACGAATCTATTGAAGGATAGATCCAAGATTCGCAACTTGGGAAAGTAGTCATTGGATTTTGGTTTTCCAATTTCACCATGAAATCCATTATGCCTTAGAATGACAACTTTCAAGTCTTGAAGTTCTCCCAACCAAGAGGGAAACGTATCCTCTATTTGGTTATTTCCCAAATTCAGAAGCTCCAGCATGTTGCAGTTGACAAGTGATCTCGGGATATGGCCAGTGAATTGATTTTGACTAAGGTCAATCTCCCTCAGTTGGCTTCCTTTTCCAAATGCTAGAGGAATAGGTCCCTGAAAGTTGTTGCCTTGGAGATTTAGTACTGAAAGCGATTTGCTCAGATTGCCCAAACATGTAGGAAGCATGCCACTGAAGCTGTTATTTGATATGTCAAGTACACTTACAGAAGTCAGAGTGCAGATCATGGATGAGATTTCTCCCTCGAGTAAGTTGTTGGTGACAAAATAGTGGTAAATGGAAGCGGGTGGAATTGGAAGACTACCTCGTAACTTGTTAGAACGAAGGTCCAAAACTCTCAGATTGGTCCATGGAGGAACAACATCTGGTTGATGGAAACCTGTAAGAAAGTTTTCACTTAAGTCTAGAACTTCAAGAGTTTGAGCAGATAATCCCCATATCCATTTGGGGATAAACCCATGGATTTTGTTATCAGAAAGATCCAGAAATTCTAGTTCGTCCTGACTCAAAAGAAAATAAGGGAACTCAAATAAATTGCATGAACCCAAAGTTAAAACTGTGAGCTTGGGAACAGTCGCATTCATAACAGCTGTGGTGTCCAATGAGAACTTGTTTTCAGACAGTTGGAGGTACTTGAGATTTTTAAAATTTAGAAAGGATTCTAATTTGTAGGTACCATTCAGGAGATTTGACTCTAAACTAAGATATTCAAGCTTTATTAGAGTAAATATCGACTCTGGTACCAAACCCCCAAAATTGTTATTATCAAGATCCAAATTGGTCAGCTGAGTAAGATTTCCCAACCAGGATGGGATTTGGCTGGAAAATTGGTTGTTTGAAAGTCGCAGATCTATAAGCTCAGTAAGGTTTTTCAGAGAAGGTAGGACATCACCATATGAATTTATGGAATCTACATCCAAAACAGTAAGTTTTGATAGTTTATGAAGCCAAGCCAAAGTGGTAGGGCTGAACTCATTGAAACTTAGTGAGAGATAAGTGAGCTGGGTAAGGTTAGCCAAGGAGTTGGGAATTTGTCCGGAAAAAGAGCAATGGCTAACACTCAAGTGTGATAATGAGTTAAGATTCCCAATTGATTCTGGAAGTTCACCAGAGAAACCTGTGGAGGCAAGTCTTAAATCTTCAAGAAAACTAGTTTTGTTAAATTTTGGCAAACGTCCCGTGAGAAAGGTATTGTGGGAGACATGAAGAATTTGGAGCTTAGGCAGTTGAAATACCTCAGTAGGAAATACACCATGCAACTCACAGGACCTGAGCGAGAGATATGTCAAAGAAGATAAGTTCGCCAAGCTTTGAGGAACTATGGAAGATGCGTTTACGCCATCAAGATCAAGATGCTTGAGATGGACTAACCTCTCGGCTAAACTTTTCAGGTTTGGATTTCGGAGCTCTAGATTATCATTACCGGAGAGATCAAGTATCTCCAACTTCAACAACTGTACAACTTCATATGGAATTTCACCTGAAAAGGCAGAATATGATAGGTCTAATTTGGATAGCCTTGAAAGATTCCCTATTGCAGAAGGTATTTCAGAGCCATTGAAGTCATTGTCCGATAGATTGAGCCTTGTAAGGTGACGGAGTTGGAAAAGGGTGGTGTTGGAGTTGATTGAACCATAAAGGAAGCTGCTGCTGAGATCAAGTCCGATCACATGACCAGTGTTGCCATCACACTCAACGCCATCCCAAGAGCAGCAATCCCCACCAATCCATCCTTCAAGCTTCCATGTATCAGCCTTCGAATAAGCAGAAGCTGATCGATTAAGAATGAAGCTTTCTTTCAGCTGCAATAAAGCAGAGCGTTCAGAATCCAGACAAGATCGCTGCCCAGTAGAAAGGCATTGAGTGAGAAAATAGGGAAGAATTAAGAAGATCAAGCACTTTATCAGAAATTTTTGTAATATCATCCCCATGTTACTTAGCTGAACAAATATTTTTTTTGCACCTATTAAATGTCTCGAACGGAAACCATATTTATACACAAATATGATCACTCCTCCGTCCATCAGTATGAAGTTGTGTATGAAAATACGACGTAGCAAACTCTGAGAGTCATCATCATGGTCCCATTTCTATCGTCTTGTAAGTAGAAAAAAAAAATGAGAGTTTGGTGATGTGTTCAAATAAGCTAAAATGAATGACTACTGATAACAATGACGGAACATTAAGTCTTCTTGGTCTGCACCATGGCGAAATCAAGGTTTTCTCCCACAGGCTGACCAGATCCTTACTCTAGCTATACGTGATACGTCTCAATCAAGTTGTGTAAAACGTTGTTGTACATACAATTCAACATTGCAAGAAATTTCCATACGCTGACTTTGGTAGTTACGTGTGGAAATACGAAGTAGCAAACTCGAAAACTTATCACTGTACACAAAAACTAAGAGCAAAAACTCTTTCTCATATATTGCCTCCTATTAAAATTTTTTTAAAAAATTGATTTTTAAACCCTAACCCTTATTTTTATATCCTACACCCTATACCCTAAAAAATATGCCTTACCCCTAATTCACTAAACCCTAACCAAAACCCCTAACTTAAAACCCTAAACCCTCTAATTTAAAGTAGAGGCACAAATGAATGCATAGAAAAGACGCAGACGATTTACACCCAATAATGAAAGTGTGATTATTTGATATCGTATTGATAATAACCATTCGGTGCGAAGACCTTTATTTTGTCTTCTTATCTATTTTTCTATCATCATTTTTTATTCTTTAAATGCAGTTGTAATGCCCCTAAAATTAAATTAGAAACTCTAATTTAACTTGAGAAATTTCAATTCAAAAATCTTAGTTTACTTAAGAAATCTTGGAAATTCCTTGCTTGATTGATCTTGAATATAAACATTTTCTTGATTTAGTTTACTTAAGAAATCTTGAAAATTCTTTGAAATTAGAGTTGTCAACTTAAGGTTTTTAGTATGATAATTGAGAAATGCTTGAGGACAAGCATTGAATAAGTGAGGGGGAATTTGATTAGTGCTTAAATTATACATTATTTTATTAATAATTATTCCTTGATTAATTGTTATAAGTTGCTAATTTGGATATTTTCGTTCATTTTTGATGCAGAACAGTAAGATCAAGAAATGGTACAAAACTAATGAAATTATACAACTTTTGTTATTTTTGGAATCATGGTTGAAGACAAGGACACGATCCGCGGCATGATAGTATCCGATATGACAGATTTTACAACTCAGCCAGATGCAGCTTCTAGAAGATAATCCAATCAGAAAAAACGAGTGGAAAACAATTATTACGGGATTTGGATTAGGATTGACTTTTGAATATTTGGAAATTATCTTTTTATTTGGATATTGTCTTTCTAGTTTTTAGGCTTTTATTTTTTTCTTAGGATTATTTTTAAGAGTTTTAATTTATTTTGTTGCTTTATCTTTAGATTTTCTTAAGCTATAAATACCTCATGGGTAGAGCTTGAGAAATCACCTTTTGAACTTTATCTTTTTTACACCTTTTACTTTTTCTTTGTAGTTGTTTTAAGCTTTTTAATAAAATTCTCTTTTTTTTATATTTTTTCTTTAGTTTTTCTTTTAAAATGCTAAGCATGATTTATACCATAATCATGCTTAGCTAAGTTTTCTAAGCCAAAGGCTATATCTGTTATTCAATTCCTTTCATGAGAATTGAAAAGTACTTCATACCCTTTAGGGTTACATTTTCAGTTTTCAGAAATCAAGGATCGATAATCGACCATCCTTTTACAATCAAAACGATTTAATTTCAAAAATTGCACATTGGAATTGAATTTTGGTTTCGATTAATAGTTGGGAGGAAGGATCAGCCTGTGGCATATTCAACTTCCTGTGAACAACTTAGCGGCGATTCGCTAAGGAAAATTGAAATCGGATTAGATTCTCAGTTGAGACGGTATAATTCGAGTCGGGTTTTTCCAAATTTTTAAGGTGTTGAATTAAGTAAGCGATTGTCGTGATTAATTCACAAAAGGGTTGAGATCTAAAAATAGATTTTAGAGTCTCGACTCATTTGAGAGAAAAACAAGTTATAGGCTTTGGGCCCTATAGACTCTAACCGGCGTGAACCCAAAGGTAAAATCTTATTCGAGGATCGATTTGAATTGAAGCAAAAGCTTTAGCCCAAGGCTAATTTTAGCAATTGAATTTTCATCTCAAATTACTCCTTTTATTTTCTCTCATTTATATTTCATTTCAATCTAAACATCAAACCCCCTTTTTAATTTTTTCTACGAGTAACGCAGGATCAAGATCAAGAACAAGAAACTCGTTATTCTCCTAGTGCCTTTGGATCGACCCTTACTCTCACTATTCTACTTTACTTTATTTCTTTTATCGAGATTAAGGCGTATTTTATTTGACATCACAAACGACGCGTAGTCAAATACTTAAAACTTACTTCCGAGTATAAGGAGGTTTTTCACACCTTCCCTACACCCCCAAACCTTTGAAAACACATTTAAAACCATATCAAATTGGCAGCTCTCATAACTACTCACCGATATACCGAAACGTGCTCGAAAAGTTACCCGAAAACGCGATTTGGCTTTCTAAACTCCTTCAAAATCATTCCTCCACCTCTTGACCTAATTCAAGTATAAAAATCAGAGGTTTTAGTGCATCAAAACACACCCAAACATTCCTCAAGTCTGACCAATAGATGACAGCCCATAAAAACACCATAAAACTTAACCGAAACTTACCAAAAACCTCTCCAAACACCCCCTAAATCTTAGGTCCGGGATTATATACTTAAAATTCATCTTAATTATATATAAATACTTCAATATTAACGTATTTAGGCATCAAAAACAGCCATGTAGAACCCTTGAACGAAAATCAAGAAAACAATGGATTTTTATCAAGAAAACCGATTTTATTGATCATAGACTTTAAAGATTGTTTCAATATGAAAAGAAATTAGGAAATTCATTAAATAACTTTAGGTTTTAGAGGTTTGGATGATTCTCACTTCCAAAATTGATCACACCTTTAAAAACTAGAAAACCCGTAGAAAATGACGAGATTCTGATGAAGAAAATATAGGAAAATAAACCAATGAAATTCTATTAAAAAGAATGGATATTTACTTTGAAAATATGATGAAGAATATGTCTTGAGAAGGAATAAATACATATCTTGGAGAAGGGTTTAAAGCTTGATGCAAAAATAGGGTTTTTCAAGTAAAACCGAAGAAGAAAATTATAAGGAATTAACCAAAGGTTTTTTTTATTAAAAAGATTGATGTTTACCTTTGAAATATGATGGTTTGGCTACCAAGAAGATGAAAATTTGGAATATTAAAAATAGGTTTAGGTTTATGACATAAAAATAAGTTTTTAGGATTAATATTAAGTTATTTGGGCTATTAATTAAAATTATGGGTTATGGGTTATTAAAATAGACCCTTGGAAGGCTTAGATCATCTAGGATTAGGATTGTATCAAATCCCTTAAAGATTCAAAGTTTTGGCTTAGTTTATAAAATTGTCCTCAAGTTTTCATTTTTTACAAAATAGTCACTAATTTCAAAATCTTAGGAATTCAAGGGCTAATTTTTAATCATTTAATCTCAAGCTAGACTAAATCGATGAAACCAGTCCATTGAACCTCTAAACCGACCATAAAACTTCTAGACCCAATTTTGGGGTGTTACATTAATTCTCAATACCATAAATGCTTGTATGAATAAAGATTTTAGACCTAATTCATGCTACTCAAATATATACAAAATAATTACAAGGATCATGATCAATAGACTGATTCTTCTTTTCATATAACAAATTGTATTTATTAAGGGAAAAAGTATCCTTGATAATACTCTCTTAGCTCAAGAACTGATTAAGGGTTATGCATGAAAGACCAATTCTTCAAGATATGTTTTGAAAGTAGATTTGAAAAAGCTTTTCAATTCTTTGTATTGAGAGTTTTTTTTGTAGATCCTAGAGTATGAAATTATCGTCCAAATTTACTAGTTAGATACAGGCTTGTATCATGACACCTAAATTGTTACTTTCACTCAATGACAATCTTGTGAGTTTCTTTAAAGGTGCAAGAGAGGTGAGACAAGGAGATCCTCTCTCACCTTATATTTTTGTCTCGGTGATGAATATTTTATCTCAAATGCTTAATATGACAGCTGAAAATATAATATTTAGTTATCATCTTAAGTGCAAACGAGTGTCTTTAACTCATTTAATTGTACTTTGCAGATGATATACTCAATTTCTGTAAAGGTGATGTTAGCTTCATTCTTTGTGTAACGAGGGTATTGGATAAATTTTATTGAATGAAAGGTTTAAAAAATAATGTGGCTAAAATAAAAAAAATTTCATAGTGACGTCTTTAATAGTGAGGTTCACCTTATTCATTTTGTTATTGAATTCAAGATTGATACCTTGCCTATAAGATACTTAAGGGTTTCTTTGGTGGCTAAGAAACTCTCTAAGAAAGACTGTTTCGTTCATTGCTATCTAAAATTAGGGGTAAGTTAGATTACTAGTCAAACAAAAACTTGAACTATAGAGACGGATTGTAACACATCAAAGCTATCCATTCGTCAAGTGGAGCAATTTTATATGCGATTCTTCTAAAAAAGAGATGATTGCTTGGCAAAGCGAGCTCGAGTGAAATGGATTCATATTTGTGTCTTAAAGTTACAGGGCGGTCTTAGACTAAAAAATCTTATAGTGTTGGAGTAAGACTTGCTTATGGATTCTCATTCAGAATTTTTGGCTAACCACGACTCTTTTTGGTTTGCTTGACTAGAAAAATATGTGTTCAAGACGGTGAACTTTTGGGTAATTAGATAGTAAAACTCACTTTAGTTGGATTATAAAGAAGTTACTAAAGATTAGAGATGAATTTCGATACATTTATTGGAGTTCCTAATTGAAAAACAATGACGATCTCTTGACTTTGGGAGAACATTCGAGAGGTTATGAATAAAGCGCAATGACAAAGGTTGATCTGGTACCCTTCCCATATGTTAAAGCATTTTAATCATAGTATGGATGGACATTCTTGATAAACTCCCTACGTGTTCCCGTCTCTTGCACCTTGGTCTTATACAAATTGGTGACTGTTTGTTTTGACAGGATAAATTAAAAACACGGGGATATTTATTTTTCGAATATCATTTCTACAGGAGGATTTGGAGGAGAATCTTAAGTATGTGTTTGCTGACAATGAGGGTGGAGGATTGGGATGAAGAGATCCATTGAGCGTCGTATCAGTTTCAAAGGAAGTATTTGATTGTTTTCATCTTAAAAGTAGCTCGGAGTTGTCATATATATCTTATATGTTAGGAGAAAAATCATCGTTTTTTAAAGGGGCATGTCAAAATGAAAATATAGTTAACTCTATTATATTCATTATTTGCATCAAATTACAATCTAGATATATAGATATAATACATAATTTGTTTTTTAAAGGATCACATAATACTTGATCTCAATATCCAATTTTAATTTATTCTCGATTTCAATCTACATTTTTACTGATTTTGAGCTTATTTTATTTTTCAATTGCATTTCACATAACAATTGATTTCATTATCCGATCTTAACTTAGTCTTAGTTTGGGGGACATTATAGGCTTTAATCTAACCTATGGAATCCTTAAAAGCAAGAGGTGAAACTTCCATATTTAATCTCAATGCATGAGCCAAAACATGGATAGGGGTATCGATACCCCCTATAGAGGGGTATCGAAATAGGGGTATCGAACCCCAGTTCAATACTGATTACCTAAGTTGACTCGTTGACCAAGGCTGAGTAGCCTAGTTCGATATTAGTAACGATACAATTTCGTTACTGGCAGTTCCAGTATCGAACCAGGTATCGATACAAGTCTACATCAAGGACTCATTAACTTAAGGCTATGATAGCCTGGTTCGATACTGGTATCGAACCAGGGAGCCTACATGAAGGCTTGGTATCGAACCAAGCATTGATGCCATTATGCTACTGTCAAGGGTGGTATCGATACCCATGTAATCGGTATTGAATTGTAAAAATAAATTTGATTTTTATATAACAATTAAGTATAAGGACTAATTTGAAATAAATTTTTAAGCCCCTAAGTCAAACTTTTGATTTTAAGTCAAACCAAGAACTTTGAAATAAAAATTCTAAGTGTTTTTGTACGAGGGTATCGATACCCCAAGAACAGGTATCGGTACACCTAGTTTTTTAAAGCCTTTTTCTTGAAATCAATAACAAGTATCGAAGCACCATTCGATACCTTTTCTTCACTACCATCACACGTTTCGAACTAGGAATCGAAACTCTTCAAATACTTTAAATATTTTTTAAAATTCTTTTAAAATTGACTCCAGGTATCGATACTGGTATCGATACACCCTTTAATCCCCAACGGCTATTTTAGCATTAAATGAGTCGACCGTTGGTGGTAGTTAATTTTTTATTGGTGGTTAGCTTGTACTGAAACATGGTTCGATACTCAACCTTACAGATTCATAAAGGTATCGAAGCATGGTTCGATACCCCTTGTATTAAATGCACAACGGCTCTTTCTATTCTTGGTCTATTTCGAAATAGGTAGCCTGTGTTTCGATACCATCTGCTGCAGAATGCATTTATGAATGGTAGATAAAGTTTCAACGGCCTTATTTATAATCCCAACAACTACAACAGTTAGAAATCAATGAGAAGGTATAAAATGAAGCATTTTCAATAGCATTAAAGATTGAACCTCAAGCAACATCCAAGCATACAAATCCAACTCAAAACACTTCATTGCATATTCTTGCTCTCAACTCTTGTAATCTTTCTTTGATCTTTTGTAATCTGAGTTTGGGGAGAGTTTGTTTGTATTTGGGGCAACATATATCTTGTGAGAGATTATTCATTTGCCTATTTTTCCTTTGTATTACTTTGTGAGGATTGAATCAATTCTTGGGTAGAAGAATTGATTCGAATTGTAACGGTTATCCCTTGAACCGAGAAAAAGGTCAAATTTTATAGTGAATTGATTTCAAAATCCTTATTGGGAGCTAAGGTAGTGGATATAGAGCTTGTTCGAAGCTTGAACCATTATAAATCTCTTGTCTTTTAATTTTAGCATTTTTACCGAAAATTTCCCGATAAAAATTTTTATTGCCAATTCACCCCCCTCTTGGTCATACTTCAAGATCGATCAACTCAATAATTGGTATCAGAGCCTAATCTTTAAAGAGATTCACATCTACCAAAGAATATTCAAGGCGTGTTGATCACATCTACGACTCATACACAATGGCCTCCACCTCCGGTTCATGGAACGAGTCTCACTCTATCACCAAGCCACCCTTCTTCAATGGGGATAACTAACCCAATTGGAAGAATAGGATGAGGCTATTCATCAACTCAAATGATTATGTTCTTTGGGATATAATCGAAGATGGACCCTCAATCCCTATGAAGCAAGGAGGAGACCGGCAAGTGCCAAAGAAGAGGAACGAGATGACCGATAAAGAAAAAAGGAGGATGTCCACAAATGATAAAGCTCTTCGCATCCTCTTTTGTATGTTAGGGCCCGACATCTACTCCAACATGTCTTCATGTACAAGTACCAAATGAGTTTGAGACTCTTTGGAAACTACATATGAGGGCACCAATGATGTGAAGGAAACAAAAATTGGTCTTATCAATCTAAGCTATAAGAACTTCAAGATGGAGCCGGATGAAGATATCACCAAGATGTTTGATAGACTCTCGGTGATCGTCAATGGTCTCAAGGGTTTCGGTGAGATCATTCCGAAAGAGAAGCTCGTTCGAAAACTCATCTACTCTCTTCCCAAGTCTTGGGATAGTAAGAGGATGGCCATTATTGAAGCTAAGGACCTTAAGACTCTTAAACTTGATGCTCTTGTGGGATCTCTTCTCACCCATGAGATCATGAAGAAAGGAAGAAGAGAGGAGAAAAATAAAGAAGATGTAAAGATTGAAAAGAAGGAAATTGAGAAAAAGAAGCAAGAGATTGCTCTTAAAGCTTCAATGCCACAAGATGAATTGGATACAAGTGAAGAGGAAGAGCTAGAGGAAATGGCCATGGTAGCCAAAAGATTCACTAGACTCATGAGGGCAAATAGGAATAGGAGATTCCAACGAAAGAAGGACTTCAAATCAAAGAGCAAAAAAGAAGAAAAGGATCAAATCATTTGCTATGAATGCAAGAAGCCCGGTCACATTAGGACCGATTGCCCTCTATACAAAAGGAAGAGTTTTGACAAGAAAAAGAAGCAAAAGGCTCATGTTGCCACATGGAGTGATGAGGAGTCATCATCCGGTGAAGACAACGAAGTGGCCAACTTGTGTCTCATGGCTCTTGATGAGCCTAAGGTAACCCTTGAAACCTCTTGCAATGATCTTTCTTATGATAAATTATATGATGCATATGATGAGTTGCAAGATGTTTATGATGAGTTGGTTTTAAAATTCAAAGAATCAATTTTGAAAAGCAAGAAAATTATTTCCGATTTAGAAATGAAAAATAATTCTTTGACAAAAACTATTTTAGATTTTGAGGAAAAGGTTGCTGATTTGAATGATGAATTAATTCTTTCAAAAAGAAAATGTTGATTTAAACAACCTTATTTCTAGCTTGAGTGAGAATCACCATAAGGTGGTAAATGAGCTTAAAGAACAAATCAATGTGGTTGGGAGTTCAACTTTTGAAAAAGGAAGCTCTTCAAAACCCAACCATGTGAAAAAAAATTTATAACCACAAATAAAGAAATTTTCAAAGGCATTTTAGACATAGAAAGATTAGGAGTGTTTGGGTTCCTAAGGAACTCATTGTTTCTAATGATTTGAATGTCATTGCTTCTTGGATTCCCAAGGGAACCAAGCTTTTAGGGACTAACTCTCATGGACCTAAAATGATTTGGGTACCAAAAGTTAAAAACTAAATCTTTGTTTGTAGGTTGAGTATCAAGGCCAAAGCTTCAAGTCAAAACATGTGGTACCTTGATAGTGGATGTTCAAGGCATATGACCGGAGACAAGGGACGATTTAAGGAGTTAGAGCTCAAAAAGGATGGAGTAGTGATATTTAGTGACAACTCCAAAGGTCAAATTGAGGGTATTGGCTCTATTGGTAATCACTCCTCTATTTTAATTGAAAATATCTTGCTTGTTAAAGGTCTTAAGCATAATTTGTTGAGCATTAGTCAATTATGTGATAAAAGTTTCTATGTTTCTTTTGATAAAAGTGGTTGCAAAATAATAAACATAGAATTCAATAGAACTATGCTCATAGGTCATCGTATAGGAAATATTTATATGGTGCATCTAGATGAAATTAATCTTTCTCATGCATGCTTAGTTGCTAGTGATGAAAATGATGTATGGTTATGGCATAGAAAACTAGGTCATGATAGCATAAGTGTTTTAGAGAAACTATCCTCCCAAAATCTAGTTAGAGGTTTACCCAAGCTTAAGTTTTTTTTAGATAAAATTTGTGATGCATGTGCTGAGGGTAAACAAAAGAGAGTTTCTTTTAAGTCCATTAATGATGTTTCAACTAGTAGAGTATTACAATTGATCTATATGGATCTCTTTGGACCTATTAGGACTACTAGCTTGGGTGGAAAATCAGATGCATTTGTCATTGTGGATGACTACTCTAGATACACTTGGGTTCTATTTTTAAGTATAAAATATGAAGCCTTAGAAAAGTTCATCACATTTTCAAACATTTCTCAAAATGATCTTGATCAAAGAATTTCTCATATTAGAAATGATCATGGAACCGAATTTTAAATTTTAGGTTTTGAGAATTTTTGTAATAAAAATGGGATTAGCCATAATTTTTCGGCTCCTCGCACTCCTCAACAAAATGGGGTTGTTGAGAGGAAAAATAGAACTTTAGAAGAAATAGCTAGGACCATGCTTTGTGAAAACATAAGTCCAAAATAATTTAAAGTAACTGGAGCTCCAAAATATTATAGATTATTTAAAATATTCGACTCGAATAATAAACATAGTTACAAAATACATAGGGTCCAACAAAGTACTAGCCCACTAAATCTATAATTGTACTCTGACACATAGCCGATGCTGAAATCCAAACCTCGATAGTGCTCCGCAGAAATCGGTTTCACCTAACCTACGCATGAAAACACATTTCGAACGTTGAGCTACAAACGTTCAGTGGGTACGCCGTCACTCAGCCCCAAATCATGCATATCATAAGCAATATAGCAAAGCATATAAACATCGTGCATGGTATGATGGTCTAGCATGCTTGTCTACCACATGGCATAAATGTAATTTATACTATCACACACAACATATATATGTCACATCAAAAGCAACACAAATAGTGAGGCTCGCGTCCACACAGCATCAAAATCTTACACTCAGGATTAAGGTCACCCTTAAATCCTATGCTTAGAATGTTACATCGAGCATCTTCGAACAAGACCGCCCAACATTCGGAATAAGTAATCGGGATGAAGGCTACCCAACCAATCCCATGTTAGGAATGTTACATCGAACATCTTCGAATGAGGTCGTCTAACATTCGAAATAAGTTCTTCAATTCATCACCCGAAATATTACATCGGATGGCCTTCGACGTGTTGCAACACTTTTGGATATCCGAATTTCCATCAAACAAGGACTCAACACACACAAATGATCCACATAGGACCTTCACATCAAGACGTGTTAAGACTTATCATAACTTAGTCTTTCGGGGTTAAAAATCATCAATCTTGGTTTAACAATTCATTTCATAATTTTAAAGATTAATAAAAACCCTTAATTACAATTATCGACCCCAATCTCTATGTCAACTTATACAAGATCACACAGAAGTTTCGATACTCCCTAAATAGGGTATCGAAACACCCTGTATCGATACCCTTACAAAGAGGGTATCAAAACACCAGGTACCGATACAAGTATCAACATGTTTTGACCAACTCTAAGGTCAACTAAGGGGGGTTATCTGCTTCGATATTGGTATCGAATCAGAGATGCCATTGGAAGACTTCATATCGAAATACGGGCAAGGCGTTTTGAAACGCCTACCCAAATCAGCCTATTTTTCTCTCAGGAGTATCAATATACGACCCTCCGGTATCGATACCCCCTACACGAACCTGTTGTTCTGCACTTAAAATTTTCTAAGAATCCTTCCCAAACTTAATCTAATTGATCCTAAAGTGTTCCTACTCGATTTTAGAAATGTTTAGAGTGTTTTAACACCATTTCCATGTCATCAATTACATTAATATGAATTTCACCATTAAAGACCTCTTACTTATCAATCAAGCATTCATGCATAATTTTTACATGTCATGCATACTACCATGAAGTGAATGATAAAGAGAATAGTTGGGAGTACCAACCTTAAGCTAAAATAGCAGTAAAATGTCACCCTCTTTTCCTTCAAGCTCTTCCTTTTCCAAGACTTGTGGAAGGCTCCCCAACTTCTTTATCTACAATAGATGTTAAACCAAACTATTAAACACTAAGATGGAGGATTTCTTGAGTCTAATAACACTCAAAAGAACAAGATTGAAGCTCCCAAAACTCATTTTCTATACAAGGCTTGACTCCCAAACTAACACCTCTTT
This sequence comes from Abelmoschus esculentus, assembly GCA_035048815.1. NCBI lineage: Eukaryota > Viridiplantae > Streptophyta > Magnoliopsida > Malvales > Malvaceae > Abelmoschus > Abelmoschus esculentus. Next base: position 15,091,567 of record JAUCBN010000036.1, read on the forward strand.
TTCTCTCAACCCTATACATTTTTACCTTGCTAGGAAGATATCTTCAATCTCTAAAACTTTACCTTCAACACCAAAATGAGATTTCCCACTAAAACTCTAAAGTTTGCTCCTTGAATTTGGGGTTTTGGGTGAAAGAATGGAAGAGAAAGATGAAGAAGACAAAGAGACAAGGATGAGTTCACCTCCCTCTCTTTTCTGCAAGAGAAAATCACTCTCCCTTACACCCCTCTCAACCTATTTGTGCATTTACAAGAGTGCCCTTAACTCAACCTCCAAGAGTCCAACACCAAACCAAAGCCCAGAGCCTAAAGCCCAAACCAACTAAACCTGGGGCCCAAAATCGAAGCTTAACCTCTCGGGTTAACCCGACGTTCAAATCCAAAACCGAGTCGTTACAATTTTTCCTTAACTATCATTACATGCGATATTATTTCAACGGTCACCATTTAAAAAATATATAATAAGTTGTTGCGCCTCTTTATCGATAAATTAAAACGTAATGGTAATATTTAATAAAAAGTAATTTGAGTTAAAATTAGAGGTTTCATATGCTAAATCTGTTAATTTAAATATTTGACGAATAGTATGTTAGAATAGAAATTAATGTGAATCTTTTAATTTTGAAAAAAAAAAACTATTTATATTAGTTTTTTAAAATTAGAGATTTTGACGTAAGAGTTACAAAGACCCTTTATCTTGTAACAATTATAAAAATTCTTAAATTAACCTAAATTTAACCTTTTCTATTTTAACTCTTCATTCTCACGTATTTACATTGTGCATTCATAAATTAATATTTATTTTTTTAATTCTCTCACATTTATATTTATATTTAATAATTAATTATATTATATTATATTAAAATTAATTAAATAAATAATAAATTATATATATATATATATCCTTCAAATAATCATGTTGTTATATATCATTTTATTTATCTAAATAATTAAATAATTATCAATTATTAATTAATTTTATCAAATACTTTTGTATAATCGATTAATATAATTTGTTAATCAAATAAATTAATACAATTGCTATCAACTATCAATTAATATAATTCACTAATCACCCAACAATGCCCCTACTTTTAAAACTAAGAGGACCTAATTAATCATTTTCCCCTAGTATATTGCGAAAGCTTGTGAAAATTTAGAATAGAAAAATATTCGAAATTGTATATAACATTGTGCCACGTTTGCAGGAATTGTTGTTTGGCGAAGATAAGGTTAGGATCTGAGTTCAGCAATTCCAGATATCAGCTGCCACCACATCCATATCCAGAACCATTGACATAAGTATCATGCTCAAACTCAAGCAATGGCCATGCAGATAGCTTAAATCTGTTCCCAAAAATGGCAGCCAAAGTTGCAGTCTCTTCTTCCCTAACCACTCAGATTCCTCTCTTACCCAAGTCTTCATCATCCCCATCAGCTTTCCCTTGTGCTCTCACTTCCCATACCACCAGGCTCCATCGGTTCAAAGTTCATGCAAACTCAGGTAATCTACATTTTCCATTCAAGTTTCATTTTGATAGGTTGATGTATACATTCCAAAGTTTTTAGAATCTGGGTTTGATTTGTTAGGGGAAGGAGAAGGAGAACTCAAGCCTAAAGGAAAGAAGAAATTTATAACAAGAGAAGAAGAACCAGAGCAGTGAGTAGTTTTACATAATTTGGAAATTTAAGTTCCATGTGATTGAATTAACAGAGGGGTTCGAAAATGAGTGCAGGTATTGGCAAACTGCAGGAGAAAGGGAAGGAGAGAACCCCATGATGACCCCTCTTCCTTACATTATCATATTTGGAATGTCAACACCCTTTGTAATCTTAGCCATTGCTTTTGCTAATGGGTGGATTAAGGTACCAATTAGATGATCATCTTCGATGTCGAATTGCATCTTTAATTCGGCCTTCTCGGCTTTCTAATGTAAGAACTTGTTCATGTTAGCACGCTCTTCTTTTGGTTCAAGCTTAAGAGTAGTAAAACCAAATCTTTTCTGAGTAATAAAGGTTTTGTTATCAGTTTCAGAGACCTGGCTTTGCTTACATATGGTGTGTTACTCATTGAGATTCGAACTTCGAATCTGTTTAATTTGTATGGCAAATAACACAACTTTTTCCTAGGCTAAATCTTTCCATTTTCACGATGTCAACAATATCAGAGATAAGCAGTACTGAAACCATAACAGATAAAAGGTTTCATTTACCTGTGTACAGATTTGTATAGTACTACAGTTACATATTTTTGAAGAAATCTTTGTGTTGAGCAAAGTGCCATAGACTGACCATCATCTCCATCTTGCTTGTAAAGATGGTTCAGCAATGTATGAGAAGGCCTTGGCGAGGACTTTGGCTTCCTACTAACAAGTTCATCTAATATCTTTGTTGGTAAATGTGGAGGCAGTTCAGGTGGAGGCTTGCTGAAATCTCCATTGTTTAGTGGTTGATTGTCGTAGCTTGATATCGGGGAAGGAGGAGGTTCGAACTCTGAGAGGCTTTCGGGGGCTTCTGGAACGAACTCCTGTTATAGAACATCAAAAGACTCTCATTTTTAATGTTGGTATTCATCCAATGAGTAAAGTACTGCATCATTAGATCCCATAGCTACATAAACATGTGAATTGATTTATTATAGGTTTAGAGTACTAATCTGCAATTTAAATGTAGAAAGAAGCTTGAACATACCTTCAAATCCAAAATGTTATAAGCATTCCCGGACTCATCGAATTCATACGGTAAGTCCGGAGCATATCTCCTTAGCTCATCAACAATGAAGTGGTAGTGGTAAACACCACATGGGAGCATCATCATGATAATGAAGTCTTTGCCCAAAGAGTGCAAGGGTTCTCTGAAAGGAGAAGAAATGAAGGTTACTGCAATTTTGATTAAAGAAAACTGCTCAAACTGAAAAATGGAACTTCAAACATAGACACCATAACAGAGATTCCAGTACATGGTCTTCCAGTCGTCCCATGATCCGGTAATAGCTACTTGCTTGCCTCCAAAACACCATGTTATCATCACAGCTCTCCTCTCCTCTTGGTGGAAATCCTCGTAGTGTGTTGACTTCTGCACGAGTAGATCATTTCGGATTTGCATCATTTGAACAGGTCCAGGCAAAGGAGCCTCAGAGCTCTGGAGAAAGAAATGCAACACGATTGGATTTTCCATTTGAAGCAAATGAGAAAGTAGAAATGCAGACCATAAAGTAAGCTGTAAATATGAGGACCCTACAAATGTAGCAGAGACCAGAGAGAAGTAGTAACAATGCTGAATTACTTTACCTAGTACTATATTGAATGGACTGTAGACTGTTAAAAAAATCAAATTACTAACATCCTCTTATTTAGATCAAATGTTTTGGAAAATAAAGAGCAAAGTGTTGCATGAAGCTTGGTTTTAGTCTATTTGCAAAAGCAACACAAGTTTTCAAGTAGTTTTTTGGAGCAAAATTGGAAAGGATATGATTCTTAGTTCTTTCTGGTGGGGACAGGGTATCAATTCAGGAATCTCATTCTTAGTCTAGCTTTCAACACACCTTGTGTTCTATGAGTTATACTAAGTGGAAGGTAAAAGGTTCACAGATGATAAATTTATCTTTTTCGGTGAAGACTAAAGAGGCAGGCAACCAAATTTAAGGGGGGAAGAAGGAAAACTAGACAAAATGTACATGTAAATACATGATTCAACTGTTTTGTCTAGTAAGAAGCAGAATGGAAATCTACATATCAAGGTTCCAGTCTATGCGCTGCAGTATAAAATAGTATAGTCGAACTCGAAGCATACATAATGAAAAGGGCAGTAATAGCAGAGATGGTTCTTTACAGAGCTACTAATTCATCCCAGAATCTTCTTCTTCTTCTTGACTTAACAACTACGGACATTCCAGACACAATACTTGAATAACTCTCATATCAGCATTGGGTGAATCATCCATTACCATATAACATTGCATTTTAATTCACTATTTAGATGCTTAACCCTAGATGTTCCATAGTTTCCATTATTCAGCATCACCTTAGGTAACAACTAAATGCTTCAGAAAAAGGGTCAAATTTCTCAGAGTTAAGTTATTCTTTCTCATAGTCCCCTCTTTCCAACTATGGTTCATGTATGCTTCATCATATATAGTTCAGATGACCAAGAAGCATCATGGTGCCTATGCTTTTAAGAAATCTTACAAGTGATGTATATATAGGGTTATGATTCACTTACACTGTGCAAAACTCAATTACTTTTACTACATTTTATATGGTGTAAGTCGATTAGTTTTACACCATTTTACATGGTGTACGAGGATCCTACATATATATAATGAGGAAAAGTTCACTCAGTAAGTGGAGTACTGATTCAAACCATGTACATATTCTTTATATGCCTATGGTTTCAACTCAAGTTGGCTCAAAGGAGAATCATGAAACTTATCACGATTCCAACATTCTTTGTTCCAACATCACTTGCTTTGTAAGAAAAGTTAAAAGACTCAGTCCAAGTAAACAATGGAGAATGAAACTAGAAAACAAAAAGAGTGAGAGAACCAATCATTAAAACTTCAGAGTACCTGTAAATCCAAAGGTCTGTCTGAATCGTTGCATTCCCATGTCAAGTTATTTTCGCCATGGAGATCCTCATAGCGCATAGCCTTCTGCACTAGGACCTCATTTTGAGCTTGGATCATTTCAGCAGATCTTAGCCATGGAAACATAGGGATCTAAATATACAAATCCAAATCAGATGTTACTAGATTTCTTTCAGTTAATACATACTGTATGTATACATTCCATATTATGAACAAAACTCCAAATCCAAAATCACAGGTACAGAACATGTAAAATCATCAGCAAAATGCAACACTATGAGGAAATGATGAACAAAGGTGAAGATTTTCAGACTAAACAACAAAAACCAGAGGGAACTAATCAACTTTACTGGAACAATCATACATCATAAATGTAGAAGCCATTAAATTCCACCAAAAACTAACCTGTGGAGGGGATAGGAAAGCTGAAGGAAGCTGATAAGCCTGATTAGGACTATAGGGAGGGGAATGAAGCATTGGGTCTGAATTAAATTGTTCATTATCCACTTCATATCCATTATCCTTTGTTCCTGAAGTTCCTTCACCATCCTCTCTACCACCAACATTTCCCATTACTTCAAAACAAACACAATAAAAGGAATTTAGTTAAATAATCTCAACAATAACTAATAAACTAAAAAACCCATCATTTCTCATTGAACCAAATTGCAAGATAAAAATACAGGAAGAGAAAAGATCCAGAAAACCAGAAAAAGCAAAGCTTATGGAGTAAAGATGATGGTTTAGAAGAGGGGTCAGTGATTTTACTCACCCATGAGTGTAACTGGACTGCACAATCACAAGAAAGCAAGCAAAGAAACAAGTCAAGGGAAAGCACCATAATTTCTGCAACTTTATGTTTATGTAATTTCTTTTTATTAATTATTTGTATGCATTTTATGGAGTGATTGATTTTTTTAATGGGAAAGTGCTACTTCTCTCTATGCTGGAGTGAGTTGAGAAAAGGAAAAGGAAAAGGAAAAGTAGAAACAGGTGAATAATGAGTAGTGAATTATATATATATTCTCCAATGAGTTTGGAAGAAAGATCCTATGGTGAAGACATATGGACCAGCCAAGTTATGGTGGTTGGTTCAGAGTACGGACGAACCTAGGATTTCATGTTAAGGGTTGGTTCAAAACAGAGAAAATGTTACATAAGAGTTTATATCAAGGGACAGATAATTTATAAAATTTTGGAAGAACAGATTTTTAATAAAAAATTATAAAAATTTATAATTTTTAAATTATATAAATTTTAAATTTTAAATTTTTAGGAAATAACCGCTTAGAGAATTATTATTTTTTCCTTTGTCCATGGAACCCAACAGTTCCCTGGACATGTGCCCTTCTTTACTGTTGATACATACATAAAACTTGCACCAAACTCCCTAAAATCAGAAAAATTATTAGGTGAATCTTATTCATCACGTCATCCATGATCTCAATTAATTAAGACCGTTGATCTTAATTTTTTTCTAAGTGAATTATCACTTCTTTCCTACATAGACTTAGTGGGTGGTAATTAGTAGGTGATTATTTAAAGATCAACGGTCTTGATTGTTTGAACCATGGATGACGTGATGAACAGGGTTGACCTAATAATCTTTTCCTAAAATCAGTAAATTCTTAGAAAAAATAACTTTTAATTTGGAAAAGTAGGTAGCAAGAGAATGATGTTATTACTATATGGCTAAAATCAAGATCGAATTAACCATTTGCACACCTCTATTAATAAAAGATCCTACAAATAACTCTATCACCAGATAAATCTAATACCTAATTGATTAGTTTGGGATCTTAAAGCATGAAGCCAGTGGGCATCTCATTTCTTCTTTTCCTATTCCTATTTCCTACAATGAATGATGAAAACAAGCTAAAAGTAAGAAAAGATGCTGAATTACCCAATCCCAAGGGATCATCCTACTCATGGAGGGTTACTTTATTCATATACTAACTCATAAAACAAATCATCTAATTATTAAAATAATGGACGGTTTAAAGATTTTAAGGAGTCGTTCGGTTAAGACAGAATTAAAAATTTATTATAGAAAAGATTAAAATATATATTTAATATTTTATTGACGGAAACCAAAAAATATTTATTTAAAAAATTATATATTTTAATTTTTTATTTGTATTTAATATATAAAAATAATAATTAGTAAGAATCGAGTATCTTTGAACCCTCCTAAGTTTCGTCCATGCGTAGAGTGTTTCTTCACCTTTATCAAGTGCATAGGGGAGTTTGATTTTGTGTAATTAACTAATTATATATAGTTTTAATTTCTTAAAAAATAAAACGTTAAACTTTTAATATTTATGACGTGATAATTCGTGTGTATTTTATGTTCACGTGACATTATTTTATCTTAGATTTTATATTAATAAATAATTTTAAGAAGACCTATGTAATTGTTTTTTTCTTGTATGATTCTTTTTAATAAAACCGTATAAGTTATCGATAAAAAATAAATAATTTTAAAAATAACATGAATTATTATTTTAGTACGATTATTTATTAATATCAATTTTACAGCTCCTTTCGAAAAACTGAAGGTCAAATTGATAATATATGCAATGAATTTGTCATGAACCCTTATAAAAATGAACTGAAACTTTTCTTGTCCAAAGGACCAACTAATTTATTTATGAGTATTTCATAATGAATATTTATTAATAAATTCTAGACTTTGTTCAGTAAATTAAAAAAATGTAAAATTAAAATAATAAATATATATATATATATATATCCATGCACAAATTAGAGTTCTTACTAAACTTTAATTTCATGTGTAATATTAATTGAGTTTAATTTCATTGACACGTCGAGGACGTAAAATCAAATATACTTAAGTGTACAATATTATCATATTTGCGGTTAAGATGATTGGTATGTAAGTATTAATTTTTTTTTCTTTTATTTAAATTATAATTTTTTTAACAGAGATATATAATCAAGTTTAAACTCATATGATTATTTTATAAAAAAATCATATTTATCGAGAAAAAAAAAGGCATGTGATTACATTGTCCTAAATATGTGAGCTGAGAATGATCCCACTTGTAGCATTGGTCGGTTTTCATTGGGGGCTTTTACCCGGGATTTCGGGCACCTTAAGTTTTGGGTACCTAGAATTTTCGGGTACCAAAACATCGGTTCATGATTCGGTCCATAAAAATCGGATACCCGTAAAATTCGGGTATCAAATACTCGATTTAATTTTTTATATTTTTAAAATTTATTTTTTAAGAAAATATATAAAAAATACTTAAAGTTTTATGATATATATTTCAAACACAAAATTATTGATTTGAGATTGGTTTTAAGTAATAAATATTTAGATATATATGCATATATTAAAGTTTATCGATAAAAGAATGTATTATTCTCGATCATATTTTTTTTCTTTCAAATCTCATATTGATAAATTAATATAAATATGTATGAAAAATTCAAAACTTAAAAGTATACAATACAAGTATAAAAACAAGTTAAGGATTTAAAATCAATTTTAAAGAAAAATAATAAAAAAATATAATTTAAAATTTAAAAATATATATTTATTAAAATTATCGGGTCGGTCGGGTACCCGGTTCTTAAAAAATTTCGGCCCTGACCCGGCCCAACTACCCGGAAAAAAATACGGGTCAGGTACTCGATCTGAAAAATTTAGATATTTTATTATAAATACCCGGTAATTTTTAATTGGGTAGACGGGTCGACGAGTCAGGTAGTTTTGAACACCCCTAATTTTCATGACCCAACCTATGTGCTAACAACACACATACATAGGATTAGCTTCTAGTTGGAAAATGAAGTGGTTGCCTACATAAATCAATCTTTTTATTTTGATTTGGACCGTCGATATTGGTTTTGTATGAATTATTTCACATGAATTTTGGGTTGAAAAGTAATCTGACAGTAAGATATGCGGAAGTATATATAAAGTAAAGTTGATTGGGGAATTATATTCCTAGTATTGTAGCCTGGGGAAAGTTTCAATCATCCCATCAAAAATAGAGATGGAGCGGGCTAAGTTTTTGGTCGACTTGAATATAATTACTTTAAATTTAATCTAATTTCGTTTATTAAAAAATTGATATATGGATCAAAAATAGAGTATATAAATTTTATATGGTTAGATCTGATAATCATACGAGACACTTATGTATAGTTTGGGGTTTCAGTAGTATTGACCCCTAATATCTTTATTTTTTATTTTTATATTTTTAAGCGTAAATTTTATTTTTTTGATGAATAACAACTATCATTTATTCAAAAAAATGATATGTAAACCCCAAAATTATATACCTCTACTTGAACACAACTCAACACAATTTAATCTATAAAAAATCAATTTTAGAGATCTAATCGTAAAAAAATAATGTCAAGAATCCAATTCTAAAATGAATTTTAAGGGGTCGTAAAAAACATAAAGAGAGTTATTGTAAATGTCCCTAAAGTTACGGAGAACTGTAGACAATTAGTCTCAGATCAAGCAGGTCAAATATTTTTTACTCTAAACTCAAACTCAATCCGATATCATCTTTAATAAAAATCTAATCCAATCAAACACAAACTTAACTTTTTCACTCAAAAAAACTTACCCAATCAGACCAAATCGGATGAAATACCTTTCCCTAAATTCATGAACCATTGTTGGTATAAGAGAGGGTAGGTCTAGTGTCTACCTCAAGTGGTACAACAAAATCTTTCTTATTTCAAAATGAATATCTATGTTTGTCCCCCATTGTAATTAAATCTTCTCATACCAAAACTCATCATATTTGATTTTCCAGTTAGTGGACTTGGTTAAGCCACAATCTTTCATACCTATGGCTAGAGTAGTAGATTGGATTAGAGTCTTGTGATTTAAATTTTATTTTAAGGGTAAAATATTTAAACGGTTATTAAATTATATTAAAAATAAAATAGTAATTAAATTTTTAAAATTATAAAATGATAATTAAATTTCATGTTTAGCTATAAAATGATAATTGTATCGTTCAGAAGAGGTGACGTTACTGTTATAAATCTTTATGTATAACAGAATATTTAGTCCTCTATAATTATATATTCAATCAATTTAGTCATAATTAAAGAATAAAAAAATAACCTTTAATTTTTCCACAATATTATAATTTAATATTGATTCTAAAAAATTAACCCTTAATATTTTAAAATTACTTCTATTTAGTCCCTCTTCTCCTTTCATCTTTACATTATCTCTCTCACATTTTCATGTTTTTCTCCAAAAATTGAAAATGCCTTGATCTAAGAGATGATGAATGGGAGTATACCTTCGCCTAGGGGTGTGTATTTGATCGAGTCGAGTCAAAAAAATTTTGAGTTATTCGAGTTGACGCGTCATATTTTACAATTCAAGCTTTATTTGAAATTTTTCGGTTCGAGTTGAGTCGAATCGAGTCGATTTTTTGAATTTCTATAAATATTTAATTATAATTGTTTATCATGTTATAGTATTGATTTGATTCCAATTTAGATAACTTTCTCTAATTATATAAGATATACATGTATATTTTTTCATATGTAGCAATATTTCTTTATATTTTTATATATCAATGTATATATATCATAAAAATTGAGAGATACGTCTTAAACTTAAAAATTATTCTTTTAATTACTAAAAATTTCGAGTAATTCGAGTTTCCATTTTACAACTCAAACTTTATTTGAAATTTTTTCGAGTCGAATTAAAACGAGTCGAGTATTTTTGCCTCAAGTCGAGTTATTCGATTTTTTCGAGTTGAGTCGAGTTTTGCTTACCCCTACCTTCGCCCATCTGCAAATTTAAAGAGGTACTAAATTGAAAGAATTCGAGGCATGAACAAATGGTAAATGAAAGATGAGTTCTATATAAAATCAATTAATTAATTTTGCTTTAAACGATAAATCCTACTTTTAAATTTTAAATCATAAAATTTATTCTCAATCTTTAAAAGCCTAGCTGCATTAAATCTTTAATCCTAAACCTTAAAATTTAAACACTTACGAAAAAAATTATCAAATAACATAATATATAATTTTTTTTCGTAAATTAAACCTTAATTCTATAACCACTCTCAAAAATTATATCATGAACCCTGTTCATTACGTCATTCATGGTCTCAATCAATCAGATTCATCCATCTCATTTTTTTCAAGGTGAATTATCACATCTTTCTTAGATATAATTAATAAGTGAGTAATTATTAAATAATTACTTAAAGATAAACATATCTAATTACTTGAACCACAAATAACATAATAAACAAAATTCGTGATATAATTTCTCTCCTCTCATAAATTAAACATATTTATTTATATATTTTAGTACATCAGGTTTATTCTATTACACTCTCATATGTTTTAGACTTTGGGCCACGTAACAAGATTGATCCAAGTTTAGTTACTTTCGGACATCATTTAAGATTTTAATATATCAAAAAACTCTTACAAACTCTTTAAAAGAATCAGATTATGCTAATGACTAACTAATAAAAAAAATGTAGTAATAAAAATAATTTTAACCCTTAACGTTTATATTTTTTTATCGTTTTGATCCTTATTCTTTTTTGGGATAAATTTAGCCCTTGACCTATATCTTTTTCATAAATAGCTTATTTTTTAACTACTATGATAACTGGACCGTTAAAAGTCTAACAATGATGACATGTCATATGCATATGATAATATATTTTAAATAAAATGACATCTAATCTATCAAATACATATATATATGAAATATAGTTTTATTCTAATAAAATATTAAAAAATCAATTAATTCTACAATATAATTTTATTCTAATATAAAATAATTAAAATTTAAATAAAATAATAAAAAAATTAATTAATTCTAAAATAAAAGGCTACTAAACTTTCCCAACCCTAACTACGATAGAATCAAAATCTTATCTTAAAAAAAATATGACATAGCTCGAAATTAATCAACTTTTTAAGGTAAGATTTTGATTCTATCGTAGTTAGGGTTGAGATGTTTAGTAGTATTTTATTTTAGAATTAATTAATTTTTTAATATTTTATTTGAATTTTATTTTTTTATATTTTATATTAGAATAAAATTATATTTCATATATATATATATATTTGGTAGGTTAGATGCCATGTTATTTAAAATATATTATCATATGCATATGACATGTCATCATTATTAGATTTTTAATGATCGTAGTTAAAAAATAAGTTATTTGTCAAAAAGATATAGGTTAAGCGATAAATTTACCAAAAAAAAGAATAAGAATCAAAAAGATAAAAATTATGAACGTTAAGGGTCACAATTATCTTTATGCCAAAAATGTATTTATTTTTAACTTTATTAAATAAATTTGAATAAAAATATGTTTAAGATTTTGTATTTAATACTTAATAAAATGATATAAAGTGATTTTTGATGATATATATATCATGTACTGAAAATGTGTGTAATCAGAAAAAAAAAAAGGAATTTTGGTGTTTATTAGGATCAAATAGGAAAGACGAGAAAGAACAAAGAGTTCTTTTTTTTTTCGGTTTAAAAAATAGTAAGGAAAAATAAAATTTGGGTTTTATTGTAGATTCTAGAGGAATTTTTTTAGAAGAACGTAGTTGAATTAGGTTTGAATATGAGTTTTTATCTGAAAAGGGAAGAAATCTAGAAAATTTAAGTTTTTATTAGGATCAAATGTAATGGAAAAAATAATTTTTTTAAAATTGAGATTCGAATTTAAAATTAACCCTTTTTATAAACGTGACATATCATTGTATTAAAATATTAATTGAGGTAAACTGAGACTAACAATTATGTCATGAGTCATTATCTTCTTTCTAAAAGATATGTTTAATAAGATGTATAGTGTCATCATTTGTATACCCTTAAGACTTTTATTTTTTTTATGTGGGATTATTAATGTCGTCTTTTTTCAGATATGATATTTTCCCTCACTCAACTTCGTGATAAAATTTTGCTCTCTTGATTTACCAATTGTCACGGTTGTTCATCATGTCTACCCTACTCATGGGTGTTTGGCATGAAATTAGACAATTAAAGGGTCGCTTTATATTCACACATGTCTATTTAATACAATAAAACTAATAAAATAAATTTTTAATAGAAACGGTTAATTTTATTAAACGAGAAAATACTTAATATTATAATAATGATTTATATTATTTATAATTTTATCAGCTAATTTATTAGATGAGATTATAAATAATTTGATGAACCATCACTACAAGTACTCTCACTAAGGGATAAATAATTAATCATAAAATATACTATATTCTTATTGGTAGAAATCGAACCCTTAACCTAGTAGTTAAGGGACGATGAGCAAATACCACACCACATCTTATGGTTAGTTAAAGCTTTAATTTAGAATATAGTTTAAAAGTTTACGTTTTAGGGTTTATAAATAACTTGGTGAACCCTCGTCGTAGGTGTTCTCATTAAAAGATAAATAACTGACCTAATGGTTAAAGGATGAGATAAACAAACACCATATATATCACATTTACGGTTAGTTAAAAATTTAATTTAGAATAATAATATTAAAGATTTAAATTATAACTCTAAATTTTAATCATAAACATTAAATTTTAATTATTAACCTTAAATTATAATCCTATAAATCTAAATCTCTAAATTTTAACCCTTAAATTTAACTTACCTATGATAACTTTATTTCTTACACCGATGATATTGAATAATTACTTTCTATGTTTTAGTTATTCTAATTATGATAGTATATGATTTAGTTATTCTTTTCCAACTAAAATCATTTATTAAATTCTTTCTATATTTTTGTAACATTGAGAAAATATAAAGACACCAAAAAAATTAAAAAAAAATTAAATAAGATATATTTTTTAGGATTTATGAAATTATAAGCATGATATATTTTTTAAAATTTAGGGTTTAAAAAGTACAAGTAGACTGTATTTTTAAGATTTTAAATTGTATCTTAAAATTTATATTTTTTAATATTAGAATGTAAAAAAAAAAAAACATAAAAGAATTGTCCTAAATCCCCTAGTTCATATGAGCATCATCGTGATTTGAAGAATATTTACCTGCAGCCTTGCAGATAAAATGTATTCTTTTTTAATTACCAGTCCATAGGATTAGCTTATAGTTTTTTTGTAGTTTGTATGTAATAAACTGTAAAGTTTTGATGTCAAAGCTCAATGCTTTGAAGTTTCAAACCAAGAAAAAACAAACTATCAAGACATTAAAATGGATAAATTTAATTGGTTAAGACCATGAATAACGTGGTAAATACGACCTAATAACTTTTCTCTGAAATTGGAGGGAAAGTGCCATGTGGTGAGCTCAAATGTCTGCACTTGGCTTCTCCCATTTCCAAGCTTTGAGACTGCAAAAACAAATTATCAAGACATGGTTTCCAAGAAAATCAGTTGCTGTAGTAAAAAACAACCTGATTTGTGTGTATATGAATTAAAAAATGAGCAATTGGGAGCTTCTTCTGGGATTTGGTTATGAATCAACACTCAACAGTGTGTGAGAGGAAAAACCCAGAAATGGTCACCTCTTGCATAGTCCAGTTTAGTAATCCAAAAACATTTTCTTTGTATTCCCTTTTGGGGCACTAGAATCATACTCATACATACATTATGTCCTAAAAAACACCCTTTCTTTGGTTATGTCTGTTTATGATCTATGAAAACCCTTATTGAATCAAGCTCTCTTCTTGCTTTTGCATATCAGCATATGCCCTTTATTCTGAAAATCTAATACAAGTTCATCAATTTACAGGCTGACCTTGCTGCTTTTCTCCTTGTATAGTTAACCCTTTTTTTCTAGTCCATGGAGTTTAAAAATGATCAAATGAGTACTCGTTTGTTTCTCCTCAAAACCCCACTGTCATGGATTGTTGTTGCTGCTGATCCAGTGGTAAGATTTGCTGGTTTTTTAATCCTAGGGTCCTTATCCATCTTCTCACATCTACGGTCTTGATCTTCTCAACTCTTCTCTTCCTATTATCCAAGAGGAAACTGAAGTCAATGGTGGAACCAGTTGAAGAGGATCATATTCATGAATCTGTCGAGGAAAGCTCACCTCAAATGCAAGATGGTTCACCAGATGTCTTGTCTGAAGACGTTACGCTGGATTTAGGGTCAAGTTTTAAGGTTTATAAATTAAGTATTTAAATTCAATAGTTTAAAATTAATAAATTATGATTAGAATTTAGATTTTATAAGTTAAAACTTAACTCTAAACCCTAAATTCTTAACAATAATCATAACCCCTAAATTTTAGAAACTTAACCATTAAGCTTTAAATTTTAACACTAAACCCTAAAACTAAAACACCTGTGGAGACTTTTGTTTTTATCACTTGTTTATTGAATATAAATCTTTATGTCATATGTAATTTTACGTTAAAAAAATTGAGGAGGTTAGAAATATAATAGAAATGATATTTGAAAGTTAAAACAATAAAGATATTAATTTTATATTAAAAAAGTAAATATTATATTTTTTAAAAAGAAGATAATGAATTATACCATACATGATACGAAATGTAGATGATAATCAATTATAAGCTAAAAATTATTAAAAGTTATAATATTAAAGCCAATATAGCATTTTTCATATTTAAGGCTTCTTTTGTCATTACATAACTAAATGACTGTTAGAGTAATAGATAAATATTTATTTACGAGTTAAAAATAATAGTTAAATATTTGTTTATATGTTAAAAATGTTAGATAAACGTTCGTTTATAATAAACCACTAATTGTCTGATACAAGAATAATGAGCAAATGTACATTTAGATCATTAAACATTAAAAAAAAAAACCTTAAATCTATTTTAGATTTTTAAAAAAGCAATTATTGAATTTAGGGCGAGGACATCATGGAATATCTTTCGTCATAAAAATATAAGAGTTTTATGGTGTAAAGTTATTTGGGACAATCTGTCAATCCTTCGTTTTTCGTTTATTGTCTGACTTACAATACAGGATCGCTTGCCAACCAAAGTACGGATGGTGTCTTGGGATGGACAGGTTGATATGCAATGTCTTCTATGCGACTCTGGTTTGAAGGACAAAAATCACCTATTTGCTCGACGTTTTTTTATCTTCTCGAGTTTGAAAAAAGATTATGATTGTTTGTCAAAGTGATGTTCCACTGGATGATTGGCCTAGTATGGTGTAATGGGTGCAACTACATGGTAAGGAAAAAACCCTTTTAGCTGTTGTTATTCAATTAGTTTGGTGCTGCTTTCTTTATACTATATGGCAAGAACGTAATGGTAGACTCTATAGGAAATGACTTAAACAAGTGGATGCTCTTGTTTCTTAGATTAAGATGAATGTGCGATTGCGTTTATCAGGAGAAAGTTTACGATTTGACTCGTCAAATCTAGCTATGGACTGAGGGTTTGTGTAAGTTTTTCTTTTGTAAATAGTTTAGTTGATTTTATTTTATTTGTACAGAATATTATTTTATTTGGATGAATAAAATTTTCATTTATAAAAATAATGATTGGGTTTGGAAAACACACTCCTATCAAACTTTCTATAAGAAACCAAACTAATCGGATCCATTGATTTGGTTCGGCCGTTCGAATTCGAGTTATATTTTGAGTTTTGTAAAGAGTGGGTGATTTGTTTATGGGTTGGGTAGGATAACGGGTCCATTTTTGTATGAACAATTAAGGGAGGTTCAAAAATATCTAATTTAACTGATTCGATCTGGTTATCTGTTGATTTAATCTAATAATTTTGATATTTGTTTTGATTTTTATTTTCAGATTAGATATATAATCTAATTTTAAATTTTCCGAAACGGATATGGTAGATAATATTTTAAGTTTTAGATTATCCAAAAATCTAAAAACTTAATTTTTTAATATTATTTTATATTTTTAATAATTTGATGCTAGTTATATCCGAAAATTAAGATAATTAAAATTTTTATAGATATAAACCTTATTATATTTAATATTTATTTATTTGTTATATTCAAAATTTTAAATTTTTTATAAATATAGCCTTTAAATTGTAATAAAAAATTAAATTAAAATATATTTTTGAATATTCAAAAATCTGATCTGGTTATTCAAAAAATTAAATATCTAAAAAAATAAATTAAATACAATTTATTATATCACCAATTTAAAAATTTAAATGTTTTTAAAAAATTAAATCAAATATGATATCCGAGAATAAACATCTCAATACCTAATATTCAGAACAACGGTCTACCCTCAACCATCCCATATAGACTATAGATCCAACGGGACATAACAGGGAAGCGTCGGCGCCATAGCCAGACATGTTTGTCTATGTTGCACAGATATTACATATATGAATACGTGTATAGAAATGAAAGTACCAACATTTTTAAAATTACATGATATAAATAAATTAAAAGTATAAAAAGATATAAAATAAAATTTAAGTTTAAATTTAAAAATAAAAAAATAAGAAGTTATAAAAAAATTATGTGAGCACGATTAACGGTTATGATTTGTAGAGGTGATAAATTGGTTATTTAGATCGAATTTAATTTAGGTTATTTCAGTTCAGATTAAATTTAGTTTTGACTATATTCAGTTCCGGTTAAATTTAGATTGGATATGGTTTGATTCAGTTTTAATACAGGTTTGTAAGGATTCAGGTTGAATATCAGATAAGATTAGGTCACATTGGTTTGGCAAATTTCTGGGTTGGATGATTTTGGTTTGAGTCAATATATATGTCCAATAAGAGATCGATATGTTTTAGTACGATTTTCAGGTCAATAATTTTTTAAACCCAAATATGACTTTATAAATTTAACTTTATGGTGAATTGTGCAATAATTTACATCAAATTTCTTATTATTCATTTTAATATATATTTTTTGTTTTGGGTTGTCTTCGATTCGAACGATTTCTATTCAGGTCCATTTAATTTGCTTAAAAAAATAAATTTAAATCTATTCAATACGATTAAAATCGGATCGAATCTATATCAATTCAACTAAAAATCATGTCAAATTTGATTTGATTTAATTTATTTTAAATTTTAAATCAAATTTAAATATTATATTTAAATTAATATTAAATCTCAGATCAGATAAAATCAAATCGGATCTCGAGTCTCGTATCAGTTCGACAGGTTTGCACTTCTAGATTGATATTGCAAGCCTAGTAGTTTGAAATTTGAATTGACACTACAATACAATACCAACCGTGTTTCTTATGACAGTGTCGGAATCATGTTCTGTTGGATAATTAAAATAAGATACGAGGAGGACGAGGAGTCTCCTTCTCCTATCAAACGGAGAAGAACACAAGGGACAAGTGTCGGTGGAGCTCTGTTATCGGCGGAGGCGTGCTCACGTGGACAAACAATCTGCCAAGTTCCGGCCGACACCAGTGGATCCCACACCTTAAACCACTCGGAGCGATCTCCAACCATTCCAGATAGATATATAATAGAATATCTTAAAAAAAAGACAAATATTTTTTTAATTCAATTAAGTACATACCTTTCAATTAATATTAGTTGTTAAAATTTATAATTTTTAAAAATGATTAATATAAAAATATTTTTTTTAAATATAAATATATCTCACATAAGAAAACGATAGTATATTACCTAACAATACTATATTAAAAGATCATTAAAAATAACAATTAATATTAATTAAAGGATTTATTCAAAGATAAAAATTATTTTTTAATTTATAAATTCAATAACTTACTATATTTTTAAATTAAAAAAAATATTGATTGTATTAAACTAATCAAACTTAAAGGAGAAAAGAATGTTTAAAAGTGACATGAGGCCTAAGCACGATTGGCATGCATTATAAAATCGTCGGTGGGCTGGAAAATGAGCATGGCAAGTGCGGATATATTTTTATATTAATTTTTTTATGTATCATTTATTTATTATTTACGACAGATTATTTTTTATCAGTCTGATATATTATATCAGTCTGATTTATCATTTTATCTATAATTTTATTTAATAATAATATTTTTTTATTTTTAAATATATTTTTATTTTTATATATTATTAAATAAATAAATTTTATTGAATGAAATTATTCACATTTGATAGAACGAGTTATATAATAAATAGATTAAGGTTGCGTTTAGGAATGCTTTCTAAACTAGATTTTGGGTCAAAAGCTGGTTTAGAACGCAAAAGCAGTGCTAAACAATTAACTTTTGAAGAAAAAACTGCGTTTGAAAAGTGCTTTTAAACCGAACACAAAAGCTAAAATTTTTAGCTTTTGCGGTTGAAAAAATGCTTTTAAGAGTCAGATTACAATTTTAACTTTCATTTACTATATTTTAATATAATTTAATTTCTATAAATACATAATTATATTTAACATAAATTATTTTTTATTTTAAAATTATATATATTTATATATTTTTCAAAAGCATTTTTAAAAATAATTTATGTATTATTTATTAATATTTTTATATTTTATCATAATTTATAAGTTAATATTATAATATGAAAAAATTTTATTATCATTTAAATATATGTTTTTAACTTATAATATCATGTCTAAAATAGTTATTTATTTTTTTAAAAGTACTTTTTGACAGTAATATTGAACACATATATCTCAAATTAAAAATTTTAAAAAAAAATTTAATTATACTTTTTACCACACTTTTTAAAAGTAATGTTAAACTGATCCTAACAAAAAAAATAGATTGAGAGCCGTTCAAGTTAGGATAATGGACCCACTTTTACACGTGGGCCCAATCCCAGCCATTCCTTAGTTGGCAGTGATCTGCCTACAACGTATACTCCAAAACTCTTTACTTAAACACAGACACCACCACATCTTCCCCAAATCCAACACTTACCCACCGACAGTTCTGCTACATTTCCAAACCACCATGACACCGGCAACCACCGCTCTCTTCCACTCTCGCACCTTATTCCTCATCCTTCTCTTATCAACCACAAATGCACACAACATCACGCGCATCCTCGCCAAACACCCTGAATTCTCCACCTACAACCACTACCTCACCGTCACTCACTTGGCCGCCGAGATAAACCGACGAGAAACAATAACTGTGTTGGCACTCAACAATGCCGCCATGTCATCTCTATTGTCTAAACAACTCTCCCTCTACACCCTCAAGAATGTCCTCTCTCTCCATGTCCTTGTGGACTACTTCGGTTCCAAGAAGCTTCACCAGATTACCGATGGAACAGCTTTGATCTCCACCATGTTCCAGGCTACAGGTGTTGCTCCAGGTTCATCAGGGTACATCAACGTCACGGATCTTAAAGGTGGAAAAGTCGGGTTCGGCGCTGAAAACAACGACGGAAAACTCGACGCCGTTTACGTTAAATCCGTAGCAGAGATTCCTTACAACATCTCTGTCTTACAGATCAGTCAGGTATATACTATATAATATAGTTTACTAAACTGTTTGTTGCTGAATTATGAACTCATTCTCTTATTTTGATTCAGGCTTTGAATTCAGCCGAAGCTGAAGCACCAACCGGAGAGCCAAGCCAGCTTAATCTGACGGCAATACTGTCGAAGCAAGGATGCAAGGCGTTTTCAGATTTACTGATATCTTCCGGAGCCGACGCCACGTTCAACCAAAACGTCGATGGTGGTTTAACAGTGTTTTGTCCGACCGACCCTGTTATCAAGGATTTCATGCCTAAATACAAGAATCTGACAGCCTCCAAGAAACTTTCCCTGCTGTTGTACCACGGCATTCCCGTGTATCAGTCCATGCAGATGCTGAAATCCAACAATGGGATTATGAACACACTGGCGACGGATGGAGCGAACAAGTACGATTTCACCATTCAAAACGACGGCGAGGAGGTGACGTTGGAGACTAAAGTTGTGACCGCAAAGATTACAGGGACACTGAAGGATGAGGAGCCATTGATTGTTTACAAAATTAATAAGGTACTGATGCCTAGAGAATTGTTCAAGCCAGTGGAAGAAGCAGCACCAGCAGAGTCACCAAAGCCATCGAAATCGAAATCAAAATCCAAGCACAAGGTGGTTGCCGATGCGCCGGAATCCGATGCACCAGCGGAGAGTGATCCGGCTGATGATCAGACGGCAGATAATGAAAATGCGGTTGCCGGATTGGACGGTGTTAGATTGGCGATGGTGTTGCTAAGCTTGTGCGTTGGGGCATTATTGATGTGAGAAATTGCCTTGTAGACAAGACTTTTTAGGCCAAGAGACACTGGGCAATGGGGTCAGTATTTCTGTTGTTTTCCTTTTTCATTTCTTTGGTTTGGTTGTGAGGTGAGTGATGAGTCCCACTTGCATGGGTCATTTTCTTTGATTCATTCTTCTTTTTCTTTATTAGTATGTATAGAATATAATATAATGCATCTTGTTTGAGCTGTAATTTCGAGCGTAAATCGTTTATTCTATTATTGTAGTTTTATTGATATTTTCACTTTAAAATAGTAAATTTAGGGTTAAAATTAGAGGTTATAATCAGTGTTCAGAAAATTATGGATAAAGTAATTTTTTAAGGTGTAGGGTTTAAGATGTAAAAATTAGAGTTAATGTTCAAAATTTAAATTTTAAATTTTTTTAGTAGAGGACATAAAAAGGAAGAAAATTTTTACTCCCGTAAATTCAGCTACTTTTGCAATTTTATTGGATTGATAGAGTTTTTTTGAGATTATTTTTTATCTTTCAAATAAAATTTTATCCATTTACTATCGTTAATCTCAACCACTAGTTCAATTTCATTCAATAGCCTAAAAATGTAAGACTATAGCAAAATTCTAAAATGTTGAACGAGTATTGTGAATGAATATCGTTAAATATTATAAATTAATTAATAAAGATTAAAAATTTTAAAAACTCAATATATAATTATAAATTTTATTTTAAATAAAATTGTAATTAACTTATTTTTTATATATAATATTTTTAATATTTTTTTAAAATAATTAAATAAGTACTAACTTTAATCGTTTTAAAAATAAAACCTTTAAACTCTAATCTCAAAGTAAATAAATTAACATATCTACAGCGAATAGCTTAGCATCTGGTAGTGTAATTTAGGGGAAGGGCCTTTCTCTGAATTCTTTGTCCACTATAAATTCAGTTCTTCACATAAATTGTTCTCTTGTAGAGGAAAATACAAGTATCTCTGAAATTTCAATGGTGAATTATGGATGTTTACACTGAGAAATGAGAATGGTTACGATAATTTATCCCCGAAAAAAGATAGTGCCGGTAGTATGATGAAGTGCGAAACAAGTTACGGATAAAGATCAGATATGATAGCTTGCGGTGCAAGAAACTCAACAAGATACCCATTTGAAAGCTAACATTATACCAGGGATTACACTCTTGATGCTCCAAGCTTTCGTTCCAACATGCGTTTCAAAAGGAACACTTAAGCTTGAAGGATGCTTGCTGAAACAAGTGCAACCGATTCGATTCGAACATTGCCTTGTGAAGTGCTCGTCGCCCCAATCTATCATTCACTGCACACATATTACAGTCCACACTCATAATCTCAGAAGAATGAAGAATCCTGATAAAACAGTTAAGCTAATACCTATCACCTGTCGATCGGTCTGCACCTCGA
Organism: Abelmoschus esculentus; assembly: GCA_035048815.1. Classification (NCBI taxonomy): domain Eukaryota; kingdom Viridiplantae; phylum Streptophyta; class Magnoliopsida; order Malvales; family Malvaceae; genus Abelmoschus; species Abelmoschus esculentus. Next base: position 15,113,735 of record JAUCBN010000036.1, read on the forward strand.
TCCAATTGGATGTTGTAAAGAGATGCCTCCAACCTTATTATCTGCTCCATCAAAGGGTCAATATGCTATGGAAACATTATTGAGAAAGATAATCAATTCCCTCTTTTTAGAGGAAAAACAGAAAGGATTAAACTCACCATCCTTTGCATGCTGATAACTGTAAGTAAAATGTCCGACTTATATATGGAAATCAATGGTTTCATGATATGGAGATTTGTTGGTAAAGCAGAAACTGTAAACCCCTTTTTTGTAGACAACAAACTCGTACTTGTCACTTATTTTGTTACGAAAACCATGAATCTGGTCCCCTAATCTGTTCATCCCACCATAATCGACCGTGTTAATAGTTGCAGTACATTGAAAAAAGCAAAGAGAACTGCCGCAACCAATCGCCATTCGACCGGTCTCATGTCACGTAACAATCGTGAGCATATATTGCAGACCTCTACCTATACAGGGTTTCTGTTGCAGGTTGCAACTCCTGTACCATTTGATGTGACTCTCCATGAAGAGTGAGTTCTTGGCAGCTAAACAAATAAAGGGAGCTAGTTAAGCTTGGAGGGAAATCATCTAGAGCTATTGAGCAGTTTTGAGAAAGCTAGGTAATGTCCTTGCTTTCCTTGTTAAATTGGGGCTGATTTTGTTAGTTAGAAGCATGGTTCAAGTTAGTTATTACTTGATTTTGGTGTTAGAAGCATGAACAACAAATTATCAATCTTGGATTAGAGTATACCCATGGAATTTAAGTTAGTGAAATATGCCCAGAACACTCAATTCCAAGCAGCAACTTTGAAAAATTCTCTAAGTCGTTATAGATGGAATTTGAGGCTGAAAATTTACATTCTAATATTTCTATGAATCTACTTTAAGTAAAAATTTAAGGCGGTTTAGATTTACGAATCGAAAGATACAAGGCAATTAGTAAAGGTGGTTCAGGTTATTTCGAAATTAGATTACTCTGACTTTAAACGAAATCTGGTATCAAATGATTAGAATTTAAAACTTTAGTTTAACATGATCATTTAGAGGATCTTCTTAGCTTTCCAAGGTACAAAGTATGCTAATTTTGGATAAGTATGCTAAGAGATGTGATGGATTTAGTGAAAGATGGTTAAGTTGTCCTTAGCCGGGCAGAAACTATTTTGCACTTAATTTGTAAATTGTCTTGCTTTAAATATATTCTAACGACGTGCTCCTATTTTTGTTCGAGATGTTAGAATATAAAAAAAAAAGAAGTGGATAGTGAGGAGAAGAAAGAATTAAATTTTGCAAGAAGGAAGAGCAAGGGAATTGTCATTCTCAATCCTTGATAGCTTGGAGTTTTTTTGAGTTTAATTAACTTAGTGTGTCTCAACCAACCCTTTTTATGTTTAATTACCATGAAATTTGACTAATTAATTATTTGGTTAAATCATGAAAAGTAGGAATAATTATTTACTAAAACTTACTTGTTGTCATGTTAAATTGGATGTTAAAAAATATCATGATTATTTCTATGCTTGCTTGTGTGAATTGATTGTTAATGTATGTTTATATGTATGGCTTGAAAAGGCTAAAGCATGGTGTAACATGCTAGTTACAAGATAAATAAGGTAAGTTATTCATGCATTCATATTGCCTTCATGGATTGTCATGTTTGATACTTGAAATAAGAATGAATTGACTATTAAAGAATTATAAATCCTTAGTTGCTAGTTGATCCTAGATAGAAAGACATGCCTAGGATATTGAGCTCTCTAGTGGTGGCAACTCACCTACTTTTTTTGGATGATATGTCATCTTTCTTGCTAGATACTTCGTGTACTTGTACCTCGTGTACATTTTGTGGTGTCATGGCCACCTTCTTGGATACTATATGTATCAACTTGCTAGGTACTTTATGTACCCGCTTGTAACCCAATTACCTTTGTCCTAACTAAAAATCAAGGTGTCTATACAATTAAAAAGCTATAAAACTTGAATAGGCATGGTACCCTCTTGTTATGTCACTTGACTAATTCAAATTTGCATGGGCCAATATAAATAATGTTGCATTGGTACCAACATGTTATTTGTTTTTGAATTATATGCTTATATGACTTGAAAGCATGATAGACCTTATATGCTTGAATAGGAAGCATGTCTATAGTTATTAATCTTGAATGAGAGCATGTTGATTCTTATTTGCTTTGAATTGAAAGCATGATAAACCTTGTATGCTTGATTTGAAAGTATGTCTATCTTAAATGCCTTGACTTGTAAGCATACGTTGTTTATTTATCTTTGTTACTTATTTAATGAATGTTTAACCAATTAGTTCTAGGAACTACTTCACTAAGTACTCAAAGTATTTATCACTCTTTTGTTTTCTTACTTCCTAAAACATCAAGTTCTCAAGCAAAAGGACTAAACTAGGGTTGGTTAAGGAGGAAAACAAACACCAAACACGAAAAGTATGATATTTTGTTAACTCCTAGAGTTGATGGCTTAGATATACGAAATTAGCATGCTATGTGTTGTGATTATGTAATTTGTAAATGTTGGTTTTGATTTGGTATGTAAATGTTTTGTTTAAAGATTGTTGACATGTAAAATTAGAACAAGGTCATTCTAGAAACTAAGTTAACATGATGGATATTATATATATGTTAGTCTTGATCTTGCATGGTTCAAAGAACATGATGTGTAAGCTTATTACATGACTTTCAAACATGCTTAGAATAGACCTTTAGAATCTAAGAATGACTTGAGTTTGAATGAATGGATTTTGGATAGAATTCTAGGCAATTATAAGCCTTGGTTGCCCGAGTGACGATCCTGGCTCCCGAATCGAGTTAGGGGTTTCAAATTTAAGTTTAGTAAAAATATACCTATCATGCAAAGGAGAAAGCTCATAGTCTGAACAAGACAATAGAATTAGATAGTAAATAGTTTTGTCCCATTGAAAAATCAATCGGCGTCACTAGAAAATCATCACACATGACAGTTTCCCACACATATATATGTGTTCGGACAAAAAATACATATCTATGTATATATTTTTCTTATAGAAATTCTTATATTATATGGTATACTTTTGTATTAACCATTTATGATGAGAAATATTATTTTTTTTTTCTGGCAATAGTAAGAACTTATTTCGTTTGTTACAAAGAAAAAAATATATTAAATAGATAAATCTCTTAAAGGTAAGAATTTTTGTTTATTTTTGTTTTTTTTTTCTTTTGGGGTATTATTTTGTATTTATCATCTAAGAATTAAATTTAAGCATGATTAGCATCTTCAACTTCATTTTTTTATTTTTTAATATTTTTAACCCACCCATTATCATCAAAATCTTTTCCAAGATCCATATAACTCAAATTGAACTTTATGTCTATTGTTTATGTTTAAATTTAATGTTCAATATTTTTATTAGTGATCTATTTTTTATATAAAACTTTATTTCTTTTTCTTACATATATTTGTATAGATAGTGTGTTAATATATATAACATATGTGTATTAAGAAAGATCATAAAAACCGAATGATAGATAAAATAATTTTTTTACGAAATGTGACACTTTAAATTTAATTATATTTTTTATGATAATAAGTGATATACAATAAAGGAGAGTATTTTGATTGGTTTGGAAATTCTAATAAAAAAATATTATATAATTTAATTAAATAAAAAGCATACATTTTAGATTCTTAATTATGCAAAAATCAAACCATATATTCATTTTTTCAATTAAAGGAAAATAATGCTTATACATTGCAGTAGGTTTGTAATAAGGTTTGTAATATATTCTGATTTCTATCTTTGCTTATGTTTTTTATTTTTTAAAAGAGTTATTCATGACATAAGATGAGAATGTATGAAACATTAGTTTTGATAGTTGTAGTGTTACATGTCTTAATTTATTCTAGTTCAATTTTTTTATATAAATATTTACATGTATCTTAAAATTAAATTTATATTACAGTATATATTCGCAAAGTAAGCATTTATTTTTATTAGATATACAAAATAAGATATTGATGTAGTGATTAGAGGATTTAGAATAAATATCTTTATTTTTTAAAAATTTGGATACTTGAATCCTTAAAATGATGTGAGGAATGTCTCTATTTATAGTTGAATTTTCCTTAATCTGATGGTCTATATGGATTTACATCAATAGCTAAGATACAATCTTATATATTTATAAAGCATAATTCTAGGAATATTTGCGGCTAATTATGAAAAGTATCTACTATGTTCACATAGTGTCACATAACTTGTATGGATAAAACTTTCAGAACCTTCCTAGTATCGGGTCAACTTTAGTCCTCTCAAGCCCAAAATCTCCCTTAGGATCATTTGGGCAAGCATATGTGCACCATAGGGTGCTTTCCCCTCCTTAATTTTATAGGTTAATTATATTTTAGGCCCTCATATTTTTTAAACTATTGTAATTATGTCCTTTTCTCTTCCATCCCCCTCCCATTTTTTTTTAATTTTTAATATTTTTAAGATGTAATCCAAAATTAATAGAATTAAACTTTTGACTCTCCTTTTTCTTGTTTAATTACTTTTTAAGATCTTTTACTTTTAAAATTCATAAAGTTAAATCTATTTTTAATTTTTACGATTTAATTATTTATAATATATTATTTTAAAATTAATCAGTTTGCTCCCCTCATAATTCAATACGGCTCTGTTAACATGCACAAATGAAACGGCAAAGTAGATATGGTCTTTAGGCTGCGTTTAGTATTGCGTTCTAAATCAACTTTTGGGCCAAAAGCTGGTTTAGAACGTAGAAGCAATATTAAATAGTTAACTTTTGGAGAAAAAACTGCGTTTGAAAAGTGCTTTTCAACCCAAACGCAAAAGCTAAAATTTTTAACCTTCATTTACTATGCTTTATTATAATTTAATTTTTATAAATACATAATTATATTTAATATAAATTATTTTTTTAGTTTAAAAATTATATATATTCATGTTAAATTTCTAAAAAAATATTTTTCTCAAAAGCACTTTTCAAAAATAATTTATGTATTCATTTATTAATATTTTTATATTTTATCATAATTTAAGTTAATATTATAATATGAAAGAATTTGATTATCATTTATATATATATATATATTTAACATATAATATCATGTTTAAAATAGTTATTTATTTGCTCAGAAGCACAACAATACTGAACACATATATCTTAAACCAAAAATTCTAAAAAAGAACTTTTTCAGTATACTTTTTCACCATATTTTTTCATTGCACTTTTCAAAAGCAATGCTAAATTGTCCCTTACTGTATTTTTGGAGGAACAAAAATCCTCTGCCCCCTCTCCATGCCTCATTTGATGTCTCCTTTGATTTTTTTTTAAAAAAATTTAAATTTAAATCATAAACCCTTATTTTTTATATTCTAAATTATAAACCCTACACCCTAAAATATACACCCTACCCCTAATTTCCTAAACCCTAACCAGAACCCCTAACCTAAAATCCTAAACCTTAAACCCTTTAATTTAAAATAGAACATAAATGAAGGCATGGAAAAGGAAAAAAAAAGGTACCGATGATTTGCACTCTTTTTGGAGACTCTAGCAGGTTTGAATGGAGGGGGGCATCAAGAAAATACATCATTGGCTTGACCGCCAGGGTCAAGTGTTAATCTATTTGACGCGGCCGGAAAAGATCTCCAATGGTATTTTCTTCTTCTATCCTTTGTTTAGGGTTTATTTGACAATTTTCTCATTATTTTCCTGCGATAATCCTAACATTATATGTATAGGTATTTCCATTCATGTCTTGGATGATGCTACTACAAAGCAGCTTTGATATTTTGACAACAAAGCTGGCAGGATATCTCTAGCATCTTTGGATGTTTCAACCCAAGCTAAACAACAAGAAAAATGGCCGGCCTCGAAATATCCATAATCGGCACAATTAAGACATGACACGTAAAGAACCAGAGATTCGTATTATTCTTGTAATTATCGTTGCTTCGAAGATTATAAGCAGTGTCAGGGTGATTGTATATAAGCCATGTTTGTCATAAATTTGCATCTGTAGAACACTGATATTGTCGCTGACATGCTTAACAAGTTCTTCAATGTCCGTAAACTCGGCCCTTCCTCTAGCCAGGGTCAGCCTAGACCAGTGGCACAAATTCAGCAAGTGCCAAGGGAGAGCCATGGAACATCCTCAGCTCTGAAGATTGTTCATCCAGGTGGGGTTGCCGAGCGCTATTACATGGCGATCCCTGCTGTTAATATTATGAAGAAATATCCATCTTTTGTATTAGCTAGACCAGACGTTTTCAAGAGACCATGGGATTCATTGGTCCGGTCACATGAGATCCTCTCTCCAGGTGAGAAATTCTATGTTGTCCCTCGTCGTACCGTACGAAAGCTTTGTCGACGGATCGGAAAGCCCACCAGAGAAGTTTCGGTATCACGATCCTTTACCGATGTCTCCAAGGATGGTTTATCAAGCAAACCTAATGAAGTTAGTGATTCAAGTGGGATAAGTAGTTCATTCATTAGTAAAACCAGGAATAAAAATGGAACAAAGAAACATGTCAGGTTTGCAGACATTGATGTGAAGCACAAGTCTGGTTTGGGCGCCATTAAAACCAACAACTCCAAGAAGGAATCCCAGAAAAGAGAGAAAAGGAAGTCCAGAAATGGCGTTTTATGGCAACCAAGACTTGAAGCAATCAGTGAAAGTCATGGCCGTGGTGAATGATATGATTATGAACCCCACCAAAATTTTATGTGAAAAATCCTATATTTGAATCGGAGACATGAAATCTTGTTCTAGGAGTAATCAAACTTTGTTGTATTAAAACTTTTTCAGGAACCCTTGTTTCTATGTCATTGGCAGCTTGCACTAATTTTTATTCTTGTATTGAAAACATGGCAGAGATTCCATTTTCATCGTTTTCAGTTAAAATATTAGTACATTATCAGAATTGTAAAACATGATATGAATATGGTAATTGAATACAACAGGCACAACCTTATGTATTTGTAGTTTCTATTTTGTCTTTGTCGGGGTTTTAGAACAAAGAGACCCAAAAGGACAGAATACCAGCACAGTAGCTTAACAGCATTGAGAAATACTCCTGAAAAAGAGACATGGGTGATGACCAAGGGGAGGAGACACCACCGGCAACCCCAATGACTGTTTCCAGCAGCGCCACCAGAGACCAAGAAGAAGAGGCTTGGAACCACCAGAAACGAACACTTGTAGCTGAGCTTTCGGAGAAGCTGATTATTAGTGACCTTCAGGCCAAGATTGAAGCTGCCAGAGATATAAGAAAAGTTGTTAGGAAATCATCTGGTTCTGGTAGGACACGTTCAAAGTTTGCTGCAGCTGGTGTTATTCCACCTCTTGTTTCAATGCTCCACTGTCCTAATCTCGATGCACGTCAAGCTTCTCTCCTTGCTCTCCTCAATCTTGCTGTTAGAAATGAAAGGTCTGTATTTTATTATCTGCTATCTCTTTTATGTTTTTCAGAACATAATTGCTTTGTTGTGTTAGAAGTTAGGTTGGTTTTACTGCATCTATGTCTGGTCTATTTATCTTGTCATTCTCGTCTTGTGTTATCAGGAACAAGATCAATATTGTGACAGCAGGGGCTGTACCTCCTCTCGTAGAGCTTCTCAAATTGCACAACAATGTTGTTAGTGAATTAGCCACAGCTGCGATATTAACACTCTCGGCCGCAGAACCTAACAAGTCTGCAATTGCATCATCTGGAGCTGCACCTTTCCTGGTTCAAATCCTTATCTCCGGCAGTGTTCAAGGAAAAGTCGATGCCGTCACCGTGCTACACAACCTATCGACCTGCAAAGACAATCCAGTTCCAATTCTTGATGCTAAAGCAGTTTCCCCACTTATCGACCTCCTCAAAGAATGCAAGAAATATTCCAAGTTTGCTGAAAAAGCTACAGCTCTCCTCGAAATCCTTTCTAAATCCGAAGAAGGACAAGTTGCAATCACTGGTATGGATGGTGGGATTTTAACCTTGGTGGAGACCATTGAAGATGGTTCTCTCCTCAGCACACAGCATGCAGTTGGAGCCTTGCTTTCTCTGTGCCAAAGCTGCCGGGACAAGTACAGGGAACACATTCTTAAAGAAGGTGCGATTCCCGGGCTTCTTCGACTTACAGTAGAAGGCACTAACATAGCTCGAGAAAGAGCCCGTTCTCTCTTGGATTTGCTCAGAGATACGCCTCGAGAAAAGAAATTGCCCCCATCAGTTCTGGAGAAAATCGTGTATGATATTGCCATTCGTGCAAACGGAACCGATAAAGTTGCCGGCACTGCCAAGACGTTACTCGAAGATATGGTTCAAAGAAGCATGGAACTGAGCATGAACAGCATACAACACAGGGCTGCATCTTGTGCACCTGCAGAAGTCCAATCTGCCTGAACCATTTGTGTTCATTCTCTATAGAGTGAAATGTGATGGATTTTGTTTCATTTGGCTTTGTTGTGTTCTTGACCCTTGTGTATATATAAAATCACCCTCTTTTATCATACATGTATGTTTACACTAATGTAATCGTTGGAGGGGCTGAGCATTGAATTAAGGTTGTGAGACCAAATATAGGGTTGTATTTTGAGCGAGCCTTCATGGTTAGTTGATCAGAGTTGTTCAAGTGCTTTCATCTCTTTTTTTTTAGATCTCAGGTTCGAAATTCATAAAGTGTATTCTCTCCTCAAAAGTCTCTCCCTCCACTTTAGGTAGAAGTAGAAACTAAACTTTATAAAAAAAATTGAATTCTTGTATTTTAGCCGAATTCTTGCATTTTAGCAATCCGGATATTTAAATAAAAACCGCACGAACCATCTTAGTTCAATGATTAAGAGAACGGTTATTATTCTTGAAGGTTACGGTTTTGAGCACCAATATTTACAACATAGTGATTAAAGATCAATAATTAAAGGTTGAGAATATATTCTAAAACAGATAATACTTATACTTAATATTTCACGAGCCCTCTAGCCCAAACGGTTAACGGAATAATTGTTGTTCCTAAAGGTCACGGGTTTGAGCACCAGTGATACCAGCAAAATGATTGAGTGATGGATACAAGGCATGTAGGATTTAAAATATATATATACACCACTTAGAACAATTATATTTTTTTACAATGTAATATACAAATTTATCTTTGAAGTTGGACTTTTCAAATTAGTACATGATTTATTTAATAATTTAAAGCATAAATTCAACAAAAATTCTCAAATTGATTCTCAGCTTAATTAATATTTCTTAACTTACTACTTATCTTTTTAGATTAATTTGATATTTGAAATTAAAAAATTCAAAATAATATATATTGACTTGACATTTCAACAACTAATCATATTATTAATGTGGAATTAGTCAATTAAAATATTAATCACATCAAATACTAAATATCACATCTTCATTATTCTTAAATGGTATGTCAACAGTGTGTACTAATTTAAAATTTTCCAAATCAAGCTAATTAAAAAAATTAATCAGTGAGTTGAAAATATTTACTAAATTGAGATGTCAATTTAGATATTAAAAGAAAAAAAAATGTTTCGCCACCGACTCCGACAGGTTGTTTCAAAGCCCGTTATCCACCTACCCGTTGAGGGTGGACATTGGTGGGGTTGGTTAAAGCTTTTAGTTGATTCGAATATGATCCAAAAATATAATATTTTTATTTTTTAAAAAAAATTGAATTAATTAGAGTGGTTACCGTAGCGTCTGTTCTGGAATATATTCTTAATCATTGAACATTGAGCGTTCAATCATTGTGCTATAATATTGGTACTCGAACCCGTGACCTCTAAAAACAATTGTTCCCTTAACCACTGAAAAAAAAATGGTTCATGTAGCAATTATACGTAAATATTTAAAATAAAATTAAACTATTATTTTGGGACATGTAGGGTAGGGTATAGGGCTGTAAATGAGACGAGACAGATCGCGAGCTACTCGAGTTCGACTCAGTCAAAACTTTACTCGATTAGACTCGGCTCAAACTCGAACTCGACTCGAGTTCTTGACGAGCCGAGCCGAGCTAAGATACTCGACTCGAAAAGCTCACGAGCTACTCAAAAATATAAATATACTATTTTTATATTTTAAAATCTAAATTTCTAAACTTAAAACCCTAAAATAACGTACTAATGTTGGATTAAAATTTAATAATAGTGGGCACATATGTATAATGTATATTGTTATTATAAAATTTAACACGTAATTAAGTGACCAATTATGTTACACGTGTTATAGGTATTAAATTATCATAGAATTAAAAGTATAGATACCATAAGGTGTATTTATAATTTGATGAGAGACAGAGTTATAAATACTTTAGAGTTGGCTATTAAATCAACTATATAAAGGGGTTATGGTCCCCAAGAATTAGGTCAACTTGCATATCTCTTTTCCCCGTCTGAGAGTTGTGCCGCAAGAGAAAACCTAACTTCTTGAAAGATCAAACCCTCTGGAAAATCTTCATCAATGGATTTAGGTACGCTTCCGCATTCAGTTTATTTATCTTATTGTTCTTGATGATTTGACATATAGATCTTGGGTTTATATTCGTATCAAATATATTTTAATTCTAACAAGTGGCATCAGTGCCAGAATTATGTTGAATCATTAAGATCATAAGTTTCTGGTTTTAATTTATTGTTATGATCTAAAATTATATATAATTTTATAGATTATTTACTTCGATATGGTTTTATAATTAATCGTATGAAATTAAATTATATATCTGTCGTATTTTAAGAACAAATCAATTTGATTTGTTTTCTATGATTTTATTTTGGGTTTTCGCCAATTTGGTTGTTTTTTCTTTTCCAATGGATTAACATTCATTGTTTTACGAAAAATATATATTTTCGTGAATTCAGTTTGGTTTTACATCTATGGGTTTGAATCGATTAATTAAGAAATCATAGAAATCAATCTAGATTTATATGAAGATTAGGTTTTGTCTGCATGAAAATTTATTTAATTTTTTTGGGTTGCTATTAATTGGAAATTAAATTTTAAGTTTAGATTCCAATTACTTCGATAGTAACATATTTACTTTATTTTTATGAAATATATATTTTAAATATATTTTATTTAAATTATATGTTTAATTTGGTTGGATCAAAATTTTAGTTTTGATCATTGGATATTAAGTTAAATTCGGTTAGATCAAAATTTTAGTTTTGATCATTGGTATTAAGCTAAATTTGGTTAAATCAAAATTTTAGTTTTGATCATTGGTATTAAGTTAAATTCGGTTAGATCAAAATTTTAGTTTTGATAATTGATATTAAGTTAAATTTGGTTAGATCAAAATTTTAGTTTTGGTCGTTAATAATAAAGAAAAATATAATTAATTTCGGCTTTATCATGATAAATTTATCATGATTCAAAAAAAATTATATTTAGGTTAGCTATTAAAGCTTTATATTCAGTTTATGTCTATTAAGTTATGATTGAATGATCTTTTGACATGTTACTTTTAAAGTATATTGTTACTTTATGTAATTTACTTGGTTAACATATTCAGTATTTAGTTTTGGTCATATGTTATTTTGGATTATAGAATATATATTTTATTGATATATTCAATTCGGTTTGATCAAAAATTTATTTTTGATTATTATATTATTATGATTATATTAAAGTTTCAAGTAATTATTATACAAATTACTCACTTGTATGATATTTTTATATTTTGTTTTTAGTTAAAGATTAAATATTTTGATCTAATTTAGTTTTGATAAAAACATATTTAAGGAATTTTTGAAGAACAGTCAAAGATTTCGGTTATTTGGATTCTGATAGCCCCATCAAGACAACCTTAATTTGGTGTATTTTGAAAACTCAAGTGTTATCAGAAATTTCAACTTTGACTATTATAAATATTAAGTTTGAATATTGGTATATTTATGTTATATATTTTAAGATAAATTAATTGAAGCATTAAGTCACCAAAGTGATCTTTATTGTAGAAATTATTTTATTTTAAAATATAGAAGGTTTTGTGCATGTAATTCAGTTTATGCTAATATTAATCGGCCCAAAGGAAGATTAATAATTAGTAATATTACATGTGCATCTGTAGTAATAAACATGTGATAATTATTCAGTTTTATATGTGAACAATAAACGACCCAAAGGAAGATTTTTGTTTAACATATTCTTATTAATCAATATTTGATTACTACATCAAGATATCACTTAAAAATTAATATTGTTTTAAAATATTATTGGAGTGCTCGATATCTTGTGATGAGGTTACCTTTATTTAAATTTATTATTATTTTGGTTATTTTTTATCTTGAGTAAAAGATAAAATTAAGAAAAATATTTTTAAACAATTAAATTTATATTTTGGCTTCGGATATCTGATATTTTAATAGATTAATTAAAACATAATGTCACCAAAGTGACCACTTTTGTGTAGATTAGTTTATTTAAAATATTAAGATGATTATAGGTCTTTGTAATTCATGCGTTTATTAATTGACCCAAAGGAAAATTAATATTTGGCCGAATTACAATGACAACTGTGGCGATAAATGTTTGACAATTATATGGTATTTTATATGAACAATACGTTAGTCCAAAGATTAATCTATTGTTTGACATAGTTTATTGTCAATGTTTGATTGCTACAACAAGAGTACCGCTTACAGTTAATATTACTGTCCAAAGACTTGATATTAATGTTGTGCTTGGTATCTTGAGGGGAACTAGCCATTATTTTGAATTTATTGTTTACTTATAGATATTTATGTGAGCTTGTTTATTTACTTATTTTTGTTCTATCTTTAGATAATTTATTTTTACTATCATAATATTTGTTGAATACATTCTATACTTATGTTTAGTGAAATTAATTTCAAGGAATAAAAAAGACACTTATATATAATATTTGGTTGTATGAACATAGAACTTTCACTAAGTGAAGAACAACTTGCACCTCTCACGGCGGTAAGCATCCATAAATAGGATTTTGAGAGGCGAGTTCGTTCAAGTCTAATGATCATAATGTACAAATATTTTATAAATTTTTAGGAGCACAAATCTAAAAAAAAATTATTCATACTAAGGGTTTCCTTGATAAAAAAATATTAATTTTTTTAAGATTAACATGACATCACTTCTGGTTTACTTGATGTCTATTAAGTATAAGGATCAAGAAAATGTGAGGCAGTATATTATATTGCTTCAAAACTTAAGGCACATAAGATCAAACTTTATAACAATTGTTTGTTCTTATAATTTTAGTATAGCTTCCTATACAGTTTAACTAATTCAAAATTAGTTATAATTATTAAAGGAGAAATAAACTTCAAATGAGATTATTTCTTATTGTGCTAAAGAGGAAGAAAAGTTGAAGCATTATAATTATAAAAATACCCAATCAGTTAGTGCTCTTTGGTTAGTGTCTCTAAGAATAAGGGCAATAAAAAATATATATATTAGAATAAAGTTACTAAAGGTCCTGCTCCAAAGGAATAACAATAAGATATAAAGTGTTAATTCTTTTGTATAAGCTAGGATACATGTAAAGAAATTAAACTTCAAAAGTAAGCAATTACTTAGGCTATTTTGAGAGATCCATAGGCTGTAAATTTTATGATCCCACAATTAAGATTATTTTAATGAGAGATTTATAACATTTTTAGGATTTTGAGTTTAGAGGGAGAATAAGGTTAGATACATTGTTGTTAAGGAGGAATTGAATATTAATTTAATTTCTACTATCACTTTCCACGATGTTTAGGTTTTCACACCTATCATTAATAAAAAGTGAATCAAGTACATCAGCAAAACAATGTTGAACAACTCTCATTCAAGATAAGATAATTATTTTTTAGAAGAACAAACTCATCAACCTAAAAACAACCTAAAAAAATGTGTCTTTAAAGATATCCATGAGAGGAAAGAGAAATACTATTGAGGATTATTACTTAGTATTTCATCAAGAAAATAAAGATAATAATGGAATAATAAAAGACAACATAATCAATTTCTTTTATCAAACCATAAATGTTTTAACTCTCAAAAGTGGATTGATGTTATTAAAAAGAGTATAATTTTATACAAGACAATAAAGTTTAAGAACTTGTCGCATTACCTTAAGGTACAAACCAATTGGTTGTAAATTAATATTTAAAATCAAGAGGGATGTAAATGATAATATGGACAAGTATAAGACATGTCTTGTATCTAAAGGATATACTCTAAAAGAATACATTGATTTTGTGAAGATTTTCTCTCAAGTTATACTAAAAGACTATTTCAAAATAATTTGACACTTAATGCTTTTAATCTTGAGCTACATAAGATGGATGTTAAGCTTGTGTTTTTCAATGATAACATTGAATAAATTAATTATATGGTACAATCATTGATTTGTGTCTAATGATACAAAATTAATGATATGTAAATTAAAGATATCCATATATGAGCTTAAGTTTAACTTTTATTAATAAAATTATAAATTTTATATTGGTTATCTCATTCGGTTTTGAGATAAATTTGGTTGAAAATTGTATGTATTACAAGTTCAGTGGGAGTAAATCAAGTGACACTCATATTACTAATTAAAGAAGATTTTTTTTTCAGTGCCCTACAAGTAATCTTGAAATTTATAAAATACAAAAGATTCCATAATCTATTGAGAATCTAATTTATGCTTAAGTATGTATGCATTTGGATATTGCGTACATTATTAGAATATTAGACAAATATTTAAGTAAATCTAATATGAATTGTTGGATAGCAGCAAATAGAGTTATGAAATGACTTTAGAGAATAAAATTTATTTGCTCACATATCGAAGTTCTGGTAAGTTAGAGATCATCAAGTTTACAGGCTTCGATTCTACTAGAATATTGATGTAAAAGACTCTGTCACATGAGCTGCTAATTATAGATTGAATAGAAATACAACTTCAGTTATTTTGTGACAATAAATATGCATCATTTATTCTATAAACAATAGGAACACTTTAAAATTTTAGTTCCTAGTTGTTAAAGAAAATTCAGAGTGTTTGTGTGTCTATAGAGCATGTTCGTACAAACTCCATAATTGTGCGCTTATTGAGAAACTATCACCCTAGGTCTTTCATGAGCACACTACTCATTTGGGTGTAATATTATTTAAGTATATTCAGTTTTAGTGGGAGTTTGTAATTTTGATAAATGCTCATTTGTTTTAGACACAATTTCGGTTACTTTAGTTTAAGGTTAATTTCTACAGAAATAAAGTTATGTTGGCTTATGCACACTCTGAATTCAGTAAAGTTTGATCTCACTAAAGTTTAGGAGGACCAGTTAGAAATAGGCATGTTCGGTTCACATTTACATGTAATTTCCATGCTACGCATCCATGATTGATCTATGTCATTTGATTATGTTTTTATACGTGACCATTAATGGATTTAGTCATGATTGATATGATGAAGACCGCTTTGATCCTATATGAATATAATTGATGGACGAGATTGTTTTAGAATACCTATTATATGATAGTAAATTTTTGAGCTCATAAGGTTATACATTTTTTAAGAAACATATGTTGCCCAAGTGGGAGATTGTTGGATTAAAATTCAATAATAGTGGACACATATGTATAATGTATATTGCTATTATAAAATTTAACACGTAATTAAGTGACCAATTATGTTACACGTGTTATAGGTATTAAATTATCATGGAATTAAAAGTGTAGATACCATAAGGTGTATTTATAATTTGATGAGGGGCAGAGTTATAAATACTTCAGAGTTGGTTATTAAATAAACTACTAGTTGGTTATTAAATCAACTATATAAAGGGGTTATGGTCCCCAAGAATTAGGTCAACTTGCATATCTCTTTTCTCCGTCTGAGAGTTATACCGCAAGAGAAAACCTAACTTCTTGGAAGATCAAACCCTCTGGAAAATCTTCATCAATGGATTCAGGTACACTTCCGCATTCAGTTTATTTATCTTATTATTCTTGATGATTTGACATATAGGTCTTGGGTTTATATTCGTATCGAATATATTTTAATTCTAACAACTAAAACCTAAAATATACAAGCTTGAGTTTACACAACATGTGTATCAAAGTTTTTTCTCCATTAGACTTTAAATGAGACTTGAGAGATAAGAGTTACTCGAGTCTAACACGATCAAAGATCGATCAATACTTGGCTCGACAAAGCTCGAAAAAAGCTCGAGCTCGACTTGAGTTCTTAACGAGCCGAGCAAACTTAGATTTTTTAGGCTCGTTTAAAATTACTCAAGCTCGAACTCGACTCGAAATCTTAACGAGTCGAGCCAAGCTTAGCACTACTCGAGCTCGACTCGGCTCGTTTACGCCCCTAGTAGGGTAGGATGTTTTGACCTTAAATTCAAACCCAACTTGACCCGATTTCATCCTCAAAAAATCAGACATAAACCTTTTTTAATTCTGGATCTTAAAAAATATCGAAACTTATCAAATCTAGGTCAAATGTTCATCCTTAATCTCTATACCCATAAAATTAGTTGGGACCAGGAACCCTTGAAACCAAGTTGAAAACTAATTAGATTGACAATAAACTTAAATTTAAGGTTGGGATTTTTTTATTAACATGTTATTAAAATTAGATCCAAATTTAAGCTTAAATTTAAATCATAATAAAAGAATAAATTTCGTGTCATGAAAATGTGAAATGAAATAAATATTCATATTTAAATCATGAATAATAATTTTTTATATCAATATTATCTAATTTTGTCTTGATTAGATACTACAAAATTTATTATAAAAACAACGTTTAAAATAAATTATTATATTTATAATATCAGAAATTAACTTTTTACCATTAAATCAACTAATTATCGATAATCTTAAAACAATATTATTAAATAACAATTATTCCCTTATTTAATAATACATTAAAGACAAGATCAAGATATAAATATAAAATAATAAATGAAAAGGTATTTGAGGTCTAATTATTATAGAGATCTAAAAGTATTTTTTATTTATTACAAAGATATTATTTATTTTGTTTAGTTTAAACAAAAAAATAGGTCTAGAATATGATTTCTTTAGTTTTAAATCATACTAATAAGTAATTGAACCTAAGAATTTGGACAGTTTAAAATTAATGATCGGGTCGAGTTTTTGACCGTCCCGAAATCAAATAGTTTAAATCTTTTAATTTAATTTTTCTTTTCACGATGTCAGAATTCGAACCGAGCTTTTTTCGAACACCCTATTTTCAAGTTTCAACCACTTGATTCATGAAATTACATCTAAACAGGCAGAAGTTTAAGACAGAAATGGACCTTTGCATACAACACCAGCAAACCAAAAACACAACACCACATCAAGGTAAACTTGAGGGTAGCCTAGCCTAACACACAGCAGTAAGCACAGGGATCACAGCTTTAAACAACAGACATTAATATACATATAGACTATACTTGTAGTAAACAGGCTGCACAAGGGAGGTTCTTCTTCTTCTTCTTATCAATAATAGCTGGCGAAATCGCCGTCTTCCAGCAGCGGAGTCCGGCAAAGAGGGCAAGTGCCCCTCAGATACCTCACCCACTTCTCAACACACTCCTGGTGAAATAGATGGTTGCAGGACAACAGGTTAACTTCTGACTCTGGCTCGAACTCACACCGGCAGACGGGGCAGTCATACTCGGGTCTCTCGCTGCTGCTTAATGTGTCGAAACGAATTGTAGGGTTGTTGCCCCGGAACTCTGCAATGTATTTTTTAGCTGTCTTGGCATAGGAAGCTAGTTCCCTGGCACCTTCATCATAATCCATGTATAATGGCATTGAATCTGGGGTCGATGTTGTTGAATCCGGGGTCGATGTTGTTGAATCGGGGGATGACGATGACGATAGATGGATGCCGATAATTCGAAGGATGGGCCGAAGTATGCCCTTGATCATAGATAAGAACAAAGCTGTGTTTACCAAGAACACACATAGCATTCCTTCTGATGGGGTTGGGAGACTTGAGAGACCCATCTTTTGTATCGAATTCGAGATTCCGAAACGGAAAATGGGATCTGCAAATCAAGAAATTCGAGATTAAACCATGTTTACCTGAACAAATTATCACATGTGATCAAATAATGCAGAAGAAAAGCAGATCATCAATCAATCTTTTATGTCCAAATTTCATATGCTCAGAAACTAAAACATAAACAGATCATGTCCAATAAGCAAACAATCAAACCCCAAAGACAAAGACAAGGAAGAAATCTGCAACAAAACCAGCATTCAATAGGGAAGATGATGTTAAAGAAACAATTAAGGAGAAAACCCCAAAGAAATCTGATTTTTCTGCATCTTTTTCATTATGGAGATCTAGGCAAGCTCAAACCTTGCATGATAGCAATATAAATATGATCAAAATAGAAAATCAAAGCTATAATTTCCTAATTTGCTTCATTTTTTCATCATATAACCCCCAAAATTTTCCTTACAGACAATCCAAATCCATAAGAGGAAACTTTAAAAAAGACAAAACATTTGAGCTGTTTTAAGAAAAAAACTTGAACAAAAAAAATGAATACCCAGAACAAGAACTAAACATGATTCCTTTTCCTGGGCAATGAAACATGTAGAGAGGAGACTTGGGTTTACCAGAAATGAAGCTTTTTGAAACCTGGTAATGGCTGTTGATGGCTGGATCCCTTCCTTCTCTACTTATATACAGCAACCCCCAACCCAACTCTAAAACCAAACTGTGGTTAAGGTTAATCCTTAACTATGGTAACTTTATATCATCTATCTGTAAGCTCAGAGAAACTGTTTTAATATACTATTTCGAGTTCGAGTCGTAGTAAGTTTAAAGTGCGGTTAAAAATATTAAAATTTAAAACTTAAAAAATGTTAAAACTTAAAATAATATTTTTGTAATATTTTAAGTAATCATAAAAACTAATTTAAAAATATTATTTAAAAAATAACAATTTAAATTTTAGTATTTTTTATAAATTTTAAAATGTATTATTTTTAAAAAAATTATATTAATTGCATTGTAATTTTGTAAATTAAACTTTTAATAAATTATTATTTTTTTAAAAAATAGCTTTAAATGCATGAACGTTTTTTTTTTTTGAAATTACGTATATATTCTACCGTAATTGAATAACATGTGGTTCAAGTCCGACCGAAAATAAACGTAAAATAAGGGTAAATTAGAGAAACAAACCAAGAAGTTACGACTTATCGAAAATTATAATTTTTATTTAATAAAAATTAAACTCAAAAATTAATTCATTAATTTCAATTGACTTAAATCACTCGATTAACTTAATTTAAATTATATAAAAATAACTTTTAATAGATTAATTTTTTCATCGATTACACCGTTCAACGGTTACATTACAAAAAGTCCAAATGATTACGTAGATTTTCGATCACATTATTTAGCGGTTACGTTGTAAAATTTAGACGGTTGCGTAGCTTTTTTTCATCAATTACGTTGCTTAATGTTTATATCGTGAAGTCCTTACGATTATTTAGCGGTGATATTGTAAAATTTAAACGGTTACATAGCTTTTTTTATCAATTACGTTGCTCAATGTTTATATCGTGAAGTCCTTACGATTATGTAAATTTTCTCAACGGTTACGTTATTCAACGTTTATATTGTAAAGTCCATACGATTATATAATTTTTTTTTATTCATAATATTATTTAATGATCACATTGTATAATTTAATCAATTAAGTAAATTTTTTCATTAATAACATTACTCAGGGGTTACATTATAAAATTTAAGCATAAAGATAATTTTAACCCTTAAAGTTTATATTTTTATTATTTTGGCCCTTATTTTTGGGATAAATTTAGCCCTTAACCTATATCTTTTTGACAAATAACTTATTTTTTAACTAACATGATAACTGGACCGTTAAAATTTTAATGATTATGACATGTCATATGCATATGATAATATATTTTAAATGACATGACATCTAACCTATTAAATACATATATATCTATGAAATATATAATATAAAACAATTAAAATTCAAATAAAATATTAAAAAATAATTAATTCTAAAATAAAAAACTACTAAACATTTACAATCCTATCTATAGAGATGGGCACGGGTCGAATTTTCATCCTACCCGCACCCAACCCCAAAAAAATACCCTCCACCAGTCACCCAACCCGCCCGAATTTAGGGTAAAAAAAATCTGACCCGACTCGACCCGATTTTTAAGCTTTAAAATCCGACCCGACCTGAATCATTAAAAAAATTTAAATTTTAGGGACTTAATTGTAAAAAAAATTTAGGGACCTAATTATAAATAAAATAAAATTTCAATGACCTAATTGTAAAACAAATAATTTTAGTGACCTAATTATATAAAATATATTTAAAGAGTGATCATAATTGCAAATATCCCTAAAATATATATGAAAAAATTACACTATTAGTCTCGGGTCGGGTCAGATATTTTCCACCTTAAAACCCAATCCAACCCAAAATTACCCTTAAAAAACCCGACCCGACCTGAACCCGAACCCAAATTTTCTTCAAAAAATCCGACCCATTTGGACCGGGTCAGGTCGAGTTGGAACCCGTCGAGTTCGGGTCCCGTGCCCATCCCTACCTATCTATGATAAAATCCAAATTCTATCTTAAAAAATTAATTAATTTCGAACTGTGTTCATATTTTCTTAAGATATGATTTTGATTCTATAATGGTTAGGGTTAAGAATGTTTAGTAAAATTTTATTTTATAATTAATTAATTTTTAATTTTTAATATTTTATTTTTTATTTTAATTGTTTTATATTTTATATTAGAATAAAATTATATTTCATATATATATGTGATAGGTTAGATATCATGTTATTTAAAATATATTATCCTATGTATATGACATGCCATCATCGTTAGAATTTTAACGGTCCAGTTATCATGATAGTTAAAAAATAAGTTATTTATCAAAAAGATATAGGTTAAGAACTAAATTTATCTCAAAAAAATAAGGATCAAAATAATAAAAATTATAAACCTTAAAGAATAAAATTATCTTTATACCTAAAATTTAAACGATTAAATTTTTTCATCAATTATATTGCTCAATGTTTATATTATAAAATCTATATGATTATATAAATTTTTTTTATCATTTACGTTATTCAGTGTTTACATTGTGAAGTTAAACGGTTACGTAATTTTTTCTTATTTTTGTTACTAAGAGAAAATGAAATTCTCGTTTTAATCTAGTTATGATTTTTCTTTATATATATATATATATATAAGATTTTATGTAACATTTTTTTTATTATTTTTATTATTTTGTTTGAAGTAATCTTGCTTGAATGGATTTTATTGTCATACCAACTTTTGTATCAAATAAAAATATTATATTATTTGCTTTTTTTTTGTAAATTAAACTTTTAATGGATTATCTCATTAAAAAATAAGTAAATGCATGAGTATTGTGAAAAATAATACCATATGTTTTTTTTTCTAATAACACATTTATTTTTTAAAAATGGTAAATGATAAAAAAAAAAAAAAACTTTTCATTTGTATTTAATGGTTACAGTACTCTACGGTTACATTTACACGTTTTTCATGTTAAGTGGCAGCGGTGCCGCCGTGCCGATGGCGGCTTTTGCACGGCCACCGATAGTTCCTTTCCCCCTTTACATTTTTTTTCATGTTAAGTGATAGCGGTGCCGCCGTGCCGGTGGTGGCTTTTTATTTTTATTTAATAAAACCCGAAAATTAATTCATTATTTTTAATTGATTTAAATCACTCAAATAACTCAATTAAAATTATATAAAATTAAATTTTTTAATAAATTATTTTTTATTGATTATGCCGTTCACGATTACATTTGTAAAGTTCTAATGGTTACATAAATTTTCTCATCGGTTACGCTATCTAGCGTTTACATAACAAAATCCAAGTGATTACGTAAATTTTCTATCACATTATTTAGGGGTTACATCGTAAAATCTAGAAGGTTACGTAGCTTTTTTTATCAATTACGTTGCTCAATGTTTATATCGTGAAGTTTTTACGACTATGTAAATTTTTTCATCGGTTACGTATTTCAACGTTTATATCGTAAAATCCATACAATTACATAATTTTTTTCATCCATAACATTATTTTGTGATTTATATTTTTTGTATTAAATAAAAAATATATATTATTTGCATTTTTTGTAAATTAAACTTTCAATAGATTATCTCATTAAAAAAAATAAGTAAATGCATGATAATTGTGAAAAATAATACCATATTTTTTTCAAATAACACATCTATTTTTAAAAAAGAAAATAGTAAATGATAAAAAAAACAATTCGTTCGTATTTTATACGTAACGGTTACAATATTCTACGGTTACATTTACACAAGTTTTTCATGTTAAGTGGCAGCGGTGCCGCCGTGCCGGTGGTGGCTTTTGCACAGCCACCGATAGTTCTTTTCCCCTGTTTATTTTTTTAATCGGAAGGTGCATAGCAAGCATTTACTATTTTTATTATTTCATATCAAAATCTATGTTTTTATTATTCCACTCTAAAACAATGTAATAGTTTTGATATAGTTTATTGGAATATCATTGATGGAAAGTGTAAAGATTTTTTTAATTAAAAAATTAAAATAAAAATATAATATTTGATAGAGTTGATTTTAGAGTAGTTCGACTTTTTCAACCAAGATCTGTGCTTTTTCAACCAAGATCTGTGTTCATTATTTTTATTATTTTGGTTATTTTTTAATTAGTTAATAGTGATTACAATAGCTTTTGTTTTAGATTATAATATTTATTATTTGACAATGATCGCTCAATCTCTTTGTTGGTAACACTGGTGTTTGAACCCGTGACCTCTGAAAATAAAAATTGTTCCTTTAACTACTTGGGCTAGAGGACTCGTGCATTCTTGTTATCTTTCTTACAAGTTCAAAGAGATAATGTTTACATCCATATCGGACATCTCTTTAGATTTTAGAAAGTCCAACTAGAACCTATCTCTCAGTTATAAGGTCTTGGACATTTATTAATAAAGAAATAAATAATAAAAAACTCTACTCTCTTAATCTTTAAACTTGTATTGTAACGACCCAGATTTAGATTCAAGTATCCGGTTAACCCGAGGGTTATGGGTTTCGGTTTTGGTCCCGAGTTTAGCAGTTTTGGGTCTCGATTTTGTGTTAGGCCTTGTTGGGCTTATAAATTTTTAGATGAAGGACAATTTGGTAATTGTCTAAATAGATGATAAAGAGGGGGGCTTTAGAGGATTGTTTTCTGTAGAAAGTAAGGGAGTGAGGTTATGGGTTTCATCTTCTTCTTCCCTTTTTTTTATGAGAAAATCTTGCTAAAGGTGAGAGCTTTGAAGTTTTGTTAAGGATTCACGTTTTTGAGGTGAAGAGTAAGTTGTTAAAGGGTTTAAGATCTATCCAAAGAGGTAAAAATATGTTGGATCGGTGAGGATGAGATTTTGTGAGTATGGGTTGTGAGGAAAACGGGAATGAGGATTCAAGGGATTAAATCTCAGTTTCTTTAGTCTTTAATGCTCTGAGAATCTTCTTAAGTGTTGTCTAATACTCGGTTTAACGTCTTTTTGTAAAGAGAGAGGTTGGAAAACCTTCTACAAGCTTGAGATGGGGAAAAGCTTGAAGAGGTTGAGGGCTCAGTTTTGGTTGTTGTTTTGCTATAGGTTGGTACTCCCAACTCTCCTATTCATCATCCTTATCATGGTAGAATGCATTTCATGTAAATACATGTATATGTGCTTGGTTGCATGAGCTTGATGAGCTTTAATGGTGATTTTCGTACTAATGAGATTAAGAACTGGAAAATGGTGTTAAAACACTCTAAACATCAATAATAACGATTTGATATGCCTTAGGTTCGTTTTGGTTAAGTTTGGGGGTTGATCCTTAGAAATTTCAGGTAAAACTTATAGGTTCGTGCAAGGGGTATCAATACACGGGCCACCGGTATCGATACCCCTGAGTGGAAAATAGGCTTTGAGGGAGGGGGTATCGAACCATGGTTTGATACCGAACCTTCCAGTGGCTTTTTGCATCGATACTTGTATCGAAACGATCCTTCCCCTTTTGTTGACTTTTGAATTGGTCAAAGGGTATCGATGCCAGTATCGATACCCATGGTTCGATACCTTCTTTGGGTGGGCATCGATGCGGGGTGTTTCGATACCCCATATAAGGGTATCGATACCCCTATGTATTTTGGCCAAGTTTGAGTAGATTTGAGGCCCGGTGATCTTAATAAATAATTCCATTAATCTATAAGTTATGAAATGAACTATTAAACTAAGATTGATGTTTATAACCTCGAAAGAATTAAGTATGATAAGCCTTAATATATATCTTGTTGTGATAAGATCCTAGATGGATTGTTTGTGTGTTTTGAGTCCTTGTGTGTTGGAAATCCGGATATCCATAAGTGTTGCAACACGTCGAAGGCCATCCGATGTAATATTCTGGGTGATGATTTGATAACTACCCCAAATGTAGGATCCCAATGTTGTATGGACGCGGGCCTCATTCGAAGATACTCGATGTGATATTCCGAGTATGAGATTTGGAGGATCCTGATGCTGTGTGAACGCGGGCCTTAATCCCGAATGTAGAATCTCGATACTATGTGGACGCGGGCCTCATCCTTGAGTATAGTCCCGATGCTGTGTGGACACGGACCCTACTCGTAGTGTAGGATCCCGATGCTGTGTGGACGCGGGCCTCACTACATTGTGTTGACTGATTGATTTGTATATGCTGTATGCGATTATATACATCTCACTTATGCCATGTGTTAGGCAAGCATGCTAGATCATCATATCATGCACGATGTTTATATGTTCTGCTTTACTGCTTATGATATGCATGATGTTGGCCGAGTTCGGCGTGCCCACTGAGCTTTCGTAGCTCAGCGTCCGAAATGTGTTTTCGTGCGTAGGTTAGGTGGAGCCGGTTCTTGTAAAGCACCATCGAGGTTTGGAATTCAGCATCGGCTTTGTGTCAAGGTACAGTGATAGATGTAGTGGGCTAATACTTTGTCAGACCCTATATGTATTTTTGTAACTCTGTTATTTTAATTGGGTCAAATGTTTTAAATGAGTTCGTAGTAATTTAGAGCTCCGGTCACTTTAATCTATTTTGGGCTTTTGTTTTAAATTAAATGAATTTTATGGATCGTAATTGGACTTGAGTTTGATGTTATTATTGGACTTTTAAAAGAAACTTTGAAATACGGGTTTTGGGCCGGAGGCCCAATGTGACACCCGGATCGGGATGTTACATGTATACATCATTTTATTCTTCAAGTATCCTTAACTTATTTTTGAATTTTCAAATTGAATAAATAAATAATCGTATTAAAATTAATCGAGTCGAATAATTTTAAACATTTTTATCTTCTACAACGAATGTATAATTTTACTTTGAAAGAAACAAATGTATGAATATCTTGTATAAGTTTTTTTACTGGTAAATATTAGATGTAATGACAAGACATATTACTCTCTCAACAAGATCTATGTTTAATTTTTCTAAAAAATATTATTAAAAAATCATAAATTCAAACATAAATCATTATAAAAATAAAATTTAATTTATTAAAAATAGATAAACGATTTATTACAGAGTCAATAATGGCGGACACTATCTTAATAATAGTAAATTAGATTTTTTAATGGGTAAACTATTTCAGTAGTCATCCAACTGATTAAGAATATTTATTTTGGTCATCAAACTATCGAACTCGTCAATCAAATCACCCAACTTATCAAATTGACCTATTTTAGTTATACCGTTAAAATTCTAACGAAAAAGGTTAACGACAATGACGTGTCTATTAAGTAAAATCTGTAAAATTACACAAATAATCTATATAATTTATTTATTATTTTATTTTAATTTTAATTTTAAATTAAATTATTAATTTTATTTCATTACCAAATTAGATGATTAATTTTATTTATTAATTTAAAATTAAAATTAAATTAAAATAATAAATAAATTATATGAATTAAATGTATAATTTTATAGATCTTACTTAACAGACACGTCACTGTCATTAACATTCTCTGTTAAAATTTTAACGATGATAATCAAAATAGATCGATTTGATAAATTAGATGACCTAATTAACAAATTCAATAATTTAATAATCAAAATAAATAACCTTAATTAACTAAATAACTACTAAAATAATTTACTTTTTTAATTTAATCGAACGTTAAAGATATTTTTATTTTATCTTCGTTACAGTAAAATCCGTCCCTTCTTCCCCTTTCTCTTTATCGTCTGTCTCCCCTCCAGCCGTGACAAGTGTCACATATCGTGTGATGAGTTGTCTCCTTCTCAAGACAATGCCTATTTATGAACATTGACACGTGCCATAGTTTTTGCACTTTAAAAACACTGCGTAAAATAATGTTGTGCCATTGGTGGACCCCATAATATTTATCAACACCGTCAACCATCGGAAAATAAAAAAAAATATTTTTACTGCACGTGTCAAAATCTGGGTAGAGGAAGGGGGTGGGACAAGTCCTAATATGGGACTAACTCCACAAGGGGATCGCCATTAAATCTATCAGTCTTGTCTTTGTCACTTCCATATAATATAATATCTCATAACATTATAGACATTTAAGAGTATAATTCTTTGTATTGGTTGGGTCATATGAGGCCATTAAGGGCGGGCAAGATCAGTTATCCGAACGATTCAAATAGAATTAATTTTGGTTTTAGTAATTATTGATTTTTAAAAATTAAAATTAGTTTCGATTTCGATTACATCGAGTCTTAAATTCTAAGAATTAGTTTTGTTATTAGAGAAAATCGATTTTAATACCGGGTACTTAGTCAATTATTTTTTAAAAAAAAAATTGAGTAATTAGAGAAAAAATTTCAACCACCAATAATAATATTAAATAATAAAATTAGAAATTGTAGGCTTGAAAATTAAAGTTTTAAAACTAGTCATAATATTCAACTATTTATACATAAAGAGAAAGTTCGATAAAAAAAATTAATACCAAATATTTGGTATTGGTTTTGGTCCTATTGTGTACCCATCAAGTACTAGGTCCAAAAAATCAAGATTCAGTCTCGGTCGCGATTATGACCGGGGGTAAATTTTGGATTCAATCCTGGTCTCACCGAAATCAATACCAGATAAAAGTCTATATGATCTTATCGGGTCCGGGACCGGGTAATCTGTTTTTTTGCCCACCCCTAAGACAATGACGAAATTTAAAATAAAAATATAAAAAGAATAATTTAAACATTTAAAAATTAAAGAATTAATAAAAAAAAGTCTAAATAATTTTGGGGTTTAACCATTTTTTTAAAAAAAAATATTTAAAATTTAATATAAATTTTTAAAAATCTTTTAAGGAGTGACTTGAAATTTTTGGATTGGCAAGCTCAATTTTTGTTGTTGGTCCACATGCCAAATGTCCTGGTTTTATTGCTTTAGGCTTAGAGCCTAGTTGAGTGGTTGGTCAAGACCCATATATTTGAACTGCTCCAACAAATCATGTGGATGTTCTAAAGGTTAATTGACTTTACTAGTTAAAAATTAAAATTGATTTTTAGATAATTTTGTAAAAAATATTATTTAATACATATATCGTATAATTTTTAAATTATATATATTTTTAATTTTAAAATTTAGAGTTTAAAGATATATCTTTTACTTTCAATCGAGTATTGTGTAACCCTTATATTTCTATAACTTCATTTTCAGCCTTCTCTAAAATATAATCCAAAGTTCTTTTATGGCTTAAAAGTAAAAAAATAAATAAATTTAATTTATATTATTTTTTCAGTTTGATGACTAATGTTATTTGAGTCATTCTGTTATTTAATGTTTTATTTCATAACTTGAATTAAGTTTTTTTACGACGGACGTTAAATTTTTTATTATACAATGAAAATACGACATGTGACATATTTATGATATTTGTATTAATTTTTATTTTTTAAAATTAAAAAATCTTTAATTTTATAAAAAACAAAAAATCTTTAATTCTTTTAAAACCGCAAACCCAAAACCTGAATTCTTAAATTTTTACCCTTCCATCACTATAATTCAACCACCGCCGGTTACCCTTGTCTTTGTCGCTGCCCACGACTAAAATTCCCATCATTCCGTCAGCGAAAACTAACGAATGGATCATCGATTGTTTCATCGACAAATATCTAACAATTAAAAAGTGATTGATTGGGCTTTTAAACGTTAAAGGATGAGGATGTCGAATGATGAGATACACGACGTTTGTAGTGATGAACTGGCGAATAGCTTACGTGTGAGGATGTTAGACAATGAGAGAAATGTGATTTAAGGTTTTGATTGAAAAGAATAAAAACTTCAAAGTTTTTTAAGAAGTATATATTCTTAAAGATTTATAAGATAAATATATAAATAAAATAGGTTATGTGTCATGTTTTTATTGAATAACAAAAAATTTAACGATAATTGATAGAAAAAAACTGATTTGAGTTATAGAATAAAGCGTTAAATACTAAAATCACCTCAAAGTCGTTAGGCGCCAAACATTAAAAAAAAGTTATAAGTTAATCATCTTTTTAATTATTAAGTCTTCTTTTATTTCGACTGAAAATTTCTCTCGGTCGCCGCTCTCTAACAAAAAGCTATTCCATAGTAAAGATTTACCCTAGGAAATCTACAAAGCCATTCAAGTTCTTGTTGCCTCTAAGAAATTATAAATGTTCATTTATACTTGATTTTTTAAAATTTAAATATTGTTATTTTTAATCGTATTTAAGATATTTTATAAATTTTCATAGGACAACAGCTTGACGTGGTCAAAAGAAAGCTAGCAATGGCAGAAAGATATATAGCTGTAAACTAAAAGCGTGTTGTCTAAATGTGGTACCATATAATGTGAAATCTATGTCTTGTTACAATCAAATGGCAAGAAGCTTAGATTCAAACAAGAGGACAATATGGGACAAGCTCTCCCACTTGCCCCTCCAAAGTGCAATGGTGGTCGCTAACCTAGGCCACGAGACTTGTTGATCACCAATCAACCCCGTCCAGGTAGGTATGTTTCGATGTCAGACATCGAGCTTGTTTCGATGTCAGACATCGAGCTTGTTTCGAATGGTCCTTATGTCACAAGTTTGTAAAAGCTTTCATCAATGGAGTTTGGGGGTTTGTGTCCATCCTTTAGCATCTGTGCTGAAATGTTAACGTCCCCCGTGGCAGTGAGGCGGCTCAACGTGCATGAAAACAACTAAGCATGGCTTGGCTTGAACATGAAATGTCAGAGAAGGCTGAGACTTGTGTAAAACTGTAAATTACACACAATTTCATCCCAAGTGCATATGGTTCAAGCTTTGCTGATTGCTGTACACCAGAAGAGAGAAATATTACAATTGCATGATTCTTGTCTGTCAACTGCAAATTTGAGCAGGTGAACTTGCTGGAACGTGATATGGCAGCAAAGGCGAATGATGCCGCCGCAATTCATGGTTCTTTTATGATGACGGACAACCAGTCCCTGCGGCAGCCAGTTTATTCATGGTATTTTCTGTATCCAACTAGCATCCGGTGTTTCTTGCCTTGTTTTAAGCGTAGTTAAAAGGTTTTACTCTCAGCAGCTTCGAGTTGGATTCAGTGGATCATAATCATAGGCATCGCCAGCTTTGACAAAGCGTCCTTTCACGCGCTTTCGCACATCAGCCCTTGCTTTGCGAGAGGCATATCTCACTCGCTTTTCAAACCTATCATGCGACACAAATGATGTTGAACATATAAATGATGATCTCAAACAAAACTAGAAGTACAATAAAATGTTAAGAGGAACAAATTACAATACTGAGATAAGTAGAAATTGTCATATACTTACTTCCGCGTCTTCTTCTTTTCCTTGTAACGCATGACAGCATCACTTCGAGCAGCCGACGGGAGGGGGGCATCAGCAGATGGAGGACACCAAGAGGGCTCTTCCATGAGGTGCATTGACGAAGCCTCGCAATCTTGGTAATCTCCTCCGGTACTCTCTCCGGCAAGGCCAAAAAAGGAGGAGCTTGAATGATCCTGCCTTGCCGCAAAATACAAAATTGAATCGGTTTTACAGCTCAATATGGAATCAGCAGATGCTGCATTGCTGCATACTGGTTGGATGGCATTCACCAATCCATGAGATGAGCCCTGGAAAAGAACATTTAATTCAATCATAAGAACATTTGCCAAATAGACACTTGAAATCTCAGGGGTTCACATCATGGGATGATTGCTTACAGTAAGATTCTTAAGGGAGGTAAAACAAAAATGTAATGTTCAAGAAAATTAAAGCTCCAATTTTGCCAGCGAAAATTTGACACATGCATAATTTACAAGAAAGAAGTCGATTCATCAATAATCAAATTCAAGATGACGCTGAAAGGTCAAGTACTCGGTATACTTACAAACTTGAGGAATCCTACCATAATGCATATATAATCAACACCATTCAAAAGATGGATATTTTCCTGAAAATTGGAGTAAACTTCCTTTTGGTATATTGGTCAGATCTGAAACTCAACGTTATTGATTTCATGTAAATACTTCTGACCCAAGTGATCTGTTCTTTTGGTGGCTCTTAAAAATGAAGATCAACAAATAGAAAGTAAACTTCATTTCAGACAAAGCATGTCCGAAAATCATGTTCATTAATGAAATTGATATCCCTACCATAAACTCCGAGTAACAGAATGTGAAAAATGAAAGCTAAAATATTTAAGAATACCAGGAAACAAAAGCATAACACTTAGAAAAATGGTATTATTACTATCATGGAAAAAAAAAAGATGACACAGATACCATAAAGCAAGACGGAGAGAGATGAGAACCTCAGCAGTCACTCCACCCTGACAGTTGGAATCAGTAGCAGACATGTCCTTCGTCCCAAATAAGCCATCAATTCCACCATTCTCAAAAAGTTCTTCCGAATGATTTAGAGTTTCCCCGAAAAGTGTTTCATATTTTTCAAGGTTCAAATCAATTTCATCCATATTGAAGTCATCATACAAATCGTCTTCACAAACTCCAGGATAATTTGTTTGAGGGCAAGAAACCTGCAAATTAACAAAGTGAGAATTAGCCAAAGTTCCCAAAACGGAACATACTGTCTACTACTAGTCAAAGAAATAATGACGTTTTCACAAACAAGCCAAAAATTATCTTGGACCATCCAATGCAAAAGTTCTATAGTAAAGGGAGATTATTCTAATAATCTTTTACGATTAAAATAAAATGTTGGTAACTTTCAACAACCGACAACGAGTCGACGACCTCAGACAGCTTTGAGTTTATTGTTCCTATCACCTTTGCACTCCCCTTTTCACTCTCAATTAAAAACAAAAGGATAAAAACTTCAATGATATAGATGGACGGTATGAGTTCAGGTAGTAATTCGTGCGAGTAAAATAGGAGAGACCTACATCTCGAGAAATATTGCAAATTCATCATTTACCTTCATTAACAATGTATCTGTTGTTCCAGCTGGCTGATCAAGCAATTGTGGTGCAGATCCAAATTCAGGAATCGATGATCCACCCCAAGTACTTTCTCTATCTATATTGTGCTCATGATTAACTACAGCAACACCAGTATCCTTCTGGCTGCTGGTATTTTCAATAAGACACCATGAAGTCCTCTCTATGTTCTCAGTGATGCTCATTTCCCCTAATTCCTGCTCACAGGTAGATTCAACTGCTGAAGGGGATTGCCAGAAAAACGACAATATGGAAGAAAGTTCGTCTGATGACGGACAACCAGAATAAGAATTAACTGGTTGCCTCTTATGTGTCGAATTAGTGGTAGAGGTACCATGACCCATCAAATCACAATTCTGACAGAGGGATACCCTTTCTTCTACACATCTAACAAAAGCAGGTTGCGAATTGCATCTTTCACACAACAAAGTCCTCAAATGGCGTTTCGACAGTGCATTAGCAGAATGGACATTGTGATCACAAGACAAACATAAACAGGCAGCATCCGACCGACAATACACTACCGATGATTGTTTGCCACAGAAATCACAAATGTAACCCATTTCAATCACACTGCTCCAAACAAGAGCTAAAAACTCGTGAGTAAACAATGTATCAACCGGGGCAAGTCGCTTTTGAGATGATCATAGACTCTACTATTTCTCCACGCACTTCGATAGCCATCAAAGATTAAAAAAAAAGGGTTAGCTGTTACAAGAGAATTCAGTACATGTCTGAAGTAAAAACAAGCTAATCAGTGAGAAAACTGGAATTATCAGTTAGGTTGCTTAATTCCTACTGCTCATACAATAATGATACATACAGCTCAGTTCAAAATTCCAGAAGACACTTTAATCATAGAAGACTAAGACATCACGTGATCAGCACTATTCAAGT
Organism: Abelmoschus esculentus; assembly: GCA_035048815.1. Classification (NCBI taxonomy): domain Eukaryota; kingdom Viridiplantae; phylum Streptophyta; class Magnoliopsida; order Malvales; family Malvaceae; genus Abelmoschus; species Abelmoschus esculentus. Next base: position 15,146,129 of record JAUCBN010000036.1, read on the forward strand.
GTAAAAGTCTCTATATGTTATGAACACAGACAAAAAAGCAAACAGTTTTAAGCACAGCAAAATCAATGTCAACAAAAGAACATGTAAATGTCCAAAACACACACTCATAACAGTATGTATAACAGGAAACATAACTCATCAAATTTAGAGTCATCCATGACGGCTAAGACAGTGAAATATAATAAAAGAAAATACAGAAAAAATGAAAAAAAAAAGGAACTAGCAGCAGGGGAATAAGCATTCCGAGAAAGAGAATTGTCAGCAATAATTCAATTTCAAAACATTTAAGATAAAACAATTTAACATCCGGAAAAGGTAAAATTTAACATAAATCAAAGGAAAATATTGAACTTTATAATCAAACCAAAGAGCTAAAGCAAGAAAAACAGGGGAACAATTAACAAACCAAACGACCCAGAAATACTTACCTCAAAAAGTGCAACTCCAAAACCCAGATACAAAACTAAACTTAAGTGAAGAAAAGGAAAATACCCAGAAAAGAAAATCAAATTAATAACCAAAATACAAGAAAACAAGAAATTTACCTTCAGAACAGGAGAAATGACAGGATCGGTTACTAGCTGAAACATTCAAAATTAAAAGATTCTAAAATAATCACGAGAAATCGTAGAACAATGAGCTTTCCAGCATTTCTCATCCGTCTATCCTCTAAATGATTTTCTTTTAATTTTGTTCTTAATTTTTCTCTGTGCTTTCAGTTTATGCAAGTCAGAGACACTGAGATAGAAATTAAGTACAAAATTGGGTTAAACAAATTGGAGAAAACCTGAATAAACACAAATAAAAAGGCAAAACGGGAGAGAAAAGCAAAGTGGGGGCCCGTCCTTTTCATATTATTAATTTTTTATAGGGTAAAGTACACTAAAGACCACTAAACTTTGTTCAAGTGATTGTTTTGATCACCTAACTTTTAAAATTATAAAATTATCTATAAATTTATTAAATAATTACTAAATTTAATCAAACTATTATAAAATTATTTAAATAAATATATAAACTTTTATGACGTTTCAATGTTTAATTAATTGATTTTTTAATTAAGATGGCAATCATACATAAAATAAATACAAAATATTAATTGTTTATCAAGAATATATTTAAATATATAAATTTATGGCACAAATCATTTTACCTCAGTGGTTAAGAGAATAATTATTATTCTCGAAGGTCATGAGTTCGAGTACTAATATTTATAATATAGTAATTAAGGATCAATATTCAATAGTTTAGAGTATGGTCTATAATAGATATTACTTGTAACCATTGTAGCACAGTAATTTATTACTATAATATTTTATTAAAATAGGTATTGTTTATGTATAATCATGATTGTATTTTCAATTATGTTTATAAATTAAAAAATAATTAATTTTTATATAATTATTTATGCTTAAGAATGTAGGAAGTCCTTAATTTTTTTAAAAAATTAAATAATTGATTTTTTATACTCAATTAAACAATTAAATTAAAATAAAGTAATCTTTTAAACTGATAAATTTAATAAATTATGTCTTTTGATCAATTTTTGATAATTAGATTTTAACAATTTTATAATATATTATTATTATGTGAAGCATTGATGTATTATCTCGAAAAAATAATAGATTTAAATAAAAAATTAATAAAATCATTAAATATATATATTAAAAATATATGTGTATATATTTAGAACACCACTTTAATAATATTTGTGATGTGAGTTATATAGCCAAATTGATCTAAAATTTATTTATTTGATAATCGATTTAATTTAATGGCTGAATTGAAAAAACTCAATCTTCGAAGTACAAAATTTTGATTTTTTAAAATTTCTGAAATTTAATTGGATTTTTCTTTCATAAGTTTAAAGATTCGTATCTCCTTAAACCTGTATTTTCTAAACTATTTTTAATTATAAATTTGTCTTATAAACTACGTTCGATTAAAGTAAAAATATTTAATGCCGACTTTGATTAAGAATACTATTTAGTGTCACTTCATGAGTTTATGACATTTAATGCTAATAATATATCTTAAATATATCTAGATATTATTTTATACATAGACGATATATTTTTATAAATATTTTAATTTTAAAATTTTAATTTAAAATTTAAAGTTAAAATTTAAGATATATAAGTTTAAAATTTAAGATTTATAGTCATAATTTACGGTTTATAATTAAAATTTAGAATTTAAAATTAAAATTTAAAATAATTTAATTAGAGATTAAAATCTTAACTGTGAACCTTAAATTTTATTAATAACTCCTAAACTCTAAACATAATCTTTAAATCGTAAAACTAATATAAAATAATTACTTATTTATTGATTTTAGTAATAAAATATATAGGTTAAATAAAATAATGTTTTTTTTTCTTTTATGGATGAGCCACCTCCTTCAAATCCAATTAGACCAGACAACCACCTAAGCAATAAAGCCATAGATATCCTTCAATACTAAGCACAACAACCAACCTCATATATTTCCATATTTAATAGTATTATTTTGAAAGAAAAAAAAATATTTAATATGCCACTTAAGGTTGAAGAAAGATTTTATTTTTAAATAAAAATTTGTTTTAATACATTATCCCCTCAGCACTTCACTATTTTATTTTTATTGGACTCGAACCAAGTATTTGTCCTGGTAAATTTGGGTTTACAGAGTTTAACATATGGACTATTCTTTTATTTATTTAATATTATACACACAAATTAACAATGATATTAGATTTCAAGCTTATTCGAGCTTAATATGAATTTGATAATTTTAAATTCGTGAGTTTTCGAGTTGAATTAGGTTTAGTTTTAAGTTTTTTTTGAGTTCAAGTTGAGGTTAATGATACTCGAGTTTGACTCAGTTCATTTATAACCCTATATCAAACTTCAAAATTTGAAAATTGTTGTCATTACTGTTATTGATAACTTCGTCGAACCCCTCTGTCGTCACTGCTACCTGAAGCTATTGCACATTTTCTCAATCACACATCGTCGGTAACCGACGAAAGGTATGTTAATCTAACGCCAAATGACTAAAGTCTTTTACGTTCGACATCCGATTGATATCCTTTCCATCCGATAATGGAGTGTTAAAAAAATAGACGATGATCTCAGACGACAACGACAGTAAGGTTAAGCAAGGCTATTGACCATAATAGTGACATCAATTTTATGTTTAAAGTTTGAGAGATTTTTGGACTATTTTATGATTTTTGAAAATCTTGAGATATTATTTAATTTGATTTATTTTCAATTTATTTTTTAAAAATAAATAACACAAACCACGAATTAATAAATTATTGGACAATAAATTTTTTAATAATGTTATCTTAAAACACTAATGAAATAAAACTCTAATTACTTATTTCAATCAAAAACATTAAATACTTTTCTAAAAAAAATTATAATTTAAATATCTATTTATGAGTTAAGAAAATATTTTATAAACTTTTTCAAATTATAATAAGTTTCATCTTCATACTAAGCAATGTCTTACGATTTATATTTATTTTTTAGATTTTATAATAAGTTTTATAGGAGTAAAATTTCTTTACCGTGCCTTCATCCATGCATCCTGTTAAAAATTTTTAAAATATTAAATTTTAAACCCTAACCCTTATTTTTTATATACTAAATCCCTACACCTTAAAAAATACACCCTATATCTAATTTCCTAAAACCTAACCACAACCTATAACCTAGAACAAAATGGCAAAATTTTGCTCTAATACCGATGCTTTGTATCATGCCGACAAAACAGAATTTGGCAAGGATCCAATGTAAGACCAGCCAAAGGTGAAATCTTTACAAGACATTTCTATCTTCTCTGAACCACCCCATCTAACATACAACAATGGCTTAAAATGGTCCACACCCGAAGCACATGTGGTCCTAATGTACTTACAAATAACAAACAACAACGATGGAAACACTTCAACAACTGAATTAAATTGTCCACACTTGTGAACTTTGCTTCCTTTTCCCAGGGAAACAAATACGTTGTCCAAACTCCGAACTGTTCGAATCGAATCACTGTGTTTCGATCTGCAAAGGTGGGAATGAAGGTTAAAAAGCTGATAGGATTCCTTCATTAGGCTGCATTTAATAGAGGGAGGTTTAAAGTGTTTGTAGAGTGTGTTTCACTTCAAAGTCATCCAGTTCTGGTAAACTGGTTACTTTAAACAACCACAAACTTTAAAACAAAATGAAATCTAATCTACCCTTTGCTAGAAAGATGTCACGGCAAGTAGTCACCTTTTTAGAACAATTTATGAAGAAAAATGCTCACACAAGCAACAAAGAGAAGTCAAAATCAGTGCAGATTTATAACATAAAAGAGAACCTGAGACAGCTGCATCCATGGTTGGTGACAACATTCTGATGCTCATTTCCTGTTCTGCAAGTCGTCTTCTTCTCACAAGAGATGAAAAAAGAGAACAGTTATGTTTCAGTCGCATGTAATATAATTTCCAATATACTAAGAACTAATTAAACATACCTAGATGTCATGGCTTAGAAAATTTGCAACAAGTTCTTTAGTTGCAGTAAGTTTAGCAACTTAATCAGCAGCTCCATGTCTCATTTGTGTGCTTAGGGAATTTCTTTGAACTGAACTTCGGTTTACGGCTCACTACTTTTATCGTTGTATTTTTTTCGGGGACATTTTCGCCTGCTGTAATCTCTTCTCTTACTGAAACTTAATGCCAAAAATAATGTCCAATATAAATAATTTGAACTTTAAAAAGTACAATGGCTAAGTAAGAAACATTCAAATAACCTGGAAGAAATAATAGATGGGGTCAGTCAGACAATCATTCAAGAAACATGTTAGATAACCTTTCAGGCATTAAATTTCCATATTATATGATATATTCGTCAAATATGGAAGATAGAAGATCATCTTTCAACTATTTTAAGCCACTGCTGACTGCATTTTGTGTTACGTTCGACAAAATTCAACAACATGGGCCCTAGTTTTCACTACAATATGCACCCACTCACATGTTAAACCTCAGTTTCTGCTTCCTAACCTAAAACATTTAACCATAGAATGTGCGCCATGGCTCTCCACCACCACCACTTGCTGCCTTTGCTGTAGGAATCCAATTAGTTTTAGTTTCTTCTCTCTGGAAGTATGTCCCAGTGACACTTGCCGCAAGCTCTCCTATCTCACAGAGGGTCTGAAATGCCGTTTCACAGAATTAGATTACATATAATTCGATATTAATTTCACCCCCTCTAGCATGCAGGCAAAAGAAATGAAACACATTAAGGCGATGCATAGTAAGGACCCATAGGGATCTGGCTTTTGATCATCATTTCTAGCATATTCTATTCGAGCAAGCCACTCTGATAACTACATTAGCTTTAAATGGGCAAAAGAATGAATACCTTTAGATCCTCGTTTAAAGCTTGATTAAATGGGCTTTGGTTTCTTTGGTCAACTATAATAGAAGTCGGCAAGTTTGCAGCACGGACCAGGTGAAGAAAGCAGGCTAGAGGCTCGTAATGAATTTGCAAAGATGGAGCCATGGAGGCGGCTTCTGGGTTTTGGAAGCAATGGCTCCACTTACATCAGTCTCAGGGCCTAATAAAGAGGAAGCTTGCCGCTATTTGCTGTCAACAATCTACCTTCCAACTTAAGCTTTGATGCCGGTACAAGAAAGGGGACTACGATAGTGGGTACAATAGATGATATGTGCTCTGCATTCTCAATTTTTCTCAGAATTGAATATATAGTCTGAGATAGTACCAGTGGCTCCAAATGATCTATCATTACCATAGTTGCCTGGCATCAAGAAAAACTAAAGATAAAATTACATAACTAAGCACTTTACACTATGTTTGGTAGGAAGGAAAATGGAGGAGAAGAAAAAAAGCTTCTCAGTGTTTTTGGTACAGTTTCAATTAAAATTGTTAATTTATGTAGAATGAGTAAAATCTACAAATGCTCTCATTTCCCTCCCTCTTATTTCTCTTCTCCTAAACTAATGGAAGGGTGGAAACTGGAAAGAAAGTAGTTTTTCCTTCCACTTTTCCTCCTACCAAACACAGTATTAAAACCACCATTATAGTTACTGCTCATAAACCCCAGATGTTAGTAATTCAGTGGATTGATACACCCATATACTTGAAGACAAACTTGAAGACAAATGGTGTCAAGATCGTTGTTTCTCGAAGATAATAGCTTAACCGCTAAGATTGCCAGATACACAAAACCAACAAAACGAAGGCCTAAAAAGAAAATGATGCCAGCTACAATTCAATTCACTCGTTAAACCTATTTCTATCATAAGTTTAGATCATGTCTCCTGTTGTGCAACTTCTTAAATGACATTCTTCATCCTTAGTCAATTAAAGCTAAAAAATCTCAATTCTATTTCCTTGTTTTCAAAAACATGATCATAACTTAGGAATACAAATTGACCAGCAACTAAGAACCTATCAATCCAGAGGGAAACATTTCTAAATTAGCCACAATGGAAAATCCTACAGACTCGATTCAACTCGAAAATCTCAAGTTTGAAAATGTAGATGGCGTGAGTTCACTAGTGAAAGAGGGTTCCATCAAGCTCCCTTCCTAATGAGCTCTTACTCTTTTAGATTACTAAATAACAATATGAAAGCAGGAAGTCCTCTTATTTTTACCAGGAACCAAACACTCTAAAAAATGATATAAGAAAATCCACAAAACTACATTCACCAATAACAACAACTGCAATATAAATAAATGGTTCTCGAAATTAATGGCTAAAGGAAGGAAACAATACCTTCAAATTGTCTCCATCTCTCAACTGAGTAACATCACCATTCAATTTTACATCCCCTAATTCCAAGTTCAATACTTCGGAGCAGAAAACATATAAACATTGAAGATATAACTTTATGAATTAGGGTTTTCAATGAAAATCAACCGAAGAGAGAGGGGACTCACACTTCACTACAAGGCAGGGGAGTAGGGTTCACAGCTCCGGCGATGGCATTTCCGAACCCATCTTCGTCGCATTCGAAGCTACCTTTAATCTCCATAAATTCCCACTTAGGTTTTCTTCGCTGTTTTGAGTGAGAGTGATTCCAGATTTTCCTCTAGATCCATGGAAACACTATGTCATGATCGAAGGCAGAAAGAAAAGAAAGGAAAATGGAATTCAAACCTGCCAACGATGTCCTTTCAAGAATAGAAGAAGGCTATAGAAGAAGAGCCTGTCAATACGCAGCGTTCCATTCATGTACTAAGCGATGACAAAGAAGTTTTACATCAGGTGACTCAGCACTAAGGACAAATATAAAAATAGATGATTTAGGCTGTGAATGAGCCGGAAGAATCTTTAGAGAACCCTGAGAGAGTTTGACACCTGTCACTAAATAATATTGTGTCTTTAGAATACAATAGTTTGAAAATTCTATTTTTTCTTATGCTGAATTTGATGTAAAAACTTCACCTTTCTGCAATCTAAGTCTTCCTTCTTTTGAAATTCCCTATTCTTTCTGTTTAAGTTTGCACATTCATCATAAATTGGTATCCAGAGCCTCTAAGATCCCACAGTAAAACTGGGAAAATCAAAACGAAACCAATCAATGCCAGAACCAGTTGATTTGTCTGAAATCAAAACAGCCTTGGAGGTTATTCAAAATCGATTAACCATTCTGAAAAATAAAGATAAAGAACCACAATGGTTAGTTAAGAACAGAGAGACAACAGACCAAAGGATCGCCAACTTGGAGACTAGGATGGATGTTACTCAAGGATACTTGGAGAAAATCTTGGAGGTAATCTAGAAACAAGGAAGTCTCGCTAGCCCAATACCTCCAGAGCGACCCCTAACAGGAGCACCTATTGCACAGATGTCAACCACAAATAAGTTGTCTCCAATAGTCACCATTCTAAATGATACTGAGAGGTTTTCCTACAAACCTACTAAGCCGGGACTTTTATCTCCAAAACCTGTTTCAATCTACACCCAACAACAAAAACTTAAGATAAAGATGGAAGAATATGTTCCACCTGGTAGCTCACCACTAGAGAACCAGACATCCCTACTCTGGGAGGCAATCTAAGAGGGGTACAATTTTGACCAAAGATTGAGCTACAAGCATTTGATGGTACTAATCCTAGAGGATGGATTCGAAAGTGTCAGAAATATTTCAACTTGTTCGATATTCCTGAGGAACACAAAATGGACTTGGTGGCTATGTATTTAGAAGGCAAAACGGAAGCTTGGTTTGATGGGTATATTATGCAGAAGCATAGACTTTTTTGGAAGAAATTTACTACTGATTTGTGTCACAGGTTCTGTGATAGAACTTATACAGACATAATTGAAAAATTCAATAAATTGGTCCAAAAAACTTCAGTAGAAGACTACCAAGAGAAATTTGAAGAACTTCAGCCTTATGTGATACAACAGAACCCTTCACTGGATGAACTTTATTTTGTTTCCAGTTTCTTGAGTGGTCTAAAAGAAGAACTCAGACATAGAGTAAAGATGCATCAGCCTCCTAATCTACATGAAGTTGCTAGGCTAGCCAAACTACATGAGCTGGCTTTGGAAGTGGAAACTAAGAGATTGAAGCCTAAGTTTTACCCCTACAACCAGCAACAAGTCCCTACAAAGGCATGGTCTCCTCCTGTTTAACCTCAACAAAAATCCACTGCTACTAATAACAACAAACAAACATTATTAGATTACAGAAGAGCTTACAATCTCTGTTTTAAATGTGGAGAGAAATTCACTCCTAGACATAATTGCAAGTTAAAACAACTTAACCTGATGGAGGAAAAAATTTTAGAGGATGAGCAAAAAGAATCAGAAGTGAATGTAGAACTAGAGTCAACTTCAGACAAATTGCCAGAGGAAGCATTAGAAATTTTTATAAATGCTTTGACTAGAAGTGAGTGTCACAACACACTAAGGATTTCAGGCTCTATAAAGGGCAAAAGTTTGAGCATATTGGTTGATAGTGGGAGTACCAACAGTTTTATCAACCCTGTGTGGGTAAAAAGAGTTGAAATCATTCCCACAAATCCCTTAGTAATAATTGTAGCCAATGGTGATAAGTTTTATAGCACATCAAAGACCAAACAATTACAATAGAAGATGCAAGGTCATACTTTCCAGCATGAGTTTAGAGTTCTTTACATGGGAGGGAGTGATATGGTATTGAGAGTTGACTGGATGAGAAAGTACAGTCCCATCAGTCTGGATTTCAAACAAATCACACTCAATTTTTTCAGAAATGAGAAGTTGGTAACCTTAAAAGGGGGAAAGACACAAGCTACACTTCAACTCATATCTAGAGAAATATTTCAAAAGATGACAATCAAAGATGAGGATTTAGTTGGGGAAATATTTGTTCTTAACTCAGACAACAATGAAATTGATTTGCATCCTGATATTCAAAGGGTTGTGGATAGATTTGAGGATGTTTTCCATAAACCAACCACTCTACCTCCTACAAGAATTCAGTACCATGTCATAACATTCAAGGAGGGAACCTCACCTGTTAACTTGCGATCCTATCGATTCCCTCACATCCAGAAGACTGAAGTGGAAAAACAAATTGCTAAAATGCTATCTGCCTCAATCATCCAAACCAGCAAGAGTCCTTTTGCTTCACCCTACTTGCTGGTAAAGAAGAAAGATGATTCTTGGAGACTCTGTGTAGATTACAGACAACTAAATGCAATTATTTTAAAAAATAAATTCCCAATTTCAGTTGTTGAAGATTTCCTGGATGAATTATCTGGGGCTAAATTTTTTTCAAAGATAGACTTAAGCTTAGGTTATTGGCAAATCCGAGTAAAAAATGAAGACATCTTCAAGACTGCTTTTAAAACTCACCATGGACATTTTGAGTTTAAAGTTATGCCTTTTGGCCTCACCAATGCTCTAGCAACTTTTCAATCTCTCATGAATGTTGTGTTTGGACCTTATTTAAGGAGGTTTGTCCTTGTCTTTTTTGATGATATTCTTGTTTATAGTCCTTCATTACATGATCATTGCACTCATCTTCAATTAGCGCTCTCTATACTAAGGACTCACAAGCTCTTTGCAAGGAGAAAGAAATGTTTTTTTGGACAGGTTCAGGTGAAATATCTTGGCCACATTATCTCTGCTCAAGGGGTGACAACTGACTCTTCTAAAGTAGCAGCCATGCAGATTTGGCCACTCCCTAGATCTATAAAAGCCTTAAGAGGTTTTTGGGGACTCACAGGCTACTATAGAAGGTTCATAAGAAACTATAGTTCTATAAGTAAACCTCTGACTACACCCCTGAAAAAAGACAATTTTCACTAGTCTTTTGAGGCAGAAGCTGCTTTTCAAGAATTGAAAATGACTATGTGCAATGCACTAGTTTTGGCCCTGCCTGACTTCACCAAACCATTCTATTTGGAGACTGATGCAAGCTCAAAAGCAATTGGGGCAAATTTATCCAAAAATGGGAGACCTATTGCTTTTCTAAGTCAAGCCCTAAGTCCTAAATATGCTGACCTATCAATCTATAAGAGGAAATACTTAGCAATTCTTTTTGTTGTTTCTAAATAAAGACACTACTTGAAAGGGGGACCATTTGTCATTAAAACAGACCATAAAGCCTTAAAACATCTCTTGGAACAGAAGCTCACAACCACCATTCAAAAGAAAGGCTTAACAAAGTTGTTAGGATTGGATTACACAATCCAATACAGAAAAGGAAAACACAATATAGTTGTTGATGCACTCTTCAGACAACAATTAACAACAACATTAATCATTCCCTTTGGGGTCAAAGAGGTGGAAGCATGTTATGTCAATGATTTATTTGCTCAGGATAAAATTTTAGCTACCACAGTCCCTCAAAATTCACCCTCTTCCTGGACTAACTCTAAAGGAATTTTGCGATATAAAAAAAAAGTTTATGTTGGGAGTAATGGAGCACTCAGATCCAAACTCTTATCTGAATTACATGACTCACCTTTTGGGGGACATTCAGGAGTCCAAACTACCTATCAAAGATTAAAATTATGCTTTTATTGGCCAAGAATGAAAAGACAAGTTAAGGAGTATGTTGTTCAGTGTCATACATGTTAGAAGGTTAAAGATGAACACATTCCCTATCCTGGTCTCTTGCAGCCATTGTCAATCCCTACATAAGCTTGGGAAACTATTTCCATAGATTTTATTGAAGGACTTTCCGCTTCAAAAAAATCCAATGTCATACTGGTGGTAATTGATAAATACACCAATTATGGACACTTTATTTTTCTTTTTCATCCTTTTACAGCTGTTGAGGTGGCCTCAAAATACCTTGACCAGATATATAAACTCCATGGCAGCTCTAAGATCATTATCTCAGACAGAGACAAGATATTCACAAGCTTATTTTGGACAGAGTTGCTAAAGAAGTTGGGAACCTCCTGCCATTTCAGTTCTACCTATCACCCTCAGTCTGATGGTCAGACCGAGAGACTAAACCAATGTCTTGAATTATACATCCGGTCCCTATGTTTTCTAAGGCCAACAACATGGGTAACGTGGCTGCCACATTCAGAATGGTGGTATAACACTAATTTTCATACTACATTGGGCATTACACCTTATGAAGCTTTGTATGGGGTCAAACCTAATATACTCAATTGGTCTGAATCATCTACTGTTCAGACAGTCAATGACATCCTAACAAGTAGAGAGAATACAAGGAAAATCCTAAAGGAGAACCTACAGAAAACTCAGCATCGTATGAAATATTATACAGACAAGCATCGTTCAGAAAAGGATTTCAAGTTGAGGATTCGGTTTACCTCAAGCTCCAGTCCTATAAACAAATATTTCTTGCCTTACGAAAGAATTTAAAGTTGACACATCATTTCTACGATCCCTACACAATTACAAAGAAAATTGGGTCAGTTGCTTATCAATTACAACTTTCCCCTACTTCCAAATTACATCCTGTGTTTTATATGAGCTTGTTAAAGAAACAGATCAACAATGGTGTACCCACAACCATGGATCCCCCAGAAGTGACCATTGAAGGCCAAATCAAGATTTAGCCTTTACAAGCACTCGACAAAAGGATGATAAAACAAAATAACTTACCAGTCACACAACTCTTGATTCAATGGGCAAATATGGGTCCTGAGAATCCTACCTGGGAGGACTTTACAGTTTTTCAATCTCAGTTTCCCGAGTTTGATCCTTGGGGATAAGGATCGACTGATCGGGGAGGAATTGTCATGATCGAAGGCAGAAAGAAAAGAGAGAAAATAGAATTCAGACCTGCCAACGATGTCGTTTCAAGAATAGAAGAAGAGTCTGTCATTACGCAACGTTTCACTCATGTGCCAAGTGATGACAAAGAAGTTTTACACCAGGATTGTGACTCAGCACCAAGGACAGATATGAAAACAGATGGTCCAGGCTGTGAATGAGTTGAAAGAAGTCTTTAGAGAGCCCTGAGAGAGTTTGACACATGTCACTAAATAATACTGTGTCTTTAGAATATAGTAGCTTGAAAATTCTGTTTTTTCTTATACTTAATTTGATGTAAAAACTTCACCTTTCTACAATCTAAGTCTTCTTTCTCCTGAAATCCCCTATTCTTTCTGTTTAAGTTTACACATTCATCACACACTAAAGGCACTCGATGGTGATAAACAAGCATTCCTTTTTAAGAGGGTTTTATTAGAGAAGAATACAATACAATAAAAAAGGAGAAATTTTCTTGTTACCCTGCTATATTTTTTCTGTTCAATTTCATCCTTAAATTTTCAAATAGTTTTGGTTGAATCCTTTATTAGCTATTAATAGAACTTTGTTATGCATTCCTTTTTAAGAGGGTGCTTTTTAAGAGAATCGATCGTGAGTTGAGTAGTACATGACTTAAAAATTATTTGTTTCGTGTTTGGTTTTATTAAGTATCTTAAAAATTAATAAAATTTTATTCGAGTCATGCTCATTAAACAACTCATTAGTTGTCTCTAGTCATTAATCTTTAAGTTCGATAAATACAAAAAATTCTAGAAACTTAAACCCTAAAGATTATGTGTAAATTGTTTAATAAGTCACTAAACTTTTTTAGAATTTTCGAATATCATTTAAACTTCTTGTGACATAATTTTTTGGGCAAAATTCTATGTTCCTTTTAAGTATCCACTTCTATGTTCCAACACAAAAAAATTCTAACCCTAAATTTTAAACCTTAAACCCTAAAATTATATTACCCATAATTCTATAAATTCTAACATAAACTTTGAATCTAATTTTTTAATGTAGGACATGAATAGGATAATCTAAAACATGCAATAGATTTCTATTCAAATTTATTTAAGGTTATCAAAAAATATAAAATAAATTGATAATTTATTTTTAAACTTATCGATTCAAGTTAAACTTATCGTTAAGATCTTAAATTAAAATTAATTCAAATAAAATATTGATCGATGTTTAATTAATTTGAGTTCGAACCGTTTATGTGTCGATCGGAAACTAATTTTCACAAAGATGAAGCATATAATAGAAATGTTATTATCCGAAGAAAAGTAAGATATAATATTATTGTTTCTAAATCATGTGGCCTACTCCTGAATAGATCAAAGCAGCAAGGCTATCTGCTTCAATAACTTTCATCTTTAGGGAGTACATAATTTACAATACTTCAACAGTATACATGCAAGAAAATGACCTGTAAAATGGATTTCTTTCTGTAAAATGGAAACTGAAATTAAAGAAAAACAAGAAGAAGATTTGAGACTTTCACTCAATCTTCCAGGCATAAAGAAACAGGCTGAATTCCGATGCGGCATCGAAGCCTAGTGTAGAATAATACTTGCTTGCGGTGTCACTATCTCCTCCTCCATGGCCGCTTCCTTCTTTGTCACTCTCGGCTTCAACCGTCACCGGCTTGAATATGAACACACCGTGGCCGGTTCCGAGGCTACTAAACAACCAGTCATGGACATCCCACATGACTTGAACCGGTTGCTTATCGACTAAAACAGTCTGGTTCCCTCTGAATTTCCATTGCAAATTCTTGACATGAACCAAAACTACACCATCCATGCTAATCCACATTTCAGGGTCTTTCATCCCAGTTATTGAACTCTCAACAACAATGTCGTGTTCTTTGCTTTTTCCATCGAATCTAGCTCGGGTCGCGAAACTTTTCTTGGCGAACACGTTTTCTTTCTTGTAAATCAGGAGAGGTTCAACCAAAGCAGGTCTTGATTTGGTTCTTTTGTATGCTTTTTTCTTGTAATCTCCCAATAACAAAACCACCTCCTCATCAGCAACTAGCGCGACGTAATAATCCGACACCGGTTCGGGACCGGTAGTGAATTTAGCCGAGCTAAGATCCCAGTAAACATCCACTTGACTCCCTTCAACCTCAAATGTTTTATACCCTTTCTTGCTCCAGAAATGCCAAGGTTTAAGATCGATCTTGCATGAGTACTGGAAACTCCCTTCTGTGCTATTCACCATGATGCAGAGAGTATGGTTCATGACATTCTTGCACCATAGAATCTTGACATTCCGACAATAGCCTGTGAAATTCGTCTGGTACACCAACGTGACCGTGGTCTGAGCGTTTTTATTGTTCGGGTTCGGGTGCGGTTCTTCGGTTACTCTTTCTGCATAATACGACGAACCTCCAACTGATTGAGCTCTCAATGGGAAATGAAATGCCATTTCTGAATACAAATTTTTTTTATAGATTTTTCATGCAAAAGCCTCTAATGATTCAATTCCACTGCATCTGGTCTAATCTTAAAAATGTTTCCCAGGATTGTACATATATGTTATATATAACCGTATCGAATATCGTTACCGTTTGTCGGAAGTTTCAGGGTATCAAAGGGAGCTGAGATCTTAGCTTATGAGCCGATGGAATCGAAAATATTAACAAGTGGTGCTGAAACAAAATTGCAGACGAGAGATCTGTTAGCATTCTGGTTTTGTTTTCAGCAGAAATTGTGATTTTCTCGGAAAGAGACAGAATGGAAGAACAGACAGGGAATTTTGTCTCTCCATCCAAAGGTTGTAAGCAAAAGAAGGTGTCCGAAACTAGGGGAGGAAGAAAATTTCCTCAAAACCAGTTTGCTATGTTTAGCCTATGTTCATTGTTCTGCCGTTTTTCAAAGGGAATTACAAACCAATGTATCTTAACAGAAAGGTAATTTTCCTAACTGTCTCGGTTTGAGTTACTTTGGTTACAATTTTCTTGCCGGCATGAACTTCATGGTCGATGTAACAATGCCCCGCAACGGTTATAGAGAGAAATGAGATGTCTAAATCTATCGACCAATAACTATATATATATATTGTCACGTCTAAAAGAGTCAGAAGCATTAATCCCACGCCAGAAGGAAAAAAGATACTATACATCTTATCAAACATGTTTTTTTAAAAAAAGATAATGACCCCATGACAATATATTTTAATTATATATAGTTAAAAGTGAAACCAAACCCTATACTTAGAGAGATTATATTACGAGTGATTCTCGACACGTTATTTATGGACCAATCAATCAAATATATCTATTAAATTAATTTTTTATCTCGTCTTTTTTATCAAGTGAATCTTAACTTGATAAAAATATTTTTAAACTTAAATTGCAAAAATATTAATGAGATTCATTTTTGTAAAAAAATAAAAATTAATTAAATAGAAACATTTAATTGATTGATTTTATGAATGGCGTGACAAGAATGACTAATGATATAATTTATCCTATACGCCCAAATTATAAAGTATTAAATTATAAAGTATTATTTAATAAGATATATACATCTTATAAATATAGTTAACTTGAATCTGAATCTGAATTTGTTTAAGATAAACATTAGTATATTTTTCATTAAAATTATTTATTGTGTTTTATTTTATTTTTGATTTGTAATATAATTTTTGTTATGTGATTTTGAGTTTTAATGAAAACTAAGTTTACTTTAAAAAAATAAACTAAGTTTTACTTAAAAAGTGTAAAACAATAATACTTTATAATTTAATATAGACAATCATATTTGATAGAGTATAAGAACTTACTTTTTTAATTGGGGATGGTAATTAGGTGAGGGATAATAAAAATGGTGAGAATTTCAATAGATACATGTAAAGAATAGTGCGGGGAAATTTTATTATTGAAGTTCAAATGGAATTGAGGATGATGATTATTATATTTGAGTCACGAAAATAAACGAATTATATCTATATAAATTATTGTGAGGATCCCGAAAAATATCTATAGGAATTCCTAAGTTGGATTATTGTAAGAGTAATTTATCTATTTTCAATAAAAAAATATGTTTTTCATAATTTAAATATGGTCGGTTGAGATAAATTTAAAAAATTTTCGTAAATTTTATAAAAATACTTAAAATTGGCTATATATGATTTTATGTGTGATTCAGTCTAATTTTATTTAAAATATTTTAATATATATTTTAAATATATGAATATTTGATTATTGAAAAACCATACAAATTTGATAATAAATTTCTTATAACATAGTTTTAATAGAGATTTTGAACAATTACCACAACTCCCACCATCTATCCTTGGAACCACCGCTTCAACTTTCAAAGGGTCGACTTCAATTCAATCCAAACTATCGATGTGGGACAGGACCTACCAATCTTGTCAAGAACATGGACATTGGACAGCATTGTTTTTACGTTTAACATGCCTAAAAGATTAGAAACCAAACTCCATTTTCTTACTAAGATGTTGGAACTTGGAATAGGTAGCTTTGAACATCAATCGATCCATACCAGGATGTCGAAGCTTAAAAATGATGGTCAACGCATCTCCTTCAACCTCAATCTTACGAAACCCTAAATCCTTAGAGAGGGTCGAAACCTGTTCACAAGCCAAAGCTTCTGCCATCTCCGGACTCACCACATGTGAGTCTGAGAAAACACCCATTAAAAGACTGTCTGAACTTTCCAATGAAAGCAGATTAATATTCGATGAGGGATGGAGCAGATTATTGCATGTGGGTGGGATCGCATGGTTGGACCAGTATGAACCTGATTTTGGCCGTGATGAGCTCTCATTTCGGCTTCCTAGACGATTTAACTGACTTTGGTACATGACTTTGACTCGAGTTCAATCGCTTTGTTTGTAACGTACATGAACATTATCAAAGGATAAAGAATATTTATGAACAAAATACTAACTTATAATATGTTTTTGTATCGGATCAGAAAATTTTCATGAAGTTAGACAATTCTATTCTATTTCAAATTTTATATATTTATTTAGGGTAAATTACACAGATAGTCACCATACTATGGGTTTGGTATCAAAATGACCATCATACTTTAAAACGCGTTAAATACACCAGTCAACTATTAAAATGATATTAATATCTCACCGACCATTAAAAATTAACGAACTGATGATGTGACAGTTAAAAATAAATTAAAATAATTACACATTTAATCTTTGTTATTCATATATTTTTATAATTTAATCATAATTTTATTATAATAAAATAATAACAGAGAGTAAATGTGTAATTATTTCAATTTATTTTTAATTGTCACATCATCAGTCCGTTAGTTTTTAACGGCCGGTGACATATTGATATCATTTTAATAGTTGACTGGTGTATTTAACACGTTTTAAAGTATGATGGTCAGTTCGATACTAACCCTATAGTATGATGACTGTTTGTGTAATTTACCCTATAGTATTGATATCATTTCATACTAATGATGTGAATCAGATATCAAGGCAGTGGCATCTACTTATTTGTTGTATAAAGTCAGAATTAAGCTTAATTATGATTAAAAATTGATATATGACATCTCTTTCAATACTGTCCTAAACAATATCAGTAGCTCTAAACTTTCCTGTTCCATTCTTCTTATTATATAAAGAAACAGAGGTGATACAGAACAAGCAGCAGCTGCAGCCAATGCAAATGGAACTTTCAAATGCTACCCTTTGCTTGGTTACCTTTGTTGTTTTCTCCCTTCTACAGACATCCGCATTCGCAGGCAAAAGCGTAGGAATTTCGATTCGAATGTTCCCCCTCTTTTTTTTTTTCATTGATGTAAAATGAGATAAAGACGAAAATTTTTGTGTTTGTTGATGCAGTCATATGTGGTATACTTGGGAGGACATAAGCATGGAATCGGATCTTCTTCGGTTGATCCGGAGGCTGTGACGGAATCGCACTACGATTTTCTTGGATCATTCCTTGGCAGGTAAATGGGATCTTCAGCTCAGCTTGTTGAGTAACATATGTGTAGATTTTTTTTAACAACTTGAATAATTTGTTTCTGAACAGTCACGAGCATGCTCGAGAAGCTATGTTTTACTCTTATACAAGACACATCAATGGTTTCGCTGCGAATTTAGACGATGAAGTAGCAGCTGAGATTGCAAGTAAAAGTCCATTTTTATTTTTGCAGTTCATTCTCTTTCACTGCATTTCCCCCAAGAAACTAGTATTTTTCTTTAACCGTGTTGAAATCTTATCCAATGGCTCTATGGCAGGACATCCTAAAGTGGTTTCAGTGTTCTTGAACAAGGGAAGAAAACTACACACAACTCGTTCGTGGGAATTCCTTGGCTTGGAACAGAACGGGTTCGTCGCATCGAATTCAATATGGAACAAAACCGGATATGGTGAAGATACCATCATAGGAAACCTTGACACTGGTGAGACACTTTCAGATTTTAATCCGGTCTTGTAACTATAATTGCATGAACTAACTGGATTAAGTCACAGATTCTTCAGCTTCACATTGAATCTGCATATTTCTTCAAACCAGCTTTGTCTGTTTTACAAGTTGACTTCGTCCCTATATGACAAAACTCATAAATGAATACAGATTGGATCTAGTATGGTGATAATTTTTAAATTAAAAGGTGGAAGTTATTAAAAGTAAAAAAAAGGGTTTTGTTTTCAATAATGTTGGAATTAAGATAATGATGTAAAATAACAATTTGGTCAAAGAAAAACTATAAACATAGCTTTGAATTTGATACATTTTGATTTCCCCAATCCATGGCCCAGAGATGCATTATTTGACTATCCCCACCCCATGTTCATGCATGACGTCCAATCTTAGTCTAACGTGCTTAAGAAAAGTTGGACACTTAATATAATTTCATTTCGAATCGATTTAACACATATTTTGACGTGATTATATGCTAGTATTTGTTCTTTACTCTTAGCCTTGAACGCAGGCGTTTGGCCTGAATCGAAAAGCTTCAGCGATGAGGGGTATGGACCTATTCCTTCAAAGTGGAAGGGAATTTGTCAAAATCAAAAAGATGCTGGATTTCACTGCAACAGGTCTGTTCTTTCTTTCTTTCTCACACCCCCACCTTTTAACCCACTTATGCCCTTAATAGAAACACTTAGCACCTACATAACTGTTCAAAAATGTATGCCTTAATTGGCCAAATGTGTCCATCGTTTTCAACCCAGAAAGAATCTGCCATGTGTGCAGATTGCAGAGGTGATTTTAAGTAATGTAGGAATCTTCAGTTCCAATTTGGTGGTGGGGATGGACCAATATCAGAAAATAAATATAAAAGGCATAACCATTTGGAATTGCATACAGAGGGTACCACTTTATTGAGAGTTAGTGAATAAAGGGTATCTGAAATTCTAAACTTTGCAGAAATAAGAAAAGGGTGCTTACTGCTTACTTACTGTCACCTTTCTTTAGGAGACACATAAACAAGTTTTAGAACTTCAATGACTTCATTTTCTTTTCGAGTTCTTGTATACGACACTCGGTTCGAGATAGTAAAAAACTGTATATGCTGAAATTCGAGTCTTAAACTTGTTGAGTGTCACCCCTAAATATAGTCTAGAACTAACTGGTTAACCCAGTATTTCTTCATCTGTACTCCAAAAAATGATGTCTGTAAGTTTGGTAAATTCCAGATAAGATTCCTTTTTTCTCCCTCACTTTTATCAATGAAAACAAGTCAAGTGTTTAAAATTGTCTACTTAAATTCCATGTTAGGTCTTCTTGGTAAATGAGAAATTTTAAATTCTTGGCTTTGCTTTTCTCTGCAAATTAACATTAAACATTTATTGCAGTTAGATGATGCTTTATCTTAGTTCTGTCTGTATTGCAATGGTATATGATTTAATATTTATAATTTTCTTTGTGTTTAGTGTTTATTAGCAATATTTTTTTTGTACAAGCTGACTGTACTCTGAAAATTTTTGCCTAGTTTATTACAACCTGTTTGAAAATTTCAAGCAAGGAGGAAATTTGTATTAGCCTTTCACCTTAGGCACAAGAGACGGAATATTTTGATCTGATATTCTTACGTAGTTAAATATTTTATGACACATTGTTGCCTAAAAGAATGACAGCAAAGAATTGTTTATGTTGCCATAAAAATATACCAGATATAATAAATTTTGGTAACCACAAATCCAAATGGGTTGCTGGAAGTGCATGGATCGGCACATGGACCGTGACATGAAGCTTCTGGCTGCTTGAACGGCACATGCATGGGTGCACTGCTACACTTACAACTTGCAAGTGCATAAAATATTCAGACAAGAACATCTTTCTCTAATTCTGATATTCCCTTGCTGTCATTGTTCAGATCTGTTTTCCCCTTTTATCTTTTGGGTTGAAATGTTACTTTAATCCAGCTACTGTGTCTTATTATGGTGTCTTTTCAATCCTGGAAAAAAGCTATTGTGCCTTTTCTTGGTGTTAGTTTAGGTTTGTGTAAGTATTTAAATTAAAATTTAAGTCTGTTGATGGAAGTATGTTTTTTCCTTGTATTTCTAAACCATGTTAGTGTCTGAATTGCTGGATTTATGTTTAAAGGAAGCTGATTGGAGCAAGGTACTTCAACAAAGGCTATGCTGCTATTGTTGGCAAACTCAACTCGTCATTCGAGACACCACGCGATAAAGAAGGTCATGGAACTCATACCTTATCGACTGCTGGGGGTAACATGGTGCCCAAGGCAAGTGTTTTTGGATTTGGTAAAGGAACCGCGAAAGGTGGATCACCTAGAGCCAGAGTAGCAGCATACAAGGTGTGCTGGCCACCGGTTTTAGGAAATGAATGCTTTGATGCTGATATATTGGCAGCTTTTGATGTGGCCATTCATGATGGTGTTGATGTTCTGTCCGTGTCGCTGGGTGGAGAACCCACGCCCTTTTTCAATGATAGTGTAGCCATTGGTTCTTTTCATGCTATCAAGCATGGAATTGTTGTGGTCTGCTCGGCTGGAAATTCTGGACCTGCTGATGGCACTGTCTCCAACGTTGCACCATGGCAGATCACGGTTGGAGCCAGCACCATGGATAGGGAGTTTTCTAGTATTGTTGTCCTCAGCAACAATATCCGGTTCAAGGTTACATTCCCCCTCCCGCCAAGTCTAGTTACTAAAAATCAAACTGAATTTCGAGGATGATAAATATTGTCGAACATAAGTTGAATTGCAGATCAGAAACTAATAGAACAATGAGTAGACTACAGCTTAAGATTATTGGTTCATAAAATGCTTGGAACTTACCAATACTTATTTCCTTCCTCAAGGGACAAAGTCTATCAGCTAAAGTTTTACCTGGAAAGAAGTTCCCACTTATTAGTGCAGCAGATGCTAAGTTGGCGAATGCATCGATTGAAAACGCGTAAGGATAGAACACTTCTAAATAGTGGTACCTTGGTTTCAGCTATACCAACTGTTTTAACACACTTCAGTCTGTAATATATGAATCTTTGCCTGTCGACGTATTCCGTATCTATATATGCTGATTTGCATACATTATGCAGAACATTATGTCAGGCTGGTGCCATGGATCCTAAAAAGGTGACAGGAAAGATCTTGGTATGTCTTCGAGGGCAGAATGCAAGAGTGGACAAGGGTCAGCAAGCAGCTCAGGCTGGTGCTGTTGGCATGATTCTTGCTAACAACATTCTCACAGGGAATGAAATTATTGCCGATGCTCATCTCCTCCCGGCTTCACATATCAACTACACAGATGGTCTTGCTGTTTTAGCTTACATTAATTCAACAAAGTAAGTGTGAGAATCAATAACTATATTACTTTACTAGGTATTCAGTGAGCTTATATATAACAATAGCATTATGAATTCATGAACTATGTATGATCAGGCGTCCCATGGCTCGTATTACACCTGTAATCACCCAAATTGGCACGAAGCCAGCGCCGTTCATGGCCGCATTTTCATCAAAGGGACCCAATACCATCACACCTGAGATCCTCAAGGTACTTGCTACTAGGAGCTACAGTTAATTTTTCTTTTTTCCCTTCCAATTCTTCTGCTAAACTGTATCTAATACTCTGTAATTCGAATTCTATATTCAGCCTGATATCACTGCACCGGGAGTGAGTGTAATAGCTGCCTATACAGAAACAGAAGGGCCAACCAATGAAGATTTCGACAAGCGTCGTGTTAAGTTCAACTCTGTATCTGGCACTTCGATGTCATGTCCTCATGTTTCAGGCATTGTTGGACTACTTAAATCCCTTCATCCCAATTGGAGTCCTGCTGCAATCAAATCAGCTATTATGACCAGTGGTAAGAAACCTGTTCCTAAAACAATAAACTGTTTGGTTTCGAGTTCTCGAAATTTCATTCAGATTATGATTGCAGAATAATCCCTAACCTATTTCTCCCTGATGCCGCAGCAACCACGCTGGATAACTTGCATGAGCCGATTCTAAATGCATCATACATCAAAGCCGGACCATTCAGCTATGGAGCAGGCCATGTACAACCAAACCATGCTATGGATCCGGGGCTTGTCTACGACTTAACCACTACAGATTACCTAAACTTTCTATGCACATTGGGGTACAACGAAACACTAATATCAGTGTTCTCAGAGAAACCCTACAAGTGCCATGGACCAATCAATTGCCAACTTCAACTACCCTTCAATCACTATCCCTAAACTTGTCCGATCCATTACAGTGACTAGGACTGTTAAAAACGTAGGATCACCAGGCACATACAGAGTTCAAGTGCAGAAACCAATAGGGATATCTGTTTACGTTAAGCCCAAGAAACTGAAGTTCAAAAAGGTTGGTGAAGAGAAGACATTCAAAGTTACCCTGAAAGTGAAAAAAGCTGATGCAGTTAAAGAATATGTATATGGGCAGCTGATATGGTCGGATCGTGTACACTATGTTAGGAGTCCTATAGTAGTGAAGGCAGCCTAAACCATAAAAGTTGTTAAGAAAATAGCCTCAAGCTAGCTTTAAGTTTTAGTCCCTGGATTTAGTCCTTTGATTGCTACCTCTTATTTGCTTTCGGCTTGGCCTTCAATGTGTGCTATATCATTCTTCGAGGCCCTTGCTGTAATATTCGATTAAAACAATAATTATTGGCAGAAACAGAAATCCAGTTAGATTGATGAGACTGTTCTCTATCTTTTCTACCATGGATGTTCATTTACATGCTAATAGCATCATTCTCAAGTATCCATTTGCGGCTATGACAACCGGAATAGCTGAGATGATTCAAGTCATTAGCAGGTCTGTTACATTACATTCCCTGCAATTTGTACTGTTTCCATATTCAACTGTCTGCATCCATCTCTAGATATAAAATTTGTTGGAAATTGGTTTGCACTTCTTGTGCATCCATCTCTAAAATGAAAGTTTTCTTATGAATATTTTTGTTAACAATTTAGTTAAGATTTCAACCATGAAAGAAAAAAAGTTAACTGCAGTATTACGTTCTTTAACAACAGTTAACGAGCATAACCTTAACGGAAACGGATTAAAAATTCAATGATTATATCGTAAGTTTTAGAAGCATGGTCAACCTTGGTGTACCACAGTTCATGTTTACTTTTGTTGTCACTTGTCAACCTAGGTGAAAACTGAAAATACCCTTTCATTTGTGTATGATTTATTACGTTTTAAAACATTTAAATACAACTGGTACAGCTGCCGGAGTCAGTTGAATCCTGCCGGAGGAAGATGTCTCGGTGGTTTATTAGGGTCTGGGGAATTCCCATGTGGTGGAGGCAATGGCTTCAGATTCCGACGCTGCATCCCACTCTTCAAACTTGCTGTTTCATACACAAACCAAAAATACTAGTAAAAATCTTCAACAACATTACCCTATGATTATTGAACAAATTTTAACTCGAACTAGAACTCGAACTTCTCGTATAATAAACATGATGCAATTTCAATGGCAAAAACAAACCTTGGATAGCTGAGAAATTATGAATTCTTGCTTCAACACACAGAAACCCTGAACTGGTGATTGAGAAAAGTATAGAGACCAGAAGCAGGGAAAACACAACTGCGTTCTTCTTCTTCATCATCATCATCTTCATTGTTTACATGTTTTCACCCATACCAGGCTGAGTTATATATATATACATACATAAAAACAGAGAGGAAAACACCACATTTTCAATGGAAAAGAATTTTAAAATCATGGAGTTTTGAATTCAGTATTCACGGTGGTAGTTGTTGAATTCTTTTTTATTTATTGTTTATTATTGTTTTCTTCGAACGCGTTTATCCTTTGTCAAAGTTCTGAGTTTTCTGCGTAATGTCCAAGTAATTTTCAGGTACCAAATGTTTGGTTACGAGGATATAAAATTAGAGGGTAAATTACATAAAAATCATCTAATTAAGAGGTTAGTGTAAAAATATCATTATTTTTTAAAAATATAAATATATCATTTAATTATTAAAATAATTTTAATAAAATTACCATCATTAAAAGTTAACATAATAATATCGTGTTAATTAAAAATAAAATACATAATTATACATTTAGTTTTTATTATTTATATATTTTTTAAATTTAATTTAATCTTGATTAAAGGAAAAAAATGCATTTCTCCATGAATGCCATAACGGGAAATCAAACTTGCAATTTTAAGCACACATAGACAACACTCAAACCATTAAACCAGGTCAATATTTGTGTCATAAATCCTACAACAAATATATATGGTACTATTTTTTATCTTTATTTTTTTATTTTACACATAATCATAGATTTAATTTTTTAATTTAATTAAAATAATAATTAAATTATTTTTTATATAATAAATTAAAATATTTAAATGATAATAAAAATTTATTTAATAAACTCTAAACCCAACTCCTAAACCATAAATAATAAATCAAAAGTTATTTAAAAATATAAATATAATAAAAATTTATTTAACAAACCCTAAACTCAAACCTAGACCCTAAATCCAAACCATAAATCCAAACCCTAAATCCTAAGTCCAAACTCTAAATACAAACCCTAAACCCTAAACTCGAATACTAAATTTTAAATCCTAAACCCTAACCGTTAAATAATAAACCATAAACCCAAATACTAAATAATAAACCATAAACCCAAATACTAAATAGTAAACCATAAACCCTAGCCCTTAAATTCTAATCTTAACCCTAAACCTAACCCTTAAATAATAAACACTCAACTCTAAATCTTAAATAATAAATTCTAAGTACATTTAAAATTTTGAATTATAATAAAAATTCATTTAATAAATCTTAAACCTAAACACTAAGTCCAAATCCTAAATCTTAAATCCTAAATTCAAACTCTAAAATTTAAACCATAAAACCATAAACTATAAATCTAAATCTTAAACCCCAAATACTAAACTCTAAATAAGGATTTAGTGTTTAGGGTTTATAATTTAGGGTTTAAGATTTATGGTTTAATATTTAGAGCTTATGGTTTATTATTTAAGGTTAGTGCTTAAGTGTTAAGGTCTATGATCTAGTATTTAGGGTTTAGGGTTTATAATTTAGGGCTTAAGATTTATGATTTAATATTTAGAGCTTATGGTTTATTATTTAAGGTTAGTGTTTAAGTATTAGGATCTATGATCTAATATTTAAGGTTTAGGGTTTAGACTATAGGGTTTGAATTTAGGGTTTAAGTTTTAAGATTTAGGTTTAGGTTTTGAATTTGGGGTTTAAGGTTCATTAAATGAATTTTTATTATAATTTAATTTTTTTATTGACTTTAGGTTTTACTATTTAGGTTTTGGGTTTAAAGTTTATTAATTAAATTTTTATTATAATTTAAATATTTTAATTTATTATATATAAAATAATTTAATTAATATTTTAATTAAATTAAAAATAAAATCTAGGATTATGTATGAAATGAATAAAAATAAAAAATATATATTTGTTGTTGAAATTTATAGCATAAACATTAATTTGATTCAGTGGTTTAGGTGTTGCCCATTTGTGTATGAGCTTATAGGTTTGATTTTGTAACGGTGGTATTCTTGGTAAACTATGTTTTTATTTTATTATAATAAAATTAGGATTAAATTAAAAAATATATAAATAATAGTGATTAAATTTGTAATTATATTATTTTATTTTTAACTGTTATATTATTATTTCGTTAATTTTTAATAATAAGTAGCTATATTAGAATTATTTTAATAATTAAATGGTATATTTATCATTTTTAAAATAATGATGGCCATTTTGATATTAACCCCATAATTAGGTATTTTTTATGTAGTTTAACTAAATTTAAATTTAGTTTTTTTAATTAGTTTAAGAATTTAAAATATTATAATTTAAAGTATCAAAATTTATTTTATAAATATTAAAATGTATCAAAAATTATGAAATTTTTAAAATTTGTTATTTTCTATTACCCCTAAATTTGTTGTACATTAGACTCACTCAAAATATTTTGTTAGAGAATGGGTGATAACAATCTAAAAATAATAAAATTAAAATGTTTATATTATTATTAAAGCGAACATGATTTAATATAAATAAATTGAATAATACATAATCAAATGAAATTGAACAAAAATAATTTAACGATAAATTGTAATTCGATTGAAAAGAAATAAGTTGAGACTTATAAAAATATAATTTTCTTAAGATATATTTTCGGTCACCCTTATAATACTTGAGATACGATGGTTATTTATCTTCTAAGATACTACGAAATACCAATTTATTAAATAAAAATATATGATTGCTAAAAGTATTTTTTTTATCAAATTCTAAGATTAAAAATATGTATTTAAAATACTTTTACTCTCTTAATCGTAAAAATAAAATTTTAATCTTAGTATTTTAAATTTAAATTATTTTTATTTTATTTTATTTTTCACTTACGTAAACTGTGTTAAAAATAAAAATGGCGAAACAACTCTTAATAAAAAGCAATTTGATAAATCTTTTTGGAGTTATAATATTTTTCACTCTCTCTTACTTTCTTTCAATAGTATATAGTTACTTATAATGACAATCAATTTAAATGCAATATTAAAAATAAAATAATTTGTGAACTTTTACTAGGGGTGATAACGAACCGAGCTCGAGCCAGGTCAAGTTTCAGGGGCGGTTCAAAGATTTTAAAGACCCTGTGCAATTTATTAGAATGTGAACTATAGAAGCAATTATTCATAGCCCCTATTAGTTCTAAAAGTATGACCCTCAGAAGCAATTATCTACAACCTCGCTAGTTCCAAAATGTGGCCCTTAGAAGCAATTATCTATTTTAGGGGCCCTTCTGCGGTCTCTACTATCGCGTTTTTCTAAAATTCTACTGGCTCTATAGAAGCAATAGTTCATAATAAGAATAATTAATGAGATTCTATAATTAATTATCGCATTTAAAAACAATTATAACATTTTAATAATTATAATTCATCTTTTTTTAGAGTATTTTTTTAAAAATTTATAATGAATTTCGAGATTAACATATCTAATGAATATAGTTTATCAAAATTTAGGGGTCTCTTTTTTAGGGGGCCCTGTGCGGTCGCTCCTATTGCGCATGTCTAAAACCCTCACTGTCAGGCTCGGCTCGGCTCGGCTCGAAAACAGGCATATCTGGGCTCGGCTTGAGGCTCGTCGAGCTCGGATCAAAAATAATATTATTGGGCTTGGCTCGGGCTCAAAGCTCATCAGGGTCGGCTCGGCTCGGCTCGAAATGGATAATTTTCTATATTATTTTTATTATTTATTTATTTATAGTTTTATAAATTTGTTTTAGTCGATAATATTTAATTTATTTTATTTAATTTATTTTTAGTGGATTTACTCTCAGTTATTTTATTATTTTTCTTTGCTAAACAAATTATTTTTAATGTGTATATATATATGTATGTTTATATATAATTATTCGAGTTTGTTCATGAGCTTTTCGAGCCGAGCTTGAGTAAGCTTGACTTGGCTCGTTTAAATCCCGAGCTGAACCCGACCCGAGTTGAGATCACTCGAGCCAAGCTTTGATCGAGCCGAGTTCGAATAGCTCGCGAGCCGGCCAGGCTCATTATCACCCCTACCCTTCACTACTAAATGCATTAGTTGCACATCATAAATGTGTAATATATACGAGTGCAAATCGTCTACCTCTTTTTTATGTCTTTAGTTGTGTCTCCGTTTAAATTAGAGGGTTTAGGGTTCAAGGTTATGGGTTAGGTTAGGATTAAGATTAGGGTTTAGAGAATTAGGGGTAAGGTATATTTTTTAGGGTGCAAGGTTTAAGATTTAGGATATAGAAAATAAGGGTTATGATTTAAAATTTAATTTTTAAGAAATTTTTTCAACAGGAAACATATATAGAGATGTGATAAAAAGTAGATGGTTTTTACCCAATATATACCTCTTCAGCTCTACACGTAAAATAACCTTAAATACTATTCATTAAAGACTAATTAAGTTCATTCATCAGATTAATTGTAGTGGTGTGCCCTTTAAAACATTTAACTTTAAAAGGTAAAACCCTATTTTTGTTAGCCGGAGCCGGAGCCGGAGTTCATTCTCATGTTCCTATGTCTGGGGCTTCCTGCTGACTGCTTGGATTGCGGTTTGGGGAATTCCAATCACCTGGAGGGAGTGGCTTCAGACTCCGACGGTATATGCCACTTTGCAAACTTGCTGTTATATACAGAAAACCCAAATATGTATGTCAAAACCATCAACAGACCACCATTATTAAAAAATATATATTTTCAATTAACAAAATAAAAGAAAAGAAGAGTAATGTTTTTATACACGATTTGTATAAAAAAATGATATATAATTTAAATCATAAACTTTAAATTTTAAACTCAAATTTTAAACTAAATATTTGAACTTTAAAATAGATATATTTATATACACTTTACATGTGTATAAATAGTTTTATTTTCATAAAACAATTCTTCATTTGTCTATAAAAACAGTATATTTCAAAGTTATTTGCGAGTAAAAATCATCTACCTTTTTATTATGCATCATTTTATATTTTCTTTGAATTTTTTTTAAAAATTAAATTTTTAATCTTAACCCTTATTTTCTATATCCTAAACCTTAAATCCTACGCCCTAAAAAATACACCCTACACCTAATTTCTTAAACCATAACCTCTAACCTTAAACCCTACACTCTGAACTCTCTAAATAAAGTGGAAGCACAAATTAAAGTATAGGAGAGAGGTAGACGATTTGCACCCGTTATTTGCATGCTTGTATTTGAGTATTATTAAACCTAAATCTTGTTAATCGAAACTATAGCTTTAGTGAGAAACATATAGCTTTATGGATTTATATCTTATAACCGACCGTAAAAGCTGAAAGTTTTCACAAATGTTTTAGTTTTAGGGTTTAAGGTTTTAGTTTAGGGTATATAGTTTAAGAGTTTAGAGTTTGGGTTTAAAATTTAGAGATAGTGGTTAAATTTTAGAATTTAGAGGTTAAGGCATATTTAAAATAATATGATTAGAATTTAGGATTTAACTTGTAAACCTTAAAATTTAAAGTTAAACCCTAAATTCTAACTATTATCCTTAAATTCTAAACCCATATACCTAAATCTTACACTAAGACCCTAAACCCTAAAACTAAGACATTTGTGAAAATTTTTCATTTTAACCGTCAACGATGGCGGATTCAGTAATATTTGTAAGGGTGAGCACAAGTCAAAATATTATTTAGGGTGAGCACAAGTCATAAGAATTTTAAAATTTTAGGGTAAGAACAAATTATAAAAAATAAAAATTTAAGGACTAATTCATAAAAATTTTAAAAATAAAAACAAATATATAAATTTTAAAAATTTAGGATGAACACGGACAGACCCATCCTCCATGTAGATCCGCTACTGACCGTCAATATATAACATATAACAACCCTAATTTTATTACCACGTGAAAGATAAATTTATTTTTGTTTAATTAAAATACCGAATTTAAAATCTTGTAAATGTAATAAAATTAAATGTTTGATAAAATTAATCTTTATTTAATCGAATAAACGAATAAACAGAAATACGAATAAGTTGGAGAGGGAAACTAAAAATGTTGATAAAAATGGTCGGGATGTTTTTAAAAAGTAGACATGTCCAAGGTATGTTTAGCCCATACGAATTATACGTACTTCAGCAAAATATAAATTAAGTTAATACGTACTTTATATTAGATAATGTAATTATTTAACTTTCTTTGTTTATAAATAAATATTTGAATTATAACGATTCGAATTTCGTAAATTCGAAGGTCGGGATAACTCGAGATTTTGGATCCGTAGATTAGGCCGGAAGATGAGACCTTGAGGCTTGAATGTCTCATGAGCTTGGTGTATCTTATAGTTGTGGTTGAGCCTTGAATATTTTGAATTAGGGGTAAAAGAGTAATTTCCCAAAAGAGAAAAAGGAGTAAAATAGAAAGTTATTTTCTGCAAAGGGTGATATCACATATATATCCTCAATTTCCTTCACCCTTTCCACATTTTTGCTCTAAGAAAGCTCTAAGTAAAAGTGAGGTTTTTGATATTTTTGCGTTAGATTTTCGGATTGAACATAAATGTTACACTCACAAAATTAATTTAGAAGAAATCCTAATTTGAGTAAAATTTTAAATTTTAAAGCCCTAAAAATGTTTATTGAAAATTTTTTAGAGTCAAATGATATTTTAAGAAAATCAGAAAAATAAAGGGAACCTAACTAAAGAAGGATAAGACCTTTTTTCTCTTTTTAGTCACATAACACCCCCACCCTTTTTCTTCTCTATTTTTCTCTTTCTCCCTCCATGTTCTTGAGTCCGCCGGTTCCTATGCCCGCTAGCCTTCGTCGATCGCATGTCGTCTCCTTTCCCTCAAAATCTCTCGACCGTTGTTCGATTTTGGCGTGGGTACGCGCGTTTGCCGTCAAGTTCTCCATCATTACTCTTTTCCGACCGAGTGAGGATGGTGGGTAAGTAGGTTGGGTATTGTTAGGTGAACCGGGCCGATCCATGACCCAGAATCCAGATTTGTACCTTGACTCGAAATCAAGACCAGTACCTGAGTTTAAAACACAACTCAACTCGAATGTATGACCCACATCCAACCCGTATTCGAACTGTGACATCATCTGTAACATTAGCGATGATGTCATCCGTGATATCATCGTTGATTGTTGACTTTGATCATTGATTTTTTAGTGAATCCTATTTTGACTTTTTTCGATGTCTTGAGTTCATTTTTTCGGTCTGTTTGGACAAATTTGAACTTGAAACCCTATTTAGACCATAGTTTTTCTTATTTTTAAGTTAGTGGATTTTGGAAATTTAGTTTTAAAGAGAATTTATTGTCCTTTTTAAATGACGCCGATTATGAGATAGACGTTCTTTTTTTCTTGTTCAACCGACTTTTGCGACTGTTGAAAAAGATACTCGTACGTGTTTTTTTAGCTTTTAGGTGGCATAATACTATACTAAAATGAGACTGGTTTTTAGAACCTGTTTGTAGGTTCTGACTCGGTTAGACCAAGTTTTAGTTCAAATTCTAAAAAGCATCCTTACCGACGTTAATCTTCAGCACCTAAAGGTGTGTTCTCTTCTTATGCTAGATTTTCTACGTTGTGTGGTTACTTGTTGCATGCTATTTCTGTGACTTTGTGACATTGATACATGTGACGTGATGCTATACATACTGTGTTTGGTGTGTTTATCATCACCGAAAATGTGTGCTCCATTTATTGTACAAACAACTATGATGAGACTTATGTGATTGTGATTTTTGATTCCATAATCATATACATGGGTTGGTACTATACGAAGGAAGATGTGGCTTGACCACATTATGTTTGGAGAAATAATGGTGAGAGATTCTGTGAAACTACCTCCATTGTGATCGTTGATTTTGTCACCACTGTATTTGGAGTTTGAAGTATGAGACATTCATTCTGTGGCATGCATTTAATACTCTCTATGTTTAATTACTGCAAAAACTTATGATATATCTATGATTGTGAATTTTGAATATTATATTATTTGTTTGTACTTTAGAGACACACTGGACTTTATTGCTCATTTTTTTTAAGTTTTATTTTTAGATACTTGACCTTAGGAGTTTGATACTCGGAGATCTCTACCGGACAACTCTTTTATTTTTGTTTACAATATGATTTATTTACATATATTTTTATTATTATTATTTGAGTTTCCAGAATTTTGATGTATTTGAACTATAATTATTTTGGGTATTATTAGGATTTTTTGATGTTATAGATTTTATGCATGAAACTTTTATTTGAGAAATTATTTTCGAGTTTTCAGATTAATATACCATTGTCTAATCAACTTTCCCTTATTTCTAATAATGATATTAAAAAATATTTATTTTTACTTATGTATTTAATATTTAGAACACGAAGTTTTAGGTTCAATCACTTTATAAGTTTATTTGACTTTAAGGTTACAAAAATAATATTTTAAACTTATCATATACCACAAGTTAAATCTAGAAGGTTACTATAAAGAGTAAAGTTTCCCGCGTATAAGGATCTACCATCGAAAGCAAAGGAGGTGGAGGCAGTTAGTAAAAGTGGGTTTTGGCAAGGGATGAAAAGTTGAACGGGTTGAGAGTTTCAAATCTTGTTTTATTGTTGTTAATCTTCCCCAACCATCTTTAATTATTTCTAAAAGTCTATAAAAGTGATAGTAACCGACTCGAAATATCTCTCATAAGTTATATGTTAAGTTTGGAGGTTTACTAAGTGGGATTGGGAGATAGTGTAAAAAATATGAACTTAAAATCTATAAAATTGGACTTGAGTAACGGTATATGGGGCTTGAGTACTGATACTCCTCTCTAGAAGACGAGGTAAATAGTGAAAGGTGTATCACTATGGTTTCTCATGTATCGATACCCTATTAAATTTAGGATTACAGTAACGAGTTGGTGTATTGTTACATAGAGGGTGTACCGATACTATTATTACATTGAATGAGGGAATCAATATAGGGGATAGGCGTATTGGTAGTATTGATACACGAGGAAGGCGTGTCGATACGGATTAAAACACTCAACCCTTTTAAATGTAAACGGTGTACTGATACTCAATGACGAGTGTCGATACGATAGAGCATATCAATACTCATATAGACATACCAATACACATAGAATAATCTGCCCAAAATTTTAAGGTTTCATTTAAAAGTCCCATAATTCGAGGTAGAGGACCCAATGGATCTCTAACTCTAAGGTGTGTTTGGATGAAGGAAATAAACATTACTGGCAGGAATAATCTTTTCTAGAATTGTTTACCCATGTTTGGTTGGTGGGAATTCTTATTACACGGGAATACTAAATTCCCTACAGTAGCGTGTTTTTATGGTTTTATCAGGAATATCATTCCCTCAATTTCCTTTGATATTAGACAAATTCTGATGTTTAGGGCAAAATACCTTAAAATAATAAGTTATTTTCCATTTTACACCCTCCTTTTTCTTTCCTATTTAGTTTATCAAATCACATAACTTAAAACTTATCCAACTATTTGTAGGTTACGTTTTTCTTATTAAGAAAAAATTTAGAAATTATTTACAGGTTTTATTTTTTTATTAAGAAAAGATTTAGATGAAATTATTTACAAGCTACCATACACACTTTCAAGACATTTTACTTATATAGTTAGATTAGTTTAAGTAAGTTTACTCTAAAGCCTGAATACTAATGTAGGTATAAAGGGTTACAAAAAAATTATAATTACAAACCATATTACTGATATAGGTAAACCATATTGAAATTATGTTTAAAATTCAAAATACTTTTTATTTTTTAAACTCAACTTTATCCTATGATTTTTTTCATAAATATAATATTTATAAAAAATATTTAAAAATATAAATTCTTGATATTAATTATATTAAATAAAAAAAATCCTATGAATTTTTATTTTAATATTTTCTATTTATCGATAAAAGTTTATCTGGTTAGAAATAAAATATATCATAAGGATAGTTTGGTAAAAATTACTTTCAAATAATCTTATATTCTCCCAACCAAACACCGTCAACTTACATTCCTGTCAAACAAACCAAACAAAGTAATATAACATTCCCAGTAATATACCAAGTAATGATATATTCCAGTAATCTCATTCCCAAAAGTAATTATCTTTTTCGTGAACCAAACGCACCCTAAGAGTATAAAATAAGTTGTAAAACCGAAAAATGATAGTTTTAACCCTGTATGTAAATATAATGAACATATAATAAGTATTAAACTTTTGTAAACCCATGTTTTGTAACACCATGATAAGTAAGGGTTGAGATTACTGATGTTATGGGCCTCATTTTTGTGTACTCGAGGAAGGTTTTCGATTAGGGTATATGTGTCGATGCTATATAATTCGGTCTCATCAAGAATGTGAGTATCGATGTTATGTGATTTGGTCTCATATAAGGTGTAAGTTTCGATGTTATGTGACCTAGACTCACTCCAAGTGTTGTGTGACCCGACCTAACTACTTAATGGTATGGTATGATATGTTGGACCTTGTGAGCCTCTAGTTTGTGATTGATTATGAATCTTTTTAATTGCTTGTGTTTAGACAATCGGAATAACGCCACATGAATTTAGTTTTATTTATCATCTTATGACTACGTACTTATATTTGTGAGTTGCATGAAACATGATAAAATAGAAGTGTATTCACTAAGCTCTCGAGTTAACGTTTGGAATTGTTATTTTCTTACACAGGTCTTTATGTTGTTGTGTGATTGCAAGAAATCCATAAAGTTGAACTCAATGCACAGACATGTTCAAGAATACATTATTTGGATTTATTGGGGCATTATATTTACAAAAACCTTATGGTTTAAACCGTAACTCCCTACAAATTATTGTTAAGGTCAAATATTTTTAAAATTATATATTTTAAATTAGAGCTCCTAAAACGTATAATTATTTTGTAAACTTATTTAATTATATTTGAATTATGAATCTTGAATTTAAGCTAAACGCTATGAAAATTTTTCTTATATAAAGTTAGGCTTGAAGGTTAATGAAATACCGAGTTTAGGGCGTTACATAGGTACTGATTCATACTGAGATATTTAAATTTTTAATATCGTATTCGTATTCGTTTGTTTAGCATTTACAAATATGTTCGTTTAATATTTATGGATATGTACGTCAAACTGGTGAAATTACACCACTGATCCTTAAGCTCCTCAGACTTTACGGTTTGAACTCCAAAGTTTACTATGTGTTCAATTTAGATCTTCACTCATATTAAAAGGTAAAAAAATAAAAGGAAAAGGGAACCGTGGTAAACAAGTCGAAAAAACGAGCCAATAAACTAAATAAAGAAACTTATAAATGTGTCAATAAATAAGTTTGTCTGTGAACATTAACGATTCAAACATACTTGTATTTGTGTGTATTCATTTGTTAAATGAACATAAATTTAATATCCAAACCATAAAATCTATTCTAAAGTCTTAAAACATAACCGCAAACACTAAATCCCTAAAAATAAACCCTTATGAAACTAAATGACAATTCTCATAGTTTACCAATCATAATATAAAGATTGTAGGCGGTCAATGTCCTCTTGAATAAACTCTCTTCTAATAGTCCCAGGTAAGAGGAAATGATACATGACGGCACTTTCATTGCCACTATGAATTAGGCCAAGAGTATGTCTTATTTCATGCATGGCTCCAGACAATAAATCGTGTTTGTTCCGTGCAGGTTTTGATTTTGTGCTTCAATATGTATGGTCAATATCAAGGTAGATCGTTCCATCGGGTGGATAATAACCATAACCATACAAGTCGAGGCTCAATGTGGTGAAGGAAATTGTAATATCAGCATCCTCACCTGGGTATACCCTTTGAAACGCAAAC
Source organism: Abelmoschus esculentus (assembly GCA_035048815.1). NCBI lineage: Eukaryota > Viridiplantae > Streptophyta > Magnoliopsida > Malvales > Malvaceae > Abelmoschus > Abelmoschus esculentus. Next base: position 15,182,217 of record JAUCBN010000036.1, read on the forward strand.
TCTGGGACGATAGTTTGCCACTTTCGGAATGCTGCATCGATGACGGCAAATACTTTTTCACGACGTAAACCCGGTGGCATGGGAGTAGTAGATTCGAAACCGTAGGTCACTGGAGAGTGATCCCATTTTCCACCATAAAGTGTGTAGTCGACTTCTGATCGAAGCAATCTATCACGAGACGATCGAGCAATGTCATCGAGACTATCGTTACTTCTTCTCCGACCTTGCTCGTGAATTTGGGGAGATTCAAGTTGAACATGCCTAGACTCCACTAGAAAATATTGCAACACAAAAAACGTGAGAAAAATTTCACAGAGTTGACAAGAAAATTTGATAGCCATTGCAAGCTACGGTGGATGTGATTAAGGTTTGGTCTTTGCAACTAAAGGTCGGTTGAAGCTATTGAGGTTTGACGTTGGCGGGTTCCTATTTATAACATAAGTGAAAAGTTAACGTTTTAATTATATTTATAATTAGAATCCTATTTTACTTAGTTTAACTGTTACTTTTTAATATTTTTACCCTAAAAATAAGAAATATAATTTTACACAAAACTTGAATGCTAATTAATTTAAGATTATATATATATAATTTCATAAATAGATTAGAATAGTAATTAATAAAAAATAATATTAATATTTATTTAGTAATAAATAATCTTATTTATTAAACTTCGGAGCATAATACCCTGTTAATTTACTCTAAACCAAATTAATCTTAATAATTTTAATCTAAACAATTCTATTAAAAATTAATTTAACCAATTTAAATGTAACTGTTTTAATCTAAATCGAATCCATCTTAATTGGATCTTATCTAATAAGTTAACCCTAAATATAATTCAATCAAATAAAAAATATCTGATTTAATTATAAGCAAAATATATATCTAAGTATAATTCAGGGTGACATAATAATATAACATTTTATTCAAATATATAATTTTTTTAAAGAAAGAACGGTTTTAATATAAATTATTAAATAATGACCAAACAAGTTTGAACCTTATACCAATCGAAAATATACTACTAAAACAGCAAAATCAGTGTCAATAACAAGTTTATCTAATAAAATAAAATATTATATTTTAAAGAAGATAAAAGATTAAAATACTAATAATATGAATGGAGCAGATTAGAATAATGTGTTTTAATCTAGTATATCGTTAAATTATAAAAATACATACTATTCAATTAAAACTAGAGGTGGCAAATGAGTCAACCGGTTCTATTAGATTCGGGTATCGGGTCGAGTCGGTTGATTTTTCGGTTATATTAGATTTCGGTTCAGTTATTATCGATTTGGTTATTTTGGTTCGATTAATTTTGGATCAGGTCAATATCGGGTTAGCAAGATACCGATCGGTTCATATCGGTTTTTTGACTGAGTTAGGTTTTTACGCACTATATATCACTTTATATAGTATGTATGTTGGTTTTTGGTGACTTGTGTGACATTTTACATCTTATTTTTCTTTATTTATTTTAATGTATTTTCTTTATTTCAGGTTGTCTTCAATTCGGGTTCATTTTGTTTGATTGTAAATCAGTTCGGGTCTATTCAATTCGTGTTCATTTTCAGTTTAACTAAAATTTTGATCAGTTTCGAATCAGTTCGGTTCAAATTTTAGGTCAAGTTCATGTCATCCCTTTGGGTTAATTTTGGGTCTAAATTCGGATAAATCGGTTTGTTTTTTGAATTTTGGGTCAAGTTGTCAGATCTAATTAAAATAGAATAATCGATAGACTTAAAATTTATATTCGTTAATCGATGAATTAATTTGATTACAGTTACCAATTTTCTAAATTAGTTGTTGCACACTCTGGAACCGATCCTCGAGAGAGAGCCTCCTATTTTGCCGAAAACTTGGCTCCATAGTCTTCGGTGGCCCACAAAACATGAAGCCCCCTCCTTTGCGCAGTTGAATCAGACCTTGCGCCGAATAGTGAGAGCTATACCGAGGTCGTCTTCTACGCCTCATGAGACACTGGTTGAGAGGGTACGGAGACAAGGTGTTGTTGACTTCTTTGGTACAGGACAGGATAATCCCGTACAGGCAGATCAGTGGTTGCACGACACAAGGTGGATCATGAGATAGATGAGGATAAGATCCGAGGATAAGTTGCCGTGTATGTTATCTCTACTAAAGGGCAACGCGAGAGAGTGGTGGAAGACTGTTGAGTAAGGTTGGTATCCTCGTCGTCCCACGTGGGAGGACTTCCTTGAGGAGTTTGAGAGTAAGTATGTGGGCGAGACTCACATCGACACCCCGAGAGAGCGGTTTACCCACCTTGTTCAAGTTAACCATTCGGTTTTTGCTTATGAGCAAGAGTTCCTTCAGTTGAGTCGTTATGCCCCGGAGCTTGTTGCCACAGAGAAGATAAGATGCAAGAGGTTCTTGAGAGGTCTGAGGAAGGAGATCCAAACTTATCTCACTTCTAGACCATCTAGGGTGTTTTCAGAGTTAGCTGTCAGTGCTAAGTCGTTGGAACAGGTTCACGGTTTGACCTATGGGTCGTCTATTGGCCAGGGAGTTTCTGGTGGGACCAGTTAGAGTCATGCGGTTAACTCTCAGTCTCACATCAGGGTCGGGGTGTTACAGTACTAATACACGAAGGAGGCGTATCAATACGAGTTAAAACACTTAACCCTTTTGAATGTAAACGGTGTACTAGTACTCAATGACGAGTACCGATACGATAGGGCATACCGGTACCCATATAGACGTACCAATACACATAGAATAATCTGTCCAAAATTTTAAGGTTTCATTTAAAAGTCCCATAATTTGAGGTAAAAAACCCAATAAGTCTCTAACTCTAAGAGTATAAAATAAATTGTAAAACCGATAAATGATAATTTCAACCTCGTATGCAAATATAATGAACATATAATAAGTATTAAACTTGTGTAAACCTATATTTTGTTAGATGCATATGATGTAAATGTTATAATTGTTATTCCGTGCCTTGTGGGGACTTGTATGATGGGATTCGAATGTCTGAACTAGTGTTACAATACCATGATAAGTAAAGGTTGAGATTACCGATGTTACGAGCCTTGGGCCTCATTTTTGTGTACTCGAAGAAGGTTTTCGATTAAGGTATATGTATCGATGCTATATAATTCGATTTCACCCAGAGTGTGAGTATCGATGTTATGTGATTTGGTCTCACACAAGGTGTATGTTCTGATGCTATGTGACCCAGACTCAGACTCACTCCAAGTGTTGTGTGACTTGACCTCACTACTTAATGGTATGGTATGGTATGTTGGACCTTGTGAGCCCTTAGTTTGTGATTGATTGTGAATCTTTGTAATTGCTTGTGTTTAGACAATCGGAGTAACATCACATGAATTTATTTTTATGTATCATCTTATGACTACATGTATACTTATATATGTGAGTTGCATGAATCATGATAAAATAAAAGTGTATTCATTAAGCTCTCGAGCTCAGCGTTTGGAATTGTTATTTTCTTACACAAATATTTATGTTGTTGCGTGATTGTAATAAATCCATGAAGTAGAACTCAGTGCACTGACATGTTCAAGAATACATTATTTGGATTTATTGGGGCATTATATTCACAGAAACCTTATGGTTTAAACCGTAACTCCCTACAAATTATTGTTAAGGTCAAATGTTTTTAAAGTCATATATTTTAAATTGGAGCTCCCAAAACGCATAATTATTTTGTAAACTTACTTAATTATGTTTGAATTATGAATCTTGAATTTAAACTAAACGTTTTGAGAAATTTTCTTATATGAACTTGGCTAATAAAATATCGGGTTTAGGGTGTTACATAAGTACTGCTTCATACTAAGATATTGTAATTACATTTTTTTAACAAATTTATATTTACATATTAGATCAGCAGATTAAACTAAAAATCTAGGACTAGATTTCATGTCATAGGGTATGTAAAGAACAATGATCATATATATTAATTGTAGAAAAAAAAGAGAAAATGAAATATCAAAGCAAACCTTTGATAGCTGAGAAATTTTCAATTTTTGCTTCAGCTAACAGAAACCCAGAATTCGCCATAGATAAAACTATAGAGGCCAGAAACAGCAGCGAATACACAATTGAATTACTATTCTTCGTCGTCGTCGTCATCTTCTTCATTGTTTAGTTTCAGATTCATGGTTTCATCAATGCCAGGCTGAATTTTATATATACAAATGCATAGATTGAGACATATAAATGTAAAGTTTTTATTCAACGTAAACTTAATGGCAGACAGGCATGGTAGACGGACCAGACCTCCCTCTGGTCTTCTGTATAGAAACGGTCTTGTTAGAAACTCTACGAGGAAATCACTGGGAACGCGGTTTGTCTGATACGAGGAACGAAAATTATAACCTAATTCTCTGGTTTTTTAAACTGTAATACGGTGAAACCCCTAATCAGTAGAGTGGTTAAGGATAGGGGTGATAATGAGCTCGACCAGTTCGTGAGTTACTTGGGTTTGATCTGGTTAAAGTTCGATTCGAGTAAACTCGATTTAAATTCGGGTTCGATTCAAGATTTTAACGAGCTGAGCTGAGTCTATACAAACTTGGCTCGAAAAAGAACATGCTTAGAATAATTCTAAAAATATCAAAAATAATTATTTTAATAGTTAATTCTATTTTTTTTTCAGAATTTATCTATTTAACATTCAAAGACGTGTTTCAGTTTTGAAAATTCTGTTTTTTTTTTTCAAACAATTTCAAGGCAAATTAATTAGCATTCAAAATATCAATTAATGAAGACGTGAAGACATGGAGCCAAGTCAAGTCTCGAAATCAAAGTCAGCTGAGCTCAACTGGATAATTAAATGAACATTTTTAATTTGTTAGTTTCATGGTTGACCTGACCGGAATGACCCAAATTTTTATGGGTTAGTTTTACTTGGACTCGTATAGTTTTGAAATCATTGTAATTAAGCCTTATTTTCTTCCTTGCCCCTCCCAAAATTTTTATAGTTTATTAGTTTTTACGATCATGTAATATGAAATTAATAAAATTAAACTTTAACCCTCTTTTTCTTGTTTAATTATCTTTTAAGTCCTTTTAATTTTAAAATTAAACCTAAACTCTCTTTATTTTTACGATTAATTACTTTTTAAGGTATTATTTTAAAATTAATCAGTATGTTCCCTCATAGTACAATCTTGACTCCGTCCCTAGATAAAATAATTTTCTCCCATTCGTTTTAGTACGAATGAATTGCGATTGTTTGAAAAAGTAAAATGTTCTTGTTTAACTTATATATGTATATATTGTGTTTAGAAATAGGATCAAGTTATATAGTGTAAGACTCTTTAAGTTTTACACAATTTTTTGAGTTGTTAGATAACTAAAACGAACGACTCAGGTTAACTACTTACTTTTTTTTCAAGTGATAATCTTCACATAACCAACTGTTAGTCTGAATCATCTGCTTAAATCATTCAAAAACCGTGTAAAACTTAGAGAGTTACGTTATATAAATTGATTTTATCTATTGGATTTATATAAACATGCAATTCTAAAATTTGTTAGTTACTTATTTTACTATATAGTTTTATAACAAATATCGATAAAACCATTAATTTTACTTAAATAAATAAGAGTGTAAATGAATAGAGAATTCGATAAATTTTTTATGAATCGTTCGTATAACGTTTGTTTTTGTGCATTTATTAAGTTAAATAAATGAGTATGAACAAAATTTTATGTTCGCTTAATAAATAAATCAACACGAACATAAGTGTATCCGGTTTGTTTATGTTCACATACAAATTTCTTTATTGGCTTATTTATAAGCTCGTTGAAGCGGATTCTCGTTAAATGAAGGTATTCACGAATGTTACATGAATGTTAAATGAACATGTTCACAAACGTTAAACAAATGTGTTTGTAAACATATAAACAAACATATTTACGGACGCTAAATAAAACAAAAACAAATACATTCAAAAATGAATAAACGAATAATATATTAAAAAATTAAACGAATATGAACCGAACATAAATATTTTTAAAAATAAACAAACAAACACAAACAAAACTTTAATTCAAGACGGATTCATTTACCCTCCATACATAAAAGGTTGGTGTTTTTAGATTCGAAAGATATATATATATATATATTAATTCGAATATAGTTGGGATATAATGGTTTTGGTAACTCCAACAATCATCAAGTATTAACCGAAAGCAATATATTTTTGGATCTGTCATAGAGACCATCAATAGATAAATTTAGAATCTCATGATAAAGTATATCCCATGTATTACCGAGCGATCAAAGATATTTATATTATTTTATTTTATATGAGTTTTAATCTCGATATTTATCTTAAAAATATAATATTTCTTTGCATAATAAAAAATCTTTATAGAATCTTGACCTTTGCAAATTTCATTTGCTACCTTGAAATATAGAAAGATAAATGGACATTTTCTTTCTCAATATCTAATTTATTATTTTTATATTTGAATTAAAATATTTAACTAATAATTTATTCTTCAAAAATCATTTATTTAACATTCAAATACATGTTTCAGTTTTGAAAATTCTATTTAATACATTTTTTTACAAACAATTTCAAGACAAATTAATTAGCATTCAAAATATCAATTAATGAAGAGGTGAAGACTTGGATTCAAGCCAAGTCAGCTGAGCTCAAAGGAATATCACAATCATTATGGAATTACTTGACATAGCCCATTGCCATTGGTGTAGAATTTTCTCACTAAATTTCCAACCACTTGACTTAATTTTCTGAATTTGAATAAATAAGGATATGTTTGTATTTATTTGTTTATTTTGAAAGGGTTTTTACTAGGGGTGCTTGACGAGTTGAGCAGCTCGTGAATTACTCGAACTTGATTCGGTTAAAGCTCGATAAATACTCGACTCGGATTAACTCGACTCAATATTTTAATGAGTTGAATCAAGCAAAGTCTAACTCGACTCGATAAGTTCGCGAGTAGCTCGTTAATTTTTTAAAATAACTTTTAATAATTACTTTAAAATAATTCCATTCAAAAAAATAAATTTAAATAATAATTATTAATATGTGAATTGTTACTTTAATTTTAATATGTTAGTTTGGTGTATTTATGGAATGTTACTTTTGAATTTAGACTTTAAAAATGTTTTATAAACTAGTCTTTTTAATATTTTTGGTTAAATTTGTTAACTTAAGTAAATATTAAGCCTCATATGGTATTATTAAATTTACTTTTAGTTAAAAATAAGGTAAGTTTTTAATGAGCATAAGAGCAATAAGTTGAGCTTAATGAGCGACGAGTCGAGTTGAGCAACAAAATATTTTAACAAGCACGAGTCGAGCACAATTTTAACGATCTTAAAGAGCAACGAATCGAGTCGAGCAACAAAATTTTTTAACGAGCACAAGTCGAGTAATGCCCAACTCGCGTTCGACTTGCTCGATAAGCACCCATAATTTATATTAGTTTGTATATGTTTAAATTTTTAATATCGTGTTCGTATTCGTTTGTTTAGCATTTATAAATATGTTCGTTTAACATTTATAGATATGTTCGTCAAACTGGTGAAATTCCACCATTGATCCTTAAGCTCCTCAGACTTTACAGTTTGAACTCCAAAGTTTATTATGTGTTCAATTTAGATCTGCACTAATATTAAAAGGTAAAAAAATAAAAGGAAAAGAGAACCAGGATAAACAAGTCGAAAAAACGAGTCAATAAACGAGTAAATAAAGAAACTTATAAATGAATCAGTAAATAAGTTTGTCTGTGAACATTAACGATTCGAACATACTTATATTTGTGTGTATTCATTTGTTAAATGAACATAAATTTTTTGTTCATACTTATTTATTTTCCTAAATGCGTTTTTTGTTCATACTTATGAACAATAAATGCATTTTCCAGCAGCATTCAAATATTGTTACGAGTCATTATTATTTTCCTAAATGACATGTTTAATATAAATGTGTCGTTTTCAGCCTCTTGATGTTCTCATTATGAGTCATCCATCTTTGTAATGGCCATTATCATGGTTGTCCTCCCTACTTACCGACTCCTAAGCTGCATGTCGTGAAATTAAACAATTAAATAATTACTCTGATATTACTTGTTACGGGACAATTATCATCTTACTAAAAATATATCTAATAGAATGTGGATATTCATATCTCAAAACTTATTCTATTTAATGTAAAATTAATCTCTTTCCTCTTACAATACTATAAATATACAAGAAAGAATATATGAATAGGAACCTCTGTTTTTGTGTTGTTCGTATATTGACAATATCTTTGCTGCTGCAGCTGATGCAGGAGTATGAGTAGTGATTAAACATAGAAGTAGGTGGATGCATCTGTTGCATTAGCTGGTTCTCGGCAGAGGATAGACCGAGCTTCGATTACCGATCGAGGCGGATCGACATCTTTTTCTTGGAGCAGATTTCCTTGCAATCTCTGCATTTGGGATGCAAATGTATCATCCAGTATCTACAAAGAAGAAAACATGGGAATGTTAAACCATAACCGGAGCAAACCTGTATCGAAAAATGCTTAGAAAACAAGTTAAACATGTTTTTGTTGAACACATTCATATCCGGCAACAACCCGAACCCATGTAATAATCTTTCATGAGCATGATGATATAAGCAGAACAACAGATTTGGACTTTGTCAGGTAGATGACTTACACCAAGAGCGTAGTATGATCCGTTATACCATACTCGGTTTTCCTTCCTTCCTTCAAGAAATTTCAGTATAATCTGGTAAAAATAGGGAATGGAAAACATGTCAGAAACAAGACAAGGCTGCTAAGTTACAAAGATCTAAAGGTTTTTCATTCACCTGTCCCATTCTATCCCAAAACCCACGGCAGGTAGCCACAAATATCCAACTTGTGAAAACTTCATGTAGGTTAGATATGGAGTCTATCAGTTGTGAGCTCAGCATCTGCATTCTCTCACGGATTTCAGCCTCTCCGTCTTCTTCCTTTATTTCCTCAAGTATCCTTTTTAGTCTCGTATTTCGATTAGCTTGCGTCTGCAACAGTCATTTAGCATTGATTATATTTTTTTCATGAATGAGCTCAAGGATGGACATGTCAGAATTTCTCAGGACGGTGATATAATCTTGACTATACTTCGTTTTTAACAATTTTGACAATGATTGGAGTGACTTACATTGTTAACAAGCTTCTCCACTGTTGCCTGTAAGTAATTTTTGTACTTTGTTCTCAACATGACTGTAATCCCGTTCATCTGCTCTCCGAACAGTGACGACTTTTCTCCGGTGAGAGGCAGACATGACGCCCAAGACTTTAAGATCTCCTCCACTCTACAGTGCAAGATATCGAGAATTCTCTTGACAGTGTTGAGGAAAATTCCTAACTGTCACCATTAATAACAACCAAGGTAAGATATGAAAGAACTATATTCACCGCCGACACAAAAGATGGAAGTTTAATTATATTGGTTACGGTGCACTTACTTGGCTGGGAACAAAATATAGAGCTGTCGACTGCCTTCGGGTCAGCTTCTGGACTTGCATATTAAGTCTTTTGGGAATGCTATCTTTCAATGGAGTCAAGATATCACTGTATTGTTTCTCTAGTGCTTTAACAATGGCTCTTTCCACATTGGCAACAGCCTTCACATAAACCAAAATTATGGAACAGTCAGTAGATGAAAAAAAAAATAATAGCACATGCACATGTTCAAGACATAAACTGCAAGAGAAAAAGAGTGTTAGAAATTACATTTTCCAAGACCAGCGAGTATTGAGGCCATCGATTGATAACGACTTCGTATCCAATAAGGGAATCTTTTATTTTCTCATACATTTCTTCAGCAAAGAGTGAGGTTGAATGGTTTGTTGTTACTCCTGACCAAGGCACCTGCAACAAACTCCACCCACACCATTATGAACCCAAAGAAGATTATTTACTTTTTTACTTTAAATATATATCTCATTTATACCACATTAGTAAAATCTATGAAAGAGCCAAGTAATACCTTTTCAGCCTTGCAAAGATCGAGTAACCTAAGCTGCATATCCTCTACCCACACCATTATGTAGTCATGGAACGAACTCCTTGAGTCTACTCCATTCTGCACAGGACTGAAACAGGCGAGATAATGTGTAAGAAGAGAGCTTTATATGAAGGGATTTCAAATAAAATTTCTTTCACAAACCTGATGTTCCAAGATTCAAGATCCCTCTCGAAATCAGCAATTGCAATCAAAAGTTCATTAACATGTGGTGCAGGACAAGATGGAGGAGATGCGGCAAGGAAACTGGTAAGCCTCTTACACAACTCAGTGCTATATACTGCTGCTGTGATGTTTGACAGGTCAATCGAACTGGAGCAGAAGCATATATGTCAGAAGACATGATACAATCAGTTAACAAATACATAGTTAAGAAGTTTGAAGTGAAGATTTTTACAGCTGCAAACCCTTCAAATTTTATTTAGTCACTAATTCTTTTTGTCTACAGTTGCTATCAACTATAAGGAAAAATGAAAAAGCTAACTGAATTTTTCGCATCTACCGAGAAAAATGAATTGGCTTTGTGAAACATTAGTTTTTGTGACTTATCTGACCATGAGATGCATTACTATCTAACCTGATTTAGAAGAATCGGGAATAAGCTTTTCACCCAAAAGAATATGCCATTACCTGGGGAGTATGTGCTGATTGTGGATCTTGATGTCTGCCTGAATTTCTTTGCTGAAATTTATACAGAGATTCTTCATCTTCAAATAAGCTGTTGAGATGGTAATGGGGTCCAAGAGAAAACCTTCAGAGTTGCTTGAAACAAACTCATCAGTTTCAAGCATGTGTTTCCTACACCTCTTTTTGGCTGCAGTCTGAGAAATTTTATCACCACTAGCATTATATATTTGCTTAGCGTATGAAAACAGAAAAAACAAACAAGACAAGCCAGCTTATAGGATCAGACAATTCTATTTCCTTTCTATTTAACACATATATAGTAATATTTTAATGCTAGTGAATTAAACAAGTTACAGATCCAAAATGTTGCCCTTAAAAAATTTAAAAAAGGATGCTTAGCTGAGGATAATGCACCTTGCAATTGAATTTATGTGTGATAGATTTGTTTAGTCATTACAGAAGAACTGCAATTACCTGCAAATAGTTTCTCAACATAGTCTGAGCATCAGGAGAGAGTATATCGTGAAGCAGAGTGTATACTTGAACCGCAGGAGCTAGAGCTGGTGCTGCAGTCTCTTGGGTTGGTCCAAACAAGTCGGCTAACCCTGTGGGAGATTTCTCATCCAATGATTTGTAGTTCTCAAAAGCATTTGCCAAGAGGCTCTCAATTTGTGTTTCACACCCCAGCAGTATGCTTTTCTGCAAGAGAGCATGCAGAAGAGTTATCTAATGTGCCATACTTCAAAATTTAGCAAATCCATTAACATTTCAAATTTGTGGTATACAAAGTATTGATATGTTTTAGTCCATCATAATTCAGCATAGATACCCACCTCCTGTCTTGTCAAGCTTTTTTCATTCCTGGCCTTTAAAATGGGTACAAGCAACTCATTTACAAGCTCTAAGCAGTCTTTTGTTGGTGTGGCTACATTCATGACATGCAATAGATATCTACAAGAAACAAAAAAAGAAGGTAAAACATAACAAGGAAATAGAATGGAGTACGGTAAAAATAATGATAATAGTGAAAAGGAATAAGTAGGATTACATACCTCAATTTTGTATATGAATCAGAAACTCCGTAATAGTCTGCAAACTCGGTCAATAACCACTGCCATGGTCCTTGTAACCTCAAGTTTCTGGAATGAAAACGTTGTGCACGCATTGAAGCCTCGAGGAGTAGATCGTAGGCTAGAGTCTCCACAACAGGCCCACTCTGAAAGATGAAAAACACAATAGATGAAATATACTCCCGCATGCTCACTTTTATGTTTTGAGACATTACTGACATACTTATACGATTTAGTCCAGCTCCACACAACTGTCCACACATGCAAAAAAAATCTTGTAGAAAATTGAAAGTGATTATCTAACAACTAATGAAATGTGCACCAAATTATTAAAAAAACAGTGTAATGTCATTCAGAAAAACACAATTCTGGATTAGGAAAGGACAAATGGAACCATAAATTGATCTACTCTGAGAGCGAATTCCATCCATGCAGCACATCTTGTTCTTTTATTACTAATTACCACATATAATTCACTTGAATTGTCCTTGATGTGGAAAGTATAATACCTTTATCTGACTCGTCTCTTCGCAAGTAATTGTACTTCCAATAGATAGTTGGATCTTCCCAACACATTCTTCATCCTCATGGTATATGGACCACCATCTGATTCTCTCATTCTGCACAGATAGTTGAGCAAATCAGATTTAGCGAGATGGTGTTTATCCTTCAAAAACAAGATTGTTAAAGACGAAATAATGTTACATACAGGATTGTCACTCAAAGATGAAACCGGTATTGTTGCTCTGCCCTGGACTAATTTCTTCTTGTCTTGGATTTCCAGCAAAAGGGCATCACCTTCAGTTTCCGGGAAACTAAAAACACAAGCAAGTATAAGACTTTTCTACTATTGAAAGCATAACACTCATCACAGATGTGATCTCATATATACATAGCCAAACTATGTTAACTTAGCTATGCATGACAGAATATCAAGATCAGTTATGACATGGCATGCATAAGACCAGCTAATTGCTTATGAGTTATGATAAACATGATGTCTACCAAAGTACTAGCCTAAGTATAAGATATAAGATAGCAACTCACAAGACATGGTAATCACCACACCCCGGGTGCAAGCAGATGGCAGAACTTGGTTCAACTTTGGTATCTTCTGTAGCACTCTTCAGCTGGAATAAGCATGATAGTGGCTCTGGAAAAATGAAAACATGTTAAGATGTTCCAAGTTCCAGCTTAAGAATATCTTCTGAAATAAAAGCAGCTAAAGTCAAGTTTAAACTTCTAAATGTCAGTTTCATCTTAAGCTCAAAGTTGTAAAATAACTCAAATGCATTAAATAATATATCATAACACACACAAACCTTCAGATGCCACTGAAAATGAGGCTATTTTAAGAGAATTCATGCTAGTTTTTACAAGTGATGAAACATGCCGCACATACTCTGCTCCTACTTGCATGTACATTGCACTTCGCTGTGAATACATACTCCTAAGTTTCCTCCTTGGAATTATGCGCAGTTTCTTCACTGCAATCATCCAACATGAACAACTTAGAATTTAGACTAGAAGAAGTTATCCTATGAAAGAGACTTGATTTTATCTTCCACCCTCAAATTACAAGAGATTAAAAAGATGTGAATAACAAGTAACATGAAGATATATCTATTATAACAAGCAGTTGCAATAACAACATTGACCTTACCTTCAACTCTTATTTTTCCCACGACCTTCTTTGCCTTCAATGAAACTTGTTCTACACTCTTAGTGGTTTTCACTTCTACTGGTTGTACACCTCGTGGTTGCAACAAAAATTTGTGTAGCCTGTAAATTGAAAACGTTGAAAGTTGGGAGATCTTCGAAAGGCTAATGTGACAAATTTAAGTTCAGAAGAAGAGAAGGAACCAACCCAAAGGCACTTCGCAGTAGAAGACACTCATCGCGCAGAAATTCAGGTGCCTCATGGCAGCCTCTAGCCCATGCATATAGACATAACCGGATGCATGCATCATAAGCAATTAAAGTCTGCCAAGCATATTGACCACTGGAATAATAAAAATGAAAAAAGTGAGATTAAGTGGTTTACAACCTAACTTTCTACAAGCATCAGCTTAATATTTATAAAAAAAAATTAATTAGAAATTTCACCTGGCGTTATAATGATGTAAGTCATCAGGCATGTTACTTTGCCAGTAAGGGATCTTTTCTTCTTTGACTCCATTCAGGGTCTCATTCTCTCTGCAAACGGCAATGCCAAGAAATATTAAAAATAGTAGTATAATCCAAACTAAACAAGAAAAGAAAAAGGTCAAAAAATATGAGAGGCTTCCATGTGAATTATGCCTAATGAAACTGAAAACGACATCACCTTTCTTCACCAAGTTCAGGACCATTTAAGGATTGAGATTTCACTTCTGGTAACACTTCTTTACTGCCAACAGAACAATCTGGTTGTACTGGCTTGTAGGTTACACCCTGAATTTGTTCAATTTCTTCTTCAACCTCCATCTCCATGTCACTCCCTTCTCTCTCAATATCCAATATAGGAGGTGCACTTGGTGTCCCCAAATCTTCAACATCTTTAAATGTATTGTTAACATTACCTCGAATAGTTCCCTAAGATCAAGGAAAAATCCCAGAAAAGAGACAAAACTTAAGCCATTCCAGAGGTAACAAAATCAATCATAAAAACAAAACCTATATAAAGTTATACAAGGACACCCTATATCCGATTGTTTAGATAGCAGTAATACACCATTTTAGACATGTCTGACTGTTTCTGACAGCAATAAAATCATAATTTCGGATCCAAATGCACTGTTTTTACACTTAGGGAAAGCAAAACATATGCAGTCAAAATAACAAGGAAACAGAAAAGATGACAGAAGAGTCCTTACATATGCATTTTGTACTTGAATTCGTTCCCGGAGTCCTAAACTACCCCCTCCAATGCCAGCAGAAGTAAGATTTTTCTTAGCAAAATCTCCAATGCCCAAATCACCATCAGTAAATCTTCTATTATTCTCAGGCAATTCAACCTTCAAATCCAGCTTTGAAAACCCTCTAATCAACTTTGAGCTACACTTGGTTCTCTCAAACACCTCTTCATCAGAAAAATTTCCATTCCCAGCATCTCCCCCAAATATATCATCGGAAACCGAATCTACGCTTTCAACGTCCGCACAGTCGTTGTCCTCGAGAGCCGGAGCTATTACACTATGAGGTCCAAGTAAACCAGAACGGAACTTAAGAGGAGAAGGCAAAGCATGTGGAGATAACAGAGTGGCAGTGTTGTAAATAAGAGGGGACTTGGGGAATGGGTCGTGAGGTGCTGGTTTTTCTGCTAATGGCGATCTAATTCTGGGTTCTTGATCTGCTTCTTTTCCCTGCAAAAACACACCAAAAACATCAAATTTGATTGAAAATCAAAGGAAACAAATTGAAAAACTAAAAACAAAACAAAACCTGGTTGATCCAGTTGATTGCAGATTCGTCTAACCCTTCGGTGAACATTGTCAAAGATTTTATCTCTCTAAAAAGAAATCAGCTGAAGAAGAAAGTGAGAGCTTTGGGCTAAGATCAGGGGAAAGAAAAAAAATAGGAGCTTGAAAGTAAAACAAGAAAGGAAAGGTAATGAAAGAAAGAAAGGAGCGTCTTTGTATTTTATATTCTCAGGATCTTCAATTATGGTAACGGCTAGTTTGAACTTTTTTATTATAGGGTAAATGACAGAAATAGTCATCAAAATTTTAAGCTGATTTTATTTTGGCCATTATACTTTTAAAATATTATGTTATGTCATTTAACTTTAAATTTAATTTCAATATAGTCATTAAGTTTTTAGTGCTCTTTTAATATGGTCTCTCTTTTTACCTTCTAATATCTTAAATTTTGTTTTTTATTAAAATAAATTAGTAAATTACACCAATCATCACTCAGTTTTCTTCTTAATCTTATTTTGGTTATTAAAGTTTAAATTTTTTAATTTAATAATCTAACTTTTAAATTGTTTATACAAAAAGAAAATTTTATTAATCTTTAAAAGATATTTTGGTTAATTAGTAAATTCAGATTAATTTTGATCTTATTAATTAAATCAGATAACTGATTAACCAGTTAATCAAAATATTTAATTTTTAAAATAATTTTTTTATGTTGTTTATTAAAATATCAAATATGGTATTATAGTAAATTTAATAATCACTAGATCATGATAAAAATATAAAAATAACTCAAAAGTTAGAAGTTAAAAATTTTGCACCTATTAATCTTATCTATAGACTATAGCCATAAGATTTTAGAAATATTATATAAAATAGATTAGATAGATTAATCAATTTTGCTTATAATTATGAATCGTAACCGAATTAAAATAATTTATTTTAAAAATTTATACCAAAATTAGGTTCGATTAATCCTTAAAAATTACCAATTAAACGAGATATTTGATTGATCAATTAATTAGAATATTTGATTCGAGTTTTTTTTACTTATTAGAATACCGAATATATTAATATTGTAATTTTAGTAAGCAAAGTTAAAAAAAAAATCATTACTCGAATTTTTTAGGGCTAATCGAATTTTCTATTTATATAACCATATCATTTGAGAGCGGACACAATATGAATAATTTGAAAGTTAGGTTATTAAATTGAAAATTGTTAAATTATTGTGACTAAAATAGGTATAAGAAGAAACTTGAGTGATAATTGATGTAGTTTATCCATTTTTATTAAGAAGAATAAAAATAACAAAAAAATATTTAGAAATCGAATTAAAATTTAAATTATTTTATTGAATATTCTAAAAATTTGATAATCAAAATAAATCTACTCTAAAAATTCACTAACCATTTATGAAGTTTACCCTTTATTCTAAATTTTTTCCTTTTTTGTTAGAATTTTTTTAATTTTATTTATTCTTTCACCCTTAACTTTCAACCGTAATAAATGAAATTAAAAGTATTGATACGATTAAAGTAGTTTTTTTATAATCATTTAAATTTAATTTAATTTATTAATTAATATCAATAATCTTTACAACAATCTCTTTCTTAGATTGTGAGTTCAAGTTCATTAAGAGGAAATTTTTTCTTTCCTTTTTTTAGTTAAAAATTATTAAAGAAATATTAGTTGATCAACCTAAATAAGATGTTTTTTAGAGAATCATTTAACTCGTTGAGTTTTAACCCAATTTAACTCTATATAATTATTTTTAAATTTAGGGTCAGAACAGATTTCGTAAATATTACGACCGAGACATATCGAATTCAAATCTAGAGTAAAAAATCCTTGACCCGAAATAATACTATGACATTCTATTCTAAATATTTAAAGATATTTGCTATAATACTCTTATCTCTATTATTTTTTCAATTATCTCCGTATTAAATCAAATAAAATAGAATAATTATTATAATATCATATATATATATATATTAATTATCCCCTAATTTTATCTAATAAAAATAAAATAAAATAAAAAATTTGGGTCAGAACGAAAGTTAGAAGAAAGAACAAGATGTTTCTTTTGTCCATTCCAGGCGATCGGAAAATAAAGAAATAGTTAATATATTCAAGATAATTACGTATTTATAAAATACCGTCTCAATTCATCCTATTTCATCAGATCCGGGACTTACTTTAAGATTAAAGATCAGTTCAAATTGAATAAAACATCATTAAACGTATAAATTTTTTTGACCGAATATGAGTATTGAATAAAATATTATTAAATTAGTGTTCTTATAGGTCACGAGTTCGAACACTAACGTATATTAATTATCACTTTCTTTTCTTAAGGTGACAGTAGCCACTTTCAGTCGCAAGTTTCAAAGACTTTAATCCTAGTATCAGACTAGGAATGTCTGAAAATATTAATGAAAAAGGAATGTAATATTATGATTAAACTAGGAGAAAAGAAGACAGTCACAGAGCAGGAAGAAAGTAGTATTTGACTGAATCTTCAAGTCCTAATATCAAAGCCAATATAACAGATAATTTTGAATCATTCTGGGAAGCTATTTCTTATACTGATACAGGGACATTCGCTGCCGGAGGAAACTTCAGGGAAAATCAAAAACTATGAATGGAGATATCATCCTCTTGCCAAAGTCCTTTTTCGGATGAAGATCATGATGAAGCTTTTAATCGATCTTCACGGATGAGAAAAGATAATGGACGAAATAGAATGATGTGATGAAGCCAATGGTGCCTGTTGACAACATGATTGCAATTGCCATGATCATAGAGTAGCCGAGATAAAGTATAGCTGACACAGGACCACTCAAACTCTGAAGGTCGAAGACCAGGTAATTGATGGAGTATAGGAACACGTAGAGGGCGACTGAGCCCGAAGCAAAGAAAGCCTTCCACCACCACCGCCAGTCCTCAACACAGAGATGCATGTAGGTAAGGACCACGGACACTTCAGCACAAACAATGACTAGTAGTAGAAGAACTATGAGCAAGAAGCCAAACACATAATAGAACCTGCCAAGCCAGATGCTAGAAAGGATGAAGAAGAGTTCAATGAACAGGGTTCCGAATGGAAGGGTACCGGCACCCAGAACGAGAAGCCAAGATGGATATTTGCGTGCAGGAACCTCCCTAGGGATCTGGTTGGTTCGTACAGGATATTGAATAGATTCAGCTCTGGTCCCTAAGAATCCTCCCAAGAGAGTGAGAGGCACAGAAATGCAGAACCAGAGAGACAAGAGTATGAAATACAGAGAAATGGGAATTGCACCAGTACTTTTGCTGCCCCACAGAATAAAATTTAATACTGTGAGGATAACAAAGACAATTCCAGGAAAGAAGCATGCGACTGACCAGGAAACAGACCTCCATCCTTCTGAAGTGCCCTTGAGAGTTCTCCAGAGTCGTACAGCAGCATACCCGGCGGCAGTACCCAAGAAAAGATAAAGAATAATCATCCCTGTCAGCAGCATTCCTCGTGAAGCAGGTGACATGAAACCGAAGGCAGCAAAAACTATAGTGACAGCTGCCATTCCTGTAATCTGAACTCCATCTCCAATCATTACACAGAGAAGCTTTGGGCAATCTGGTTCCCTAAAAACATCACCCACAACAAGCTTCCATCCAGAAAGCTCCTCGTTCATTTGTGCTTGAGCTTCTTTGTCCAATTCCTCATACCTTGTCAAATCCCTCCTCACAGTCCTCAAGAATATGACAAACACAATACCGGCTAAGAAAGTAATCACCATCAAAGAATTTAGAATTGAAAACCAGTGCACACGTGCTCCTTCCATCTTCAGATAAGCATCCCACCTAGAAGGCCATTTAATATCACTTTTAACAAATTCAACCTCATAAGTAAAAGAGATCCTCTCTCGTTCCTTTATTATCTGCGACTTGTCTAGCTCCACGGGGCAGTTCACAGGAGAGATACCGTCATACATGTGAAGTTTAGTCATGACTTCAGGATCGTACTTAACACTGCATGGAACCACCTCAAAACCAACAATCTCGAAACCAGATGCCTTCTTCTGATCAGCTTCAGAGATCACACCCATCCCTTCTTCCCCAGTTCCAATTATCTGCACACCAGTGCCCTCATACTCATGAACCAAGACCTTGAACTTGAGATGATTAATAATGTAATCATCGTTGCTATTTGGTGGAGTATACCCAACTGGGAATCCAGTCCACTGGATGTTAACCCCATTTTGTGTCGCAATCCTCAGAACCGGCAAGTTATCGAGAATCATATTCACTTGATATAAATCGCGAGTCCTCTGCTTCAAAAGCTTAACCTCATGCTCATTCAAGGGGCTGGTAGTGCAAAGGTAAAGAGACTCATTCACATTCATTTTAAACTGATAAGGGGAGTTATCAATCTGATCTCCCATGAGAAGTTCACCTAGATTCTCTGCACTTTTCTTTATTCCAGTGAGAGGTTTGCAGTAAGGGAGACTGTAATAGCTAAAAGGAAGCTCAGTTTCAATGGAAGTCAATGAATTAACTTTTGCAGATATAGTATCCGAAGTCGAATACGTGTGCATATAACTCCCAGGAAGGTAAAATCCATGAGAATAACGGGCAAAAAGAATCACTAACAGAAAAACCGAGCAGATACCAGACATCTTTCTTTCCGAGAAACCCATGTTTATAGCAGATCTTGCAATATACTGTCGAATCTAAGCTACTCTAGCCTGAAGCATTCAGTATGAAAAAGAAAATCTACAGAAAACAGATGTTCAACAATCAATTTCCATAAAAATTAAACTTTAACATTAACTAAAACGACAAAAAAAATCCCTAAAACAATACCCAGATGCTTAAGTATAAACAATATAATTGTATCAACTTCAAAAGCAGTAGATCCATATACCAAAATAAAAAATAAAAAACACCTTTTTTTAAATATCATTTCAATTTTCAACCAAAACTACTAAAAATATCAATACAGAATCATGAAACAGGTCACAGTACTGAACAAAGAACTGGAAGATTAGATCTAAATCCTAAAACCCATTTAAGTAAAAAGGCATAGAAACGGGAAAATAAGATTGGATAAAGAACCTGAGACGGGTGTAGAGGACTTTCTGGTCCTGGATCCGACGATGACACAGAAAATGCGAAGCAGTGAAACCTGTAATTCCCTTTTCTTTGATTATTTTTCTACTTTTTCAATGGCTTAACTCTGAAGCTCGGGAAATTTATATGGTAGTGACAAATCTTAGAAACATTAAAAAGTTTTGAGAAATGAAATGTAGGTGGTGACCTAGAGTTACAGGGCTGTCGGCTCTTTAATTTTCACTGCTTCCACCGCAACTTAGTCCAGTTTGATATTATTTATAAAAAGTACGGCTGAAAAAAAAATTATAATTATAATTAAAAAAAGGTAATTTTAAAGAATTAAATAATATTTGTTATTAATGTCAAAAAATATTTTAAAAAGATAAAATATCTATTTTAAACATGATATTGTAAGTATTAAAATAAATTTAATTTTTATTAATTTAAAAATTGGTGAATTTAAATTATATTTAAAAATTTTAAATTTTTATTAATTTTATGATTATTAAAAAATAAATTTAAATTATAATAAAAATTATTTTTTAAAGAATTTAATTTAAAAATATATACGTATTTTAGATTATATACGAACATAACAATTATAAATTAATAATAAATTTAAAATAAATTAAAAATAAAATAATTTTATTCTTAATATAAAACATTATAAAATATATATTATTACAAATATATTATAAGGGTAAATAAGTAATTTTATTTTAAAACTAGTTTATCCAATTTAAAAGGCAAAAATTTTAATTTTTAGATTTAAATAAAAAAATTAATTTAAAAAACAACTAAAAACAATCAAAAATAACCTATATCCATAGACCCAAACCCACCGTCACGATTAGGTAGGTATGTCAACAGGCAGAGTGAAATTATCATAGAGCTTAAACGTTGTCCAGTTGGGGTCAAAGTATTTTTCGGCTTAATTAGGTGTTTAGAGATTTATTTCGTAATTAATTTAAGTTTTTTTTTTAAAATTTTTATCGTTACAGGACGTTTGTCCACTTTACAAAATCTAAAATTATACAAAAATAATAAAATAAAAATATATTTTAAAATTTTTAAATAATCTCAAAATCCATAAATCTTAAATTCAGCTATTCCCGCCATTGTTATTGACCACTAAATGAAGCACACTTTATGTATCGATCAACTATGTCATTCATCGTTTATCTTGTTGCTATTTATCGTGAATCATTTGAAAAAAAACATTTGATAATTTCGATGTTACACATGGTATCAGGAGATTTAGGAATTTTTAAAATTTCAGGTTATTTTATGAAATTTCAAATTTTAAAGATTTCTTATAAATTAAATAATTCTATTTATTTCTAATATAGTTTTAAAATTTTCAGGATTTAACATGGATTCTTTTAACAATGAGAATTAATGAAAAATTTTAAATTAATTCCAAAATAAAACGTTTCCTCACATGTTTTAACGTCTAAACCAACGTTTAAAATAACAATTTTTTTATGGATAGCCGACGAAATTGAGAAAATATTTTTATGAATTCTCAACAATCATACACAGCTCACACAATCAATAGGACAATATCAGTATCAAGATAACCAATGTTCTATTTGACACCCAAGAAAAAGAAGGGGAAATATATATTGTAAAAGAATTAATCACAAAAATGAAAACCACTCATCTCCAAGCATAGGGGGAAGATGATAATCTACAGCTCAAAGAATGCAACTTTCCGACGATTAAATACTTTGAAAATTACCTGACCGAAGTAGACAACAGCTGCCGGTAACGCTAAAGAGACTTGTAGCTGCTGGAACTGCCAAGTATTTGACTTCATGGCATAGTGTGACAATATGATGGAGCTTTTAGAAACTTAACAACAACGAATCGAAGCTTAGAACAGCTCCTCGGAATTGAACTTGTTCCACGCTTCCTATTAGACAGAGAAACAAACAGATCAGTGAGGAAGAAAATATGACGGAAGGAGATGCAGCAGTGTTATACATCTAACAAAAATGTAATGAAATAACTAGGACACTAGTAGAGTACCTTGAGCAGGTCAAAAACCTTCTCTGAAATATATTTCTGCTGAAGATTGGCGCCTTTTTGCTGGACTTTATCGGGATGTACGCAAAGCGTTGCCTTTCTGTATGCCTTTTTAACTGCCGCGGCTGTAATCAAATCCGTCAAAGAAACAGCTTGCCATCCACATTCAGGCCAAAGAACCTAATCATCGGAGAAAAGGTTCAAGAGACAAATTAGATTTAACAGTAGTTGTCATGACATTTGTGATATTCAAATAAACAAATGATGAAGAGAATCAACTGAGATTAAAAATAAAATAAAATTTGTCACCCAATTCGATCAAAATTACAGCAGTACTAGTTAAAAAATGAAACAATTCCAATGACTGGGAGCCAAAGCTGAACTTTCAGATGAATGTCTGCAAAAATAAGTACATGCACGCATAATGATGCTCATTCTCCATTTTTTAATGCTAAATTGTGAAGCAAGTGCTAGCAGAACATAGTAGACCAGAAAGATTTAAAGAAGGGATGCTGAGATCTATATTGCTTTTATAAATATTATTACTATTAGGACCTATATAGCATAGTATAAAGTGGCACAAGGCGCACTAAGGTGATAGGGGTCCTATAGCCTAGGCGAAAGGTGTCGATCTGCACCTTACTGAAGCGAGGCGCAAATTTTTAAAATTAAAGATATATACTTATTAATCTACATATATAACACTAAAATAGACCGTTGAGTCATATAATAGTTCAACAAAAGCTCTCTATTTCATTAATTACCATTAACTTTCCAATAAAAAAGCGCATATCATATTTTACCATGTAATAGGAAGCATATTATATACTATAAATAGACAAACCTAGCTCTATGACAATGTCAAAACGGATATATGATAATATAACATCATATGTGATCATTTTGAAATAAAACATTATGCTCTAACATCGTTGGACGACTCATGATAAAATGGAAACATTGTGTTATAACGTCATATGTATTGACCAGATATTATGATAATATATCAAAAGAAAACATCATACATTATGTTTTAATATCGTTGGACAAGTCATGATAAAAATAACTTGAACCGAGATTAATCTAAATTTAAATAGCTCATACTTGAAACAACTTTGCAGTGTATCAAACAATTAATTTTAATTCAAACTTGAAAACTAGACCAAATTAATTTAAATTTTATTTGATTAACGTTATTTGTGTGGTCTAGATGTGGCCTAGTTATTATGTAAAAGATAATAAAAACAAAAAAGACAAAAACAAACAATTTAAATTAGGCATAGCCTTTCAACGCCTCATGCACACCTCTATACACTTCATTGAAGTCACCTCGCTAAGACACAATTAGGTGCTTTACTTGTGCCTCACCTTGCAGCAAGGCACACTCTTCTAAACACAGCTATATAGTCAACATTATTAGCTAAAAAGAGCGACAAATGCATAAGTATAGGAAGATTTATCAAGATGTTTATCCAATTTCTAGGATACAAAAATTTAACTAAAAGGTCAGCAGCTCAAGATATAATTTTGCAGAGGATAGAGTTCAATTCAATCTCCTTTCGAAATTCGAGTTCTACCTAAAATCAGCATCACATGTTCAGGTATACATCTGGACTTATCAGCACCGCAGTGTGCATAGGAAGTTTGACAACTTAAATAGGAGGTTATCAGAAAAAGGATAGAGTTCAATCACAGGGTGGTTAACATCATCTACTGCATGTACGAGAGATCTCAAGTATACCAGACGATTGAAATGAGTCAATAAAATGAGAAGTGTGGATGAGAAACGGCAAAAAGGGAAAACATAAGGATATGGTTGTTACCACATCAAAACTGCAAGAGAGCAAAATAAAAATGAACAGTAGTAGTAAGTAATAAAATAGCATACATATTGCAATGTTGATAGCAGAGCACGCAAATTGCCCTCTTTCCCAGCAGACCATCTCTTGATCTCAACATCTAGTGTTTCAGCAATTCTCTGAAATAAGCCCATAAACCATTATTGCACAGAATAACTAAAAGAAAAAGTGTTGCAGATGTATGCATGCATAAGTAGAAACTCACTGATTCATACACAGTTGATACTGTGGCTACAGAAAATGTAGACCAAGTTTTAACTTGTCAATAATACCATTTTTAGAAGTCTTAGCAGAACCATCTTCTATGATTAAATACTTGGCTATCATTTTTTTCTCATGCAAGTTTTATCTGTAAATCAAAGTCACCCAATTTTTTTATATGTTGCTATAAAATTAGAGTGAATGTGTAAACTATCAAACTTTACAATTCAAATTTGATGCCAACTAGTAAGACAAAAAAAAAGCAACAATAAACCTAAACACACTTGCTTGCAACACATAAAATATAATGTCTGCAAGGTACATGATATGAAGATTGAAGGGTGGTGGGACCAGAGTAGAAAGTCCATTATGATTGAACCTATTTAAAAATAAACTACAACAAAAACACACTTAAAAAATAAAAATATGAGGAAAAATATTTACTGCATCCACTCACATGTCTCTCTGTTTGTTCCCTTTGCACTTGAAGATCGCGTTGATTTTTCTCAGCCAGTGCTTTTGCCTGGATAGGTAGGATTCAATAGTAAAGCATTCTAGCAAACAATTTATACTGGGAGGGGGGAGGGGGGGAATGAAATCATGTAACGAAGTACATACAGCACGCTCCTGAGTTCTTTGGTGGCGTTCCAACCGAGCTCTTCGCCTTTCTTCAGTTTCCCCTTCGACCTCTTGGAACTCACCAGAAGGAGATGCAGCAGCTTCAGCAAGCATGAAATTACAAATTACAAATTATAAAAACAAACATGAGATTACAAATTATAAAAATCATTATATCTGAATTTGCAAATACCTCCAAAAATAGAACTGAGATCATCAACAATATTTACAGTTGAAGAAGCTTTCTTCATGCTGGATGAAGATCCAACAGATGTTCTCCTAACTACTTCAGGCACTCCCTTGTTTTGTCCATCAAAAACAGGATCCTGCAAGAGCAGCAGTTCAGGTTAGATACTAGACAGGCTGATGTTGTGGCTTAAATCAGGACATGAATACAGTATGACAGCCTCGAGTTCTCACCGCTGCGTTAGCTCTTGGCCTTGGTGCACTGCTTGGTTTAGAACCCATGCTAAAAAAGGATTCAAGATCATTATCATTATATTGCTGACTTGCCCTTGCGGAAGCAGCTGCTCTTTCCCGAGCCTCTGCAGCAGCCCTCTCCACAGCAGCTCTTTCTGCTCTAAGCCTCGCTTCAGATTCAGCTTTTGCTGCTGCAGTTCTCTCTCGTACCTCCCTTTCTCTTGCTTCTGCAGCAGATCTTTCTGCTCGTTCTCTTGACTCAACAGCTGCTCTTTCACGAGCTTCAGCTTGTGCTCTCTGCACTGCAGCCCTTTCCGCACGCTCTCGAGCTTCAGCAGCTGCCTTTCCAGCAGCAGCCCTTTCAGCTCTGGAACGAGCCTCAGCAGCTGCTCTTTCACGTGCTTCTCTGGTAGCCCTTGCAACAGCTTGTCTGGCCATTTCCCTTTCCCGCTCCATATCCTTGACTCGCTCCCTCTCTTTTTCAAGCCTCTTTTCTTCTCTCTCCTTCTCCTCCATTTCATGTCTCATTTTCTCTCTCTCTTCCTCCTCCCTTTCTCTTTGTTGCCTCTCACGCTCCAGTCTCTCTTTCTTTTCTCTAACTTCTCTATCCAAAGCATCTTGGGTAGTTCTCTCATCTTTATTCATGTGCCCAGCTTCTTTAGTCCTAGAAGCCTTCAAATTCTCTCTCTCCCTCATTTCCTTGGCATGCCTAAATTTAGCCTCTGCTCTATCCATTGCCTCTTTCATGGCAGCAGCAGATGCAGCAGCAACAGAATTAGTCTCAAAATCATCAGCGGGAGAAACTTCAGCCTGTTCGACATTATTCCATGCCTTACCCATTGCAAAATCTTCAAGTTCATCAATTTGAGATGTAACAGAGCTGCTTGCTGCAGCATGAGCTGACTGAGAGCTCTGTGAATACTGAGTTGAATTCTGGAAAGAAGAAAAATCATCTACCTTCTTTTTTGCATTTGTGGAAGAAAATGAACCTGCAGTTGTCTTTGAAACTCGAGGTGGTCTTGGAGGTGGGGGTCTTGAAGGAGGTGGAGCGCTAGTAGGTTGTGTAAAGAGTGGAACCTCTGATACAGTAAGCCACACATCATCAGACACATCAAAGTTCTCTTCAGATCTTGCAGTTGTATGTACCTGGGAACTAGTCTCATTAGAACCAACACTCGAGTATGGAGGAGGACTAGTAGTTCGACCAACAGAGCTATGAAATTCAGTTGACATACTGGGCATGTCAAACACAGGTTCATTAGAATCAAGAAAATTGTCCATAGAAGGCATCCTCTTCTTCGTACCATTCTCATGATCCCCATCATTTTGCTCTTTAGTAGCACGAGGTTGTGGTCCACCTGCAGTTCTTAAAGGGCTTCTATCCTTCCCTCTCTTATTGATCTCAGTTGATACAGGTGGAACAGATTTTCCAAGACCATCAAGAGGATCAATATCATCAAATATCCCCCCACTACCAGATGATCTCTCCACTCTTGAATTCCTGAATCCATTGAGTTCACTCATTACTTCAGAGGGGTCAGTAAAAAACCCTGTGGATGAATCTGCTGCGTCTGGTGTTGCTTCAAATACAACAAAAGGGTCCTCCATCAAATTGGAGGCAGTCTTGCTTGAATTTGAGGCTGGTCTCTGAGACCGGACAGCCTCTGAAGTTGATCTGCCCATAGGATTCGCACAATTCAGCTAATATTTACATGGTATAGCAAAGTATTATAAGAAGAAGACAAATTAGACTGCATAGGACAGATACTGAACTGAAAAGAAAGATACATCCTCTCAAGCTTTATTAATAAGAGCTTAGGGTCCAAATATACCACAACATATTTCTTCACGTTTAAGCTAGCACAGTTTCCAATTAAACATAGACAGAACTGTAACAAAACAAAGTTTTATTTCTTCTGTTTATTTACCTCTTCCATGTACGGCGACAGCTAAAACACTGAATGATAATAATAAATTCAAATGGTTTCCAAACTCATATGAAAATCTCAAAAATTTCTGGCAGTACATATTGTCCCATCTTAATTCCACAAATTGAATAACCAACAGAAAGACACCTAGCAAATGAATTTAATCTAGGAAATTTACCAT
Source organism: Abelmoschus esculentus (assembly GCA_035048815.1). Classification (NCBI taxonomy): domain Eukaryota; kingdom Viridiplantae; phylum Streptophyta; class Magnoliopsida; order Malvales; family Malvaceae; genus Abelmoschus; species Abelmoschus esculentus. The sequence goes on from JAUCBN010000036.1 coordinate 15,209,682, forward strand.
CTTAATGATATCAGAAATTAAACAGAGGATGACAAGCATTCCTCAAAAATGTTTAGAGGTAGGGAAGTCGCGATGAGATCAATGGATCCAATTCAGTATACATATGCAGTGTATTGTAATTAAAAATCCCAAAACAAAATCATAGGCAAGCCATCCTGACTGTAAATATAGGTTTCTATAGTGGTTGCAGCTCGAAATGATAATGACACTCAAATATGTGACTGGATCAAATTTGAATATCTTCCCTAGTGGGAGAAAGTAATTGAAAAATCCACATACAATATTTGTTTCGAGTTCATCACAAGAGTAGACCGTTGACAGTGTTGATTATCTCCAGTAAAGTGTACCTCCTTTCTAAGAGAGTAAATTGTAGGTTTAATTAAATTAAATATATTACGAAGAAACTTTGCTATATAGTTGAGTCTTGAGAAGCAAAACAATAAAGAACAACTAATTGATAAATAATTCTAGAAAAAAAAAAGTATAACCTTGATTAAAGTCTTACAGCAAACAAGATCTAATATTAACTACAAAGATATGCATTTAAATATGATCATCTCATTGTACTGTATTGCCTCAACTGCATGCTATTGCTAGATGCCAAAACCACAAGTCTCAGAACCTTACTCTAGATTGAAAATTTAAGCATTTATGCAAAATATCATGAATTGTCAAAACTCTTTAAAATCAAAAGTCAGCACGAATATCTAAATTGAAGTGTTCGAAATAAGCAAGTTCAATCACATCCATTTATTTCAAACTCAAAACCTTATGAACCAGAAGATACCTTGCAGAAGCTGCAGAGCTACTCTGACCGAAACCAGCAAGAAAATCGTCAAACAAAGGTGCCTCTTTTTCCGCTTTCACTCTCTCGCTACTCGCCTTCACATCAGTCTCCTTTCTTCCCAGATTCCCCAGCAGATCATCAAACGGTGAGCTATTCATCGACTTATGCTTTCGCGGAGACCCCGAGACCGTGAAAACGTCGTCATACTTAACATCCGATTTGATAGAAGAGCTCTTGATCCCAGGCAATCCATCGAAAAGATCGTCATCGTAAACAGGCTTGTCAAAAACCGGCGGCTTCGTCGTGTCCTTGAAAAAAGAGTCATAATCAAACGACGACGTTTCCGATCTTTTGGCACGAAACTCGGAAGAGTATTTCCGCTGTCCACTGTAGACGTCGTCAAATAGGACTCCGTCGCGGTCTTTGTCGTCGAAAATGGATGACGATTTAGCATTCCCGTATGAAGATCGAGTAAAATCGGATCCGAATCCATAATTGGAATCTGAAGAAGAGTTTCTTGGAGGTGCCATCGGAGCCGACTTCCCTTGAGGCTTGATCCCAAAATCTTTGGCTAATAATCCTGGAAAATCATCCATTTCAACTCGGATTCGTTGATGAAACCGGCGGTTCTCACTAGTTTCGTCGCCGATTTACCGAACCGCTTTAGATCTGAGCAAACGTAAGGGGAAAAAAAGAAATGGAGAGTGACAAATGGCGAGAGGGATTCCTTTCCCCCTTTCTCCTCCTCAACGGCGTCCCACTCTCCTGTTTCTCCGCCGATTCCCGGACCGGGTTTTATTTTGTATTTTTTAAAATTATTTCTATTTTCAAATGGGTTTTTTGAAAATATAAGAAAAAAAATCTTATGATTGCGTTGCTTTTGAAATTTAATTTTGGTGCTTTTCTTTTGCGATGGAGTCCTTGAAGATGTTAATATTTGCACAAAAGTCCCCAAAATTTTTGATCTTTGTAATATTACCCAATCAACATGAGGATTCCAACGTTAATACTATAGTCTATATGTTTACAAGTTTTTTTTAACAATAAAATCTAAATTTTATTAAAAAATAATAAAAGATATTAGATATATACTCGGATATATATTATATTTGTATCTATATTTAAGGGGTAAAATCTGTTAATATTATTATTGTTTAATTTTTTTATAATATTTACTTGAAAATTTATTTTTTAAAATATTATTGATCCTGAAAAAAAAAGTAAAATATTATTGATTTTGTAATAAAAGTAAAGTTTGATTTATTTAAATTCAATTTTAAATAATGATTTATTTTTTATATTAAAAAATTAAAGTCGGAAGTAGAAAGATTTCGATTTTAAATAAAAAAATCGGTGACAAGAGATTTAGATCTTGAGTAGTATTTTTATTTTTTTTTAATTCGATCATTGTTTATAGTCTGATTTTAATGGGCTTGACTTTATTTTTACCGTAAAATCGATAATATTTTAAAAATAATTTTTCAAATGCTATATTATAGGAAAAACTTTATGAGATTTTTCCATATTTAAGGTATATTTTTCTAAAGATATTAAAAGTAATTTATATTTTTTCCTTAAAAAATATTTTTTAACTTTAATTTTATTTTTTATTTTATTGTTTACATTGTATACTAGAGTCTATAATGAACCCTTATTCTATGGGAGAATTCAATTGTTTTTTTAAATATATATATATAATACAAAAAAATATTTAAATTATATTTATTAAAAATAATTATATATTATTTAAATATATAATAAAATCATGAACGAATTTTTTTTATTTTTCTTGAATTTAATTTTTTAACTAATTTCAGACTTAAAAACAAAAGTATATTTTATATTATATATTTTTTATTTTTATTTATAAAAATAAAACTCTATATAAAAATAAAAGGACATTTTTAGAATATGTCATGATATCCATTTGATTTCCAATTTTCTTGATTCTTCACAAGTATAATAAATATAAATTACTCTCATTACCCTGAAATTAAGTTTAAAAATCATGAAATCAAATATAAATATCTATATTCATATTTAAATAAAAACAAAATAATAAATTCATCATTAAATTTTATTTTTAAACTTACTTTGGTTATTAAAATTTTAAAATATTTAATTTATTCACTGACATTTAAACATTAAATGTTTTTTTACTTATCCGTTAATTTTTAATGATATCCATTTATCGAAAAATATAAAAAAAAATTCTCCAAAATTTAAACAGAATCGCCACGAAAGAAACAATATACTGAGAAACATGTTTCATGTGACGATAAAGGAGGGAGATCGAAAAGTAAAAAAAAACTTATATGTTTTTTACTTATTCGTGAACTTTGGAGTATTTTCAATAAGAAAAATAGAAATCGAATTTAGACTCAATCACTCAAGGGGCGAGATGAAGTGTTTAATGAAATTTGAGACCAAACGATTATTATCTATAATCATTTGGGATTTAAGAGTGATAGAAAACGTTTAATATCTAAATTTAGTGAAAATTGAAAATTTTAAAACTTTAATAATTAAAATAGATTTAACAGTAAAGTCCAGTGATGATAAATGTAATTTATTCTTAAATAAATATTTTAAATAAAATAAAAATTATACTAATTATTAAAATATATTTGTTTTAATTTTAAAAATTAAATTTTAACTTTTTAACTTTGTTGTGAATGAAGAAAAAAAAAATAAAAATTTGTATTATATTCTCAAAATAAGGTTACGTGCAATTGTTTTTCCAAAAATCTATAAGTCGTAATTTCAATGAAAATTAAACTCTAATAAAATATATTAAAATATTATTTAATATATAAATATCTATTATAAATAAAGATATTCATATTACTTATTGCAATTGTTAAATACTTATTACGATTGTTGTGAAACTTCACGTAAACACATTTAATTATTTATATTTATATATTTTGTTTTTTATATTTACAAATTCAATTAACTTAGTCATAATTTGAATAATTATTGTTTTAATCTATAGCCGTAGATGATGATACAAATTTGATCTTTCATATTTATATATTTAATATTTTATATTTATACATTCAATCAAATTAATTATATTTGAAAAAAATCAATAATTTCATGTTGTATAAGATTCCCCACACGGAAGAAACCTCATAGTTAATGAACTAACAATACAATATAAATATAATATTGGATTATTGGAAGGGAGTTAGAAACATATAATCATTCATTTAATTTTACTAATTCTAATCTATGCAGTCAAAAGAATATTCCGTGAGTGGTTCGATAAATTGTGGTTAGAGGTGTTTATTGTTGGATATCGAATTAGATCAGATTTGATTTTTTTGGATATCCAGATTTTTGGATTGATGATACAGTGATCCGTATCTGATTCGTAAAAAACGGATATTTACGTATTCAGATATCACATATTTAGATCGGATATTTAGACATTTGATTATCCAAAATGTGGAGTACGGATCTTTAAGATGATACGGGAGAAGAGAAAAGAAGAGAATGGTGAACGGATCATCGAGCAATCTGGTAATGGAGGAGGAAAACAAACCCAGAAAACCTCATGTCTTGATCTTGCCTTACCCTGGACAAGGTCACATTAACACCATGCTCCAATTCGCTAAACGTTTGCACTCCAAAGGCGTCAAAGCCGCCCTGGTCACCACCGTCTTCCTAGCCAATTCCTCGTTTTCCGACTCGTCTTCCTCCTCAAATGATCTCCACACCATATCCCTGAAAACTACCTGCTCACTTTCTGGTCCATCGGCCCCAAGAGTTTCGCAACTTAATTTAATCACTAAACTCGTTGAAACTGGTCGCCCTGCTGACGCCCTTGTCTACGACGGGTTCTTACCTTGGGCACTGGATGTCGCCAAGCAGTTCAGGATACCCTCGGCGGTGTTCTCACTCAATCTTGCGCCGTCAGCAGCGTCCTCATGTTTCCCTTCCAGGATTGCCTCCGCTTCAAGTTTCAGAGTTGCCATCCTGTGTTGCTTTCCCTGATTCTCATCCGGCCTGGTTCGATGTAGTCGTAAATCACTTTTCGAACATCAACGAAGCCGGTTGGGTGTTTTTCAACATTTTTTACGAACTAGAGAAAGAGGTAAGCAGTAGCCAGTAAGCTGATACTCAACATCTTTTAATTCTGACCCTTTGGATTTGTTTCATTAGGTGGTGGATTGGATGTCAAAGCTCTGGAACGTGATGACAGTAGGACCAACAATCCCATCTATGTACGCAGACAAAAGACTCCAAAACGACAGAGCCTACGGCATGAACCTGTTCAAGCCAAATGCTAGCACTTGCATGACTTGGCTACGTGGAAAACCGAAGGGCTCGGTGGTGTACGCATCATTTGGCACTTGGCAGCATATCCTCCCTAGGAACCGAGCAAATGGCAGAGATAGCTTGTGCTTGAAAACGAGCCATGTCTACTTCTTGTGGGTGGTCAGGGAAACAGAGAAGGCCAAGTTGCCGAACCGTTTCATCCAAGACATATCGGAAAAGAGTTGGGTGGTGGATTGGTGTCCACAACTCGAGGTGTTGTCGCATGAGTCAATCGGTTGCTTTCTTACCCATTGTGGCTTTAATTCGGTTCTAGAGGCACCGAGTCTCGGAGTTCCGATGCTGGCAATGCGGCAATGGACCGACCAAGGCACTAATGCCAAGTATATAGAGGATGTGCGGGGAATCGGAGTCCGAGCTTGCCCCGATTAAAAAAAACATTTATTACTTAAATTTGATTTAATATTTTTTAATCGATTTTATAAAATTTTTTAATATTTTATAAAATTTCGAGTAAAATTTTTTATTTAAATTTAAATTAAAAATATTTTTTAATTAAATCTTACTCATCTTTAACGACAACATCAATATCAAAATGTTTATATTTTACTCATCTTTCTTATAATAAAATTGATTTTTCACAAAATTCACCCAAAAATTAATAAAATTAAACAAAAATAAATATATTTTTTATATTATATAAATTTAAATCTTAAGAATTTAAATATTATTACTTTATTATACAAATTTTTTTAAATAATTATTTATATACAGGAAAAATGTTTAGAGGGTATAAAGAATAAATAAATAAATAAATAAATAAGACAAATAAAAACCCCGAGATCCAGCGAACGAAGCTACGAACCTGAAAGGGAAATTTTACTAGCTTCGTCGTTCGTCTCCTTCCAAACCCTAGAAAACTACAATTTTTCTTCTTTTGCCTGCTTTAGAACTCTCTCGAACCTTCTTTGATCTACCAATTCTGCCTTTCTACTCTCTTCAATCCCTTTCCAATTCCCCTCCCCTCTCATCATTTCATTGGTCAGTTTCTCCTCTTTTCCCCTTTTCTGTTTTAAATTTCGCGCGGTTTTGATTTTTATTGGAATTTGACACATTTTTTGTATTTTTTACTGGTAAAGAAGCGGCAGTGAGTTGAATAGAAGAAGATAAAAAAAGTTGTTGATTTTTCGAGCTTTGCTTCGTCGTGATCTGAATGGGTACGACGGCTAACTTGCGATTTCACGTTTGAGGTATTATTGATTTTTCTTGTTTTATTTTTAACACTTCTTGTTGAAAATTGGTAATGGTGAATTTCCATAGGGAGTTCATAATTCGTAATTCTTTGAGAAAATATTGTTTCGGAAGTTGTTCTTCTTATCTTTTTTGTCCTTGGAGATTATTATATAAATACGAAGAAGATTGAGAAAGAGGAAAAAAGGTGGAAATGTGAAATTGAGAAAAATTTAAGTTTGTAATTTTGGTGTCTATTGTGTAGAATATTAGCTGGTTATGTGGGAATGAAGAAATATTAGGTAATTTTTCTTGGTGATCAAAGTGGATTTAGTACCAAAGTTAGAGGAAACTATACTAGAAGTCTAGAATTACTTGGAGTTAGAGGGTCATGTATGAGGCTAATTTAAATTTCTCAGTGCGCTGAAACTGCTATTGCTTGTAAACTTGTTTAACTTGTTTATGAACATTAACTAGGAATTAGAATCTATTTTGAAAGTTACATATACTATTATTTGTCTTGAGGTAGCAATTTCTACTAAGGTATGCTCAAAAATTTAAATGGGGGAATGTAGTTTTTGAAGTCAGTGGATCAAAGTCCTACTGTGTCCATATGTTTGAGGCTTTTGGTGCTTTGATATGTTGAATGAGATTGCCACTCCATATGTATGCATGGATGTTTTCCCTGACTTTTGACTAAAAAATTGCAGTTTATGATGGCACGTATTTCATGAATCATAAACACATGGATCTTGAAGGCAAGAAATTTGGAGGAGGTACTATCGTTTAGAATCCGAGTTTCTATTGCACGTTCTTTGTTTTCAGATTTTTTAGTCCATTTGAAGTTTTTAGATTAAAATTTTCAGTGTCAACTGTAATTTCATGTATGGTTATTTGGCATTTATTATTATATTTCTTTTTCAACTGACAAGAAACTGTTCATATAAATATATATAGGACCAAGGGAACTTAGCGGTGCTGTTGATCTTATAAGTCAGTATAAATTATTGCCTCACCATGATTTTTTCTGCAAGAGACCTCTTCCTGTATCAATCTCAGATGCACATTATCTTCACAATGTTGTGGGAGATATAGAAATTCGAAAAGGAGAAGGGATGCAGTTGGACCAGCTTATTCAGAATACATCTCATAACAGAGACACTAATGCCCGTATACAGCCTTTTGACTTTGATATGCTTAAGGAGGCTTTCCAGCTGAGTGAAACCACTCCTGTCGAATTGTCGGTGGTAAGATATTTACTGTTTGAGACTGCCTGTATTTAAGTTAAGCTAAATGATTGTTCTGGATATTGTACCAATTCACTAAATTGGTAAAACTTCAATAGTTATTTGCTGTTTATTTTGTCATTGACATTTTTTCTTTCAATATTTACAGTTGGAGTTATTAACCATTTTGTTATTTCATAGAGTGAAAAAGGGATTCCTACTATTGCTGGGAAATCAAAGAGTGAAACTAAAGATAAAGACAAAGATAAAGAGAGGAAGCATAAAAAACACAAGGACCGAGATAAGGAGAAGGATAAAGAGCATAAGAAGCACAAGCACCGTCATAAAGATAAAGATCGAAGTAAAGATAAAGACAAGGAAAAAAAGAAGGATAAAAGTGGACATCATGATTCTGGTGTTGATCACTCAAAAAAGCGCCATGAAAAGGTTTGATGTTTGTTACCTCTTGCAGCTAGTGCTTGATTACTTGTTTTCTCCCTTTACGATAGTGGAAAAATTGTTAGTCAAGAAGTCACGGCTAACAGACTATAATGTTGTGCCCAAGTACATTAAATTTGTTCGCTAATTTATGTAACAGAACAAATCAAAAAACAAGAATAATTAAAAGAGGGAAAGAGAATAGAAGAGTAAGGGAAGACTAAGAAATCTCTCTCTCAAACAAGAGAGCCAAGAACATTCATATTCATTCGATGAAACAGAAAATAAAGTTCCCCAGACAATATATCCCAAAAATGAACTTACTCCTAAAACTCAACGTTTCATTTATAAAACCGTTATAACAAATATTTAAAAAAAATATCAGGCTGGAAGTTGACTCATCCTTCTTCTCTTTTGACTCGTCACAATTTATCCATTCTTTATTCAAGAATAACATTGCTATTGAGGTATGTGAGATATTTTCTTTTATATCAGTAAAAATAAATAGTTTTGCTAATGCCAGGAATAAACTATTGTAGTCCGCGCTAGGGTTGTAAATGAGACGAGATAGATCGCGAGCTACTTGAGCTTGACTCAGTCAAAACTTGATTCATTTGGGCTCGACTTGAGTTCTTGCCGAGCCAAGGTACATAACATCCAACTCGAAAAGCTCATGAGCTACTCGAAAATATAAATATATTATTTTTTAATAATTTAAAATCTAAACTTAAAACCTTAAAATTTAAACCTTAAACATAAGTCTTAAACCTTAAATTAACATGCTAAACCCGAAAATTAAAAAGCTTGAGTTTATACAACTTGTGTATCAAAGTTTTTTCTTTATTAGGGTTTTTCTTTTATATTAGCTCATGAGCTAATACGATGAAAGATCGATCAACACTTGATTCGATTTCTTAACTAGCCGAGCCGAGCTCAAAATTTTCAAGCTCGTTTAAAATTACTCAAGCTCGAACTCGAACTCGACTTGAAATCTTAACAAGTCGAGCCAAGCTTAGCATTACTCGAGCTTAATTCGACTCGTTTACATTCCTAGTTTGTGCCCTTGTTTACTTTGTCATCTGAAAGTTCATCAAAAACTTTATTTTGAATTTAAATTATATTTTAAGTAGAACTCCATGTAAAATGTTTTTGTAATTCATATATTTTCAGAAAAGGAAGCATGATGGAGGTGAAGATTTTAATGATGTTCACAGACTCAAAAAAAGTAAGGTACTGTCCATCATTTTGGATTTTACTCTCTCTTTTGTTGCATTATGCGGATTATCTTTTATATTTGTGATACGTGTAAACCCAACTCTTAATTTCTTCTCAAAATAGTGTCCGTATACCTTTTTTCTAACTACTGTCTCATTGTGTTAATCAAAGTACATAACTAAATTTTTGCAGCATAAAAGCTCAAAAATAGATGAAGTTGGTGTAATTAAAGTAGCAGGCTGAAGGGGTGGCTCTATAGTTCATTTGTTGTCTCAGATGGATGTTAGAGTGTGGGAGGGTTTTCTTAATGTTCTCAACTTTGCTTGAGGTGAATGCTGTTTCTTGCTGTTTTATTTGTTTCTTATTGTAATTTCTTGTTATTCAAAATATTATCCACTTATAATCATATCAAAATTTAAAACTTCAGTGGTATTTATATATGAATATAACCCAGATAGAATAATTCTCTTCACCTCTAACCTCCCTATAACATTTTGTGCTTCATTTTTCTCCTTTCAACTCAGGCAACCATGGTACGATGAACTAGTTGTGTACACTGAATTTTCCATTGTATAATAGAACATGCTGGGTAATTTTATACATGTAGCCAAGCAACTGGCTTGATAAGACATTGTTCTCAATTATTGCCTGTAAAATAAGGCAAGGCTGGTGATTTAGCAGATCTATTAAATTACTGTCTTCTGGATGTTGCCTTGCCAGACAAACCCTGGGACTGAAAAGGTTGTGAAATGGCATTCATTTGACTTCTGCTTAGAACAAGTTAGTTAATTAGTTACACATTTCAAGTATTTACAATTTTAGTTTTTGAGAGAAAGATTCCAACAAGAAAGGTAGTGTAATTATTTGCTTCTTTCTCTTGAATCAAAATACAAACATGGTTTATTCTTTGATAAGATTGAACTCTATCCCGTTGGAGTCCCATGGTTCATTCATTATGTGACCTGTTATTATTTTTTCTGTAAGGCAAGCTCTTCCTTACTATTATTACAGGGCTTGGGACCGGAGGTGGGGTTGGGGGAAGGTTTTTAAAATGGAAATTAGATTTTAAAGGTTTTGATTAACACTTTCTCTTTTTTTTTCAGAGTAACTTTTATACTGGGTAAAGAATGTGTAGGTGTTGAATTCTTCATCCATTGATCCATATCTAATGCAAGGTATAGGTTACTGAACATGCTCTTTAATGTATCATAAATATTTTGTATCATAAATATTTGCCTATATTTGCCTGTAACATGCAAAAAGAATTTTTTTGTAGCATGTTGGATGAACGTGCTGTTCATTTACTTGTAATTTTATTTAGTAAAAAGTATTAAAAACCCTAATCCTGAAAGGAAATATCTATTTGATTTAGGGTTTGACAATTTTTGTTTTGTGGAAGGAAAATATTTTGGTACACAGCACGTGTGAACTTTAGTTTGCATAATTGGTCATTTTTAGGGTTTAAGAATTTGGTTTAGTATTTAAGGAGTAGAAATTAAAATTTAGGTTATGAAAATTAATGATTATGTAAAATTTTTGCTATCCAGTTAAGATTTGTTTTTTTTTGAATTGACCAAACCGAAATTGCTATAAAAATGATAAGAATTTCTTATTGATTTTTCGTTTATACTGAATTTCTTACAAAAAGTGTAAAGATTTCGGTATATACTGAGTCTCTTATAAAAAGCTTAAATTTCTTGAAAAATGTAAAAAATTCAGTACTTAATTTCTTACGAAGGGTAAAATTTGCGGTATATATCAAAAAATTTCGGTATCAATTTTTATAACTTTTGTAATAATTTTGATTGTAATTCATTTTAGTATTTTTTAAAAAAAATCGTTTTCTTTCTATAGAATCTTAGTATTTGTTTTGTCTATAAATTTGTTAAAAATAAATAAATTTGGTTCAGTCGTAGTCAGAAATTTAAATCATGATCGAATGGACATATCTTTGATATAATTATTTATATTTAATTTGTTAAAGATTAAATATAAGCAATATTTATAATATATTATTTTAAGTCAATTTAAGATAATTTCTTATTTCATTAATTTTCGTGTTTCTAATGTATTCAATGCAGGATGCTACTCAACAGCAATTTCAGGCCAGCTTATGGTCTGAATTTTTTTTGTGATTTAAACCTTATTATAAAAACTCAGTGAAGTAAGGCCATTTTGAAAGATCCACGTATACAAAATATTAAAAAGTTAGGAGTTCAATTCGAGAATAAAATATATTTCATGATCAATCATTTATTTTTTAGTAAGAGTTTTTGTATCGAGAAGAGAAACTAAAACTAATCGAGGATTGTTTTCGTTAAATATATCAATCACTTTTAAAATATGAGGCCTCTATTTTAAAATTAATATAGGGTCTCTATCTGTTTTAGAGTATATTTTCGATCATTAGGTATTGATCAATCGGTCGTTGTATTAATATTATTGACGCTTGAACCGTGACCTCTAAGAATAACAATTATTCTTTTAACCACTGAGACTATATAATTCGTGTTTAAAAGGTACACCTTAGGTACTATATGAATATGTCGCTTTTACTAACGTGGTATATTCTTTTCAATTTAGCACTTAGATTTATTAAATATTATTTTATGTGGTTCTTGTATTTATTAAATCAATATCAATATTATTTAATATTAATGTTAGACTAATATAAGTACTAGATTAGTTGAAAAAACGTGATTAATTAAGAAAACGATACTGACTTGGTTAATATATATACCACCTATTTATATACCCTTAGATTTTCTGATAAACGTATTTAATTTCAATGATAGTTTATTTTTTTAGTATTTGTTATTATGATTTAATTTTTTAATATTATTATCAAAGATTAATTTTTTAATATTTATTATTATATAGATTTAATTTTTAGTATTTATTGTTAGGGTCTCATTTTTTTTAATATTCACATTAGCCATACTCTTAAACTTTAATTTTTCAATTTTGTTTTTATAAGTCCTAATTTTTTTGCAACGAGTATTGTTAGGGATCTATCTTTTCTAATATTTGTTATTAGGGGTCTACTTTTAAAATAATTTTTTTCGATATTTATTAATATATATACTATTAAAATTTATTTTTTTCTCATTACTCGTTACTAGAGAAACTAATGTCGGATAAATCTAACAATTTTCTCCATACATAGTATTTATGTTTTTTGGATACTTTTCGACTACATTTCTGGATGGTCAAGAACATTAAGAACCTAAAGAAATAACTCTAATTTTGAATATCTATAGATTCATGTTCTATAATTATCATTCCAATATTAATATTAACTTGGAGATTATTGTAGAATATCTGACTGAATTATGATATATCAACTATAAGTACCGCAAAATATGAATCCCAGCTCTAATTTTTCGGATATCTACTTATCTATTTCTTGATGTGTGATTTCTTTTTTTCAAATCTCATCTTTTGTAGTGCTTTGAAATTCAAAAATACCCCAATATCAATTTTTCAGTTTGTTCATCATAATAGACGATCATCGTAAATCTATTGTTACTCATTTTTTCTGCATATTCAAAAATAATATATATTTTTGATTATACATAAATCAAAATGAACTTGCTCAATCACAGGCCGACATTATTAATGCTCGAACTCATAACCTTTAGAAACAATATAAACCCAAGATCTATATATGTCAAATCATCAAGAACAATAAGATAAATAAACTGAATGCGGAAGCGTACCTGAATTCATTGATGAAGATTTTCCAGATGGTTTGATCTTCCAAGAAGTTAGGTTTTCTCTTGCGGCACAACTCTCAAATGGGGAAAAGAGATATGCAAGTTGACTTAATTTTTGGGGACCATAATCCTTTATATAGTTGATTTAATAACCAACTATTAAGTATTTATAATTATATTCATATCAAATATATTTTAATTCTAACAAGTGCAACACAACTCTCAGATGGGGAAAAGAGATATGCAAGTTGACCTAATTCTTGGGACCATAACCCCTTTATATAGTTGATTTAATAACCAACTAGTAGTTGATTTAATAATCAACTATTAAGTATTTATAATTTTGTCCCTTATCAAATTATAAATACATCTTATGGTATCTACACTTTTAATTCTATGATAATTTAATACTTATAACACATGTAACATAATTGATCACTTAATTATGTGTTAAACTTTATAATAACAATCTACATTATACACATGTGCCTATTATTATTGAATTTTAATCCAACACTAACAACCCTTAATTTTTGTATCCTATAACCTTAAAACATAGACCTTTTATTCTTTTTAACCATACATGCATATGATATCGTCTTTACCGTCTGATCGACTTTAAGTTTTTTATTTTAAAAAATTAAATTATTATTTTAAGCCGAAAAAAATATTACTATCGCCTTCAATTTTATTATAAAAATATAATATTAATAAAAATAACTTAACTTGTATTATATTTATAGTACAAATATAATATATATAATTTCTGCAATAATATATCAAGTCGGTAACTTTAGATTTATTCTAGTACAATATGAAAAAAGTTGTCCTAACACAATAAACACGTGACATATATGAAACAGTATTGAAGATCATAGAGAAGGACAGTGGGTTAGTGGGAATATTGGTCTACAAATTTTTGAAATTTTATTTGTTTCTTATATTTTGAAAAATATAAATTTGATCCCTTAAAAATTTATATCATTTTTAGTGTATTTTAAATTTTTTTGAAAATTTTAATTAAATTCCTCTTTAATTTTTTTAAAATAAATTATAAACTCAAATATAAATTATAGTTTTAAATTTTAAACCCTAAATCAAAACTCATTATTTTAAAATAGGATACTAAAAAAAGCAGGCCGTAATATTTTCAGAGTAGAAATTTTCGGTTCTCTAAGCATGTTTTCTTCCATGAGCAAAAATCTTTTATCTCTTTTCTATGCATCCTTTTGTGCCTCCTGTTAAATTTTTTAAAAAAATTGAATTTTAAACCATAACCCTAATTTTTTATATCTTAAACCCTACACCCTCAAAATATATCTTACCCTTAATTCCCTAAACCCTAACCTTAAACCCTAAACAGTGGGGGTTCTGGACAGGCGCAATAGGAGCGACCAAACATGACCCCTTAAAAAAGAAGGCCCAAAATTTTGATAAATCAATGTTAATCTTGAAATTCATTGTGAAATTTTAAAAATTGTCTTAAAAAGATGAGTTATAATTACTAAAATGTTATAATTGTTTATTAAATGTGATAATTGATTATAGAATCTTATTGTTTATTCTTATTAATATTGTTTCTATAAAACCAATGACATTCTGGACAGAAGCAACAAAAGCGACCATACAAGAGCTCCTAAAAAGGAAAATCGTTTCTAAGAGGCACATTTTTAGAACTAGTGGAGGTCATGAATATCTGCTTCTAAGGGTCACGTTTTAATAAATTGCACAGGGTCCCCAAAATCTTTGAACCGACCCTGACCCTAAACCATCTAATTTAAAACGAAGACAGATGTATGAGAAAGATGTAGACGATTTGCACCCTTCTTCCATACATCCTATTGATTTAAAAAAATAAATAAATTATAGATTCTAATCTTAATTTTTTATATTTTAAACCCTAAACTCTACGCCTTAAAAAATATACCATAAACTTAATTCCCTAATACCTATCCACAACCTTAACCTTAAATCATAAATCGGAGATATCAATGCCGCTATAATTAAAAGATCTAAAGATAGACCATTTGAATCCATATTTCCATCCTTTCACCATCATCAAACGTTTTATTTACGAGGAAAAAAAACGTTGCCTGTGGAAGACGTCACCGGCGACATTAACCATGTGGCTCTCTTTGTTTTTTCGGTTAGCCGAAATTAATACAGGGACTGATCTGATGATTGTTATGGCTATAAATAGGTAGGGAACAAGGTAGCTGGGGAGTAAAACAACAGAGAGCAGCTGAGATTGGTGGTGATACAGAAATTCAATGGGGGTCGGAGTGGAACACAAACCCAGAAAACCTCATGTTCTGGTCTTTCCTTTCCCAGGACAAGGACACATTAATCCCATGATCCAGTTCGCTAAACGCTTGATCTCCAAAGGCGTGAAAGCAGCACTTGTTTCCACCGTCTTCCTCGCCAAATCCTCCTTTGCCGATTCATCTATCTCTTTCGACCACCACACCATATCCGACGGCTTCGACGAAGGCGGGTTCAACCAGGCTGCTGACGCCGAAACTTACCTCTCCACTTTCTGGTCCGTTGGCTCCAAGAGCTTGGCAGGTTTAATCGAGAGACTCGGTGAGACTGGTCACCCTGTTGATGCTCTCGTCTATGATTCGCTCATGCCGTGGGCACTTGACGTGGCCAAGCAGTTCGGGGTACCGTCGGGTGCGTTTTTCACACAATCATGTGCTGTCAACAGCGTGTATTACCATGTTTGGAAGGGATATCTTCAGCTGCCTCTGCCGCCGACGCCGACTCGTGTTTATCTTCCGGCACTGCCTCCGCTTTGGGTTTCGGAGTTGCCATCTTTTGTTGCCGTTTATGGATTGTATCCTGCTTGGCTCGACGTGCTTGTGAACCAGTTCTCCAACGTTGAGGAAGCCGAGTGGGTGTTTTTCAACCATTTTTATGAATTGGAGACTGAGGTAGACAGCGTATGCCTTCTTTCTGCGAGATAATAATAATAATAATAATAATAATAATAATAATAATAATAATAATAATAATAATAATAATAATAATAATAACAACAACGGACCAAGATTTGAATTTATGATAAAATATAAATTTTTAAAAAGTATAAGATATATTTATAAATAAATTATTTTTAAAATAAATAAATAAATAATCTCGAAAGCAATTACCTTTTTTTCTTCCTATTTAACTTCGTTATTGATAACAATATTCTAATCGTACGTGAATAATGAAAGGATGAGAATTAATAAAAAAAATATAACACAAATAATAAGCTAGTCTAATAAAACGATACATGAAAACTAAAAAATTATATCGATATTTATATTCGTAATTATTTTATTCATAAATAATTGAAAGTTTTTTAATTATATATTTACTTAATTTTATTATATTATTTTAAAAAAATATTTGTATAAAAATAATTAATTAAAACAGATATTATTACTTTATATAAATTTTATAATAATTTTTTAATTAAATAAAAAAAATCTTACATTCTTATATCGAGATTCAAACTTATATAAGATAGAATAATATGAGTATTTTTAGTAAATACGTCAATTAGTAGATCTTAAAAGATTTATTTGGACATAATGAATTTAAATTTTAATACTTTTTTAATTAAATTTTATTTTTTAAAAAATAAAAATTATCCAATAACTTTCTGAAAAATAATGAGATCAATTTTTTCCGAAAATTTTGGATGAAATGTTCAAAATTTAAACTGTATTTAAGTGGTAGCTGTTTTTGGACATTTTTTTTCAATTTGACATGTCAAAATAAAATTTAGAGTTATAAAATATTAAATATTATCATGAATATGAATATTGTCATGTAAAGTAACATGTCAATGTCTTAAAAGTTTAATGATTTAACAGGTATTTTTGTTAAAATAAAAAAAATATATTTTTAAAAAATTATTAAATTTATTAATAAATATTAAATATAACGGTAAGATATATTGCTCTTCCAAGGAGAGGATCTAAGTTTAAACCTTAGAGAAAACATCATTGAGAGAGAGTCACGGATCTTGAACATAAATCAAACGTAGAGTGGACGTATAATTTATAAAAAAAATAATAAATTTATTTGTTTTTGAAATTTTAAGTGTTAATTTTGGTTTAAATTTTGTCATTTTGTCTCTCTGTGGTTAGGTGATGGATTGGATGTCAAAGTACTGGAACGTGATGACAGTAGGACCAACACTTCCATCACTTTATTTGGACAAAAGACTCCAAAACAACAAAGACTACGGTCTGAATCTCTTCGACCCGGCAGCCAGTGCCAGTGCCTGCATGAGTTGGCTAAGTGGCAAACCCAAGGGCTCGGTCGTATACGTATCATTCGGAAGCATAGCAGCCCTAGGAACCGAGCAAATGGCTGAGATAGGCTACGCATTGAAACAACGAGATGGCTACTTCCTGTGGGTCGTCAGGGAAACAGAGAAACCTAAATTACCAGACAAGTACATACAAGAGACATGCAACAAGGGTTTGGTCGTGACATGGTGCCGTCAATTAGAGGTACTCTCACATGAGTCAATAGGTTGTTTTATCACCCATTGCGGATTTAATTCGGTGCTCGAAGCGCTGAGTCTCGGAGTTCCGATGCTGGCGATGCCTCAGTGGACTGACCAAGCTACTAATGCCAAGTACATAGAGGATGTATGGCGAGTCGGAATCCGAGCTCGCGCCGATAAGAAAGGGGTTGTGAGAAGAGAGACTATAGAGCATGGCATAAAGGAATTACTAATTGAAGTTGGAGAAAAGAGCAAAGAGATCCGGAAGAATTCAATCAAGTGGAAGAGTTTAGCTATCAACGCAGTCGATGCAGGCGGAAAATCGGACAAAAACATCGACAAGTTTATAGCTAAGCTACTATCAAAGTAGAAATCATTCCTCGAATGAAGACCGTGGATCATGTGGGATGTCGTTAAAGATATCGGTACGAGACAATCCGAAACTCGGAACACGGTCTTCATCGAGATGCCGATCGATTGCCTCCATGTTTCAGAGCATGGAGGTAGTCTGTTACTGTTATGCAACTGATGGTTGTCTTGGTTATTGCTGTGTCTTGGTCTGTGTTCTGTGTGTCTTGTCTTTGTTTGAAGTTGGCTTAAATATTGTGATTTAAATATAATTTAAGTCTCTCTTAATTTTAAATTTTAAAAAATTACTCATAAAATATTATTTTGCAAAATTTTATATAAAATTATATTTAATAATGTACGTATATCTTATACGTATATTTTACGTATCACATAAAATATCACTATTATTGTTAAAGATGTTATACGGATACGCTAAAAATCGTATAAATCATAATAATTTGTTCATTTGATATTTTTTTATTAAATTGACATAAATACATGGTTGTATTTTGAAATAACCTGATTTTTAGATTAAGAATCGGATCTTATATTCAAATTTTGAATCTTTTAAGTGAATAATTAGAAATAAAATAATAAAACTAAAAAATTGTTTAAAAGAGAGAGAGGTAAGAAAAATATATTTTTTCTCTTTTTTATTAAAGCTTTATATATATATTTTGAGTTTATTGCGTAGTATATCTCACTAAATTTAAATTTGATAAGTTGTTATGCATTTGATCTCGTGATTTGATTAAAGAATATAATAAATTAATATATTTTTGTATTTATATTTATACGAGGACTATTTAAGTTAAATATTGTGTCAAGAGGAGCATTTGGGAAGGCTGAATGAGAAATTATCGATAATTACTTTAATTTAGTATACGTTGAATTTTAAATGCTTCATGAGCATTATAAGTATAATTGTCTTTCTTGTTAACATTTATAAAATAGGTAGACGAGAAATAAACATGATTAGAAATCAGAATTATGAGATTGATAATTAAAAGATACGTAATATTGTTAGAATTATTTATAGACTCGTATAAGATTAAGAAACTATATAAGATTCCTCGAATATTTTTATAATTATAAGATGGTAAAAAATTTAAATTTTTTTATTAAATTATTTAATATCGGTATGCGTATAAATATCTATATTAAAGGTATTGTGTCAATATTCATGTTTGGTTCCATTAAGCTAAATAATTTATAATACTAGTTAAAGATGAGAATTAACGTGGAAGATTAAGGATTGATTAATGTCTTAATTAATGAAATAATACGGATTGATGAATATAATTAATAAAAATAATTATATACTCTCAATAATACATTAACAACTGAGTAATATAAAATTAATGATGTATAGACGATTAACAACAATAAAAAGATTTTTGGGATCATGTTACTTGTTTGTTGAGTAAGCATTTAACTTGTTGAGTCATTATGCTAGTAGTATAGCATGTATTTGGGTGATTAGTAGAAGCGTCGTATATTCATTTATCTTTCTTTATTGTTTATATTAATTTACATGCTTATATTTATGATTAACACGAAGTAGAGTAGAGTAGATGTGTATCATCAAGACTTGTAAGTTCAACTCTCGAAATCATTATTTTCGTAGATAAATTCATAAATTGATCAAGAGCTCGAGAAGCACGATCGATTTAGGAATATAACAATGTAACGATTCAGATTTGAATCCGAGTATCGGATTAACCCGAAGGGATTGAGATTCGATTTTGGGCCCCGAGAGTGGTTTCGGGCCTCGGGTTAGTGCTGGACCTTGTTGGATCTTGTTGTGTTGGGTTTTTAAGTGGTAAGTTAAGGGTATTTTAGTAAATGCTAAAAAGGATGAAAGAGAGGGAAGGGGTGTTATGTTTTGTGCAGAGAAATCAGTGGGTGAAGTCACCCTTTGTCTTCCTCCTCTTCTCCATCTTTTTTCTCTTAAACAAGCTGAGTAAAAGGTGCAATCTTATTGTTCTTGGATAGGAATCACGTTTTTAAGGTGAATGATAAGTTCTATGTCTTGTGGAGATCTATAAAAAGAGGTAAAGATGAGTTGGTTTGGTGAGGTTGAAGGTTTTAGTGGGGTTTAGGGTGTAATCCAGGAATGTGGTTTTGGGGGTCGTTTCTATGTTTTTCTTGATGTTTTTAAGAGTTAAAAACATCCCTTGCAGTGTTTAAGAGTTGATTTTATCCCCTTCTTGTAGAGAAAGAAGTTGGAGATCTATCATCAAGTTTGGGCAAAGAAAAGAGCTTGGAGGTGTGAGTTCGGGTTTGGTGGTTGTTTTTGCAATCGGTTGGTATTCCCAACTCTTCTCTTCTATCAAGTATGTCATGGTAGATTGCATTTCATGTATTTTCATGTGTGTGTGCTTGTTTGAAGCTTTTGGGTCTTAAATGGTGAAATTTGTATCTATGAGATTGATGACTGAAAAATGTGTTAAAACACTCTAAACATCATTAATAATTAGTAAAAACACTTTAAGATCGATTGGATTAAATTTGGGAATGACCTTTAAAATTTTCTAAGTGAAACCTGCAGTTTCGTACAGGGGTATCGATACCGGTGGTCCGTGTATCGATACCCCTGAGAGAAAATTAGGCTTGGTGAGCAAGGGTATCGAACCATGGTCGATACCGAATCCTCTAGTGGCATCTCCGGTTCGATGCTGGTATCGAATCGGGAGGGCCTCCGTGGTTAACCTTTGAGTTGGTCAAAGGATATCGATGCCAGTATCGATACCCGTGTTTCGATACCCTCTTTGGGCGAGTATCGATGCAGGGGTGTTTCGATACCCCACCTAAGGGTATCGATACCCCTGTGTAATATTGCCAGATTTGAGTAAAGAATTGAGTTCGGAAAAATAGTGTTTCATTGGAATTGAATTTATTTTATTATTGGACTTTGGAAACAAATTTTAAAATATAAATTTTGGGCCGAAGGCCTAAGGTCGAGGGTGTTACAAACAAGCCATGATTTCTAGAGTATAATATTTATATTTAGTAGGCTAAATATTTAAAGGATCTTAATGTTGAGTATATATCTTTATTTTGAAATATTATTTATTTTTACAATATATAAATTTTGAGCTCCAATTTTGATAATTTGATTTGTTTTGTTAATTTCATTATACGAAGTATTTGTTGATATAATATTTTGAATAAAATTTAAATCTATAATGTTTCAACAGAAAAAAAATTAAAATAAATTTTGGGTGACCCGAATTTAACGTTTCAGATTTAAATTGTTCATTAAGTTAAAATTATTGTTATATTTTTAAGACTTCGTATTATTGCTTTAATAAAAGATTTACTTTAAAGTAATGACACCCTTTTAGAACTCATATTTGGAGTATGAATTATGATTTTTTTCATATTTTTATGTGATTTTAAAAAATATATTTAAAAATAAAAATATATACGAACAAGGTACCATGTTATTTGATTTTGCGAGTTTTCGATAAACACAAGCTAATAAATATACTTTCAGAGATTAAAGTACTCGAAATACATTCTTAATCAAATTCACATGCTTATTTTGTATAAATTTGAATCTTAAATTATTTAAAATATATAAATATCTTTCGATTTAATAAAAATGATTAAAGTAATTATATATTTTATTATATTTTAGATCTGATATTTTTTAAAGAACATTGGAATTTCTATAAACTTAATGATAATGAAGAATTTTTAATTAAAATGAATATTGCTTAATTTAAAATGATTAAAGTAATTATATATTTTATTATATTTTAGAATTAATATTTAGTGTTTAGGGTTAGCGTTTATAAATAAAATTTTATTTTTAAAATTTTAATTTATTATATAATAATTTAATTATTATTTTTAATTAAATTAAAAATAAATAAAAGTAAAAGAACAAATGTTAGAAATAATAATATATACTTAAAGGTAGTGTTTTATAACATGGAGATAGCTTGGCCTAGTGGTTAGCTAGATGGTCTCCATGCATTTGTCCCAGGTTTGGTTTTCCTTGTTAGCATGAGTCTATGAAATTGTTTTTCTCATTTGATCTGATGGTGACACATGCCACCACCTTATTAGATAATTATATTATTTTATTATATTAAAATTATAATTATAATTAAATTTATAAAATATATGAATGACAAGGAGAATGCGTAATTATTACATTTTATTTTTAACTGTAACGTCATCAGGTCCGTTAGTTTTTACCGGTTGGTAGCTATTTTGATACTATTTTAATAGTTTACCGGTGTATTTGACGCTTTTTAAAGCATTGTGACCATTTTGATACCAACTTCATAGTATTGTGACTATCCTATATTTTCACTTAAATAATCTTATAATATGCATTTGATAAGATAGTGTATACTTGCACTTCTCTATATTTTCACTTAAATAATGTTAAGATATGCACGAATCATCTTCTCTCAGTGATTAATGAAATAATCATTATTTTTGAACGTTAAAGATTTTAAAATTAATATTGTAGTACAGTGATTGAACGAGTAATGTCTAACAGTTTAGAATATATTCTAGAATATATATTATTATAATTATTGTAGCTGATTTTAAAAAAATAATGTTAAGATCTTTTATTTTGTTTAACTATCGATTGGCGATTGCGTTAATTTAGTGTTAGTTGTCAATTATTGATATTTATTATTTATTTATCTTATCATTTTTGTTTTAATTTATTTTCTAATTTTTTTAAGAATAAGTATATCATTCTGGTATGTTTTTTTTTTCTATTTTATAATAAATTTTTGTTTGTTTTTATAACATGTTTTATTTTTTTGTTAGTTGTTTTTTAACGTTTTTATTATTTTTAGGGGTTAAATTTGACATCGTTTCGACTAATTAAAATGATGCTAATTTGTTATATTATTAATGTTCTCTGTGATAGAACCTTGGATTAGATTTGTATACTCAGTTTGTGTTCCTTGATAGTTTTCCTATGACGCTCGAATTTGATTTGATTGTCAATGGTGTTTCAGTAGTATGATCTTTTATTGTGATTCGTTTATCGATGTAGTCAACTTCATTTGTATTTATCTTTTATTCGAACCTTATGGTTAGATTTTTTTAATTTTTTGTTGTGTGATAGCATAATTATCAAATAATTACTCAAACTATATTTTTTTTGTTCTAGATAGGCGTTCAAAATATTTTCCAAATCAAGTAAGTACCTAACATTTTTAAAGTTACTCGTATAGGTGTCATTCATTAACTTACTTTTAAAAAGATTATATATTTCTCAAAATTTACAAAATAATCCTAAAATCACTAGATCTTTAAATCTGATCACTATTATTATCGTTTATCACGATACTGACAATAGAACGGGACCTCATTCTCTTGTCACAAGACTCGTACATCGTTTGTGTATCGACTAGTCATTATTTATCATCTATCCTTTTTTCCTTTTGCGAGTTTTATTTTATTTTTACGATAGACACATTAAATGATCGTGCGGTCTAAAGATAAAAGTAGAGATATATCATTGACGATTGACAGTGACAACAACTGAAATAAAGATTTGAAACTTAAAAATTTAAGAATTTAAAAACTATTAAGATTTTAGAATTTTTTTCTATAGAAATAAGTATCTAACAGTTGAATCTAAAATTAAATGCACCCTGCCATCAAGTCATCAACACGACTCTATTATTGTACCCCTCTATTATAAAAAAAAATACTTATATAATTTTTTTGAATAAGCTAATAATGATTACAGTAGTATCTGTTTTAGAATATAATTTCCACCATTTTACATTGATCGCTCAATTACTTTACTAATATCGTTGGTGTTCAAACCCGTACCTTTAAAAATAACAATTTATATATATAATTAAAAGATTAATAGTTATTAAATAATTATTTTAAAATAAACAGACCAAATTAATTATATTCTAAATAATATGATGAACATAGTTCGTATAATAATTTTTCCTCTATTATTGTCCTGGTCCCTGCCAATTAGGACAAAAGATGGACAGACCTAAAAGCCAAACCCTACGGGTATTATCGTAAATGCAGACCTGCATAGTTTTGTACAATAACCTGTTGAGTGGGGTAGGTGTCCGAATCTGTAAATTTTTCCATATAAAATATAAAGTTTAGACAGGTGTAAAAAAATAAAATTGAAAATTATTGGATATTGGACTACTATTGAATAAAAAAATATTTATTTTTATTTTTAACATAAAAAATAAATTGTAAATTTTAATCTATTTTTTATTTTAAACTCTAAATTTATGTACTAAAAATATATTTCACCTATGATTTAATAAATCTTAAACAATGATATTAAACTTAAACACTAAACATAATTTTTTAGAATGATGACATAAATAATAACACTAAAAATGAGTAATTTTTTTATTCAATGTGGTTTATGTGGTTTAATAGAGTTGGTAAATTGACCCGAGACTTGAGACTTGAACTGATTTTATCCGATTCGAAATTTGATATCAATTCGAACATGATATCTGAACTTGATCTGAAACTCGAAATAAACTGGATCAAACAAGAATCGACATGTTTTTTTAGTTGAATCGATATGAATCCGATCCGATTTTTCAATCAAATTGAATAGACTCAAACCAAATTTCAAGTGAAATGAATGGACCTATACCAAAATCATCCAACCGAAAAGCGAAGGTAACCCAAAAAAGAAAATATATTAAAAAATAATAAAATTTTTATTTAAATATTCGCGCAACTCACTAAAAAGTTAAATATATTAACTTTATAAAATTATATCTGGGATTAAAAACTATTTCAACCTAAAAAACCTACCAAGACATATCGATATCTTATTGAAACCGAATTTGACTAGACCTAAAATTAATTGACCCGAAAACAATTAAATTAACACGATCTTATTCAACTCAATACCTAATCTGAATCATTATAAATTCAAATTAAAAATAAACCAACAATATCTAAACTGAACTGAATTAAAATCGAATATAACTCAAACCGAAATAACTCAAAAAACCCCTTTGCCAAATCTACGATTTAATCTCTCTCCCCTTATATTTATTTATTTAATCTTTTCTTTTCTTTTCTCCTTGGAAGTTTTAGGCTACCTTCATTTGCCAACACATAATATTTAATGATTTGGACACTTTCATCACTCTATCTTTTTCAATTTAATATATCAACATTATTCTTTTTAAAAAAATGTTTGATCAAAATGATTTGATTAGTAAAACAAATCATAAAAATAATAAAATATAAAATAAAAATTTAAAATTGTACTTAAATAAATAAATTTAAAAAATTATATAATTTTTATATTTAAACTATAAAATTTAAAATTTTAATAAACAATTTACGCCCTACTTTAAAATTAAAATACTAAATTTTATAAATATAAAGTTTAAAATATAATCGTAAATCTTAAGTTCTAAGTCTTATTTTAAATTAACCTAAAATTTTAGATTTAAATTTAATTTTTTATATAAATTTTTACGTATTAAAATATTTTTAAGATTTTTAGTAGGACTAAAGATAAGATAGAGTTCTTTTCTTTATCAGAAGACGAGAACAGGTGAGTGCGGTGCACGGCTCATTGTATAACCCAAGGCGGCGAATAGTGGTGGACGGATCTTCCAGCAATCTGGTATTCAGATACAGAGAGTTTAATGGCGGAAGAAAACAAACCCAAAACACCTCATGTTTTAATCTTCCCTTACCCTGCTCAAGGGCACATTAACCCCATTCTTCAATTCGCTAAACGCTTGCTTTCCAAAGGAGTCAGACCCGCCCTTGTCACCACCGTCTTCCTCTCCAACTCCTCCTCCTCCAACCTTTCTTCCACCTCTATTGATATCCACACCATTTCCGACGGCTTCGATGAAGGCGGATACGACCAGGCTGGAAGCTCTGATGCCTACCTCCCAACTTTCTGGTCCGTTGGCCCCAAGAGCTTTGCGGCTTTAATCAAGAAACTTGGTGAAACCGGTCACCCTGTTGATGCCCTCGTCTACGATGGGTTCATGCCTTGGGCGCTCGATGTGGCGAAACAGTTTGGGATACCGTCGGCGGTGCTTTTCACTCAGTCCTGTGCCGTCAACAGCGTGTATTACCATGTTTGCAAGGGACATCTTCAGCTGCCACTACCGGAGAGACGTGTTTCTCTTCCGGGACTGCCTTCGCTTGAAGTTTCAGAGTTACCATCTTTTGTCAGTATATATGGCTCGTATCCGGCATGGTTTAATGTGGTCGTGAACCAGTTTTCCAACGTCGATGGAGCTGATTGGGTGTTTTTCAACATCTTTTACGAATTGGAGCAAGAGGTATGAACTATATCTCGTCTATCTTAGAGCATATATATTTCTTTCTTTTTCCAGTTATATTTCTTTCATGTCGGTCCTATGGATTTGCTTGGTTAGGTGGTGGATTGGATGTCGAAACTCTGGAACGTGAGGACTGTAGGACCAACTATTCCATCCATGTTCTTGGACAAAAGAATCCAAAACGACAAAGACTACGGCATGAATCTCTTCAAGCCAAATGTTAGCGCTTGCATGAGTTGGCTAAGTGGAAAACCAAAGGACTCGGTGGTGTACATATCGTTCGGAAGCTATGCATCGCCGGGAATTGAGCAAACGGCGGAGATAGCGGCGGCGTTGAAAGAGACCAACGTCTACTTCTTGTGGGTGGTCAAGGAAACAGAGAAGGGCAAACTCCCTAATAACTTCCTTGAAGAGACATCAGAGAAGGGTCTTGTGGTGTCATGGGGTCCTCAACTGGAAGTGCTGTCTCATGACTCTGTTGGTTGCTTTCTTAGTCATTGCGGTTTCAATTCGGTTCTCGAAGCACTGAGTCTCGGAGTTCCGATGCTGGCGATGCCGATATGGACGGATCAGCCTACTAATGCGAAGCACATTGAAGATGTATGGGGAATCGGAATACGAGCTCGGCCCGACGAGGAAGGAATTGTGAGAAGGGAGACTATAAAGCAGTGCATAGGGGAATTGGTGACTGAAGTCGGAGAGAAAGGCAAAGAGATCAAGAATAATTCGATGAAGTGGAAGGATTTAGCTAAGAAAGCAGTTGGTGAAGGTGGACGTTCAGACCAAAATATTGATGAATTTATAGCTAAATTGCTATGAAACTAAGATGTACTTGTTTGTGTTTGAATAAGTTGTGTTTTAAGACCAGTTGCTGTTTCCTAAGATTTGCCTTTGTTTTATGGGTCCAAGTCGTTTCGGTGTCCGATAATTACATGAATTTTAACTATATCCGTATCTTTTATAAGATATTATCCGATTTAAACTTAAGTCTCTTAAGATTTATTTATTTAAAATTTAAAATTTATATTTAAACTTGTATGAACCATTTTACCTTAATAATTAAAAAATAATTGTTATTTTTAGCGATAACGGGTACGAGTTAACAACAATATTTACAGGTTCTTTAATTTTCTTTCTTCCTCCTAAAGGAAATAAGTTAATTAGGTGATATACAGTGTGTATATACATATTCAAACTCCTAACAACCTATACATTTGGTTATCATTTTCGATTGGACGATTCATTAATCCAACGGAAGATTGTCAATGGATAAAAAAATTAATTTTACCGAAAATTGAGAATAGATAATTTTTTATAGGGCCTATTTTACTTACAAGATTTATCATCGTTTTCGTCTCTTTGACGACTTGACCAGTTATTTAGATTCACGATTATTATGATCAAACAAGATCATTTTCTTCTCAAGTATTATAATTTGGGATAAAAATAAATATTATAATCAAAATATTAAAAAATAATTTCTAAATTGTATATATAAATTTAATGGGGGTGAAAAGAGTAGTGTATTTACATTTTCTGTACCGGGTTATGGGAATTAAGGGTGGGTAAGATTGGGTATCCGGTTAATTTGAATAGTATTGGTTTCGGTCTCGATAATCACCGGTTTTTAAAAATTAGAACCAGTCTCGGTCCCGGTCATACCAGGTCTTAAATTTTAAGAACCGGTTCCGTTACTGGTGGGTACCAATTCTAATACCGGGTACCCGATCAATTAATTATTCATAAAATTTTTTGATTAATTGGAGTAAAAAAAATCAACCACCAATAATAATATTAAATAATAAAATTAGAATATTGTAGATTTAAAATAAAAGTTTTAAAACTAGTCATACTCATAATATTCATACATAAAGAGAAAATAATTATATTTTATAACTTTTAAACATTAAAAAATAAATATTTTAAGATATTTTCATAAATATTTATTTAAATTTATTTTTAAATAAAAATAAATAATAAAAATACATTTATAATATTTTAAATATAAAAATGTTTTTTTATTTTATAAAATTAATTAAAAATTAATTAAAAAGATTAAACTCAATTTAATTCGGTTTGATTTTCGATTTTACGATTAACTATGCTCATCCCTACACCTAGGCATCACTTTACAACGAAGCGCAGGCTGCCTTGTCTTTCTCTATTTCCCTACAGCGTGTAATTAACAAAATTCTATTGTATATAATATTAGAGTTTTGTTCCAAAATTAAATATTAATATAATATAAAAATATATTATAATTGTTAGCTTTAATGTTTTTTTAATAAAATTTTTGATTATTTTTAATTGTTTTTTATTTGTGATGCATTTATAATCAGCAAAAGACAATATTATTGACCATAATCTTTCAAATTTCAGGCGAATCGACTTTAATTAAAATATAATCGACTATATACATTTTTCAGCGTGTAATTATTTTATTTTTATCACTTTTTATTCGTGGGTTAATTTTTTGAGATAAATTTTAATTTATATAAAAAAATAATATATAAAAAATAGAGATAATTTTATTTAATTAAATTAAATAAAAACAAAAAATAAAATTATTTTAAAACATAAATCTTATAATTTTATTTTAAAATATAATCGACTATATACATTTTTCGTTTTTGACATTTTAAAAATAAATGCGTAATAAAATAATAACAATAATAATAATAATATATAAACTCTTTCTTTCTTTCTCTCGTGAATAAAGTGCAGCAGCAGCCACAAGACTCCACTCTCCCAAACACCAAACCCTCTTTGAAAAAGAGGGATTGATTATTTCGAATCTTCATCGAATTAGGTCACTTTGTTGCCCCATTTCTGTTGGAATCAACCAGGTAAGTCTCTCTCTCCATCGATATTACTTCATTTTCCCGTCGTTTTCATTCCCTTCTCCGGATCTGCACTTTTGTTTCGCTTAACCCCCGAAAAAAAAGATCAAATCCTTCTATTTTTCTTTAAATTTGTTTTATTTTTCAATTTTTGAACTATCGGAACCACGTTTTGAACTACCAACTTTCGGGGTACTCCCCTCTGCGTTTGCAGTGAAAATTTCACAGTTCTGATGGTGTCGTGCATTTTTAGGGTTGGCGAGTAATTGTTTGCTTTTTACTATTTTTGCGTTGTTCTGTGATTTTGGGGCTTGTAAAATCACTGCCGAGAATAGCTACTTCATTACTGTAAAATTGCATTTTTATTATTTCTTTGTCTTTGTCTTTAATTGCCGAGTTACTTTTAGGTTTCCTAGGGTTAAATCAGAGCTCTCATTTTCTTTTCTTTTTATTGCCTAGATCCCTTATTTATAGCAGTTGAGGAAAAAAGAAATGTTCACTTTGAATTTGAGTCCTTACTGTTTTAGTTAAATTTGGAAGTATGTTAATCTGTTTATTACCGTGATAGGGTTACTAGAACTCTTTTGGAGTAACATTTATTGTTTGGGGATGAAATTTTGTTCTGATTGAAAGTAAAGTTGGTGATGTTGAAGGTAGTCATGATCCAAAGTAAATTATGCTTTATTTGGTTATTACCTCATTATCTTGTTTTCTGTTCATTTTCCCTTTTGTTGCAAAGAGATTACAGAGGGATTTTGTACTCTGGAAAATCTGTTTGGTTTTACATTCTTTCTCTACTTTTGTAGTGGGGGATCTGATCGCAGCTGATGCTTTTCGCTTACAGGTTTTATGCCATGGAAGATAAACAGTCAGTTGCAACACTCATAGACTCGACAACTTCTAAGATACAGCAGCTTCAGAAAGCATTTGCTGAACTTGAAAGTCACCGTGCTGTGACACTTAATCTGAAATGGAAAGAACTTGAGGAACATTTCCATGGGCTTGAGAAGTCCTTGAAGAGACGCTTCCATGAGTTGGAAGACCAAGAAAAGGAGTTTGAGACAAAAACAAGGAAATCTCGAGAAATATTGAAGAAGCGTGAAGCTGCTGTTGTAGAAAAAGAACATGCTTCACTGGTGAGGCTACAAGAAAAGAGAGATGCTGCTGTTTTTGCCATTACTAATGTTCTAGAAAAGCATAGGAAAGTATCACCTGAGGATCGTGCTGATACCAGCTGTGATGGAGACAGCGATGAACTGTCAGTTGAGGAGAAACCACCTGATTCTGTAGCTTCCGAAAGTAATTCGGAGGATATAAAATGTTCTGAGAATGGGAATTTTGAGGTGAAATCTTATCCCCAGTTAGTAAAACTTTGTGAAGAGATGGACTCTGAAGGACTGCACAAGTTTATATCAGATAATCGTAAGAACCTTGCTGCCTTAAAGGAGGAAATTCCTTGGGCATTGAAGGCAGCGTCAAGTTCGGCTCACTTGGTCTTGGAATCTTTGAAAGGATTTTACCTTAAAGAAGAACCAAATGTGGACAGAAAGAAAGACTCAAATCTACTGGGTCTTAGGCGAACCTGTATCATGTTGATGGAATGTCTTAGCTTTTTGCTAAGTAATATGGATATGGTTTCAGTTTCTGCTTTAATTTCTGAAGATATTAAGGAGCAAGCAAAGTTAATTGCTGAGGAATGGAAACCAAAGTTGGATGCTCTTGACCTGGATGCTAGTAATGGCAATTCATTGGAAGCTCATGCTTTCCTGCAACTTCTTGCCACTTTTGGTATTGCTTCTGACTTCAATGATGAAGAACTCTCAAGGCTGATACCAATGGTCTCTCGTCGTCGTCAAACAGCTGATCTCTGCCGTTCCCTTGGTTTGTCTGATAAAATGCTAGGTTTGTGTAGTATAAACTTACTTAGTTTCATTTACAGGTCATTTGCATAGAATACTTTGTTTGAAGAAACACAAAGTGATTCTGAAAACCGAGCTGGAATGTTTCTCTATTTACCATGGATTTACATTCTTATTCATCCATGACAGTTTCTTCCATTTCAGTAAAACCGATTTGACTAATTTCAAGTAGGCTTTCGGATTTATTAAAAGGATTCCCCCTAACTTAGGTGCCTTAAAGCAATTGGAACCAGCAAAACTAATCTTTGCTTTTAAACTGATGGGCATTGAAGTTCCTAAATGTTTTTTTGTCAAGTTCCTAAATGTTCTTCGGTTTTGATATTTTTGAAACAGTATTGTTGTTAAAATGCTATTTGGAGTTGGAGCCCTCCATTTTGGATGACCGATGGCTGTCATTTTTAGATATGTGTTCAGTTTGTCTAGGATGAAGACAAGCAGTGTTAAACTATACTGTTTTCTCTCCCTGAATGGTACCAAAGTCTTAGAACAAGAGCTGTGAATCACTCATGTGGAATAATGTTGTTGAAAATCAACCGTTACACTTCTTTATGCTGCTTCTGGCTAATTTGTAATTTCCTTTTATTTAACTTTTCATTATTTATATTTCAGGTATCATTGAAGTTCTGGTGAATAGTGGAAGGCAGATTGATGCAGTTAACCTGGCTTTTGCTTTTGATCTTACAGCACAGTTATCACCTGTACCTTTACTGAAGGCCTACTTGAAGGAGGCAAAAAAGGCTTCTTCGCCTGTTAAGCCAGGAAATGCCTCTCTCACTGCTCAGGTACTCCGCTACTTCAAAGTGATTGGTTGGCGTAATATTGGCTGAATATGTTTTGATTGAGGGACAAACCCTTACCTTTGTTTTTGTCCACAAGGCCTTGTCTGAAGCAGATTGTACCAGCTTTCTGTCCCGTCAGCTGTTCTAACATGCTTGGATCTTGTTTGATCTTTTAGGATTATCTGGCTTGTTAGTTCTTACTTGCAATACCTTTCATTAATCAAACACCATATGGTAGTTAAATTGTTTAATAATCATTTGCATGTGGCCCTGAGGGCAATTTGTTCTTGCTGTTTGAATGCGGAATATTTTACTAAAAATATGCTTTTTTTTTTGGCCTAAAATACTTTATTCTGTATTTTTAGACCGAGTTTAGTGAGCGAGAGTTGGCGGCTCTGAAGGCTGTGATGAAATGCATCGAGGAGCATAATCTTGAGGAGCAATACCCTGTTGATCCACTTCAGAAGCGGGTTCTCCAATTGGAGAAAGCTAAAGCAGAGAAGAAGGGGGCAACTGAAGCTGCAAAGCCTCAACCAAAGAGACCTCGCGCCAACAATGCAGGATACGGTGCACGAGTCATTAACGCAGCTGCTGACAAACCATTCCATTCTAGAATCACTGATAGGTACCCGCAGTACGTGTATGACAGATCCTATGTTTACCCCGGACCTGCTGACAACCACGGCCCCGCTCTTCTCGGTTCTGCCACTTACAACTTCTCTCCCAGTCATGGTAACTACTTCGGCTACCAGTATCAAGTTCCCTATCTTAACTAATCTCCTAAAAATGGCAAAAGGTGACTGTGATCCTCTCACTTAACTCTTAGCCTTAACCTTCCTCGTTGCAGTGTATGAATATGGATTTAGTATCTAAAAAAACAGCAAAAAAAGACAAAAAAAAATGCCTTGTTAATTTTAATCTGGTGTAGAAGATATTTTAATCCTCTAATATATGCACTCTGTTTTTGTATGTATACCTCTTGTTTTGTTCATTTATACCATGTTTCGATTTCGGAATCGGGTTGTCATTTCAACCCACACAAGGCTGTTTCTGGGAATATCGTGTGGTGGAAAGTTCTTACCAGATTATAGTTGCTTGCCGGCCATCTATCGGAAGGTTTGATCCGGATGAACATGTACTTGAGAGAAGATGAAGAATCTGAGGTCAAATTCAATGGTGGATTACACCTCAAATCATGTAGGAAAATGCTAGATGATTAGGGATGTCAATGGGACAGGACGGGTAAGTTTGTGATCCCTAACATGATCAATATCAGTAATGGTTGGCATGGTGAACCCCACTGTCCCTAACAACAAATAAAATCATGGTTTCCTTAATCTAGACATAATTATTTATTTCATTATGGAGTTGCACATTTTATTTAATTTTTGGGTAAGAATGAAACTTTATAACTCCTATAGCTAACACAAAGCATGAAAGTGTTGAATTGAAAATTAGTGCGACAATTAACGAATTACAAGACAAGGCGTTAATTGCAAGACAAGGTATCAAAGTAGTCTGTACTTGAAAAGGTTAAAATGTAGATCATAGTAGCTTTTTATAATTTAAATTTTATTGTATAATCGCTGTCATAATTAGGAGTGCGCTTTCGATTAATTCGGTGAGTGATCGAACTAAATTAACCAAAACTGAATTAATCAAAATTTTAAAATTGTAACCGTTAACCAAACTGAATTTTCGTTAATTGAATTAACCAAACCGAAATTATTTCTATTAATTAGTCAAATTGATCAAAAATTATTATAAATTTTAGTTAAATTATATAATAAGTCTTTAAATTATATTAAAATAATTTTTAGTCACTAAACTTTTATTTTATGTTAATTTAATAAAAAATTAATGATCATTTTATGATATAAAAAAATTAATGAATATTTTATAATTTTTAAAAGTTAAATAATTAAAAATAAATATAATATATATAATATATAATAATTTTGATTAATTTGACTAATTAACTGATTTCGAACAAAATTAATCATTAATTAAATTTATCAAAAATTAATCGATCAAATTAACCAAAATAATTTTAGTTCAATCGGTTAAAACCGAATAATACACGCTCATAATCATAACTACTTTCTCTTAAAATTGGTCACTAATTATTATGAACTTTGCAAAAATATCTGTATGAGATTCGGTACTTTTTGAATAATCTAAAGGAGATTAAAAATAATATTTATATTATAATATAATATTTGTTTTATATATTTTTAATATTTTAATAATACATATATATTAAAATAAAATAATTAAACTCAAATCTCTTGTAACAAACATCATTTTTTTTCCCCACTAAATCCACTTGTTTGGTTGAGATTAATCTATACTTTTAAAGTGAGACAGCTTTTTATTATTGGGAGCAAAACATAATTTCTCTCTAAAAACCCTCATAGCCGCCATTCTCCTTTCCTAAATTCTATCTTTTTTTATTTTCCATTTTGATCGTTTACTATGATCGGTGGTCGATAATTAATTTTAGTATTGATTATCGATCATCGTATCTATTTTTTTCTTATTTTAATTTAATAATGATCTTTATTTTTCTGCCTTTGTGACACACTTTTCTCTGTCCTTGTGACATGTTTTTATTTTTGTTTTGGAGTTTGATTCGTCTGTCTTTATGGCATGTTGCAGCATACCCTAGCGATCGGTCTTTGTTCGCACAAAGATTCAATCGATGCTAGTTTTCTGATTTATTGTTTTATCGGTGGTCACTTGGAAAGACTTATCTCCACTCGGTTGATGGATGTTTGCCGATAAAATCAATCCTGGATAGCGGTACTTTTTACACGACAGTTTGAATCGCCTACAACTCCTTCCTTTCACTATGCGTCTCGTTTGGACATAGACAATGAGATTCAGGAAACTGCTAAATTTTATTGGTATGCTTATTTCTATAAAAAAAATTCTTTGTTTTTGGGTTGTAAAAATTTTTAGATTTTTTCATTCAATTATTTTGTTTCTTGTAATTATAATTTTTTATGGGTTTAATAAAAATTCAGTAGCATTTATTAAAAAAAACTTTTTATGTATAGGGACTAAATTTCAAACTTAACTAAAATAGAGGGATTGAATGCACATTTTGACAAATAAAAAACGCTGGGAATATATTGAGAATCTGTTCGGGTTTCCGGCATAACCACGCCTGAGTCAAACACTTAATAAGTTCAAAAAATCAAGTTTGATCCGATCAGTTCAACCGAGTTCTCCATAGTTAAGTTCATATTTTGGAATCCTTTTTATTTTCCGTAGAAAATTAGATTCGAATTACTACTATCTGGTCGTAGGTTATATCTTTTTTACATTGGAATTGTTTTTGACTGTAAATAATGGATGTTTTACATTGGGATGGAACCCTTTCTGTAAAGGATTTCAGAATTGGTGCTGTCGCTTTTGCTCAGAAATGGGAAAGTCACAACTCTGGTTTTCCTCCATGGTCATGGGTTCTTTGTTCTAAACAACCTTGGCTTGCTTCGACTGAGGTTACTACTCTTCCCGGTTCACTCATTTCGAACCAATTCTTGTTGCAAAAATAATTTAGTGCTTTTAAAGGAATTAGCTTCTTCTTTTTTAAATCTGTTGCAGGAGGAGGGGTACTTGTCACTGGAAAAGATATGCATTTCCAGGCAAAATGAGGTCCAGTCTTTGATTCATTAATGGATCATATTCGGTTATTTCACAGAAAGCTGATTTTTTCCCCATTCTTTTTCTGTTGGGTGCAGGAAGATATTGATCAAATCAGTCAAATTGATGCAGGAGAAGAAGAGACCGGTTGCCTAGGAAACGAAGATGTTATTGATGATGCCACATTGGTAAATATATTTTAATTATTTTTTCCAGTTAATTTGTTTGCATGAAATGTGAATTTTTATGTGTAACTTGGGAGTAAACATGGGATTTTCTTGTTCTGTAGTCTGATTTATTATTGCTTGATTTTGATCATGTTCTTGTTGTTTTTCTAGGTCCAAAGCAGTCATCATGAATTACATTACTGTGATTTTCTTATAATCTACAGCAGTACATTTAGGGTTCCAGTGATGTATTTTGGTGCTTACTGCAGCGGTAGGTTCACTTCACAGTCACTTTCTCAGGATAGAAATGATTTTGTGTCAGCTTGGAGGTAGAACATCTTGTTTATATGGCTTAAATGTATGATATATCTCATATTGAAGAAACCTAAGTTGAAGTAAACTTATGTTTATGCTCTTTCATTCTAAAAATTCTTGTTTATCTTATAGATTGGCCATTTCATCATTTACTTCTATATCGTTGCTATGCATTTGTGCCTTTCAAAGAACTAGGTTCGAATAAATCAATAAAAGGACAAAGTTTTTGTCGGTATATGATGTTTGAACTTTTAGATTAGACAATTGGGTGTGCCTGAAAGGCCAAAGAGATAATGCCCATAATCCATGGAAATATTGCTTCATGGTTTGTTAACTAATCATGAAATGGGTTGTCTGGTTTGAAGGAGTAAAATTGTTTGAAATATAATGTTGCTGATCTTGCAGCTTGGAATCAATATCATATTCTAAAATTATAGAACCCTGTCCCGAAGAATTGCGGTTGTTATGTAATTATGGATCTCATAAATCTTTTAGTGTAGCTGATACTTTACAAGTCCTAGGATTCTGATTCACAGATAATTTTTATGCCTTCCAAGTTTCCAATGTTTATGTTCTGTTCCTTTTTCTATTGTCTTCACCAAAGCTGTTAGTATCAAATAATTGATGTTTAATTAAGGGATTATGTCAAGTAGTTTGTAATGCTTCCATGGTTGGTATTTTTATTTTATACATGTTAGTGTGCAGGGACAGAGCTAGGATCAAACGTCGGGAGGGCCAAGGGTCTATTAAGCCTTAAAATCTAAAAAATGGGTGGGAAAAAACCTTATTTGATTACTATTTAAACTAATAGGGACCTCAAATGCTATTATGCCAAAAAAATGGGAGGGGCTACCTACGTCCCTGTTAGTGTGGCATACGGTGGCAGACCAAGGAGACTGGTTACCATATTCTTAGTTCTTGTGAAGGCATGAGTATTGGCGTGTGTATCTATACTTATGGCTTCTTATATAGACTCTTGTTGCAAGAGTTTTACAATAACTAAAAATAGAACTCTAATCTCTTAAACAAATAGGACTCTAATCTCTTAATGAGATAAGAGTTTCAACATACTAATAACTCCTAAAATATAGGAGTTAGTCCTAATTACTTAGTCCTATTAAATAGAACTTTATCCTAATAATAATATTATTATTTTATCTAACACTTATAACTAACACTCCCCCTCAAACTGGAGTATATATGTTGTATATACCCAGTTTGAATGAAAGCTCATCGAAGGTAACTCTTGGAAAGGCTTTGGTGAAAATATCTGCCAGTTGCTTCTTAGTAGACACATATTGTAGGTTTGCCACTCCACTATTGACTTTCTCGTGAATGAAGTGTCGATCTATCTCAATGTGCTTCGTTCTATCATGTTGCACTGGGTTCTTTGCTATACTTATGGCCGATTGACTATCACTGAAAATCTCAAAACTTTTGTCGCCTTCACTTTCCAGTTCTAGTTCTGTAAGTAGTTTTTTAATCCATATCCCTTCACATATTCCAAGGGTCATAGCTCTGTATTCTGACTCAGCACTGCTTCGAGAAACCACAGCTTGTTTCTTGCTTCTCCATGTGACAAGATTTCCCCAAACATAGGAACAGTAGCCACTCACTGATCTTCTATCAGTCAATTCTCTTGCCCAACTTGCATCAGTATAGATCTTTACTGATCTATCTTGATTTTTC
This sequence comes from Abelmoschus esculentus, assembly GCA_035048815.1. Lineage (NCBI taxonomy): Eukaryota > Viridiplantae > Streptophyta > Magnoliopsida > Malvales > Malvaceae > Abelmoschus > Abelmoschus esculentus. The sequence goes on from JAUCBN010000036.1 coordinate 15,247,090, forward strand.
CTGAATATAAGTCCAGCACCAGGTGTAAACTTCAAGAATCTAAGTATTCTCTTTACTGCTTCCATGTGTTCTTCCTTAGGATCACTCATATATTGGCTGACTACACTAACAGAGTACGCAATATCTGGTCGTGTTAGAGAGAGATAAATTAGTTTACCAACTAACTTTTGATAAGTTTCTTTGTTTGTTGGATTTTTATTCTTTTTCTTGCTGAACTTCAAGGTTGGATCCATAGGAGTCTCGATTAGTTTGCAGCCTAACATTCCTGTTTCTGTAAGAAGGTCTAGCACATATTTTCTTTGATTGATGACAAGTCCTTCTTTGGATCGGGCAACTTCCATACCAAGAAAATACCTCATGGTCCCTAGGTCTTTAGTTTCGAATTCTTTTGCCAAATTCTCTTTTAATTCTTCTATCTCTTTTTCATTGTTTCCAGTGATAATAATATCATCTACATATACTATTAACAGAGTCATCTTACCATTCGAGTCACCTTTCTTGAATAAAGTGTGATCGACTTGACTTTGCTTGAATCCTCCTTGTATCTTTGCTTTAGCAAATCTATCGAACCATGCTCTAGGTGATTGCTTTAAACCATATAGGGATTTCTCGAGTTTGCAGACAATATTTTTTGTGAATTTCCCTTCTAGTCCCGGTGATACCTCCATATAAACATCTTCTTCCAGATTCCCATTTAAAAAGACATTTTTAATATCCAACTGATGCAACTTCCAATCCATATTGACAGCTATTGATAACAAAATCCTAATAGTGTTCAACTTTGCAACAGGTGCAAATGTTTCCTGATAATCAATACCATAGGTTTGTGAAAAACCTTTAGCAACCAACCTTGCCTTATACCTTTCTATGCTCCCATCTTATTTGTATTTGATTGTGAAAATCCACCTACACCCAACAGCTTTCTTTCCATGTGGTAACTCAGTCAGATTCCATGTGTTATTCTTCTGTAAAGCTTTTATTTCTTCTTTCACTGCTTTCCTCCATTCTGGAATTTGGAGTGCTTCTGCCACATTTCTTGGTACCTTCTTACTATCAATGCTAGCCGTAAATGCCCTGAAATCAGATTGTAATTTTCCATATGCTACATATCTATTTATTGGATGTGCAGTGCATTCTTACTCCTTTTCTGATGGCAATAGGAAAATCATTGAGTTCAACAGCTGTAGTATCTCTATTAGTTTCATTTTCAACATTATTGTTCTCGGTTTCAGCACTTCTATCTTCTGTTTCAGTGACAGGAATAGGATCTGTTTCAGCACCAATAATTTTTGTTTCAGTAGCAGGAATCGAGTCTAGTCTTTGGCTAATGCTAGGCTGGTCTATAGTGGCCTTTTTTCTTCCCAAATAGACATGGATTTGAGATGGTGTATTTTTGGTCGAAGGACTAGGAAGCTGGGATAAAGGAGAGGATAATTCAGTGATTATATCCTCTCGGTTAGTCACATTATTTTTAGAAGGAGCTGAAATAATTGACTGATGAGAAATAGTAGTAGGAAAAGGGAAAATAGGTTGCTCAAGTATATGAATATGCTGAAATTCCTTAGAATTCTCCCCCTGAATTTCTGACCCAGAAAAATATGGTGTATCTTCAAAAAAGGTTACATCAAAAGAAACATAAGTTTTCCTTGTGGATGGAGAATAACATTTGTAGCCTTTTTGACTAGGAGAGTACCTTATGAAGACACATTTGACAGCTTTAGGATCTAATTTGCTGCGATGATGTTGGTGTATATGTACAAAGGCAGTACACCCAAAAACTCTAAGAGGAATGTTTGAATGTAAAGGTTTAAAGTGAGGGAAGTGGTCAAGAAGAATCTTACTAGGAATTTTGAACCCCAAAATTTTGCTTGGCATCCTATTTATGAGATAGGTAGCTGTCAGAATTGCCTCCCCCCAAAGGTACTTAGGTGCACAGGCCGAGAAAAGTAGAGACCTTGTAACCTCTAGAATATGTCAGTTTTTTCTCTCTGCCACTCCATTTTGTTGGTGTGTATTGACACATGAAGTAAGATGAACTATTCCTTTTTCTCGAAAGAAAAAAACAAGAGAAGAACTTAAGTATTCACTCCCATTGTCACTTCGAAGTAGTTTTATTTTTGTGTCAAACTGAGTTAAAATTTTTTGGTAGAAGTTTTTAAAGATGGTTTTTACTTCAAATTTGTCTTTCATAAGATAAACCCATGTGTTTCGAGAGTGGTCATCAATGAAGGAAATAAACCACCTATATCCAGATATAGTTTTGACAGAGGAAGGACCCCATACGTCACTGTGAATGGTTGAAAAAGGTTTTGTGGGTTCATATGTATTTGAGGCATAAGGTTTGCGAGAATGTTTTGCAAGCTGACAAGATTCACAATTAAATAAAGATGGATTTTTATTAACAAATAAGTGTGGTAACATCTTGGATAAATAAAAGAAATTTGGATGTCCTAATCGATAGTGCCATAACAAAACCTCATTTGTACTAAGAGTGGAGAGAAAAACTTGTTTCCTAAGAGAGGTAGAGAAGGTATGATGAGGAGAGATACATCCTTCGAGTATGTATAAGCCCTTTAGTAGCCTAGCTTTGCCAATCGCCTTCTTCGAGTCCTGTTCCTGAAAAGTACAACCACCAATGCCGAAAAGAACATTACACTTGGATTCATGAACTAACTTGCTAACAGAAAGCAAATTACATGTAAGCTTAGGAACATAAAGAACATTGTGAAGAGTTAAATTATTATTCAAGGTAACTGAACCACTTCCTTCGACTGGAGTAAAGGTACCATCAGCAATTCGAATTGCTGGAAGTGTAACAGCACCATAGTTCTCCAAAATAGTAAAATCCCCTGTCATATGGTCTGATGCTCCAGAGTCCACTATCCATTGAATAGTGGATTTGGAAAAAGAGTTACCTGCAGTAGCAGTATGTGCAATGTTGGAAGATTGGGGTGTCATATTTTTCAGAAGTTGCTGCAATGTGACAATCTGTTCCTTAGTAAAGGGACTCGACAATGATTCTTGGGTAACCACATTAGCTTCATTTGGAACTTTGGATCGAGTAGGCTTCCAATCAGTAGGTTTGCCATGGAGTTTCCAACATTGATCTTTCCAATGGCCAGACTTTCGACAGTGTTCACACCATGGTCGATTTCTCCTAGTTTGGTTCTTAGGATGAGAATTAGTGACAAGAGCTGCAGCATCTTGTTGAATTGGTGGTGCTATCACTGCTGTTTTTCTACTGTCTTCTCTTCGAATTTCTAAAAAAACCTCTCGTACCAATGGAAGAGGTTTAGTTGCCAATATTCTTCCTTTAGCCCCATCAAACTCTCCATTTAATCCAGATAAGAACTAGAAGATTCGCCTCTGATTTTTCTGTTTACCATATAAAAAACTATCATCTTGACACTTCCACTCATTATTCTCGTATAAATCAAGTTGTTGTCAATACTTGTTGAGAAGACCATAGTATTTTACAACTGAAAGATCTCCTTGTCGAAGATCTTTGATGAGATTTTCTATCCGAAAGAGTTCTGCAGTATTATCATTATTCGAATAGTTATCCCTTGTTGTTTCCCATATTTCTGCTACTGTTTGATACAACATAAAATTCTCCCCAACTTCAGGAAGCATTGAATTGATCAACCATGACATGATCTGTTTTTGTCAAGTGCTATACTTTGGATCTGTTTTTGTCGGAATGACCATGGAATTAGAGAGGTACTCAATCTTCCTTCTTCCAGTGATGTATAGTCGTACTGATTGGGACCATGAGAGATAGTTATTCCCATTTAATTTGTATGTTGTTATCGAAGAAAGGGATGAATCAGACAATATATTTTCTGATTGTGAAGAATTGTTCTGAGAACTAATCTCAGAAGAGGATTGATCTGGATTAGTCATGAGGAGAAACTAATCCGAGAAGAAGAAACAAGAATTCAAATTGAGAGAAATCAGGATCGCTCTAACTTGATACCATGTAGAAAACAGAGTGAAATAGTCTCTGTTTATTTTATTACTGAGCCGAAGGCTTCTTATATAGACTCTTGTTGCAAGAGTTTTACAATAACTAAAAATAGAACTCTAATCTCTTAAACAAATAGGACTCTAATCTCTTAATGAGATAAGAGTTTCAACATACTAATAACTCCTAAAATATAGGAGTTAGTCCTAATTACTTAGTCCTATTAAATAGAACTTTATCCTAATAATAATATTATTATTTTATCTAACACTTATAACTAACAAAAGGAGCTTCCTGCATTCTCTGCAATGGAATTGTCAAAATCAAAATGGACATTCATAACTCAAGAGGTATGTTTTTCCCACCTTGTTTTATCTCTTTATCTTGGCTGTTGTATTTGAACTTAAAACTATCAATTTTAAAGTTATTCTCAAATGGATTAATACATTCTTTGCTGTTATCATGTATTCATGTTATATATTTGAAGGTAGTATATGAATAATTTCAATTATAGGAACATCCATACATGAAAATACCATGGCACAAGTTACATCCATGTGGGACTTCTGACTGGATGAAGTTGCTTTTTCTCAGTGATGAAGCTAAGCCTAAATTTGAAGTGGTGTTGGAACTATATATTCTGTCATGGTTCTCTGTTGTTGGTCAAGTGTTTGGTCTCAGGATGCCTTTCAAAATCTCAAATTAGGGCTGAGAGCCTGATAGTCAATTTTCCCCTAGCTTTGAGTTGTAATGGTATCTTTTAATGAGAATATTGTGTGTTAACTTAGTAGGGGAATCTCCTTAATGAATAGGACTTTGATTATCTTCATATGAATGATTAGTTAATCCTGAATCTAAGCAGAGCAGTGATGTCCTGTTTATGTTTATGCTTATGCTTATGTTTATGTTGATGTTGATGAATGACTAGTTAATCTTGTGCTTAATCGCGTATATTTAGATGCTTTTAATGTGTAAGGTAGTTCGTTTTAGTGGTGATTATGCACGAAGTAAATGAGATAGATGATTTTTAACGGTTGGTGTAATGTATGTACTATAGTATTATCACTTGATTTAGGGTTTTGGAGTTTAAGTGTTTGTATTTAGAATTTAGGATTTAAAGCTAGAATTTAGAGCTTGCTTTTTATGATAATATGGTTAGGGATTTAGGTTTAATCTATAAACCTTAAATTTTAGTCCTAAACCTTAAATTCTAACCATACCCAGGGACGAAGGCATATGCAGTAGAGTAATCACTCACACACCCAAAGAACTTGTTTCTATTTTTGTCTTTCTATTTAATTTTTTAAAAGAAAATTATGAATTTTCCTCGTACTACTATTAAATATTTACATTCTGTCCCCAATCTCAAATTCTAACTTCGATCCTGACCATACCCTATAAAATCAAAACTCATAGACTAAATCCTTAAACACTATACCGTAAAATTGAAAAAAAATCTATAAAATTCTAACAAAATTTTACGCATGGAATAATTTCTTTATATAAACCCTTAAATTAATATATATATATATATGTCGCGACCTCTTTTAAAAAAACGTGATTTTTAAGTGAAAAAGTGTTGACGATGTTTGATTTTGAAAAATATGAATCTTATCAATTTTAATCTTGAAAAATCTAAATTTTAGAAAATCTATAATTTAATTTTAAAAAAAAAGTTGACTTGGAGTCGCCACCGGCCACTTAAGTAGGCCAGACACCATAAAAATAAACCAGAGATTCATTAAAAACGTTAGGTTTGGGAGTCGGTTACGTGTAAGGACGACCCTTACAAACGCCCAAAAATTGGTACCTTGAAAAACATTACGTGACATTGACATGTTGAAGAAAGATATTAATTTAATTTCCATTGTTAAATGAACATTATTTGAATTTGGATATCCTTTTGATTTAGAAGTTACACCACCTTTAAACTTGAGTTGAACGAGACATCCTCTAGATAGGAAACCTCACCCAATTTTTGGGTGTTTGTAAGGGTCGTCCTTACACGTAACCGACTCCCGAACCCAACGTTTTTAATGAATCTCTGGTTTATTTTTATGGTGTCTGGCCTACCTAAATGGCCGATGACGACTCCAAGTCAACTTTTTTTAAAAATTAAATTATAGATTTTCTAAAATTTAGATTTTTCAAGATTAAAATTGATAAGATTCATATTTTTCAAAATCAAACCTCGTTAACACTTTTTCACTTAAAAATCGCGTTTTTTTAAAAGAGGTCGCGACAGCTTGGCGACTCCGCTAGGGACTTTAAAAATTATTTTTTTTGTGAGTCAGGCCTAATTGTTTTTAAACTTTACGTGGCATTTTGGTATTTTGGAGTTAGATATTAATTTAATTTTTTATTGTTAAGTGAACATTATTTGAACAAGGATAACTTTTTACTTTTATCTTGTCATTCATGCATAAGCTCTCGACCCGAGCTTTCACCCTTAAGTGGGAGTTAGATATTATCCGACGTGATGCTTTCCAGCTCCGAGTTTCGGATTTTTATCTGCTTCCGGTATACTAACCTTACGTATCGTGGGGTCTTCACCCCCGTTGTAAGGGACCTATACCACCGAATCGATGTCTTATCGTCGTAGTAGACGGTAACAACAGTTCGGGAACCCAATGTCTAGACCAAAAACCTGCATATAGAGTAGAAACCAACCCCTTCTAGAGCCAGACAGGAACCGTAAGATAAGGCGGTATTCTGCCAAAATGCCACCAAACTTAAGGATTTCTCTGTTAACATGCTCTCTGGTTATTTTGCGTATTTTAGCATGCTCTCTGGTTATTTTTACGCAGTTTAGCATGCTCTCTGGTTATTTTACGCATTTTATCCTGTTCTCTGGTTAACTTTATTTGCATTTTTTTAACTGCTCTATGGTTTTTTTTCTCTTCCCTTCCAGCACTTTCTTATTATTTTATCTTCGTATTTATCCTACTAACACTTTTCTTTTTTTGTTTTTCTTTGGTCCTTTATGAATTTATTTTTACTTGGCATATTTGCATGGGTACTAATTTGGAAAAGAATAAAGTTAGAAGTGTCCAATAATGTCAAAAGGGATCATTATAGGCAAAGATAATACAAAAGTTTGGACATGATCAGAAGCAGTTCAGCATGAGAAAGGTGATAGCTTGCCGTCAGGAGGAGAAGCATGGAAGACCAAGAATGAAGCAGCGCAGCGTACCATCCAGAATCAAAGTTGATCAATTTTAAAGGTCGGAAGCGTCGCATCTTACGTACAGACGTTATTGAGAGAAGCTACAACTCTTCTGAAGCAGCCGAACATCGAGCAAGAGCATGGAGAAACCATCATCCGCCTGCTACATGAGTTGACCAACTTAGGGATTAAGACCAACAGTTTTTTGTAGACTATCTTTGAAGTTGTAGTGAATCCTTTTTGAACAGACGGATGTTTTTAAGAGATTATTTTCCGAATTTAATACCCTCTTGCATTCATGCATCATAAAGTAGACTTATATTTAGGTTGTTTGATTTCTATCTTATTTATATTTTATTTTGTTTTTGCATCACATCGCATAAAGGTATTGATCCAAAAGTGATTATCGAGATAGAAGGCGATCATAACAGTTAAAAGGATTTGTAGGTCGGAGACGAGGTTGAGCCAAAGCTTGAGAATGATGGACAATTTACTTGAAGATTACTCAAACTCTAGAGATGCTGAAATGCAAGAGTTAAAAAGACAGATGCGTGAGTTGAAGACCATGATGATGAACATGACTAAAGGGAAGGGGCACATGGAAGAAGAGCCGAAAAAGGATCGGTATACATACAAATCACCATTTATAATTGGTGTGAGCAAGCTAACCGAAAATGTACCAGACCTAAAACCTGAGAAAGTCGCAGCGGTCCATGGAAAATCAAAAATGAAAGAAGCGTTCTGCCCGATAAAGTCGGTCAAACATCCAGAGCAAAGTTCAGGTTCTAAGATCCTTTTTCCTAGTTCTCAGAAGATGGAAAGTGGCAAGGATCGGTTTGACCCAATTCTCATTTCATACAAAGAGTTATATCCTCAATTGCTGGAAGCTCGGCTAATAACTCCGTATTTTATCTTACCATTACAACCGTCGTACCCGAAATGGTTTGATACCAATGCTTATTGTGAATTTCATGGTGGAGTACGAGGACACTCAATTGAAAATTGTAGGGCTTTGAAGCGTGCAGTTCAGTGTCTGTTGAAATACGGGAAGTTAAAGTTTGAAGAAAGAAGTCAGCCTAATTCGGGGGGCAGACATGAAGTCCGAGATGAGAATATTTCGAAGAAACAATATCAGTACGAGATTCAGGTATTGCAAGAGAGAGATAACTTGGAAGTGGGGTTATAAACCTTGCTATCAGGTTACCAAGATCTCGCTAAGGATGTTAAAAAGAAATGCATAGAAAGTGAAGAAAAATAACGTGTTCAACCACGGGGTTTAGGGGTAAAGTCACAAGAGAGAGATAATGACATAAAAGTTGCGGCACGAGAGATGGCTCAAGAAATAGCAAGCTTAGCGGATATGGCGGCAGAATTGAGTCAAAACATCAACCCAGTAATAGATCACAGTGGGAAGTTAGCAGGGTTCTTTGAGAAAGTTAAGAAATTAGGGGATAAGACTCGCAAATACCTTTAACGTTTGATATTTGATGTAATAAATCTTTTACCTGAAATGAAAGTTATTCTACGATAATCACTCTTGGGGTTGATACCTTATTGCATTCATGCATATGTTTATTTTATATCATGTCATTATTATTTTATCAATATTGTATTAGCATACATGAATCTAAGGTGGTTGAGGGTTCCGATGATAGTTGCCACACATTAATAAAAATTCGAGAATCAGACATCATGGATGAGAATATGAGAAAAGTTGCAAGTATCCAAGAAAGATTGCAAGAGCATGTGACAAAGCCTCAACCAAAGGCAAACGTTCAAATCTCGAAGCCACGTCTAACTATCTACCCGGGGACATCAAGTTCGAGCATGGATACGTTTTCTCTTGAACGTGTTGATCAATTGATAAATATGTGTGCAGAACTCCAGAAGAAAATTGAGGCAAGTGGAAAAGGAGTAGACTCCGGGTTTAGTACAAGAGAGTTTTGTCTGGTCCCTGATTTGGTTATTCCACCAAAATTCAAAATCCCTATTTTCGAAAAGTATGACGGGTCTAGTTGTCCTAAAATTCACTTGACGATGTATTGTCGAAAAATGGAAGGATATCTAGATAATGACCAAATGATGATTCACTACTTCCATGATAGCTTAACTGGGCCTGCTGCAACATGGTATAACAGATTGAGTCGAGATCAGATTCGAACATGAGTTGATCTGGCGAAAGAATTCTTGGGGCAATACAGGTATGTCATAGACTTAGCTCCAGATCGTCAGACTTTACAGAGTATGAGAATGAAGGATGATGAGAGCTTTAAGGACTATGCATTGAGATGGAGGGTGCTAGCATCTCAAGTGCAACCACCCATGATAGAAGAGGAAATGTCTGAAATGTTTCATCAGACTTTGCCGTCTCCTTTCTTCGATAAAATGCTTACGAATTCGAGGGGCAACTTTAAAGATTTTATAGCCCTTGGCGAAGTAATAGAAGTTGGAATCCAACAAGGGAAAATTGAACCCAGGCTCAAGAGTTCCACAGAAGATAAAAAGCCGAAAGAGGTAAATGAGTGTAATGTTCAAGGTTCCCGAAGACGTAAAAGGAAAAGATCACCCAGTTCTTCAGGGCGGCAACAAAAGATTCCCCGAAGAAATACGGATCGGGAGATATTTGGAATGCCTATTGCCGATTTATTTCCTTTTCTTGTGGAAGTTCAATATATTACTCCCAAACCAATGAAGAAAGCGTCAAACCCTTTCGCTCAAAGCTATGATCCCAACAATGTTTGTGAGTTTCATATGAGATTGTCAGGTCATGCTACTAATAAATGTAGGTCTTTACTGGAAGAAATCAAGAAATTGATTGATAAGGGAATTTTGACAGAGGAGTTGGTACAACAATGGAAGACCAAAGAAAATGCTCAAGATGATATGCTCATTGAAGATTCAGGGCGTCAAGACTAGCTTTTCCAAGATTGTTTAGAGTAATGAAAAATCTGTCTTGTTCATGTCTAAGTGTCAAGGAAAAGGGTGTTTTTGGGATCGGTTGCGGGGTAATGCCTTGAATCATCCCAGTTGCATTTTTTTTACTCTATATGCATTGGGTGTCTTTTGTAAGGGAGTTTTTTTAATTCATTTGTCAATGATGCTTGTTTCATACGTGCTTTTTCAAGTGATAAACATTTCTAATTCTTTGATTCTTTAATTTTTTACTTTTTTGATTCTTTGATTCTTTGTTATGGGTTAATTTTTGAGCACCCATACATATATCATTGATTTTATTTTGAATATCAATTGTGAAATTGATATTAAATCAAATTCAGAGATCAACTTCACTAATGTGACTCGTTACCACTTTACTTAGGCCAAAAGGATGACATTAATGAGTGTTCAGGAATCACAGGAAAATCCTAGAGAAATTTTGAGTGAGTTTCCTCTCAAGCATCGTTGAATAAGACCTTTGAATGAAGTGATAATCCAAAACATCATCCAACTGAAGTCTGCTTTACTTTAAAGACATCCGAGTATGGGATGATATTTGGCATTCCTTGATTTCCCTTTTCAAAGAAAGAAAATGAGAAAAACATCATTTGTCGTCCCCTTTGAGCCTAACGTTATTTTTCTTTCGATTCAACCCAAATCAAGGATCACCTCCACACTGGGGGCGAAAGAGGATGAAAATGTGTTTCAAAATGAAATGCAAAACCAAGAAAAGAAGCCGAACTCAAATTGTTGGCACAAAAAGCGAACATAAAGTTCAGTGAAAAATTTTGATGGGATGAACCACTAGAAAAAGTAGTGGTGAAAAGGAAATGACCTCTAGGGCGAAAGCCCAACAAAAAGGGTCAACCTAGAGTGATCCGCTAAAGAAAAATTATTTCATCAGAGCATGTTCAGAACAGTACGACAATGATCCTTGATTTTTACCACCCTCGAATTATTTGAGCCTATATATCCTTTCTTTGATAGCCATAAACCATAACCCACATTACAAGCCACGAAAGACCATTTTGATCATACACGGAGAGTTGGAACAAGGAGAGTTAGTCTTCAGAACATATCCCGCTTACTAGGGTTAACCTTTCTTCAAGGATTTTTAGTCTTCTAATGCTTGATTGAGATCAGAAAAGAGAGGAAAATTGGGTATAGTGAGCTAGTGAGAAAAAGAATGCCTAAACGGGGTAGAATTAGAAAAATGGGAATGTTTCTCCTGAAAGTCTGATAAATTGGAAAGTGGTCACATCCGAGTTGATCTTTGCAAATTTGTTCGAACGCTTTGTTGCACTTGATTTTCAGAGGTCTAACTTTTGTTTTTGTTTGCCATGACAATCAAATTTTTCAATATTTTTAAAATACTATTTTGAGCATTTTTTTTTCTCGCTTGACAAGCATCCTGCAGATGAATTGATTAGATACAAAAAGTAAAGGATTTTATGAGAATTACTATGATGCAATTAATCCTTTAAGCGCAGGCAGAACAAGAGGTGAATGATGAATGGTATGACGAGGAACAAATGAAGCTTTGAAATGCCAAAACATGGGGCATTTACGTACGGACTGTGTCATTGCCGAGTTCCGTAGTTGTAAAGATGAATATTAGCCCGGCTTGGTGAAAGTTCAGGGATTAAGAAAGGTTTAAAGATCAGGAGAAAATCCAGGGACCTATTTTGCACATACTAAATGGTGAAATTGGGGCAAACTCAGCATGATAAGAGATCAACAAAGCATTATTTCAGATCAGAATGGACGAGGCAGGAACAAAGTTCATGAACTATTTGCTTCGAGAAACTGATAGCCCATGAGATGTGGGGCAGAATCCGAACTGATTGGGAAAATCAATGATGTTAATGTCAAATTGAGAAATAGAGCTCAAAAAGTTCAAACAGAGTACAAAGCTGTCAATGTGAGATATCGTCATGACAGAAAAAGGTCCAATGAAGAGGATCAATGAACATTCAAGTGTCCCTCAATGACCACGGTTCATGCATCATATGGTTAGGCATCCATAGGGTAAAACATGCTAACCCATGCATTCAAAATATTTTTTTAATTTTTACAGGAATTTCCAAGCAATCCAGATCATGACAAGCAAAGATCTCAGAGGAAGAAATTTAAGAAAACAAACATTTCAAAAGGTCAACAGAGACCGATACAGATTTCTATTTGAGGAAAAGACCTCAACAAAGAAGACGAAGATAAGCAAGATTTTCCGCTTGAAGATGCGGATTTCAACGAAAATCTTTGTTTACCAGATGTTCGAGGGAATTCAGATGAAAAGAATAACTTCGGATCCCAAGATTTGTTTGAAAGAATTCAACAGGATTTAAAGAAATTAACTACAGCAAACATTACCGGCAGCCTTTTGGTGTGAGTCCAGAAAGAAATGGTGTAACGCGAGGAATTTCGAAGTATAGCCTCAAGTTTCATCACTTACGTATGGAGAAATTCGAAGTGAAAAGAACTGCTCCATATTCCATTGTTAAACATTATCGACAACCTTTTTGGCGTGAGTCCAAAAAGAAGTGGTGTAACGCGAGGAATTTCGAAGTACAACCTCAAGATTCATCACTTGCGTCTGAAGATTTTCTTCAGGCTCCATTATTAAATATTACCGGCAGCCTTTTGGCGTCAGTCCAGAAAACAAGTATTACCGGCAACCTTTTGACGTGAGTCCATTACCGGCAGTCTTTTGGCGTGAGTCCATTACCGGCAGCCTTTTGGCGTGAGTCCAAAAAACAAGTATTACCGGCAGTCTTTTGGCGTGAGTCCATTACCGGCAACCTTTTGGTGTGAGTCCAGAAAACAAGTATTACCGACAGCCTTTTGGCGTGAGTCCATTACCGGCAGTCTTTTGGCGTGACTCCAGAAAGAAGTAGTGGAGGTGGAAAATTTCGTACTCCACTATTAAATCCTCTAGGTCATCAGTAAGTCCTCCGGGCATGATGTTAAATCCTCCGGGTCATCAATAAGTCCTCCGAGCATGATGTTAAGTCCTCCGGACCTGATGTTAAGTCCTCCGGGCCATCACCTTCGGGAGTGATGATATCGTTTGCACAATCAAAGAGGCAATACGATCCTAAATCCTCCGGGTCATCATTAAGTCCTTCGGGCATGATGTTAAGTCCTCCGGGCCATCACCTTCGGGAGTGATGATATCGTTTGCACAATCAAGGAGGCAATACGATCCTAAATCCTCCGGGTCATCAGTAAGTCCTCCGGGCATGATGTTAAATCCTCCGGATCATCAGTAAGTCCTCCGGGCATGATGTTAAGTTTGAGGAATTTCTAAGTGGGAAGAACTGCCTCAGGCTTCAAGGTTTACAGAATTCGTGTTTCTCAGTCTTTGCCCATCTCCTGCTCCGCAGCATTGAGCAAAGAGGGGCAGCTGTAAACACGAATTTTTATAAATAATAAAAATATTAAAAATAAAAAAATAACAGAAAATCAAAAATAGTAAAAAAATGAATAAAAATAGAATAAAATTCAAAAATAAGAGATAATGGAGTTGAAGATTTTTTGGTTGGTAGAGTGTTTTTAGGGATTTGAATTTTGTTTAGAGTTTTTTACTTCAATCAAAAGTCTGAATTTGAAGCCTATAAAAGGAGGAGGATTTCAAGGTTAAAAGGGCAGAGAAAAAAACGAAGAGAATGAGGAGTTGAGATCAGAATTCAAAGGAGCAATTACAAGCTTGAGTAAGGGGAAGGATTTCAATCAGTGAGGAAGCAAAGAAGGTCGCCGGCGGTAAGTTCTTTTCCTCTTTAATTTCGGCTTTTTTTTATGGATTAGACTCCTAGATTTGAAATTAGTTGTTTTAGACTTTAATTAGGATTTAAAATTAATTTTAAAGATTTTAAAAAATTTAATTAGGTTCTAAATTAGAATTTAATTTAGTTTTTTAAGAAAACTTTAAAATTAATTTAACTTAGTTAAATTTGATTAATTTAACCCTTTTGAACCTAAAAATTAGACTTGAATTAGGTGTAATTTAGTTCTTAATATTTTTGGAAATTATTTTAATTAATTACTTTAAATTAATTTTAATTAATTTCTAGAAAATAAGCTTTAAAGTTAACTCACCTAAGTTAAGTCTAGTTTAGCCCTAAACCTTAAAACACTCAAAAATTAGACTTTAATTAGGCTTACTTTAATTCTTAAAAAATTAGAAAATAATTTTAATTAATTAATTTAATTAATTTTAATTAATTTTCTAAAAGATAAGATTTGAAACTTTAGGTCTAATTAATCCTAATTTCACCAAGATAAACTTTAATTAAGTGAAAATTAAATTCTTAAAAATTTAGAAATTATTTTAATTAAGACTCTTAATTAATTTAAAATTTCTAAGATAAGATTTAAAAATTAACTTAATTAAATTTAATCCAACCCTAATCAAGCCCTTGAATTTAAAATTCACCAAGCTAGATTTAAATTAAGTTTTAATTAAGATTTGAAGTTAAGAAAATTTAATTAATTAATTTAATTAAAAATCCTAAACTTTAAAATTAATTTCACACTTAATTAAATCTAATCCTTTTTGTTCAAGGTTTGTTCTCGAGTCCCTTGTAATTTTTTTTTTCATACAAGTCCCTTTTGTACTCTTCATGATGAGAAATTTTTGATGTAATATTGTATACCCATGATTCTAATAAAATTGATGAGTTCCTTTTATCTTGTTTTTTTACTTTTATTATGTTTTCGCATGGCATATTTAGGAAGGTCATTTAATAAACTTAAGTTAATTAATTTAGAGTCTTTTTAGGACTAGTCACTTAAATTAATTAATTTAATTAGGGAGAAAATATAGTAACATAGCATGTGAATCTTATGTCACGGATACACTAAAGAAGTTGGTGTTTTGACGCACTATGATGCTGACCTAGAGAGTGTACCTCGGCATCGAATTCATGTGTTATTAAAAACTTAGAATTTTGACAAAAACTTAGGTTTAGAATTAAATAAATGGATAGGTAAATAACTAGTAACGCTAGTAACTTAGGTTTTAAAAACTTAATCAATGGAGCCCTTTTTAGGATTAGAACTTAAAATGGACAAGATAAAAAACGGTCATGCATTTTGCTTTAGCCTTTTGAGGCGAAAGTTACATTCCTTTGAATTTGGGTGAGGTTTCCTATCTAGAGGACGTCTCGTTCAACTCAAGTTTAAAGGTGGTGTAACTTCTAAATCAAAAGGATATCCAAATTCAAATAATGTTCATTTAACAATGAAAATTAAATTAATATCTTTCTTCAACATGTCAATGCCACGTAATGTTTTTCAATGTACCAATTTTTGGGCGTTTGTAAGGGTCGTCTTTACACGTAACCGACTCCCGAACGTTTTTAATGAATCTCTGGTTTATTTTTATGGTGTTTGGCCTACCTAAGTGGCCGGTGGCGACTCCAAGTCAACTTTTTTTAAAAATTAAATTATAGATTTTCTAAAATTTAGATTTTTCAAGATTAAAATTGATAAGATTCATATTTTTCAAAATCAAACATCGTCAATACTTTTTCACTTAAAAATCGCGTTTTTTTAAAAGAGTTCGCGGCAATATATATGATTAATTATTATATAAGCTTCTACAAAAGTATAAAAGCTGTGGCGTGAGACGATGGAGCAGACCCTTTCAATATTGTCTTTAACTTGTCCGTCTGGTTTTTCAGAGAATAAAAAAAAGTTCTCAAACTCCCATGTTTTCACTCGAATCATAATATATATCTTCAACAATATTTTACTTAAAAATCAAGACATGCATATGAATGAAATCTATAAAGACCCCTTCACTCGCATGAAAGAACAGGAAAATTTGTCGAAGAATTAAGGAGTTTAGCAATGCAGAGGTACGTACGATAATGGCAGTGGCAGATGGCTACTTTCTCTTATATCATGCGTCGTTTCTACTTGCTTGTATAGATATTTGGTTTCTATGAATGATGATGATTTGATTTTTACTTTTGACAGTGGAGCTGTTGATCTAGAAAGAGGCGGTTCCTCCGGACAAGGAGGAGGAGGACGAGACAACAACCGTACAGGACAAACAAACGACGAGCTTGAACCGATCAAAAATGTGCGAGAAATCCACCAGAAGGCGTTAGACGACCTAGTGAACGTGAACTCACTCTTCACGCTAGCCGTCTTCGTGGGTTTATCCTTTGCTCGTCAAGGCGAGCGCAGCCTCGAGAACCGCTCCGAATGCGACGCTGACACGAACAATGCTAAGCGGTTGGTGGTGAACGAAGTGGTGTCGTTCGCTTGCTTCCTGTTATCGAGCCTGGTAGCCAAGGCACTCAAAATCCACGTCACAATCTGCGATGAAGAAGACTTTAAAAACCGGCGTAACCAAGCCGTGAGGTTCTGCATGCTGTCGTTGTCGGTATGGTCTTCTGTTTTCGGATGCATATTCTTAACCATATCCATGGTGGACGTGATCCAGATCAAGGTCGGGAGGCTCTCTTGTCGGAGCGTTCATGCCTGGAGGGCGACGGGTGCACTGATTGCCATTGTGCTTCTTGCTCTTGCTATTTACGTCCCCTTTATGATGAATGCCATAATCACATCCACCAGGAACGTGCAGAAAAAACAAGACAATAAACAATGAACACGTTGTTAATACAATATTATATAATATAATATAATATTGTTTTTAAATAAGGATCTGAAACTCACTTAAAAGGGTTTGAGTAGGTAGTAATATTCATTGTTCTTGAATAAGGATGTGGAACTCTCTTAGTTAAAAGAGTTCAAATCAGGGATTATAATATAATTTGAATTTGATTTGAATTTAATCCGTTTAAAAAAATTGATTCAAATTTTATCGAAAAAGTTTGAATTCAAATTCAAAAGAGGTCTTAATACGAAAAAATTATATCATGAACCTTGTCCACCACGTCATCTGTGGTTCTAACCAACCAGATTCATCCATCTCATTTATTTAGGCGAATCATCACCTCTTTCCTATATGTAATTATAGTGAGTAGTTATCAGGTAGTTGTAAGACGAACGAAACTGATTGCATGGACCACGGATGACGTGGTGAACATGGTTCATGATATGATCTCTCCTTAATATGAGATGGATCAGATATAGATATTATCATGATTTGATTCAAATTCAATCCGAATTTGATCTAAATCTAAATCCAATCAAAGTTTGATCTATATATGAATCCGAATAAAAACACTTAAAATTCATAGATTTAATATATATATATATATATATATATATTAAAATCATAATTAAGTTGAATTAAGATTATGTATAAGATAGATATCAAAATCCTAATTAAATTTATATACAATTATTATTTTTTAGATAATTAATATCATTTATATAATTTTATTTATGTTTTTTCTTTTATTTTATAGGTTTTTGTTAGGTTTTATTGAAACAATAAAAGCTTGACGGTTAAATTTTTTCTCAATGTCGGACGTTGAAAGTTAAATATTTTGATTATATTTTTAATTTGTTTCATTAGATTATAATATTATTAGATATTTTATACTAGTAATTATAATTTAAAAAGTAGTTATGTTAGTACACTAGTAAAACAATAGTAGTTTTGTAAGAATAATTTATTTATTGTTGAATTTTTAAGTAGAAGTTTGAGTTAATACTTTAATTTATTTTATACTAAATTATAATATTTGTTGAGATTTATTTACGTTATTAGTTTAAATATATTTTTTTAATAAAAACTATTTTTATTTAAAAATATTTTTTTGAGTTGTTTCTTTAAAAAAGAAAAAAAATTAATTAGATTTAGACTTTCAAATCTAGATTTTAAATATTTTATTAGATTAAACTCGAATTCATATAATCAAACTTAGATTCAGATTTAATTTTTTTTAACTTTAATTATTAATTAAATTAAATTTAAATTTTAGAAAACTTGATCTAAATTTGATTTATTGTCATATCTAATTTAGATGGAGAATGAAAATCTTCAAGATCTGTTAGTATTTTTTTATTTTAACTGAAGTGTGTTTCCCTTTGAGTTTAATTTCTAGGGACGAGAATCAAAGGGCTAAAATAACCCATAAAGAGCATATGATTTTGTCTGAAAAAATATAACATATACATTTCTCTGAAGGAGGACATTTATTTTAAATTTTCTCTTTAAATTTATTAATATTTTAATTTTAACTTTAAATTATGATTTAAACTTTTAAATGTTTTAATTTTATCAAAAACTAAGACCATCATTTAAATTTGATCTTTAAATTATTTAATTTTTTAATTTCATCCTCAAATTATAAGTATATATTAATTATATCCTGTATTAATAACTGTTATAAAAACTGTTAATTATCATATAAACATATATATATATGTATTGTATAATAATATGACGTAATATAAATAAAAATTTAAAGATAAAATTAAAATATTTAAAAATTTAAAGTCTAATTTAAAATGAGTATAATTTAGAGATGAATTAAAACATGCATACAAACGTTTGAAAACAATTGAGATCGAGTGTATACGTATACGTATACATATACATATACATATTGAGGTCCTCTTATCTAGGGGTGAGTATTCGATTGAGTTGAATCGAGTTAAAAAAATTTGAGTTATTCGAATTGACGAGTCATATTTTACAACTCTGACTTTATTTGAAATTTTTTCGGTTTGAGTTGAGTTTTCGAGTTTCTATAAATTTTTAATTATAATTATTTATCATGTTATAATATAATTTGATTCTAATTTTAACGACTTTCTCTAATCATATAAAATATATATATATATATATATATTTTCATATGTAGCAATATTTCTTTATATTTTTATATATCAATGTATATATATCATAAAAAATTGATAGACTCATCTCAAACTTAAAAATTTATCCTTTAATTACTAAAAATTTCGAGTTATTCCAGTTATTCAAATTTTCATTTTACAACTCGAACTTTATTTGAATTTTTTCGAGTCGAGTCGAGTCTACAAAATTTCGAGTCGAGTCAAAACAAGTCAAGTATTTTTGCCTCGAATCGAATCGATTTATTAAATTTTTTCGAGTCGGGTCGAGATTTGCTCACCCCTACTTATCTAATATGATGATGGATGATTGTAAAGGACCTTTTGTTATTCAAAACTGATTAGTACATACATGCGTACATACATACATATGTATGATTTCTAACTTTATCTTAAGACAGCAGATCCACCACTCTTCATCATTTGCATGAACTCCATTAAATTAACCCTACCATCTCCATCAGCATTGATCATCTTCTTGCAATCCTCGATCGATCTTTCTTCCTTCAACCCTAACGACGATAAAACCGACTTTAACTCCTCGAAAGTGATGAATCCATCATTGTTTTGATCGAATACTTTAAATGATTCCATCATGTCTTCTTCGTTATGTTCATTCACTATCGTTTCGTACAATATATCAAATTCATCAATATCTACGAAACCATCTCCGTTCACATCAATGCTTTCGATAATTCGAGTTAGTTCCTCATCAAAAATAAATGTACCCAAGTTCTCTAGTGAATCACTAAATTCTAATTCCTTTGTGATCTTGCCATCTTTGTTCCTATCGAACATTTGAAACACCCGACGAAGCTCGACTCGATCCATTACCGAAGTACACAATTGCTTGTAACGCTATATGTGCAAGGTCTGAAAGGAACAAGGAAGATCAATGGGGACAAATGGTTGATAATGAAGAAGAAAGTGGGGAATTAAGTGTTGATTGTTGTTTACAAATGTGGAGGAGGAGAAGGGGTTTCTAAAGAATGTTGAATTAAAGAAGTTCTAACTAAAAAAAATGGTATGTTACTGTTTGCTGTTAGTTGAAATTTTTTTTTTATTGTTTTTCCGGTTTTTAGTATTTCGTTCCGATTAATTCGGATCAACCTACATCGTACACTTAGTTTTGGTGAGTAAGTCTCCCATCATGTATTAAAATTAGAAAGTCGTTCTTATAATAAACTCCTATAATACTTGATCTGAATTACTTGATTAATGAGTTAAATACCAATGATAAAATCAATCTTGAACTATTATAAAAAAAATGATCAAATAATGTGCAAAGTAATTTAAAATTCTGAACTCTAAGATAACGATCCACAAATATGTTAAAATAATATTATAAAAAAATAATAATCTGCTTGTAAATTTATTGAGTCAAATTAGACTTCTACTCGACTCATTAAATCTAAACTTTATTCACAAGTATCGATTGAGTTTTGAAAGGATCAAACTCAAACGACTCACGATCAGTTACTTATTTTTACAAGTAATTTAAAATTCTACGCTTTACATATTAAAACTTTAAACTTTAACCTAAAACACTTAACTCTTAAATTAAACGGATTCTATAAACTAAAGTTCATATAAATTTATATATTAAAATATTTTTATATTTTACTCTTAATTTTAAAATTAGGTTTACTTTTTGGCCATGTGATTATGTACGTAGATGTTCGTACGACATTGAACTGGTAAAATGTTGTCCTATAAATAATAATTAACAAAATGAATTTAATTTAATTATTTAAAAGAATATTAATCCAAAAATTGCCCAATGGGTATAAACCATAAAAGCATAACCCAATGATACATCGATTGGCCATTTTCTTTTTTTTCTCTTCAAAAAATACGCAGTAAATTTGTTTTTGAGGGATTATTAAGAAAAGAAAATATATATTTTTTAAAATTATATTTTTGTAAAAACTAAAATATATATAAAGTGACACGTTTCATATTTTATTATTTAAATTTTTTTAATCTATTATAAAATAAACCTACTTTTATAATTAAAGTTTAAATATTTATTTAGGCTAAAAAATATTTTAAATACATCACATCTATCTTAAAAGAAATTATAATTTGAACTCATTTTTACTATTAATTCTAAAAAAACTGTAGATCCTTCAGAATCTAATGTGCGCAGTGCGCACCGTTTCGAGGTCTGTGCTGCTATAATTAGGGATGAGTATCTGATCGAGTCGAGTCAAAAAATTTTAAGTTATTTGAGTTGACGGGTCATATTTTACAACTCAAATTTTATTTGAATTTTTTTCGGTTCTAATCGAGTCTAATCTAATTGAGTTTTCAAATTCTTATAAATATTTAATTATAATTATTTATCATGTTATAGTACAACTTGATTCTAATTTAAACAAATTTCTCTAATCATATAGGATACATATATATTTCATATATAGTAATATTTATTTATATTTTTTATATATCAATGTATATATATCATAAAAGTATAGAGACCCATCTCAAACTTTTAAATAAATCCTTTAATTATTAAAAAATTTGAATTATTCGAATTTCTATTTTATACTCAAACTTTATTTAAAATATTTTGAGTCAAATTGAATCTATAAAATTTCAAGTCGAGTTAAAATAAATCGAATTATTAAAATTTTTATTTTACACTCAAATTTTATTTAAAATATTTTAAATTAAATTGAATCTATAAAATTTTAAATCAAATCAAAATAAATTAAATTATTTAATTTTTTTGAATCGATGCGAATTTTATCATCCATGAATACTATCACCAACATAAAACAAAACCATACTTCTTTCGAAACAAAATAAAGTCGGTTCAAGTCAAATCTACATGACGTCATCATTGTTTTAGCAATAAATTACAAAATAAAATTATTTTATGCTTAAATCTTCCTAGAAAAAACAAAATACACTAGAATATTCATTTACAAAGGATCACATATTTAATTTAAATAAAATAAATTTGTAATTTAATTTATAATTTTATGCGAGTTTATTTAGATTTAGATTTAAATATTTATATTATTTTATACTCAAACAAAATTATTAAAAAATTATATATTATATATTGAATATTTTGAAAAGATACTGATTTAAAATAGTTGCGCCAGACCCAGACTTTCTATTTCCGAATTTTCTTCCAATATTTTCCTGCATTTTCTTGGGGTTTTCCAGCTACGGACACGCCTAGAATCTCTATGACAATTGACAGCAAACTACTACACCTCGTACCAGACCTATTTTACATACAAATTGAAAATTTTAAAAATTTAGTAATAATTTATTATTTTTAATGAGGGTGAATTAGTCCATAAATTTATTTAAGAATAAATATATATAAAATTTTTAAATTTTAGGGCGAGTACAAATTTTAAATATTATAATAATTCAAGGACTAATTCATAAAAAATATAAAAATTAAAGGTAAATACATAAATTTTAAAAAATTTTGGGTGAACCGCCTTAAGCTCGGATCCATCATTGGTTTCAAAGGTTATTAATAAGATAGTGATATTAAGAAAATAGATTAATTTAAGTGGTAAACAACTTGGTATAACGTAATCATTCATTAAGTTTAAAACCTGACGTAGGTAAAAAAAATTTGTTAAGGAATGTCCATCAATATCAAGTGTCTTTAGAGAACTATAAATAAGACAGTGATATTATTTATGGATGATAAAATAATTTGATTCTATTAAATCTCGATCTAATTTGATAAGGATAAATTTTTTTTAACTTAAAAGATCATGTTCATGTTGGGGCGGGTTATTGAAAAAAGGTTAGGTCATTGTGAGTTTAAGTTTGGATTTAGGGTTAAAATTCTTCGATCAAATATATTTTATATTTTTATTATTATTTTTTGAGTCAAGTCGGATTTAATTAGTTTTTTATTAAAATATTATAATCATTTTTTATTATATTGATTAAATTAAATCAAATATCAAATATATTAAAATTGAATGAGAGTAAATAATTTAATTTTTAGGTCAAAGTTGAGCGATCAAAAACCTACGTGGCCTACTATTGTCATTATTATTACAGAAGTAGAAATCTTCTGACTCCTTACTAAAAAATCCTTTAAGGTTTAATTTTAAACACCTTAAAAATAGACTTGACCCTAATTCTATAAACTCTAACCATAACTTTTAACCTTTTAAATCCTAAGTCTACTAATTTAAAGTAAAACACTAATAAAAACACAATAAAAACAGACGATTTATATCAAATATAATTTATTAGGTATTAATAGGGGTGTGCATTATTCGGTTTTAACCGAATTAACAGAAATAATTTTGGTTCAGTCAGTTAATTTTTGATAAATTCAGTTAATGATTAATTTTTTTGAAAATTTAATTATCGGTTAATTCGGTTCGAAATTGATTAATTAACCGAATTAACCAAAATTATTATATTAAATATTATATATTATATTTATTTTTAGTTATTTAAATTTTAAAAAATTATAAAATATTTATTAATTTTTTTATATTATTAATTGGTCACTAAATTTTTATTAAATTAACATAAAATAAAACTTTAGTGACTAAGAAATTATTTTAGTATAATTTGATGATCTATTATGTAATTTAACCAAAATTTATAATAAATTTTGGTTCATTCGGTTAATTAACCGAAATAATTTTAGTTCAGTTAATTCAGCTAAAAAAATTTAATTCAACTAACGATTAAGATCTTAAAATTTTCGATTAATTTAATTTTAGTTAATACGGTTCGATCACTAACCAAATTAACCGAACGCGCGCTCCTAATATTAACATTAGAATGAAGAAATAATTTAGGGAAAAAGACTGGTTACCCTTTTCTCCCCTAAAAAAATTCACAGAATGTAAAACATCCAAAGTTAATATATATTTAAAGGATTAACAAATCAAAAGCAATAAAGAATCATAGATTGTGTGCACAGCTGCACAGGTCCTTATCAAGGAAATTATATCTCACTGCAACTTTGTCTTCCGCAAGGTTTCAACTTTAAAACACTGTAAACAAAACTGTGGAGAAAGTAAAATCAAAAGATTCAGACATGGGAATATACATCTGATCAGATCAAAAGAACACAACAGCAACACTCTTTTACTAATCTGCCTTTCATCAACCTTAACTCTTTGTCCTAATGTCTCACACTGTGAAACTTCTCGGTATCTGATCTACTGCTCTCTTTTACCAGAGGTAAAAATGGTACTGCTTTGGATCCGAACCATGACTCTACTTTTTACCCTACCTTCGGTTCACCCTTTAAAGGGAAGACTGCCCACGCTCACAAGAAGAAACAAACAAGTGAAGACGACATAAGGTGTTAAGACAGTTCTTATTTTCTTTGTCTCTCCTCATTAGCAGTATGGATGTAAGAAAAGTCTACCCTTTTTTCCCTACCATGCTTTCAAATTGTGTTTCAAGTTACAACTTTCATGTGTGTTCTATTTTGGGTTCTGGTTAAACTGAAACCAGATGTTATTAACATGGTGGGATTGTGTCTCTGACTCTTTGTGTTCAGGATTATTACAGAAGGAACCATGTTCCTGCATTCGGTAGCTGGGATTGGAACAACGACCTTCCTTTCACTCAGTGTTTCGAAACGGCTAGACAAACAGGATTGCTTCGTTATAGCTACTCCGAGGATCGGGATTTATATGTCGCCGGCGATCTGTATGAGAATGATGTCGTCACTCCGGCCATGATCGTCGTTCCTCGTAAAAGGGTAAGTAAATATATAGGCAAACAAAACAACTATACAAATACAACCTTAAATTCTTTCTTCCATGTCTGAAACTGATATCTTTCTAGTAGAACACTGGTTTCAGCATAGTTTTATTTCATTTCTTGTTCATAAACATGCTCATAAATTCCCATTTTTTGCCCTGAAAGCAGCCTGGCAAAGCAAAGCCAAACCCACCATTCTAGACCAAAGCTTTCTTTAATGAAAAAGGGAGCAAGAAAATGTTCTTTAGTGCTTACTTTTCTTCAACTTTACGGTGCTGAAATTTGAAAACTTGTAATAATGATGATTTGATAAACAATTAGTACTAGTTTTAAACACTGATTAACAGGTTTTGGGTTAAATTTTCAGACAAAAGTTCGACAGTCGCATGTTAAAGAAGGGTTAGAGGCGAGTGACATGAAACAACCGGCACCGGCACCGGCACCACCAACCTCAGCCAGCCCCACTCCCATGTCGAAGCCAACCCCTAAACCCGTTGATGAAGACCTTTACAAAATCTCCCCTGACCTACTTTACGCAAAACCCAAAAAGGTAGGCTCCACCACTCCATTAATTTTTGAACTTGAAAACCTTTTATTACAATCTCCCCCACCATCCCCATGTTGTAATAATTGTGTTTTCTACTTTTTTTATGCAATGATTAATCATTTTCCCTGTGTTTAATCTGTTGCAGAAGAAAGGATTGAGCTTGTTTTCCTGCTGCTTGGTGCCAAGTTGAGCGTTTGGAAGCTGTTATTTTAAAAAGCCTATATCTATAGATAGTTCCATGGGGGTCTGCTTTTGAGCTTTTGAATTTCCCTTTTGTATGGTAGAGTGGTTTATTGGGGTTAAGACGATGATTAGTATAGTGATTATAGTGGTAATTATTATGTGAAGTTTATTAATCCAAGGCAAAACAAGAGGTTCTTCTTGTTAATTATAAACCTTATATTTTGCAAGACAATCTTTCGATAAACATACGATCGGAGATTAGAGTCAGTATTTAAGGTTGAGATAAAATATAAATATTTGAAAGTATTATGATAAATACTAAAAATATATAAAAATATAATTAACGGGAGTTCTGAATAAGCGTAATAAGAGCGGTCACACACGTTTTAAAAAGATAGAAGGCCTAAAAATAAAGAAATTAAATTAAATATTTATAATAAATATTAATGGAGAATATTAATAAATTGAGACTATATATATATATAATAAATTAATTAATGGAGAATATTAATTTAGTATTACCCATAAATGAGATGAATATTATTTTCTGAGTAAAAAACTGTTGGGGTTAATTTTCTGAAAATTATTTTTACTGTCCTGTGAAAGAATGACTTGTGCTTCACTTTTTTAAGAAATCAAATCTGTGTGTTCCGTTTTGGCTGTGAAATCACGTGATTTATTATTATTATTATTATTATTATTATTATTATTATTATTATTATTATTATTATTATTACCAAGTAAATCTTTGTGTCTGATTTTTACAAGTCCTGGTTATTTGGGGGTGTCTGAAAGATAGCTTTAGGAAGAGTGGGGAAAACTCTTACAACAGTTGCACACATCAGGAAAAGGAGAGGATCTATTTTAGGGTCTCTGATTTGTATGTTTTTAAATTGGTTTATTTAAAATACTATTTTAGTTATTAAATTAGATTCGACTGGTTTAATTATTTTAAAATTAACTTGAATTTAGACGTATTGTTTAAATAAGTTATTTATTATAAATATCAGATTGAAATAAAAAGATAGTGGGTGTGTAGTAATTAGGTGAATCAAAGATGAACGATCCTGATTGTTTGGATTATGATTGATCTCTTTTCTACACGTAATTAGTGGACGAGTAGTTATTAGGTAGTTATTTAAAGATGAACGGTCATGATTATTTGGATCATAGATGACGTAGTAAATATAATTCATCTAATAATATCTCATATTAAAGGGTTGAGCTTTACGACGATAATAATGACGATTTAAAGTTTTGGATTTTTTTAGTGATATAAAGATTATTTTTAAAGGTTTTTTTTATGATTTTTTAATAATAAATTAATATTTTTTAAAAAATAAAAATATCATTTATCATATTTGATCATGTAATATATTAATTTAATTGTCATTAACAACCAAATAACTTTAATTAACAAATTAATACTTTAACCAAAAATAAAAATTAAATTATAAAAAAGGAATTGAAATTAAAATTAAAGGAAAAAATTAGAAAGCGAGAGAAATAATTTTATAGTTAATTTAATTTATTTTAAAAATTATATAAATCAAAGAAAAAACAATTCTTGGGACAAAAGTTCTTTCCCCAAATAATCATGGATCTGTCCCTGCTAAATTATGTCATTCAAGTAATAAGTCGTGTCCAAATCCTGTGAAACCTGACCACTCCCTAAATATAAAAACAAAAGGAAATTCTGAAGATGTAAGATATGGATAATATAATCAAAGGTAAAAGACGTATATACCTTTGTTTATAATTTAATAGAAATTATCGACACAAATCATCTTGTCTCAGTAATTTAGAAAACGGTTGTTATTTTTGAAAGCTATGAATTCGAGTATTAGTATTTACAGTGAGAAATAATATCACGAACCTTTTTCGCATGTTAATCGTGGTTTCAACGAATCAGATTCATTTATCTCATATTTTTAAGGTAAATCATCAGCATTTTTCTATATATAATTAGTGAGTGGATAATTATCAGACAATTAATTAAAGATGAACGGATCTGATTGCATAAACCACAGGTAACATGGTAGAAAGTATTTATAATATAATTTCTCATTTACGGCATAGTGATTAAATAATTAATATGCAATAGCTGAATCCAATAATTAAAAATATTATAGAATAAATATTATTTATAACTACTTTAAAAAATAATTAAATATTGTAATAAATAAAATAAATTTACTTCCCTTTTTCACAAAATTATGAGTTAGACTTTAATTTTAATAATCAGTTGTGCCATGAAAATATTACAAATTTCCAAATACGTATATGCCCTTGAAAATATTATAAATTACCTAATGTGGAGTCTGACATGATATTATTATATAAGAAAATATATTAATTTGAAAATATTATATCAGTTGAAAATAAGAAGTCAAAAAATGGTAAACAAAGGTAGTAACTTTGTTTAATGGAAAAAAATATTATTTTTTATTTTTTTAAATGATGATCTTGGTATTTTCTATTATAAATTTTTTTTTATTTTTTTAAATGATAATTTTGGTGTTTTTTATGATTAATCTTTTTTATTTATCCTCACTCGGTTGATGATCGTTTGTCGATAAAATCAGTCTTAGGTAGTAGTACTTTTTGCATGAAAGTTTGGATCGTCTACAAATCCTTTTTTCTTCGTTATGGGCCTCGTTTAGACAAAGACAAGAAGATTTAGGAAGCTTTTGAATTTTATTGGTATACTTATTTTATAGAAAATTTTATTTTTCTTTGTTTGGGTTATAAAAATCTTTAGATTGTTTAATCCAATTATTTTGCTTCTTGGTTATGATATAATTATAATATTTCTAGGAATTTAATAAAAATTTAGTGACATTTGTCAAAAAAAATTATCATGGATTAATGTAAAACTCTTTAAGTTTTATATAGTGTAATTTAATCCCATTTTTATATATATAAAATAAGATAAGATCCATATACATAAAATTCATAATTTTATATGTTTTTTGGATCGTTAGATAAAAAAATTAGGAGTGAGAATTCAATCGAGTCGAGTCAAAAAAAATTTAAGTTATTCAAGTCAATGAGTAATTTTATCATTCTATTTTTTATTCAAAATTTTTTGAGTCGAATTGAAGAAATTCAAGTCGAGTCAAACCGAGTCGAGTTTTCAATTTTTTTAAAAAATTATAATTATTTATTATATTATTGTACAATTTGGTTTAATTTAATCTACTTTCACTAATCATATAGATATATATATTTCTTAATAATTTTTTATGCGACAATATTTATTCATATTTTTGTATATCAATATATATCATAAAAATTTGAGGCATTTGTCTCAACCTCAAACTTTATTTGAATTTTTTTGAATCGAGTCGAGTTTATGAAATTTTGAGTTGAGTCGATTATTTTCGCCTCAAGTTGAGTTATTCGAGTTTTTTGGATCGATTCGAGTTTTATTCATCCCTAAATAAAGTCGATAACTAAGATTAATATTAAATTACATAAAAAAATAAAAAATTAATCTCAACTATTTATTTTACTCGCGGCTATAAAAACATACAAATAAAAATTTGTTGTATAACCTGATTTTTCTGATTGAATTATCCCTTAATTTTCTGTTAACACATTATTTTGTTCCTACTTGAACGTTTCATACGCTACTAAAAGAGTCTATATCTGCTCACGGATCTCTATACCGCATCTCTTGCACTCTTCTCATTATCCATTGCTTTATCTGCTCATCTTCCTCAGTTGTCTGACCTAGTTTTTAAATGAAAATTGAAAAAATGGCAGCGGCGGAGTCATTCAAGTCAGAGGCGTCGCAACCAATCCCCAGGGCTGAGGCACCGTGGTGAGCTCCAGGCATTTGTTTTAAAAATTTCTGGGTTTTTTTAGCTTATTTAATAGTAATAAAATAAAACCATTTCTTCAGCTTTATTTTCTGTCGGCAGATTAGAGTGGAATTTTTCATGTTATTTTCCCAACCTAATATTAAAAAGAAAATAATATATAATAGTTTTAATAGGACAAGGATTTATTGGGGACTTGTGTTGAATGTTTATCTAGGTTTTTTTTTCTGTCCTTTTTCCCCTTTAAATATAAATAGGAATAATTTAAATTTCTGTAATTTACAGTTAAAATTAATTATCAGAATTTTATTCAAATATAATTTTAGTTTGTCTAAATATAATTATTATTTTAATTCTTGAAATATTCATTTGCTACAATGTTTTAAAAGTTGAATTCGGCTCAATCCGACTATAAATAATATTTCTTCAAAAATTCTTTTAATATATTTATGGTTGAAACCTCTTAAATTATTCTTTTAGATTTTTTAAAATATTATTTAAAGTTGAATTCAGTTAAATTAAACTTTTATTATATAGTAATTCAAAAAATAATATAAAATAAAATAAATCATACTTTCAAAGAAAAAAATTGTCACAGTATTTATAAGATTTCTTTATTAATCATTATAGCTGTTGTTTTACAATTTCTTGCATTTAATATGTAAAAATATTAATATTTTATTTATTAATCGATTAATTTAAATCATATAATTTATATAAGGAATCCTTAATTATATTTTAGATTATGTATAAATTTCTATATTGCACATGGTAGAATACCCTTTCAGAATTTAAAAATATTAATAAAATAGAAAATATTATCCGTAGGTGACGTTTTTCTTCCAAATCACCATTTATAGGTATTATTTTACTATCCAAATTGTAACTTTTGACTTAAATTCTAAAATAAACTTTAAACACTTTATTTTTTTTAGATAAAAATTACTCTAAATAAGTTATATATCCAGGGTAAAAATCTCTATTCATGTCTCGTATTAAAAAAATTTTAAAAATTGAATTTCAAACACTAACCCTTATTTTTTATATCCTAAATTCTATACCCTAAAAATATACCTTACCACTAATTTTTTAAACCCTAACCACAACCTTTAACCTTAATCCTTAAACCCTAAACCTTAAACCTTAAACCTTTAATTTAAAATAAAAATA
Organism: Abelmoschus esculentus; assembly: GCA_035048815.1. NCBI lineage: Eukaryota > Viridiplantae > Streptophyta > Magnoliopsida > Malvales > Malvaceae > Abelmoschus > Abelmoschus esculentus. The sequence continues at coordinate 15,277,377 of JAUCBN010000036.1, forward strand.
CGAATGAAAGCATGAAAAAAAAACAGACGATTTTCATCGATACGTGGAACGAATTGGTTTATTCTATTGTGTTCCACGACAAGTATTATAGATTTTGTGAGAAACACTATCACGTGACTGCTTAATTGTGCATTAACTTATTTCTGTTATGGTAAAATATTTAATACCCACTTCAGAGGATTGCAGCCTTCTTACACTAGCTGCTGAATGCACAGCCAATCTCATACTTTTTTCTTCCTTTCCAATCAATACACCAGTGCAAGAAGCAAGTGATTTCCCTTTCACAATTCAGTACTGATGAGAAACGAGCTTTGATTCCCAGGCCCACTCTAATGAAGAAGCCACCAAATGAAGGAGAAGAATTGATGAAACCAGAAAAGAAATATCCATGCATATGTTCTCCAACGAGACACGCAGGTTCGTTTAGGTGCCACCTTCATCGAACCACTTGGACACCAGGTTCCAAGCCACAGGGTGCTGGTCCTCAGCCTGTTCTGTCAAGGTTCGGTAGGGTTTCTTCGAATTTAAAACTGAACTGAACCCCATTTCAGACAGGAGTCTGTCTGGTTATTAAACCATGTCCTGGACCTCTCATCTTGTTATCTTGAGTCACATCGTGCCATTCCAGGTTGTAAATATTGTTGTTCATAAATAAACTTATCCAACTCTTTGACTTTGGGTGTATTTTTGCTTGAGATTTCATATCAGAGAGGGGGCAAAACCTGAGTTGTGTACCATTGGGGTTTAGTACTACTGCAAACCCTACCAGTACTTTCAACTTAAGAGTTATTACTAATAGAAAACATGACATAAACATTGTCCTAGATGAATAGATTTGGGATTGGATTACATGTTCTTACAAGACTATCAAATCAAGAAATGAAACTACTTCAATTTTGAGTTGGTGAGGCTTTTCATGTATCATGGTGTGTCATTCTTACATTGGGCCTTTGTGTCTGTATTTGGAAAAATAATTAGATAAATTCGACTGAACGTATTATTCAAGATTTCAACAAATAAAGTTATTGATTAAGACTACGAATAATGTAATAACTCTGTTTGATAATTTCTTTTATCTTTGAAAGAAAACTTTGATTTTTATAGACGCATTGATTTTTTATAAAAAATGAGTAGAAATCTTTTATCTTTCTAGTATCTTTATTTATGTCCTTACACTAAAACTTAAGTTTAAGGTTTAATTTTTAAAGTTAGGATTTATGGTATTTTGGGTAGGATGCATTTTATATAGTTTAGGGTTTATAATTTAGGGTTGAAACTTAGAATTTATTTATTTATTACTTTTTAGTGTTGTGCCGCCAAAAAAGATGTGCAAATCGTTTATCCGTTCATCGTGCCTTCATTGGTGTCCCGTTTTAAATTAGTGAGTTTAGAGTGCAGGTTTTAAGGTTAGAGATTATGGTTAGGGTTTAGAGATTTAAGTGTAGGGTGTATTTTTTAAGGGGTAGGGTTTAGGGTTTATGATGTAGAAAATTAAGGTTATGGTTTATAATTTAAGTTTTTAGGATTTTTTAATACGTAAGGAGGTATAGTTAAGGGTAGAAGATTTCTACTCTTAAAAAAGAGAGAAATTATATCATGAGTCAGGCTTACCACATCAGTCATGGTCTCGTCCAATCATAACCTTCCACTTCACCACTATCTTCCAAGTCATTTTTTCCAACCAATGAATCTCCACTCATTTTTAATGTCATTTAAAAATATATTTCTAAAAGTTAGATTAATGACATAAATGATTAATGATAGAATTGATAAATTTTATTAGATAAAGACCACGAATGATGTGATAAGTCAAGCCCGTGATATAATCTCATACAGAATTTTTGTCCATTTTGTATTATGTTTTTAGTTTAGTTATATTATTAATTTATTACAATGGTAGAAATAATAAACATTATACTATTTATTTTTAAATACATTTAAATCGTTAATATTTAAAATATATCTTATTGAGTAAATATATTTAGTCTGTTGATTAAATTATTTATCTAATTTATTTTTTTATATTATCTTAGATCATAAATTTTATAACCACTATCAATAATCTCATTTTTTTCTATTAAAATTATCCTTCTTATCTTGTTTAGATAAAATTAGAATTGAATTTAAAATTTATTAAATAAAATATTAATTACTAAATTAATACTTGAAAATTTAAGTTTATCAGTTTCTTGCATTTGGGCTTCTCTCTTCTACCCACTGGGCTTTACATTATTTGGTAATAAAAGTAAATATCATGTCCGGTCGGCAGTCTCCTTGCACTTTCTGTACATATGCTTTTGGGTCGGAGTAATGCCGGGAAAAAATTAAGTTCTTTTTGAAAAATATATTGAGTTAAATTAAATAGTTATAATAAAAATTAAAAAATATATATTTATGGTATAGTAAAATAAAATATAAATTTTGGGTATTATTAAATTTATTTTTATTCAAAAATTAATCTACCGTACACATAACAAACATATTTTCAAAAACATTTTATTGTAACAAATTGCACTTAAACCTGGGATGTGTACGGAACCCAAACCCGACAAGTTTTGATCTGACTTGATTCAAATAGGTCGAATTTTTTTAAGGTTTTTTTAAGGATAATTTTAGATCGGGTCGGGTTCGGGTTTAGGGAGAAAAAAATCCAATTCGACCCGATCCGAGACTAATAGTGTAATTTTTTCATATATATTTTAGGGATATTTGCAATTATGATCTCTCTTTAAATATATTTTATATAATTAGGTCACTAAAATTAATTTTTTTACAATTAAGTCACTGAAATTTTATTTTATTTATAAATAGATCCCTAAAATTTATTTTTTATAATTAAATCCCTAAAATTTATTTTTTTTAATGATTCAGGTCGGGTCGGGTCAAATTTTAAAACTTAAAAAAATCAGGTCGGGTCGAGTCGGATTTTTTTCATCCTAAATTCGGATCGGATCGAATGGTGGGTGGAGGATATATTTTTTTGGATTGGGTACGGGTGGGCCAAAAATCCGATTCGACCCGTGCCATCTCTACTTAAACCCTCCTATAACATACCCATTAGACCATTACCATCCATCAACATGCACCTTAGCAGCTTGGGCCACCCATGATCTTTGAGAAAGATATAAAGTCCAACTTAAAAAAAAGAGAGAAGAAACACTGATCGTTATTTCATGACATGGTTTATTTACGAAACATTCGGAAAATAGATAGATAAATGAATAGATAGATTATGGATGAGTTTCGGGACGTAACGAGCTCTACCCCGCATGTGCTTTCTCTTCTCTTTCCATTGAAATATCTCCTACAATCACCAACCTTTATGATCATCACAACAATGTTAAATACGCACACACAAGTATGAAGGTTAGAATGTATATCTGAAAGAAATGGATGTTGATGTAGCAGGACCGGAAGCAGATTTCTAGGGCTGTGAATTCCTTGGCAAAGTTAGCCATTTTGTTCTCGAGATGATCAAGACTCAAACCTTGATCACCTTCCTGGAGTTCGACCCCACTCATCTTTTTGAAGGTGAATTGATTCTTTAGTCTTGATTTGGTAAAAATATAGGATTTCTAGATATTGTATGTATCTTGTTTTCTACTCGATACAATGTATACTTACAAACGTAGGAGTAGTGATAAACCCCGTATTGATTCTCACCCTGAGACATGGGGAGACTCGTGCCTCGGCAGTAGAGCCTCCTAGAGGAGAAATTATTATACGGTCTCGGCTCATCACGTCATTCATAGTTTCATTCAATAAAATCCCATGCCCATTTAAGAACCAAATATTGTAATCCAACACCAACAGGCCCTGCTCACTCGAAATGCATCCAGATTTCATGGTTTCGACTTGTGAGTTGACAGTATGGGCTTTGGGGACCGCTGCTGACAGGTAATTTCTCCATCCTACTGGTTTTTTCCGGCACATGTTCCAAAAACTGTTGCATTTCTCAACTCTGAGCTGATGAGATATGGTCATGGTAATTTGAGCTACTGCTGATCACTAATCATTACTATAAATATCCCTTTAGGCTCAGTTAGAACAAAAAGTAAGAATTTGGGTTGTGACATTCTAAATATCCAAATGTTGGCCTGTCTTGCCTGGTTCTGTATGGTGAGAAATGGGGCCACACAGGCATCACCATCCAGCTTCTCTGGTATACAATCAACGAGTGAAAGCCAATTCTTTCCAGTATACCAGTTGAAATAGTCTATTTGAATCAAATCTGTGCTGGAATAGGGTCATGCTGATTTGGATTTTGGAGTTCCTGGTTCATGAACTGTGATACCTGCAGGTTGAATGTAGTGTACATAGAGGTAGAGCCCCACAAAAGCATCAGATTATTATTTTATTTATTTTTGGTGAAAATGGGTGATCACCAGAATATGTTCCAAACTGCAAGAAGCTATAGAGCATATAAATGCTGGTGGGTCTCAGAAAATGAGGGGACTCATCTGCTTCTGGCGTTTTTCTTCTTTGTCCTACTTTCAGTTTCTGCCATTGTTGGTTTAATTGAATAGCTTCAAAAGAAAAGTTAGCCCATGTGAACTTTTTGTTACCTTCTGTTTTAATATATTCTGGGACCACTGCCACATGCCCACTTGCAGTGGCAGTGGCAGGCAGTGACCCTAACTTCAGAAACCCTAACAGGCTAACACCATATCTCAACAACAATCAGCTTCTTGTTTTGTTCCCAACACAAACATAATACAGGGACTAATACAAGAATTTGATCAAAATAAGGATACTAAGCCACTTGCTACTTGCTAGTTGATACTTAATGAGCTCACTTCAATGGAATTTATAAACCCTGAACAATAACCAAAAAGGAAACCAGTTTCTAATATGTTCCTTGACTCAAAAGTTACAAACACATATAATATATGGTTTCATGGCCTATGGCAAACACATTTGTAGTGATATGCACTGTTGATTGGGTCATTTCCTTCAACAGGAACTTGTTCTGCTCTGCATTTGTACTTGCATCCTCTACATTCGTTGTAAGTGCAGGTCGGAGCCGTGGATCCAATCATCAATCTCCTCGAATTCCGATTCATCGTCGCTCCATTGCTGCCATGCGTTGCCTGTGAAATGTTCTTGAGTTAGAAATCTGTTTCTATAATCATAAAACAAGCTAATAGCCTCATACCCTTTACCTGCAAATGCAGTGGGGGATATTGGTAAACCCCTTGTCCAAATCCTGCAAAATTGGAAACTTCAACATAATGTAACATGAAAACAAGACAGATGCAACATTTTTAGCAAGAAAAAACCAGGGAAAGATGGTTTCAAGGAAGGAAAGTGAAGGAAAGTGACCTTGGACTTGGTGTACATGTGGTGAAAGGAAGAAGGAGAAGAAGAGCAGCAAAAGCAAGTAGAACAGTTTAATGTAGGCCATTTCTCCACTTTGTATTGGAAGTGAAATCTAAGGAGGTGATATATATGGAGTTTTAGGGCAGCGGCATATAGGAGAGGATAAATGAGTGAGATTGTTGTGGTCAAGTAATGACCATAAGAATTCGACTGTCAAATCTTTCAGTGACTCAGAAGTGGCACACTGCACACCTATAAGGGGTCCCCAGGCACACCCGGATCCACAGTTGGGGCTAAAAGGGACAATTTGTGATGTTGGGGGCTGAAATTTGGAACCACTCTACATGTTGAAAACATTTAGTCACCCACCAAAATGAACCACCCTGGGGCCTGGACTTTGTCTTTGAGGTCTAGTTTGGTGAAGTGACCTCAAAACCATGCTTATCAGAGACATGGGGAATGATGTGTTGTTCCTCAAATCCCAAGGAGATGAACAAAGTTTGCAGGCTCTAAATAAAAGGAGATTTTTGAAGTTGGTGCTATGGTCAAAAACCGTTGCCCAATAATGATGAGTAGGTTGCCAAGCGTGGTGAACAGTGGGGTGGGACTGGGGGCAGCCAGCCATGTGTTGTGATTGCACTTTCCCTTCTCGTGCTTACCTTCTTCCACCTCTGACACCTGTTTATTATATCCTTCCTTGCTTTCCTCATCAGGACCAGAATTTCTTTGTTTTTTGTTTTGTCAGATGGAAGAATCTAGTTCTATCAATCAATAAGTGAGCACAGTATCTTTTAGTTCAATTTTTTATGGCTAAATCACAAATTTCATCTCTCAGCTTTAGTCTTACTTCTATTTTGGTCACTCAACTTCCAACGATGACCTCTTGATTCTTTAAGGGATGTTCTTCATATTTGTCCTAGAACAACAACGGTGTTCTCAGCATCCATTACCTTAAAATTGAGCATAATATGTTATGTTCTTTTATATATGTTTTCTATTGCAGGTGTCCTACTCGAATTTGAAGCACTGGAACTCACATTCTTTTGGAACCATGGTATTTTTTGCCTTTGCAAATGCCAATCATCACCACTACAGATGCCGAAGGGTTCAGTGAAAAGTTTCAGGTTACTACTCTTCTTGGGAAAACAAGAAAGAAAGAGGTGATGCCAATAGTGTTTACTCATTCGAGCCGAGATTCCGAGCTGATAAAACAGTGTCCCCTAGACATGTTGCTGAAATGTGGATTGTTGAGGTCGAACTCGAAATGGCTATTTTCGAGTTAGAGGTAAGGCTTTGCATATTCGAGGCTCGAAACTATGTTATGTAATTTAGATCATTAGTGATGAAATCCAATGATTTCCATGATGCCATGAAATGTGCAGAGGAAATAACAAATTCCTCTGCAGATGGATATTGGACAACTGTTCAGAAGAAATGAAGTTTGTCTCAAGAAGATTTGTGTAACCCCTAAAAATAACCTAATTTCTTAGATTACAAATTAGGTTTTACAAACTGAAAACTTGTTTCACACGTTAAGGTTTTTACAAAAATTAATATAATATTCGGATAAATTATTGAATAAATGATAAATTAAAATAATAATAAAATTAAACATTTAAATAACAAAGTTCAACCCATAAATTTGTAAACGGTAAATGTCGCAAAAACCGATAAACATTTAATTACAGAAATTATTATTCAAATTAAATATAGTTCGAAATCCGAAAACGGTAAAACATACTATAAATCAGTAAATGGATCAGGAACCTCCAAGTACCGCACCGAGCCTAAGACTGAGATATGAAACAGAAATCTGAGAGGGTGTAAGCTAGGGAGCCTAGTGTGTCTCTAAAACAGATAAGCGGAATACATAACAGAATATGCAGAACAGACAGAGTATGCATGATATGCACCCATCTCCGAACACCTCAGAAGAGTTGGTCCCCAGACCACTCTAACACCATCACACCAACAGAAGTGGTATCTCAACCCGAAGGTGGAGCCACTGAACAGAAGTGATAAAATCACTAACTTCCCTGTACACAGATAATATCCCAGATGCCATGTTATATGCAGATACAGAATCAGAATGCATGCCTTATATTCTAACAGGAGGCAAGCATGACAGATAACAGAATCAGATATGATATAACAGGATGATGCATGATCATACGGATAACAAAATCGGATATACAGAACAACAGATTTTATAGGATGAACGGGAGAGAACACACCTGTATCAGAAGACTCAACGACGACCCTGACGTCTATTGGACTCGGCTCTACCACCGGGCTGAGCAGGAGTAGAGTCTACAATTTACAGAAATAAGTTAGACTTTCTACTATGCCACATTACCGAAAATAATCTAAACAAAATAATTCGTACTCACGTGAAGGTCCCGAATATGGATGTATCGGTCCTCGTACAGGAGGAGAAGGAGGTAACTAATCGGGGTCGGAATCCTCGTCACCTGAAGCAAACAAAAATTGATTCAAAACCTTTTTCAGATAATTTTCAGACAACTTATCGAACTTAAAACCTCCAAAAACGATACTTCGGGTTCGAATTTCAAAAAACGGATGGCACCATTAGATTTAGGACGTCAAAAAACATAAAGTGGGCCCGGGTCAAAAAAAAGTCAACTGCTGACATCAGCACTGGTCAACGCTGACGTCAACAGTGACGTCATCAGTCAACGTTGACGTCAGCAGATGACGTCAGTAGTGACGTCAGCGATGATATTAGCGATGACGTCAGCCGGATCGGCAAACGGGTCGGAGATCGGGTCAGGTTGTCGGGTCGGGTCGGGCAGTCGGGTCGGGTCTGGGTTCGGGTCGAACGGGTCTGGGTTGGGCGGTCTGCTGGGCCGGTTCGGTTCAGGGCCGGTCGGTTCGGTTGGGCCGGTTCTGGGTTGATTTTCCCTGCACTGTTTGTTTCTCGGGAAAATCTGAGAATTTTCCTAGAATTTTCCCTCGAACCAAACATGGTATAAACGCATAAAAACCCCCAATTCGATTCGATTTTAACTCTAATTCGATTCAAAACACTTCTACAATAATTCCTCACTCGATTAAACACCAAATCAATTTTTTTAAACGGATCAAACAAAACTCCCTCACCTTTCAATCGATCAAAACAGAACCTAAAACCCATGAACCCTTCGAACCACTTCAAAACCATATAACAACATCCCTCTTAACTCGAATATAACATAACCAAGACTAACCCACAGAACTAATTCCTTTGTATACTAACCCGAATAGAAACGAAATTAAAAACTGAAATCTTACCTTCAAGATCCAAAGATGAAGATAACTCTAACACAAAACAATCGGTAGAAACAATGAGAAATTCAGAGCGGTATTTGCATTTTAATTCGAATTTTTAATAAAGAATTAAAAGAGAATTAACTCTCTAATAAATCAATATCGGTTACAGATTCGGGGAAGAAGAAAACGTTTCAAAAGGAGAATGGTCTAATTACAGGTTAAGGGCCTGAAGTTTTTAAATTCTTGCATTTTGACCCTCAAGTTTTAAAATTTATAATTTAGTCCTTAATTTTCAGAATTTTAATTCTTAAATTTTAGGGTTCGGTTAGGGATTTTGAGTTTTTTTATTTGGGGATTTTGACTCGTATTTTTGGGTTATTACAACTCTCCCCCCCTTACAGAAAATTTCGTCCTCGAAATTTACCTGGATCAAAGAGATGCGGATACTGGGCTTTGATGACAGACTTGGGCTCCCACATAGCCTCATCCAGACCTCGGTTACGCCAGAGAACCTTGACCATCTTAATGGTTTTCCTCCGAAGAATTCTCTGGTCCTGATCAATGATCTCAACGGGCTCCTCCTCATAACACAGATCAGGCCGAATCTCGAAATCCTCCACGGACAGAACATGAGACGGATCTGCTCGATAACGTCTCAGTACAGAAACATGGAACACATCATGGATTCGCTTTAGTTCAGGTGGTAACTCAAGCTGATAAGCTACAGGTCCGATGCGTCCGATAATCTGGTAGGGTCCAATATATCTAGGACTGAGCTTGCCTTTACGGCCAAATCGTAGTACCTTCCTCCACGGAGATACTTTCAGGAAAACCTCATCACCAACCTCGAACTCAAGATCTTTACGCCTCAGATCAGCGTAAGATTTCTGTCTGTCAAAAGCGGCTTTGAGCCGTTCCCGAATCAATCTGACAGTCTCCTCAGCCTCATGTATAATATCTGGACCCAATAATCGGTGCTCAGTGTGCTCAGTCCAACCAATCGGGGTGTGACACTTACGCCCGTACAGAGCCTCATAGGGTGCCATCTTAATGCTGGCCTGATAACTGTTGTTGTACGCGAACTTTGCTAAAGGCAGAAAATCCTCCCAGCTACCTCTGAAATCCAGAATACATCCTCTCAACATGTCCTCGAGGATCTGAATCACCCGTTCAGACTGACCGTCGGTCTGAGGGTGATAAGCAGTGCTGAAGTTCAGACGAGTACCCAAAGCAGTATGTAGGGATCCCCAGAACTTAGACGTGAATCTCGGATCCCGATCAGATATAATAAGAGGTACTCCATGTAACCGGACAATCTCGGAGATATATAATCGAGCCAGCCTACTCAGAGTATAGGTGGTCTTGACCAGAATGAAATGAGCAGATTTGGTCAAACGATCAACGATGACCCAGACAGAATCCTTCTTTGACGGAGTCAAATTGACGGAGTCAAAGGTAATCCACTGACAAAATCCATGGTCACACGCTCCCATTTCCACTGAGGAATCTCAATGTGCTGAAGTAGTCCAGATGGTCGCTGATGTTCTGCTTTGACTTTCTGGCAAGTCAAGCACTTCGATACAAAACTGACCACGTCTCGCTTGAGACCTTTCCACCAGTACTTTTCTCGGAGATTCTTGTACATTTTGTCACCTCCAGGGTGCATAGAGTATGGACTATCATGAGCCTCTCGCAGAATAACCTGTTTCAGTTCAGAATTCCTCGGAACACAGAGTCGACCCCGAAAACACAGAACTTCATCCTGGTTCAGAGAAAAATCCTGAGAAATTCCTTCCTGAACTTCCTCAATACGGTGAGCCAAGTACGGATCATTTGGCTGCTCAGCCTGAATCTCAAAAATCAGTGTAGGAACCACCCGAAGCTCTGCCAATAGACTAACATCCTCTAGCAGACTCATCCGGGCAAACAAAGCTCTCAGATCAGAAATGGCGTTGCGACTCAGAGCATCTGCAACGACATTAGCCTTACCAGGATGATGTTCTATCTCACAATCATAGTCCTTCAGAAGCTCTAGCCAGCGACGCTGTCTCAGATTAAGTTCCTTCTGGGTGAGAAGGTACTTAAGACTCTTATGATCAGTGAAAATATAACACTTCTCTCCATAGAGATAGTGTCTCCAGATTTTCAGAGTAAAGATCACGGCTGCTAACTCCAGAACATGGGTAGGGTAGTTACACTCATACGGTTTCAACTGTCGGGACGCATAAGCCACTACCTTCCCATCCTGCATCAGAACACATCCCAGACCAGTGTAAGAGGCATCACTGTAAACAGTATAAGGTTTTCCCGACTCTGGCTGTATCAGAACTAGTGCTTGAGTCAGAACGGACTTCAGTTTATCAAAACTCTGTTGTTGATCCTCAGACCAGATAAATGGAATATCCTTCCTCAGAAGCTTAGTCAACGGAGCGACTATGAAAGAAAAGCCCTCCACAAATCTCCGATAATAACCCGCTAGTCCCAGAAAACTGCGGATCTCTGCTACATTCTTGGGCCGCTGCCAACTCATAATAGCCTCGATCTTGTTCGGATCAACCTGAATACCTTTAGCTGATACCACGTGTCCCAGAAAAACAATCTCCGAAAGCCAGAATTCACATTTGCTGAATTTTGCATACAACTGTTTCTCCCTCAGAGTCTGTAAAACAATTCGGAGGTGTTGCTCATGCTCGTCCTCAGATTTAGAGTAGACCAGTATGTCATCAATGAAAACCACTACAAACTAATCCAGATAGGGTCGAAACACCCTATTCATCATGTCCATGAATGCTGCAGGGGCATTCGTAAGACCGAAGGGCATTACCAGAAACTCGTAGTGACCATAACGAGTTCTGAAAGTTGTCTTGGACACGTCAGAATCCTTAACCTTAAGTTGGTAATAACCAGATCTCAGGTCTATCTTAAAGAAAACTGAAGCTCCTCAGAACTGATCGAACAGATCATCAATGCGGGGAAGTGGGTACTTGTTTTTGATCGTCAATTTATTCAGCTTCCGGTAATCAATACACAAGCGCAGAGAGCCATCTTTCTTTTTAACGAACAGGACAGGGGCTCCCCATGGTGAAACACTGTTCTGTATGAAACCTCTATCCAGAAGTTCCTGTAGCTGAATCTTAAGCTCCTTGAGCTCTTTCGGAGCCATCCGATAAGGTGGCATAGATACTGGAGTGGTCCCAGGGTATAACTCAATACCGAACTCCACCTCCTCACGCTTAGGGGGTACACCCGGTAGCTCTTCCGGAAAAACATTTGGAAATTCACAGACTACTCGGATCTTATACATTCCAGAATCAGGTTGCCTCCGGTCAAGGATGTAGGCAAGATAGGCTATACACCCCTTCTTGATCATCTTTTCAGCTTTCATAGCTGATACCAGATTGGACAGATAACCTCGACGCTCACCGATGAGAATTACCTCGCGGCCATCAGAAGTTCTCAGAATTGCCCTCTTACGCTCACAGTCCAGAGTAACTCGGTGAGCAGATAACCAGTCCATCCCCAGAATCAAATCGAAGTCCACAAATGGTAACTTCATCATATTAGCAAGAAAGATTTCCCCGTGAAGCTCAAGGGGACAATCTCTGTAAACTTTGGAAATCTCCATCTGGTGGCCTACAGGGCTAAAAACTGAAACGGAACTACCAGTATCCTCCTCAGAAATTTTCAGATACCCCGCTACAGAACTAGAGACATAGAAATGTGTTGACCTATTATCTAATAGTGCAAAAAAGGGAACAGTATGTACAGAAAATGTACCAGCAATGACGTCTGGCTCATCACGATCCTCTTGCCTCCTCGTAACATATACCATACCATACTGAGATCCTCCCGATCTGGTTGCTCCTCTGAACTGACTGGGTCTGCCTCTACTACCAGTACTTGATGCAGCGGGTCTACCCTGTCCTCTACCCCCTGTTGGGGTCTGAACTGAAGCCTGTGATTGACCCAGAGCGTAACCAGACTGTGGTGCCACTGGACAGTCTCAGAGACGGTGATCAAGGGATCCACATCGGAAGCAGTCTCCACTCCGCATACGACACTCTCCGGGGTATCATTTCTTACAGAAGGTACACTGAGGTACCGCTCAGGTACTAGCGGATCCAGCTCCACTAGCAGCAGGGACAGCTGATACTGCAGGTCTAGACCGTGTCGAACTCTGCGGCTCATACTCATCGCAGCCTCTCTTCCGGGACTGAAAACTCTGACTGTACTGAGCAGATGAGGCAGGTTGTCGTCTACCTCTATACTGACCTTGAGATTCCATCTGAACCCTCAGAACCTTATTACGCTCGGTTATCCTGGCACGCCGAGTGATCATCTTGTACTCCATATCATGATGGGTAGCAACTACAATCTTCAGTGGTATCCGGAGTCCATTCAGAAAGTGATCACATTTCTGTTTCTCGGTTGTCACTATACCAGGGGCATACTGAAGTAATCTCAGAAACTCAATCTCATAATCCTTGACAGACATATCATTCTGCTGCAGATTCAGGAAGTCCTCTCGGTATTTAGCCAAATACTCTGGGCCCACATATCGGTCCTCAAAACTCTGTCTGAAGAACTCCCAGTTAATCCTCTCAGAAGCAGTAACCTTTTCTTCTGCCTCTCACCAGTTCAGGGTCTCTCCCTGTAGCAATGATATCGCTGCCCTCAGTTTCTTGTCAGAGGGGTATTCCATCTCGACAAACAGTCGCTAAAGTTTCTTCAGCCAGTATTCTGCATCTGCTGGGTCAGTACCGGTCTTGCCGTCAAACATAGTCATCCCAGCTGCCAGAAGTTCAATGGATATGGGTTTCCTGGAACCCTCATTCTGTCGCAGAAATCTGAGTAACTCCCTATGTACGGTCACTGAATCCAAACCGACAGCCTCTCTGTCATCAGGCACATATGGTCCCTCACTCTGGACCGGCTGATCAACCTTGGCTTGCTGAGCCTCGGTCTGTATATCGGGCTGAGCCTACCCTCCTAGGTTCTGTGTCAGACTCTGAGCCTGTGGCAGGTTCACAAGAGGCGGAACGTCACTGGAGAAGGCAACGGATCGACCTCGGCCACGACCTCTACCGGTCGCTAATCGGGTACTTCGACGCGGTGGCATAGTAGATATCTACAGAAAGATAGACAGAATCCTATTAGAGTCGGTACTTGGAGTAAAATTCGAAATAATTCAGAAATTTTCAAAATTCGAGTCAAAACAGAAATCCGGATTTTTCAAATAATTTACAAAACATTTTCAAATCAAAAATCATTTCGGACTTCACAGTCCGTGGGTTGAACCGGGCTCTGATACCACTAAATGTAACCCCTAAAAGTAACCTAATTTCTTAGATTACAAGTTAGGTTTTACAAACTGAAAACTTGTTTCACACGTTAGGGTTTTTACAAAAATTAATATAATATTCGGATAAATTGTTGAATAAATGATAAATTAAAATAATAATAAAATTAAACATTTAAATAACAAAGTTCAACCCATAAATTTGTAAACGGTAAATGTCGCAAAAACCGATAAACATTTAATTACAGAAATTATTATTCAAATTAAATATAGTCCGAAATCCGAAAACGGTAAAACATACTATAAATCAGTAAATGGATCAAGAACCTCCAAGTATCGCACCGAGCCTAAGACTGAGATCTGAAACAGAAATCTGAGAGGGTGTAAGCTAGGGAGCCTAGTGTGTCTCTAAAACAGATAAGCGGAATACATAACAGAATATGCAGAACAGACAGAGTATGCATGATATGCACCCATCTCCGAACACCTCAGAAGAGTTGGTCCCCAGACCACTCTAACACCATCACACCAACAGAAGTGGTATCTCAACCCGAAGGTGGAGCCACTGAACAGAAGTGATAAAATCACTAACTTCCCTGTACACAGATAATATCCCAGATGCCATGTTATATGCAGATACAGAATCAGAATGCATGCCTTATATTCTAACAGGAGGCAAGCATGACAGATAACAGAATCAGATATGATATAACAGGATGATGCATGATCATACGGATAACAAAATCGGATATACAGAACAACAGATTTTATAGGATGAACGGGAGAGAACACACCTGTATCAGAAGACTCAACGACGACCCTGACGTCTATTGGACTCGGCTCTACCACCGGGCTGAGCAGGAGTAGAGTCTACAATTTACAGAAATAAGTTAGACTTTCTACTATGCCACATTACCGAAAATAATCTAAACAAAATAATTCGTACTCACGTGAAGGTCCCGAATATGGATGTATCGGTCCTCGTACAGGAGGAGGAGGAGGTAACTGATCGGGGTCGGAATCCTCGTCACCTGAAGCAAACAAAAATTGATTCAGAACCTTTTTTCAGATAATTTCCAGACAACTTATCGAACTTAAAACCCCCAAAAACGACACTTCGGGTTTGAATTTCGAAAAATGGACAGTGCCATTGGATTCAGGACGTCGAAAAACATAAAGTGGGCCCGGGTCAAAAAAAAAGTCAACTGCTGACATCAGCACTAGTCAACGCTGACGTCAGCAGTGACGTCATCAGTCAATGTTGACGTCAGTGATGACGTCAGCCGGGACGGGAAACGGGTCGGAGATCCAGTCGGGTCAGGTTGTCGGGTCGGGTCGGGCAGTCGGGTCGGGTCTGGGTTCGGGTCGGACGGGTCTAGGCTGGGGCGGTCTGCTGGGCCGGTTCGGTTTAGGGCCGGTCGGTTCGGCTGGGCCGGTTCTGGGTTGATTTTCCTTGCACTGTTTGTTTCTCGGGAAAATCTGGGAATTTTCCCAGAATTTTCCCTCGAACCAAACATGGTATAAACGCATAAAACCCCCAATTCGATTCGATTTTAACTCTAATTCGATTCAAAACACTTTTACAATAATTCCTCACTCGATTAAACACCAAATCAATTTTTTTAAATGGATCAAACACAACTCCCTCACCTTTCAATCGATCAAAACATAACCTAAAACCCATGAACCCTTCGAACCACTTCAAAACCATATAACAACATCTCTCTTAACTCGAATATAACATAACCAAAACTAACCCACAGAACTAATTCCTTTGTATACTAACCCGAATAGAAACGAAATTAAAAACCGAAATCTTACCTTCAAGATCCAAAGATGAAGATAACTCTAACACAAAACAATCGGTAGAAACAATGAGAAATTCATAGCGGTATTTGCATTTTAATTCGAATTTTTAATAAAGAATTAAAAGAGAATTAACTCTCTAATAAATTAATATCGGTTACAGATTCGGGGAAGAAGAAAACGTTTCAAAAGGAGAATGGTCTAATTACAGGTTAAGGGCCTGAAGTTTTTAAATTCTTGCATTTTGACCCTCAAGTTTTAAAATTTACAATTTAGTCCTTAATTTTCAGAATTTTAATTCCTAAATTTTATGGTTCGGTTAGGCATTTTGACTTTTTTTTATTTGGGGATTTTGACTCGCATTTTTGGGTTATTACAATTTGACATACTAAATATAAGGTACAGAATTCGACTTGTCAAGGGATCGATATGAATGGCACATCGATCTTCGTAGGCACGGAACAGTCAAGCACTCTTGATTCAGCCTATTGGTACCAGTTACAGAATTTAATGAATGAAAATAAACCAATCCTTGAAACAAACTGATTTTGGCATAGCACACTAGGATTTCAGAATCTAGAGATGAACCATCACCACTGTTGTGCTTACTGAGGTGCCATTGTTCGGATTGAGTGAGAAGTAAACCGGATAAAGCTCGTAACGAACGTAACAACTACCGTATAGGACCCGACAACCTTTCTTGCTGTTACAAAATTTGTGGAAATTGCCAACAGCAGTTGCAAGGCACTGAGCACAATCTATCTCAGACAAGTCCCTTGTGCACTGAACCAATGCATAAAGGGTCTAAAACAGTGACAATTTGGTCTTACCTTTTCCAAGTTCTTTGTTAAAACTTTGAGGATCTGTCACATTTTCAACATTAATGTAAATTATATCAAACAAGACCATAAGACTTTATCAAGGTCTTTACCGGAGGAAGTCGCGATATAACCGATTAAGGCAGTTTTCGAGACCACTTCAGCTAACAACCGATCGACATTTACCAATATCCGGCTACTACTACTACTACTTATGTTGGTGTTTTCATTACAAAACTTCCACAAAGGACCAGCCTTGCAACTGCAACAGCTTAAAAACAATGAAATAAGGTGCATATATAACAGTTTATCAGATATTCATGACTGTTTTTTGTGTATCGAAACAGTTTATCAGATAGTTTTTACAAAGGTTACTAAATTCTTTCGATGTTAGACATCGTTCTAAAGAAAATATTTTATTTTTCTTCGTATCTTTTCGTTTAATAATCCCGAATTTAAACACTCATCCAACTCAATGTAGGTTGTTGAATGGTAAGCAAAGCTACCTTAATAAATGATGCATTACATTTAACATCCCCAACAATAAAGCAGAACATGAAAGGAATGGCTGCCTGCAGGATATCTGTGCCCACACTACTAGCAAATCAAGTCACATGGATGAGTTAGACTGGAATTGTCACATGAAAAACAACACGAAATTAAACGTTCGATATCTTTTATATATGAACAAATATCGATGACCGGTTAATCAAAACTACTTATATATACTCATCTTTTTAAGTCTCGGGTTTAAGAATCAATAAAAAATAATAAAGATTATTCTAACGAAAGAATGCCAGAATTAAATTAAAAAATAATTTACCGAATTTTCAAAAAATTAAATTTGTTCACAATTTTAAATATTTGTATTAAATTTATTTTTAATTAAATTCAATCATTTGGAAGATTTCATCCACTCAACCCCAGTTTTTCTAAAATTGTGAATAATTCTTTAAAAAATTTAATTTAAATTTCTAAAAGTTTTAAATTATTTTTATATAAAATAAAATTTTAAATTGATCACTTACAAAGGAAAACCACACTAACTAACACAACACCTACCAAATCAAACCCCATAAAAACTACACCAATAATCAGCAAATCCATTTAATTCAAAAGTGACTGTTTAGTATTTACTATAAATCTCATTAAAGTGATAATCGGGTTCGGTTCAGTTAAAAAATAATTATTAAAATCAATTTAAATTTAAAATTTGAGACTTAAATTCGGCTCGAAAATAATATTATAAGACTCAAAACGAGTTTAAAGCTTGTCGAGCTCGACTCAAGTTGGTTGGACTCAAATAAATAATTTTACTATATTTTTAATAAAAGATAAAACTTTATTAAAAAATATTTTCATAATCAACACCAAAATAAAATTTAATATAAAAAATCTTAAAAAATAAATTAATCTGAAAATTAACTCACGAACCAAACCCGAATAATTCAAAAATATTCGACTCGTTATCATCCCTAAATCCCACGATCAGAACAAAAGAATCGCCGTAAATTCCACCTAAACCCCGCCAATTACGCAGCTTGTCCGTGACTACCATTTTTTCCCCCACTACTTCAGACCTTTAAATCCTTAAAAAAGCCAACTTTATAATTCGCATTTCAGACATCTCAAACTCAAAGTCAAAAACATCGCGGCGGAGTCATGGGTGGCCACGAAGAAGAAGCCGGAGGCCAGGAGTATTTGTTCAAGATTGTACTGATCGGTGACTCGGCCGTCGGAAAATCGAACCTTTTGTCTCGTTTCGCTAGGAACGAGTTCGACAACAACTCCAAGGCAACCATTGGAGTAGAGTTCCAGACCCAATGTGTGGAAATTGACGGGAAAGAGATTAAAGCACAGATCTGGGACACCGCCGGTCAAGAAAGGTTTCGAGCTGTTACTTCTGCTTACTATAGAGGCGCCGTTGGTGCTCTTATTGTTTATGATATCAGTAGGAGGAGTAGCTTTGACAGCATTAAACGTTGGCTAGATGAACTTACCAGTAAGTGTTTGATGCTTCTTCTTCTTCTTCCATTTATATTTATGTTCTTGATTTGGAAATGCAGTTCAGATTTGTGAAAGAGAGGAAGTTATAGCTGTATTGCTGTTGTTTTTGGCATTGCAATAATGTTAAAATGCTTTTTCTTGGAGATATTGCCATTTCTGGGAATCATAGAGAAACTCTGCTGCTGTTCATAAAAATCACATCTTTTTCTGTCATACTAAGTTCCTAAAATGCAGATCCGACTGAGAATGTGAAAAAAAATCCCTTTTTTGCTGATTCATTGTTTGTGGCATAAAGTTCTTAGGGATTTCCAACTTTCCCTATCTTTTATCACCAATTAACTCTGTTAGTTCATGCAATCATCCTTGAAATGTATAATTTAGCAGTAGATCTTTTTCATTGTTGCAATCTTTGTTTATATTTGCATGAAAGTTTTGAAAATTACATCATTTTTAGTAGCTTAGGCTTTGTTTTCCATTGAATTCTCAAAAAACTTGGGTTTGGGAGGCAAACGGGGCTTGTTTGAGGAATTAGAGCCAAATGTGAATTGTTTGAAGTTGTTGTTGTTGCTGGTGAACGATTGTTTTTCACCACATCAGCGACAAAAGACACAACCTTAGTTTTCCTGCTTTGTTTTAGAAGGTTAATAAAACAGTGAAACTTCTGTTTTGTTCATGGAAATGTTCAAAGTTTTCACCTTCTAGGAAACAGGTTTTTTTAAACTGGTTGTGATTAATCCTGCAGCTCATTGTGATACTACTATGACAAGAATGCTGGTAGGCAACAAATGTGATTTGGAGAACATAAGAGAGGTGAGTGTGGAGGAAGGCAAGACCCTAGCTGAAGAAGAAGGCTTGTTCTTCATGGAGACATCTGCCCTTGAAGCTACCAATGTTCAGACTGCTTTCGAGATCGTTATCCGGGAAATCTACAACAATGTAAGTAGAAAAGCGTTGAACTCTGATGCTTATAAAGGTGAGTTGTCTGGGAATCGAGTAACCCTCAAGGATGGGGCGAACCCATCCAAGGAGGGCTTCTCCTGCTGTGCAAGATGATCTCTGCTCTGGACTTGAACTCTTTTACATACTGAGATTTCACATTAGGGAGACCCTATTTATGTGTTAGTTATATGTTCTTTTTAGAAATTTTCATATATGAGAAGGGTTATATTTTTATATTCATATACGAATATGTGTTAGATTCGAGTGTTTTAAAAAGGAATAACGAACCCGAATCTCATAGATATAAACTGAAAATTATGTATGAACTTATATAGCATAATGGTGCATCACATCAGTCTTGTTGCCTTGAAACAATATCCAGTTCTTAGATTATATTCATACCATCAAGCCAAGAGGGCACTTCCATATTGGGATGGCAAACCAGGAGGCTCGCAGCCATCGGACAAAATGCCGTGGAACATCTGATGCGTTGCGAGCCAGAGCCACCAAAACAACTGAGTAGGAATCAAAGATGGCAAAAATAAGCATCTTCCCTTTCTAAAAATCTCAGCAACACATAGACTTGATATTTTTCTTATGAGTCACTTTCATACAGAATACGATACAAAAAGAATCTCATTTTTTTTTTTCTGATATCAATTGTAAGGATGATTGATGAAGGGACAACAGAGGATAACAATATCTGTGTCTCTGTTTCTATTACATTATATAAACCAATCTTATATGACCTTATCGACCCGAAATAAAATCGACTCAGACTCGAACAGAATGGTAAGTACAGAGCTGTGGTTGTTGGGTCAAAAGAATCAAGTTCCGACATCGTGTTTCATTTCCTAAGTCCTTGAAAGGTGAAGGTAAGTGTGAAACACACTGATCTACCATCGAGTGAGTGCTGACAGTATTATTGCAGTCGCCGTAGACATTGACTCGTAGCTAAGCCCGTGGTTTCAGTTCGAGCATGTACGTTTCGTGTTTGGTTGGAGATTACACTCACATTCCCACCAACCACCATGAAAACACTTCAAAAGTCTTTAAAAACTCAAGTTTCTGGTCTTACTTTCTTTTCAGCGGGGTTGCTACTTGCTAGTACCTATTGCTAACGCTTTAGACTCTAGGTAGTCGACCACGCTTCTCTTTGCGCAAAACGTTTCCATTTATGGAACTACGGGCGATGATAGTAAACGAGTTTATCAGTTCGTGAGTTGTTCGAACTCGATTCGGATTAGTTTAACTCGAACTCAACTCGATACCTTAATGAATTGAGTCGAGCAAAGCCTAGCTCGACTCGATAATTTCGCGAGCAGCTCGTTATTTTTTAAAATATTTTTTACTAATTATTTTAAAATAATTTCATTCAAAAAATAAATTTAAATAATAATTACTAATGTGTGAATTGTTACTTTAATTTTAATATGTTAGTTTTGTATATTTATAGAATGTTACTTTTGAATTTAGACTTTAAAAATATTTTATACAATCTTTTTGATATTTTTTATTAAATTTGTTAATTTAACATTAAGCCTCATATGATATTATTAAATTTTACTTTTAGTTAAAATTGAGGTAAGTTTTTTAATGAGCTTAACGAGCAACGAGTCGAGTTCAGCAATAAATATTTTAACGAGCACGAGTCGAGCACGAGTCGAGCACAATTTTAATGAGCTTAACGAGCAATGAGTCGAGTCAAGCAACAAAAAATTTTAACGAGCACGGTCGGGCAGTGTTCAACTCGCAATCAACTTGTTGATAAACACCCCTAATCGTACCCTTTAAAAATTTTAAATTTCAATATAATTTATATTTTTCATATTTTTATTTATGTTTTAAATTTGTATCCCTTAAAATTTTGTAGCACATGATATAAGATCATGCTTTCGAATATTAACTTTTTCTTACTCTTGTTCGCGAGTTAAAAAAAATTAATTTAATAACTTAACTTTTGAATTATTAATATTTTAGCCACTCTCGAATGACATATTTATACAAATAGAAAATTCGAATAAGCCTTAAAAAATCATTTTGGTAAATTGGTAAATTCAAATTATTCAATTCTCGATCTTATATTATATTGATAAAATCAAATAATTATTTTAATATTTTAAAAAAATATTTAATTCTAAAAATGATTTTTTTTATTTTATTTATTAAGATATTAAATATGATAATATTATAAATTTAATAATTGTTCGATTGTGATAAAAGTGTAAAAACAACTAGAAAGTTTAAAATTAAAAGTTCACACTTATTAATCATACTTAGAGCCAACACTTTTTAAAAAAAATAGAAGATATCAAAATCGCTATACTATAAAATATGGGAATGAATGAAATTCATAAATAAATAGATCAGATCAATTAATCAATTTTACTTAAAACTGTTAATTGTAACTAAATAAAAATAATTTATACCAAAATTAGGCTCGACTAATCCTTAAAATTTTATTTTGATTAATTATTAAATTCAGATTATTCAATTTTCAAGCTTATATTGTATCAATTAAATCGAATAATCAATTGATTAATTAATTGAAGTATTCAAATTAATTAATAATTTTTATTTTACTTATTAAAATACCAAAGATATTAATATGGCAAATTTAATAAGCAAAGTAAATAAATCATTTATCTGACTTTTTTCTTATTAAAGATTAATACTTTTTATTTATATAACCATATCATTCGAGAGTGATTAGAATATCAATAATTTAAAAACTAAATTATTAAATTAAAAATTAACTCTAATGATCAAAATATACGTGAGAAAAATTTTGAGTAATAATTGATATAGTTTATTCATTTTTATTAAGAAAAAATAAAAATAATGTCAATTTTTAACCGAAAATAACAAGAGAAATCGCATAAAAATTAAAATTTAAATATTTTTAAGAACAAAGATAATTTTAACCCTTAACGTTTATAATTTTGTTGTTTTGGCCCTTATTCTTTTTTTGGATAAATTTAGCCCTTAACCTATAACTTTTTGACAAATATTTTATTTTTTAACTAGCTTGATGACTGGACCGTTAAAAATTTAACGATAATATATGTATGGAATATAATTTTAAATGATATAGAATGTAACCTATCAAATATATATATATATGGAATATAATTTTATTCAAATATAAAATATAAAACAATTAAAATTCAAATAAAATATTAAAAATTAATTAATTCTAAAATAAATAAAAAAAATTCTTAAACTTTTTAACCCTAACTACGATAGAATCAAAATTTCACCTTAAAAAATATAAACACAATTCGAATAAGATTTTAATTTTATCGTAGTTAGGGTTAAGAATGTTTAATAATCGTACATTTTAGAATTAATTAATTTTTAATATTTTATTTGAATTTTAATTATTTTATATTTTATATTAGAATAAAATTATATTTTATATATATGCATTTGATAGGTTACATGCCATGTCACTTAAAATTATATTCTATATATATGCATTTGATAGGTTACATGCCATGTCATTTAAAATTATATTCTATATATATATGTACCATCGTTAAATTTTTAACGATTCAGTCATCAATCTAGTTAAAAAATAAGATATTTGTCAAAAAGATATAGGTTAAAGACTAAATTTATCTCATAAAAAGAATAAGGGCCAAAACGACAAAAACTATAACCGTTAAGGGTTAAAATTATCTCTATGCCATAATTTTATCAAATATCTTAAAACTATAATGATGAAAATAAATCTACCCTAAAATTTAAAATTTATTTATATAATTTATTTAATATTAATAATAGTAAATTAAAATAGTGATGACACAAGTCTTTAATTTATTAATTTAAATACTTTAAATATTAAATATCCAAAAAGCAAAAACACCTAAAATAGTGTGTAAATACTGAGTAGTAAAGTAATCATTATAAAAATATAGTGACGCTGCTATGACGTAATATTAAAATACTATTGCCAATAAAATAGAAAAAAGGATTATTATTAAATATTTATTTAGTCATCCTGACATCATTATGACATATGGGCTATGGACCCATTTTTATTTTCTTTTTACAGAGAATAACTTCACTTTAATTTAATAAACCAAACAGCAACAGTTTGGATTTAAATCAATATTTTATACCCATTTTCCCTTTAATTAAAATAAATAAATAATTAAATTATAATATACAGCTTAAAGTTAATTCTAGAAATGGAAAGGTGTGAAAAGGTAATTATAAATTCAAAGAAAAACAAAAAGATTCGTCGCTAAAGAGAATAAGAATATGAAATACGGTGTCGTTTTATAGGACTATATGTCAACTGTGACTCAGCTGAGTTGACTCACAGCTAAGCTAGATTCAGGGTTTCCCTCCTTTAGGAGTTTTTAGTGACAGATTTTGTTTCGTCGTCTTTTGCTTAGTTGTACACGGAATACTCTGCCGTCGTTTTCAATTCTCTAATAACGTCAAAGAGCATGGCTAATCAAGTTCTAGCGTCGACATACTTAAGGGAGAATCCAAAGGACTCACCTCTTTTTTCTATTTAATTTCTATTGGATATTCCTAAATTCAACTTTTGGCGACGTCAATGATCCAAGCTAAATCTTACCAACTCTTCTTTAACATGGATATATATTTTTAATATACTGTTGTGATCATAAATTATTATTTGATTATTTTTTTTATTTTTTTATTAACGTACATACATTGTATATATATGATGCTTAAACTCGAGTCACTTAAATGAATTACATCATCTTTTATCAATGAGATCATTCTATGGTTTCGACATGGATATATTTAAATGTATCAAATTCCGTCTTAATTCAATTTATTTAGTCACCTACGACATGGATATAGTTAGGATTGAACTATGATGAGATAAATTGTTTAAATTTAAAATAAATATGATCTTAAAAGGGATTAAAACATAAAAATTAAAGAAGTTAGGTATAATTTCGATAATTTTAAATTGAAAGGTCTTAAAATAATTAATCATCTTGGTGTCCATGTTATAATTGTGTTTAAGATATTAATCATTTCATTAATTTACCAACAAATATTGAGTGTAACAGCAAGGTCAAGGACGAAGTCAAGATTTGAGGTTAAAGGGGTAAAATATAAATGTTTAAAAGTATGGGGCAAATTCATAAAAAAATATTTTTTAAAAGAATTTAAATAAAGAGTTAAAAGTGAAAAGAAAAATTCTTCGAGGGTGGAGACCGCTTTAGCTCCGTCCTGGGCAAGGTACAACATTGTTCTCTCAAAGAAAAGATTAAATTCGAACTTGAAAAAGAACATTATTGAAAGGGAAAGTCACTAATCCCGAACCAAAACTACCATAAAATAGAAACATTATTTATCAAATATATATGTATTTATATATACTGATTATCAACTGACAACACCACGTGGTAAAGAATTTAAATAAAGAGTTAAAAGTGAAAAGAAAAATTCTTCGAGGGTGGAGACCGCTTTAGCTCCGTCCTGGGCAAGGTACAACATTGTTCTCTCAAAGAAAAGATTAAATTCGAACTTGAAAAAGAACATTATTGAAAGGGAAAGTCACTAATCCCGAACCAAAACTACCATAAAATAGAAACATTATTTATCAAATATATATGTATTTATATATACTGATTATCAACTGACAACACCACGTGGTAAAGAATTTAAATAAAGAGTTAAAAGTGAAAAGAAAAATTCTTCGAGGGTGGAGACCGCTTTAGCTCCGTCCTGGGCAAGGTACAACATTGTTCTCTCAAAGAAAAGATTAAATTCGAACTTGAAAAAGAACATTATTGAAAGGGAAAGTCACTAATCCCGAACCAAAACTACCATAAAATAGAAACATTATTTATCAAATATATATGTATTTATATATACTGATTATCAACCGACAACACCACGTGGAACCAAGCAAACATTATACAAGAAACTGAAAAATAAATATGTGGTTCGGAAATGGATAACATCCCAACATGAACAAGAGAGGTCAAGGATGTTCCAAAACCTGCTGCAAGAATCAGTTTCCATTGCTGTATCCATCATAGGGTTTGGCAGATTTCTTAGATTTTCTCTTCAAAACTACGCCCCAAGTAATGGCTTCCAACAGCAACGAAATACCACCCAAGGCGACGATCACAATCATGTAAGATGTTCTCCATTTGTGTTCAGGTTTCAAGATACGGAGACCCTTGAACACGTTGATGATGCCGAGGACGAGGATTGCATATCCGAAGCAATGGTGGTAAATATTCCAGTAGAATCGATACTTGTGATCCTTATTCGGCCTTATAAACAAGGCAAAAATCTAACAGAGAGTGCAAGCAATTGTGAAGATGAAGATCCAGTAATTGACAAGCTAAGAGATGCAAACGAATATACATTTCAAAGTTAATCAACAGAGAAATATACCTGCACGGTGGCGAGCACGAAAAGGGCAATTCCTATGTTCCTATGAGCTGAATATGTAATCCCTGGGGAGTCACTTCCGAGCTTTAGACCAGTTCCCCAGCCAGCAACTCCAATGGCATAACCTGAAACTTGGCAGAAGGTATGAAGGTAAAACCAGGCTGGATCTGCCGATTCAAAGGTTCTTATGTATCGTGCAATCATTGCTCCAAGTGGAAACAAAATTCCCCAACTCACAGCATTTAGAATCCCATGAATCTGGAATCAGTAAATTTGTTGTTAAATTTCAACAAAATCGAAAACCCAAATCGATCTCAGATCAAAGGGAATTTGGGAAACTCACGTTTTTCTTCTTAAGCTTGTCGTTTCCTCCGGCAGCTGTAGTACTCAGCCCACTATTCAGATCCAGGGTTCCTTTAGCTTGCAAATTAGCGGCGGTGAAATCGTGTTTCGCCAACATGCCACCGGCTCCGACGCTGGGACCGACTTGCCAAACCTGGTTAATCTTCCCACTCGTCGCTAAATCTGCCGGGACCTTAATTTTAGCGAAGATCACTAGAGTCCCGTCGCTTCTAATCTCTGCCGTCTTGTCCCAGACCTCGAACGATAGATCCTTGGACACAATCGAACCGTACGAGGCGACATCATAGGTATGGACCTGGGCGGTGCCGGTGGTGGAGGTTTTGTAGGCGACGAGGGATTGTGAACCCGCCATGCCGGTGGCCTTCGGGTTTATAGCCCATGCGATCCAGCCACCCGATTTGGGAGGAGTGGCGACGAAGGCGACGGAGAGAGTGGTGTTGGCAGAATCGTAAGAGAAATGAAGGTAAGAGGAAAGAGAAGGGAGGTCCAAGCAATTGGAGTATACTTGGTTTTGGGTTAACTTTTGGGAAGAGCAGGTGAGAGACGCCGCCGGTGAAATTATCAGTGCCCAAAGGCATAGCCAAATAACAGACGGCGGCGACGACGACGGCAAGGGAATCATGTTCTTTCTTTACTTTACCCTTTTTTCCTCGGACGAAAAAAAAAACACAAAATCAAAAATAAATAACGGCTAACTGGCTATATGAGGAGGGTTGAAAGTTGGCGGAATAAATAGAAGTCATAAATGGCTCATCAAATCGTTTCTTGACACGTTGCAAATTTGTTTTCTATAGTTAAATTAAAAGAAAAGTAGGTAGTTGTTTTTCTAGTTGAAGAAGATAGTAACCATGCTTAATTAAAAAAATAAAAATATATATTAAGATATTTATTTTAATATAATAACTAAAAATAATTTTATATTAAATTAAAAAATTGAAAAAATAAATTTAGGATATTTTCTAAAGGTTTTTTAAGTAGTTAAACTTAAGTTTTCAACATGTTCATACTAATTAATTACAATAATTTTTAGAATCAAAAATCAGTATCGGTATAAGTATAGGCTTACTGATACAGAGGGGGTTGTGTTTTAAATATTTTGTGTTATTTTTTTATCTTTTATTTTTCACAAAAATCACCAAATTGTAACGTAATTATGATTTTGACGATCAATTTAATTAAAGCATCAAACTCAAAAAAATAATAAATATATTTGTATAATTTTTACATAAGTGATTAAATTTATATATTAAAATGATTCAAAGGTCAAATTGAACCTTAACAAAAATTCAAAAATTAATTAAGCCTTTATAAAATAATATCGCTTGTGGAATTACTGACGCAGAGTCAAAAAGAACAGGGAATTCTGACACACTGTAGTTGATGAAACACTTCAATAAATCCACTTAGAACAAGTTCTTATATGATTTCTAGTAAAATCGAGAACTATTAAGCACAAGCAAAATACGCAGTAACACTTTTGTAAGTATCAAAAAAATAATTTTGTCCTTAAAATTTAAATTATACCCATTTTAATCCTTAGTTTCGTTGACCGTCAATATTTTTAGTGTTAAAAGATATAAGTACACACGACACACTGAGTTATCGTATCATCAAAAATATATTATTAAATTTAAACTGAATTCAAATCGAACCGATTCAAAAATTCCCTTTTCAAATTCTTTTTTTTAATTAGTTACGGTGATAATAGTAATATCTGTTCTAGAATATACTCTTAACTATTTGATATTAATCGCCCAATCATTGTACTGATATTTACTGGTGCTCGAACCCGTAACTTTTAGAAACAACAACTGTTCTTTTAACCAATGAGGCTATATAGTTCATACCCACTACCCAAATTCGCCTTTTTAATATGGTAGCTAAATCTAACGTTGGATTTTGGATGTCATATGTGCACTAGGCTTAACCATGTGAAATTCAATGCACCTACTCATCCATTGATGGGTAAAAAATAAAAATGTGGTTTCGGGTAAGATTTATTAATTAATCTAATAATTAAAAATATTTATTTTATTTCATATAAATTCAAAAATTATACAAAAATATAATATTTTAGCTTTTAATAGAAAATTCATTTTAGGTCAATTATATGTTATTTAATTGGATTTTTTTTTATATTTTTCTAAAGACTAAATGCTAAACAGTCGCTCACGTACCTTTCAAGTTCAAAATTATTAACCAGGACTTTTCTTTTAAGAAGTTTTCACTTTAGGTTTTGAATTAAAGAGATTATATTTATAATTTAAATTAAAAATATTTAATTTTATTTTTTTAATATTATATTTATATTAAGTAAATTTTCACTTGTTAAAAATATATTTTAATTTAATTTATAATAAATATGATTTGAGATTCACTTGGTACGAATATGATATTGAAAAATAATGGAATGAATGGTTTTTATTGGTTGAGACTATAGATGATGTGACGAGTTAGTTTTATGATATAATTTTTTTTAAATCACGTAAAATTCATTTAGTTTTATTTTTTTATTCTTAGATAAGGGTAAATAAATGGTTAAGATAATTTTTTAAAATTTTATTATATTCTATTATCAATCTTAGTTATCTATTTATCATTATTCAATGATCCAAAAATTATAAATGAATTTTAATTAGTTTTCTTAAAATTCTTCTCATTTAACGATACAAGAAAAATATAAAAAAATAAATTGTACATAATTATCTGGTTCGTTCCTATAATAAGCCTCTGCAATGTTCAATCTAAATTAATTAATTAATAAATTAAATATAAATAATTAAACTTTATTATATTATTTGCCAAATTAATTAAACTTTAAGGTCCAACGGGCTTTAAATTTAGAAATAGCCCAATAAATTGTTGTGTGGGCTTAAAAATGAGAACAAAGAGCTCTATTCTGTAACCCAAACACCAGATCCCACCTTCTACTCCCAATATATAATACTAAATTCCCGTTTTGAAACCCTAACTCCCTCCACTTCCACTTCAGAGCTTCCACAAGCGGCGGCGATTCTATCCACAAGGTTACTCTTATGAATCTCTGTAATTTTACGCATTTCTGTTAGATTCTTTTTATTAAAATCGTTTCGATTTAATTTGATATATTTGGATCATTTATTTCCCCCAATCTTAACCTAATTGATATATTTGGTTGGGCGTTGTTTTGTAATTTTTTAGGAAAAATGGCGGTTCCTCTTCTGTCCAAGAAGATTGTGAAGAAGCGTGTCAAGAAGTTCAAGAGGCCTCAAAGTGACCGCAAGATCTCCGTCAAGGTTTTTTGAAATCTGCTTAATCTATGTTTTCATCACTATATATCGCATTTTGTTCCATTTGTTTGAAGCTAAGAATTCTAATGTGTTTTACTGAGTGCGTTTTACTTTTCTGTTACAATCTGAATGGATAGAAGACTTCCCTTGCTGAGGACTTTCTTTTTCGTTGAAATTTTTTAGCGAATTGATGTTAGGAAGAGTAACTACTAACTATATCGAATTCAGGACTTGATACTTCAATTTTGTGATTTAAGAGTTGGAAAATAAGTATTCGTGTCTGGATGGTGGAGCTTAGTCCCTGCTTATTTAGTTTGGATTGGACTGCTAGAAGCTTAGAAGTCCCATGTAGTTCTATATTAATGTTAACATGGAAATGTGGCACTAATTTAACAGCTGTGTAAATCTCTTATGCATACCTTAAGAGGATGATCATGTAAAGGTTTCTTTATTGTAATGATTGATTACTATACTGACACTGGACTTGCAAGCGTTTGAGGGCTTTATTTCTGTTCATTCATATGCTATTGAACAAGAGAATGGAGGGTTAGTATGGTTTTTGCTAGAATATCCCATGCTCAAAGTGGTTTACGAGTTTCTGGTTGCTTCCATCTTGGAGTTTTTGTACATGATTACCTCTTCATGCTGATTAGATGTGGACCCCCTTCCTTTGGTATGCATTCTAATTGTATAATACAACAGATGAACCAAAAGTTTTGTTTGATCATGGTGATGTTGGAGTCAAATTATATTTATAAAGCAGTGTTGAGTATCTTCTCAATGTAGGTTATCATTTCCTATTGCCCTAGTCTCGTATAAAGTTTTTTTTTTTCATGTGTGTCCAACATCTAATATTTAATCTTGTTTCCAAGTAGAAGAGGTATTTTATTCATCACCCCTGTGAAAAAGTTGCGCAAACCAGGATGTGAAGCCTAACCAGAATTACATGGTGAAAGATCCACAAATGGCTGAAATCATTTTTTTCCTAGTGTTATGCAAAGGTTTCTATATGACAAATAGTTGAACTACACAAGCTTATGCAACCTTATAATATTCTGGATGTCTATTGGAGCCTCTGAATATGTCTTCTCTGTAATAGCTGGATTATATTAGGAGGCATGTTTTAACTTTTATGTTATTCATTTCAGTGTAATGCTGAAACTAAGGTCTCTATTTCTTTAATGCTTATGGTCTTGAAGTATGTATATGACAAACAGTTGAATCATCATGGCTTGTTGATGCCTGGATTATATAAAAAAAGTCTCCAGTTTGGTTCGACAATTTTAACCCTTTTTTTTGTGTTTTTGCAGGAAAACTGGCGAAGGCCCAAGGGTATTGACTCCCGTGTTAGAAGGAAGTTCAAGGGATGCACTCTGATGCCAAATATCGGTTACGGCTCAGACAAGAAGACTCGCCACTATCTTCCCAACGGGTTTAAGAAGTTTGTTGTGCACAATGTCCAAGAGCTTGAGCTTCTCATGATGCACAACAGGTATGATGTGTATTAACTTACCACCACATTTCATCGACGGACATTTTCATGTCATATTCTGATTGTTGATATGCATTATCAGGACCTACTGCGCCGAGATAGCCCACGACGTTTCAACAAGGAAGAGGAAGGAAATTGTCGAGCGCGCAGCGCAGTTGGATGTTGTTGTAACCAACAAATTGGCTCGGTTGCGCAGCCAAGAGGACGAGTAAATGGTTGATCCATCTGAATTGTTTTGCTTCTCAGTTTAATATTTGTTCGTTTAGTAATGTTTAAGAACTTTGGGTCAAATGTTTTGTTTTACTTGAATTGCATGTTTTTATATCAACATTATCTAATTTTAAAGTATTTAGATTAATCGATCTTTATAATAATTCAAAACCATATTAGGGCAAGGATTTTTATGTAATAATATTCGATATAGGTTACAAGTGTTTTGGTTTTAGGGTTTATAGTTAAATTTTAGGGTTTATGTTTAGTTTTTTAGAATTTGAGATTGTAGTTTAAATTTAGGGTTTAAGATTTAGAGTTTAGTATAATATAATAAAAGATTTAGGTTTTAATTTTATTTATTATCTTTGTATTTGTTAGAAATAATAAGAAAAGTTGTTAGTATGAACTACTAATTCATATCTAAATATTCTATGGGGTATATAATTGGTGTTCATCGTTTCAAGTGTTATTGTATTAATAATTAGAATATATTCAAAGAATATTAATAAATTTAGTTATTATCTTAAATTATTTATATTTAGTTGAGTCTAATATGTGCATTCAACACTATTAATGTTAAATATCGTTTATTGATAATTAAATTAACAATTAATAAAATTTTAAAATCTTATCATATATTTATAAATTATTTAAAATAAAATTTTAATTAAATTATTATACATTATTTTTTAATATAATTAGATCCAATATTAATCTTAATCCACTTTAAAATAAAAAATTTAAACCATAAAATTTTAAACTCAAAACTTTAAATCTTAAAACTATAATAGAAATTTAAACCTTGGAGTTTATGATTTAGGGTTTAAGGTTTAAGGTTTAAGGTTTTACGTTTAGAATTTAAAGCTTTAAGGCTTTTTATTTTTTTAAATCGACTAAGATTGTATTTGATTCAATTGTTTAAAAAAATAATATATTAATATATATGAATAATAATTTAATATAAATTTTATTTAAAATAATTTATAATTACATATTGAGTCTTAAGATTTTTAATCTTTATTAATCAATTCAATAATGTTCGATATACGTTGTATGATTTTTTTTATACAATAATGAGGTTATAAATTGGAATCATATCGCTATCAGCCATCAACAAATTAGATTCTATTTGAACCAAGGTTTTGTTATTTCATGCAAAAATGTTAATTAGATACTTGAGTTTTAACAAGAAGGTTGACTAACTTTGAAAGATACCATTTTCACATGAAATTCCAATAACAACATACCTCCTAATCACATGCTTATATGGTAGTTGGTTTCTCTTGAATCTGATGTTGGCTTGGCTTGGCTCGGTTCAAGGTGGTGTTTTTATAAAAATACTGCTACAATGATCTCTGCGACCGGAGGTGCACATTCCGGTGACGGCAAGGTCGATTCCGTTTGTTCGGAACATATTTGTTCTTGTTAGGAGTTGGTTGGCAGAGTCCCATGCCGGGATTTCTTGTTCTCTATGGAGCATGTATTTTCTGTGGCATGTTTGATGCCATTGTATGCTGGACTGGATCCGCCTGGTGTGTCTATTTCACGAAACTACAAAATAATAGCGCTACATGCTATCAAAATGAGTGAATTTTGACTTAAATATATAGAAGGGTAACACGGTTAATTTAAGTGAATAATAGGGTCAGAGAAAAAGTATATTTGAAAAATATTTAGAAGAATAAATTAAAATAAATAAAATCTTTTGGACCTCGATATAGGTGGAAAGGTCTATATAGGCTGCTAAACTGAATTAAAATATATTAATTTTAACAATACAAATAACAAGATCTAAAAAACCATTATTTTATTTGATTTATTTTTTAAACACATTTATTCTCCGAAACGTTTTCTCCGACTCTATTATTCATATGTTTATATTTCATGATTTTTACCTTTTTAATGTTGAATTAATGTTTTTATATCTTTGCAGATGAGATACATTTTTTAATTTAATTTAAAATATTTTTATTGCAAATCAATCTTTTTACACAGATGTTGCGTGTTTTAAGTGCTTCGCAATTACGTGCAAGTGTACACGTTTTAAGTTATAGTATAGATAATTATCGTCTTCACATGGATTGGTGTGTCTTCTAGAATCTAATTTCTTACACTGAAATTAAAAACACAAATGATTTAGAGAATTAATTTTTAAATGAAACTAAATAACAAAAGTAAGCAAGTGAAATAATTTGAAATAATCAATAAGAGAGATGAGGGTGGGTTATCTTGAACTATGGAATGACGGTTGAGTGAATTCTTCCTCGTAAGTGGGTGCTCACACCACTTAATTGTTCTGACAATTGGGCTTAGTCAGATTGTCTAGTCAGTTCATTTGAATGTGTGGGCAATTGCAACTAAGGGAATTGCTCGGGCAAGTTGAGCGAGTATCCTCAAGGTTCGACAAAGCGTTCTTCAGTGGTCCCCGTTATCCCTAACCTGAGACGCTGTTAATTGCACAACTTGTGACGATACATCACTGCGTTAATCAAAGGTGTACAACAACTTTTTTGCTTCTGTTAGCCGTTGAAATCCTGCACTTATCCCTAAGCCGGATTAGTTCTCACGCACTTAGATCGAACCATGCCTATTCGTTTCGTGAATCTAATTCTCCCGAATCTAGATAAATAAATCGTTTATCGAAGTCTTTTCCCAATTCTCTCGAAAGCCAAATTAATATCAAGAATAGGTAAACCTTAATTAAGAACACACCACAAACTTAGATGTAATTTAAACTATATCAAACCATAAAATAAAATAACTCAAGCCAACTTTAAGTTAGTTCATGGCTGGGCAAAAATATCCAACAAATGATCCTCTCATCACTCGAAAAAACAAGAGAAATAAAGATGAAAAAGACGACAACCACTTGCTTCCTCTCTCTCAATCTCTCGATCTAGCCCCCTTCTAGTTGGACGAAATCCTCATCTTTTAATAGATAGGCTTGGTTGACTTAAATGATGGAATAAACTTGAATTGAAAATAATCATAAAAGAATATTTTTATTCTCATTTGATTCCAATGAATTCTTTTCATCTTTGTTTTATTCTTCTAATTCTTTCTTTGCTTTTGCAATTGATTTTATCTCCAA
This sequence comes from Abelmoschus esculentus, assembly GCA_035048815.1. Taxonomy (NCBI): domain Eukaryota; kingdom Viridiplantae; phylum Streptophyta; class Magnoliopsida; order Malvales; family Malvaceae; genus Abelmoschus; species Abelmoschus esculentus. The sequence goes on from JAUCBN010000036.1 coordinate 15,311,659, forward strand.
AAAATTATTTTCAATTCGGTATCTCCTCATCAAAGAACGAATTTTGCAGACATAAAAATACATCAAGGCAGTACTTTTTTCCACATAATTCAATCAACCAAAATAAATAAAATGACATTCACGGAAATTAAATGAAAATGACTGAAATTAATGAAATACAATTAATTATATGTTTAAGTATAACAATAATCAAGAATAAAAAGGATAATAAAATAAAACAAATAAATACATAACAACAGACTATTATACTCAATGAATCGTCCGTCGTCAAGAATAAACTTAGAATGTGTTAATTACAATTATACTATTAAGAGATTTTAAATTTTTATATATTTTAATTTATTATTTTGTAGTTTACATTAATAATCTAAATTTATATTTTCAAAGTTTTACATAATTTAATTAAATATAAAAAGTCCGTATTTTTACAATAAAATCGTATATTCATCTTAATTCAACGTAAAATTATAGGCAAAATATTGCACTAATAGCATTTATCAATTAAGTCCATACCCTTACTATAAAATCTTTTATTTTCCATGACTTCCATTTTTTAATATTAAATTAATATTTTATATAGCTCCCTCACTACGTGTATTTTAATTAAATAAGATTTACCCACCGTAAACATTAAGCATCTATATTTTATTTATTTATTTATTCAATTAAGTTAAAGTTAGGATGAACAAAACTCGACTCGACTCGAGAAAATCGAATAATTTGATTCGAGATAAAAATATTCGACTCGTTTTGACTCGACTCAACTCAAAAAAATTTAAATAAGGTTCGAGTTATAAAATGAAAATTCGAATGACTCGAAATTTTTAGTAATTAAAGGATTTATTTTTAAGTTTGAGATAAATCTCTCAACTTTTTATGATATATACATTGATATATAAAATTAAAAAGCAATATTACTATATATGAAAATATATATATACATATCTTGTATGATTAAAGAAAGTCGTTTAAATTGAAATCAAATTGTACTATAACATGATAAATAATTATAATTAAATTTTTATAGGAACTCGAAAACTAGAATCGATTCGACTCGAAACTAAAAAATTTCAAATAAAGTTTGAAACGTAAAATATAACTCGTAAACTCAAATAACTCAAAATTTTTTGATTAGACTCGATTGAATATTCACCCATAGTTAAAGTTACCATTCCGTTAGTATGTATGTATGTATGTATATACGTTAGTGCCGTTTGATTCGATTAGCCATACTTCGAAAGGAAAGAACAAATACGAAAAACGTATGTATATACGTAGATACGTATGTATGTATATTATTTTTTATGTATAATGGCGTAATACAAAATTAGAAAATAGGAAATCGGTTATCTTCCGGACGAAGGAATTGGCCTTTATTTGGGTTTAAATGCTTCCCAATGTGGTTGTTATTTTCGCCGCCGTCACCGTCGTTGCCGTTGGCGAATATTTCTTGGACAAATAACTCAACATCGAATCCTTTGATTCCCTCCTTGTCCGCCACCGTAATCTCCTCCAGTGAATGTGCGGGAATATGGGGTGGCCGTTGGATTCGAAGGATCAGATCCCAATCAATACCCTTGAAATAATCATGACCCTTGATTTCTTCCAACGTGATCCTCTGATTTGGATCTTTTTCTAACAATCTTCTTATCAAATGCCGCAACGACGTCGGCTCGCCGACGAGTTCCGGCGGTTTCGTTAAAATCAGGTTAAACGTTTCCTTCCTGTTTGATCCCCTAAACGGCGTCGTTCCATACAGCATTTCGTGGAGGACGATCCCCAGTGACCACCAATCCACGGCGAAATCATGACCTTTACCTGATATTATTTCCGGCGCCACGTAATCCTCTGTTCCAACGAACGAGTTTGATTTCTCTGCCGAGTCTAACTCGGTACAATTCGTGTTGACGCTCGCTTGAGATGCCGTGTCGTCCGGAGATATCCCCGAGTTACAGCACATAGCAAACGGAAATAACCGCTTTTTCTTGACTGAGTCAGGCGGAGTTTGATGGAACGAGTTGGGAGCCATTGATTTGTCAGGCGATTTCGGAGAAAGTTTCGTGGAGAGATCGAAATCTACAAGCATGATATGGCCATTTTCTTGAATCATAACATTTTCAGGCTTCAAATCTCTATAAACAATGCCTAAATTATGAAGATATTCCAGAGCCAGAATCAATTCCGCTGCATAAAATCTGGAGAGAAAAAAACTAAATCACTGAAACTATAGCAGTAGAAATTTTAGAAGTATTTTTTCTTTCTTTTTACCTTATCATATCGTCGGAGAACATTTTCTCCGTCTGTTTCTTCCTCAAAGAGTGAAGATCCTGGCCGGGACAATAATCAATGGCGTAACCGACGACTTTATCGGTAGCCAAAACTCCTCGCAACCGTGGTAAAAGCGGATGGTTAACCATCCCTAATACTTCCTGTTCAAAAAACACTCTTCTGTACTCGTTTCCATCACTGTTCTTCACTGCTTTAGCATTCTTCTTCTCGATCGAATCTCGAGATATTAGTTTCAAAGCTAAGATCTCATCCTTCACGTTATCTCTGGTTAGAAACACCACTCCTTTGGCTCCTCGTCCGAGAGCCGTAACGATTTCCAAGCGATCTAAATCAAAGGTAGGGATTGAATGCTGTGGAAATCGATTGAATTGTTTTTGATCGTCGATCATGGCGGAGGCTGACCAATGTTCGGGGAAGAAGACCGCTTGGTTCTTATAGTCTGTTTCCTGGTGTTTGGCGAAGCGATAGTTGGTGGCTACAATATACAAGGAAGGAATAGTTTAAATATTTTTTTATAAACAAAATTACTTGCAGAGGAAGCTTTCAAGAATCAAAGATTGAGTTTATGCGAGACTAGATTTCGCCAAGTCAGCATTTTTCGCTATGGTTTTTTTTTTTTTTCTGATTATTTGAATTGATTTTATATCGTTTGATAAATTTTGTCAGTAAATCATCCATGAATTTTTAAATTATTTTTTAAGTATTATTAAATAAATTTGTTTTATCACGTAATTTATAATTTTAGCTAATAATTTATTTTATTTTATTTTAAAATAATTATTTTTTACAAATTAAAGAAAATAAAATTTTATTTTAAAAATAAATTAAAAATATTAATTAAAATTATAAATAACATAATAAATTATATTTTTCTTTTTTGACATGTTAATATTTTCGGTTAAAAATACGTGATGTGTTTTTAATATGGATAAGCATAGAACTCAAATTTGATGGATTTCGACCTGACTCAATCCGATCGGGTTAAATTTTTTGAAGAAAAAAAGAATTTGATTTGGGTCGGGTCAGATTTTTTTAAAAGAAGAAAAAAATGAATTCGGGTTAAGTTTAAATTTAGGATGAAAAAAGTTTGACCTGACCTAAAATTATTAGTCTATTTTTTTATATATTTTAAAGGATATTTACAATAATAATCCTTCTTTATATATATATTACATAATTATATCATTAAAATTATTTTTTTATAATTAAATCTCTAAAATTTATTTTTTTACAATTAAATTCCTACAATTTAATTGTCGGGTCGAATTTTTATAATTAGATCCCTATAACTCAAATGGGTCAAATTTTTTCACGCTAAACTCGAATCAGATCGAGTGATAAATGAACAAGTTTGAAGCATCGAATACGGGTAGATCAAAAATCCGATCCATGCTTACTTCTACTTTTTAAGCATTAAATATAAAATATTGTTGGAGGTGGTGGTTCTAGAAAATGAGAAAGTAAGGATGCTATTACGTTTCTGTCCTGAAATTCTGTATTGGTCATAAAGTTTTTCCATTTTTTCCAAAGTGATCCTACTTTTCTTATTTTATAATTAATTGAACCCATTTTGAAATTTCAAGGAAATTACGTAGTCACAGGAAAAGATGACTTGTCGTCGTTCTTGGAATGAGGGATCTTTTTAGGGTATGTCGTGGTAATGTTTAATGTCTAACAAAATATTTAAGGTATTTCAGTATTGATAGAAGAGAGATCATTATATTATATTTCGAATTTTTTTTTTTTTTTATGTATGGTCAAGAGAATCGTTAAATCAGATTTTGATCTAACGATCTTGATTAAACAATAAGAAGTCCCCATTTGGTACGAGCAGTACATGTTTGGACTGTTCATATTTTCACTCGTGCGAGACCGTTCAGCTTCGTCACTCTACATGTCGTTATCTCCCGTTGTTACGATGCACTTTTGATTAAATCTGAATTGTTCATTGTCCGAACAATCTCAACCGTTAGATCCAATTTAATTCGAAGATTCAAAACGAATCCGAAGAATACGATCGTTCATCTCCATCAACTCTAAATGCATGGCTCATTCATCTCCACTAGTACCACCAAGGGGTGGGCAAGACCGGGTACCCGACCAATTTGAATAGTATTGATTCTCGTCGATTCCTGAAAATTGGAACCAGTCTCGGTCACATCATATCTTAAATTTTAAAAACCGATCTCGTTACTGGTGTGTATCGATTCCAATATCGGGTACCCGATCAATTAGTTTATTATTAAAAAAACTGAGTAATTGAAAAAAAATAAACCACCAATAATAATATTATTAAATAATAAAATTAGAATATTATAGACTTAAAAATTAAAGTTTTAAAACTAGTCATATTCATAATATTCATACATAAAGAGAAAGTTTGATATGAAAAATAAACAAAAGAAAACAAATACTGGATATTCGGTATTGGCCCCAATCTTACTAGGTAACCACCGAATATCGAGTCCAAAAAATCAAGATCCAGTCTCGATCCCGATCTTACCGGAACTTAAATTTTATATCCAATCTCGGTTTTACCAGAATCGATACCAGATAAAAGTCTATCGGGTACAAAACCAAAACCGGATAATCGAAATTTTTCCCCCACCCCCTAGTACCACCAAAATAAATATTGTAATGAGTTGTATTTTTGTGCTCGAAGAAAAGAGATTGTATCCTTAATAGTATAAAATCTAACACGAGTCTCATAATAAATAAAAATTATATATATCAGATGTATTTATATCAATAATTTTAAAAATAAGTGATTAAAAAGTTTTAATTGGTATTAAGTTATAAACTTAATATAAGTAAATTTTTTCTTCCACTTTTCCTTAAAAGAATTATTCAAAATAACTTAATTAAAAAGTTAAAAATAACACAAATAAGCAACAACGAAACCATAACATAATTTAGGGGTGTGTATTATTCGATTTTAACTGAATTAATTGATAAAACCGAAATTATTTCAGTTAATTCGATTGATTAATTTTTGTTAAATTTGGTTAATATTTTTTTTAAATCCAGTTAACGATTAATTCGGTTTGAATTCGGTTAATTAGCCGAATTAAACGAAGTTATTTACTTTTAGTCATTTAAGTTTTAAAAAATTATAAAATGTTCGTAATTTTTTTATATTATAAAATTGTCACTATTTTTTATTAAATTAGAATAAAAGAAAAGTTTAGTGATAAAAAATATTTTAATATAATTTAGGGACCTATTATGTAATTTAACCAAAATTTATAATAAATTTTGGTCAATTCGGCTAATTAACCGAATTTTGGTTTGGTAATTCGGTTAACGAAAATTTGGTTCGATTAACGATTAAGATTTTAAAATTTTTGGTTAATTCGCTTCGGCCACTGACCGAATTAACCAAATGCACACCGATTAGTGGCGCAATGATTCTCATAAAAGATTAAAAATTAGAGAAAAAAACAAATATCATAAATGTTATGAATAATATTTATCTATGTGGATGTCTATCATAATAAGAACTCTATCAATTAGAAATATTATCTTCATTAATTAGAGTTTAATGCATTATGTACTGCTTATACCTATAAATAGATAGTTTGTGAAGGCATTATACACAAGTCAATATTGTGAATAATACAAATATCTCTCTTTATATATTATCTTTGTTCTTTTATTCTTGTTCTTTATTCTTGTTTTAGTTTTTTTTACTTTATTTACAACAATAAATTTATTTTTAATTTTTTAAAATATATAATTTGTTATTTGCCTGTCTTCAATAAAAATGTTATTTTTTGAATTTATACCCAATACCCCATTAATATTAAAAACGTTTAATTTTCACGAATGTCTTAGTTTTAGGGTTTATAAACTCATTTTATGGTGTACGTTTTCGAGGTTTAAGCGTAATGATAATGGTTAGAATTTAAGGGGTAGAGTTAGGGTTTAAGGGTCAAGATAATATATTAAGTGTTTAAGTTTCACTATATAAACCCTAAATTATAGTTACAATTGTTAAATTCTAAATTACTAAACCTAAAATTTTAAACCATATATACCATAAACTGGATCTCTAAACATTAAAATTAAGACGCTTCAATTTTCATCTCCTTTATTTTTTATTAAAAAATATTAAATTTTATCTTACGCGTAAGGTTAAAATAAGGCTTAATTATAAAATAAGTATCTAATTATATTTTTTTCAATAAATGCCTAAAATATTTTTGGTTAAAATATGTATTTAAAATAATTTTTATTTAAAATAAGTTTCTAAAGTTATATTTTTTGTTTATTTTAAAATTAATTTTAGACACTTATTTAAATCAAAAGTAAAACTTTAGACATCTATTTTAATAAAAAAAATATTTTAAACATATATTTTTAGTCGGATATACTTTAGATAACTATAATAAAACAGAGACAATTTGCATACTTGTTTTATAGTTAAGATATAAGATAATAATAAATACTTTATTTGTTTTTTATTTAAATATATTTTAAAAATATATATTTTAATAAACGAATTTGTGTAAATATCCTTTAATTTAAGGGTTTAAAATTAATATATAAAATATATAATTTAAAATTTAAGTTTTATGGTGGTTTAGAATTTAAATTTTATATTTAAAAAGATATGTTTGCAAGACATTGTCCAAGCGTGTGTGATTTTGCAAGGCCCCGTTACTGATATATGGCTGGGTCTATAATATTATCTTGAGCTCTTAGTAGACTGAATTTTGCGACGCGGGTTGATACGGGTTGAGGATGAATAAAACTTGATTTTATTTTAAAAATTAAATTTTGTATTTAATTTAAAGTAAAAAATAATAATTTATCTTGATTCAATTTAAAATTTTATAAATTTAATTATAAAAATAAATAAATAAAATTTGAGTTATAGAATGAAAACTCGAATAATTTAAAATTTTTAGTAATTAGTAGATTGATTTTTAAGTTCGAGTTAAGTCTTTTAATTTTTCTAATATATATCAATATAAAAACTATAAATAAATACATATCATATATAAAAAACGCGAAGAAATATATATATATATATCTTATATGAATAGAGAAAATCATTTAAGTTATAATCAAATTGTATTATATTGAGATTAATAATTATAATTATAATTAAATTTATATAGAAGCTCAAAAACTCGATTTAAATTGAAATTATAAAATAAGTTACATTAATTTGAATAATTCAAAAAAAAATTTACTTGACTCGATCAAACCCTCACTCTTATCGATATTCACCGATGACAGTGTCGTTCGTTCGACTTATATCTGGGCTTTTGCTTGTACTTTGAGCCTGGTTATTCCCATTGTTATCCGGCATCGAGATGGGCTTTAATGCCATAAAACTTAACGTCCTAATTTTCAACGACCCAACGCATCCTAGCAAGCCGGTCAATATTCATATTCGATCCATTATTATTTTTAATAACAATAAGTATTTGATTTACTAAAAATAATTTCATACATCAATAGAAAAAAACAGAAAGTTTTCACTGACGGATTAATATTAGAGTTTAAGAATTTAGTTTAAAAGTTTAAAATTAAGGATTATAGATATAATTTAAGGTTTAGAGGTTAAAACTTAAATCGCTAACTATATTATCCTAATAATTAAATTCTAAATTTTAACACTAACCCTTAAATCTTATCTATGACCCATAGATAATGCCATAATTTAGGATTGAGGATAAAATGTAAGTGACTGAAAGTGGTAGAGACAACCAAATTTTAAAGAAATTTAAATAAGAGAATAAAGATAAAAAAAATTCTTAGGGACAGGGGGTGATTTTCCCTCCACACCCCATTCACCTTCGTCTTATCATTACGTTATATGTGGGCAAAAAAACTGATTACCCAGTCCCGAACCTGATAAGACCCGATAAATTTTTATCTGGTATTGGTTCTGGTGAGATCGAGACTGTATCCAAAATTTAGGTCCCTATCATAATCGGGACCGGGACTGAATCCAAAATTTAGGATAATTTAGGGTATAGGGATTTTTTATATTAATATTTAAGATATAAGATACTTAAAAAATATTAGGGATATAGACCAAAATGAATAGTGAAACATAGACCACGCCACCTCTTGTCGGCAAGGTCCACTTTTTTCAACTCAAGAACGCCAACTTTTGTTGGCGAGGTGTCATGCTTTCCTTTTCTTTGTTTCATTTGTTGCACGTTTCAGTTTAATTTTAAACCAATCTCATGATAGATCAAGCAGCTTTTCTGGCACAAAGAAAGAAGAGTTGACCACGCCACTTTTTAGTGGCGTGGTCCTATTCATTTTGGCTTACAGTTCAAAAATTTTCTTAATCATCCCTATAATACAAAAAAATAATAATAAACAACAATATTCCTCCAATTTTTCCCAAATTTAGGTCTCGGTCAACCTAAATTGAGACTAAATTTTGATTCTTTGGATTCGGTACCCGGTGGGTACCCTATAGGACCGAGATCAATACTAAATATCCGATATTATTTTTTTTTGTTTATTTTTCTTATCAAACTTTTTTTTTTATGTACGACTAATTTCAAAATTTTAATTTTCAAGACTACAATATTCTAATTTTATTATTTAATAATTATTGATGATTGATTTTTTTTCAATTACTCAAAAAATTTAAGAATAAATTAATTGACCGGGTACCCGGTATTGAGACCGGTTTCCACCAGTAACGAGATCAATTCTTAAAATTTAAGACCCGATGTGATCAAGACCGAGACTGATTCTAATTTTCATGAACCGGTGGTTATCAGAACATGAATCAATTCTATTCAAATTGGTCGGGTACCCAATCTTACTCACCCCTGCTTATCATAATTGCTAATTTTAAACACGTAAATCTAAACTCTTAAATTAAATCCTAAATCTTAAAACTAAAAGGAACATATAAAAACATTTAATACAAATCCTTTAATTTAATGGTTTGTTCTATTAGCTACAACAAAATTTGAATTTTTGAACATGTGCAGAAAAGGAGGTAAAATCAGAAAATTTATTTTTAGATGTCCAAAAATGTTTAATAATTTTGGACACTTTGGAAATTATTGTGGGTAATTATATATATATATATATATATATATTAACTTCATTGATATAGCTGCATCTTCTTTCGTTACCATCATTGTTTCATGACTTTGTTATATCAGTTATCCCAACTTCTTAATAGTTAAATCTAAAATTATATTATGTGTTATTTTTATCGCGTCGTTTATAAAATTAATTAATAAAAATATTTATTTGATTATTTTTTTATTTTTATCAAGTAAATTTTCATTAATATTTATTATAAATTAAGTTTTAAAATAGATTTTTATCAAGTGAAGATTTACTCGATAAAAATTATGAGATAGAAAAATAATAACAAATGAATGTTTTTGATTGGTTGGTCTCATAGATAATATAACGGAAATGATCCATGATATAATTTCTCTGTATTAAAGGTGGCTCATCGAATGTCGGACAAGAATTAGTTATTCATTTTCCCTATTTTTTTATATCTTAATATTAAAAATATAAAAATTAATTTTAAATTTTAAATTTTGAACCTTAAATCATAAATCCTAAAATAAATCTTATCTCAAATTCTCTAAACTCTATTACTAAATTATAATCTTAAATTTTAAACCTAAATATTGAATGCAGGATATTTAGAGACACCGAAAAAAAAAAACATACGATTTCTATTCATCTCATGTCAAACCTTATTTACAAACCTAAAAAAACATACAATGAAAGAATAAAATTAAACCAAATCGAACTTAAAAACAAAATATTTTATTCACTCGGTTGATGGTTGTTTGTTGATAAAATCAATCTTGGGTAGCGGTACTTTTTGCATGACAGTTTGGATCGCTTACAACTCCTTCCTTCACTATGTGTCTCGTTTGGACAGAGATAAGAAGAATAAGAAAGTTTCTTAATTTTATTGGTATGCTTATTTTCATAGGAATTTTATTTTTTTTTGTTTTGGGTTGTAAGAAAATTTAAATTTTTTTAATCCAATTATTTTATTTCTTGATTACGATGTAATTATAATTTTCTATGAATTTAATAAAAATTTAGTAACATTTGTTAAAAAATTTTTATCTAATCAATAATCTCTAGAACAAATGATTAAAGCTCATCACGTAGTATATTTTATTTTTAAAATAATCTTTTAATTTCTAAATTATTAAGTCTCAAATCTCAATTTTAGTTATTATTATTATCAATTGTTGATGGCATGCCTACTATTTTTGTTATTAGATTTCACGATCATTTTTCTATCCTTCCATCGTTGATGGGAGGGATAGTGTGTCCATCATTGAAATAATGTTGAACATACGAAAAAAAAAAAATATCGACGATAAACGATGACAAGTCGATCGAGAAAGATTTTTGAGTTTTACAATAAAGAAGAATGTTTTATTTTATCGCCGACAACGTAATGAACGACAATCACAGTTATCAAATTTTAAGATCTAAGAATTTTTAAAATTATTTATGAAATTTGTAAAATATAGAGATTTTTTTAAAGTATAATCGGGTAACTTTGAAAATGTTAGATACCTATTTGGTCCAAAAATATTTTAGATACTTATTTTAAAAATATATAATTTAGGTACTTATTTATCACTTACGCCATAATATTTTACACAAATGATATATAATTCACGTGTCAAAATAAAAAAATAAATAGTTTGTTATATTTTACACAAATGATTTAAACATCATAAAAAGGGAGGGAAACATAATAATAAGATTTGGGTCCACAAATAAATATTTTCCGATAAACAACATTTATTTTGTCTATTAAAAATGATTAATAAGATTATAATAAACTAATAAAAGCAACCTTGAATAGGAAAAATATTAAATGGTCCCTCTTTTAAAAAAATATTAAATAATTTCGATTTATTATACTATATATAATTTTATCTATTAAAAATGAATTATATAATTTTTTATAAAATAAATATTTTTATTTTTATATTGTATAAATAAATAATGAATGATTATAAAAAAATTAATTAACTATTTTTTAATAAATATAATTATAAATAATATTATAAATCGTGACCATAAAATCATTTCTTACTAAAAAATTCCTTGTGTCGGTGGAAAATATTTTGGAAATATAATAATAGATTGGCCGATGAATTTGACTAAAATACCCAAAGCTTGTTCTTTTTCTTTATAATAAAAAAAGAGGATGCAACATCCAAACAACTTTGATGACAATCAAAATTTGATTTTAAGTTATATTTGTTTGACATTAATTATAAATATTTAATTTAATAATTAATTAATTTAAATTAAATACTATAAACATATATTTTTTTTATTTATTTTAAATTGACATTTTCATTTTGTTAATTTGTTATATTTTTAATTAAAAATAATCCTAACAAGCCTCTTCAATTCAAACATAAATATTATATTGTAGGGTAAACTGTAATGAAAATCACTTAATTATAATAGATTATATTTAAATTATTTAATTACTGAAAGTTAGATTTAGGTCATTTATTTATGGGTAAGGTTAAATTTGGGTCACTCAATCAGTAAAAATTATATTTAGATCACTCAATTATAGATAATGTTACATTTAGGTCACTCTTCATATTTGAAAAAAGTTTATCAATTTGTATATTAGATTAATTAATGATTTCAAATGAGGTACTTTAATGTTAACAAGGTTATACAAGTAATATAAAAGAAAAAATGATCAAATTGATATATTTTTTTTAAGTATGAAGGGTGACCCAAATGTAACCTTACCCATAAATGAGTGACTCAAATATAACTTTTAATAATTAGGAGACCTAAATATAACTATACCCATAATTAAGTGACCTTTGTTACAGTTTATCCTATATTGTAAATATATCTATAAATGCATGAATAAGACTATCTTCGTAATAAGGTCCACAAAAAGATATTATATCGTGAAATCTTTCCACCACATCATCCGTGATTCCAACCAATCAAATTCATCTATTTTATTTTTTAAAAATAAATCATCACTTCTTACTTACATATAATTAATAAATATATAATTATTAAGTAATTACTTAAAGATGAGCGAATCTAATTGTTTGGACCACAAATGACGTAATAAACAAGTTTCACAATATAATCTCTCAAGAAAGAAATCACATATACCGATTATATTGTTCAAGTTTATCTCATCATGTTTATTTAAATGACATGGTATGCGCGAAATCAAATAAATTAAAATCGAACATAAATATTATATTATACACAAATAAAATATAAGAAAAATATTAAAAAATATATATTTTATTAATAGAAATTGCTCTTGCTCAGTTGCTCACCAATCAGACCATGTGTATCTACAGGCTATTACAGCAGCGGGCAGACAAAGCATGCGCGTTTCACTTAAGCAAGGTTACGAGCTCTCACATGGTAGACCCATTTGGGTGGTTTAAATTTGTTTGGTTTAGCATACAACATTAACGACCTATCTGTACTTCCACCATTTGCATGCATTATGGAAAGAACTCGTGTCCGGTTCTGGTTCGTATTCGAATAATTACCTTTAAAAAGTGAAGGGCATATGTCACTATCGTAAACCCGGTTTTAACGAAACTCGATCTTCGAACATTCAAAGAAGGTTAAAGAGAGTACAGGAAGAGGAAATGAAACATTACCATTACTTTAGTAGGTATCTTAGGGGAGTAACTGTTGGCATTGAAGACTTTAAGGGCGGGGAAGATGGACCACAACACCAGAAATTACCAAACCATTCAATATGGACACATTCTTCCCGTTCCATATTTAACTCCTTTTAAGGACCACTGGTTCAACTTTTTGTTCGATAGAAAAATCGACTCTATCCTCGGTCCGAGGAGTGGTGGAGCCATCGTACGACGGCGTAGGATATGGACGAAACTAAAGACAATGCAACAAGTTCGAAGATCACAAGCATATGTCCAAGAATGAAGGATAAAGTGCAACTAGGAGAAGGGTTAGAAAGTTATAAAAGCAAGTAAAAAGAGAGGCAGTATTCTGTTACCTGTAAAATCCAAACATAGAGAACATCTTATAGACATAAGCTCGCGGAAGGTGTTTACTAAGAGCGGCTAACCGTAAAACCTGAGATTAAAACTCTGATGAGGGACAAGAATTTACAGAATCGGATTGATGATGATAGGCACTGGTGACTGGTGTTGGAAACAGAATTTACAGATGATGCACTTGGTGGTGGTGCATTCAGTAATGTCTTCACGCGGTATGCGTGATATTAATGCCCCTTCTTAGTCTCTCGAGAATGCCGTTAGCCTTTCTCTTGGCTCTAGATGTTCCGTCTTGAGCAAGCTTGGATATTGTTCCATAGGTGATCTCTTCTTCCTTCAGCACCTTCCACTTGGTTCGATCGTTAAGACAGATGGTGTGTAGGATTGCGATGCAATTTTCTGTATTCCGTTCACAGTTGCTACCCCTTATGATACGAAGCAAGCAAGGAACAGCTCCAAGCTCACCCATTTCTTCAACAGCCCTTTGATGGGTTGAAAGCATTGCAAGGATAGCCAATAATTCATCGACATGAACACCATCCATAATCTTTTTTAAAAGGACCCTTACTGCACCATCCCTCACGGCTCGTGCCTTGTTCTCTTGGAATATGCATAGGTTAAATATTGCAGAAGCAACATCTTTCATTGCTAGCGGATGGCCCTCATCTAGAAGGTCAATGAGAGGTTTTATAACACCAGATTTACCAATTAGTGACTTGTTCGAATCAAGAGCCGACAGAGTGAAAAGGGCTGCAGCTGCATTGCTCCTTGTTTGAATAGTTCCAGATCTTAACGCTTCCATAAGAAGGGGAATAACCATTGGAGTTTCAGCAACAAGCTTCTTATTGCTGTCATGGATCGAAAGGTTCAAGAGTGTCGTGATCACGTCTTCTTGGAGATCAGGGTGAACACTGCTCTGAGATTTGCTTCCGGAGAGTGGGGTGAGCAATTGAGTTATGGCACCAATGGATTCCCCGAATAGAGCACGGAACGAAGGTATCTTTTTTGTCAACAAACGAAGCTCCTTCGCAGCTTCCTTCTGTTCAGGAAGAACTCCAGACAACTTGTCAAGCAAAGCAAAGAATCGGTCGCGCTCCTCTTCGGTAATGCCCTCCTCTCTACCACACTGCACAGGGCTTGGTAATTCCATCCCCCGACTCTTGCACCACTGCGATATCATCTCCCTGATCAAGTGATTCGGAGTGAGAACCGTGTGAGAAAGAACTTGCCGGGTTCTGGGGCAAGTCCTATTGCCTGCATTCAGCCATTTCTGGATAAAAGGCCTGTCATATGTCTGCAAATGCAAATGAAACCAAATCAAGAAACAATCCAACTGATGAACTTGAATCCATAATCATCAAACTAAAACAATACAACTAAGAAGAACTGAACATCAAAGACATGGAATTAAGCTGAAGAAAATTTCCTTTACTTTCCCAAATCATTCAGGTTTTCAAAACAGAAAGATCAAGAAATAACATCAGCAATATAAGAAGATTATGCACAAAATCTCAACTTCAAATCATTCTCGTACACCCACATTTCCGGATTTTCTTTCTCACCAAACAGTAAAACAAATGAACAAACTTCGTAAAAAACATCAGAATTTCTCATTAAAAAGAAGAAGGAACAAATCAAAATACCCAAAATCACAAAGAAAAATCTTCGAAAAAAAATAAAAAAATCAATTAAAAACAGAAGCAATCCTCAATCCTCATTACCTGACCAGAAGCTAAAACCACAGGATCTCTCATAAGCTCTTTAGAAAGAGGACATTTAAACTCCTCCGGACACGACACCGCTTCATGTAACTTCAAGGTCGCCGTCGATCGTTTATTGAACATAAGCTCTCTCAAGCTACAAAGAGCATCCTTAGCTCGATCGACGGCGTGGATGCTGTAATCATCTTCATCGACGATAGTCTTAACAAGTCTCTGCAATTCTTTCTTCAATTCCACCGCTCTCGCCCTCGCCGTCGGATCAGAACTCAACACCGCCGTCTTCGCCATCAGATTCTTTCCGACCCCAAACCCCTTAAACTCTGATCAATGGAGAAAACAACAACAACAACAGGGAATGAGAATACTCTGTTTCATTCTCTTCTTATAGAATTTTCTCTTTATTCTGAATTTCACAATACCGAACTGAAATATATAAATATTAAAAAATAAAAAATAAATAAACAAATTCCCAACAAGGACAAGCTAATACTTTCTGCTATCTTCTTAGTTCCTCTCAGCTCACTCAATATTTATCAGTATTATTATTTTGTTTTTTTTATTAATATTTCTTTTTATAGGGGATGTATTTTATTTATTTTTTTAACTGTGTTAAAATAAATAAAACTCGAATTTAAAACTCAAAAATAATTATTATAGTTGAGTTTAAGATTTAAAATTTTAATCGAGAATTTTGAGTTTTAGGTTCATATTTAATCTAATTATTTAAAAAAATTAATATATAATATACAAAAAATAATATAATTAAAAATTCATTTTAAATCATTTATAATTATTATTAAGTTTTTAAAATTTTATTATAAAAAGGTTTTAAAAATTTTTAAATAGTTATGGAAAATAATACTTTTATAGACATTAGATAAATTTATTTTTTTAAATAATTAAAGTTACTTTTAGAAAAAAAAAATAATGACAAAAATTTTCTCTATCTGGACCGGGTATTTCCGCCCCGCTTAATCATCCATCCATAATTTCGTTTTTAAAAGACATCTCTACCCTTTCATGAAAAAATTATTAGGTGAATTTTGTTCATCACGATATCTATGATCTCAATTAATAATGACTGCTTATTTTAATTTTTTTAAAAATAAATTATTATTTTTTTTGATAAACGATCATAATTATTTAAATCATAAAAAACATGGTAAACATGAATTACCTAATAATCTTTCCATTTCGTGATTTTGAGCATCGATTATGAGATGAGTTGGCATTTTATCTTAATGAATAAAAAGATTAAAAAAAGGGTAAAGGACACTCATGTAATAATTGACAGATAGGGGAGGGATACTGAGAAAATATTAAAAAAAATACGCGTGTTAAATATCGTTAAATATTATTAATATTAAGTATCGTTGATTATTATTAAATTAATTAATAAATATTAAAATTTTTAAAGATTCAAACGTATAATTAATAAAAAATTGATAAATTCAATATTAATAATGTTTAGGTAAGTTTAAACTCATCCTAAAATGTAAGGTTGATTTAAGACTTATTTTTTAAAATCAATTTTCGGCTCTTCAAAATTTCAACTTCTAAAAGTACTTTTAAATAAAATTAATTATACATTCTCAATTATATTGTTAATCGTTTTATATGTTAAAATATAATATTTTATTTATTTAAAAATGTTTTTTAATAATAATACCAAATAATGTAAAAGTACTTTCTAAGATCGTTTTTCAAAATATTATTATGTATGTTTATTTAAATTTTATAATTATTTAACATATGCAAATTTTAAATGATTTTAATAAAAATATTATTATTAAAATATTTAAATTCCAATAATTTATTTATAAAATATTAAATATATATTATTATAAAACTATGCTAAATGTAAAAAAAAAATGTTTCATTCAATTCAACTATTTCCAACATCTATCTAAAAAGAACTATTTCCTACATCTCATGGTTTTAAAGTATTAGTTGTTAGATTAACATGGGTTAGTCCAAATGATAAGTAGTAAGGGTGTTTAAAAATATTCGATTCAATTGTTTTAATTTAAAAATTTATTGATTTAATCTTAAAATTCGGATACCTGATCCGGATTTTATTTTAAATTAAATATCTGATTTAATTTTAAATTTTATGGATCGGATACGAATCATAATATTTTAAATTTTGAATTATCCAAAAATCCAAAATTTTAATTTTTTAATATTTTTATTTTTATTTTTAATAATTTGATGTTTGTTATATCCAAAAATTAAAACAATTAAAATTTTTATAGATATAAATTATTTTATATTTAATAATTTATTGTTATATATAATCAATATTTCAAAATTTTTATAAATATATCCTTTAAATTCGAAAAAAAATAACTAAACTAAATTAAAATATATTTTTGAATAATCATATATCCGAAAATCCAATCTGTTTATCCGATTATCCAAAAAGCCAGATATCCAAAAAATCAAATCACATACGAATCACTATATTATCGATCTGAAATCACAGATATCCAAAATAATCAAATCACATACGAATCACTATACTATCGATCTGAAATCACAGATATCTAAAAAATCGGATTCGATCCAACATTCAACAATAAACATCCTTAATAAGCAATTTAGTTTCTAAGCAGATTTCGGATCAAAGCGTTATATACGTAAAGAAAATTATAGAGAGACTCACTCATCAAAATTAAGTGTACAAGTGAGTCATTTTGGATTAATTAAAACGAATCCCTGAAAAATAGATAATAACAAAAAGTATTAGCTGTTAAAAAATAATAATAAAGTATTATCTGCAACAAATAATATGATTTTGTTGGACTTGTATCTTATTATAAAAGTATCACGTGTTTGTGATTGGAGGACACAATTAAATTTATTATAATAATACAAATCTAGAAAATATGGAATTTTAGGTGATATTTATTTATTTATACCTAAATACTGCTAGTTTAAAGGTTGACCCGGTAACAACTTATCTGGTTGGAAGGACTTACAATCTGTAGGGGAGAACACCTGAACTTTGGTGGAACCAACCAGTCACAAGTACTGGTTTAGTCAAAGTCAAAGCCACTTGATTTTCTCATTAAAATTGTTTAGGATATTTAAAACATTAAAAATTAAATTACAGTTTTAATTATTTTATGTTACATTTAAAATTAAATAGAAATAATCCACATGAGATAAAATAAATAGGATGAAGGGGAGTATGAAATATAATGAACGATACTTAAATACTTTTTAGATCTTTGGATACTTAAACATATATCTCAATACTTAAAATAATATTTTATTATTATTTAATACTATCATTTAATATTTAAATTATGTATAAATTATTTTAAATTTATTTGTATTTATAAGTTTAATTATATTTAAATTATATTTTGATACTTTAACTTATTTTAAATTATATTAATCTCATATTGAAAAGTAAAAGAGAGATATTAAGATATATAAACGAGTCATTATACATCGTCCTATTAGATATGTCTTTTTTAAAAACAGAATAATGATATGATGACAAGTGATATCAAAACAATAATTTAACTGTTATGAGAGAGAGATCACGTCTGAAAAAGATAAATAAAAAAAATTAATATTATATATTATTAAACATATCTTTTAAAAAAGGATAATAACCTTGTAACCTATTGAACCGATAAAATATTAATATTAATGGCAAATTCAGGAAAAAAATAAAGTAATTGAAGCACTTTGCAAAATTCTTATAATTAATTATTAATTTAAATTAGTACATTTATATTATATTAATTAAAATCTCATAAAATTAGTGAATTGAGTGGAAGAATCTTGGGGAGCACTCAAGATAAAAAGTCAAATCCCACTAGTAATGATGGTATGGAATTACAATTATACCCTTAACTTACCAACTAAGTTTTAGGATAAAAGATTAGTCTCCATTCAATTAACCCAATCACACATAAAAAGAGAATGTTGACATAATATCAAGTAAAGTTTAGATTCTTAATTATATGCCATAAAATTTGAAGAAGGGATTAGGCCATGTTAATTATATGGGTTATTATTGTTTAATCAATGATCATTATAATACACATATGAATACGAAAATAGTGTCAAATTTAAAATTGAGAGGGTAAAAAATAAATGTTTGAAAGTGCGGAGTGATTGTCCCTTTTTACCGAAAAATCATATCATGAATCTTGTTCATCGCATCATCAGTGGTCTAAGTAATCAGGCTCGTTGATCTTTAAGTAACTACCTAATAACCACTCATTCACTAATTACATGTAAGAAAGAAATAATGATTCACCTTAAAAAATGAGATAGGTGAATCTAGTTGGTTGGGACCACGGATGACGTGATAGAAAAAGTTCATGATATAATTTCTCTTCTCTACCTACATATATAGTTTCGTCACTGGATGAACAAACGAATAATCGAAATATATCCAATTTTATATCATACTTGACCTAGATACCTAAACACATTCATAGGGTAAAAGTAGAAAGATCAAACAATCTGGTCTGATTAATGAATATTTTTTTTCATATGTACAATCCTAATACAATGTGGGAAAGGAGATCTGAGTTGATGACATGTACATGGATTAGATTTAATCTAAGCTATCATTAGCTGTTTGAATAATCAAATAGTGATGTACATAAATATATGGATCATGTACTCAAAGAGTATCTTGGGAATTAATGAGGCATCATGTGAAGAATGAAAATAATCAATACAGGGATCATAATCAAGAGTATCTTTTTCACGGATCTTAAATCAATTTAATCCTATCTAACCAAAAAAAAAAATGGGATTTAAAAAATGAAAATACTCCTAATATATTAAAAATATAAAAAAATAAAGATAAACAACTTAACTAGTGAACGAAACGTGTTTTTGTTAATCATAATCAAGATTATTATTAAATTAAAAGTTTAGAATGATACATAATTCCTTTTAATTTTAGTATAATTTTGATATCATTGGAGATGATAATCATGTAACCATTACATTACATGCTTTTGAATCGCCTATTTCCAAATATTATTAGTGTAATTAAGATTTACTCATGGAAATGCATTCAAGGCCTTGGTTGAAATGGTAAATCGTATCATGCAATAAAAAATTTCTCAACTTCTTGAAATATAATAAATATAATATATAATATAGGGTTCTATTATTGGCTTGGGCCTAAAAAACGTAAGATCAGGTAACCCGTTAATCCAACGGGTTGATTTATAAAAATTTACGAAGGAAATTATCATATTTCCGCAAGGCAATTAGATGCTGAAGGGTGAAAAGTGAATTATAATTTTTTTGAACTCAAAATACAATTTTTACCATTATATTAATTTATAATTCATAGGGATTTCCTTGGAATATTTCCGGGAGTGAACGTAGGTTAGTGTTCCAAGTTAATGGTGTAAGAAAACCATATTGAGAGTGCCTTTAGATTTAGTTGTACTTATAAATATTTTATTTTCATGCAATTTATATATTTTTTATCAAAAACAGTCTAAATTTTATAATTTCGCATTTCCTAAATTTATAACATTTTTAATCAAACCAAAAATCTATAATTATTAAAATAATTTATCGAATTAAACCAAAATCAAACCGAATATACCCCTAACATCGAATGACATAAAATCTTGCATCTATCCATGTTTCCTCTAAAAATAAATAAATAGTTTTCCCAAGAAAGTATCACGATGAAAAGGCAACCCGAACATGTTCTCTAAATCCCAGCCAGAAACCCTAGTGAGGTCTTACCATATCTAGCATTTAAAAGACAAATGTAGTTGAAGATAAACCTGATCGAGTCGGAGATGATCATCGATTATTATAGCTCATCTTCACTTGTATCTCCTCCGCTTGATGGCTTACCATTGACTGCAACAAGCTCGGTTTCAAATATCAGTGTCGCTCCGCCTGTAAATTTGGCAGAACGATGGACAAAAAGGTTAAGCAGATAACAGCAATGGTGTTTTAATGCAATTATGTATTGTTGCTTTGCTTAATAACATCAGCCATCCAATTAGATAAGCAGAGGAAGGTTGATTATCATTACCAACTTACGGTATCGATGTAGTTCCCGTTAACAGTACAAGAACAATGGCCACAAAAATGAATTACCTGGGATTTTAGGTGGTGAACCATGTTCACCATAACCGAGCTTTGCTGGTATTTTCAACTTCCGCTTTTCACCGACACACATTCCCAGTAGCCCTTGGTCCCATCCTGCAAACAGTATTTTTGTTATTCAAGAATCAGTAAACTCTATACATATAACAACCAACAATCCATCCATAAAAGTGAATTTGTCATCGTCTGAGTTTTAGCAGAAAGATGTGAGTGGTTGCTAGGGGGAACAGACCTTTGATTACTTGACCACTACCAAGCTCAAACTCAAATGGGTCACCCCTTTCAAAACTCGAATCAAAAACAGTTCCATCAGTGAGTTTCCCCTGCAAAAGGGGATGTCAATATATGTAAACCATGAGAGCCTTACTAAACAATTAATAGTAAGTTTCTAACCATAAAAATTTTGATGACACTATTTTGTTAACAAAAAAAAATCTCATTAACTGATCATTTATATATATACATATACATATATATATATATATATATATATATATATATATATATATATATATTGATGAAAAAGGCACTTCGGAGTGAAGAGTAGAAAAGAGTGCACCTATAACAGTCATTCTACATCCACAAAGCCAGTGACCAATACAATCTACCGCCACTTAAAACTATATCCATCGCCTAACAAAGCAAATTTTCAATCACCAGCCAGCCAGTTCCCATTACTTTTACATTTAACCTATCTCTAATGATAACAAATAAATGACTTGAAAATTGAAAAATAAAAATAACACAATCCATTAATGACAATACATAGTGCCTATAAACATGGGTGGAGCCATGTATGAATTTGGAGTGTCTATTGGCACCCCAACATATTTGGAAAATTATATTTTTTTATACAATTTATATATAAAATTTTAAAAATATATGTAATTGACACCCCTTTATAAATAATTAATTCTTTTCAAATACCGTTCAAGAAAACGACACCCCTTAGATAAATTCTTGGCTCCGCCCCTGCCTACAAAGCTAACCAAGTCAATGTTCTGTTACACTGAAATTTTAATAGAAAATTATTAAACCCAACTCCTATTTTCAAAATCCAGCAAAAGGAACATGATCGAGATGTTGAAACCAGTTGACATATAGCAAGTTAGCAACCTCAAGAATATTTAGTTAATTTATTACAATGAAATTCAAAAATCCCAAAGAAGGATTTGACATATCTCAAATTTCAGGGGAAAAGTCCACAATCAAATATTCTTCAGTTCATTCAAGGATAAAGCAATTGTAGAGCAAAAATTAAACATCCGACAGAAGCTAACATACCCGATAGTGTACTTTGATTCTATCACCTTTGTGAGCTTGAAATTCACATGATTTGGGCTTATGCTGTGGAAAAAATACAGTAGAACAAGAGATAATAAGATGGCAAGCAACAAAACAAGGGAAATGAGAAAAAATGAAACAATATTATAATATGAACAAAAAATGGAAAGGAAAGGTTAGAGATTAACAATACGGATACCAAATTATAAGGTAAAAACGTCCTTAAGAGTTTAAAACTCTTCATTTTTGGTGATTTCATAAACAAAGTAACATACTCATGATCACATCCAAAACAAAATTAATGACAACAATCAATATCGTATGGAACCAAAAGTTCTATGAGTTCACATTCAAAATTATACAACAATAAGTTTCTTTGTCACTGTCTTATTTCATAGTGCAAAACTTTGGTTCCAAGGTAACGAATATCTTGTCCACTTATTGTGCAATGGCTTATTCACATGATCTAAATGCTAACTACGGCATTTATATGGTGTTCTTTAACATGCAGAGGCTGAATAACAAACAATTAATACATCAAATCACTTCGAAAAACAAAGACCAAAAGTACACAAATGAAATTGGATACGTTAATTAAGATCCATTACCTAGAATTGGTGACCCGATAGATGAATTTAGAGAGCTACGATGTTTCCAATATTGATCTAAGATCAAGTTACTAGTGTTACCAAGTACCAACTAAAGGTGGAGGAGTCCGATGTCTCTTCGTTTATAGAACTATTATCAAATAATAACAAGCCATGAAAGATAATGCTATCAATGAAGATTGAATCTATATATAACGAAAAGGGAACAACTAACAATACAACCATAAATTTCTCCACATCACAACAACATATTAAAGCCAATGAAATGAAAGAAACCTTTAACAACTTTCTATTTACCTAAGATTAAATCACTAAAGCAAACACTTACAAAAAAGAAAAAAAAAATCTAACATATTTAAAGAAATACCTTAACCCCGATCTGTAGCTCTGTCACATCGCCTGACTTCTTGGCATTCACTGAACAATTGAAGCGAATAACGAACCGAAACACAAATGAGTTTCAAAAAAACGGATCAGATCTGAAAACAACGAGACGGTATGTATAATTAATGAGCTAAATTTTGACTTGAAAACTTACCAAATGTGAAAATGATCAGCAGAAGAAGCAGAATCGGAGCAACCTTCAACACGCTGCCGAACCTCATTTTCAATTTCTTGTTCTCTTCGCTCTGCAACTCTCTTCGGGCTGTGGAATTTTAGTGTTTGGATTTTTATAAACAGATCTCAGGAAACGATGCCGATAACAGTGACGGGCCGAAACAGTTTTCCTTTTTGGATTCCATTCCAGCCTTCCAGGCCTTAAATTTAGGTTAGAGCCATTTAAATATCCATTTTAGTCCTTTTATAATGATGAATTTTAATTAAAGTCCCTATAAAATAGGTTCAATCCTAAAATCCTAATTCATAATAAGATTTATTTATTTCAATTAAAGTTTTAAATTAATTTTACATATAAGAATTTTATTCACGTGTAAAATTTTTATTGGTTGGATTTTTTACTGGTTTTAAGTAATTATTTAAAAATAAAAATATTTTAAAATATTTATAAAATTAAAATATGATAGTTGAGATTCAACGGTAGGATATGTAATGATTATTACTTAGAAAAAGAGTAAGAAGTTAATCTCAGTCATTCTTTTTTTTATTCAACGATTTAAAAACATGTAAAAATATAATTTTACATCGTGTAAGTGGATCCTAATTATACAATGTAAAATTCAACTAGTTTTATATTGATTTATGGCTATTAGATGGGTAAAATGGGTAGATGAGATTAGCTCTTTTTTTAATTGATAATCTTCGTATATCATACTTCTTATCTCATTCATCTATTTTTTTAATTGATAATCTTCATATATCATACTTCTTATCAAGTTAGACAATATAAAACTCTCTAAATCTTATATATTTCTGGATCGTTGGATGATGGTTCAGATTAACAATTGATTTTGTGAAAAATAACACTTAGAAAAAAATGAGTTAAATTAAATTATCTGTTTCGATCATCCAACGATCCAAAAATATATATAAAACTCGAAAGTTTTACACGTTTTTCGATCACTGGATGAAGGTATATAGATGATCGAGATTAATAGTAAGAAATTTGAAGATTATCACTTGAAAATAAAAAAAATAATAATCTTAATCATTTAATACTCTCTTCTACGACCAATAAAGAATATAAAAGTAACTGAGTTTACATAGTGTAATTAGATCTTAACTCGTATATGGATGAGATCTGTTACATGGTATAAAAATCATTCAACTTTATAATAATCTACGATTATTGGATGAACATAATAAATAAATAAATAAATAAATAAAATAATTAACTGAACTCGGAATGCTTTACACTTTTTTTCTTATGTCTAACCTTTAGGATACCCTAGTTTTTGATTTGAGAGAGTTTTCAATATTTTTAGAATAATCAACTTTTATAAAGGGACTTACCCCTCTCTTTTATGAAAAAAAAAGTTACTTTTTAAGGTTGAATTATTAATGGCTAATATTAAGAACAAAAAATTATATATCTTTATTCATATTTTTTTATGACTCGCATTAAAGATATTTAAAAATTAAATTTTAAATTTAAATTTTATTTTTCAGATTAATAAATATTTCATTCGATTCTCTTTTACAACTTCCTTTATTTTTCATATAAATAGACTTTTACATATAAATATACAGTTTCATATCGTCTTCTTGAGATATTTTTTTATTTTTACATATAAAAGATACAGATTCGTACCGTCTTTTTTATTTTTACAATTTTAAATGAAGATATTAATAAAATATAATTAGAATCAGACGATTTTTATTCTGATATTAATCATATAAAAACATATTAGTTAAGTAGGTTGAGGTATTTCCTGTATTAAGCTGAAAAAAGAGCAATTTGTTTTTCCTTTATGTGACTCGTCTCCCCTAGGGATGGCACGGAACCGAATCAGACGAGTTCCGATCTGATCCGATCCGATCGAGTCAGATTTTTTTATGAAAAATTCGAGTCTGATCGGGTCGGGTCTTTTAAAGGGTGATCTCGGGTCAGATCGGGTTTAGAGTGAAAAAATTCAACCCGATCCGGGACTAATAGTGTAATTTTCTCATATATTTTAAGGATATTTACAATAATGACTCCTCTTTATATATATTTTATATAATTAGACCACTAAAATTAATATTTTTTTACAATTAGATTATTAAAATTAAATATTTTTATAATTATATCCTTAAATTTTATTTTTTACAATTTAATCCTTAAAATTTTAATTTTTAAAAAAGATTCAGGTCAGGTTAGGTCGGGTCGAATTTTAGAACTTAAAAATTGGGTCGGATCGAGTGACGGGTGAAGAATATAATTTTTTAAATCGAGTACGGGTAAGCCAAAAATCCGACCCGACCCGTGCCCATCCCTAATCTCCGCTCATCTCTCTACCTTAATTTGAGTCTTCAATTAAAAGCCAACAAGGACAAGTATTATTATTATTTACAGATCAAGGACAATTATGAAGAGCAGATGCCAGATGATAATGTAGAGTACTGTCTCTTCCAATACAAGTTGATTCGTGCATAAATCCCTACAAACATTATCTCTACCACCGGAAAATCTAGAATTATCGTGCTTTAAAAAAAGAGGAATCGTATTATTCTTTTTTTTTTTAAGTTTCCTTTAAATTGATTAAAAAATAATATTACATATTTTTTAATACATACTAAAATTTCTATATTTTTTATAAAAAAACAATATATAACGAAAATAGAAAAGAATATATGTCAGATTGTCATATTATTTTTTTTTATAATGACATCATATTGTTAAAATTATAAAAAATATGGCACACTTAAGAGAGAGAAAATAACACGACAACATATTACATGTATTTTTTTCTAACCAATATGTCATGTATTTTTTATTCTAGTTAATTTATTGTTGATTTTTAAAAATGAGATACCAAAATATAAAAAAAATATTAGAAATCATTTTATAAAAAAATAAAAATAATATACTAATTATATAATTATTCCTAAAAATAATTCTAGATATAAAAGTTAAATCATAAATAAAAATAATTAAAAAAATTTGATTTATTACATTATTTATATTCTCATTTAAGAATAATTTTTTTTAAAATTAAATCTTTATGCTTTTTTAAGAATAAATCTTAATCTTATTTTTATATTATTCAATAAAATTATAAATAACACGATAAAAGTTGACCATATAAAATATTCTCCAAAATAAGATATAAAAGGATTCCGTTTGACGGAACAGTCAACAATGCTGTCGACGTTCCGTTGCCGAGCACAGCAGTACTGCTCTTCGAAGCACTCACCGACACATCAACGTCAAACAAGGGACGGATGCTTGTTTATCAACACCTAGCAACGGCTAGAAGCTGTAATTTTCCGAATCACCTTCTATCTCTTTTCTTTTCCTTTCCTTTTTAAAATTTCCCTACGTTTCCTGGAAACTAGATGAGACATTATTTAGACCCCATCTCCCATGTCTTATTTGCCACTTTTTTATTCACCCTTTCTGGGAATCTCCTCGATTATCATTTCTTTTCCTGGGATCTTTTTCCCTTTTAAAAACTATCTGAAAAGCAGTGGTCCTTTTAAATATTACTTCACAAAATAAATAATCTTAGTGCACTATTTTAATCTCATGCAGGTTGAGCAACCTTAGCTACTGATTAAAGATCCAATCTTTACTTCGTTGACCTTCTTCTGCTCTGTTTCTCCATTGTTTTAACAGAGAATCTGAATATGGGTCTTCTTCCTCTTTACTGCATGTTTCTTTTGATTTCAGTTTCAAGTAAGCTCGATTCTAAAACCCTGAAGTAATACCAGTCATTTAATATGTAAAGATTTTGATATGGTCTTTCTGGTTTTCCAGGTGGGGAGATCTCGAATTTTGTGGGAGTAAACTACGGTGAGCTTGGGAACAATCTGCCATCACCGAAGGAATCCGTCAAGCTAGTTCGATCTCTGGGAGCCAAATGTGTCAAAATCTATGGTGCAAACCCAGACATCCTCGACGCTTTCAAAGATACAAGCATTCAGGTCTCGATGATGGTTCCGAACGAACTCATAATCAACATCTCCAACAGCCAAAACCTGGCAGATTCGTGGGTCGAATCAAATGTCGTCCCGTTTTACTCCAAAACCAAAATCCGATACCTTCTTGTCGGCAACGAAGTCACCAGCAGTTCCCCTAAACAAATCTGGCCCAGAATCGTACCCGCCATGCGTAAAATCAAAAGCTCGTTAAAAACCCATAGTCTCAACAAAATCAAAGTCTCTACTTCCATGGCCATGGATGTCTTGGAATCGTCGTTTCCACCTTCGAACGGCACTTTCCGATCTGACATCGCCGACCCGGTTGTTAAACCGTTGTTGCAGTTTTTGAGCCGGACCAAATCTTTCTACTTCCTCGACGTTTACCCTTATTTCGCTTGGGCAGCGGATCCCAAAAGCATTAGCCTCGATTACGCGCTGTTTCAGTCGCGAAACATAACCTACACCGATCCCGTCTCGTCTTTAACCTACAATAATCTGTTTGATCAGATGGTTGATTCTGTTGTTTTCGCAATGAAGAGGCTCGGGTACCCGGATATTAGGATCTTTATTGCGGAAACGGGTTGGCCGAATGGCGGCGATATCGATCAAATCGGAGCTAACATTTACAATGCCGCTACTTACAACCGGAATGTTGTCAAGAAATTAAGTGCTAAGCCGGCGATCGGCACGCCGGCGCGACCCGGATGGGTTATCCCCTCTCTCGTATTTGCTCTGTATAATGAGAACCAGAAACCTGGTCCGGGAACTGAGCGGCATTTCGGGTTGTTGTATCCTAACGGGTCGTACGTATACGGGATCGATTTGAGTGGGAAGACTCCGGATTCGGGTTTCGGGCCATTGCCGAAGCCGGATAATAATGAGCCGTATAAGGGGAAGATTTGGTGCATGGCGGTTGGAGGAGCTAATGCGACTGCGCTGAGTTCGGCTTTATCGTATGCGTGTTCGCAGGGGAATAAAACTTGTGACCCGATTCAACCCGGGAAGCCATGCTTCAAACCCGATTCATTGTTTTGGCACGCGAGCTACGCGTTCAGTTCTTATTGGTCGCAGTTCAAGAAGATTGGCGCGACCTGTTATTTTAACGGCTTGGCTACTCAGACGGCTAAGGATCCAAGTAAGTTCGTTTTTTCTTAAAATTTTTGGTAAACTATAATGGAATTAATTTAAAGCATAAATATAATTTTAATTTTTATCGTTTTGTCTTTATTGTTTTTTTAGATAAATTTAATTCTTACCCTAAAATATAATAGCTGGACCTACAAAACTTTACTGATTAGAGTGGAACATTTTCCTCACTTTTTCTCGTTTATAATCATTTTCTGTTTGATTTTCCCCAGGTTTTGGACACTGTACGTTTCCAAGTGTGACCCTTTGAATAATTTCTTATTGGAAGTGAATGGTGAAAGTGGACACTATGGTAATTGTGTTATGATTAAATCGGATCGAATTTAATAAAATTATTTTAGTACATCGGATTTAATCACAACTGAGATAGTTTTTGTGTACTCTTGTAACATTATTTGGAAATTTTCGAATCAAAATCAACACGGATATTATGTATTTGTTGAGTTATTTTATTATGTTCTATGAGCTGACAATGACATAACATGGGTCCTGCTCCTGCTGGCTGCTGCCCAAAGGGTCAATAGGCCTGCTTTTCTTGGCTCTTTTTCTGGTTAGTTGGGTCCAGCTAAGCCTTTATTCCCTTTATGAAAGTGGTTCGCCAACTCTGGTT
Source organism: Abelmoschus esculentus (assembly GCA_035048815.1). Lineage (NCBI taxonomy): Eukaryota > Viridiplantae > Streptophyta > Magnoliopsida > Malvales > Malvaceae > Abelmoschus > Abelmoschus esculentus. The sequence continues at coordinate 15,340,976 of JAUCBN010000036.1, forward strand.
GACTGCCACAATAACTACACTTCAGTCACATGTTCTTTGTTTTAATGAAGTAATGAAAATGAAAACTACTTAATCCATTGTTATTAGGCATATTCAAAATTATTGGATTTGATTAACTCGACTCAAATATTTAATTATTTGATATAAATTTTTTTAAATTGAATACTCGATTCGATTAATTTTTTTGAATACAGGCCGAAGGTTTTCTCTTACCGTGTACTCAACTTGATCCAATAACTTTTAATATTTTTTATATTTTAATTTTTAAATTATATTTTTATTTTAAATTCCTTAATATTTTTCTCAAAATTAATTTTAAATCCTCAAATTCTATGATGCATTATATATTTTTAAATTTTAAGTCTATTTTAAAAAAATATTTCTATGTTTATATATGATTTTTTATTTTTTGAAAATTAAAATAAATAAATCATGTATCGAGTATCCGATTTTTCGGATACCAGATTTCATGGGTACCTTAAGGGTGATCAAAACTCGACTTGAGACGAAAATATTTGATTCATTTTGATTCGATTCGAAAATCGGATAACTCGAAAAAAAATTAAATAACGTTTGAATTGTAAAACGGAAATTCGAATAACTTGAATAACTCAATTTTTTTTTTTTGTAATTAGAAGATTTATTTTAAATTCGAGACGAGTCTATTTTTTATAATATATATATTGATATATAAAAATATTAAAAAAAACATTGTTGCACATGGAGAAATATGTATATATACATAGTTTACATAATTAGTAAAAGTTGTTTAAATAGTATAATAGATAATTATAATTAAATCTTTATAAGAACTCAAAACTTGATTCAACACGAATTTTTTGAACTCAACTTGATTCGAAATTTTTTTGAATGAATGTTTGAATGATAAAATTAGACTCGTCAACTCGAATAACTTATAATTTATTGACTTGACTCGACTCGATCAAACGTTCACCCCTAGGTACTCTGGCAGAGGATACCCAGATAAAACTTGCCAAAACACGGGCCGATAAAGTAAATACCCGAATGAACCATGTACTCAATAATAAACGCACCTAATTGTTACACTAGACACGTTAACATTAAATCTTAAATATCAAATTTATTTATTTATTATTAAAAATATATATTTATTAATAAAAATATTTATATATTTTTTAATGATAATCTAGATTGATGCTAAAGAATTTTGATATTATTTATATATTTATATATAATTTATAATATCATATTTAAAATAATTATTTAATTTTTTAAAGTATTTTTTACAACAATAGAAAATATTTAAATATCAAATTTAAAAATTCAAAAACACTTTAAAAAAATTATTATATTTTTTAAAATTAATATTAAACTGTCCTTTTATATATTCTATTATAAAAATATATTAAATATATAATACGATATTAAATTAAAATACTCGTATTTTATGGATACTAATACCATGGGCTGAGAACTGTAATTCATTCTCGAGAAAAATATTTTTACACATGATAAAAATATTAATTGTAATTATTTAAGGATTTATTTATAATTTTTCATAATTAAGGGATTTAATAAAGAAAAATATATGATAAGATATAAATTTTTAATATTATTGTTTATAAGTATTAAAATATTATTTATATATATTATTGTAACATAAAAAATATTTTTACATAATATTTAAATTTTTAATGTTATATATTAATTTAAATTATGTTAAAAATATTAATCGTAATTATTTAAGGATTTATTTATAATTTCTCATAACTAAGGGATTTAATAAAGAATTGAGTCGGAATTAAGGGATAGTTTACGTAGTCTAACCAAATATTTAATTTAATAAATAATTTAATAATCACTTTTTTTAATAGATTAGGGGCGTTAATCTTTTAATTAATTATTTTTTAATATTTTAAAGTTTTGATTTAAAATAGTAATTTAAGTGGCAAGAAAACTTATATTATTGTTATATATTTTAATCTCTACTCTTTATTTTGTTCTCTTTTAAGTTTGACCTAAATTTGAGATTAAAAAAAATTCCCATTTGAATTTGAATATTATGTGTTGTTATTAAGATTTGAGTTTAAAATTAAAATAATATATTAAAATTTTAATTAATTAACTAATAGTTTATTTTTTAAAAAATAATCGCTAAATGATTAAACATTCAATGAATAAAACGATTACGCTTCATCAAGCTCGATTTAAATTTTAGAATAAAAATCGAAACCAATCCGACCATATTTGACATAAATATATATTTTTCATTTTTATTTGATAAGATGTGAAGCTAATTAAAAAGGTATAAATAGAGAGGAGATTATGATAATTAGTTTATTTTTATTAGATAAAATATAGAGATAATTGAAAAAATATACAGTGAGAATATCATTATAGTAATTATACATAAATATTTAAAATAAAATAAAATTATTATTTTAGATTATGATCGATGTTTTTTCATCTTAAATCCAACTTAACCCAAACCAACTCAAATACAAAAATATTCTTTAAAAAACTCAGCTTTAAAGAATAAAAATCAAAATAAAATTAAATCGTCGAATACAAATCAAATAATCATCGTAATCGAGATTGATAAAAAAACAAAAAATCCGAATGAGATGAGATAAAAAAATATTATATGTAAATATATATAAATAAATAAGACTATATCAATTTCAACCTTGTTTATAATAATAATAATAATAATAATAATAATAATAATAATAATAATAATAATAATCGTCGAAGCCACTAGGTTGAAATAAGAATTAATTAAATGTCATAACGTTTCAATTCAAACATTTTGACAATCAACGGTGGCGAGAAATATTAAATAAAAAAAAATCCATACATCAATCTTGGATGTCTACCTTAATAAATAAAATAATTATTATAATAATTTCTATTTAGGTACGATTAAATTAAGAAAGTTACACCTATAACAAACCTTTATTTTATATGATTTAAATTAATTAATTAATTAATAATTTTTTAAAGATAATTAACCAATAAATTAAATAGGGTGATATTAAATAAAAAAAAACTATCAGATTTTCATTATAAATATTATATGTAAAGTCCTATTATTTGAAAGACCATAATTATGATAGATTTAGTAAGATTTAAGGACGTAAAAGACTTGAGTTTGAACGGATAAGATTATGTCTGTGTTCGTTTGTTTATTTTTAAAGGTATTTATGTTCGATTTATGTTCGTTTAAATTTTTAATATTGTGTTCGTGTTTGTTTATTTATATAACATGTTTGATTTGTGTTTTTTTTTGTTTATTTTTAAGTGTTCGTGTTCTTTGAATAAATGTTGATGATTGGTTGTTCAGATCTACTCATATATTCTATCTCTTCTCCTTAGATCACGGGTTCAAGTGAATCGAATACACCTTTACTTATATTCGTTCTTTTATTAAATAAATATTAAAACTTCAATTATATTTATTTATTTAACTTGATATACGAAAGATTCACTAATGGTTTATCAAAGACTCTGTTGATTTACCCTTAATTAAAAAATTAATTTCAATAATCAAAATATTAAAACAACAACTATTGTTCTTGTCGCATTAGACCAGCTTGTAAATGGAAACACCAGCCAGCCTGCCTGCCTGCAAGTTGGCGTGTTCCTGTAATTGAAAAGAAATAGCCGCCAGGACAGGAAATATAAATAGAATAAGCATCAAATAATTCTTTAATGTAATAATTAAACAAGAAGATGAAGCAATTCTTAAAAAATGATTTCTCTGACTGGATTCATTTTCAGAGACCCAACAGAAATTCAACGCATTCTAGAAATCACAGCGGCTTCACGAGTACACGCAAGCAACGATGTCGATCTGGGTTTAAACCAAAGATTGAAGTTATAAATTCAAAGCATCTGACGGAAAAAATCTACAATCCGATCCTTATCTGCTTCTCCGTCTCGCTCTCTGATATTAATCTTGATTTTTGGCTTCCGACGAATTTGAAAAGAGATGGCGAAGAATCTGATGCGGGCTGTTCAGTACAGTAAATATGGCGGAGGAGTCGCGGATATGAAGGTAAACTACTTGATCCTTTGATTTTGATTTTCCCAGTTATTGGTGTTCCGTTTGGCTGGAGTTAAAATTTTAGTCCTTTTTAATTAAGTTGATTTTGAAATCTAATGACTGAAAATCAATTTTGCGGGAAAATTGATTTGATGTACACGTGTCTGTTCACGGTGGCTCGTCGTCACCGCCGTCGGTGACTGCTCTTCACGATTGAGGCTCCTGATCTATCCAGTTTATATTTGCCGATTTTTTTTTTTTCATGTTTTCTTTAGGATTATTTTTCAAAGTGAAATTGAGAAGTTGCTTATTTAAGTTAGATTCTGAGGTTTGAGTCCGAACCTAATTGATTGTGAAAAAAATTTGATATGTTTATTCCTGGATTCGACCTAAAATTTTAAATAATTTTTTTTTTGATAATTCGGATAGTTTATTCAAATAATTGTTATATTTAAATGAAATTGAAACGAATACAAATAAGTGTTTTACATTCGAATCGAATATCCAATTATTTGATATATAAAAATTTAATATTTTATAGATACAGATTTTATTAAATTTTATATTTTAACTTGTTATATAGAAAAGAAATTATAGATAAAATCTCGTTATATTCAATAATTTGTTAACTGTTATATTCGAAAACTTAAATATAGATCGTTAACTTAAAAAAATTAATTATCAACAAGTGTTTGGTGTAATGGTAAGATAAATTGTTCTTAAGGAAAAAACCTGGGTTTGAACCCTGAAGATGATATTATTAGGAGGGAGAGTCACAAGTCTCAAATATAAACAAACATAAAATAATCATATAATTTATCAAAATATAATCTTCATTACATTTGACATTGATCGCTCAATCACGTTACTGACATTACTTGTGCTCGAACACGTGATCTTTAAAAACAACAATTATTCTTTAACCACTTAAGTTAGAGAGCTCATGCAATTAGAATATTCTTTCGAGTCATGGTTTGGTTTAAACTTTTTGCCTTTATTTATTTTTTCATCTAATTAGTAATAAATTTGATGCTTGTTGCAGCACGTTGAAGTTCCGATTCCCAGTCCCAAAAAGGATCAAGTTTTGATCAAAGTAGAGGCGGCGAGTATTAACCCCATCGACTGGAAAATACAGGAAGGGATTGCCCGACCATTTTTACCTAGAAAATTCCCACACATTTCAGGTACTTTACCCACGGCAACCTGCCATCTAAATCTGGGGTTTTCTATTACTCTGTCAATTCATTGGCTAAACAACTTATGTCGGACCAGGTACGGATGTAGCAGGAGAAGTCGTCCAGGTTGGAGCTGGAGTCGACAAGTTCAAAGCTGGGGATAAAGTGGTTGCTATACTTGGTGTAAGTAATCATGGCATTGCCCTGCTTCTGTTTGAATGAATGTTTCATTATGTTTGGCGTTATATGACTGCATTTTGCCATGACAGAATGGAGGTGCACTAGCTGAATTCGCTGTGGCTCATAAGGATTCCACAGTTCCTAGGCCGCCAGAGGTATCAGCTGCTGATGCTGCAGCTTTGCCGATTGCTGGCCTTGCAGCTCACCAGTCACTCACCAAGCTTGCTGGTCTCAAACTCGATGGAAGCGGTCCCCCAGTGAATGTCCTGATTACTGCTGCATCAGGTGGTGTAGGCACATACGCGGTTCAACTGGCCAAGCTTGCAAACGCACATGTGACAGCCACTTGCGGGGCTCGTAACATGGATTTAGTCCGTAGCCTAGGTGCCGATGAGGTTCTCGACTACAAGACACCGGAAGGGAAAGCTCTGACAAGCCCTTCCGGTCGAAAATACGATATAATCATCCACTGTGCAGCCAACATTCCATGGTCTACGTTCTCCGCTAACTTGACTTCGAAAGGAAAGGTAGTGGACACCACTCCTGGTTTCGGTACCCTGCTGAGTGTCGCTGCCAAGAAGATCACATGCGCCAAGAAGCAGCTGCTACCCTTGTTCACGGCGGTGAAGCAAGAGAACCTCGATTATCTTGTCAAGTTGATGCAAGCAGGGAAGCTTAAGTCGATTATCGATTCCACTCATCCTCTGAGCACGGCTGAGGAGGCTTGGGCCAAGAGCATCGACGGCCATGCCACCGGGAAGATTCTTGTGGAGCCTTAGATGATTATCCTACACCTAATTTCCTACGTTTTCTGTGAGATGGGTTGCTAATGAACCATTTGTATATCCACAGGTACTCAGAATTCTGAACAAAAACACAAGTGTTGGCGTGTGTGTTATTGTTTTCTTAATCATTCTTGTGTTCTGTATGTGAACAATGTTGTCTGAGATGTACTGCTATTGAAATATTTGTTTCCTTATGAAGTTTGAAATTTTTTAAGAACTTTCTTCTCTCTTGAGGTATATTTGCAACATTGAAGAAAATTTTAAGCTAATGGGCGTAAAAAGTTCTTGAATTTAAAAAAAATCAATTAAATTCTTAAATTTTTTAATAATTAAATTTAACTAATTAAGCTTTTTAATAATTTTAATCAAAAAATATTAATATTTTTTAAATTTATTGATATAATACGTTGTATTATAATATTTTTACTTTAAATTTTAAAATTTTTTATTTTATTTTAAAAAATAATTTAAAAGACATAAAATTTATAGTAAATATTTATGAGAGGATACTATGACATCGATTTGTCTGGAGTGGATTAGTCATTTTTCGACACTTATTCATCTCGTGGCTTGTAATGCTCAACAGACTATCAACAAAGGATCGTATGGTTCAATGGGAAAGTAATGTTGACACCATGTGCTGATTATTTAGGGATGGTGTAAAAACTAGGGACCATATATTTGAAGACTGCAGGTTCTCTTTGAATCTTTGAAGACTGATTTTGCTAGAATAGAAGTTGGTTAGTTATTATTGTCGTTGGAAGAAAATATTTGATTAGATTATGCAGATCAACAAAGGCAAATCATTGAAGACAACTACTATTAGGATGGTATGGAGAGGATTTAATTACTATACATGGTAAGAACAAGATAGAAGATTACACGAAAGGGTGAAACTTGGAGGAAAATATTCTTGCTACTATAAAGCAAGATGTGCGATCGAAGATTACAAATAAAATTGATCATACTTAATATACTTGTATGGTTACTTATTGTAATTGCTAGAAGTTTTTTATTTTAAATTTGTTGGATGTTTTGAGGTTCTTGGATGAAATAAAGTTTTATTTATCTAATAAAAAATGTAAATGCAACATGATGAAAATATAATAATACATGATAATAATATTTAATGAAAGAAGCTTTCGATACTTAATTGTTAAAATTGATCGAAAGAGTTAATTGATTACATTTTTTGGATTAAAAACTTGATTAAATACAAAAAAACAACAACAAAGGTTTAATTATTTTTTTTCAAAAATTTAAAGACTAATTATACGATTGGACCAAAACTTATAAAACTCGAATTGTATCTTACCTCTAGTATGTTGATATTGTCATGAGCCGCATGTTGGGGTCCGAGACATTGACACCACATGTTGCATGTTGGCTTACCCAGGTAATTTCAAGGATGATTTTGGGCTCAAGAAGATCACCAACATTGGCCCAATCCAAAGAGTATTCTAGAAGCTTTATTCATCCAAGGTGTGTGAACTGTGAACATAGAAGATATTTTCCATAGTTAGGTGGAAATATTCTCAAAATTATGCTTTGTAAATGGATAGGGTTGTATCTTAGCCGTTGATGGAAATCTGTATAGACCGTAGGATCAAGGGGAGTTCAAGTATAAATAGAGGTCTTCCCCACCTCATTTGATATATCTGAGTATTCTAAGTTTCTAAGGAATAAAGGAATATACTCTAAAATCCTCTGTTCTTTCTAAGTTCTTCCTTGCGTTTGTCGGTGTTTGAAAAGTTTAATCTTTCGAGAGTATTGAGAAGGCTTACTTAGGTGTTTATCTTGAGTCATATTGCCTAAAACCGCACGGTAGCTGATTTCAAAGTCTAGCCGCGTGGCAATACCATTAAGCCTAAAATCTATTTAAATTTTATAAAACTTAACCCAAAAAACTAAAACTCATAAAATTTCTGACTTCGATTTATAATCTTAATTATTTAATAGTGTGAAATTTGAATATATAACTTATTTTATTCATCTTCAGTTTCTCACCGTTAGGATTTAAGAAAAAATGTATCGTTAAAAATAAAAGAAAATTCAAAAACTTTTTGCACAAAAAAATTTGTTTAACTTATAAATAGATGTCAAAACTATCTATTTTTTCTGATATATGAGTCTTACATTTTTTGCTAAAATATATTCTAAAGTTTTATTAAGTTATTATTTTAAGATAAAATTTTAAAAAATTCATTATTTAATAATAAATTAACATATAACTTTTGTCATAACCCATTTTCTATATAATAACTCACTTTAAATAATAAACCCTAAATAATAACCCATCTTTTTGCCTTACCTCTGTTGACACATGTTGCGATTTCATTGGCCTGTTCGGCCTCCCACCACCCACGTGAATTCCACCGCAAACAAATATGATTTTTTTGTTTTATTTTAAATATAAAGAAGGGTTACAAGAACCTTAACAAACGAAACAAAACAAAAAATATAAGGCTAATCGAAAGGGAAACTAATAAAAAAAAGGTAAAAAATTTAAAAAGTCGTATACTTATCCTCAGATCTACTCGCGTATATCGTCTTTTTCGAAAATCCGAGCCATATTTGGAACGAAAAGGTTGAAAGCATTAAAAAAATTGTCTCCTTTCAAATTCTAACACCGGCGAGCGACGGCTGACGGCGGAGAAGAGAGACCGACAGAGGATGTTCATGGAGAACCAGAGAGTGTTTGTAATTTTTTTTGTAAATTATGATCACAAATGACTTTTTTGTTATAAAAGGGGAAATACATAGCATGTTAAAACGACGTCGTTTATTAGTCCCTGGTTCCTGCAAACCAGATCCAAAAATTGATCTATACTCGCGTTTAACCCGGAGTAGTGGAGAAATTACGAGCGAAGTCCCTGCACTCTCGGTGTTCTTGCGTATTGGCCTTCCATATTACATGTTTTTCAAATTTGGTCACTGTTTTTGTTAATTTTGAGTCTAACATTTAATTTTATTCGATTTTAGTCCTTATCTTTACTATATTAATCTAATAACTTATATTTTTGCAGATTGGTCCCTGCTAATATTTTGGTTTATTATTATCATTATTATCATGTTTTTTCTATTATTTTCGTTATCTAACCGTTTTATTTTGCAGATGAAAAAATATTTGGGATCACATTATTAAAATTTAAACCGAATTTATAATTTCTTACATATAAAATATTTTATAATCAACATGTGCCGATTTCGGGCGTTGAAGGGGTGTTCACCCTTCCCCATGCGTAACAAACACTCAGATCCAACTCTAGTTCGTAGACGCGATTTTGGTGTTCCTACCGCACCACAAAAAAGATTGATGATGATTCCCCGGACGAATTCCAGTGATTACAACTTTTATATTTTTATTTTAAAATAAATAAAAATAAAATACATTAATTTAAATAATATTTTAAAATTAAAAAAAATAGTTCCAAAATATTTAAAACCTCAAGCCTCAAAATCAAAATTGGTTCCACTATCGTCGTCGTTGATAGCCTTGTCATACCTCCATCCTCGTCATTGTTTTAAGCTAACCTTGATTTTCTACAATCATTCATCGTCAAAAATGGCATAAGGGATTTTAATCAGACATCAAACAACGAATGTGAAACTTTTTAGTTCAATATCTAATTAGAGTGCCTCTTATCGGTTATAACGATGAATGATTGAAAAAATGAACAATAATTTTAAGCAATGTCAAGATCTAAAAAGATTATCGATAACGATAGTGTCAATTTTGAACTTTGAGAATTAGTGTTTTAGCGATTTGATACTTTTTTAGAAAATTTAATATTTTTAGATTTTTAAAAAAAAATATTTTTTAGTATATTTATATAAAAAATAAAATAAATATATGTTAAATTTTGATTGATTGATATTTTTTTAACGCTGTTATCTTAAAACACTAACAAAATAAAATATTAGGCACCTATTTTAACTAAAAATACACCTATCTAAAAAAAGTGTGTAGTTTATGTACCTATTTATGAGTTAAACAAATTTTTTAACAATGTCATAAAAAACTAAGGTATTAAAATTTTAAACACCTATTTAAAAAATATTAAACATCTATTTTAAAAATATATAATTCAAGCAACTATTTTTGAATTAAATTTTTCATATCTTTAAAAGATAAATAATTAATTAATAACATCCTTAATATTAAACGATTATATGAAAAAACAAAAATAATTTAAAAATTTTAAAAATAAATTAAATTTTTTAATCTTCAAAACCAAAATAAAAGTGAAAAAAAAAGTTTAATATAATTTAGGCGTAAAGATAATTTTAACTCTTAACGTTTATATTTTTTGTCGTTTTGGCCCTTATTCTTTTTTGGGATAAATTTAGCCCTTAATCTATATCTTTTTAACAAATAGCTTATTTTTAACACCATGATGACTGGACCGTTAAAAATCTAACAATAATGACATATTATATGCATATGATAATATATTTTAAATAATATCACATCTAACCTATCAAATATATATATAATATAATTTTATTCTAATATAAAATATAAAATAATTAAAATTCATATAAAATATTAAAAGATTAATTAATTCTAAATTAAAATACAATTAAACATTCTTAAACTTAACTACGATAAAATTAAAATTCTACCTAAAAAAATTAATTAATTTTGAATTGTGTTCATATTTTTTTAAGATAGGACTTTGATTCTATCATAGTTAGGGTTAAAAATGTTTAATAACCTTTTATTTTAAAATTAATTAATTTTTATAATTTTATTTGAATTTTAATTATTTTATATTTTATATTAGAATAAAATTATATTACATATATATATTTGATAGGTTAGATTACAAGTCTTCATTGTTAGATTTTTAACGGTCCAGTTATCATAGTAGTTAAAAAATAAGCTATTTGTTAAAAAGATATAGGTTAAGGGTTAAATTTATTCTAAAAAAAGAATAAGGGCCCAAATCGACAAAAATTATAAACGTTAAGAGTTGACATTATATTTATGCCTATAATTTACTAAAAAAACAATTAATGAGGAAGAATTAAAAAAATAGGATCTCTATGGTTTTTATATTATTAATACGTTAAATAAAAATTCATATGTAAAATAAACAAATGAAATAAGAATTTTCCATGCTTTTAGGTCATTGAAAAGAAACGGCCGCCAGACCTCTGGCATAGTGGCATTGACAATCTAGATGCATTAAGAATTAAGAATTCCCCTTCCAAGTAATAATATTTTTATTAATAAATTAAATAAAAATTATAATAATTTAGTTCTAGTTTATTATTATTATTATTATTATTATTATTATTATTATTATTACGGATTTTAGGTTTATGTCTTGATTAATCTGAATTAATTCATGTTATATATCTAGTTTTAATAGGTAAATCTTTTAACAAAATCTTTTGTATATTTAACATCTCAAACTTAAAATTTACTAAAACAAAATTAATCTGTTTATCACTTGAACTAACTCGTTAATTGGTCTATTTTTCATTTAATAAATATTAGATGCACTGCAATATGACGTAGGTGAACTAAAATATTTCAAGTGAAAATATAATTATAAGGATTTATTTAATGAAAAAATATGAATGGAATAATAAAAACAAATATTTTATAAAATTCTATTAATTTCGTATTTAAATTTTTAACTAAATATTATATATATAATACTTTTTGATCTTTCAATATAGTCCTAATGATGGAACAATTTATAAGAAAGTTGTCACCTTTGACTGCCTATTGTTTCCATAGATTAATAAAATGGATTTGTATGTTATATACTAACAATAAAAATTAAAAAAAAAATTATGAGTGTCTTAGTTTTAAGGTATACGATTTAAAATTTTAGAATCTAAAGATAATTATTAGGATTGATAATTTAAACTTATAATTTAAAGTTTAAAAAATAAGTTTTACTTTTTAGAGTAATATGTTTAGGATTTATATTTTTAACTTATAAAATCTGAATTATAACCTTAATTCTTAAATTTTAATCATTATCCCTAAATTTTAAATCTACATACATAAATTCTTAAATTTACCCTAACCCTAAAACTAAAACAGTTATAAAATTTTTTGATTAGGGATAATAGTGGGTGGGGCAGATTTTTGGCCACCTTAATTCTAACCTAAAAATTAAAATATTCGCCTTACCCCGACCTAATACAATATGACATAATAAAAATTATAATTCGACTTGACCTAAAAAAATAATAAAAATATTTTATATTATATAAAAATATATAAATATATCAAGTCGGGTAAAAAATTTAACCCGATCCAAAAATTATTAAATAAAAAATGTTTTTATTAAATCAGATCAGATCGAACTTATCTATATAAAAATCAAATTATTATCCCTACTTTTGATCACCGTCGGTATATAGGATAAGAATCGAATTGAAATTCATAGGAAGATTCATATTATTTTCGTAGACCAATAAAAAAATCAAAATTTCTAGAACATCGGCTTCGGCTCCACCCTTACGCGCAGTCAGCTATGACGTTCGTATCGGAGAGATGGACAGGAACTCATGCGTGGATTACTTTTCCTATAAATTCAAAGAATCCGACGCCGGAATATATCATCACAAAACAGAATCAACTTCTTGTTCTTCTCTCATCTTTCTCAGATATTATTCTTGAGTTTCCCTCGCCACCAACTTTAAGAAAGAGCTTCGGTTTTTCGTTTTTTATTTAGATAAAATGGCTAAGAATCTGATGCGCGCCGTCCAATACAAGAAATACGGCGGAGGAGTCGACGGTTTGAAGGTAAAGCTACTTGATTCTTTGATTCTGTTTCGATTTTGAAATCTAACGAATCAAAATCAACTTCGCGTGTGATATTGATCTGTTTTTTCTAATGACTGTGATTTTGATGCCGATTGCAGCATGTTGAAGTTCCGATTCCGAGTCCGAAGAAGGGTGAAGTTTTGATCAAAATAGATGCAGCGAGTATTAACCCTATCGACTGGAAAATCCAGAATGGGATCGCCCGCCCATTTTTACCTAGCAAATTCCCCCATATCCCTGCAACGGATGTTGCAGGTGAAATCGTAGAGGTTGGATCAGGAGTCAAGAGTTTCAAAGCTGGAGATAAAGTTGTTGCCGTGCTCGCTGTAAGTCGACATTCGAATTCCTCTGTTTTATTTGCTATCATCGATTTAGCACCATTTCTGGCAATTGTTGTTCTCATATGAATAGGGAAGGGGTAATGGCTGAAGGGGTGATCGTAGAAATTTAAAATTCGTATATAATTTAAATTATGTTGCGCTAATTTTATAGATTTATCCCTTAGGTAACATAAATTCTTACATCTCAATATGTATATATTTTGTAATGACAGATTGGTGGAGGACTGGCTGAATACGCCGTAGCTAAGGAGATTTCCACAGTTCCCCGTCCCCCAGAGGTATCCGCCCTTGAAGGTGCCGCATTGCCAATTGCCGGCCTCGCAGCTCACCAGTCACTCACCCTGCACGCTGGCCTCAAACTCGACGGAACCGGCCCTCAAGTAAACGTCCTCATTACCGCAGCCTCAGGTGGTGTAGGTACATATGCAGTTCAGCTCGCAAAGCTCGCAAACGCACACGTTACAGCCACCTGCGGTGCTCGTAACATGGATTTAATCCGTAGCCTTGGAGCCGATGAGGTTCTCGACTACAAGTCCCCTGAAGGAAAGGCTCTGACGAGCCCTTCCGGTCGCAAATACGACATAATCATCCACTGCACAACCAACATTCCCTGGTCTACCTTCGCAGCAAACCTGACTCCAAAAGGAAAAGTAGTAGATACCACTCCTAGTTTCGGAACTCTGATGAGTGTTGCCATGAAAAAGATAACCTGCTCGAAGAAGAAGCTGATTCCGGTGTTCACTGATCCGAAGAAAGAGAACCTTGATTTTCTTGTGAAGCAGGTGAAAGCAGGGAAGCTCAAGCCTGTAATTGATTCAAAGTATCCTCTTAGTAAGGCAGGAGAGGCTTGGGGCAAGAGCATGGATGGTCATGCCACAGGCAAGATTCTAGTGGAACCCTAGTTTATGAACATTATTTTTATACATTTTTAAGTGATTTGGTTTGCTTATGTCATTTGTATATTTCATTATTAGTCTGAATTTTGAGAGTTTTTTTTAAATTTAAATTTAAATAATGTTGTGTGAGATGTAATGCTATTTTGTACTCCGCTTATTAAAATTTCGTGTTTTTTTTGGTTACCAGTAACATTAATGTTTATTTATTTTTTTATTTTTCGTCAAACGATTATTAATTTAATCTTTAACGGATATTTGTATATTATTTTTAAATTTAAATATCTCTTAATTTCTTTTTAACTTTTTATAACAAATGTTTTTTTTTTAAATCGTTTATCGCAACAATAACAAATAAAAAGTTACATAATTAAAATGAAGGCTTAAATAGAATGATATTTTTTAAAAAAATTTATTAAAAAAATAACTTTTTTCAAAGTTTATTTTAAAGAGTAACTTCTTTCCTGTATACGTAAATGACGCGAATTATTAATTTGTATTGTGCACAATGCTAATTATTATTTCGTATCTTGTATAACGCGAAGTATAACTGATGTAGATTATATATTACTCTTTTTTTAAATATAATTCGTATTACTCTTAAATTTTAAAAAAATTATACCATTTTTCATGATATTCTACTTGAATTTGTATTCTGCAGAACACGAATTACCTAAAACCGCATCCTGTAGGACGCAAATTACTTTAAAAATTCTAAAATATTTTAAAAAATAAATAACATATAATCCACATCAATCATATTTTATATTTTTTAAAATATGAATTAATAATTCATGTCGAATTATGTCTGTATGTAAAAAATATTTTTCAAAATGAAATTTGAAAATAATTATTATTTAAATAAATACAAGGGGAATATTCATCCATTAAGCCTAAAATCAACACCCAATGAAAAAGAGTGATTGGATTTCTATGGAATCCATTCGTTTTCTAACTTTATGTCTCATCCGGAACCAATTTGTATATAAAAAAGAAGAAAAAAAAAAGAACCTTCTTGACTTTGTACTGCACGTTTTTCAAAAGAAACAGCCGCCAGAGCTGGTGGTCGCAGGCCAGGAGCTGGTGGCCGCAGGCCAGATAAGAATAAGGATGAGTATTCGATCGAGTCGAATCGAGTTAAAAAATTTCAAGTTATTCGAAGTCATAAGAAGAGCTTTTCATAAGGATAAAGTGAAAATCAAATCGAACACTAAGATTTTTTTATGATAATATTAATTTAATATTCATTGTGGAAAATTAATATTTATTTTATTATTTTATTAATTTTTAAGTGTTAAATTTATTTTTTAATAAAAAATATTTAAACTTTTTTTCATATTATATATAATATTCGTCCGTTTTAAATATATAATTTATATTTATGAATAAATTTTTACGACACTCGTTATTGATTTATCATTGTCTATAATTTTTTAATAATATTTTTTATAATTTATTTATCTATGTAATTCAATTTAAAACTATCGAAAAAAAATCTAACAAAATTGATTTTATCGATAATTTTAATAGTATATAATAGAGGTGAGAACTGATCTTAGAAATTAAAATCAATCTCGATTCTGGTCACATTAAATTTTAAATTTTAAAAAGTGATTTTGTTATAAGTGGAAATTGATCTCAGTACTAGTTATCTGGACAATTAGTTTATTATTATGAAAATCTGAACAATATAAAAAAAATTTAATAATTGATAATAATATAAAATAATAATATTAGAATATTATAGACTTAAAAAATTAAAATTTTAGAACGAATAACATACTAATAATATTCATATGTAAAGAAAAAGTTTGATAAGAAAAAAATAAATAAAATATATTATTTGTTACAAACAAGAAAACCGAAAACTTAGTATTAATCTCAGTCGATCTTATTGGGTACTTACTGAGTATTGGGTTCAGAAAATCAAGATATAATTCTGATCCTGATTACGATCGAGATCTAAATTTTAGAGCAAGTCTTAATTCCATCAAAAATTAATTTTAAATAAAAAAATTCGGATCTAACCGGATCCGAGATCGGATAATAGTAGGGGTGGGCAAAAAACCTGATTACCCGGTCCCGGTAATACCCGACGAATTTTTATCTGGTATTGGTTCCGGTGGGATCGGGACTGGATCCAAAATTTATGACCGAGGCTGAGACTGAATCTTGAATTTTTGGACCTAGTACCCGGTGGGTACTCAACAGTACCGGGACCAATACCAAATATCGAGTAATGATTTTCTTTTGTTTATTTTTCTTATCAAACTTTCTCTTTTTGTATGAATATTAAGAGTATGACTAGTTTTAAAACTTTAATTTTAACTCTACAATATTCTAATTTTATTATTTAATATTATTATTGGTGATTGAATTTTTTTTTCTCTAATTACTCAATTTTTTTAAGAATAAATTAATTGACCGGGTACCCGGTATTAAAACCGAGTACCCACCAATAACAAAAACGGTTCTTAAAATTTGAGACCCGGTATGACCGAGATCGAAATTGATTTCAATTTTTAGGAACCAATAGCTACCAGGACAGAGACTAATACTAGCTACCTTGGCCACCCTTAATTTTTTTTCCGAGATACATAAACTTCAATGTTTCTAGAGCATCACCATCGGTTCCGCACTAACGCGTATTCAAATATTTTGTTCGGAATGGAGAGGAAGAAAGATATTCCATTTCCAGTGTGGATTATTCGACTATTACTATAAATTCAAAGCATCCAACGCAAAAATATATCAGTCCATTTCAGAATCAAATTCCATTGCTTCTCTCATCTTTCTCAGATTCTATTCTTCATTTTCCCTGAAAAAAACTGTATAAAAAGAGCTCTGGGTTTCATATTCTCGGATAAAATTAAAAATGGCGAAAAATGTTATGTGCGCAGTTCAATACAGTAAGTATGGCGGAGGAGTCGATGGGTTGAAGGTAAAATATACGTGCTTAGTTCATCGTTTCTTTTTATACACTTCTCGCAGACATGTTTCAACCTTTTTTTGTTTGCATAGGTATTTGTCTTCTTTGATGGGGTTCCTGGTTTTCTAATGGGTGTGAATTTGATGTTTGATGCAGCATGTTGAAGTTCCGGTTCCCGGTCCGAAAAAGGATGAAGTTTTGATCAAAGTAGAGGCAGCGAGTATCAACCCCATCGACTGGAAAATACAGAATGGGATTGCCCGCCCGTTTTTACCTCGCAAATTCCCCCATATCCCTGGAACGGATGTAGCCGGAGAAATCGTACAGGTTGGATCAGGAGTCGGGAGTTTCAGAGTTGGGGATAAAGTTGTCGCCGTTCTTGGTGTATGTTGTCATTCTATTCGAATTCCTCTGTTTTCTCTGCTATCTTCAATTTAGCATATTTTCTGTCCTTTGTTGTTCCCATCTGAATATATATTTTGTGATGACAGGATGGAGGAGCATTGGCTGAATTCGCTGTGGCTAAGGAGGGTTCCACAGTTCCAAGGCCACCAGAGGTAACTGCCCTTGAAGCTGCAGCTTTGCCAATTGCCGGCCTCGCAGCTCACCAGTCACTCACCCAGCATGCTGGACTCAAACTCGACGGAACCGGCCCGAAAGTAAACGTCCTTGTTACCGCAGCTTCAGGTGGTGTAGGTACATATGCAGTTCAGCTAGCAAAGCTTGCAAACTCACACGTTACAGCCACCTGTGGTGCTCGTAACATGAACCTAGTCAGGAGCCTTGGAGCGGATGAGGTTCTCGACTATAAGACGCCTGAAGGGAAGGCTCTGAAGAGCCCTTCCGGTCGCAAATACGATGTAATCATCCACTGTACAACCAACATTCCCTGGTCTACCTTCGAGGCTAACCTGACTCCAAAAGGGAAAGTAGTAGATACCACTCCTGGTTTTGGAACTCTGATGAGTGTTGCCATGAAAAAGATCACATGCTCGAAGCAGCAGCTCATTCCCGTCTTTACAGCTCCTAAGAAAGAGAACCTGGATTTTCTTGTGAAGCTGGTGAAAGCAGGGAAGCTTAGACCAGTAATTGATTCAAAGCATCCTCTGAGTAAGGCTGGAGAAGCTTGGGGAAAGAGCATTGATGGCCATGCCACCGGCAAGATTCTTGTGGTGCCATAGTCTACGAACAATACAAATATTGATATGTGTGTGCATGTGTTTTTGTTTTTATTTCTTGTATTTTGCTTGTAATTTAAACAATGGTATGTGAGATGTAATGCTACCCAGCACTGTAAAATATATTAATTATAAAAATGCTGTAGGATTTATAATGCAGAATCTAAGAAGAAAATAAAAAAAAAATCTAAATAGGGTGACCTTAAATGGAACTCCTGCCTTCATCAATCAAGCTGGATTTGGAACATAACCAGGTTGTAATCCGTGAGGTATACAGTATAAAACTTTAAGATTATACCATTTTGAAAGCATGCGGTGAGGCATACAATAACTGGATCTTGGTCTGGAAAAGAATAACTATGATATTTGAGAGGCGGTGCCGTGTGGAATGCTCTGTAAAAACATAGCCCTAGCAGCCGGTTCGGTAGCAAATCGGCCTAGCACGGCGATAGTAGCCGTGTTACTGCCGAACTTCTCAATCCCTCTAGAAATCATACAGGTGTGGTTAGCCTCCACGACGACCATGATATCCCCACCTAAGATTGATGAAACTGTTTCAGCTATTTGCCTGGTAAGTCTTTCTTGCACTTGGAGCTTGAAACCATAAAAACGTACTATCGACTGCAAAAGGGACTTCCCCTTGTGGTTGAATCCTTTGGGGCAGAAGTATCCTATATGGACCACACCATAAAAGGGAAGTAGATGATGTTCACATTGTGACCAGAATGGCAGGTTCAACTCTGAATGCATATGTTCATAGCTGGACGTGCCAACTTCCCCATTAGATTTAAGGAGATCGGTTATGCCGCAAGTGAAGCCATTCAGCTTCATCTCCAACTTTGTATTCTCAAAGTTCATCAACCACCTCACAAAATGGTTAGGAGTTTCCACAAGCTCTTTCCTTAACGGATTTTCACCCAAAGATCTGATTATTGATGCTACTGCAGCAACCATTTCGGGGTTGGCTGCCATAAGCTCGGACGGAATTTTATCCATAGATGAAGAATGTGAAGGGCACCAACTTTGCCTTATAGAGTCCATGGTGTGAAATTTCTCCACAGTCACACCTCTGAATTTCAGAAGACCGAGAAAATCAACCCAAGCATCAGCATTTTCATTTCCAAAAACCCCTGAACCTGAAGACACCAACACTTTTACCCATCCTCGATGCTTTGAGTCAAGCAAAACCGATTCCACACTCGGGAAATGAATGTGCAAACATTCAAGTACCACAGCAACCCCAGCTGGCTTGATTCCATGGTGCAAAGCCAAACAAATTTCATCTGCTAAACGCTGCGGGTCTTGCAATCGTTTCGCAAAAACATCAGCCACTCTGGACAGTTTGCTTAATCCGACAACCCGCTGACCGGATGGAACATAACCAACATGACACTTAAGCTGAAACGGGAGCAAACACGACTCACAATACGAGAACAGATCGAGATCTCGAACTATCACAAGCCCACCTACTCCTCCAGCATGACCAACTCCATCATGTAAACCCACTTCTGGGAATAAAGCTCCCTGAACAATATCCTTCACCTTTTGCTTGTAACCTGAGGAAGATCATACAAAATCCATAGATCAAAACTCAGCACAACCTTATACTTGAACATTGAAAAACCATGTATAAAACAACATATAATCTTGTCCGTAATGTTCTAATGGAAGAGTTAGCAAAAAAAATCATCAAGCCATTAACAACCATGAATAATATGAATTAAACCAAGTAATAATGCAGATCTCAGAGAAACTACTCTAAATCAGTATACCACAAAATTAGAAATTGGAACAAAAATTAAATAAATGAATGAAAAAACACCTCTTGTTCCTTCACGCAGTGCCTTGGCAACTCGAAGGGGAGTTTTCATAAGACCTTCCCTGTTGACATCTTCACCCAAACCCAGCAATAGAACTTTGACAGCATCCTCAATAGCTATGGTTTCAGGCTCGTTCTCAAAACCCAGTTTCACTCCATTCTCAATCTCGTCACATAAATGGCCCGCGTCCAAAGGGCCCATTGACAAAACCACAAATGAAACAAAACCAACCAACGTCGACGAGAATCAAAGAACAATGAAAATCCCAAACCTCGAATCGACCCCCACTCCCAAAAAAATCCACCACCCGATCAAAATGTTAATGCAAAACCCAGATTTCGATTAGAAACCGGTGAACCCCGGGGTCTCCAGATGCGGCGAAGAATGTAAAAGAAATATAAGAATGAAGATGGTGAAAAAAAAACAAGCTTTGAGGGAAGAGAGGCAGAGGAGGGGGGACGAAGCAAGGGGACAGGGAAGGATATGTAGGGTTGCCGACGTTCTTTGAAATGTGTGGATTCTCTCCCACTTCTATGACTTTTAAGTAGCGCGTGTATTTGGTTGGTTAATTCGGAAGGTGATCGAACTAAATTAATTGAAGTTTTTAATCGTTAACCGAATTGAATTTTTGTTAATAGAATTAGTCGATCGAGATTATTTCGGTTAATTAGATGAATTAATTGAATTAATTAAAATTTATTATAAATTTTAATTAAATTATATAATAGGTCTTTAAATTATATTAAAATAACTTTTTAGTCACTAAACTTTTATTTTATATTAATTTAATAAAAAATTTATTGACTATTTTATAATATAAAAAATTTTAATAAAGATTTTATAATTTTTTAAAAGTTAAATGACTAAAAATATATAATATATATAATATTTAATATATAATAATTTTAGTTAATTCGACTAATTAACCGATTTCGAATCGAATTAATCATTAACCGAATTTAAAAAAAATATTCGTTAACCGAATTTAAAAAATAACAAATTAAAATAATTTCAGTTCGGTTGGTTAATTCGGTTAAAATCGAATAATGCACACCCCTACTTTTAACATATACATATTGATAAGATATTCAAATAGGTGCCTAAACTATGCTTGTGTATGGCGCCTAAACTATTTTTAACTCTGAATAGGTGCCTAAAATTTTAATTTAGTCATTTTAAGTGCGTAACCATTAATAAAAAATGTTTGTCAATAAAAATATGATAAATGACGAGTTTTGATTTTTAATTTCTTTTAATATTTTAAATAAAATTAAAATTTTATTTTTTAAATGAATAATTTTAAATTCTTACAAAATAGTTTTAAATCCCTAACTCAAAATTCCTAAATTATTATCGTTGTCAACGTTTATTACCTCAACAAAGATCACTATTATTGTCGTCGGACCACCATAATCGTTTTTCCCAACCAATTATTGCTAATAACCTTTGGTAGGTATACCAAAGACTTTATTTTTGCGATTTTGGATTCTTTCGACATTAGGAGGTCAATCGACACACCTACCACCCATTACTAACGATGGGTGATTAGGGGAAACGATCGTGATAGTCCGGCGACGATAATGATGATGTCCGATGATACAATAAACGGTGATAACGATGATAATTTAGAGTTTTAAGATTTGAAATTAAAGATTTGAGAATATTTGGTAAATATTTAAAACTTTTACTTTTTAAAGAACTAATGTTAAAAACAAATTAAATTAAAAATATATATAAAAAAATAAAAATAAAAAATAATAGTTTATAGTTAGACACTTAAAATGACCATGATTAAAATCTTATGCACTTATTTAAAACTAAAATAATTTAGGCATTAAAAATAATCCACAAGCAAAATTGGATCACCTATTTAGGTATAAAACCTGTATATAAAGTTCAATGCTAATATTAAAATAAAAAGGAAAAATATGTTTCTTCATCACTCAATGTTTATCATGTTCTTATTTTAGTCATTCATCTTTTAATTTCTTATTTTAGTCCTCCTGAATTCAAAATTGTCTCCACAACACTATTTAATCGAGGAGTGTTAAAAAATATTTGATCCAATTAATTCAATCCGAAAATTTGTTGATCCGATTCAAAAATTTGGATATCCGATTTAATAAAAAAATTCAATTCAGATACGAATCATAATATTTCAAGTTCTGAATTATCAAAAAATCCGATAATTTAATTTTTTAATAATTTTATATTTAAATTTTTAAATAATCATTTAAATCAAAATTAAATGTTTATTTGATTAAACTCTTTAATCTAAATGTTTAACGAATAATAACTTGAAATAGTAAATTAGGGTAAAATATCTAATTTTAGAAAATATTAATATAAGCTTTCTAAAATATTCCCTTTATCATTTTATTATTATTAAAAACAAACACATAAATAAATAAAAGTCCATATTAGAATATATATCATGTTGCAACCCGTTTGGGCCTGATTTTTACAATTAAGCCTAATTTGGGTCTAAGAAACCCTAATCTGATAATTTCTAATATTTATGCAGTCAATTTTTAACCGTTAGATTTGAGATAGGTCTAATGGTTCAGATTAAACCCAAAAACCTCTTAATCTTCTATCACACGCACGTGAGGGATATCACTTTTCCCCTTCAACTATCGTGTGACACACAAGCGTACGGATCATCCCTTAGCTCCCTAAATTTAAATTTTATAGGGTAAATTATACGATAGCCCCGATATTATAGGGTTGATATTAAAATGGTCATTATATTTTAAAAAGTATTAAAAACACCGATGAACTATTAAAATTGTATCAAAATAATCACCGACCGTTAAAAACTAAACAGACTGATGATGTGGCCGTTAAAACTAAACTAAAATAGTTATATATTTAGTCTCTGTCATTCACACTTTTTTTAATTCAGTCTTAATTTATTATAATAAAATAAACCTGGACAATTGGGAAGGTAATCTCATAACTCAACCACTAGGCCAAACACAGCTTTAGGATATGAAGTACCAATATTAGTGTATATTTAGGTATTGTTTACCTTTATTTTTCACATTCACATATATAATATAATATTATTTTCTACATTCTATATTTGAAAATGTAAACCAATTTTTATAGTGTAGATAAAACTCTATACGTAGGTTGTATTTTTCTTTTAAATTTTATAAAAAAAAATTTAAAAATTAAAAACATCACCTGCTTATGACATTCTCCCCGTATTAAAACGATAAATTGTCATAAGAATCTGGATAAAAAAAGACAATTGTTATAAACTCTCTCTCTCTATATATATATGAGATAAGATCAAGTTATATAATATAAATTTTTTTTAAATTTTATACGTTTTTGGATAGTTGGACGACTGAAACATATGGTTCAGATTAATTCACGTAACCGACTGTTAATCTAAGTTATCTATTTCAGTCATCCAACGATCCAAAAAAATGTGTAAAACTTAGAAAGTTACATTGCGTAACTTGATCTTATCCATGTATATACATATTATGATCAACTTATATGATATAAAACTTGTTATCACGAATTTTCAACATTAAATAATAAAAAACTAAAAACAAAATAAAAAGTATAATAAAATAATAACCAAAAAATAATAAAAAAAATAAAATAAAAAAACAGAAAAGAGAAGTTGAGATAAGATTTTGGGGGAGTTGGTGATTTGGTGGAGTGTTTGTAGGGATTTGAATTTTGTTTGGAGTTTCCTACTTCAATCAAAAGTCCGAGTTTGAATCCTATAAAAGGAGGAGGATTTAAAGTTTAAAGGGGGTCCATAACAAAATGAAGAGAAGAAGGGAGAGAGACTTGGGAGCATTCGGGGCTTGCATTTGGAGGGGTTCCAAACCAGAGCCTTATCATCTTATTCTTGTTGGTGGTTCACATGCCACTTGTTTCAAAGGTTTGCATGTCTTTGATTTGCAAACTGTGGAATGGTTCAACAAGGTAATTACCATTTCTTAATTGATTGTTCATTACAAAATGGTTATATCATACATGTAGAAAATGTGCATTTGTCTTATGCATCATATTTGTATGGTTTAATTGTGACAGTAATACTATAATGGGTTGAACTTAACCACGTTACCAATACCTTTAGATTGGACTTTCGAACCCTTTTAATTTAATCACCCATATTGTAACTCGAGCCCTTATGTCTCTAATAAAAATAACTTATCTCTTTTGTTATTTTTATTGTTTTTTTTATTTCATTTAATTGCTTTTATTTATTTATTATTTTTGCATTTTTAAAGCATGTAGTATATTTGTCTAAGTTGACATTTAATTTTCAGTTAGTTAATTAATTTAGAGCCTTCTAGGACTAGATGCTTTAATTAATTAATTAAATAAGGAGATAATTAATAACGATAGTATTTGGATCTTATACCTCGGATACACTAAAGAGGCTGATGTTTTGACGTACCATGATGTTGGCCTAAAGAGTGTACCTTGGTATCGAATTCATGTTCTATTAAAACCTAGAATTTTGATAAAATAACTTAGGGTTAGTACTAAATAAAATTGATAGGTAAACAACTAGCGACATTAGTAACTTAAATAGCTTTTAACACTTAATTAATGAAGCCTTTGTAGGATTAGAACTTAAAATGAACAAGATAAAAACGGTCATGCATTTTAACCTTTTGAGGCGGAAGTTACATTCCTTTGAATTTGGGTGAGGTTTCCTATCTAGAGGACGTCTCGTTCAACCCAAGTTTAAAGGTGATGTAATTTCTAAATCAAAAGGATATCCTCAATTCAAATAATGTTTGATTAACAATGGAGAAATTAAATTAATATCTATATTCAAAATATCAAAATACCACGTAGAATTAAATAGGTACCAATTTTTTGGGGCGTTTGTAAGGGTCGTCCTTACACGTAACCGATTCCCGAACCCAAAAGTTCTTTTAATGAATCTCTGGTTTGTTTTATGGTGTCTGACCTACCAAAGTGGCCGGTGGCGACTCCAAACCAATTTTTAAAATTAAATTATATATTTTTCCTAAAATTTGGGTTTTTTCAAGATTAAAAACGATAAAGTTCGTATTTTTCAAAACTAATCAACAGGTTATTTTTCACTTAAATTCGTGTTTTTTAAGAGGCCACGACAGCTTGGCGACTCCGCTGGAGACTTAAAAAATTATTTTTTGTGAGTCAGGCCTAACTTTTTTAAATTTTACGTGGCATTTCGGCATTTTGAAGAAAGATATTAACTTAATTCTTTATTGTTAAATAAACATTGTTTGAATGAGGATAGTTTTTTACTTTGGTGCTATATCTTGTCATTCATGCATAAGCTCTCGACCCAAGCTTTTACCCTTAAGTGGGAGTTAGTTATTATCTGATGTGATGCTCTCCAGCTCCGAGTTTCGGATTTTTATCTGCTTCTGGTATACTAACCTTACGTATCATGGGGTCTTCACCTTTGTTGTAAGGAACCTATACCACCGAATCGATGTTTTATCGTCGTAGTAGACGTTAACGACAGTTCGGGAACCCATTGTCTAGACCAAAAATCACATGTAGAGTAGAAACCTACCCCTTCTAGAGCCATACAGGGACCATAAGATAAGGCGGTATGCTGCCGAAATGTCGCCAAACTTAGGATTTCTCTGTTAACATGCTCTCTGGTTATTTTATGCAATTTAACCTGCTCTTTGGTTATTCTACGCAATTTAGCCTATTCTCTGGTTATTTTTCATTGCATTATGAACTGCTCTATGGTTATTTTTCAGGCACCTTTTTATTATCTTATTTTACTTTTGTAATCGTCATACTAACACATCTTCTTTCTGTTTTCGTTTTTTGATCCTTTTATGCATTTTTTATTTACTTGGCATATCATTTGCATGGGTATTAATTCGGGAAACAATAAAGTTAGAAGTGTCCAAAAATGTCAGAAATGATCATTATAGGAGAAGATAATACGGAAGTCTGGACATGGTTAGAAGCAGTTCAGCATGAGAAAGGTGATAGCTTGCCCTCAGGAGGAGGAATATGGAAGACCAAGTATGAAGCAGCGCAGCGTACCATTCAGAATCAGAATAATGAGTTGGTCAACTTCAAAGGTCAGAAGCGTCGCATCTTATGTATAAACATTGTCGAGAGAAGCTACAACTCTTCTGAAGCAGTCGAACATCGAGTAAGAGCATGGAGAAGCTATCGTACGCCTGCTACATAAGTTGACCAATTTGGGGATTAGGGCTAGCAATTTTCTATAGATTATCTTTAATTTGTAGTGAATCCTTTTTGCACAAATGGATATTTTTAAGAAATTATTTTTTGAATTTAATACCCTCTTGCATTCATTCATTATAAAGTAGATTTATATTTAGGTTGTTGTACATAATTGTGCTGATTTCTATTTCTATTTCTATTATATTTTATTTTATTATATTATATTTTTGCATCATCTTAACATGTTGATATTTTTGCATCACATCGCATAAAGGTATTGATCCAAAAGTGATTATCGAGATAGAAGGCGATCATAACAGTTAAAGGGATTTGTAGTTCGAAGGCGAGGTTGAGAAGGATGGACAATTTACCTAAAGATTACTCATTAGACTCTAGAGACGCTGAAATGCAAGAGTTAAAAAGACAGATGAATGAGTTGAAGACCATGATGATGGACATGACTAAAGGAAAGAGGCACATGGAAAAGAAAGAAGAGCCAAAAAAGAATCAGTACACATACAAACCACCACTTATAATTGGCGTAAACAAGCCAACCGAAAATGTACCAAACCTAAAAAAAGTCACAACGGTCCATGGAAAATCAAAAATGAAAGGAGTGTTCAGCCCGATAAAGTCGGTCGATCATCCAGAGCAAAGTTTAGGTTCCAAGATCCCCTTTTCTAGTTCTCAGAAGACAGAAAGTTGCAAGAATCAGTTTGACCCAATTCTCATTTCATACAAAGAACTATATCCTCAGTTGCTAGAAGCTCGACTAATAACTCCGTATTTTATCTCACCATTACAACCGCCATACCCGAAATGGTATGATGCCGATGCTCTTTGCGAATTTCATGATAGAGTACGAGGACACTCAATTGAAAATTGCATAGCTTTGAAACATAAAGTTCAGGGTCTGTTGAAATGCGAGAAATTAAAGTTTGAAGAAAAGAGTCAGACTAGTTCAGGGGGCAGACATGAAGTCTGAGATGAAAATATTTCGAAGAAACAACATCAATCCGAGTATGAGGTTCAAGTAATTAGGTCGATACAAGAGAGAGATAACTTGGAAGTAGAGTTACAAACCTTGCGATCAGATTATCAAGATCTCACTAAAGATGTTAAGAAGGAATGTGTAGAAAGTGAAGAAAAATAACGTGTCCAGCTACGGGGTTTAAGGGTAAAGTCACAAGAAACAGATGATGACGTAAAAGCTGTAGCACGAGAGATGGCTCAACAAATAGCAAGATTAGCGGATATGGCGGCAGAATTGAGTCAAAACATCAATCCAGCGATAGATCACAATGAGAAGTTAGCAGGGTTTTTAGAGAAAGTTAAGAAATTAGGGGTTAAGACTCGTAAATATCTTTAGTGTTTGATATTAGATGTAGTAAATCTTTTTACCTAAAATGAAAGTTATTCTACGATAATCACTCTTGGGATCAATACTTTATTGCATTCATGCATATGTTTATCACGCCATTATTATTTATCAACATTGCATTAGCATACATGAATCTAAAGTGGTTGAGGGTTCCGATGACAGTTGCCATACATTAATAAAAGTTCGAGAATCAGACATCATGGATGAGAATATGAGAGAAGTTACAAGTATCCAAGAAAGATTGCAAGAGCATATGACAAAGCTTCAACCAAAGGCAAATGACCAAATCTCGAAGCCATGTCTAACTATCTACCCTAAAGTATCAAGTTCGAGCATGAGTACGTTTTCCTTAGAACGTGTTGATCAATTGACAAATATGTGTACAGAGCTCTAGAAGAAAATTGAGGCAAGTAAAAAAGGAATAGACTCCGAGTTTAGTGCAAGGGAGTTTTGTTTGGTCCCCGATTTAGTTATTCCACCGAAATTTAAGATCCCTGTTTTTGAAAAGTATGACGGGTTTAGTTGTCCTAAAATTCACTTGACGATGTACTGTCGGAAAATGGAAGGATATCTAGATAATGACCAAATGATGATTCACTACTTTCATGATAGCTTGATTGGGCATGCTACAATATGGTACAATAGATTGAGTCGAGAGTAGATTCGAGCATGGGTTGATTTGGCGAAAGAATTCTTGGGGCAATACAGGTATGTCATAGACTTGGCTCCAGATCGTCGAACTTTACAGAATATGAGAATGAAAGATGATGAGAGCTTTAAGGACTATGCATCGAGATGGAGGATGCTAGCATCTCAGGTGCAACCACCCATGATAGAAGAGGAAATATCTGAAATGTTTCATCAGACCTTGTCGTCTCCTTTCTTCGATAAAATGCTTACGAATTCAAGGGGCAACTTTAAAGATTTTATGGCCCTTGGTGGAGTAATAGAAGTTGCAATCCAACAAGGGAAAATTGAACCCAGGCTCAAAAATTCCACAGAAGATAAGAAGTCGAAAGAGGTAAATGAGTGTAGTGTTCAAAGATCCCGAAGTCGTAAAAGAGAAAGATCACCCAATTCTTCAGGGCGACAACAAAAGATCCCCCGGAAAAATGCAGATCGGGAGATATTTGGAATACCTATTGCCGATTTATTTCCTTATCTTATTGAAGCTCAATATATTACTCACAAGCCAATGAAGAAAGCGTCAAACCCTTTCGCTCAAAGCTATGATCCCAACAATGTTTTTGAGTTTCATATGGGATTACGAGGACATGCTACTAATAAATATAGATCTTTGTTGGAAGAAATCAAGAAACTGATTGATAAAAGAATTTTGACAAAGGAGTTGGTGCAGCAATGGAAGACCAAAAAAAATGTTCAAGATGATATGCCCGTTGAAGATTCAGAGCGTCAGGATTAGCTTTTCCAAGATTGTTTAGAACTATGAAAAGTTTGTTTTGTTCATGTCTAAACGTCAAGAAAAAAGATGTTTTTGGGATCGTTGCAGAGTAATACCCTGAATCATCCCAGTTGCTTTTGCCTGCGAGCATTGGGTGTCTTTTGTAAGAGAGTTATTTTAATTCATTTGTCTATGATGCTTGTTTCATATGTGTTTTTCTCAAGTGGAAAACATGTTATATTCTTTGATTCTTATGTGTTTTTATTTATTGATTGATTGATTGATTGATTCTTTGATTCTTTGTTATGGGTTAATTTTTGATTACTCATACATATATCACTGATTTCATTCTTTCAGGTATTGAATATCAATTGCATAATTGATATTAAATCAAATTCGGCGATCAACTTCACCAATGTGAATCTTTTTTAGGCCTAAAAGAAGACATTAATGAGTGTTCAGGAATCACAGGAAAATCCTAGATAAATTTTGAGTGAGTTTCCTCTCAAGCATTGTTGAATAAAGTCCTTGAATGAAGTGATAACTCAAAACTTCGTCCAAATGAAGTCTGCTTTTCTTTAAAGGTATCCAAGTATGGGGTGATATTTGGTATTCCTTGATAACCCTTCTCAAAGAAAGAAAATAAATATCATTTATTGTCCCCTTTGAGCCTAATATTGCTTTTCTTTCGATTCAACCCAAATCAAGGATCACCCCTACGCTAGGGGTAAAAGAGGATGAAAATGTGTTTCAAAGTGAAATATGCTTGGTTGTGATGCCTTGTGAATCAGTGGCAGAAAATAAAAGTTAAATACAAAACCAAGAAAAAGAAGCCAAATTCAAATTATTGGCACAAAAGAAAAAAACGAATATAAAGTTCAGTGAAATATTTTGATGAGATGAACCACTGGAAAAAAATGGTGAAAAAGAAATGACCTCTAGGGTGAAAACCCATAGAAAGGTCAACCTAAAGTGATCCGTAAAGAAAAAAGTATTTCATCAGAGCATGTTTAGATCAGTGCGACAATGATCCTTGATTTTATCACCCTTGAATTATTTGAGCCTATATATCCTTTCTTTGGTAGCCATAAAAGAAAGGATTTTTAGTCTTCTAATGCTTGATCGAGATCAAAAAAGAAAGGAAAATTGGGTATGGAGAGCTAGTGAGAAAAAGAGTGCCACCTAAACGGGGTAGAATTAGAAAATAGGAATATTTCTCCTGAAAGTCTAATAAATTGGAAAATTATCACATCAGAGTTGATCTTTGCAAATTTGTTCGAAGGCTTTGTTTCACTTGATATTCATAGGCCTAATTTTTTGTTTTTGTTTGCCATGACAATCAAAAAAATCATCTATTGTTTTCAAAATACTATTTTGAGCATTTTTTATTATCGTTTAACGAGCATCTTGCAATAAATTGATTAGATACAAAAAGCAAAGGAATTCATGGAAATTACTATGATGTAATTAATCCTTTAAGTGCGAGAAGAACAAGAGATGAATGATGAATGGTATGACGAGGAACAAATGAAGCTTTGAAATGTCAAAATATCGAACAACGAAGATGATGCAAGTAAACATGGGGCAATTACGTACAGACTGTAGTCATTGCCGAGTTTTATAGTTATAATGATGAATATTAGTCTAGCTTGGTGAAAGTTCAGTGACTAGAAAAGGTTAGGGACCAGGAGAAAATTCAGGGATCTATGATATTTTGCACACCCTAAATGATGAAAGTGGGGCAAACTCAGCATGATAAAAGATCAACAAAGCATTATTGCACGTGAGATTTCAAATCAGAATGGACAAGAGTTTATGAACTTATTGCTTCGAGAAGCTGATAGCCCATGAAATGTGGGGCAGAATCCTAACTGATTGGGAAAATCAATAATGTTAATGTCAATATGAGAAATAGAGCTCAAAAAGATCAGGCAGAGTACAAAGTTGTTGATGTGAGATGTCGTCATCACAGAAGAAGGTTCAATGAAGAAGACCAATGTACATTCAAGTATCCCTCAATGACCAGGGTTCATGCATCATATGGTTAGGCATCCATAGGGTAAAATATGCTAACCCATACATTCAAAACATTTTTGGTTAATTTTAACAGGAATTTGCAAGATTAACAAAGCAATCCAGATCAGGACAGACAAAAATCTCAAAGGAAGAAAATTTGAAAACAAACATTTCAGAAGGTCGGTAGAGACCAATACAGATTTCTATTTGAGGAGAAAGATCTCAACAAAGAAGATGAAGTTAAGAAAGATTTTCCGCTTGAAGATGCGGATTTCAACAAAAATCTGTATTTACCAGATGTTTGAGGAAATTCAAATGAAAAGAACAACTTCAGATTCCAAGATTTGTTTGAAGGAATTCAACAGATAAGAATAACTTCAAACTTTGGAGGAGTTCAAATGAGAGGAAAAAATCCAGATTCAATATGAAAAAACAACATCAAATTTCATGACTTGATACCAGTCTGAAGAATTTTGTAATAAGAAGAATAGTTTCAAACTCTTCAGTGGAGATAGAGAATTTCGTAATAAGAAGAACAACTCCATATTCCATTTAAATCCTTTGGGTCATCAGTAAGTCCTCTAGGCATGATGTTAAATCCTTCGGGTCATCATTAAGTCCTCCGGGCCATCATTAAGTCCTCCGGGCCATCACCTTCGAGAGTGATGATATCGTTTGCACAATCAAAGTGGCAATACGATCCTAAATCCTCTGGGTCATCATTAAGTCCTTTGAGTATGATGTTAAGTCCTCCGGGCCATCACCTTCGGGAGTGATGATATCGTTTGCACAATCAAGGAGGCAATACGATCCTAAATTCTTCGGGTCATCAGTAAGTCCTCCGGGCATGATGTTAAGTCCTTCAGGCATGATGTTAAGTCCTCCGGGTCATCATTAAGTCCTTCGGGCATGATGTTAAGTTTGGAGAATTTCATAATAAGAAGAACAACTCCAAATTTCATGAGATACGAGGAATTTTGTAATAAGAAGAACAGACTCGGATTTCACCACTTTTATCTAGAGAATTTCGTAATAAGAAGAACAGCTCCAGATCTCCCGGAGATGAGGAATTTTGTAATAATAAGAACAACCTCAAGCTCCATCACTTGACAAGTCTAAAGAATTTCGTAATAGGAGGAACAACTCCAGATATTCCAGAGACGAGAGATTTCAGAACTGGAAGGACAACCTCGGGTTTCGACACAGGTTTTGCTTGAAGAAATTCGTAATAAGAAAAATAGCTTCAAGCTTCGACCAAAAGGCTTAAAAAAAATTCGTGCTTTTCAGTCTTTGCCCATCTCCTGCTCCGCAGTATTGAGCAAAGAGGGGCAGCTGTTATCACGAATTTTCAACATTAAATAATAAAAAACTAAAAACAAAATAAAAATTATAATAAAATAATAACCAAAAAATAATAAAATAAAATAAAATAAAAAAGAGAAAAGAGAAGTTGAGATAAGATTTTGGGGGAGTTGGTGATTTGGTGGAGTGTTTGTAGGGATTTGAATTTTGTTTGGAGTTTCTTACTTCAATCAAAAGTCTGAGTTTGAATCCTATAAAAGGAGGAGGATTTCAAGTTTAAAAGGGGGTCCATAACAAAACGAAGAGAAGGAGAGAGAGAGACTTGGGAGCATTCGGGGCTTGCATTTGGAGGGGCTCCAAACCAGAGCCTTATCATCTTATTCTTGTTGGTGATTCACATGCCACTTGTTTCAAGGGTTTGCATGTCTTGATTTGCAAACTGTGGAATGGTTCAACAAGGTAATTACCATTTCTTAATTGATTGTTCACTGCAAAATGTTTATATCATACATGTAGGAAATGTGCATTTGTCTTATGCATCATATTTGTATGGTTTAATTGTGACGGTAATATTATAATGGGTTGAACTTCTCAATCACGTTACCAATACCTTTAGATTGGACTTTCGAACCCTTTTAATTTAATCACCCATATTGTAACTCGAGCCCTTATGTCTCTAATAAAAATAACATATCTCTTTTGTTATCTTTATTGTTTTTTTATTTCATTTAATTGCTTTTATTTATTTATTTATTATTTTTGCATTTTTAAAGCATGTAGTATATTTGTCTAAGTTGACATTTAATTTTCAGTTAGTTAATTAATTTAGAGCCTTCTAGGACTAGATGCTTTAATTAATTAATTAAATAAGGAGATAATTAATAACGATAGTATTTGGATCTTATACCTCGGATACACTAAAGAGGCTGATGTTTTGACGTACCATGATGTTGGCCTAAAGAGTGTACCTTGGTATCGAATTCATGTTCTATTAAAACCTAAAATTTTGATAAAATAACTTAGGCTTAGTATTAAATAAAATTGATAGGTAAACAACTAGCGACAATAGCAACTTAAATAGGTTTTAACACTTAATTAATGGAGCCTTTGTAGGATTAGAACTTAAAATGAATAAGATAAAAACGGTCATGCATTTTAACCTTTTGAGGCGGAAGTTACATTCCTTTGAATTTGAGTGAGGTTTCCTATCTAGAGGACGTCTCGTTTAACCCAAGTTTAAAGGTGATGTAATTTCTAAATCAAAAAGATATCCTCAATTCAAATAATGTTTGATTAACAATGGAGAAATTAAATTAATATCTATCTTCAAAATATCAAAATGCCACGTGGAATTAAATAGGTACCAAATTTTTTGGGCGCTTGTAAGGGTCGTCCTTACACGTAACCGATTCCCGAACCCAAAAGTTTTTTTAATGAATCTCTGGTTTGTTTTATGGTGTCTGGCCTACCAAAGTGACCGGTGGCGACTCCAAACTAATTTTTAAAATTAAATTATATATTTTTCCTAAAATTTGGGTTTTTTCAAGACTAAAAGCGATAAAGTTCGTATTTTTCAAAACTAATCACCAGATTATTTTTCACCTAAATTCGTGTTTTTGAAGAGGTCGTGACAGACCTGATTTGCACACGTTTTAAAAAACACACACCCTTTTTTCATATTTTTTTAACCCTAAGAAAGTTTCAAAACCTCCCAAAATGATTTTCCTCTCAAAAATCTTACAATTTCGTTGCAAAATTCATCAAACCCTTTGGGATTAACATCATCTATACCAATATCTTGAAGTAATTTTTCCTTTGAGTTCATTCTCTATGCTTTCAATTATTTTCGGATTTCATGATAATATGTTTCAAAAACTTGTTTTTCATGCTTAAAATTCTAATAAATCTCGTCCATTCTTACTTAATCATATTGTTAAACATGATTTTGACAAAACCCATGTTGTTTTTAAACCAAAAATTATTTTTTTCGAAAATTTCATTATCCTTTAGGGTTTCAGATTTTTAAAGAAAATATGATATTGATACTTGAATTAATGCTTTGGATTGCATATTGTTTCTATTGCAGGAGGTATCACCCATTTTAATCTTGAACTCTTGAAATTTTTTTCAAAATATTGTTCCCACAAAGTGTTTGATAAAATTCCTCAACCAACTTTTTGAGTCAAAACTCTTATCCTTGCCCAAAATCATGCCTTCTAGAACCAAGCCCGCTAGAGATAAATGTTCTCGTGTCGAAAAGGGTCAACCTTCCGGTTCCAATAAACTTAATCCTAATCTCGATCCTAATCCCAATCCTACCTTTGAGGAAGTATGCTTTAGTGACGGTGTTTATAGAAATAGATATTTTAATGTCTATCATCATAAGGAAATTAGACTAGAGCAAAACATTGATCTAGATTTCCTTATGTCTCCCGCTTATGACTTTGATCTTTTTGAGTTGTTCACCGAGTGGGGTTGGATTGGTTACTTGAGTATTCCTCCGTATACTCACCATAGATTAGTTCGTGCCTTTTATGCTAATGCCGAGTTTATCCGGTCTAATAGAGGAACTAATCCTATTACCAGTATTTAATCTTTTTTGATGGGTACCACCTTCGTTTTAATACCCGAATCTATCGCTCAATTCCTAGGTGTCCCTCTTGGTGGAAAATCAAATGAATATGAAGCTCATTATATTGAACCTTTTCCCGACCATCGTCCTACCCATCTCCTCTTAGAGGAACGTCTTTTCCATCTTCTTACTACGTGGTTCTTTCACTCTTCCGGCGGAAAAGTCGCTAGTATGCGAGTCATAGACTATTGGTAGCTTAAACAATATCGTGATAGAGCCCGTCCCGATATAAAAAATATCATCTTTTTGAACCTTATCAAAGTCATCTTTAATCCTACATCCTTCTCTCTTCCTTTTGCATGTGTTCTTAGTCACATCTTTAGGAAACTCAACATTGATACCTTCCTAGATGAACATGTTAAGAACAAGAGTTTGATTGATATCAAATTTTGTCACAAACCCTAATGATATCATGGTGCTCATGGATGGGTTCATAGAGGGATTATAGAGGAAGTCAATGAGGATGCTCTTGAGGTTCCGGTAGACGAGGATGCACCACCTCTCATGGTACCTGTCACTATGGATTCCATGTATGCTACTATGATCACTCGTTTCGACAATATGAATGTTTTTCTCCGTAGTTCTCATGAGGAGACCATCGGCATGCTCCATAGCTTGGATGGACGTGTATCTTCTTTAGAGTATAATATGCGTGACATTCGTAGTCATCTTTTTCCGCCTTCTCCGCCTCATGATGCACCGGATGTTTAGATTTCATGCATACTTTTATGACTATATTATGATATTTTGAGACTTATTCTGATATGCTTTGAACTACATGCTTTATCTACTTTGTTAAGACTTTATGATGGATCTTGTTTGGATCATCTTGGTTTACATGATGAATTATGATAAATGTTATGTTATGATATGTTTATGTTTTATGCTATGAGGTTTGAATGTTTTACATGCTATGTTATGGATTATCTTATGACTTATTGCTCTAATGATACTTGTTTCTCTTTGTAGCCTTTTATACTTTTTGCTATAATAAAAGGAGGGAGAAAAATCAAACAATTTGTTTTTGTCTTTAAAATTGTCTTTAAAACTTTTGACTCTCAAAGAATGTATAAGGACATTTATTAAGGGAAAGCTTAAATGGATTTTTTCACAAGTTTGAAAATTTTCTCAAAAACAATTTTTTACAAAATGTTTTGTTATATCAAAAAGGGGGAGATTGTTAGACTTATTTTGATATAACTTAAAATGAATTTTCAAAGGACTAATTTGTAAAAATTTGTAAAATATTTTTTCTCGAAATAAAATTTTCAAAAACTCGATTTAAAGTTGTCAAAATGGTTTATAAAATGTTTGACTTTTTATCCACATCGAATATACTTTTAAAAGTCAATAAAATGGTCAAAAGTGTTTTCCAAAGCTAAAAGTCTCGAAACCTTGTTGAAAGGTTTCGAAACTTTCATGATGGAATAAAATTATATTATATATATGGATATGTTTAATAGGTTAGATTCTATGTCATTTAAAATATATTATCACATATATATGACAAATTATCATTATTAAATTTTTAATGGGTCAGTTATAATGGTAGTTAAAATATGAGTTATTTGTTAAAAAGATATAGGTTAAGGGCTAAATTTATCCCAAAAAAGAATAAGGGTCAAAATAATAAAAAAAATATAAATGTTAAGGGTGAAAATTATATTTCTGTCTATTCTAAATTATTTTTAAAAAACATCCTTATATGTCTTAATGTGACATATTCTAAATTAGTTAAAAAGAATTATCCTTATATATCTTAATGTGACATATTCTAAATTAGTTAAAAAATTATCCTTCCATATCTTAATGTGACATATCTAAATTAGTTAAAAAAATTATCCTTATATATCTTAATGTGACATATTCTAAATTAGTTAACAAAAATTATCCTTATATATCTTAATGTGACATATTCTAAATTAGTTAAAAAAAAATTATCCTTATCTTAATATGACATATTTTAAATTAGTTTAAAAAAATCCTTATCTTAATGTGACATAATTTATATTAGTTAAATTTATTATACACCTCCTATACTTAAAAATATAATCAACAAAATTTATTGATCAGTGGTTAAGGATGTTTATATTATTTTATTTTGTATGAGTTCGAATACCCATATAAAAATATAATCTCTATTAATCAAAATAATCATAATCAGTAATTAAGTAGTATATTAGATTTAATGAGATACGATTTAAAATTAATCAAGTTGATTATTAAGATTCAGGGTTTAATATTAATCAAGTTTAATATTTAAGTTTTAAGGTGCTAAAGTTAAAATTTTATTGTTTGAGTATAAATTTTTATTACATAAATTTAAAAATAGAGGGCAATCGACCTTCATCCCGGATTTTTTTTTTTACTTTTGTACTCTCGTTTAATTTTTTTTTAAATTTTTGTTTATTTATGAATTTGTCCATCCTTTAAATATTTATATTTAATTCTTAACCCTAAATTTTATCTTCATTCCTGCATAATTTATATATCAAAATATAACCGATACATAAAACCCTAATAAAAAGATTTTATTAAGTAAAAACCAAAAATGTTGACCAGATTTACAAGGAAACTCATTTAATTAAAAAAAACACCAAACATAAATATCAAAATATTTAACTGAAATTCAAACAAATAACCTACCAATTCAGCACCAGACAAATAAGGGAATTACACCAATTTGTTATCAAATCTTCATATATACCTACGAAAATAATCCACGTTCTTAAATCCCATTGGCTGTTGCCACGTCCTTGATCCTCCTGCATGCCCTCTCCGTGTCTTCACAAAAACCGGCTTCCCCTTGGTCTCTTCCCCACAGGCACCAGTGTTGTCTTTCAGACAGTTCAGAACCCTAAAAAAACTCCAACTTTTAACCCTCGAAACCATAGTCATCTTGTTCTTTTCTTTGAATCTGAGTGAAAGCGAAGAAAAGGGTGGAAATGGGGAGCAAGAGAGACTCTAGATCGAGGACGAGATCTGTGTTGGAATGGATGTGGAAGCAACCTAGGACGGTGAAGATCTTGGTCGCTGTCCTGTCGTTCTTGTTGTCTTTGACGGTGTTGAAGCACCTGGTGAAAAAATCAGGACACTTCTTTCTTGCATCTGAGATCATCCATGCTGTTGGGATTGTTGTTCTGATTTACAGGCTTACTACCAAGAAATCATGTTCTGGTAATTACATATTACATCTGTTTTTGAGATTATATTCGCGGTATAAAGATTTTAGGGTTCTGTAAGATGTATTTAAAATAGATCTTCGATTAAAAAATAAATATTTGTTGATTTATTATATTTCTTGTTATTTTTTTTATAAGCATTTAATTTATTTTAATTTATTTTTAGGGTCGACACAATCGTATTTATTTTATGTTTAAAACTATTCTTATATTTAGATGCCTGATATGATACAGTGAAATCAAAATGCAAATCGTTTACCTTCTAATTATATTTTTATTGATGTCATGATATCTCTACTTTAAATTAATAGTTTTAGGGTTTAAGATTAAGGGTTGTGGTTAGGATTTAGGGAATTAGGGGTAGGACCTAAGATATATGGTTTAGAGTTTAAAAAATAAAGGTTAGGGTTTAAAATTCAATTTTTTAATATTTTAAAGTAAAAGGCATGAAATGAGGCGGAATAAAGAGAGTAGAAAATTTTTACTCACCTAAAGATACCGTAACTATACCTTTTAAAAGTTTTAAATTATTTTATATATATATATATTATTAATAATCTAATTTTATATCATTAAACTCTTATAATTTTATATTCTCTATATCTGAATATATTTTTTGATAGTTTATATCTCTTATATAAAATTTTAGATTCAACTCTTGAAATATATTTTTTTTCAGGTCTTTCTCTGAAGACTCAAGAACTCACAGCCCTCTTTCTTTTGGTCCGAGTTGTGTGCAGCTTCAGTTTGGATGGTGACATCTATACCTATGTTGATTTGGCCGCCCTGGTTTTTACTGCTTGGGTGATATTCATGATCCGGGTCAAGTTGAAGTCAACATACATCAAGGAGATGGATAATTTCCCCATCTACTACTTGGTAAGGGAAAAATAAATTCATAATAGGGTACATATCATAATATTTTTTTTTACATTAGAGTAAATTTATATTATAAATAAGTACTTAAAATATATTTATTATTTCATTTAGATATATAAAATATTTTTAGTCGAAAGAAGTTTTTTCTAGTGTAAATTATTTATCCTTTTATTGTGATTCTATTGGTATTCTTATTTTAAAATAATAGGTTTAAAATTCATGGTTAAAGGTTATGGTGTACGGGTTCAAATGGTGGAGATTATATTCTAAAATAGATAATTATTATAATCACTGTTAGCTAAAGGTAAGTTTTAGTAGGCTTGTACGCACCTTGAACTTTTTAAAGTTTACATATTTAACTTTAATTTTTAAGAATTTATAAATTGGTCTTTAATTTTTTTTTAATTTTTATGATATGTGTCTATCCTGAAATTTTAATTTTTTATGGTTGATGCGCGCCCTCAAAAATATTTTAATTTGTTCCCACCATGAATAATATTTCTGGATCTGTCACTGATTTAGAAAATTAAGAGTATGATGTAAATTTTAGGGTATAAGATTTAAAATTTACGATATAAAAATTAAGATTAAAGTTTAGAATTTAATTTTTAAGAATTCTTTATTAAAGTAGAAAAAATGAAGGGGAGCAATTACTTTTTTGCAAAAAAATATTTTATTGCTATTTTAAAAAAAAATTAATTTAGTGAAGAAAAATTAAATATTTTTATGTGAAAAAAAATTTAAATTCTTATTGTTGAAAATATGTGTCTGATTTCCAGGTTGTGCCCTGTGCCCTCCTTGCTTTGTTAATCCACCCTCGTGCTTTTTACTGGCACTTCGTCATTCAAATTTTGTGGGCCTTTTGTTCTTACTTGGAAGCAGTTTCAGTGGTGCCGCAGCTGCGGTTGATGCAGAAGGCAAAGGTTTCATTTCCAGTCCTTATTACTTCGTTAGAACATTTATTTATGAAGTTTTTGTATTTTTTGAATAATTAAATTTTAATTGTCGAAATTAAAAAATATAAAGTTAAAGATAATTTACTTATTTATTTAATTTTTGTAACCATCTAAAAACATGTAAAATTTTTATATTTTATTCGATTTTTCAGATGATCGAACCATTCACGGCCCATTATGTTTTTGCCCTCGGCGTTGCCAGATTCCTCTCCTGCGCAAATTGGATTATCCAGGTTAATTTTTCTACCTATAAATACTTACTGGGACGGATTTAGGGGTGCTGAAGAGTATCCAGCTTACCGTACCCTTTAAAAATTTTAAGTTTTTATATATTTTTAATATTTTTATTAATAATCTAATTTTATACCTTTAAAATCTTATAATTTTGTATTTATAATATTTTTAATATACATTTTTTTTATAGTTTACACTCT
This sequence comes from Abelmoschus esculentus, assembly GCA_035048815.1. Classification (NCBI taxonomy): domain Eukaryota; kingdom Viridiplantae; phylum Streptophyta; class Magnoliopsida; order Malvales; family Malvaceae; genus Abelmoschus; species Abelmoschus esculentus. The sequence continues at coordinate 15,381,467 of JAUCBN010000036.1, forward strand.
TTTATATAAAAATTTTGGGTATGTCCTTGTATATTCATATTCATGTTTAAACCCTTTACTTTTGTTAATTAAATAATTGTTTTTTTTTTTTTTAAGGTCTATGAGACCGGAGGGCAATATTTGTTCTTGTATGGATATAGTAATTTTTGGTTCCCCATGGCTCTCATAGCTGAAATTGTTCAAACATTCATCTTGGTGGACTTTTGCTACTATTACATGAAGAGGTAACACATTCTATCTCTTGGATACTTGAGATTTACCTCATTCTATCTCTTGGATACTTGAGATATCATGTATTGTTGGTATTAGGGGTGTTTAAAACCAGTTTAATGAGTATTTAATGGTCCAATAAATCCAATATTATATTATTCGTATGTTTTAACATATTTTTTATTTTTAACTCGCATTATGAGTTTATTGGGCCGTTGGATACCCATTGGGCTGATTTTGAACACCCCTAGCTGAGATAGATAGATAGATAGATATCATAGATTTTCTTATATTACGAGAAATTATATCATAGATAAGTCTTACTATGTTATCTATGGGCTCAACCACTAAAAATCATTTATCATCATTTTTCCATGTCATATATTTTTTAAAGTGAATCTTCACTCATATTTATTGTTAATTCATTTTAAAAACAATTCTCCAAGTGAAGATTCACTTTAAAAAATATATGACATTGAAAAAATGATGATATGAGTGATTTTTAGTGGTTGGTCTCATGGACACGTGGTGGGACTTAACCATGATATAATTTCTCCTTATATTACGTAAATTTAAAAGTTCTATATATTTTTAGATATTCGAACCAAGATAAATAGATGAATAAGATTAAAAATAAAAAATGTTAAGATTATTACTTAAAAAATGATATAAAAATAATCTTAACCATTTATTATCGTCATCCAATGATCTAAAATATTTATTTAAACTCTAATATTCAATTATTTTGAATTTTATTTTTTTTAATTAATTATGTTTTATCTCTTAATCTTAATTCAAGACTCTGTTTAAAAACATTATTTATTATAACATTCTAAATCCTTTTTTATAATATTTTTATTTTAATATATCAAATAATAATTTTCTGTATATTAACATTTATTTATATTTTTGACAGCTTTATGCAGGGCCAACTATTAATGAGGATGCCAGTTTAGAGGTTTTGAGATTAATGTTACGCAATGTAATGGAAATTTTATCGAATTCTTTTTGGAAGGGATTTAGATCGTCGGATCACTTGGGTTTTATTATAATATATTGAACGGTTAGATTCAGTTCAAAATATATTAATTATATATAATTATAATATATTTTTTGTTAGGTTCAAGAGAAGATAAAAATAGAGAATAATCCATTTGAATTTTAAAATTTAAAATATATAAAATATATTCATATTTTGAAAAATAAGTTATTCTCTACCGTACTGATAACATAATCTATGAAAGTGTTTAAAAATATTCGATCTGATCGATCCGATTTAATTATTTATTGATTGAAGATTTGGATATCCGATTTAGTTTTTATTTTTGAATTAGATATCCGATCTGATTTTAAGTTTTTCGGATCGGATATGAATCATAATATTTCAAAATTATTCAAAAATCCAAATTTTCAAAATTTTATTAATATTATTTTTGTTTTATTTAATAATTTAGTGCTTGTTATATTTAAAAAATTTGAAAATTTAAACTCTTATATCTGAGAACCTTATTATATTTAGTAATTTGTTGTTTATTATATTCGAAATTCTAATTTTTTTATAAATACAACCTTCAAATTCGAAAAATTAGTATAATCAAATTATATTTTTAGATAATCAGATATTCGTCTATCCGATCCAGATATTCGATATTCGAATATACAGATATCTGCTTTTTTCCAGATCAGATAGGATCACTATAATGTCGATCTAAAAACTCGAATATCCAAAAAATCAAATTCGATCCAATCTGATATCCAACAATGAACATCACTAATCACGTGTAAATAATATTATATACGGTTTATCATTTACATATAACGTTATGTCACGAAAACAGGTCAAAGATTGTTTTTACGACGTAAATTCAGTTGAATAAAACGTAAAAATGACATATTTTTTAAAATACGAATGAGATTTTCTCGTATTTTTAAAATAATATAAATTTTTAAATATTTTTAATCGAGTGTTATTACAAACATAAACAATAATGATATATTAAAATTAAAATATAATTGTTTGATAATAAAGTGTTATAAATATTAAAATTTATATATAAATATGTGTTAGAGAATAGTATATTAGACTGATCTTTTATGAACATGTTATTTAATTATTATGTGACGATTTTAATATTATTCATAATAATAATTATATGTATAATCCTTATTCTTAAGATCGTCGGACGACAAATGTACATTAATTATCCTCTCTCAATTTTGACAGTTTAATTTTATTTTAAGATATTAATAATTTAAAACTTATTATTATTAGGTCATTTTTCCCAAATTTTTATAATTGTCTTTATTTATTTTAAATTTATTAATTAATTGAATTTTAAGATATTATTAGTTTTAAATTTATTAATTAGTTTAATTATTTTTTAAGTTTTATAATTTTAAAATTAAAAAATAAAATTTTATTTTTCTTAATTTTATAATTTAATTATTTTTAACACTATATTTATTTAAAAAATAAAATAATTTACCCCTCATGAGTCATGAGTGAACCCACGCTCCTATATTAGAAGTCTAATTATACATTTATTAACAATCAAACACTTAATAATAATTAAATTGGATTAGAAAAATACTTTAGATAAAAAATTATTTATAATAAATTATTTAAATGAATGATTAAGCAGGTGTAATAAAAATAGTACATAACTTTAGTATTTTCGTGTGTCTTTTTAAATAATTTATTTTAGTTATTTAGTTTAAAGTTTATATAAATATATTAAAAATATAATATATTTATGATTACACTTAAAATTTATAAATATATAACTAAAATTAATTACAACATATGATAAAATTTTAGATAAATCGTAATAATATATAATATTTTATTTGATGTTATTAGGGGTATAAATAGCAAAAACCCTGCCGCGGCTGACTTCTCCGTTGCTCGCTCCTCTTCAAGATCCTCGAGAACCCTAGAAACCGCCAAACGCCCTCTGCAAAGGGAGGCGAGAGAAGGAGCAACCACCGCAGAAGACAAGATCAAGAAAAAGTACTCTCTTCTCTCTCACCTCATTCGTCTTTGCGATCTGAATCTAAAAGCTCAGGTAAATAACCTCATTATCAACTTAATTTCATCTGGATGCCTTTATTTCGTGTTCGGATCAATTATAAGTTTTCAATCTCTAGGTCGAAGAGTAGCTTTTCTGGAAAACTGAAATTTTCAAATTTAACCGTAATAAGAGTGTTTAATTCTTGAATCCTTGAGGTTGTATTTGTTTTAGCCGAATATTTTTTGTTTTCAATCTCTAGTTCAAAATACTATGTTCGTTAGGCTAGTGGTTTTGTTCGAAAGTTTCGTGGTTATTTCTTGGGGAATCTATTAACCTTTTTTTTCTTTCCTTGGCTTGCTACTTAAACTTGCGGCTAGAGTTTTGAGTACTGGTTTTAATTTGGCCTTCGTTGATTTGCAGCTCACAAATTGTCAATGGCATCTACACAACAAGTTCCTGCTGGAATTACGGCTCCTACTCCTGAAGTTGTATGTTTTAGTTTAGCCTCTTCTTATCTGGATTTTTTAAATCATGCATTTAAAGTAAAGTTTTGATATTTATTTGTGGTGATTTTAGGTTGGGAATGCATTTGTCCAACAATACTACCTTATCTTACATCAATCTCCTGGTCTGGTTCACCGATTTTATCATGATAGTAGTAAACTTGGTCGACCTGAAGAAAATGGTATCATGAGTATCACAACAACAATGCAAGTGAGTTTTCTCTATCTTCTGTGCATCTGTGATTGTCTTTCAATATTCTTTCCTTTGTTTTTGCTCTGTAGTCCATTTTTTATTTGAAAACCATGTTTCATGCTCTTTGAGAGCCATGTCTTTGTATTTTTGGATTGGTATAGTTGACCTGTGGTGCTTCATTTGTGTACCAGGGCATCAATGAGAAAATACTTGCACTTGGTTATGGAGAATTCACGGCAGAGATAACTAGTGTTGATACACAGGATTCTCACAGTGGAGGAGTACTTGTTCTTGTGACTGGGTATTTAACTGGAAAGGACAAAGTGAAGCGGAAATTCACTCAAACTTTCTTTTTGGCTCCCCAAGACAATGGCTATTTTGTTTTAAATGATATGTTTAGATATGTTGATGATGGAAAATGTGAAAGTGAGAGCCAAGATCTAGTTACCTATATTGAAACTTCTCTTGCTCCTGAACAAGGTAATCAGTAATCTGCACTCTGAAACATAGAATTATAACAATTGCCTCCTATTGATTTCGACGGTTGTCTTCAGATACTTCACATGCTCTTGAGAATCACGTGGAGCAATCAGAAACATTGCCGGAAGAAGCCAATGGGCAAGTGTACAACCCTTCTGAAGATGGGAATGCTTCTATTGAAGAAGAGGAAGCACCAATGGACGAGGTTGTTGATGAGATTCTTGTTGATTCACAGATGGTTGCTGATTCTAACTCCAAAATTGAGGAAGCACCAAAGAAATCATATGCATCTATTGTATGTATTAAGTAGCATTCTGCTGCATTTTAGACTTCTAATCTTTTGGGGAGATTTGTTATATTGGTTTTGGATTTTGGTTAATGTTTTATGCTGATAGTGTTAGCCTCATCTATTATTTGTCTAGCTGAAGGTGATGAAACAGAATGTGATCCCTGCATCAATCCCTACACATTCCCCTGTGAAGTCTTCAGCAAAATCTCGTGAGCAACCTAGACCTGCTGCACCATCGAGTGCTCCAGCAGCAGCATTTGATTTACAGGTTCCCAGCAAAAATGTTGTTGAAAATGGGAATAATCAAGATGTTGAAGGTACACACGTTTTTCTCATACCTGCACAATTTTAAAATAGTTTGCATGCAATATATTTCTTATCTGCTTTATTATATTTGTTATTTCTTTATGAATCTCTGACTGTGTAGCATATACTCAAATATATTCTTTTGATCATGCACAGCTGAGGGTTCCTCTATCTACATCAAAGGTTTGCCTTTGAATGCTACTCCTAGCATGCTGGAGATTGAATTTAAGAAGTTTGGACCTATTAAGGGTGGTGGTATTCAAGTTCGATGCCATAAGGTATATTTCAAGTGTTTGATTGATAATTTATATTCAATTAATATATTCTCTGTATTTCTCTACAGGGTTTCTGTTTTGGTTTTGTGGAATTTGAAATGGCTAGTTCTGTGCGAAGTGCTGTAGAGGTATTTATCAAATTTTCATTCTATGCTGTCCATTTCATTATTTTCCGTTATAATGCCATTGCCATTTAGTTATGTGCTTGGTGATCTGTTTTGTGTCACCGGGTTGAAACAAGTTCTGCAATTCTGAACTTGCCTAAGCACACATACAGGTTTTGTTTCAGCTTATGGCAGGATTTCTAATTTAATCTCTCTAAGATTTCTTGAAAGAAGTTATGACTGTGCCTAGATTTTAAGTGAACCTTCTGTTATTGTGTTAGAAATAACTTAATCTCTGATTATACTTTTGTTGTTCTCCTTCAATAGTGTTACACCTGTTTATTTTTGTCCCAGCAACAACCGATGCATTACTTTTTTTCCTTATTTGTTTTTGTTGCAGTAAATCTACATCTTTATTTATTTATTCATTCTGATTGTCTAACATCTCTCAGGCTTCACCTATTAATATTGGTGGACGTAAAGCAATTGTTGAAGAAAAGCGATCTACTTCTCGAGGTAAGTTGCTTTTAATGATTAAGTTCATAGTTGTTGTCTATGTGATTCAGTTAAGATGGCAGGAGTGGTAGATTTTTCACATGGTAAACCAATTCATGGTTATTAGAGGAAAGTAGAATCGAGCTTTGCCAATCTTTGATTATGTAGATATTTAGGTTAATGTTGAAATGCCATTTCTATCACAACATTTGAAATCTGCTGTTGTTGGCATGAGACCAGAAAGCAAATTTTGTGGTATATCCAAAATCCAAATTAGTCTCATAGACTTCAAAACATACATAGATATATTTTTGCATGTTATTACAAGACTCTTCTTCATATGCCAGGTAACAGAGGTCGGCCTTCATCTGGTTCTGGTGGTGGATACAGAAATGAGGGAGCAAGAGGGCGTGGAAACTACGGTGGTGGAAGGGGCTATGGTCGGGGTGAGTTTGGATACAGGAGCAACAACCGAGTCAATGGGCATCAGAGGGGTGAGCACATGGGAAGTAATAACGGTGGCCGTGTGAACCGCCCGCCAGGGATGTTGAAGAACGTAGCACCAACTGTATCTACCCCTGCATGAAGAATTTAATCAGGGATGTCCGTGGAATGGTAAAAAGATTTTAACTTTCAATTTACAGTATTGATTAATCAAAAAGTTGGTTAATCATTTAGAGTAAAAATATGAGATTTGTCTTAGGGTTTTATCTTTTCTAATATAACAATGACAGGTTTTGTGTCTTGGTGCATAATAGAACAAATTCTCGTTAACCGGGACATTTTGTGTGTGGGAAAATTACCTTGACAAGTAATTTTATTATGTTTATATTTATTACAGTATGCTCAAAAGAATAAAAAGTTATACTAATAATTATACTTTATTTCATAATAAATCAACCTTCAAGTAGGTTGGTTCCAAAATGATATGTTATAAGTTTCAACCAATTATCTGTAAATTAGTTGAATTTTAGTTTTTAGACCTTTGTAATTTGAGAAAACTGGAATGGAAGTCACTTACAGTAAGATTATATTTGGGTCATGTAATTACTAAAAGTTATGTTTGGTTCATTTAATGTTTGGGTCACTTAATTATGAGTAAGATTATATTTAGGTCATCCAATTAATAAATGTTACATTTAGATCACTTAAAGTGGTAAAGGTCATTCTTTATATTTGAAAAAAGTTTATCAATCTGTGTATTAGACTAATTAATTATTTCAAATGAAACATTCTAATGTTAATAAGGGTATACAAGTGATTTAGAAGAAAAAAGGACCAAATTGATATACTTTTTAAAATATGAAAGGTGACCTAAATATAACTTTATTTATAATTGAGTGATCCAAATATAACCTTATCCAGAAATGAATAATTCAAATATAATTTTTAATAATTAAATAATCTAAATATAACTATACCCATAATTAAATAACCTTTATTATAGTTTCTTAAAAGTTATAATTTTCAACCGTGTACTAAAGAGGTGTAACGTTTCTAGGTTTCAGGTTGTTTGGTACATTTATCCACAATCTCGTTGGTTCTATGCCCTTGGCAGTCCTCCCCACCAATCACCTCATCGGCATTCGTCGGTGCCATTCCCTCGCTATCAGCCACCCTCTCCAATTAATAAGTTATTGGGCAAAGTACCTATTGATTTCACTCTTATTTTAATTATTAATGATAAAAATATTTATATAGTAGAGATCAGAGAACATAATGGTTCCACAACAGTGTTGTTTTAGATTTTAAACTAATTTTAATTAAATACACACAAAATTCATGTTAAAAATAACATGAGAATCCTGATTACCTTTTGTTTAAATGAATCAACAACCATAAATATTATAATCATAAATATGATATAATTATTTGTTAAACTTTGATAGAGAGGAAAAAATAATTTTCTAATAATATATAATTTATATTTTTTAAATCTAATAAGAATTTTAAAATTTTATAGAGATGATCGTTTCTTTAAACTCAAAGCTAAGAGAGAATAGAAATCTTTTATAATTTTATTATTGTATTTATTTTTCATGTTAAAAAAATAAATTTAATACTTAAAACCCTAACCATAAATCCTAAAACCTAAAAAATATACTTAACCTTTATTTTTATATCTTAAACCCTAAACCTTAAATCTTATACCTTAAAAAATATATCCTATCTCTAATTTTATAAACTCTAACCATAACTCTAACCTTAAACCCTAGAGTTTAAATTCACTAATTTAAAGTATAGACATCAATAGAGGGGTGGAAATCATCTACCATTTTCCCGTGTATTCTTTTATGTCTCTGTCTCAAATCAGAGGGTTTAGCGTTTAGGGTTTAAGGTTGAAGGTTAAGGGTTGTGGTTAGGGTTTAGGGAATTAAAAATAAAATTTATTTTTTAAGGTTTAGGATTTAAGATATAAAAAATAAATTTTAGGGTTAAAAATTTAATTTTTAAAAAAAGAATTTCAAAGAAGACAAGAGAATATACATTATAAAGAGACAAATAATTTTTTCTCCTTAATTGAGATACAATTAGGGACTGATGATTTGTACTCCTTCTATCCCAAAAATAATATCCTTTATTGACTTTTTAAAAATCAAATTTTTTAAACTTTGATTATAATTATATTAAATATTTTAAACAATTAAATTTTATAAATTATATATCTAAAATCTATTCGATTAGAAATTTTTAAAACATATTTTTTTATATTTTTATAATAATAAATTTTAAATAATTAAAAATTAAAATTAAAAAAACTTAACCCAAAATAATTAATAAGAGATAATATTTATAGTACAGTGGAGTACTGTTTATTATCTGAGAAATGATATTTAGAAAAGAAAGAGGGGCGGGGTTAAAATGGGAATCATAAATTACACAAAATACGGGCATACGTTCGCCTTTCTCTAAGTTATTCATATAGTAATTCCAACATTCTCTCTCTTTTTCCACAAAGACTTGGCCTTTGGCTTGGTTTGATTTTCTACAACATTTATCAGCTTCACCACCATTTGCTAAAAATGGGGTTTCACTCAAAAACTCAGAAAAAATCAGCATAAAAACAAACAAAAGGTGGTAGAGGCATGCGCCAACACCACAATACCAACTGCTTAATCTCCCTTCATTCTTTTTTCACAACAAACAATCCTGAAATTTCTTGTAGAAAGTTTTGGTTTTAATCCTTAAAAAGAAACCTGTTTGGTCTCCTTGGTTTCTACGCTGTCTCAAGTCTCAACCACCACCTTTCGTTTCCCTTTCTCAGGTACCAAACAATTGATGATAAAAACAATGACTTTTTCTTTCGTTTTGTTTTATCTTCTTCTCTGTAATGGGTTGTTTTTCATGGTCATAGAGACATGACCGTTTCGTTGGCTTTGTGGGTTTATTTTTTCTCTTTGATTTTTGTGTTTTTGGGTTGTTGTTTTTTTGTTCTCTTGTGTTTTTCACTGCCTTCGCTTCCATAAAAGGTGGTAGGTTGGTGGGGGTTGACTTGTTTTCCAGGGTGAGATAATTGGGATTTTTTTTTCAGGCAGACCCATTGGACAGCTTTGTTAGCTTCACATGATGTAAAATTTGGCTTTACTTTAGGCTAATTATGATGAATTTGTCTTTGTTTTTTTTTTAATTAAAAAAGAAAAAAGAAAACTATGGCTGAGCTTGGTGTCATCTTTCCCCCTTATCCGGAGCCTGGTTAACTTTTAGAAGTGAACACCATTTCACCTTAACAGGGGTTGAGGGTTGACTGCAAATGTTTCATGAGATTTGAATTGGTTTGTTCATTAATATTGTTATTCTCTAGTTCCATTTACCAATGATTTCAGTTTTCCTTGAATTTCTTGTCTAAATTGCTTAGGAGCATCATCAAGTTAACTTGCATTGACCTATGGTTTGATGGCATTCCTTGTATCTATTGTCCTTTTTCTCATTTTGTTATATAGCTAATTAGAATAGGGTGATATCTTAGTTCATGTTTACTTATCTAATGAAGCTGTTTCCTGTAACAGCTTTCTGTTTCTACTTTTTACCTTCCATCTTGTTCATTTTCTGATATGTTCTTTATTTTCCATCATTTTCTAATTGTTTAATCCACTTGTAAATCACCCATATTTGGTAATCTTAGGAGAACAAGCATACGGATAGATGCAACGGACGATCTATTTAGCCATTGTTCACTGATTAAAAGGTTGCCAACATGGTTAGCTTACGCAGACGCAGACTCATGGGACTCTGCTCTGGTAATTGCTCCTGTTGATATCAATGAGTAAACTATGATAGAATATAATCAAGTTCTAAATTATGATTGAATAATGACATTCACTAAATTTGGTGACCTTTTGTAGGGAAGAGTTCCTTTTTGACTCCACTTTCTAGATTTTTTGATAATGGAAATGCTCCTGAAAGTTCAAGCCAAAATGCAAAACCAGTTAGTGTGCATCCTATGCCCTCAGATTCCACTGACCACATGCACGAGGCAAGATCGCTTTAATAATCAATTGATCCGGTGTAATATTTAATGGTTTCACTGTTAATTTTGCTTCTTGGATGTGTCGGTATCAGTTGTTTGTATTACTATTTCTTTTACTATTATGTATGAACTTGGCAGCTTGCTGATATTCCTTTTACCTCCCCCCCTTGGGCTAGGGATGAAAATGCCTCATTAGTTTATGCTAAGATTACCATAGCCACTTTAGTTGTTTTCAGTATCCGACATATTTACGGACCAGCATGCATAGAGTATATCATCCTGGATCTTAAATCATAGTACATTTCCCCCCGTTTCTTTTAACAGAGCTGTATGGGAATGTTGAATGATTCAAAAGAATTATTTCTTCCCTCATAATTGATAGAAAATATGCAATTGGAAATGATGGTAGTTTTTCTTGTGTTTGTAGCTTTGCCACATATGTGATCCTTAGGATTTCTAGGTTCTTGTGCCTTAAATCAATTGGTTGTGGATGCTTGGTCAGTCCATTGCATCATGGGGGACCCTTTCTTATTAAAAAGCTCTTTAATAGACCGTAGTACCTTTTCGAGCTTGAATCATAGCATAAATATTCAGCTGCAATTAAAATGATATTTAAGCGCCTACATATTTGGCATACTGGCCAACTGTACTCTTGATTCAGAACATGTAATAGGAAACTAAGCCGTTTGCATTACAGAATCTGTTTTACTGTTTGCGGATACGCATTGCTGTTTTGGAAATTTGATAAAAATTGTGTGCTTCTTAGTTTATTGAACTGGCATGCTTCAAAATAGAGTTTCATATCGAATATATTAAGCAATTATGATTCAGATTCTTAAGTTCATGATAGATAAATGCTAAGTGAGATGCACTGTTCAATTCTGTCTTTTACTACAGAATTATACTTAAATGCAACTATTTAATGCTCTCTCAGGAAAACATTGCTAAGGTGAGCTGTGGGTCTTCAAACATTCCGGGTTCTGGTTCATCAAAAGAGCATTGTAATCTACCTTTTCAAGGTTTGTATCTTTGGAAATGCATGTTCCGAATGTTCGTTAGTATTGTCAAAACCGAACACTTTACTTGTTTATGACTTGTTGCTTTTTCCTCCTCCTCTCAGTCTTTTCGTAACATTTTCTCTTTCATAATCAACATTTTTACTGCCATGTGAGTTTTGGACTTTCCTTTATATATCGTTTTGGGCTATCGTAGAGAGCTCCTTCTGATAAATGGCGTTTGACATAAATAGAGAAGCGATTTCAGCGGGAGCTGGTGTTTTAACTTTTACCCCTTTTTGTTAGAATAAAGTTGAACTCATATATCTCGGAACTGAGTTGATGCTGTTCCGCTTCCTTATTTTAACATGTAATTACTCATTAGCATCAAAGTTTGGTGCTATGAGCAGTTTTAATTTCTACATTTTGACTGATGCATGTGTACAATGTGTAATCTGTAGAGCAACCAATCAAACGAAGGAAGCGACACAGAAGGAAGCATGTTCAAAACCAAGAACCCTGTCTAATGAGGGGTGTATACTTCAAAAACATGAAATGGCAGGCTGCAATAAAAGTTGACAAGAAACAGATTCACTTGGGAACTGTTGGTTCGCAAGAAGAAGCTGCCCGCTTATATGACAGGTAATAAGTTAGCTTTTATCTTGCTTGTAATGATTGTTACTACAACTATCAATATTCGAATACAAATATTGATTTTCAGTAGCAGGAAGCATGATAATGGTCTAGTTTGATGTAAATGCAATACCTGTTAAGCTTCATAAATTGTTGTCTGATATGAACAAGCAGTATTCAATTTTTTTCATGCTTAACTCGGAATGAGGTAAAAACGTTCTTCGTGGTTATTAATGAATTTCTTTGAAAGTGTCCATGAACATTGATGATAAATACAACAAACTTCTACTCATGCAAGTTCTACTCTCGCAACTTCTACTCATGCAAGTTCTACAAGTTCGATTAGCTTTTTCTATATAAAGGATTAGTAAAGAGCTGAACTTGTAAGTAAACAATGCTGGTCTCTATCATCTCGTAATGTTCTAGATGGTTTACTAGCGTTGATTTTGGTAAATGTAGTAGTCTTACTGAGTAATGTTTATATATATTTTTATATGTAGAGCCGCTTTCATGTGCGGAAGGGAGCCTAACTTCGAGCTATCGGAGGAGGAAAAACGAGAGCTTAGAAAGTTCAAGTGGGATGAGTTTTTGGCATATACTCGCCATTCAATTACCAATAAAAGTAAAAACCTTTTGTGTGTTGCTTGCCTATCCTTATCATCTCAGTTATAATTAAAACATTCAATGTGTTTGTTTTGAATGATGATTACAGAATACAAGCGAAGGCTTGGAGTCAGACCACAGAAAAACTCGAACCTTCAATAGAGGACGGTCGGTGACTGGGAACGGCAAACAGTGAGTTAATAGCTTCTCAGCTTCCAAAGAATGAGGCTGAATAATCTAGTTGCAGAGTCTCCATTTTCGGGTGTATAGAAGGCTCGCTATTCGGGCAACAAGCAATGCTAATCTCATTATGATCATCTTCGGGTAAGCACCGATATCTATAGTTTTTAAACCCCGAATAAGTGGTGAATATCAGTTGCATCATCAGCCTGCACCATTGTTATTAGATCGACGAAAGGCATGCAAAATGATAATTGCTCCAAAATATTTATTTCAGGAGAAGCCTTAATCCTTCTTAGTCACATAGAATTATGCCAATTGTACTCTGTTCCATCTGCTATATTTTTGGGGAGAACATAGGGGTTCCTTTGCTTAGGTGACCCGTGACCCTGTATTTTCTCTTAATTTTGTTCGGAGATGCGTAATGGCATACGAGTTACATTGATGATGGTGTTTTTTTCTTCTTCGTAAGTGGCTTTAGTCCATCGTCGCATGTCCTTCGCCTCGGAAGAACATCGTATATATACCCTCTCAGTTTCAAGGTCTACAACTTTCCGAGCACCGTCGTTACATACCGTCGTTAATGGTGTCAATTTTTCCTAGTTTCTTATATAACTTCCAATGTTCTTGAAATCTTAATTGTTGTTGCTTCATGCCCAAGTTTGTAATTTTATTTGACTGTGGTGCTTGCATTTGTCTAACCATGATCCATAATTTGCATGCATAGAAAACTAAGGTTAAGCTCGGTGTTGACCACTTCCCCTAGGTGCTCGACCTAAAGTTTCCTTTGCTTCGACACGAGCCAACGAATATAAATTTCACTTCGTCAATAAGAAAAGCACTTCTTATATACTTTTGTATATTTTATGGTTTATATCCGAGATTTTATAGTTCTAATAAAAAAGCGTTTTTTGCTCAACTTTTTTACTAGTTTTCTAATTTTTAGTGTTTCATCCTAATTAATATGATTTAATGTCAACAACAATAAAATCTTATATTATCCGTAACATCTTCGATCTAGATGTTATATTTGAATTTTAAACTTAAAATCTAATATTTTTTTTTATTTTTCAAAGCTCAAAACATAATAAATCTCGGAAATCATAAGCCAAATCATTTATAAAATATATTTTGTGGAATTCAAAATAGTAAAACTTCAAAATATAAGTATTTAAACATTTTATTGATACCAAATAATTTAAAATAAGAGTTACATTTATACATAGGGTTCTAAGATTATATAGTCCATTATATTCTGTAATTGTAGTCACCAACAATAATCGATGTTGAAATCCTAATTTTAATGGTATTCCTTTAAAATCCACCAACAATAATCGATGTTGAAATCCTAATTTTAATGGTATTCCTTTAAAATCACATAACGGATCTACTTGTGAACAAAAATAACAATTCTAAATGTTGAGTTAACAAAACTAAGTGGATGCACAATCACTCAACATTACAACATGTATGATATCATCAAGGACGGTGCTATGTGGACTACGGGAGGGACTCTTGTTCCTCCCAAATTTTTTCGATATAATTGCATTTAAGATTCTTTTTAGTTTCAATAGTAATGAAATAAGGTTTTTGTCCCTCCTAAATTTTGAATATAAATGGTTAATAGATCTTTGTCTTCCCAAAGTTTGATCATAGCTCCGTCTTTAGATATCATGACAAGATAACATTGGTGCTATCATATCCGCTTAAGCACATAATAAACATAGATGTATAGACTCACACAATATATATATATATATATATATATATCAATAATCCACCCAACATCATACAGTTTATATCAATAACCTTGAATGAGACTCAATGTCACACAATTTTAGAAATATACACTCTAAGTGAGGCCTGATGTCACACAGTTTCGAAAACGTATACTCTTTTCTCTTTCAAAATAAGACCTGATGCCATATAACTTCAGGAACGTACACTCTTTTTTTTTCTCAAAGGTGAAACCTAGTACAACACAACTTCAAGAACATAGACTTATATTCAAAATCTCCTATGGTGCATCTTCGAATGAGACCTGATGACACACAACTTTAAAAACGTACATTCGAGAACACTTGTCACTTTGTGTTGCAACATTTTCATTAAGTATCCAAATCCCAACAAATAAGGGTTAACTCAACTATTTAGACGTCACGTCAGTACATAGTAATGATCATATTTAGTCAGTTCGTGTATAAATATATAAATTTTGAATGGAATCAAGTTTTTAAAATTGATGTGATCGGATCAAGATTAAGATAATTATTTTGGGGTCGAGTTTAGGTGGGCTAAAAACTCGACATGCCCGTCTCTACTTGAACCCTAGCCTTTAAACTCTAAATCTTAACCATAAACTCTAAATTCTAACGATAATCTTAAATTCTAAACCCCTAAATAATAGACCTCAAATTAAATGCATAACTCTTAAAATTAAAACACTTGCGAAAAAAATCGTCAATACATAAGATATGTTCTCAATTTTTATAATATATCATATAAATTCATCTAAAATAAATATAAAAGTACTAATTATACTAAAAATAATAGTAATAATAAACATGCCTGATAACATCTTATGACAAAATATATAGGTTTATTTTTGTGCTCACCAGCTTGACCAACTTATGACAACATCTTAAACATGTAAGAACTGGCAGAACCATTGAAAAAGTAGACACTCCATTACTTCTCAATATAAGTGTACAGTATATACATGGCAACACTCATGCAGGAACTGCCCTAATGCACTCTTAGTGTCTTATTATATCAACATCTCAGGGCAAAACATCAAACTCTAAATTCTTAATAGCACATGTTATTATTACACATTAGGTTCCTAAAAGAAGAAGCAAAAAACAAGACAGAAAAAGGAACATTCTCTACTTTCTGCAACATTTGCTAACACATTTGTCTTGAGCACCTCTAGCTCTTTGTTACTGCTGGTATGTGATGTTTCCTCAAACTTGAGCCTTTTCGGTTTCTACATGATCGACGTGTGTAAGACGTGGTCTTTTTCTAGGTTTATTTATCGAATCGGATGGTTCGATCTCACCTAGGCAAGGCAGGCTGAAGGATTCATTTTCAGCAGGCAAGCATTGCTGTCTGTTTTCTTCTTGGAAGTAAGCTTCATTATAATCAACAAGAATCGAATTCAAGAACTCGATATCCTCTGTGTTGGTGATAGATTGATCTTGAATTCGATTAGAGTTATCAGCTGCCTCTGGTTTTTCTAATAACTCGTCGAACGATAACCCGACATCATATAAAAAGTCCTGAACCATAGACAAAAGCAAGCTCACTTAGTACTTCACCATAACCTGCATGAACAAATGACTAATAGAAATCGATTTCTACCATTGGAATGAAGTTGTGATCGGCAAGATAATCGAAGCTAGAAGATACATTATCTTGATTTCTTCCTTCTTCGGTGACGGATTCATCAACATCGGTAAGAATCGAACAGCAGGATTTATCATCTTTTTCAACATTGTCATTAGGCCCACTGCATTCTTTTGACATCTTTTTAAGGTGTACAGTTTCCTAAACCAGAGAAATAAGCTTTCATCTTAGATGGTCAATCATCAAGACAGATAAATGATTATGAAATTTCACATCGATCATCTTACTTTCGGATTTGCTTCATCGGCAACCGGATTTACCACAGTAGAAGATAACTCAGAGATTACATCCTCAGCAATCACATTCTGTTGATTGCCACTTTCTTCAACACAGCTCTCGACACCGCCGGCTCGATTACGATCATTGTATTGACCTGATTGATCAGCCTCAGCACTTGAAACACAAACCCTTTTCTTCATTTTACAAAGATTGAATGTTTCCTACAAGAAATTAAAGTACACAACCGAAATATCAAACAACTTAGGCTAAAAGCAAGATATTGCTGCAATTAATCATACGAACAAATTCGATCGAAACGAAGACTCACTTGATCATTGTCAATGGATTTAGGACCAACCATGAGTTCATACTCATGCATAACCCAACAAGTCTTGATTTTTTTATCATTACATTGACCTTTATAGTAAACCAAAGTCTTCTTGGTACCAATCACCCTTCCAGTTTCAGGGTCTACAACTTTCCTAGCATTACCAGTAGGTTTCCAATAACCTTCCCGGGTCGTCCGGTTAACCCGTTTACTATTCCGATACTTATATTTGGGTGAGTATATAAAGTACCATAATCGATCCCCGGTCTGCAATTTCGAACTCTCTGAAAACAAAACCACATACATTTCACTAAATTGGGTATACAAAACAAGTCACAACATGTTCAACAAAGGTCTAGTCTTTTCTGTATGATCCATTTGGACTAAACTAGATTTCATAAAATTTACCAGCTAATTGCCAAGGCTCCGACTCGCAGATGTCGGGGACTTGATCGATAACTTGGACGAGAGAATCACGGTCGGAGGTCTTGGCCTGCAGAAACTCGATGAGTTCTTCATCAGTTGGGTGGAATCTGAATCCCTTGACCATGGTCATTATATTTCATGCGGTTTGCTAGGAAGAAACTGGTAGAGTAATAAAAATCTGAGGAAGATGAAGTGAGAAAGAGAGCTTAGGGAAGTTCCTCTCAGAATTCGAAGTTCTAATATCAGATATATACCCGTCTCCTTGCTTGGTAAGTTGTAGACAGTAGACTTGTAGTCCAAATATTCCACGTGGATCCCACTACACGTGTTGATTTCTGATTGACTGTTCTATAATTTCCAATATTTTTTAATCTTAATTGCTGCTTCATGGCCAAGTTCGTAATTTTTTTGACTATGGTGCTTTCATCTGGTGCAGCGAGTCTATAGAATTACATCTTGGTCGTTAAATTTTATAATTTTTTATCGTTTCTATCAATCGAAAAATTATATCATGGGTCCGACTCATCACGTCAGTCATGATTTCATTTAATTATTATTACTTACTTTATCACTAATCTTTAATTTATTTTTTTTTAACTAATAAATCTTCACTCATAATCTTCATATCATTTTTAAAATATTATTTTTAAAAATTATATTAATTACATGACTGATTAGTATTAAAATATGTATTTTTTATTGATTAGGCACCACGACTGACATGATGAACCGGACTTATGATATAATCTTTCGTACCTTTCATATACATAGAGACCAAATTTATTAGCACAGTGTGAAAATTATGTAATTTTTTTTCTTTTTAAGACCATATCTATGATGGATAAAGTAAGGTTATATTTTTTTTCACGCACGTAGATTATATATATATATTTTAAATTTTCTCTATTATATTTGTGGTACTTTATTTTGTTTTGATAAATAAGTTTTTTTGTATTTGTTCAAACAATATATTTAAATATTAAAAGAAAAAATATATGTTATACCATTAATTCTCTAAATTTTAGGAGTGTTCAAAATTTTAATTAACCGAATTAGTTGATCGAACCAAAGTTTTTTCAATTAATTGGTGAGTTAATTTTAGGTTTGATTGGTTAACAATTAATGATTTTTAAACTTTAGTTATTGTTAATTCGGTTTAAAATCAGATAATTAACTGAATTTTTTATATATTTATTTTTTATCATTGAATTTTTAAAAATTTAAAAATAGTCATTGTAGTTTTAAATTTTCATAAAATGACAATTAAATTCATTAAATTATTAAAAATAATTATTAAATTTTTTAATATTTATCGATACTTTATCGGATCCATTCCTTGAAAGAAGTTTTTACAAGATCCCTATCTACCAAAATTTTTTACTTCTGATTCCGGCAAACGAATAATCATTGAGTCCTCTTTGTTTACCATAGACATGATAAAGAGACATGATTTTTACTCTTTGTTTATAATATGATAATATTTAAATTTTCAATACAAACATCAAAATTCAAATTCATATAAAATAAAAATAAATAAACCCTATTAATTACTCGATCAAATAAAATATTATAAATCCCAACCTAAATCATCGTTAATATGTAATTTTAAAAAAATGAATACAACCCTCCTCCCTTGAAGGAATGTTCCATTCCCATCATAAAACGTTCATGGAATTCATCCAGAGAAAAGCAAAATCCCAAGTTTTGCTTCTTTAAACTACAGCCCAAAGCTTAAAAGATCCAACTTTGGTGCAAAAACCAGCTTTGGGGTCTTTATTCTTTTCATTTCTTCAAAATCAAAACAGAGCCCAGATGACCCAAGTTTCTTCTCTGTGCATTGGAGGAAACCAAATCAGTTGAAAATCCCTGTCTCTTTCTGCTTGTTGTTTCCCTTTCCTGATCGATTCTCTTCGTTTTCTTCGGCTGCCGGTCCAATTGACTCTTCCCCTCTCTCGTCAAAGGTATATTCTTTAATCACTCGATTTTCTCGTTATTCAATTTGATTGAAACTTTCAAAGGAACATTTTGTAATGGGAATTTCTCGCTATATTGCAGGGTTTCGATCTGTTTGGGTTGCTTTTCTTTTCTTGCGAGCTTTTATTTTTCATCATTTAAATTGGTTTTAGGTGTTTAGCTTAGTAAATAGTAACATACATTTGAGAAATAGCTGATCCCTTTACATGAATTTGCCAGCTGATCATGGATAATTGTTAAAATTCATATCTGCCATGGAAATTTTCATATATTTTTGAAATTTTCTTTGTATTTTATATTTATAATCTAATTCCGTACCCCAACATAATCATGCGTCTGTCCCGGCTTGTTAGTGCTATCCCTTGAAGATTTCAGTAAGACCCTCTTTGTTTATTTCTTAAGCATGTTAGTTGTTACTTCTGCTTTGCTTGTGCTAGTGAAGAGTTGACAAACTTATTATTGTTTCGGTTTATGTCAAGAACTCCTTTCTCGGTGATTTCGTCGGCTTTGTTTCGTAGTTTCGGCTTTTCGCTTCTCCTTTTTTCAACTGCATAATTTTTCTTTATCTGTTTAAAGGTTTAAGTTGTTTGAAATAATTTCAGGACTTCTGAGCTAAATTTTCTTTGCCAGTCCGAATCCGATGAAGCATGTTTTAAAGCTTTTCTCTCTGCTGGTGCTCATCTCTGCACTTTGGATCGGCCTCTTGCAGGCATCCATAATACCACAGAGCCATACTTGGTTGGTGAGTTTCTTTCTTTGCTTCGATGTTCTGTTTCTTTTATGCCGAATCATTCTAATGCATTGCCACTTTGTGCTATAAAATTTTCCCAGCTGCCTATCTATCTCATTGTGTCACTTGGATGCTATGGTTTACTAATGGTCGGAGTCGGTCTAATGCGCTTCCCTACTTGCCCTCAAGAAGCATTGCTGCTGCAACAGGTATTTTACTTCTCTCTGTCTCGATTTATTCACGTACATCCTCCCTTTTTGCTTCATCTCTCGTTTTTCCGGTATGTGTTTAAGCAGTATGGTAATATCTACTGTTGTTGGGACCTGAATTTCTTCTGAACATCTTTTGTGAAGTCTGAATGGTGTGTGGTATGTTTATAGGACATCGCCGAAGCCAAGGATTTTCTGAAGCAAAAGGGAGTTGATGTCGGTTCCGACTGACGGTTGCTCCGTACTATCTCTTCTCCGACACAAGTGATACAACAAATCTCTGTAAGTTTTCCGACGGACCGCTGTTTTTTTTACCGGAGAGAAAAGGTGCAAATTAGGAACTAACTTCAAAGTTATACTTGTTGAGTAAGTTTCCCATTAGTAGAGACAAAGCTTCATTCTTCATCATATTTTCAATCTGTTGACCTCTATTTAATAGAGTAATTTCTTTTATACACATTTCAGGTAAAAAATTTACACAAACTTACATATTTGCTCTTAAAAACTGAAATCGAAAATCTTATAGTTTGAACTATTAACCATCGACCCTGAATTTTAAATCTTACGAGCTAAACTCTAAATTAAATTCATAAACCCTAAATCTTACGCAACATGTATATTGAAGTTCTATAAAGGAGTTGGCTTCCTATGTTATGCAGATTCTTGTTTTGTTTTGAAGTTCTTATATCTTACTTTTATATTCAAACATATCTTCGAAAGATCCTTCGAATATAGAGAAATGGTGTAAAAAATATATTAACCATATTTGTATCGGTTACTCTCGTATCCGACGTAACTAGGGGTGTAAATGAACTAAGTTTGAACGAACGAGATTCTCTTTTTGTTTGTTTATATACTTTTGAAGAGTGTTCATGTTCGGTTCGTGTTTGTTTAAATTTTTAGTATTGTTTTGTGTTTATTTATTTTTGAAGGTTTTTGTGAATTTATTAGTTTACTAAATGGTAAAATTACATCACTAGTCTTTTAAGTTTCTTATGTTTCACATTTTGAACTCTAAAGTTTGCTTTTTTTCAATTTAATCCATATCTTTACCAATGTTAAAAATGTAATGAAAAAATAAAAGAAAATATGAACCGGTAAACGAGCTTGTTTATAAACTATAAACAAACTGAACACGCATGTGTTTGTGTTAATTTATAGTTATTTATTTAGTTTAATAATCGAATATTATACAAATAATTCATCGAACGTAATATTCTTTTAGACCCGTATTGACATATTCTAGTCCGAGTAACATTGTTTTGAAAAAATTTCATTGCCATGAACTGTACCCTGGCATTGAAGGTTATTCCACGTCTTTGTTCTTTGATACAGAAATTCTAACATTTCTCCATGTCATTATTACGCATCACATGTTTGGTTCGGCTGACAGCTTATTCATGTCTTGAAAGAAAAGAAAAATAAAGAAAAATCCCTTTCCCTCGAACATGTTCGTTCATGTGCTGACTAAGAAAGAATTATGGTGGCCACCTTCACTTTGATATCTCTTGATATTCATATGAATTTTACACACGTTTTTGAATTATGATTTTTTATTTTTTTAATTAATTTATATCTTAAATTATTATTTTTTATTTTAAGTTGATATTATTTTTTTAAATTTTTCTTCGGTCTGTGCCTTTGATTGTGAATTGGTTATTGAATTGTTAACGTTCTAATTTTATTATCAAATTATATGTATATGTCAATCATATCTCATATTATTAAAGTTATTATAAAAATTATTAACTATCATATAAATATTGATATATACTATAAGATATAAATGATAATTTAAGTGTGAAATTAGATTTTTTTTTCAAAAGTTTAAGAGTTAATCTAAAACAATTCTTTGGTGGATGTGAATCCCTTCAAAGATTAGGTTTTGATACCAATCGTTGAGTTGATCGATCTTGAAAGATGGCCAATAGGGGAGTGAATTGACAATAAAAATTTTCGGTGGAGGAATTTTGATAAAAATATGAAAATGAAGGACACAAAGAATTATAGTGGTTCAAGCTTCGGAACAAGCTCTATATCCACTATCTTAGTTCCCACTAATGATTTTGAAACCAATTCACTAGGAATTCAATATTTTTCTCGGTTCAAGGGATAACCTTTACAATCAAGTCAATTTTCTACCCAAAATTAACTTGGACCTCACAAAGAAATACAAGAGATAAAAATGGGCTAAATTGATTCTCTCACAAGATAAATATGCCCCAATTACAAACAAACTCTTCCCAAATTCAATTATAAAGAATAAAATTGAAGTACAAGAGATGAGAGTCAAGATATTCAATGAAAGTGCTTGAAAGTTGGATTTGATTGCTTGGATGTTGCTTGAGGTTCAATAGTCCTTAATGCTGTTGAAAATGCTTCATTTTATACCCTCTCATTGATTTCTAACCGTTGTGGTTGTTGGGAATGTAAATAAGGCCGTTGGAACTTCATCTTCCCACCATAAATGCATTCTGCCGCAGGCGGTATCGAAACACGAAAAACTTGTTTTGAAACAGATCAAAGTAGAAAGAGATATTGTGCATTTAATACAAGGGGTATCGAACCATGCTTCGATACCTTTATGAAACTGTAAAGGTCGGTATCGAACCATGTTTCGGAACAAGCTAACCACCACTTAAAGTCTTAACTGCCACCAACGGTCGACTCATTTAATGCTAAAATAGCCGTTGTGGTTTAAGGGGTGTATCGATACTGGTATCGATGCCTGGAGTCATAATTTTAAATGATTTTAAAATTAATTAAAATATACGACGTGGTTCGATACTTGGTTCGAAACAAGTGTTGACAATGAGAAAAAGGTATCGAACCATGTTTCGATGCTTGTTCTTGATCTCAAGAACAATGCTTTAAAAACCAGGTCGATATCGATACCTGTTCTTAAGGTATCGATACCCTCGTGTGAAAACACTTAGAAAATTCATTTCAAAGTTCTTGGTTTGACTTGAAAACAAAAATTTGACTTAGGGACTTAAAAATTTATTGCAAAATAGTCCTTATACATAATTGTTATATCAAAATCAATTTTTGTTTTACAGATTTATTTACTGAATAAATTGATATAAAAATAAATTAAACTAAATTATATTGATTGAATAAAAAACCCTAAATTTAAAATTCTATAAGAGCTAAATTAATTTTTTTAATAAAAAAATTCTAAATTTCTTTTCTCCCAAAGCATAGAAACCACAGTTTCCCTTATTTTTCTTTAAGTGTCGGCGACAGTACCAATTTTTATATTAATCGTTGACCGCCAGAATTTATTGTTTCGTTTATGTTATTTTTTAGTTTTTAATAAATTATTTTGTTTTTATGGCATGATCTATTCTACCTTTGGTACATTTTTTTATTATTTGACATATTTTTTTTCTTTAAGGTTGGATCTGGTGCCGCCACGCTGATTAAGATGACGCTTATTTATTATCATGGTGATCTTTCTTACTTTGGAACCTCGGATTGAATTTGGATACGCGGTTTGCGCTCGTGGATAGCTTATCGTGACGCTCAATTTTGATTTACGATTCTCGGTGATCTTTCGATAGATTAATATCTTTGTGGTTCGTTTGCCGATGCAATCGGATTTGTTCGTGTTTATTTTTTCGATCGAGTTTTTAGATGAGTTTGTTTAAATTTTTCCATGTTTGCTTGTATGATCTAAATCTAAGCTGGCTAATTTTAAGAAAATGTCCAAATTGTATTTAGTTTACGATGACAATTGTAAACCATTATTGTAATATTGAGTATTTTCTAGTTTAATAAAATTAGCAACTTCTAAAATCAAAAAAAATATAATTATATAAAATTAGTTGAAATAAAATATATAAAAAATGAATTTAAATATTAAATTTGATTAATAATATAAATATTGCATTGGTAAAAATAATAAATTTAGGCTGTAAATATTATATTAAGCACAATTAATTGAACATTCCAGGTCTCTCGCACCATTTTTCAGAGGAACAAGCTTAAAAAAACTCCAGTTTCCAGCTCAAAAGACAGACCTCCATACCCATTTCCTTTACTCATTTCACGACCATCTCGTCTCCCCCTTCACTGAAGCATTTTGTCGAACACTTTACATTTCCATTACTTTTCTACTCAGACACCTTCAATAGTTCAATGTCACTCTCTCCAGATCCAGCCCTTTGATATATATATAAAAATACACCCAAAACCTCATTTCTCTAGATTCGTTGATGCATTGATAATTTGATAGAAAAATGGGTGGTTTAAGAGAGTCATGGTGTTTCTGTAAAGGAGTAAGCAAGTCGGAAAGAATGAAGGGAACCATTTTCTCAAGTAAAGCTCCGGCAATGGCCAGAATTAACGGCGTCTCTGGTGATGGAATCCCAGTTACAGGATTCCTTATCCACCGGAACCTTCTATTAACGACTCATGTTAACCTCCCTTCTGTAGCGGCTGCCGAGAGCTCCGAGATCCGGCTCCAAAACGGCGTTGCTGCTACTCTCGTTCCTCACAGGTAATTTCCCTTTTTCCCAGTGTATTATTTGAAAATTGAGGGAGTTTAATTCCATTGAATTATGATTAGTTGATTAAAGAAACGTGGGTCCAAGATTGATAGTCGTAGAATTGATTTCCATGCTTTCAAAGAATTCCCAGCTTTGAGATTTGATTAAGATATTTAATTTGTCTTTACCTTTTCTGCTCATTATATATCATTACATGGCAGAACTTTTAGCTGTAAAGGTACATAATTAAAAGAACATTCTTTAATGATTTTTGTAATAATTTCAATTTTCTTCCTATTTTTCTTGACATTTCATCTTCATAAATTTACTATGGTCTATGAATGCCTAAGTAACTGCAATTTGTGATTCATTTTTCACCTAGAAGTTAAATTATTATAATTTTATCTTTAAAGGGTTGCAAAACTTAATCTTAACTAGAAGCTGTGCAATTTGATTATGCTTGAGGGTGTGGTAAGTATCATATGAGTTTCTTCGGTGATGTTATTTGGATGAAGGTGAAATATGGTCCCAAAAAAATCTGGGTGCAAATCGTCTGTCTTTTTATTGTGCATCATTTAATGTCTTCACTTTAAAATAGTGGGTTTAGGGTTTAAGATTAGTGGTTATAGTGAGGGTTTAAGAAACTAGGGATATGATGTATTTTAGAGTTTAGAATATGAAAGTTAAGGTTAGGTTTAGAATTTAATTTGTACATATTTTTTAGGTGGGACATAAAAAGAGGTACAATAAAGAGACAGAGGATTTTTGTTCCTAAAATCGTATATGTAGACGATAATTTAACTTTGCCTATCTAGCATGAGAAGGGGTTAATTTAGTTTTCATTGTTAAGTTAGTTTAATGCAAGGGCCCTTGTCTAGTTGTCTATTACATAAGTGCAACTAAGGAAAATGCTATTCATAATAACTTTTTTTTATAAACCGTTGGTATTCAACTTATTGGTGGATTAATTCGGATAAGATATTGCTGAGACCCATTATGGGAACGAAAGTCGTGATAACTTTAATTGCTGATCATAGAAGGGTTTGGATTGTATAGCAAATAAGATTTATTAGGCTTTTCTCACAAGCTAATCCCGAATCATTCCTCTCTTTTCTTTTTCATACGTGTCTCACATGAATCATGACAGAACATTATCCTTTAGTTTGTTAATAAGCATGTTGGATAATATATAAAAATGTATTTTGCTAATGATGTATATGCAGTCATCTGTGCTTCTTGATTCTGCGATCAGGGACATACTGTTCATTACCATTTCCATCGTCTCAGTGCAACGGTGATGTTCATGATTTATCAATCCTAGATAAAAAAAAAGTCAACGTTTAATGTGATAAATTGGATTTCTTCTCGATAATTTTCCTTTTTTTAGTTTTTTTGTGAGTTTCGACCCTTTTGTATGGATTGAAGTGGGAAGTTCTCCTTCTACCGCTCAACCTAACCCTTGATGCAAACCTGACATTGTAATATTCACTTTGCGTATGCTGTCTTGCTCTTGCCTTTCAACCCCATGTCCCTTTATTGAAGGCAAGTTCTTCCCTTGGGAAGTCATAAAGAAGGATGGCAATAGGCGATGTCTTGGTTAGTTCACTCACAGTGACAGAACCCATGGAAATTCTTGATATTTGGTTATAAGTTGGAAAATAGTCTGATCCCTTCTGTTATGTTGACTTGCTCTAGCCAGACAATGCGAGTCTTGCTGTTCTCTTGGTTGGGATTTTTGTGGTTTAATAGTTTCATGATTGATATTCCTCCTGTGATTTATTGATGTTATACATGGGCTAAGATTTAAGAAAAACAGGTTGCAGTTCTTCGTTTTTATTTAGCAACACCCCAAATTTAATTCATGGTCTTTGTTTTTATTGCAGGTTTTTCATTACCAGCTCTGTTTTAGATCTAACAATAGTGGGGTTAGATTCCCTGGATGGAGAATCAAATATCCAGGGGCACCAACCTCATTACTTGAAGACGTGCTCTAAACCAAATTTATATCTTGGAAGTGCTGTTTACCTTCTAGGTTACACCGAGAAACAAGAAGTGACAGTAGGTGAAGGAAAGGTGGTGATTGCCACAGACAATCTCATAAAACTGTCGACCGATGGAATAATATGGAACCCTGGCTCAGCCGGATTTGATTCACATGGGAACCTTGCATTTATGATCTGTGATCCTATGAAGCTCGCAACTTCTCCTAATACCAAGTCGTCCATGACTTCTTATTCATCCTCATCATCGTGTAAGAAAGATACTCCTATGCAGTTTGGAATTCCCATTCCCGTCATTTGTGATTGGTTAAACCAACACTGGGAAGGTAGTCTTGATGAAGTTAACAAACCCAAGCTACCAATTATTAGGTTGATGTCTTCGGGCCAGAAAAGTGAGCATTCTTCTGCATCCTTCACAATGCGCCAGGTTTTTAAATCAACCGCAGATGATAATGACATAACTCCATCTTCATCAAATATAATCACGAAAGATAAGGATCAACCAGGACCGAGCAATTCTGCTGCAGTGAACACTATTGAAGAAGAGATGCCATGTTCTGATCCACATGCTGCACATGTACAAGGAATCCCAACACCTGAAATATATGAATCTCCAAAGTTAACCACGGTCCCTCTTAGGAAGAAAGAGACCAGCCAAATCCAGCTTTTAGATATAAATTTTCCTCCCAGGATTGTGAAAACTGCTTTAGTTTTGCAGCCTGCCAAACAGGAGCTTTCGAATTCAGGTGAAAACTCTTTGAAGGAGCTTCATCCAGAAAGTCCATTGAGACAAGAAGAGCAAATCAGGAGTAGACTACATGCGAGTTCCGGCGAGGATGCTGATGTTGGCTCAATGGCATCTGTAAACAGGGCCCAGAGCGAGGTCCAATCTAGTTCATCTCCCGTAGAACGTCCCAAGATGTATAATGGGTACAGCAGTGAGGGGGAGACCATGTACTCTGCCGAGACAGCCGAGAGTCGAAACTACACAAGTCCAAGAGAAGGGAAGTTTCAGCAGGTGGGAAGGAGCCAGAGTTGTGTGGGTTACACCAGATGGGGAGCTGCTCAAAGAAACCCGGCGGCTCGCAGGGCATTGCTAGAAAAGCAAAGGAGCTTTATTCATGGAAAGAAGACATACTCACATGGGGCAACTTCTCAAAGAAGTAACGACTACTACAGCCCTACAGTTTCCTCAATCATGAAGAAACGAAACAACTCAGAGCAGCCACCTCCAACCAAGCAACGCCAAAGCATCGGTCATACATCTACGTCCCCGAGATGGATGTTTTAATTACGCCTAAAAGCCAAAAACAAATATATATACCCAAATATCTTTCCTTACCTGCATTTAGTGCAAACTGATTTGTTGTGACACTGTGCAGACCGATTCAAGATGAAAAAGAAAAGGATTCAGCCACCACGCTATGTTGTTCATATCATTGATCCAGGTAAATCACATTGCTAATACAATTGCATTTTCAGAACTTAGTAAGAGCCTGGGGTTGACCCAACAGCTTTGTGTCTTTAAAAACATATAATTTATATTGTTGTTACTTAAATGTAAAGATTAAATTTGGGATTATCCGAAATTCCAAAAATTCAAATTTTATTAATATTATTCTTGTTATATTTAATAGTTTAGTGATTGTTATATTCAAAAATTTTAAAAATTAAAACTTTTATAAATGTGAATCTTATTGTATTTAATAATTTGTTGTTTATTATATTCAAAAGTCTAATTTTTTCATAAATACAACCTTTACATTCGAAAAATTAATTTAATCAAATTATATTTTTAGATAATCGGATATCTGATGATACGATCCGAATATCCGATATTCGAATATGTGAATATCTGTTTTTTTATCGGATATGGATCACTATATCATCGATCCAAAAAAAATTGGATCTAATCCGATATCCGGCAATAAACACCCCTAGTGAAAAGCTCTTAAACTTTTTAAAAAAATCAATCAAACCCTTGAAAATTTTACACCCAATTAAACCCTAGAACAAAGAATTTTAATTAATTAAACCTTTTGGCCCTTAAATTTTAACAATTTTTATGGATACGTTGTTTGTAACGAGTGAGTCACAGTGTTTTCACTTAATATTTTAAAATATTATTTTAATTATTTTTTTAAAATATATAAAAACATAAAATTTATAAACAAATATTTTTGAAAAATCTGTAAATATAACATATAAATTTATAATGTATTTTTTTTGGGGAATTAATATCTAAAAAATAATATTTGATTAAATTTTTTAGTTCAATGATTTAATTGAGTAAAAAAATTAAAATCTTAATTTTTTTTTTCAAAAATTTGAAGACTTCTTGTACACTTTAAATACTTTTAAATAACTTTCCAATGGTGTAAAATGTGAATTCGTAACGAACCCGCTCTGTGCTTTAATGGATCCTTCAATCAAAGTGCTTGTCGAGATCAATGGAAAAGCATACCTTTGCAGTCCCTTAGTTGGTTTCCGGTTTCCGGTTTCGGGCAGTGTTATTGTATGGAGACCGTTCACCCGGCGTTGCATTGCTCCGTTGTTCCGCTCTACTCGCACCAGATGGGTGTAATCAGCAGCAGCGGACGGGTTCTTCTCGTCCCAGTCACCAAATTTTGGAACAGCAACACCTTTATCAGACTGTGACACCAGAAATCAGATTATTAGCAACAAGTTTAACTCGAATAACAGATTTATATACTTCCTATTTTTTTTTAAAAAATCAATTTTAAACCTCTAAACACTTATTTTCTATATTTTAAACCCTATACCCTAAAAAATACATTCTATCCCTAATTCCCTAAACCTAACCAAACCTTTAAACCTAAAACCCTAAACCCTCTAATTTGAAGTAGGTATAAATGGAGGCATGAGGAAAGGACGGATGATTTGCACTCCTATTCTTGTTAAAAAGAAATCGGACAAAAGTGGTTTCTTTATTGCAAATCAGATTTTTATGAAAAAATTGAGTTTGATTTGGATCAGGTGTTTATTGAGGGGAAAGTCAGATTGGACTTAAATTTAAGGTATAAAATATCTGATCTAATCTGGAACTAAATATGTAAATTTTTTTAAGTTTTTTAGGGATATTTATAATAATATTACTCTTCTTATATTTTTTTTATAAGTGGATCTTTAAAATTTAATTTTTTATTTATAATTTAATCTTTAAAATTATAAATTTTTTTATAATTATGTCTCCTAATTTTTTTTTAACAATTAAATCCTTAAAATTATTTTTTATAGGTTGGTACGGGTTAAAATTGGAGTCGAGTTTAAAGTATTTATTTCTGGATCTAAATTGAATTAAAATATTTATATTCGAGTTGATTTTAAGTGAGTTAAAAATGCGACCTGACCTGTACCTATCTCTAACTAAAATATTTAAAGAAGATATAATCTCAATAATTTAAGGTGAAAATTTTAGTTTCATTTAAATTTAAACATGAAAAAACTTAAAAATTATTAAATTAATTTAAAAAAAAAACTTCCTACATAAATCCAACTCTAGTTTAAATATTTTTATCACTCAATAATAATAATAATAATAATAAATGAATCATAACCTTTTTTTAACATAAATGAACCATAACTTTACACAACACCAAACACTGCCTTATCATAATTCCCGTGTAGCCTAGATTACCGTCTTCTTTTCATGCTCCTTTTGCCTGAAAAGCAAGCCCATTAGAGACCACGCGCCACTAACCACAAAGCTTAGTCCTTAATCTACACGAACGAATCAACTCAGCTGTGAACAAACACCAACGAGTTTCTTCGAAAAAGCTTCTTGCTTTCTTCACTAGGGCTAAATGTATACATTCCAAACACAAATCCCACTTCACTGAAATGGTTTTCTTTGAATTTTTGCTGAGAAGCTAAACCCAGATACCGGAACCAAAGATTCCCACTCGTTTCTACTGAACCACTGAGTCAAAATCAAGTCTTTTAGGATGATTCAGTTATTGTTCTTGGTCCTTTTTGCTGAGGGTGTAATGGCGTTCCTTCTTTTGGTAAAGATCGGGCTTTTAAGAGAGCTTGTTATAAAGAGTTTAGATCAAGTGAAAATGGGGAAAGGTCCAGCTACTGTGAAAACTATTGCTGGTACCATGTCTGTGATTCTTTTGTCGAGTCTCATGAATATTGTCAAGATCCAGAACAAAGGCGCGAAGCTCGGAACCATGTCTCCTATGGATCAGGTTCTATGGAGGACACACTTGCTTGAAGCTTCACTCATTGGTATGATTCTTCTGCTTCTTTTCTCATGCGTCATTAGGGGGTTTTGCATTGTCTGTTAGTGATTTTGTATGTTTGCTCGACTGTTTGATTATTGCCTTTGTTTTAGCCTCTACAAAGTACAATGTTGTTGGGTTGGGTACCTTTGGTTTTAAGGTTGTGCTTAATAGGATAGCTTGTGTTATGCAATTGACAGAATTGAATACTGTGAACTGAAATAATAGGAAATAAAATAACTTCTAAAATGTATTGAGCACCGGAAATGAATCGAAAAACGCTCGAAATGTAGATGTTGAAACTATGAGAACAAACTTTGCAGCTGAGGAAAACTGCAGGGCATATAGGCGAGACTAATCGCAGGAGCACGAGTTTGTTGAATAGTTCATCTTTCTAAATTTGGGAATAACATTATCAGGGAAAGCAATGCTAACTAATATATTAACAGATCATGAAATCTGGTACATAAGCTGTAAAGTCTTTGTTCACTTTGGCGGTTCACAGGTGGTAACACTTGATGACAACCAATTTAGGCCATCGCTTCCTAGGACTTCCGGTAAATACCAATGTCACGACAACTCTCTATCGATACCTGTCCAAACCACTATGAATAGCCATGCAATAGAGAGTAAAGGCGCAAACACCCTTCTTCAACCAGATCACATCAGAACCACCTTATACCAATATCAAAACCACTGTCCTTCCACTGTCCAAGAGCATCGTTCACTTTACCAGTCAACAATCTTACTACTTGTTTACCTATATTGACTCATTAAGTCGATTTCTGTGTACGGAAATTAGGAGTGCTTTACTCTTTTAATGAGATTTTTTGTCAACGGTTCTTAAAGAAGAGTGTCGTCTTAACATGATCACTCACTGAAGTAAAATGTTCTGGATATTGCTACATGACGCATCATTCAGTGTTCAAGCCGTTATATATGTAGCTTCTTGAAATTTATGATTGAAGGACCATTTGCTTCATAAGTCATTAGAGCATTTTGGCAAATGTAACCAAACTTGTATTCTATAGTTGGTGATGTGGAGGTTAGTTGTGTATAGTGTTTGGTTATTTCAGTCTTACGGGGTTCGCTGTTGTCTTCCTCATGCCTACAAACCCACATATCCACCCATGACTGTGGTGTAGGTAGTGTTTCCGATATTTACCCCAGCGGTTCATTCAGGATTCCATACTGAGTCTCTCTTGGTGGAGTATTAAGTATTAACCAGTTTACTGTTGTCTAGATTTTATTGACCCATCATCAGCTATTTTAGAAATTCATGGAGTGATAATTGTTGGCTTTTCTTCCAGTGAAAAAATGAACTAACCCAAACTCTGCAATTACGGATTCGATACGGTTGTCAGTTGCTACATACTACAAATAACACGATATATATAATCTAGCATTGCTACATTTCGTTTTGTCTTTGCTGATCATGTAGAATTAAAAGCAGTTGGATCAAATATGTGCACATATATTGTAATATAGCTGACATGACTATTCTCACTATGAACTTTATCGGGTCTTGTAACTAGTATGTTTTCACGTCATATCCCTTAAACTGCTGGATTAACTACACAGAGGTTGTACTTACTGTGGATACCATATTAAAGTTTAGGATGTTTTGTAATAAAAATCTTGGTTGAAATTAAACAGTTTGAAGCTTTATTACATGCATTGTACTTAGTTCAAGGTGTTTAGGGCAAGAACATGGCTATTTATTTGAAAATACAAATGGCTTAGAGCAGAAGGGAATTTTATACCCGTTCTAATAACGAGATCAAATGCTGAAGGTTTCTAACGTCTGACATATCAATTTCTTGGAACTTCGATGAAAAGGTTTTGACTGGACTCTCACTAACCAATATGGATATCTACCCTGTTTTCAGGTGTAGAGATCTATGAATGTTGCTAAATTATACATGTGCATTTTGTCCGGAATTTGGAATTATAAATGTGTTGTTGCTAAATCTTTTCCTTTGCGATCTATGAATTCCGGTACTAAGCTATTGCTGATCTGAAAGTTGAAGAGAATTGCTCAATCATTGATCATAAACTGAATAAGCTTCAAGCCTTGTAATATTGAGTGAAATGAAATACTCTTTCATTCTTCTATTTAGTGGTACTGGTTCATACCTGTGATTGTCTGAACTTGATCTTGTAGGTTTTACCCTGTTTCTTGGTTTCGTAATTGATCGTATGCACCATTATATTAAAAAGCTTATTGGGTTGAGGAGTAGGGTGGGATCTTCAAAAGAGGAAGTCGAACGTCTCGAGAAAGAAAGATCACAGCTTAAAGATAAGGACAACATAGCCTCCAAGGAGATAAAGCTACTACAAGAAGAAATCTCTACCCTATCACAGAATCTGAAGAAGCTGAAGTCAGAATCTGAAGAGAAAGACAAGAAGATTGAAACTGCAGAAGCGCATGTTGCTGCTCTCCAAAAGCAATCTGCAGATTTGCTACTCGAGTATGATCGTTTATTAGAAGATAACCAAAACCTTCAGAATCATGCTTCAGGATACAAGAGCTGAGGAAATTTCGGAAGGCTCAGAGAAAAATATGTGTTTAGGGTACTGATTGGTGTTCCTTAAAGAGACTAAAGAGGAAAAGTAAGTCTCTGCATTGTTGAAAATTTTGTAACTCTTGACATTTTAATTGTTGACATAACTAAATTTAGCTTTATGAAGAATGATTTACACTAAATGGAAGAACATAATTTAAGTGAGGCTGGATTTCTTTGCTGCGTCGTTGAAGGCAGTTCCGACTGTTCGGAGTGAAGGACTTGCTTTATAGTTTGTGCAATAATCCTCCATCTACGATCCTTGCAACGGCAGTGGGGGTCAGTAAACCTGAGTTTGAGAGGCCAAAAGCAACAGGAATCCCCTTCATTTGATAATGAAAATCATCTCATGATCCAATTTATCCTATGCAAATGCTATAGCTTCGAATTCATGGTGGCTTTTGTCTCCCATAAGGAAAGCATGGAGCTTTGCAATCACATCCAGGATGCTGTATCCAGGTACTTTCTTCTTTCCCGAGTCTTTCATGAGTTTCCTTACAGCAGCTACTTCATCCCACATGTTTCCCTTGGCAAAGAAATTTGAGATCAATGCATGAATTCCCAACTCATCCGGATTTAACTTGAGAACATTCTTTGTTGACACTTCCCCGGTTGACGACTTCCCATGATTACAGCAGCCGGACAGTAGAGCAACCAAAACTTCCGCCCCTGGTTCCTTGTTCATAGACTCTATTAGTTTATAAGCTTCTTCCACAAGTCCTACGCGAGCTAAAAGATCAACCATGCAAGCATAATGCTTCTCAGTTGGATATTATATTCAGTAACCATCAGATTAAACCAGTATTGAGTTTCCTTCACCACTCCTGAGTGGTTGAGAGCCGAGAGAAATGCAGCAAAAGTTGCAGATCAGGTTTTAACCTCATCCATTTTCCGCACTTTACATGCAAATTCAAAACGAAAGATGCTACAAACACATCATTTAGATATCCAAATTCTACAGCTTTACGCCAAATATCCTCCCCCATTTCCAAGTCCGTTAAGTTAGCCATGGTAAAAGTGGAGCTGAATGCTTCTTTTGGAAAATTTTTACGAAAATAGGCAAAAAACAATGGATCGAACACTGAGAGTTGAAAGGTGCTAGTTGGAAAAAACAAACATCTATGGGAATCGAATCCACGACCACATGGTTAAAAGCCATGCGCTCTACCAGCGAAGCTAAGACGACTTACATTTTGTATGCTAAAACATTTGAATCTCTTTCAAGATTAGTGTGTGTTCATCAGTATCAAAAGGGACTATCTTATTCAATAACACTTTTTGCTATGATGACAAATTTTAATGCAGGCATCAGGTTCAATCACATCCAAGGATGATTATCATGGATGAGATAGGAAAACAAGATACTATGTTAGAGTACAAGTTTCAGAACATCTACAATCGTAACTCTTTGAAAATAACATTGAACTATTTGTGGCGGTGTCTTCGACTAATCGTAACTCTTTGAAAATAACATTGAACTATTTGTGGCGATGTCTTCGACTATGTGTTCATCTGCAATCCAAGACCACCATTGTGTTTTTCTTATCGAGTACTGTCGAAAAAGCGTTTTCTTTCGAACTTCGGTGGCCGGCGACGGCGAACGACGTCGCTCTTCACCGACGACCATTGAACTCCAGGGAACCGAGAGCTCATCTGATAGCTTATTTCTCTGGTTTGAGAAAAATAGAAATGGAGATGAAAATCTCACTTAAAGAGGCTTAAATATCGAAACCAAAACGGTATCGTTTTGGCGCCTGGTTACAGGGCTCAAAACGATGTCGTTTTGGCTGTTAGAGACCCGCAATCAACCCATTCGCCCGACTCGAACCCGCGCCTAACCCGAGTAAATGGGCAAATTACATGCGCAGTCCTCAGATTTCTAGTATCCTTTATTTCGGCATTCCAGTTTATTTTTACTTCAATTTTAGTCACTGATTTCGTCTATTTATCCCTATATTTTCACGTTTTGCTCAAATTGGTCACTGATTTATTTATTTTTAACCTTATAATTTCCTGTTTTTGCAAAATAGACCATATTATTATTTTTATTATATTTTTATCATTAGTATTAATATTTGCACTGCTTTGTTTTATTATTATGTTAATTATTATAAAATTTTTATGTTTTTATTTTACTTTATTTCGTTCTGTTTTATTAGAAAATATTATCCCGATATATTCTATTAGGAGTAGCATCCCGTTCTTCGGGTGTTATCTTCTTTGAATTGTCGTGGATATTAGGATATGCATTTTAAAATTAAAAATTAAATAAATTTGAATTTTATATTTTCTTGAAAATTACGATGCGAACCTTTAAGTACCAATTTTGGGCGTTATGGGGTGCTAATCCTTCCTCAAACTTAACCAACTCTCACACCCAATTTTCTCTGATTTTGTTTTCTCGGTGTTCGATCCACCTTTTTGAGCGGTCGATGGCAACTCTAACCGATTAACTAATTTTTAAACTTTAACGGTATTCCAATGAGAGTGACATCTTATTCTTCAGGTGTCATCTTCCCGGGATACCGAATTTTAAAATTGTAACGATATTTCATTGGAGTAACATTATATTCTTCAGGTGTTATCTTCGGATACCGAACTTTTGAATCTTTTAAATCTTTTTTTTTAAATAATTTTAAAAAAAAAAGAAAAGGGTTGCTACACATACAAATTGAAAACGGAAGATGCTACAAACACATCATTTAGATATCCAAATTCCACAGCTTTACGCCAAATCTCCTCCCCTATTTCCAAGTCCGTCAAGTTAACACAGGCCTTAATAGCCATGGTAAAAGTGGAGAGGTCAGGCCTAATGCTTCTTTTGGAAAAACTTTACGAAAATAGGCAGACAGCAAAAGCAATGATCATTCTCGATAACTCTAAGCCTCTGCTAGGCAAGCAATGATCATTCTCGAGTTAAGGTGCTAGTTGGGAAAAACCACCGTCTATGGGAATTGAACCCATAACCACATGGTTAAAAGCCATGCGCTCTACCAATTGAGCTAAGACGGCTTACACTTTGTATGCTAAAACATTTGAATCTCTTTCAAGATTGGTATGTGTTCATCACTATCAAAAGGGACTATCTTATTCAATAACACTTTTTACTATGATGACAAATTTTAATGCAGGCATCAGGTTCAATCACTTCCAAGGATGATTATCATGGATGAGATAAGAAAACAAAATACTATGTTGGAGTACAAGTTTCAGAACATCTGTAATCGGAACTCTTTGAAAATAACATTGAACTATTTGTGGCAGTGTCTTCGACTATGTGTTCATCTGTAATCCAAGATCACCATTGTGTTTCTCTTGTCGAGTACTGTCGGAAAGGCGCTTTCTTTCGATCTTCGGTGTTCGATGACAGTGAACGACGTCGCTCTACACCGACGGCCATTGAACTCCAGGGAACCAAGAGCTTATCTGATAGCTTATTTCTCTGGTTTGAGAAAAATGAAAATGGAGATGAAAATCTCACTCAAAAGGGGCTTAAATATCGAAACCAAAACGGTATCGTTTTGGCGCCTGGTTACAGGGCCCAAAACAACGTCGTTTTGGCTGTTAGAGACCCGTAATCGACCCATTCGCCCGACTCGGACCCAATCCTAACCCGATTAAATAGGCAAATTACACGCTCAGTCCTCAGATTTCTAGTATCCTTCATTTTGGCATTCCAGTTTATTTTTGCTTCAATTTTAGTCACTGATTTCGTCTATTTATCCCTATATTTTCACGTTTTGCTCAAATTGGTCACTGATTTATTTATTTTGGACCTTATAATTTCCTGTTTTTGCAGAATAGCCATTATTATTATTTTTATTATATTTTTATCATTAGTATTAATATTTTCATTGCTTTGTTTTATTATTATGTTAATTATTATAAAATTTTTATGTTTTTATTTTACTTTATTTCATTCCATTTTTATTAGAAAATATTATCCCGATATATTTTATTAGAACTAGCATCCCGTTCTTCGGGTGTTATCTTCTTTGAATTGTCGTGGATATTAGGATATGCACTTTAAAATTAAAAATTAAATTAATATGAATTTTATATTTTCTTGAAAATTACGATGCGAACCTTTAGGTACCAATTTTGAGCGTTATGGGGTGCTAATCCTTCCCCAAACATAACCAACTCTCGAACCCAATTTTCTCTGGTTTTGTTTTCTTGGTGTTCGATCCACCTTTTTGAGCGGTCGATGGCAACTCTAACCGATTAACTAATTTTTAAACTTTAACGGTATTCAATGGGAGTGGCATCTTGTTCTTCAGGTGTCATCTTCTCGGGATACCGAATTTTAAAATTGTAACGATATTTCATTGGAGTGACATCCTGTTCTTCAAGTGTTATCTTCGGATACCGAATTTTCAAATTCCACCTAACTTTTAAATCTCTTTTTTAGATAATTTTCAAAAAAGAAAAGGGTCGCTACACATACAAATTGAAAACGGAAGATGCTACAAACACATCATTTAGATATCCAAATTCCACAGCTTTACGCCAAATCTCCTCTCCCATTTCCAAGTCCGTCAAATTAACACAGGCCTTAATAGCCATGGTAAAAGTGGAGAGGTCAGGCCTAATGCTTCTTTTGGAAAAGTTTTACGAAAATAGGCAGGCAGCAAAAGAAATGATCTGAACACGTAAGAGCCGAGAATTGAAATGGTGTTCATTGGGAAAAAAACACGTTTGTGGGAATTGAATCCACGACAACATGGTTAAAAGCCATGCGCTCTACCGGCTGAGCTAAGACGGCTTACATTTTGCATGCTAAAACATTTGGGTCTCTTTAAAGATTGATATGTGTTCATCGGTATTTAAAAGGGATTATCTTATTCAATAGCACTTTTTGCTATGATGACAAATTTTAATGCAGGCATCAGGTTCAATCACTTCTAAGGATGATTATTATGGATGAGATAGGAAAACAAGTAAGATACTATGTCGGAGTACAAATTTCAGAACACCTGCAATTGTAACTCTTTGAAAATAACCATTGAACTATTTGTGGCAGTGTCTTCGACTAGGTAAAGTGCTCTCTTGAGGCAGCAAAGCTGGCACAAGTAATGCAACTAGTGGAGTGTATGAATCTTCAGCTGGTATTTTCCTAAATTTACCCGCAGATCATCATTCAATTGTTGAAAGTATCTACTAGGCTGCCTAACAAATGATTTTCACCTTTTTGGTCAGCCTCCTCAAGTCAAGCAAGGTCATTGGCAGAGGATGCCTTTTTCCACCCATCTATGATGTCTGTTAGCTACTATTCCTTCGACCACTGCTTTGCTGTCTACTCGGTTAGTTAAATGGATCTTTCATTGAAGGGAAACTGAGATTTTTTTCCTTTCAAAAGCATGCTTTTTAGTACTTCGTATTTTGAGATTTGCTTCGAGTGCTATTGCAATGCTGTAGACAGTAGTAGCATTGATTTATTGGACTTGAATTAATAGACATAAACTCAGTGGCTGTTCTATTTTTGCAGCTCTAAGAGAATTTAGTAGATACAAGCAAGAAAAGGCTAATTTAGATGACACTCTTTCAAGTTAATGATAGAATCATAGAAATGCAATGTATTCTTGAGCCAATCCTTCCCTTTTTGAATGCAAACCCCAGAGGAAAGGAAAACTACATAATTCAACATGATAATAAAATATATCAATAACCCAAGAAACATGGGGTAGAGAAATAGAATATGAACTTGTATGTTCCCGTGGCTCATGGCACATGGTTTCAGATCAAACACTTGGATGTAGATTTTAGAAAGCTTCCTAAAATGTAAATCAAGATAATGCAGCACATTAGTTAGTTTAAACTTTCTACTAATGGGTTAAAAAAACATTTGATTTCAATAGCAAGCTCACCAACCACATTTTTGTTAATAAAACTGAACATGAAATACCAAAAAGAATTGCTACATATCCTGGTTCTTATCAGCCAAAACAGTCTTGCAATCTTCTAGGATTGGCCATTAACACATCTTAAGATTCAACAGGCAACGGACACTTTGTTGCTAAAACTCTGAATATCAGCTTCGTGACTCCAGTTCGAGAATTATCTTCTTTCTTGGGCCCTGGAGGTGCAAACAAAAAGATAACCGAGACTTAAGTATAGGGAAGAGGAAAACAAGTTGAATATGAGGATAACATAATGCTTTCAATACATGCATTTTACAGGGAAAACAACAACAACAGAATGATACAGAGTGAAGGTTGATGGCCGAAGGAAGTTATTTAAAGACCACAAGCCAAAGGCACAGACATTTATAGAGGATTAAAGACGGAACAAAAGTGACGTACAAAAAAATTCTAGAACTCCCTTTTCAAGAGGCTAGCATTAACATGCATGTAATCGTTAATTTCAACAATACCTCAAAATGATCATATACACATAGAAGGAATTGAAGAAACGCAGGCAAAATAAAGTGATTTTCTAGACCATGAAAAAAGGACACTCATAAAGTTAAGACGGCATGCCTTGACGCTCTAAAAGAGAAAAAATATCTGGATCAATCAAGTTTAAAAAACTGGATAAAAACGATTTAAAGTTACCATTGGTATGCCTAAAGCTTTTAGATCCTCATCAGTCATGTGTACAAGTGCAGTCATATCAACCTGCAGAAAGAGGTTTATAACAGACGGAGAAATTTGTTTAATTTATAAATGATGTAAAAAATAAGAAGGGGGTACAATATACTACAGAGGAACATAGAAAACTCATACTTCCTCAGCTTGAAAAGTGATTGCATATTTTTCGAGACCCAAAGACTCGAGGAAGCCCTGCACCGAAGTATCAGCCTGCATAGGAAACCACACAGCTTAGACACGAAAAACTTAACTACACAATAATGCATATTGACCAGACTCATCATAAGTTAAAAACTGGAAGAATGCCTCTTATGTCGGAAACAACAAAAGAGAAATATAGTTTTGTGAACATGGAGACATTTACCATTCCATTTTAAGTTAAAACCAGAAAACCTTCAATTGACCTATTTTTCCTTGTTCCAAACAACCCCATAACTTGGCAAAAATACTTAAACATCACAAGACATAACATGGTATGTTGTCCCACTAATTACACTTTGAACTGCCAACACTATGCAAATTCCAATTTCACCTAATGTGTTAATATTAGTCAACAATCCAGAGTTGACAGATGGATCTTAACCTAGTTGATTTCATTGTGGATTCCAAACTAATGAAAACAAGACCAGGTGAGATGCATGCCATGATGTGGAAGTTCACTCAGTTTGATTCATCATGCATTGTATCAAGCCCATGGGATATGCATACCATTAGATGGCAAGTTTTTTTAAACCCCCCCCCTTGCATACACCTCTAAGAGGAGGTACAGAAAAAAAAACAGCGCTTCGACGTGTCATGTTTGTCCAATAAACATAAAGTACTACATGTAAAATGGAAGGTGATAATAAGAAAAAAGAGCAGAGGCTAAATACATTCTGCTTAGCCTTCTTTCTTGTTGTAGTATTTGCAGCCCTTTTGGGCTCTAGCTCAAGAGTTTCAACTGCTACACTTTTCCTGGCTGGTTGGGAAACTTTTACTTTTTGTGTTGGTGGATCAGCATTTATTGGCTGCGTATTCATTGTTCCAGACAATTTTTCACGAAGATCACGTACACCTGATAGAGTTCCCCTTCCACTTTGAGACACATTTTGGAGATTTTTCCTTTGCAGCTTCAAACGAAGATCTCGAGCATCGACTTTACGATCTTCACAAACCATTAACACACAATCAAAACCAAATAGAGATGTTTTAGTTGCATCCAACTAGCAACAATAT
Source organism: Abelmoschus esculentus (assembly GCA_035048815.1). NCBI lineage: Eukaryota > Viridiplantae > Streptophyta > Magnoliopsida > Malvales > Malvaceae > Abelmoschus > Abelmoschus esculentus. Next base: position 15,422,606 of record JAUCBN010000036.1, read on the forward strand.
TTTACTTGCATGCGATTGTTTCAGGGAATCCATACTTGAAACATTAGGTACATCTTCTTGGTAAAGATCATGTTCCCACTTGTCATCTTGCCTCTGCCTGCAAGATATAGCATGAAGATGCTTTCAGATTAGGAGCATTAAAGCACAAAGTGCAAAACTGCAAATGAAACAATCTCAACATAAACAAAATTAACTGATGCCGGGTAATATCAGCTTAAAAGCTATCCCCATTACTTGAAAAAATATACTTTTCCTGTTAACATTGGTAACCAATTGGAAAAATACACACTAACAAACTAAAATCACAAACACAGAATTACAGAAGCTCATACTCAGCAAGTACACATAAGAAAATCGTATCGGGTCAAAAGATAAGAACATCAGTATACCGATTAGCTCTCTCATTTTTCAATCTCTACACCAGCTGAAACATGTATATTGCCTATTGAGCAGTGAATATAAAACACTCAAGACTCCATGGAAAAGAAGAAGAAATAACTCATATTGCAGTGAACCCTGCTTACTTTGAAAGCTATAATTTCAAAGCCCCTTCCCAGTTCTCACTTCCTAAACTACCCATGACCCACATGCAATGCATCAAAATGCTCCATTACAGATTTAGAAACTCAACAAGACAAATCTAATTCCTGAATTTAGCGGATTTAGTTAAATAGTCATTTCTTCAATTATGTACACTCCTATGTACCCACGAACTCCATATCTCAAAACTTTCACATCATATTAAACTCAAATATTCAAGGCAAAACTAGAGACGAAACCTATTCATCACCCAAAAGGTCAGTCACTGAAGTAAGCAAGTAAAAGGAAAAATTCTATTAATGCATATAAACCCAGTTATTTCCCCAATTATCATCATCGATCAAAACAAACAGGGAAAAAATAGAAGCAAACCTCTTGCCAGTGATTTGACGCCGCGGATTAAAGTTATTAGAGGAGTTGCCATTGAGTCTCTCCTTTACCGACCTTTTCCCAGCACCCTCCTCCACTCGATCAGCATACATTTCTATCTAATAAAACCCTAACCCGAACAATTATCTTTAAAAAATCAAGAGGAAAACAACGGGGGGCTTCGAAAGGTTTTACCTTCTACAGGACTCTTCAAAAGAAATTAAAAAAATTCTAGTCGTGAGGGTAAAAAACAAAGAATAAATCAAAAACCCTAGCCCCAAATTTGTAATAAATGCAAAGATCTGATTTTCCCCCCTTTTTTTTGAGAGTTCAATGTGAAGGAACCATTTGCCATTTGGGATTCATTCAAGTAAAAAGGATAATTATAGTATTTGATATTATATTTTTATTTGTTTTTATGTATTATTTATTTTAATAATACTTAATATTATATTTTATATTATTATTATTATTTTAGTATTTTATTATTAAAAGTAATGATAGATTAATTTAAAAAATAATTTATAACGACCTGGTTCGGATCCGAGTGTCGGGTTAACCCGAGGGTTTGGACTTTGGTTTTGGGTCCGAGTTAGACGACTGAGCCTTGGGCTTTGGGGCTTGTAGTTGTTGGACTTTGGTGTTGTTAGGCTGAGGGTATTTTGGTAACTATCAAAATGAGATGAGAAAGAGAGGGTTGGGGTTTTAATTTTATGCAAAAGATGATATCGTTCTCCTCTTTTCACATCTCTTCTCCCTCACCTTAGAAGCAAGGAAGTGATAGCTAAAAGTTGAATCTTTGGAGTTGTTGCTTAAAATCTCGTTTAGGGTTTGGAGGGAGGGTTAGAGGGTTGCTAAGGATCTTTAAAACAAGGTAAAAATCAGTGAGTTCGGTGAAAATAAAATTTTAAGTGGGGTTTTGGGTGGAGTCCGAGTTGAGTTTTGAGGGCTTAGTATATGAGTTTGTCCAGCGTTTTTAGGCTCAAGAAACATCCTAAGACGTTGCTAATCCGTTGTTCATCTTCCCTTGTAGAGAAACAAATGGGAGAACTTTCCAATAGCTTGGGAAAGGAGGAAGCTTGAAAAAGAATGGAGAGTTCGTTTTGCTGCTTTTTAGCTTAAGGTTGGTGCTCCCAACTCTTCCTTTTCATTATTCATATCATGGTAGTTGCATACATATAGAGTTTTGATGCATGTGTGCTTGGTTGGAAGCTTAAGGACATTAATGGTGAAATTCGTACTTATGTGTTTAATGACTGGAAAATGATATTAAAACATCCTAAACATCTTAAGGAACGAGTAGGGACACTTTAAGATCGATTAGATTGAGTTTGGGGAAGAATCTCTAAAATTTCTAAGTACAAAACTACAAATCGTGGAGGGGGTATCGATACCGGTGGGCTTCTTGGCTGGCATTTCCGGTTCGATGCTAATATCGAATCGAATAATCCCTCCTTTGTTGACCCTTGAGTTGGTCAAGGGTATCGATGCTGGCATCGTTACCCGTGGTTCGATGCCCTCCTTGAGTGGGCATCGATGTAGCCTGTTTCGATACCCCATATAAGGGTATTGATACCCCTGTGTAATCTGGCCAAGTTTGAGTAGAGAATTAAGGTTCGATGATGATAACAAATAGTCCCATTAATCTTAAAAGCTATGAAATGGGTTGTTAAACCAAAGTCGATAATTGTAACCCCGGAAGGCTAAATTGAGAATATCTTAATATATCTTGTCGTGCTAAGATCCTCAGTGGATCGTTTGTGTGGTTTGAGTTCTTGTATGTTGGAAATCCGGATATCCGTAAGTGTTGCAACACATCGAAGGCCATCCGATGTAATATGCCGGGTGATGTATTGAAGACTTTTATTCTGAGTGTTGGGCGGCTCACTCGAAGATGTTAGATGTAACATTCCGAGCATGAGGTTGGTTGGACGGCCTCCACCCTTTTCCGAACGTTGGGCGGCCTCGTTCGAAGATGTCCGATGTAACATTCCAGGCATAGGATTTGAGGGCGGCCTTAATCTTGAGTGTAGGATCCCGATGTTGTGTGAACACGGGCCTCACTCTTGTGTATTGACTTGATATGATTTGTGTATGCTGTGTGCGATAATATACATTCATTTATGCCATGTGATAGGCAAGCATGCTAGACCATCATATCATGCACGAGATTTATATGTCATGCTTTACTGCTTATGATATGCATGATGTTGGCCGAGTTCGGCGTACCCACTAAGCTTTTGTAGCTCAGCGTTCGAAATGTGTTTTCGTGTGTAGGTTAAGTGAAGCCGGTTCCGAGGAACACCATCGAGGTTTGGATTTCAACATCGACCGTGTTGTCGGAGTACATTTATTAGATAGTGGGTCAGTACTTATGTCAAACCCTATATGTAATTGTAACTCTATTATTTTAATTTGGGTCGAATATTTTAAATGAGTTTGTAATATTTGGAGCTCCGATCACTTTAAACTATTTTGAGCTTTTGTTTTAATTTTAATGAATTTTATGAATCGTATTTAGACCTGAGTTTGATTTTATTATTGAACTTTCAAAGAAAATTTTGAAATACAGATTTTGGGCCGGAGGCTCAATGTGACACCGGGTCGAAGGTGTTACATAATTATATATAATAAATTATTATATCACTTCTTCTTTCATAATTAGTATATTATGTTAACTAAAAATTTTTAAAAAATATATGTGATATGTTATTTTTTTTTTCTTAGTTAATATGTTATATGTATTTTTTTTTTCTTAATAGCATCTCATATGTGTTTTTTTCTACTCGTAATTAGTATATTATTGATTTTCAACATTAAAACATCAAAATAATATAATATTTAAATATTATTTTATTAATAAATAAATAAAATATTCAAACATAAAAACTGATAAAATGTAGCGTACTAAATATATAATTATCTTAAAATAATAGACTGACTTATATAATCAAATTATGTTTGTACCTGATGAAGCAAAATGCGTCGCATTGTTAGTCGGAGAAATTAGAGAATGTATTTATGAGTAATCATTTGATCGAATTAAGTTAATAAATTTTAAATTATTATAGTTGATCATTTAATTATATTAAATTATATTTTATAATTTAATTTTTATTTAAATGTTTTTAAAGTCAAGTTAAATTGTTAAAATTTCTATAATTTTAATAGTATAATATTATTATATTAATTTATTTTAATTTAAATAATTACATATATTATATTTTATTGTACTTTTAATTGTAATATATATACATCAAACATAATTAAAGACTTTAGCTCAAATTTAAAATATAATTCACTTAATATTCAAATTATTTAAAAAAATTTGTAATTTAAACTATATTTAAAAAGAATTTGAATCAAAATTTTCACGTTAAATTATGTTCGTCCATAAATTTATTAGGTTAAATTTTCCTCGTGGAGTTAACTGAATGGTTAAATTAAAACAATCCATGTAAGTTAGGTCATGGATGACGAGAGTGGGTAACAAAACTCCACTAGAAAAAATCGAATAATTTGATTTAAGATGAAAATATTTGATTTATTTTGATTCGATTTAAAATTTTATAAACTCGAGTAACTCGAAAAAATTTAAAATAAAGTTTGAGTGTAAAACGGAAATTTGAATAATTCGAAATTTTTAAGTAATTAGAAGATTTATTTTTAAGTTTGAGAAGTCTTCAAATTTTTATAATATAAAAATATAAAGAATTATCGCTACACATTAAGAAATATATATACATAGCTTATATGATTAGTGAAAATTGTTTAAATTATAATCAAATCGTACTATAACATAATAAATAATTATAATTAAATCTTTAAAAGAACTCAAAACTCGACTCGATTTAAAGTTTTTTTAATTCGACTTGATTGAACCCTTACCCCTAACTAAGAGATAAAAATTAAAATTTATTTATTTGCTTTTATAATTAATACAAATATTAATTTGTTAATATTAAAGATTATGATTCAATATAAAGTTTTCATTTAACGAGGAAAGACTTGAAATTAAGTTTATAATCTTAAATTAATAAAAATTCAAAAATTAAAATAATAATAAAAAAAAGTGTCTCATAATACTCTAACAATGGATTTTAATTTCAAAATCTTCGTTTTCTCTTTGACTTTCGAACCCTAAAAGGATTGTTTTCCCGCCGTCGCCATCAGACCGGCATCTAAGCCGCGTGATTTCATCCCTTGTCGTCGGTGCGCCGTCAATCCTCTCCCTGTAAGTCTCAGCGGCTCGCCTCCCTTTACACTCTCACGCTCACCCTTATCACCCGTGCATGGATTTTTTAGCTTTTACAGTAACGGAAGAAAACGAGGATAGCGGCCCGTTACTACCGTTATTTACGGCTACCCGTTAAATTACGGCCGCAATCCACCGCTACTAGTGTGATTCCGCATCCCATCGTTGTTTTCGCCGATAGCGGTTTCAGACGACAACATTACTGCTAAATAACGGCCGCTATAACGGTTGCAGTCCGTTTTATGAAACCCTGATACTATTTCTTATTATTGATTTTCGAGCATTAGGCATTGTATTTGAGTGATGACGAAATGTGTGCTTTGATTGTAGTGAACAAAGAATTGAAAGATGGAAGAAGCCCCAAACGATGGTTCAAGAATTAAGGTCTCTGTATTTGATGATTCGATCGAGAATTATTTTAGGGCAATGGATACAATTTCTAAGCTTTGTGAAGAGCCAAATAATGATGATCTTGATGAAAATGATATTCAGAGATTCTCTTCTTCAATTATTTTCTTAAGGTAAATTTATGTTTATGTTTGAGCATCTAGAACTTCCATGTGTTTAAACCAACATTTTTTTAATAATTTCTACCTAGGGGAAAGGGAAGGGGGATTTTGCTTCTGCCGGGACTTGAACCCGAGTATGTCAACTGAGTGCTTTAACCACATGCTCTAGAGATTGTTGACTGTTTAAACCAACTTTTAAGCAGCTTTCAGAGTAATATAGAAATTTACAACTACATGTTCCCAATGTACTATTGAACACGCTTTTAGGGAATGGAGGCATTTTAATTATGAACCGAGGACCATTAGGTTTGCTAATGAGCTAGAAGACTCACAGCATAAAGATGTCTTTGGTGGCATAGAGTTGCCCCAGTTTTCATCATCAACTGTTTCCAAGGTGAAAGCAAATCTTTTATTTTTGGTATTCCACTTGGAGGACTCCTCAATGACAGCAGAAAATCTTATCACTTTTTTTGCTCATGGAACCAACAGGACGTAGCATATGAAAGCAATGCATCTACGGAATTCAGGTTAGATTGGATTTTTGTTTGACTGATAATAGTTTCCAATATTGCTTGGTTTACTTTGGGTTTGGAAAAGGTCATAGTTTCGTTCTTTAGCCGCATAAATGCAAATTAGTAGACTATAAAACTTCTGTCATTCTACAGGATTCCTCTTTCTCTCCAAATAAAGTGTGCTCTTATATATGATCCCTGTATAGGGCACCTTATTTTATTTTTGAAAGTTATTTAGAGTTGAAGCATGCCTTACAACACCACTGCTAAATAGTATGTCATATACATTTATTGAGTTTGTGATGTATGGTCCACTACAATCTTCTTGCAGCAAGGACTTTGTGATGTATGTTGGAGGGTCTGTTTGGGCATTGGATTGGTGTCCTCAAGTTCATCAGAATCCAAATAGTCTCGTCAAGTGTGAGGTACTTCCTTACTTCTCCCCTCTTAAATCCGAACCTACTTGTTGGAAATTTTCATTTATTTATGTTTTTAGTCTTCCGAATTTGAGTTTCAATTTGCTTTTGCATTAAAATGCTTTTCTGCCACGCTTATTCTATCCCAAACCTAGTTCTACTTGGGTATTTCAAATAAAAGAGAGCCTATATTTGTTCTTAAATAACGATTTAAAATTTTCTTGCATGCTTATTTAGTAGGCTTAATAATATCATTCTTATTGCTGCAATATTGTAAGATGAGATCACCTTGTTGTGACATTTTTGTTTTGCCTTCTTTTCCAGTTTATTGCCATCGCTGCTCATCCCCCTGAATCTTATTATCATAAACTGGGTGTCCCACTTATTGGTAGAGGCATCATTCAAATATGGTGTGTGCTAAATGTTAGGGTGAATGAGGAAGAAGTTCCTCTTTCAAAGAAAAAGCCAAAACAGAAATACCAAAACAGAGAATTCTTGGATGAGAGCTTGCCAAAGAGGCCTAGAGGAAGACCTAGGAAAGTGCCAATAGATGAACTTCAGCCTGATCAGGTTAAGAGGCCAAAACGCATACCTAGAAAGAAATCATTCGGTGAAGCTCCTAACAGTGATCCGAATGTGCAACCTCTTGCTGTTCACTACCCAGAAGATTCCATGCAGCTTGTTTCTGTGGACAATGTTCCTGGAAATACAGAAGATGTTCCAGATAAGACTCATCCTAAAAAACAAAAAAGTCTTAAAAAAGCAGCATGTGCATCTGTTGCAACCCCTGAAAATACACAAGAAAATGTTCCAGATAAGAATCATCATGAAAAACAAAAAAATCTTGAAAGGGCAGCATGCACATCTGTTGCAACCTCAGAAATTTCTAGAAACAGTGTAAAATTGAAAAGTGATGCTAAAATTCAAAATGAAGAATCAGAATCTTCTGTAATAAACCAACAAATTCATCCCAACTCTGGGCAAGATGCTACTGCAACAAATAAGGTTTTAGGTTTTAATTCATCCAAGGACAGCACGGGTTCTTCTATTCCAGCAGAAGTTACAATGCCAAGAGTTGTCCTCTGCTTAGCTCACAATGGAAAAGTTGTTTGGGATGTAAAATGGCAGCCATGTCGTATAAATAATTCTAAATGCAACCAACGGATGGGGTATCTGGCTGTCTTACTGGGAAATGGATCTTTGGAAGTGTAAGAATTTCTATTTTAAAATTTTCTTTGTGATTTTCTGCCTATCCTTGTTTAGGACAGAGTTATAGAAGAATGAGCATCATTGTCTTATTTAACAGATTAGATTAGCTTCATAATTGGACATCCATAAACATTGCAACCAACAGCCCTGCTTGTGGATTTTTAGTCCTAGAAGCGGATTGGACTGGAGAAAAGTCCAGAGAACTATATGTTGATGTAATTGTCATTTTGAGGTTTCAAAATAAGGAAATGTCTGGAATAATTCTAGCAGTAATAATCATTGTAATACAAAACCCTGAAGTAGATGGTAGGAAGACAAGTAGAATGCTATGGAAGAATTAAATTAAATTCTTCAATATTGGAAATAGATAGGGTGCATAATATTTATATAAGCAAGTGAGGGAGAAGATGTTTGTCAAATACATGAAATGTAGAGATTAGATGTATCACTGTAAGCATTAAAAATACACTGATGTATCATTTAGAAGCCTCCTTTTCCTCTAATCTATGAATCTAAGCTTTACATGTCAGCTCCCCCTGTTTCTTGTTTTTAATAAGTGGCATGTTATCCACTTTTGCATGATGTTATAGCAATTAGTTGATTATATGCTTCACCTAGGTTCATCATTGACAATTTATGTTGTTTCCGTGTCCTGATCCCACCAATGTGTTGCAGGTGGGACGTTCCTCTTCCTAATATGATAAAAAATATTTATTCATCTTCGCCTAAGCAGGGTACTGACCCTCGCTTTGTAAAATTGGAGCCAGTTTTCAAGTGCTCAAAGTTAAAATGTGGTGATATACAGAGGTAATTTGCAAATCAATAATTTCATAGAGTTAAATTATTCTATAGATATTTGTTTCTATTCACTGCTACTCTAATGTTGCAATTATTTAGAATTTGTAGAACATATTGGTTGCTTCTACAAGCTTATCCTTTGATATATAGAATTCTTTATTCAGTTCTAGGGCCTTTTGCTACTTTCAGTTTTCCATTACAACCTTGTTATGTGTTCGATTCTACTTCTTTATCACTAATTCAGAGGCTCATTTATTGTACAGCATCCCTCTAACAGTTGAGTGGTCAGCGTCACCTCCTCATGATTACTTACTAGCTGGATGCCACGATGGAATGGTATAATGTTAGATTTTTGTTTTTTATACTTTTTCTTATAAATAATTTCACTTGTATAGCTTTTGTTTCAACTCTTGAGAGAATCAATATCATGCCTTTGAATAAAAGGGCAGTAGAACTTTTCTAATTTGTTTACAAATTTTCTGTATAATCAGTATAACTTTTCCATGGAATATTTGTAAAATAAGTTTCTCCTGCATTAATATGTTGATTGAACATTTTCTGGGTTGATTGAATTTTTTCTATTATTATCACTTCAGTGACTAAGATTATCATTGTAATTTTGAAATTCTTTGGCATCAAACTAATGTAGTTAATATCAGGTGGCTTTGTGGAAATTCTCCGCAAGTGGTTCACCTATAATTAAAGGTAATACATTCGTCAAAATCTTTTGGTTATTGTTGTGGTTTGAATACAGGCTTTGTTTATCAGCGTCAAAGTACTATTTAAATTTTATTCTGCACTTTGTGATTATGCAGATACAAGACCTCTACTTTGTTTTAGTGCAGATACAGTTCCAATTAGATCGGTTGCATGGGCCCCATCAAGGTTAGTGATGTCTGCAGTGTTCCTTTTGCGGACTAAATTTTATATAGCTATATGTGTAGTAATACTCTTCTTTTTAAAACAATATCTTCTGGGAATTTGGTGGCTAAAATGCTAAAGGAGTGGCCTTTTGTAAATGTTGTACCTATCTTTTTTTTTTTTCAAGTTTCAAAGGTTATGGGCTGTGTCCTCTGTTGGACTATTGCAGCGTTGCTAATGAATCAGAACTACTTTATTAACTGTTTATTTTTGTCAGACAACCAGATTCAAGCTCCTTTCATTAAGGAAACTGAAATTTGATATGGATCTAGTTTAAGTGATATGGAGAGATCAAATGTTTGATACCGTGATGCTTGCTGATAGTTGTAATTAAAACTTTATTGTTGAATTTCAGTGATATGGAGAGCTCAAATGTCATTCTTACCGCTGGACATGGAGGTCTTAAGTTTTGGGACATACGGTAACCTTGATAGCATGTTCTAGTTTAAGTTTATTCATTTTGTATCTCAGTTATCTTTTAGCTTTTGCTTTTCATGCACTAATGTTCCCTATGCATTCATCTAAGTTGCAGATGTTTGGTGGCTTTATTCTGTTTCTTAAGATTGATCTTTGAATGTATAGTTCTAAAGTTTAATTGATCTTTAATATCCTTAGAGATGCCATATTGCATGACATATACCAGTAGTGTAGACTGACAGTTTGAGTTTACTATTTAATTTACTATTATCTAGTTCATTTTCTTTAGGATTCCTTTTAAGTTCCATAAAATTTCATGATTTATCTAAGATTACAGAGACATAGAAGGTTCAGCTGAAGTTACAGTGTTTATCGACTGAGAAGTCTTAACTTATTTTTATATCTCTTGCTATTAGTGAATGGAGTTTGCTCGATTCTCTTCAGTGTTTCCTCTAATTCATTTTTACCTTCACTTGTAAATCACCACAAATTAGAGTAACGTTTGTTGTAGCTATTGTTGAGTGGATGATAAAGGAATTTGCATGTCTAGTGTTGTCACGGGGTTGAGGTGCTTTTGTTGTCTGCCGCTAAGGTGCATGCCTTGACGACAATGGGCATTTGTATTGCGTTTTATGCATATTTAGTTGAAGAAATTGGCAATTAAGATGAAAAATTGTACACATCGGTTGAATGCTTAACTTGATCTATACATGTACTTCATTATCAAGCATAGGTTGATCTGGCTTAATTGGGAACTTGCAAACTTTTGAATTTGCTAGAGTTCAGTTGGCACCAGGGTGATTTCCTATTTCCCTTCAAGTTCTGAACTATTGAAAGTTTGAACTTAGTGCTTCTAAACGAAATGTAATTCTGTAGGATTTCATTTAGGGCACATTTTCATATGTTAAATGTTAAATAGGTTTCCATTATTTTAAGGGGAGGGATCCTGAATTTTGGGTTCCTTTTGACTAAAAGCACTCAAAATGCGTTTTCTCGGTTGTTGTGTTGTGTTGTGTGTATATTGGTGTTGTATTGTGCATTTATCTCTAAGAATTTAAACCTGTTCAAGATGCCATGATAGCATGATTACATGTTCCGTAAGAGCTCTTGTTTGATGGTGTTTGCAGTGATCCATTTCTTCCGTTGTGGGATATCCATCAAATCCCAAAGTTCATGTATAGTGTGGATTGGCTGCCAGAACCAAGGTAGGTTGTACATGACGGTTTTCCTATTGTTTTCGTTGGAATTGATTGTCTTCTCTTCAACTAGAATTGAGGCAACCTTTCATGTCTGTAGATGTGTTATGATATCCTTTGACGATGGAACAATGAGACTGCTCAGCTTAGTTCATACAGCATGTGATGTTCCAGTCACAGGAAAACCTTATGGGGGGACCAAGCAACAAGGACTGCACCTTTATAATTGTTCATCCTTTGCCATCTGGAGTGTACATGTGTCACGATTAACAGGTATGCTAGGCAGTGGTTTTCTTACAATTATTAACTTTTGCTTTCAGTATTATAAAACTTGTTGTAGACCTAATATGCTAGTAAGTGGGAAAAATCTAGGTATGGGCCTATGCGGTAATTGGAAAACCTTTTAAAGAATAAGATATGCTAAAAAAATTATATAAAGGATAGCAAAGTGAACGAGCGTATGGTTAATACTGTTTGACTAATGTGCTGAAAAATGTGTAGGCATAATCTCATAGGCTAGAATGAAATTTTGCTCCAACTTTCAAGGTGGATGCTCTATTATTTGGGCTATACATTCTTTAGATTAAATCGTTTGCGAGCATAAAAACATTCTACATGCGACAAACTATTTTTTTTCTGGTTTGTGAGATGCTAATTATCGATCTCGTATTTATGCTGCAGCAGTACATGTCTATTTAGATGTTCGGAATCCGTCTTTTTATGTCACTGCAAATTTTTATTGGCGGTTACAAATGTAATATTTTACTATTAAGTGAGATGGTGAACGACTTGGTTTTCAAATTGTCATTTCTAAATTTTGATTGACCGGTGTATATAAATTTTAGGCATGGTTGCATATTGCGGTGCTGATGGTACTGCAACGTGCTTTCAGGTGAGTTAGTTTACCTTTATTTCAATGCTTGCCATACTTTTCCCCGAAAGACTTTGTTTCCAAGATATAAATATTTCTTTTCTTTCTTTCCCCATTGAGAATTCATATTGGGAACTGGTCGAGAATTATTGATTCGAGTTATTTTTGTTACTTAACCTTCTGCATATCTCAAGCAAATCATGTTTACTTTCACTTCCTATAGGACAGAGCCTTAGCCCTTAGTTTTAGTCAACCGGCAGTGTAAAATTATTTGACTGCTTTCATTGATGCTGCATATCAAGAAATTTTGTGATAACACTCTAAAACCGCTTGTCTTGCATCCATGAGCTACGTCTTCCAAGTTTTTGCCTGGACTGATACTCTTGTTTCTATGACCAGCTTACATCAAAAGCGGTGGACAAAGATTTTTCACGAAATCGAACCCCGCATTTTGCATGTGGATCCTTTACCGAGGAGGATTCTGCTGTAATAGTTAACACTCCGTTACCAAATATCCCTTTGCCGTTGAAGAAGCCGAATAATGAGTGTGGGGATGGCCAAAGATCCATGCGTGCCTTCTTAACCAAGTCGAACCCGGGCAAAACTGCGAAGGAAGAGAGGAAGGCAATCGTTCCATTTTCTACTAAACAAACATTAGGTAAACTTTCACAACTGGTTGTGTTGCCGATCAGATATTCCTTGTTTCTTTCTTAACAGCCAACATGTTCTTAAATCTGTTTCAGCACTTCGTGTTGGCAACGATCCCGGTGTGGAACCCGAACTCGAGGAAACATTGGCATCTCTGAAAGCCAAAGGGAAACCAAAATCTAAAACTGATGGTGAGAAGAAAGCCGATGCTGATCAAGCATCGTCATTGAGAACCAAAGAACCGATGACAAAAGAGAAAGCAGGATCTGGGAAAGAATCCGAAAGCGGAATCGAGACATTTCCTCCCAAGATGGTGGCAGTACATAGAGTGAGATGGAATATGAACAAGGGTAGTGAGCGATGGCTGTGCTACGGAGGAGCGGCCGGGATTGTTCGATGTCAAGAGATAAACATTCCGGCAATGTCTACTTGTAAAAGGTAAAATCTATTTAATATATTGGATCGTTTCTTTCAGCCCCGATCACCTCTCTTACACTCCACAATAACGAGTTAGCTGAGTCGAGCTTAGTGTGCATGCCTTGAAAGTGGAAATAATGAAATAAGAAATTCAGTTTCTTAAAAAATAAGTATATTTACAAAAAATAGTGATTTTTATACAATTTTAATTCAATTTTTTTAATAAAAAATGGCATAATTTACTAGATTATTATACTAGTTATATTTTGATAAAATTACACTAGTTTTATAAAATTTAAATCTTAACATTTTAAACATTAAATTTTACATACTAGACCCTTAAAACCTTAAATTGAAGACCTTAAAATTAAAAAATTAAATGGTTTATATAAATTAAATTTTACGCAAATTTAACTATTATAATATTTTTTATTATACAACTTAATGGGCAATTGACATGAATATAGATGAAAAAAATATTTTCTGATATGTTGTTTTTTAAAATTATTTTTTATTCTAGTGATGTTACTACAGTAAAATAAAAATCGAAAAGAATCTCACTATAAATACTGATTTAAAAAATAAAAAGAGAACGAAAAATCTGACTATAAACACTGGATTAAAAAATAAAAAGAGAATTGTGAACAGTAAGCATAGTGCAGTGGACAGAGTGGAGAGGACAATAAACAATATTTTTATTTTATAATATCGAATTCTTATGAGTCATTCTTTGTTTAGTTTATTTTTTTAAAATCACTGTTTAAAGTTAGAATTTTTTTGAATCTGACTTTTATTTCACTGCAAAAATATCACTAAAATAAAAAATAATTTTAAGATAACAATATATTGAAATATATATATTTTTTATCTATACTTTTATCAATTTGTCCAATTTAATTGAATTAGTATAAAAATTAAAATAAATTCGTTAATTAAAGGATACATATAACGTGTTAAATGAACTTACTTTCTAGTAAATTAAATTTTTCAATAAATTATGATGATCTAAAATATTAAATTCCATTCGGCCGCACAATTATTAAATATATTTCATTAATATTTTGGCAAAATAGAAGGACCCGTTATAAAATGCCAATTTCTCAATTCACTCCTCCCAACTAAAAAACGGGTAGTTCTAGGGAGAGCCCACTAGAAAAAGCCTAAAAAAAGCCTTAACCGGTTTACCCGGTCACATTATATACACAATTTCTTACAAAAACTGTAAGAAAAACAGTACATACATAAATTAGCACAAAAATAGTAAGGATTTGTGTTTGTACACAATTTCCTACAAGAATACACAATATAGCACGAAAACGGTAAGAATTTGTGTTTATACACAATTTCTTACAAAGTATACACAACGGCTTACGAAAACCGTAAGAAAAAAGGTATGTACACAAATTCTTACCACTTCAAAACCATGAGCTCAAGGAGGCTTCCAAGGGTAAGGATTTGTGTATATACACAATTTCCTACAAGAATACACAATATAGCACGAAAACGGTAAGGATTTGTGTTTGTACACAAATCCTTACAAAGTATACACAACGGCTTACGAAAACCGTAAGAAAAAAAGTATGTACACAAATCCTTACCACTTCAAAACCATGAGCTCAAGGAGGCTTCCAAAGGTAAGGATTTGTGTATATACCCAATTTCCTACAAGAGTACACAATATGGCACGAAAATGGTAAGGATTTGTGTTTGTACACAAATCCTTACAAAGTATACACAACGGCTTACGAAAACTGTAAGAAAAAAAGTATGTACACAAATCCTTACCACTTCAAAACCATGAGCTCAAGGAGGCTTCCAAGGGTAAGGATTTATGTATATACACAATTTCCTACAAGAATACACAATATGACACGAAAACGGTAAGGATTTATGTACAAACACAAATCCTTACAAAATATACACAACGGCTTACGAAAACCGTAAGAGAAAAGGTATGTACACAAATCCTTACCACTTCAAAACCATGAGCTCAAGGAGGCTTCAAAGGGTAAGGATTTGTGTATATACACAATTTCCTACAACAATACACAATATGACACGAAAACGGTAAGGATTTGTGTTTGTACACAAATCCTTACAAAGTATACAGAACGGCTTACGAAAACTGTAAGAAAAAAAGTATGTACACAAATCCTTACCACTTCAAAACCATGAGCTCAAGGAGGCTTCCAAAGGTAAGGATTTGTGTATATACCCAATTTCCTACAAGAATACACAATATGGCACGAAAACGGTAAGGATTTGTGTTTGTACACAAATCCTTACAAAGTATACACAACGACTTACGAAAACTGTAAGAAAAAAAGTATGTACACAAATCCTTACCACTTCAAAACCATAAGCTCAAGGAGGCTTCCAAGGGTAAGGATTTATGTATATACACAATTTCCTACAAGAATACACAATATGACACGAAAACGGTAAGGATTTGTGTTTGTACACAATTCCTTACAAAGT
This sequence comes from Abelmoschus esculentus, assembly GCA_035048815.1. NCBI lineage: Eukaryota > Viridiplantae > Streptophyta > Magnoliopsida > Malvales > Malvaceae > Abelmoschus > Abelmoschus esculentus. Next base: position 15,438,162 of record JAUCBN010000036.1, read on the forward strand.
ATACACAACGAATTACGAAAACCGTAAGAAAAAATGTATGTACACAAATTCTTACCACTTCAAAACCATGAGCTCAAGGAGGCTTCCAAGGGTAAGGATTTGTGTATATACCCAATTTCTTACAAGAATACACAATATGACACGAAAACGGTAAGGATTTGTGTACAAACACAATTCCTTACAAAGTATACACAACGGCTTACGAAAACCGTAAGAAAAAAGGTATGTACACAAATCCTTACCACTTCAAAACCATGAGCTAAAGGAGGCTTCCAAAGGTAAGGATTTGTGTACATACACAATTTCTTACAAGAATACACAATATGCCACCCAAACGGTAAGTATTTGTGTTTGTACACAAATCCTTACAAAGTATACACAACGGCTTACGAAAATCGTAAGAAAAAATGTATGTACACAAATCCTTACCACTTCAAAACCATGAGCTCAAGGAGGCTTCCAAGGGTAAGGATTTGTGTATATACCCAATTTCCTACAAGAATACACAATATGGCACGAAAACGGTAAGGATTTGTGTTTGTACACAAATCCTTATAAAGTATACACAACGACTTACGAAAATCGTAGTAAATTGTGTATGTACACAAAACCTTACCTTTGGATGGCTCCTTTAGCTCATGGTGAGATGTTGTAAGGAATTGTGTACATACCTTTTTCCTTACGGTTTTTGTAAGCCATTGTGTATACTTTGTAAGGAATTGTGTACAATATTTATTCGTATATCTTTTATTCAAATATTTTTATTTGAATATTTATTATACGAATATTTTTAATTGAGTATTTTTATTCGAGTATTTTTATTCGAATATTTTTATATGAATATTTTTATTCGTATATTTTTTATTCAAATATTTTTATTCAAGTATTTTTATTCGTATACTTTTTATTCGAATATTTTTATTCGAATATTTATTATACGAATATTTTTATTTGTATATTTTTTATTCGAATATTTTTATTCCAATATCTTTTTATTTGAATATTTTTATTCGAATATTTATTATACGAATATTTTTATTCAAATATTTTTTATTTGAATATTTTGTTTCAAAAATTTCTATTCGAATATTTATCATACGAATATTTTTATTTGTATATTTTTTATCGAATATTTTTATTCAAGTATTTTTATTCGTATACTTTTTATTCGAATATTTATTATATGAATATTTTTATTCGAAAATTTATTATACGAATATTTTTATTCGAATATTTATTATACGAATATTTTTATTCGAATATTTATTATATGAATATTTTTATTCGAATATTTATTATACGAATATTTTTATTCAAATATTTTTTATTCGAATATTTTGTTTCAAAAAAATTTATTCGAATATTTATCATACGAATATTTTTTATTCGTTTATTTTTTATTCGAATATTTTTATTCGAGTATTTTTATTCAAATATTTATATATGAATATTTTTATTCGAATATCTTTTTATACGAATATTTTTATTCGTACGTATTTTATTCAAAACTTTTTATTTGAATATTTTATTCGAATATTTTTATATGAATATTTATTATATGAATATTTTTATTCGAATATTTATTATGTGAATATTTTTATTCGTATATATATTTATTTAAATATTTATTGTATGGATATTTTTATTCGAATATTTATTATACAAATATTTTTATTCAAATATTTATTATACAAACATTTTTATTTAAATATTTATTTTATTAATATTTTTATTCGTATATTTTTATTTAATATATAAAAATAAATTAGATATCCATTATTTTAAAAAAAAAAGTTTAACATTGGAACTGGTTGTTAACCGGTTCTCCATTACCTTTAATAAAAGGCTTTATTTAGGCTTTTGTTAAGGGCTGTTTGTAGAACCCCCTAAAAAACACGACCAACGGACCCACCTTCTTACGTTTCTAAATATTTTCACTATTTTGTCGGTCCCACACCACGCGCCTCTGTCAACTCTTCTTTATTAATTTTTTATCTAAGATAAAAATATTTACTCTCTATTTTATAAATTGTACTTATTATTTTTTATAAAATCTTATAAAGTATACATAAAAATATATTATTAAAATAATGTTTTTATTTTAAAAAATTAAATTTTATTTTAATGAAAAAAAAACATAACATAAAAATAAAAATAGTTAATATTTTTTACTTAAATCTTTTAAAATATTATTAAAAATAATAAATATTTATACTCAAAATAAAATTTTAATATTTAATCAATAATCTAAAATATTATAAAAAAATATAACATTTTCGATTATAAATTGTATATAATATTTTTGGTTAATATTTATTAGATATTACATAAGATTTATTTAACATTTCATTTAAATTAATCCTTTAATAAAATAGAAATAACATTTAATTTCTTATAGAAAGATTTAAAATTTATTTTTTATATATAAAAAGGAAAATTTATATAAATTACATATAAAAATATTATTCTCACAACAATCTATTATAACGCTTTTTCTTTTCTGTTTTGTTTCGACCATAGGCGCAGGCGCATATCTCAAGTAAAGGCCAAAGCAGGTAAAGGCTGCTCTGAAGTAGCAGTAAGTGCTGCTTCCACTGCGTAAAATATCGGGTTTTGTATTTATTTATTAGTATTTCACACCTATATCTGTGAGGAAGCTATTTGCTTTGCTTAGATTAATTGTGAATGAAAAGGAAATAATTGTCGATCTCTGTGTAACGGCTACTTTGAGCGTGTTGTTGAAGAAGCGAAGACTTGAGATTAGGGTTGAAAAGGTGTGATTTGATTCAGTTGTTGAAAGGAAGAAGAAGGAGAAAATGGAGTACAACTATGATCGGTAAAGTTCTTTTCGCTTTGAACTCATTTAGCTTTAAAATGCATGATATTGTTTCTGGGATTTTGTTTTGTTTTGCTTTATAACAATTTGTTTGCATTTTTATGGGATCAATGCTGGTTTTTGCTTGATTTTGAGGGGGTTTGAGGGATAGATTGCTGCGATTGGGATATGGGTGTTCTTGGATTTCATTTTTTGTTATAATTTTTGCAGTGGGATTTGTATTTTTGTAATGTGATTAAAATTCTAAATTGAAAGAATGAAGGTGTGGGCTCTCATTAAAATGGTGGGTCACTGTGTTTTTTAATTTGTTCTTTTGCTTTTTGATTAGCTTAAACATCAGTGCTGAAAAACATATGCATTATGACCCCTTTTCCTTGTTGTTAGATCTAATTGGTGCATGTCCTTTTTAGTATTCTACATGTTAAATTTGTTTGGATCATTAATAAGTGGATCCAATGCTTCAATTTTGCTTTTTCTTCCTTTTGTTGTTTTACTTGTGAGGTGGAAATGTTTACTGTTTTGATGTTTATCCTGATAATTTCCTTACCTTCCCCCACCCTTATGTCTATTTAGTTTTATAGATTATGTTGGTGATTTAATTCCTAATTTGTTTAGAAAACCAATTTAGGATTTGCTTAATGCTGGGAAAATGGAGCTTGGATTCTATTTTGGTAAAGTATTGGATGATTCATTGTGAAATCTACATTGGCTCTTAGCTTTGGCCTGGTTTGTTTATTGTTTGATTGGTGACAGGGAGCCTTGGAATTGGCACGGGGAGAATTATGATGTTCAAAAGAACAATGATTTTGGTAATTTATTATCTGAGATTATCTAGTTAATGTATTCTAAGTAGGAAAGTGGGTAAAAAGTTTCAAGACAATAGATTGCTGACGTCTGAATAATATCCGAGCAGGTGCTTCCCAAGGTTCATGGACTCAAGTGACCTTGAACGGGGAAGACCTTTCCTACATGTTTGATGAAACAACCCCTGTTAAGGAATGTGGGGATCTGTCATTCCATGTTACTCGTGATGGTAATCTTTGTTGCTTGACATTCTTTGTAAACTTATTGTCATTGTAACACATGTTCTTCTCTTTCCTTTAGAAGTAATAACTAATAAGATTGTTACCTTCAGGTGATATGAGCAAGGGAATGGAGGATAAGAGGGAGACTGCTTCGCAATTTAAAAGGCGTAGAATGCTTCAATTTGACACTCATGCAGCAGATTCTTCCCTTATGTGTGACGAGATGCCATCTGCTTTCCTAAAATCAAGGGTGAGTGCTAGGTAACTCTTCTAATCCTGTGAACATTTAAGAAGCATGCAGTATCCTCCACACTTCCATCTTTCAACTTTGTTTTGAATAGCTGACATGGATTGATATGCTAGATGTGAATCATGATGCTAAAAACGTATTAGTCTATCGTAATTGTTTTGTATTACTGAGAATGAAAACTCTATTATCCGGATTATTTTGTGCATCCATTTACTGGCTAGTGTTTGGTTTCTACAATTCATTAGTTATTTAAAAACAAGCTCTTGACTTCTGTCTGTTCCGATGGCCTTTGAAAAATATGCACGGTAGACCTTTGCCTTGTTACTTTCTCAAGAGATGAAGTCAATATTTATGAATATTGGTTGAAATGTACCATGATTATTCCCATGTCTTATTATTTGTTTCTTCCTTCCATACTTAGGAAAGGGATAATTTGATCGAAGAGTTCTTACCCGGTGCATCTGAGTGGGTTGCTGGATTTTCAGGTTTCTAATACAAGCCCATTTTTCATATAAATAATAATAAACTTGACTCAAAATCACAATCGGGTTTTTAATCATAAGAAAATATTGCAGAAGATCCATCAGCCTCGAGTTATGATGGCTTAGATCAGTCATGTGACGGGTGGCTTGCTGAATATTTTAATGAAACGGAGATGCTTCTTAGCTCTGATGATATGTATGCTTCTATGGACTTTCAACGTTTTTGTTTGATCATGATATGAATGTGTTCTGATTGCTTTATAATGTGAGATTCAGGAATCTTACTGGTGCATCCGATGTTAAAATTGATACTTCAGGTATAAGTCACTTTCTTCTGAATATATAGTATATTGTGTGCCGTCCGCCTGTTCTTATCTTCATTTGAAAAAACATTCTGTGTGTCATTGTTCCATCACTCACGCACTCACTCTCTCTAAGTTGCACATTTTCTTAACTTCATGATGAAACTTGACTCTCTGTTCATAGATTTCTGCCATGCCCAACTTGAGTCTGGGGCCGATTCTGTTCAAAAGCAGGCAACTCGAACTCTTGGAAATGTTGTTCTCAAAGGTAACCGTACCCTCTTGTTTATTTCTATTGAGTTTTGTTTTCCTTTCGATTGTCATGTCTTGGCATGTTCTATGTCCTGTATCAGTATCAACCCATCTATTCCCTGCCGTTGTTATAAAGGATAAGTATAATCTTATATGAATTGTATGTCTCTATTTCAACTACCATGTTTTTTAAGCAGTACTCAATGACCTACCTTCGTTACAAACTACAACTTTACCTCTATCTGAGATTAACACTGTCAGATCGGATTTTTTTAAATCATTTAGGTAGGAAGTCTTTCATTCGGATGCCACCTAAGGTAGCATCATCTGTTGCCTACCCATTTGCTTTCATTAAACCCTGTGGTTTCCACGGAGATGTTACCCTGAAGGATATAAACCAGCGAATCCAAACTCCACCACCATCAAAATCAAAACAAATCAATGAAGATCTTGCTGATGCTTTCCCAACTTCTGCATTTTCCGGGAAGCCTGTAGTTGGCAAAACTAAAATTCGTACCGAAGGAGGAAAAGGCAGCATCACAATAATGAGAACCAAAGGCTGAGTGGATAAGTGTTCTTCTTGCTCTCTATCTTGGTTAAATGCGGTGGTTCCTGTATCATTCGTTGGTCTGACACTGCTTTTTTTGTCGGGTTCTGGAATTCATAAAACACGTCAAAGTGTTTTATGTTTCCAAATTGTAGTACTCTACAGGTATAATATTCGTCTAATATGTGCTTCATTTTATGAGGCTATAAATGACGTGATATTCGAGATCCACTCTTTTTCTTTCTGTGTTTGAAAAGACCTAATCAATGCTCCCCCCAAGAATTTATGTATTCACTTAGTATATCCTGATGTATTGTAGAAGCATAAGATTTGTAAGCTTGTATCCTCTCTTTGTCGATGACATCGTTATTATATTGATGTATAAATGGTGACCAACATCAAGTTTTAGGTTGTCCCACCACATCTTTTGCTAATGCATGCCTGCTAAACGCATATGCGGTATGGTTTATTGCATAGCTGCTGTTGTCTGATATATTTTTATGACCATTGGGGTAATTTATTAGGTCTGGCATCGACATTCATGTCTCGAAAGGATGTTTTGAGTACCAAATTCTAACATAGGTGTAATTTGTTGTTCTTTTCCTTCTTTGGTTACAGTATATTGTGTAGAACATTTTCCTTCCGCGTTGTTGCACACGAAGTTCGATCCGTTTATGAATGTATTATAGGTGATTGTTTTGCATACCATAGAATTCCGACTTGGTGTTCTTCTTTCAGCCTTTTGACCTAAAATGTCAAGAGTTGGGTTCTCTTACATTGCATCACAGTGTCTGGTTGTGTCTTTGGAAACTGAATCCAAAGACATACCATGCAAATGCAATGCAAATACCGAAAAAAACATTGTTTGCTCGGAGAGCAATCACCATCATCATGTTCTTCATAAGTTCTTCACTTTTGTCCGAATGTTTCGGTAACATGTTTCGATTTTGGAGAGAGAATTTTGGGTGTTTTTGAATGGTTTCACTTCCATTCCAATTTCCAAAAGAAAATGCAGAAGAGAAAAGGTAGCTTCGGTTCTTTACAGTTATCTTCCCAAGTCTATCGATTTACCTTTTATATTTTATAGTTGAAGGATTAAACTGTGAGAATGCAGATTGAAGACACTTAAAACGATGTCGTGTCTTCTTATCATAAGGGTTTTTAAAATTTTTTTAAAAAATGATTTTTTATGAATTTACTCCCTATTTTTAAACATTTATGTTTTGTCCCCTCAATCAAAAATCCTAACTCTGTCTCTGTATGGCTGTATTTGATCTCATACTTTTATACACATTGTATTAATGATAGTATTTTTTATAATCACCGATATTTAATTCATTGTATATTAAAATAATAATTGTGTTATTGATGAGTGTCATTTAGTATGGCAATAATATACGTCTCCGACAAATCTCGATCTGAAGTCGGATCAGGTTTTTTAGTATTAATATTGAATTTCGAGACGAGTGAATATTTAGAATTTTTTTGTTAGATCGGGTTAGTTTTAGGTTTAAAATATTATATCTACCCGATATATATTTATATATTAAATATTAAAAAATTATTATTTTTTTCGAATTTAGTTAGTTTTGATCGGTTTTTTTTTATTAAATAGAAACATATCGGCATCAAGTTATATTTCTTTGTTATGTCGGATCAGGTCGAGTTAGGATATATTAAAAACGGGATGGGATGGAATCGGGTATATTAGTTTATTTTTCAGGTCGTGATTGAGACGACTAGAAACTCATCTTGTCTCGTTGTCATCCCTAATTTTATGACATATATAATCATCTAATTGGATGATGAAACTTATTTAATTAAATTAATAAATATATAAATAACAAAATTAAATATACAATATAACTTTTAATTATTATAATAAATAATTTAATTAATATCAATTAAATAATTAAATGATCTTATAAAAACAATTAAAAGTGATCATCATGTAGTTCACCTTATTTAATCACTTGCAATTTGTCAAGCTAAGAACGAATCTATCCGTCTTCTGGAATCATCCACAGATCCATTGGCTCGCAAATAACTCTCCTGTTCAAATTCAACGCCTTATTTCTCCTCCACTACAACAGTTCATTTCCCTTTTTTAGCGGGTAATTTTCCTTTCTCGCTCTGCCAAACAGTTTATTTATTGAACTCTGTAATTTTCTTGTTTTGTTTTGTATTTCATCGTTTGTTGATTCATCGATTGTTTTGATCTTTTCAGCGGTTAACGTTTTCCGATCGTTTTTGGTTTCCGGGAATCAATCATGAGTCATATCCTTTCCATTTGTATGATTATTGCATAATTCATTAAATTTTGGGGCTCAGATGTTTGTTTCCATGGATTTTATTATTTTTTGTTGATTCTTTAACATTATTAACGCGGTAACCAGAGAGATCGAGATCGGGAAAGGGCTCAAGCCCGAGCGGGCAACAAAGGCAAGGTCAAGGACGACGGGTTAACTCCTGAACAACGCCGTGAAAGGTTTCGTATTTTCCTCTCTTTTTTCACATTTTTGAGTTTCATTTATTTTACCTTCTGAGATTTGGAATTGTGAATGGGCTGGGCAGAGATGCAAAGGCCTTGCAAGAAAAGGCCGCAAAGAAGGCGGCGCAGGCGGCAACCGGAGGGAATACTACTGGCGGCGGAAACAAAACCAAGAAATAACAGTGCAATTTTGTGAAATCGTTGATGAATCACGGTGGCCGGGGAATCATATCTTTGTATTTCTTTACTGTTTTCAGAGTCTTTGCCAATTGCCTGTGTCGTCTTAGATTAACATGCCATTGATGAGTTCGCTTAATTGGGATGGATTTCGACTCTTGAATGAAATCAGATTTGATTTAATCATTGGATAATTTATACCCAACTTAATAAATAAAAATATATATTTAAATCTCTTAAAATAAATATATTTTTTATTACAATGATCGTATTATTAAAAAAATGGGCCAATTCGAGTCTTGTATATTTGATTATATTAAGTTTAACTTTGGGAACCAATATTCGATAATAAAAAAATAATTTATTTTTTAATAGAGATTATTAAACACGGATTTACGTTATGGGAACCAATATAAAAATTATTTTTTTAACTAATTAAATTAAAAAAATATATTCATTTAAAATTGCCTGATTATCGGGTCGACTATTGAATATTTATTATTTAATTGGAATCAAAATTTATAATTTTAATTTTAATATCTATAATATTTTTGGCATAAAGATAATTTTAACTCTTAACGTTTATGATTTTTATCATTTTAATTATTATTTTTTAGAATAAATTTAACCCTTAACCTATATTTTTTTGGCAAATATCTTATTTTTAATTAGTATAATGATTAAATAGTTAAAAAAAATTAACGATAATGATATGTCATAAATATGTAGAACGAAGAGTATTTAAGATTTGATAATGCTTAGTAACTTTTTATTTTAGATTTAATTAATTTTTAATATTTTATTTGAATTTTAATTGTTTTATATTTTATGTTAGATAAAATTATATTTTATATGTATATATTTGTCATTATCATAAAAAATTTAATGATAATGACATGTTATGTCATGTTATTTAAAATATATTATTTCATATCTATGACATGTCAATATCGTTAAATTTTTAACGGTTTAATCATTAAGTTAATTAAAAAATAAGTTATTTGTCAAAAAGGACATAGTTTAAGGGTTAAATTTATCAAAAAAAAGAATGAAGACCAAAATGATAAAAATTATAAATATTAAGGATTAAAATTATCTTTATACCAATATTCTTCTCCATCGTTTTTATAAATATAAATTACTTACAACCGTTATACTATAACAAATATGAAAAATATAAACTATAGAAAATATTAAAGATAATTTTATGATACTATAACAAATTTTGTTTTTTCATATTTGTTATAGTATCATAAAAATTGAATTCTTTTAAATTCGATATTAAACAATAATTTTTTTTAAAGGAAATAAAGATTAATTTAGAAAGATCCGACTTTAAACTATATTTTTTAAAACATTATTATTTGAGTAAATATTATAGATTAAAAAATAATCTGACATATATCATAATATAAGAAAAAAATCCTAAACAATATATTTGAGTAGGGATGAGCACGAAACCCGAACCCGACGAGTTTCGACTCAGTGCGAAGGGTCAATTTTTTTATAGAAAATTCGGGTTTGAGTCGGAGTGGGTATTTTTCAAGGATGATTTTCGGGTCGGTTTGATTCGATTTTAGGGTGAAAAAAAATCTGACCCAACCTGAATCGGAACTAATAGTGTATTTTTTCATATATATATTTTATGGATACTTGTAATAATGATATCTCTTTATATATATTTTATACAATTAGGTCACTAAAATTAATTTTTTATAATTAAATCACTAAAATTTTATTTTTTCAATTAAGTCCCTAAAATTTAATTTTTTTAATGATTCAGGTCGAGCCGGGTCGAATTTTAAAGCTTAAAAATCGTAAAGTCAAATTTTTCGCCCTAAAAAACGGGTCGAATCGAATAAAAGATAAAGGGTATAATTTTTCGGGTCAGGTGCGTGTGGACCAAAAATCTGACCCAACCTTACCCTTGCCATCTTTATTTTACCCAAAAATAATAGCTATACTAAAATAAAAATATGAATTTATAAGGTACTAAATAAATAGTTTTTCCTTAATTTTATAATAATCAATTGTGTAATAAATAAAACCAACGTGGGGAGCGAATGATCATTATTATTCTAAAAAAAAAAAGCAATTAAATATTAAAAAAATCGGTGTATTTTCAATTATAACAACTACCAGCAAAACCTCCTCATCTAACAAATACGCCGGCTTTTAAGGTCTTAGTTGTCGGCTTAGACAACTGATATGGAACAAGATTTGTTCCCTATACGAAGCCTAAACGACACCGTTGATCTTGTAAAAAACAGAGGCGTTCGCTGACAGCGCTTGTCTTTATCCAGTTCTTGTTCCCGATATCAGACAAGAATCGCCAACAGAGCTTAAAGACGGTGAGTTCCCGCTTTCCGATAAACACTTGTCACCCCCATTTTGTTCGATCATCGGAAACCGGCGGCTCTTTTTCGGAAATTTAAGCTTTCCCGACGCCGAGAAATTCCTCCCTCAGCTTTGATCCTCGTGTTTTTATTAACTTTGGGGTTCTTTAAACTGGTTTTCTTCTTGTTTACTTAACACCCAAGTTTCCAACTTAATTTCCCTGCAAAACTACGGTTTTTCCCTTTGTTTTTGTGGAAAATAACAACCCTTTTTTGTTGTTTTTGATTTGCTTTCATTGTTTTCCTCATGGAATTCTTCAGGTTTGGAATTTAATTTTTACTGTTTTGGATGTTGAGCTTGAAATTCCTTTTTGGTGTTGTTTTTCCTTTTCAGGGCTAATTCGTTTGCTTGTGGAGCTGAATTTTTCTTGGGATTTTGAGCTCTTCATGTTTTAATGGTTTCTTCTTCAATTTCTTCATGGACCTTAACTGGTCTTGTAAGATCTTTTCTCGATCTTACTCTAGCTTACTTTCTTCTATGTGGATCGACTTTGGGATATTTTGCTTGGAAATTTTGTGATGTTTTTGGAATTCACTTGCCTTGTCTTTGTTCTGGGTTTTTTGGGTACCAAAATAGCAATCTCTGCTGGCATAAGCTGCTTATTCAATGGCCAAGAACAAAGATATACTCTATTCAAAATCTGGCTTTGAATAGGTTCCCTTTCGACTCGGTTTCGATCAATGATCGAGAGTCGAATTCGAATGATGTGAAATTCGGCATTGGGGCCATTGGATTGGAAGGTGGAGCATGCTCTACTTCACTTTCAGGTCTAAAATTGCAGACTATGGTGGATGAAGATGGTGGATGTGATGCCAACAGGAAGAGAACCGTGAATCAGAAGCAGAAATTGGGAAGTAGGAGGCGAAAACGAACTGCTTTTGGTAATGGAAAATCCTCTCCAGTATTATTGTCTAGTAATTTCCCAGCATCAGCCGTTGCAGGTGTTTCATGTTCTTATAGTATTGGTGGTGAAACTAGACGTGAGATTAAGAATAATTTTGGTCCAGTTAATGGGATTGAAGATAGTTTCCTTGGTAAGTCAATTATATCTATGGTGAAATCTGTATACTGTAATCTATATGTATGTATATATGTATGTATGCATGTGTATATATTCCGAATTGGTACATTTAGCTTCGAGTGGTAACTTTTCATGTGGATTTTACTTCTGGGAATCATTAGTTGCTTTGAATTTTTCATTGCTTTCTGAGATCTGATATGTTTTAGTAGCATTACATGTGTTTTGACCTATGTGAACATGCTATTTCAGATCATAAAAGTACTCGAACTGGCACGGATATCGGTGAGACAATCTGGCATGGTTTTGAATTGAGCAGTGGAGAGGAGAAAGGTTCAACTTTTGTGGAAACATCCGTTTGTAATGACAGTAATGGAAGTTTAGGGTTTGTCGGAGATGAAGCGAATCGGATCAGACTGTTGGAACAAGCTCTTGAAAAAGAGAAAATTAAACATGCTGCTATATACTTGGAGTTGGAGAAAGAAAGGGCTGCAGCTGCTTCCGCTGCCGATGAAGCCATGGCGATGATTTTGCGTCTGCAAGAGGATAAGGCTTCTATAGAAATGGAAGCGAGGCAATATGAGAGGATGATGGAAGAAAAGTTTGCTTATGATGACGAAGAGATGAACATTCTGAAAGAGATCCTTGTAAGGAGGGAGAAGGAGAATCACCTTTTGGAGAGGGAACTCGAAGCTCTCCGGAATATGAATAATCTAGGAGATGAGCCAGAGGAATGTGATTTTAGTTATACTTTGAGCAACGGGGGACAACAGCCTTTGGCTCCACTTGGCCTAGATGAGGATCCGCTGCTAATGGTGAAGCAGGCGGGGAACAATGGATCGAATTCGACTGCAATTGCAACCAAAACGGTCCAAGGCATTGAGATAACTTCTTCAACTGGATTAGAGCTCAAGAGAACTGTGGAATTCGGTGAGCCACTAGGCTACAATCCGCAAGATCCCACGTCTGATGTGGAACCGGCTATCTATGATGTCCATGTTGTTGATGATAAAGTAGACATTTCTAAGGAGGAGAACACAAAGGAAAGTAAATTGCCGTCTGGTTCTGCTTCAGATCACAAAACCTCCCTATACGACTCCGTAAGGACTTTTTCTGGGGTCAGTAATGAATTGCTGGCGGTTGGTGCTGAAGTCGAAGGCCTTAGAGAGAGGTTGCGAATTGTACGAGAAGAAAAACTGAAGTTGACTTTCTCATCGGATCAGAGGAAAAGGGTAGATACTCATTTGAAACTCATCGAGGACCTGGTGAACCAGCTTCGAGAATTTCAGCAACTAAAGGAGCCTGTTCGACAGGCTTCTTTACCTCCTTTGTCATCATCTTCCAAGGTGAGCCACTTTTCAATTTTACCATCTCTAATTTCATAAACCCAGGGCAGTTACCGTTCGGCGTTCATCAAATTTTCATTTCCGGTTACTTAAAACTATTATTTACATCGCTGCAACATGTTTATAAGTTCAGAATGCCATATCTGCATGATAAACGGACGACCCGAGTGAACATCCATCGTGTTCATGTAGTTTACGCGAAAAGCAAAACCGATCATAATGTTCAGATAGTAACAAATAATAGCTGCTAGTTAAGGTACTTTTTTCATAGTATGGTTGTGTCATTTGAGGCTTTGCTGGTATCCTTAATTGCAGGGTCCTTTTCCATACCATAGGAAACTTCTTTTGCAAGTATTTTAACACTTGGTGTATCGAAATAGCTTGAAAATCGACTAAACCTCGTGCCATTAGGATAATGTTAGGGCCGATTTTTCATTTAAAACTGTCGATATCGAAGCAGTTGGAATGATAAATAGAAAGGGACCATATAATCACCCTCTGAAATTAATGCAGCTGAAAGAAACACAACAACTTCAACAATAACTTTCAGTGTCTTCCAGTTAGCAGATTACTAGAAATTTGGATGTCTGAATGGGACAATCACCTGTATCTTTCATTATTATTAACTTAAAATGACAATCCCTACATTTTCAGGTCGGCTCCAACAGGAGACGCTGCCGGAGTGCATCGGTTGAAATCGAAGACAGTGCATAAAGCCTTTGTACAGTATCCCAATGAAATCCGGGAAGAAAACCGACAGTTTGTTCTCGTTTTTAGGTTTGTGTCGAGTCTCTTTTTCCGATAATTCGTTATAAATTTGTTGATAAGAACTGTGAAGTCCATACAGAAGTTAGTTGATGTTTGTTGGTTGCTTAGAAATTGTCTGCAAGAACTCTGTTAATATTTTGGTTTTTTTTTTTTTCAGTTAAATAGCGTAAAAGCTTAAATCAAAGAGTTTAGTTGGAAAATACTAATAAACTCGAAAGGGTACACCAAAATTTCGACCAATATCGAATATAATATTTTATTAAAAAATAAAATAAAAATGTATATGGAAATTGAAAAGTACTTTACGCTTTGATAATATATATATATATATATATATATATTGGCCACATGAGAAATTATATTATAAGTTATTTCTGTCGCATCGTCCTCAAAATCAATCAATAAATATATTTATTCAATTAATTTTGTATTTCATTTTTTTTATCTTTGCATGGTAAAAATTGTTTTTAAACTTAATTTACAGTAAATATTAATAAAGATTCATTTAATAAAAAGATAAGACGAAAAAATTAATTAAACATATGCATTTGATTGGTTGGTTTCTTGGATGATGTGACGAGAATAACACATAGTATAATTTCTCCATATAAATAATATGCCCTCATTCTCAAATTTAAATATTTTATGGGCTCACTCCTCTTTTTAATCGAACCACAGGGATGGAGCTACATGGAGGTGGGGAGGATAATCGCCTCCCCCGAATTTTTTTTCTTCACTTTTGTTCTTCTATTTAAATTTTTTTAAAATTATTTTTTATGAATTTGTCCCCTTCTAAACATTTATGTTTTGCCCCCTCAACCCCAAAACCTAGCTTCGTCCCTACCGAACCACTCATATAAATCTTAAATTATGAGTTATTATTTGATTTATTACCAATATATTTTTTTACGCAAATATACTTATTTAAATCCCACAATATAAAATCTAGATCTATAACTTTAAACTTAAAAAATTTTAAACTCTAAAACGTAAACTTTCACTCTAAAATTTAGTTTCAAAATCCTAAGCATAAACCCTTAATTTTTAATAATAAATTAAATTTTTAAACCTTAAAATAGATCTATTTATAAAAACATTTTTTTATTATTAGTGTATAAAATATTTTTTACTCGGATCATATACCTTGAACATCGATAAATCGATTAAAGTGACATTGATATTAACAAATTTTAAGACGAATGATTAAGTTCTCGATCGACACCTTTTCTTTTGTTCGATACGTAAAAAATATTATAAAAAATCGATAATGTTGATTCGGACCCACTTAAGTATATGTTGGGCCTAAATTCTTTGTTCATCATGGGCCTCATTTTAAGAATAGGCCCAGAACAATATTTTCGGGTTGGGTCCATTAAAAGCTACAAAACGGAAACTAAAAGCACTTTCTACTATTTATTAGCCAGCTAGCCCCACCCATTCCATCTCCCGCCAGTCGCCACCACCGTCGTAAACGGCCGCTTCCCACTCTGTCCCGAACCCTTAATAATCTAAACCCTCCTTCGAGAAGACCTCTCTGAAATTTTGAACCCCACCAGCGCCCTAACAATGTCTCATCTATCGCCGGCAGCCGGCACCAGCGCCGCTAAGAAACCCCAACCCCTTCCTTGGACTCACCAAGAAACCCTCAATCTAATCCAAGCGTACCAAGAGAAATGGTATTCTCTCCAGCGCGGCCAACTCAAGGCCAACCAATGGGAAGAAGTCGCCGCAACCGTCGCCACTAGTTGCGGGCTCTTCGATGACCCCACCGCTAAAACCGCTCTCCAGTGCCGTCACAAGATGGAGAAACTCCGCCGCCGCTACCGCTCAGAACGCGAGGGACTCGGATCGGGCTCGGCTTGGCCTTACTACGACGCCATGGAAGCTCTGGAGCACGGAACTTTGCGTATCTCGGCTCGACCATTGACTTCCATTGTTCCGACCAGAGAGAAACACTTCTATGCAGTAGACAGGCATGAAGCTCGAAATAACTACCATAACGCCGAGGAAGAAGAAGAAGAAGAAAATGATGATGAAGAAGAAGAACAAGAATGCCGGTTCAGTAAAAGCCGCAGTATCAATTACATTTTGCGTCGGCCGAGTGTTGTGAACCGATTTTCAGGGCTTTTAAGCGGAGGGAAGAAAAGGGTCAGATCAGAAGAGGACGATGATGGTGTAGCAGCTATTGGAATGGATGAAGAAGACAGGAGAGTGGGATTAGCAGTTGAAATAAGGAGATTTGCAGAGAGGTTTGAGATGGTGGAAAGGCAGAAGATGGAAATAATGCATGAACATGAGAGATTCAGAATGGAAATGGAGAACAAAAGGATTGAGATGATATTAGATTCACAGAAGAAAATGGTGGATACCATATCATCCAGTTTCGGGTTAAACAAAAGAGGGAAGGTTGAAGAAGATCTGGGTACCACCACCCCTTTTCAAGGTTGATAAAACTATTTGCAGTTTCTTGTTCTATGCAGGTTCTGGTTTTGTATAGATTTTTAGATGTTGGACTAACAAAATTTTTCAACTGCAATTGTTTCAGATTTGCATTCATCATGATCATGTTATGATCCATCTTTGAAACTATTTTTGTTTAGTAACTGTGCTTCTGTTTGATCTTTGATGTACTTGAGTTTTGTTCTTGCTCAATGTTGAATGTAATAGTAATTTAATGGCATCTTGTTGCCATTGCCATTAGTTCACTTGCTTGCTGGGGCAAAAAGAAAGAAATCATATGCAGAAATGCATGCTTCTATAGTTCCAATATTGCTTCATTCCAGCTTAGAATTAGAAGGTTCATGATAGAAGCTGCCCTGTAGTGTTGGTAGATGCGGACTATGCTGTTGTGTGGGTGAACTGTGCTTAATCTTCCCGTACTTGCTGTTAGTGTTGTCGAGATGATGACGGGGAGGGAGATTGTTGTATCTGTAGCCGTTGCGGCCAATGTGCGGGTTACGACCCAGTTAAGGTAGTAAGAGAGACGAGACAGATAGTGAGTTATTCGAGTTTGATTTGGTTAAAGTTTGGTTTAAACTTGATTCGATTGAATTCGATTCAAGTTTGAACTTGGCACTAGTTCTTAACGAGTCTGAGCTAATTTACTTGATACCCGATTTAAAAAACTTATGAACTACTTGAGAATATAATATATTATTTTTTATAATTTACAATCTAAAATTTTAAACTTAAACCTTTAAAATCTAAACACGAAACATAAGTATTAAATTCTAAACATAAATTCCTAAGTTAACATATTAAACCTTAAAATTTAACGAGTTTGACTTTATACAACTTATGCATTAAAATTTTTTTTTATTAAGTTTTAATGAGACGTGACATACAAGAATTATTTGAGTCTAACACGATTAAAAATCGATCAATATTTAATTAGTTTAAACTCGAATAAAGCTTGAACTTGATTCGAGTACTTAATGAGTTGAGTCGAATCTAAAATTTTTAAATTTGTTTAAAATTACTGAAACTCGAATTTAATTTAAAATCTTAATAAACCGGGTTAAGTTGAGCTTAATACTACTCAAACCCCAGTCAACTGGTTTTCCCCAACCCTTGGCTGACAGTAGGTCCTGGGTCACTACAGAGTCCAACAATTGGCAGCTATGGCAAAGCAGACACCTCCTTCAACCTGAAATTACCTGAATTTGGATACAGAGTGCAACTCGGATTTTACATTCTTAAGGAAGACGACGACGATAAAAGGCCTTTACTTGTTCTTTGCTCTACTTGGGCTTAGATTTTCGTTATTGAATACAAAATATTTTTAAAATATTATAAAAAACAAATTTTATTATAATTTTTAAAAGTAATATTAATTTATTTTTAATAAATATTATCAATTTATTATTGCCCATCAAAATGTGATTGGAAAAATATTTTATATAAAAAGTTGTTTTATAATTATTTATTTAATAGATGATTAAATGTGAAATGATAAAAGATGTTTTATATAAATTTATTTATTTCATATCCAATCGTTCAATAATTTTTAGATATTTTATTTAAAATTATATAAAAAATATATAATATATAATATTATTTGTTATCATTTTAGTTTACCATAAATTAACATGGAACTATGTTAGTGATTTGACGAAAATAAATATTTTTTATAATATTATTTATTATCATTTTAGTTATCATTTTTAAAGAATTTGTCTGCGGATTATAGTGATAATAAATTAAAAGTTACTGTATCAAAATGAATGGGAAACTAGTAAAAAAGTTAAAGTAGAAATTTCACTAAAATATAATGACTAAAGTGTAAACAAAAATATTTATTCGAATATTTTTAAGTTGAAATATTGAATAATATTATATAAATATTGTAACTCGTTTCTTGCATTGAGCCAAAATATTATGGAAATGGGAATTTAAACTTTTTATTTTTTTATTTTATATAACAACCCATTAATTGGATATATCTTATCTATACCTACCTTATAAAATATATTAGGTTGTGTTTTATTTTATGAAATATAAAATAATAATATTATGAAAAGTATTATATTATTTTGTATAATTGTTAATTTGGTCAGAATATAATTTTATTTTATGTCAAATTAATCTATTTATGGATAAAAATATTAATAAAATGATGCTAAATAATTTGAAATAATTTAATAAATTTATATGAAAGTGCACACCATAATAATAAATTATATTTTTTTATAAAATTTTAAAACAAAGGCCTGAGCCTGAGACATCATTTAATATTTATTACAATATTATGATAAAAGTGCAAGCTATGATAATAAATTATAATAGTTTTTTTACACATTATTTTATTATTTTAAATTATTTATCATCAATTGATTAATAAATTTTAATTATAAAAAATATTTTAATATAAAATAAAACATTAAAATTAAATTAATAAAAAAACTAAAAATAACTGTTCAGATTTAAGATATTTTTGACATTATATCATATTTATAATGATAAATACACATATAATAAAGTTGACTACAAATTCAAAATATATATATATATATATCCTTACAAATTTAAATTTTACAGGAAAATTAAACAAATAAAAGGATAGATGTCACTTAAAGGTCCTTTTTATATAAATATTGTTTAAAATTTTTTTATTTACAAAAATATGATACCTTTGAAAATATTTTTAATAATATTGTAATTTATTGTATAAATCAAAATATAAAAAATTTAATCCATCTTCAAACAATATTTTACATAACATTATTAAAATATTAGACACTATTTAAAGATGGATTATTTTTAACCCGTCTTTGGATAGTATTTTAGTATATATATAGTGCACGAGGGAATGTTTAAAGACAATGTTTTGCATATATATATATATATAAAATATTAATGTTTGAAGACGAGTTAAAAACAATTTATTTTAAACAAAATTTAATATTTTAATAATATCATATAAAATATTGTTTAAAGATGAATATTTTTTTATTTTCTAATTTGTACAATAAATTATAGAATTGTTTGAAATAATTCTAAGATATATTTTTTAAAAAATTTCAAAAATAATATTGTTGTAAAATCTCCATAAAGGGTAGGGATCAAAGTTGCAAATTACCTAAAAAATAAAGCAGAAACCTTGTTGAATTGTAATTTGCAAGAAAGGAAAGGTGTGTTTGGTGATTGACAACAACCACCAGCTAACCCTCAGTCCTCACCAAACCCCAGAAAAGTGTTTTTTTTTTTTCACTGGTTGCTCTCATTTGACCTTTCCAACCTGCTCCTATATTTTTTTTGGTTCACTTCAACCTCACAGCACACAGAGTTTGTGGGTAGTGATGTAGTGGAAACCACGAGACATCTATAATAAATTCTGGGTTTAGTTTGATCAGCAAATCTGTGCTCTCTTCTTCTTCTTCTTCAAACAAACCAAAACAATGGGTGGGGAAAGAAAGGTCTACACTTTGGCTGAGGTTTCTCAACACAACCATGCTAAAGACTGCTGGCTTGTCATTGAGGGAAAGGTAAACCCTTTTCAGTGATAACCTTGGTCTTGGATTTTTTTGGGTGCTTAAAAATGGTTTCTTTTGTTTATAATTTTGGGGGGAAATATTTTTTTTAATTTAATTTTGAAGATGCAGACTTTGGGTTTTGAAAGTTCTTGGATCTGGTTAGCATGGTGTTTCTTTTTTTCTTCTAAATTTGATTAATATGTGTTTTTTGTTTGTTTGAGAATTTGATTCAGATTCAAAGCAATATTCTTCAGTATCAAAAGCAATCTTTTACTTAGATCTCTCACTATATTGGATCCTTTTGACTGCCAAAGCTGCTTGCAAAAATTGGCCCTTTGCTATTAAGTTCCTTGGATTTGATTACTTGTTAGCTTAATATTGATTGTTGGGTTTTGATCATGGATATGCTGCATTGCTGCCATTAGATTGAATTTCACCCTTAAATGCACTATATTTTTATGAATTCTGTAAGATGGCCCAGCACAGGGGAGATTAAAATTTTGATGATATTAATCTCGAAATTTCACTTTACTTAAATGTGATAATTGATTTTAGAATCTTATTGAATATTTCTATTCTTATTGTTTCCATAGAACTAGTCTATTTTTGGACAAGGTAATAGAAACGACTGCACAAGAATCCTAAAAAGCACAATTACTTCTAAGAGTTGTATTTTTAGAACTAATAAAAGTTATGAACAATTACTTTTAAGGGACATATTTTAATAAATTGCACAGAGCCCCTAAAATCTTTGAACCGCCTCTTGGATGGACTTTGTACAATGCAATCTATTTGTAATTGGTGATGAATTTCATTAATAGAGCCTGGCAGTTGTGTGTATTTCCCCTCAATTTGCAGAGTAACTGTTGGTCCTTGGCATAAGATTGTTTATGTTCAGGTTGCTTAGTTATTAGCTTAATCCGAAAAGGTGGTTTGGTCATTGATATGCTGCTTCGATGCCATTAGATTTAGCTTTCCCCTACGCTTTGCGAACTCAGTGAATTTAGGGGTTGTCTTTTGTGTGTATTTTCCCCATATTTGCAGGCTACTTGTTGGTCATAGGCATGTAAGAATGTTTTCGTTGCCGATCGGAGGACTTAAAAGTTGGCTATGGTGTTTTAGATGGCTGACATCTTTTGGTTGATGATTAAGCTAAGAGAATATGAGAATTATAGTAATGGTATTTGCCCCTTGAAGTATTGTACTTGTTAGTAGATGTGTTTTGGATGATAACAATGCGAAAATTTTGTATGTATTTTGTCTCCATTTTGTACTCGGGGTACCATGAAGCATGGTTTGGCTTCGGATATCAATATTCGGGTTAAGCATCGTGCTTTACATTTGCATTTCGATCTCCTAAAAACTTGGTATGTATGTTTGAACAGGTATACAATGTGACCAAGTTCTTGGAAGACCATCCTGGTGGTGATGATGTCTTGCTGTCTTCCACAGGTATGGCAGATGTCTGCAAATTTTCGATTTATTTTGTATAATCTGGTGTTAGAGCCATCTTAGACGACCCGGTTTGATGTATGGTTGGCAGGAAAGGATGCAACTGATGATTTTGAGGATGTTGGTCATAGTAGCAGCGCTCGAGCAATGATGGATGAGTTTTACGTGGGTGAGATCGATACATCAACCATCCCCACCAAGACAAAGTACTCTCCTCCCAAGCAGCCTCACTACGACCAAGACAAGACGTCGGAATTTGTTGTAAAGATTCTCCAATTCCTTGTTCCCCTGCTAATCTTGGGATTAGCCTTCGGCGTCCGCTTCTATACCAAAACACCAGCTTCGTCTTAAGCATCGAGACCCCGAGAGAATTCGAACAATCTTCACCTTAAAATTTATGTTGGTTTAAATTTGTTTGGAACTTTCACATATTCGTCTTTTCGTTGTGTTTTTCAGTATCTCTCTTTTCTATGATCTGTGTTCAACATGAATGTTCATTCATCATGCCAATGATAATAACCATGTCTTCTCAGAGCAAATACAGGCATGTGATCTTAGTTCTCACTGTTGGCTTGCACATGTTCTCTCAATCACCTTTGAATCTGTTCTGCAAGACTGCATCGGGGAGAACTCGATCCTCTCGAAGAACCATGTCCGAAGAACCGTAGTTTACTGATTTTCCTCAAGAAGGAACTCATAAATTTATGAGAATGAGACCTTTTCCTTGTTTCTCTTCATATAAATGTGTTCCTTCTCTCAGAGACACTGCTGATCTGCTGTGATTGGTGATGATGCACCGACTCGCAACCATCATCCCCATCAGAAATGCTTGCCGATGAACAGCGCCAAGCGTTTCGCAGCCTTAACAGCTCAAAATAAAGAACTTGAATCGTTGATTCGAGGGGAAGTCCTTCATTTTGTGCAGCATGTGCAGCAGATTCTTGAGAGAGCTTCTGGAAATCAATCAGTTTTCATAGTTTCTTGTTTGCTTCCGGTATACCCTGGTGAGGCTGAACATGCATGCATTATAAAGTTACGAGAGTTACTCGAATCCGATTCGTTATAAAACTTAAACACAAATTCATTTAAATAAGGTTGAAGTTTCAATTATTAATATTATAAATAAATAAATTAGATCGAAATAATCACATTTTTATAGTATTTCATTCGAGTTAGAGTCAATATGTTGATTATAGGTAATTATAAAATAAAATCATAAAAAACAGTGCCAATTGGCCATCTTAAATTTTGGTTGTAAATGTTTTTGGTTATTTACATTGCTATCCCATCAAATTTATTAAGAATTTCATAATTAGTTTTTTCAATATCATTTCGAAATAAAACAAAATAAATCTAAATTCTTAAAATCCTTATTCAAAAGTTCATTCCTTTGATATTTTTAATATATGAGATACTGACCATACAAAATTCAAAAATTTTGATTATCAAATCCCTATAGCATTATTCTCTAGTCTCAATATGTTGATTAAATTAACTTGAATTATTAAATTAAAAAAAAAAAACAAATTATTTCCTAAAAATTAAAAAAATTACCTGCTAGATTTCATTTTCAACAAATGACCCAAGTTGCAACATTACAAGATCGACTCCCACAGATAGCATATGCTAAGTTTGTGTGGTTCCCGTAATTGTTCGATTCAAACATTCCGACCTACCGGTATCCAAAGCTCTGAGAAATCTTTGGCATGCGGTATTCTCGGATGGTTATTGTCGTATTTTGCTGTGGTCCGAGGTAAAATGGTCACAGCTTTCCCTGCAATGTGCAACTTGCAGACTGATTCCTTTTACTAATGAAACAAAACGAAGAACTCTTCGGTTTTAGCTTCAACAAAACCAGAGAATCTGAAGTTGTCTATAAAAATCAACATATCTCTTCTGCAAATATGATGTCAAAGATGGATTGTACTGCAAAAGGAGAAGTGTGTAAACAGTAAAAACAAATGAAGAAAAAGATACGGCAAACGGCATATCACGGTCGTTGCTAATATAAAGCTAAGAGTTACATTTATTGCTATTTGCTAGTCTTTTGTAAGTTGAAGATACTATAACACCATTTTGTATATACTTCCAAACAAGGCTAAACAGAAATTTGTCCAATTCAATATTTAATAACATGAATGTATTGAGGGTATCTTCTAATTCGAGTATAAAAAATACTTGTATTTATCATCTTCCGTAACAGAAGAACTCCTACCACTTTGGAAGAAATTACACTTTGATGTGGCTTCCAGTCTTGTTAAAGTGTACAAGTAAAAACTGAAATTGTAGAAATGATTCCTTAACAAGGTTAGATACCTGATAATGATTCATTCTCGACTAATGCATTTACAGAAGTTAGAGAAAAAAAAACATTCTCCACCCGTTTTTACGATTGTATTTCTCCATAAATATGATTGTAAGAAAATGATTGTTATAAAAAAAACAGTTCACTTGTCATTAATAAATCAAGGTAATTAAAGCTAAATATATGCACAATAGATATGGTTAACTTTGGCCAGAATAAGCCTTGTTTAGTATACTGTGTTGATTGAGAAGGTAACTAAAGCTAAAAACATACAAAACAAATCTAGTTAACTTTGTCCAGAATGTACCTTCTTCGTTTAGTATATTGGGTTGATCGACTAGTAGTTGATGAAGTGCACCCAGATCACCGGAACTGCAAATCAAGGAAACATAATGTTGACAAAAGCCATGGCTTAAAGAATGTTGTAAAAGTAGTTCCTTACTATAGGAAGTTGGATAAATTTATTTTAACAAACCTAGAAGCAAGTGAACAAAAACTACTAGATTTGTATCATACTTATGCAATCTAAAGCAGAGCACCGTACTCTGTTGGACTCTTTAAGGGTCCAATCATTCAGGGGGGTGGGGTGGGGGGTTTACAACATAGTGAGTAACTGAGTAAGACTCCACCATGCCACACCCATGTGCCCAAAATGCTTTGGCATGGTGCCTACAAGCGCCTTACCGGGCGGCATCTGAACCCACACCCATGTCCCAAAATGCTTTGGCATGGTGCCTACAAGCACCTTACAAGGCAGCATCTGAACCCATGTGCAGCCTTAAGCGCACACACACATATATATATTAAATATCAGGTCAGTTTTATTGACATTTTTGAACTGTAATTGTAAGAGCAAGATAATGAATTCTCCTTACTTTGGTTTCAAGGCAAGAGTTGGGAGTGCAGAAACCAATGACGATTTAAGAAGGTACCTAGCAAACATAAATAATCAATCATTTAGAATCTTGCTACCCAGATTTTGACCAAAAGTGAATCAAAGCAATTTCTTCAAACCTCATATGGTGAAAAGTGCAATCATACTACGGAAACATAAACGAGTATTCATATTCCTATTTGCAGCATATCATAAAAATTAAAAACATAAAGCACTAAAAAGATTATAAAACTTTGAAAAGATGGAACTTTTAATTACTCGGCAAGGTGCATTTCATGAAGAAGTACAAGCCCATCTATGCAATTTGCAAGAGTTGGTTTTACGCCAATTCTATGTTGCAGTTGTTTCTTGTTCATCTGGTTAGAGCTCCCTTTTACAAGTTGTTTACCATCATATTGAAGTTTCTCAAGGGAAAGAACAACAGCACGAAATTCTTCCCTGAATTAAAAACATAAATATAAAGCCACATCAAAAACAAGAATCTTAAATTCATTATTTTATCAAAGATATTTACAAATTTAAGTTAATTAATTAATCAAGCTACTAGGAGTAATTATATTCTTAAAAAGCAAATACAGCAAATAACAAAGAGAAAAGGACTCCTTCAAACGAAGACTAAACACTTACATGGTATTTCTCATGGAAAGTAAAATGGCTTGCAAAGAATCTATCTGCTTTTGCATCACCGCAACTTCGATTCCTCCGATTGAATTTAAACTTACATAATTTTTAGCGTTTTGAATAATCTGATAACAAAAAGAACACAAAACTGAGAAATTAGGAAGAAGCAGCAATAAATAGAGGAAAACATTAGGCTATACCTCTAATCTGGCGATAATAGAAGAAGCATTTCGGAACTGAGAAATTAAGCGAGATTGAATGTCGTCCCATTTACTCATTTCATCTCTTGCTTTTTTGAATTTCTGCTGATACTTCTTTATCATTGTCTCCATCGGGGGTTTCAAACAGAGGTGGCGTTGCTAGCTGCACCGTCCACCACCGTCAAAAAGCTTAAATAGAGGCCAAAGCAATTCCACACCAATAACGACAGATTGCGGCGGCGAAAAGCGATCTAACGGGAAATAGCGCCTGCTATTCCCGCTATCCCGTTGAAGGAGAGGCCAGCCACGAAGAAAAGAAGAAGAAACTTGTGATGGGCCATGGGCCAAAGGTCATAATGGATCAGTCGTAAAGTATTCTTTATTAATCCAACTTTAAATAAAATTTTAGAGACGTAAACTATATATTTATATTCGTTTGTTTGATTTTAATCAAATAATTAAAAAATATAAATATTTAAATAAATATATTTTTTATTCATCTATTTAATAATATAATTTTTTTTGTATTTATTCTATAAAATAACATTTTTCATAAAATTGTATTGCGTTGAACTGTAACTTAAATTAGGACTTTGCATAACTAATCATAATCATTAATTATTTTAACCCTTATATTTTAAAGATTAATTAATTAAATCGTTAAAATTAAATAGTTTTAATTAATCAATCACTAAAAATAATAATTAATAATTATGATTACGATTATAAATTTTAATAAATAATATGCATGTACTTTTTTATTTAAGTATGAAGTTAGTTCTTATGATTATGATCTCTATTTAAGTGTTCTTTTAATATTTTATTTTGATAATTATCATATAGATAATTTTATTACTTTAGTGAATATGTAAAAAAAAATATATAATAAATTAATTTATAATCAACCTGTCGATTAACTATATTTCAATGGTTAATTGTTAGTGATTAATCATTTTAATGATTAAGTTATAATTAATAAAGTTTAATAATCGTTATAACGATTAATCGAATGTTTAGACTTAAATACTATAATTAATTGATCATGAACATTCCTATCTTAAAATATTAAAATATATACTCATTAAATTTAATTGACATAAAGATACTTTTAACCTTTAACGTTTATAATTTTTATCATTTTGACTCTTATTTTTTTAGATAAGTTTAACCATTAACCTATATTTTTTTAACAAATAGCTTATTTTTTAACTATCATGGTAATTAGACCGTTAAAAATCTAACAATGATAACATGTTATATACATATGATAATATATTTTAAATGACATGGCATATAATTTATCAAATACATATATATGAAATATAATTTTATTCTAATATAAAATATAAAATAATTAAAATTCAAATAAAATATTAAAAATTAATTAATTCTAAAATAAAATATAGGTTAAGGGTTAAATTTATCCCAAAAAAGAATAAGGACGAAAACGATAAAAATTATAAACGTTAAGGGTTAAAATTATCTTTATTCCAATTTAATTTAATGAATATTATCGTTGGTATAATATACGTGAAGAAATATAATGAACAAGCTTAAATGCTCTTTGTAGTCTAATTTATAGTAAGATTTTCTATAAAAAAGAATTTAGGCATAAAGATAATTTTAACCCTTAACGTTTAGGATTTTGATTATTTTGGTCCTCATTTTTTTAAGATGCATTTAGCCCTTATTTTATATTTTTTTAATAAATATCTCATTTTTTAACTAACATAATGATGAAATAGTTAAAAAATTAACGTTAATAATATATCATATATAGTTAAAAAATAAGTTATTTGTCAAAAAGGCATACGTTAAGGGTTAAATTATAAACGCTAAGGGTTAAAATTATATTTATGCAAAGAATTTAAATAAAGTTACATTCGTTATTAAATTAAGATATATAATTAATTCTAGAATTATATTTTGATATATAATTTATATAAAAATATTATATAATCCTTTATATCTGAATTATAAAATCTAAAACTAAATTCTTAATCATACCACCTTAAAATCTAAAATCTAAACCTTAAATTTTAAATTATAACCATTATTATAAATAAATAATTAAAAATAATAATTATCACAGTAATACAAATAAAAGATAATTCCATTTAAAAAATTAAAGTTAATTAGATAGTATCAACGTGGCTTTGGTAGAGAAACTAAACGAAAGTATTCCGATTTTATACCGAAAAATAGGTTAAAAATCATTGCAAAACAGAAAATAACAGAAAAGATTTGCAAGATTATTTTTTTTAAATAATATTACTAATAATTAGATCTCACTTTTAAGTTCAAACTCTAACCGCATCTAGGTTGGAACTATAAATTAGAGTGTCTGGAGTTAAAATTTCAACATAGAACGGAGGTTGAAGCTTGAAATCAGCATTAAAGATGAGCAACAATTCGGCAAACAGCCCTATGATCGTCGCCTTCGGCGAGATGCTTATTGATTTTGTGCCGGACGTCGCCGGCGTTTCCTTGGCTGACTCCTACGGTTTCATCAAAGCTCCAGGTGGTGCGCCTGCTAATGTTGCATGTGCCATCGCTAAGCTCGGAGGCAACGCGGCCTTCATCGGCAAGGTTTTGAATCAGTTAATTCAATTATTATGTAATTACTACTTTTCTATGCAGATTTAATTGATAATCGTGTTAATTGTTATCGTAAGGTCGGAGACGACGAGTTCGGCCACATGCTGGCCAATCTGTTGAAGAAAAACGGAGTGAACAGCGACGGAATCTGTTTTGATAAAGATGCGAGGACGGCGCTAGCTTTCGTGACGCTCAAAACCGACGGACAAAGGGAATTCATGTTTTACCGGAACCCTAGCGCCGATATGCTGTTGAAAGAGTCGGAGTTGAAACTAGATCTCATCAAGCAAGCCAGGATTTTCCATTACGGATCCATAAGCCTGATATCCGAACCATGCAAATCGGCTCACTTGGCTGCCATGAAAGCCGCTAAGCAGGCTGGCGTTTTGCTTTCTTATGACCCTAACGTCCGCTTGCCCTTGTGGCCATCCCCTGATGCTGCTAGAGATGGGATCAAGAGCATATGGGATCAAGCCGATTTTGTGAAGGTAATTGATTCAAACATTCTTATTCGATGCATTCACGATTAGGGATGGGTATTTTTATCTGTCCCGGTCTTTTTTTTGGTTCGATTTGACTGGGTTAAAATATTTTATTAAAAAAATAAGATCATGTCAATTTATATTAAGGGTGAAGTTTGATCGGATGAGTGACAAAATTAAATAGGATGGAAAATCCTCACTTCAAAGAGATTTTTCTTTACCTTTGTCATCTATTTAAATTTTAGAAAAAATTAGTTTATTTATGAAATTTCCAACATTTTTATTTTTCCTTTAAATTTTTAGAAATATTTATATTAATATCCTTTATATCTATTGTAATAATATTTTTAATATTGATTTTTATTTTTAATTTAATCCTTTAAATTATTGTTTTTTATCAATTAAATCCTATAATTTTATATATATTTTTTTATCTCAGGTAAGTGATGATGAGGTTGAATTTCTGACTAAAGGAGATCCTCAAAAGGATGATGTGGTTATGTCTTTATGGAATGACAACTTCAAGTTGCTTATAGTGACTGACGGACCAAATGGTTGCAGATACTACACCAAGGTATAATTATGAATTGTATTTACATTTTTGCATTAACCAATGATAATTACAAAATAACTTACGAATCTATCTGAAAACTCTTCCAGACATTCAAAGGAAAGGTGAAAGGTTTCCAAGTGAACACCGTGGATACCACCGGAGCCGGCGACTCTTTTGTTGGTTCATTCCTACTAGCTGTAGCCAATGATCCAAACATATTCAATGTACACAGACATACATCTATCGAATCTTTTTTTTTTATTATTTAAAGTTTTGGGTTTTTTTTTCTAAATATTTTTTTGGATTTTTTTTGGAAATAGGATGAGAAGAAGTTGCAGGCTGCCCTGGTGTTTTCCAATGCTTGTGCGGCACTTTCCACCACTCAAAAGGGCGCCATCCCGTCGCTTCCGGACAAGGCGCAGGCTGAAAAGCTCATGAAAGAAACGAAATGATGAGTTCATAGTTTTTCTAGAATAATTTAAGAACGTGTTTTTTCCCCAGGGATTTGGGTTTTGGTACTTTACCTAGCTAAGTAGCTAGCTTTGGGGACAAATAACAGACCTTGCAAACACTTTCTTTGATTTAAGTTTGATATGTTTATAGAGTCTTTTAAAAAATAAATTTATCTTTTAATTAATCTTTTAAATTATTGATGATTTTAAGACAAATATAATTTATATGCCTAGCAATAAATTATAAAAAAGTTAACCTCCTAATAACGAATAATAAATATGGGAAAAATAAATTTTAAGAGTAAACCTCTAATAATAAATATTGTAAAAAAATCTAACATCTAATAACAATGATTAAAAAATTATGGTCTTAATAATAATTATTGAAAAAAATAGATCACTTATCTAAGTATTAAGAAAAATTAGACCTAATAATAAATATATTGAAAAAATAGGTTCTTATAATAAATATTAAAAAATAATAATTAACCTATAATAAATATTAAAAAATAATACTTATCCTATAATAATATATTAAAAATTAAATTTTAATAATAAATATTAAATATATTTAATAAAAAAATAAAATTAAGAGTCCTGCATAGGGTAAGACCTGAACCGTCGCTCTTATGACCCACTTTCAATGACGATATTGTAAATATGTTATAAAATACCTAAAATAAAAAATATTTTAATTAAAATAAATAAAAAAATAAACGATGATAAAATTATTTGAATTCAAGTTTGTGTGAAGATAAAACTATGTCATTTTATTATACTATTTGACTGTTCTAGCCACATAACTTTATCTTCATTTACTCTTTCCTTTTTCTAATTTGTTTTATTTCATTGTTAAATTTTCTATACAATCATACTAAGTTTTGGAATATTCATATGCATGTATTACGATCATGTTTTTTAATGGGAAAATTATATAGATTGACCACCGAATTATTTAAAGATATATATTTTGGTCATTAAACTAAAAAATTATTAATTAAACTATTAAATTTATTTAGTTGATCGATTTAAAGTCTAAAATTTATACATTCTATCGATTTGACCTTAATTTAAAACAAATCAATAACTTTAAGTTACCAAATGCATATTTAAGCCTATTTTTAACTTTCTTTTATTTTACTTCGTTCATTCTTTTGATAATAGTTATAAAAAGGGTTCAAATAACGTCAGCATCGGGGTGATGGCGCAGTTGGCTAGCGCGTAGGTCTCATAGCTTTCTGAGTAATCCTGAGGTCGAGCCTCTCTCACCCCAATTTTTTTTTTGAAATCTAAATTATAGGAGGATGGATTTGCAGAAAGTCCTATCCCTCGTCTTATCTGAAATTTTTTAATGTTCCGAGTCCGTTGGTATAATTCGTTTTATCAAATTTGAATTTAATAAGTTTTTTTATATGTTTTATCTCTTAAAATAGTTTGACAGTGTAATTTTATTTATATAATTGTATTTATTTTATCAGGTGATTATGTTGATTCGAATATTGAAATTAGAGACATGTTTTATTTATATAATTCGTATTTATTATTTATGTTTTCGATGATTTAATTATATTTTAAAATCATTTTAATTAATCTATTATATCTTCTAAGACAAATATAATTTATATGTCTAATAACAAATATTAAAAAAGTTAAGCTTCTAATAACGAGTAATAATAACAAATTAATCTTTAATAATAAATATAAAGAAATTAAATTTTAAGAATAAACCTCTAATAATAAATATTATAAAAAATTTAATATCTAATAACTAATATTGAAAAATTATGATCCTAATAATAATTATTGAAAAAATAGATCACTAATGTAAGTATTAGGAAAAATTATAACCTAATAACAAATATATTAATAAATATTAAAATTAGACTCATAATAAAAAGTATTAAAAATATGACTTTAATAACAAATAACGAAAATAAATAAATTTTAATAGTATATATTAATAAAGATTAAAAATATTTCTTTATAATAGACCTTATTAATAAGTTTAGTACAAGATAGACCCTTAACAACATATTAAAAAAATTAAGGCATAAAGATACTTTTAACCTTTAACGTTTATAATTTTTATCATTTTGGCTCTTATTCTTTTTTTTGGATCAATTTAACCTTTAACCTATATCTTTTTGACGAATAACTTATTTTTTAACTATTATGATAACTATAATAAAAGGCTAAGGATTAAAAGTATCTTTATACTAAAAATTAAAATCATAATAATAAATATTAAAATATAAACTTATATAATAATAAATATTAAAAAATAATAATCATCCTGTAATAATAAATATTAAAAAATAAATTTTAATAATAAATATTAAAAAATTAATATTAAATATATTTAATAAAAAATAAAATTAAGGGTCTTGGGCCATCGTCCTTATGGACTATGTCCCATCAGTGATAACATTGTAAATATGTTATACAAATACATAAAATTAAAGATATTTAAATTAAAATAAATAAAGAATAAACGATGATAAAATTATTTGAATTTAAGTTTGTGTGAAGATAAAACTGTATCATTTTATTATACTATCTTATCTTCATTTACTCTTTATTAATTAAAAAAATTTAATTCATGAGTTAGGATAATTAAGAAAGCTTACATAAATTTAATAATATGATTAACGATATTGGCAATCGCAATAAAATGTTTATCCAGACGAAAATGACGAATGTTTATAAGTTCAAAGTTTAGAGAAAATTGTGGCTAATATTATTGAAAATTTTATTAATCATGAAGTTGAAGATGATTCAACACCACTTGAACTAGTCACGCGTAAGAAAGCATTGAATGTGGCAACAACTCTTCACAACATTTTATTGCAGTTGGAGACGTCAACGCCGAAACTTGTGGGTGCAATTAAAAAAGTTAGAGATGAAATTAAATTAGATTTGAATTTTAAAAAGAAACAGATAACAATAAATTCATATTTTAAAAGTAGTAATTATAATATTTATAAATTATTAATTTATAGTTTTGATGAAATCTTTATATTTATAAAGGGGATCTCCAAAAAGTTATTATATTATTATCTTATCGAAGTTGATGATTTTTTACATTGGCCCAAGTCGGGATCAGAGAATTTTATTATTTAATAGAGTTTATTAATTTAAAGAGTATTGATATATAGTTGTTTAATTGTATTACATTCATGTTTTTTAATGGGAAAATTATATAGATGACCACCGAATTATTTAAAGATACTTATTTTGGTTATTAAATTAAAAATTTATTAATTATACTATTAAATTTATTTAATTAACCTATTTAAAGTCTAAAATTTATACATTCTATCGATTTGACCTTAATTTAAAACAAATCAATAACTTTAAGTTATGCATATTTAAGCCTATTTTTAACTTTCTTTTATTTTACTTCGTTCATTCTTTTAATAATAGTTATAAAAAGGGTTCAAATAACATCAGCATCGGGGTGGTGGCGCAGTTGGCTAGCGCGTAGGTCTCATAGCTTTCTGAGTAATCCTGAAGTCGAGAGAGTTTGAACCTCTCTCACCCCAAAATTCTAGCATTCTATTTTTGCTGATCTTTTTGAATGGCAGATTATAAGAGGATGAAATTGATATTTTTAGATACCTTATCCGACATTTTTTTTAATGTTTTGAGTTTGTTGGTACAATTCGTTTTTATCAAATTTGAATTTAATAAAAAAAATTATATACTTTATCTGTTAAAATAGTTTGATAGTATAATCTTATTTATATAGTCGCGTTTGTTTTTTCAGATGATCATGTTGATTCGAATATTAAAATTAAAGACATGTTTAAAGGAACTTAAATGAGGGTTTATCATTTTGGCTTAAATAGATGAGAAATGAGCATGTGTGATGATCAATATTAAGATATATGATAATTATAAGATACACGATGATGTGCATATTGTCACGAGGTCAGAGTTTTCGTGCAGGAACTTCTACCCGTGCGACACTTCGGGTCTCTCTCATACCCGAGGATCAGCCTTAACGATCTCCGATGCTTACTGGTTTCGCCCTCCCATGAGCTCATCAGGGAAGCGGGGACAGCTCCCGACCAGTGTGGTGCACGATCAACGCGCCCATCTCAGATGGGACGACTGCTCGGCACGTACTACACTCTTAATGCTATCCCGCTCCCAAGCTTTAAGCACAACCAGAAAGCATCTCGCTCGGTCCCGCGTAATCACGACGAACGGTCCGTGACAATATGTTGAAACACAAGCTTTTTGATATCAGATAATTATGATCGTTTAAAATATTCGTATAACTATTTAATGACTAATAAGTAAAAAATCAAATATTTTAATAAAGTATTACAAATATTTAAATAAAGTATTACTTTATATGTTCAAATAAAATTTTACAAATAATTTATATTAATTATCGAAAAAGGTAAAATTTATGTCATATATCAAAGATTACTAACAAGTTATCTTAAACTATTCTTATTATAATTTAAAATACATTCTGTATATCATATTATAATGAATTTAAATTATATTAAAATTAATTAGATTTTATTTTATTATGTCATGTATAAAACAAACCTTTTATCCATTTAAAATTAATTTTTTAACACCATCAAACATTCAAATTTTAAATTAAATAATCTAAAATCACTTTTTTTTTAAAAAAAATCTAACCGCACTTTTCATAAATAATATTAAATTAATCCTAAATTTTAAATTATAAACCCTAAAATTATATGTTACCCTTAATTTTCTAAAACCTATCATTAAACCTTAACCTTTAAACTTAAAATTTTATGCGAAAACATATAAAAGAGAGTAAAAATCATCTGGCTCTTTCTCGTATATCCTTTTGTACCTCCCGTAAAAAATTTTAAAACCTAACCCTTATTTTCTATATCCCAAACCTTAAAAAATACATCCTACCCCTAAACCCTAAAAATACACCATAACCCTAATTCTCTAAACCCTAAACCTCTAATTTAAAGTAGAGACATAAATGGATGCATGAGAAAGAGGCAGACGATTTTCATCCTATAAAAGAATACCGAAAAAACCATGTGGTTTCCAACATCTCCACATTAGCTCCAGAAAATGGTTCGAAGGGAAATGGCTGAAAAACAACAAACTGCAGTCTGCATGGGTGGATTAGCGTTGGAGAACGCAGCAGTCAGCACTAGTGGCTGAATGCAGCACATGACCCAGTTTGCATGCAGACGATAGAAAGAGAAAAACAGGGGTTCAGATCGAGTGGGGACTGAGTCTGACTTTATAGCTTTGTGATTAAGCCATTAGCCACAACCAATCCTTCCACATTGGCCGTTCTGAATCACTCTGACTTCCATTGATGACATAATTTAAAACCATTTCTCCTCAGGTTCAGCAGGCAGCAGAAAACGTATTGGACAACACTTCCATCCACTTATCTCTTTATCCCTCTGCTCCAATGCCCATACAGTACACTCTCCAATCAACTCTTCACGTTTTCCAACTCTTACACGACTTAGCTTATGAAATCTCAGCTCTTTTTTTTCTTATTTTATCACCTCCCACCAGATGCTAAGCTCCTCTTCAAAGGTTTTCTTTTTTCTTTTCAGACATTTTTCTGTCTTGTTTTGCTGTAGTCTGCATGAAAACTGGTGATTTGTCCACAGGTATGGAAGATGGTCATGGAGAGAAAGATGGGACAACAAGGGTTTTCCCTTGTTTATTTTGTTCGAGAAAGTTTTACAGTTCTCAAGCATTGGGAGGACATCAGAATGCTCACAAGAGAGAAAGAACTGCAGCACGGAAGGCTAAAAGGGCATCTGAATATGGACCAACCGGCAACTTTTTGGGTTCTCCGGCGTTGCCGATGGTTTATGCACCGGCTGCTGCGAGCCACCATATGAGCTTCTTACACCATCCTCCAATGTATATTACAGCTCATGCTGCCAACTTCTGTTCTTTCCCGAATCATCATCGGTTATCCGACAGGTTCGGGTCGAATGGTGCAGCCAGGTTTGGTATTAATGCAGGGTTTTATGGCGAGAGTAGCCATTGTTATTACCACCATCATCCAGCTGAAGTGGAGGAGCAAAGTTGCTCCAATTGGCAAAGGAGCATAAGGCGCACCAGAGACTTCAGTACTCAACAGCTAGCAACGGCGGACGATGATAATCGAGACGTCGGAAAGGCCGATCATAATCATAAGGACAAAGATCAAAAGCTTGACCTATCTCTTCATTTATGAACTAGAGAGAGTGATGAACACATTTTTGTTGTTGGAGTAATTGCCATTGTTTTTGCCTTATTTCTTCTGCTACATGCATCTACAATAAGAAGATAAGATAACAGCTTCGTTTTTATATTGCAAATGATGATTTTTTTTCTCTTATATTTCATGTCAGTTATTCGATATATGTTCAGATTCGTGACATTTTTCACAAACAAGAAACAACCATGGAACACAAAGGGGATGTTAATTAAGATTGCTATAAAAAATAGTATGAAATTACTTTTCGTTGTACAAAAAGTCAAAAACCTATTGTTATAAGAAAATAATTGACTGTATGTTCTTAAAATCTAAGACAGAAGAATCACATGCAGAAAGGTTTGTCTTGCATTAGTTCTTCAGCCAAGTCTAACATGTAGAGTACTGAGGGCCAAGCTATTGCCCTGTGAATTATGTGAATTTATCAGACAGAATAAGTTCCAAAAGCTATCAGATTGGACCATGTGAAGAGAAAAAGTGTGTACATGTTTCCACACAAAAGCTTCTCCTTTTTACAGTGCATGCACATTGTATATGAGACTTACCATGATCTTGCGTTTGTCATTTGTACTTTTCCATTATTTTTCTTGCTTCTTCTACAGGGTCTTCCATGGAGTCACTGCCTCCTCTTGGCCCTTGATCTTTGTTCAAGGCAATAAACACGAAGTAAACAAGTCCCATTGTGGCCTGTCCATTTAGAAAAACACATTATTCATCATGCTAAAATGGTGTTTTACAGCTAGTGGCTGTGACCACCTTGACAACTAGGACGGGAAACGAATGAAGGACTTTTTGCAGCATGTATACTGGTAAAATCAAAAATGGTTTTCATATTAAACATAATGGAAATACGAATCTTTTCAGATAAATTGACTGCAATCGAAGTACTTTTAATTTTCAGTGACAACCACAAGTTTAACAAGTTAATTGAAGAGTTGAGGAAAAACAAAATATAGTATCGATACATGGGCATGCAGTTAAAATCTTCCAGGAAAGGAAATGGAGCAACAAAGATAATGATCTTCCATATTACTTGAGTAAAAGTGAATGAAAAAAGGATTAGACATGAAACAACTTCTCAAATCATTAGCCGCAACCAAGATGGCGACCCAAGTTATTCTAATGTCACAAATATAAAATTATGCTCACACCTGATTCAAGCATAGACTTATCATTAGTTGTGATTTGCAGAACTCGTAGGAATCCAAGGAAACCAAGAAGTGAAAATTGTGAATCAAGTAGACAGCTACTTAAAGCTGCTAAATCAAATTTTATATTTTACAATTCATCAGGAAAAGATGGCTTCATTTTGTATGGACCTATCAGCACGAGGATGTAACTCTGTTATTAGATTTAGATTTAAGTAGCAGCACTTGCCATTTGTGACAAATATGGTACTCGAATGGATCCCTGAAGATGTAACCAAACAACTAAGGCTTTAAGGCAGTTCGGTTTCTTTGCTATCACACCCAGATTAAAATGTTGGATAGATCGGATTCTCATAGGTTACAACTTACTTGATATGTTACTCAGATTTCAAGGGTTTCATATGCTCATTTTCTATACGATGGTTGTGCCTTTGTACCCTTATCTTGATCTCTTTCACACAAGTACTTCAGGAAAAGATGAATAGTTTGAACGGCTAAGGTTGTGAGCTCATTCTAGTAGAAACACCTTCTAACTATAAAAGTGTAAAAATGAGACTCGCACGATATATTTGCTGACACTGGCAGTTATATATAGCGGATTTCCGCTGCCTACAAGGGCTTGTTCTCTCTCCTTGCATCAAAATTTTAAGGAGCATGAGGCCCATAGTTGACTCTAAACCAACACACAAGTGCTTGCAATTTGTACTGATGTGTTTAACTTCGAGAACCGAATTTTATGTTGCTAGTTAACCTCTCATGGATATATACAGAATTCATAATTGGAATAAACACACAGCAGTGCATGACGCTAACCAAACAGACGACAATAAATCAGCAGCTGTAAATCAATTTCCCCCCTCAATTATCATACGAGCAGTACCGCCACACGACAGCAACTACAAACTACGAATCTATCATATATATAAACCATAGACACGATATACTGCAGCAAAATCACTACATAATCATCAATCATATATTTTTTACACATGTAAAGAAAGAAATGCAACATACCAGAGCAAAAAAAGCTGTTGACAGGAACGACTGGAGTACAAAAAGCGCCATAGCCAACGCAACAACGGTAACAGATATCCTTGCAATTGGCCTCGGTACAGAGTCCTGAACTCAAGAACACAGGAACAAGTATTTCCAAGTTTCAACTAAGACTTTAATCTGAACACTACAAGTACAAGCATAGGAGCAAAAAGGTGAACTTACTGGCACTAGATTGGTTCCGGCATCAATTCCATCCTTCCCAACATTCCATGTAGTTTGAATAACTAAACACAAAGTTCAAATTGACTGTTACTACAGATTGAGAACAAGAAATTGAACCTCAGACAATTGAACCAACATGAACCATATAGCTTATCACTTCATTAAATGCTTCTACAAAGAACAAGCCAGTCATTTTATCCAGACAATTGAAGTGCTTTGGTGTTACAAACCATTTGTATTAGTTTCAACAGCTCACTATAAACCCAGTTCTGAATCACATCATTTTTAAACATACAGCAACATGGGAAGAGAGAAAGTAAAAGCAAACCTTTGAAGATGTTGGGCTGAAGTGCATAAACAATGGGTCTAGGGGCTAAGGGCTTGTTAAATTTGATGTTTGAGAAAAGGGTTTTTCTCTTGGACCTTAAAAAGGATGAGGAAGACAAGAAATTTGAGTGAGTGAGAGTTAGGGTTTGGCTTTTGTAGTAACATTTTGGAGATTGTGGGGATATAGAGAACATTCTATGGACCATAGCCGAGGAAGCCATGAAACAGGAAAAAAGAAAACTAGATTGTGTTCAAAAAGATATATAATTTTCTGGGGAAAAAATCAAGAATTTTCTGTAATGGAAGATGAAACTAGGCAACGTTGCCTAGTTGCCTAGTTGGCTGTTGTGATTTGACTGGAAATCTCTAAAACCACGACAACTGAGAAGTTGACAATCTTCCTGTTGTTTGTTTATGTCGGGAAATCCTGATGCTTGCTCTCCACCTCACAGGAAACGAGGAACAGGCCCACACGCAGATTAGCCCAACCCAGATAGTTAAGCCTTCAAGTACGTCTAAATTTTTTTAGAGTAATTAATTTATGGCTTAATATCCAAATTAGGGTTGTAAATGATACGAGACAGATCGTGAGTTACTCGAGTTCGATTTGGTCAAAGCTCGACTCGATTAAATTTGACTCGATTTCTTAACGAGCTGAGCCGAGTTACATGATACTCGACTCGAAAAGCTCACGAGCTACTCGAAAACATAAATATACTATTTTTATTTTTTTTATAATTTAAAATCTAAATTTCTAAACTTAAAACCCTAAAATTTAAACCTTAAACAAAAATATTAAACCCTAAATTAAGATATTAAAACCTAAAACTAACAAGTTTGAGTTTATACATACTGTGTATCAAATTTTTTCTCCATTAGACTTTAAATGAGGTGTGAGAGATAAGAGTTACTCGAGTCTAACAGGGTCAAAACCCGGTCAATACTTGACTCGATTAGGCTCAAAAAAAGCTCGAACTCGACTCGAGTTCTTAACGAGTCGAGCCGAGCTCATATATTTCAGGCTCATTTACTCAAGCTCGAACTCGACTCGAAATCTTAACGAGCCGAACCGAGCTTAGCACTACTCGACTCGACTCGTTTACACCCCTAATTCAAATAGATGTGCAAATAAATTTATATAAAATTTATTTTATATAACCAGTATATCAAATTTAACTAAAAAAAATAATTTAAAAAAACAAGCCCTTAATATTTTAGGTCAAATTTCTCCATGGGCAACCTTGGCCCTCTTTGCTGTTCATTTTTGGACACAGGTTTTAGCTGTAAACTAATTGATATTTAGTGGAGTCAAATTCAAATAATAAAAGCCTCATAATTTTAGGCACGAGAAAAAAAATTAAAATAAAATATTAAAATAATTAAATTTTGTCATTAATCAATGTAGTATGTATACTTTATAAATTTAATTCTTATATTATATTTGGTTAATTATAATATAATCTTGATTAAAATAATACATGTTTGATGATTTGTGTTGATATATCAAGGCACTAAAATTTTTGGTGTTTTTGTTTTATAGTTTTATGTTTTTATTTGTTCTATTAGGAATATTGTACAAGGACATGATATGTCGTCTTACTATATATGTTTCACAAAGGTAATATGATAGCGGATGCGATGGCTAAATTGTGTTCTTAGAATAATTTTGAGTCACGTTTTTTTTTTAAAACCTTCGGATAAGGTCTAGATATATTGCATGCTGATATTAATCAACGTTGTTGCTGATGTTTTTTTAGTTGATTTTCTTGTCGGATGTATCTCGGACATATTTTTTTACTATTATTATAGGTATTGTTTTTCTCCGATTTAGGGTAGAAAGACTTTTAATAGTACATATACTAATATCTTTTTTATTAAGATTTAGGTTTTAATGTTAGATTTATGATTGTAAATTAAGATTAGATCTAAAGTATTAAGTCTAAGGTATATTTTTATTATTTTAGAG
Organism: Abelmoschus esculentus; assembly: GCA_035048815.1. Lineage (NCBI taxonomy): Eukaryota > Viridiplantae > Streptophyta > Magnoliopsida > Malvales > Malvaceae > Abelmoschus > Abelmoschus esculentus. Next base: position 15,478,480 of record JAUCBN010000036.1, read on the forward strand.
TTTAAAATTTAAAATTATTTTTTTAATATTAAGACATAAAAAAACATAAAAAAAACGAATTTATTATCGCCAGCAGCCAATAATAACAAGCCTATTAAAACCACTACCATGACACCATCCAAGCCCTGCACAACACCTACATGAAAGTCCCCTGTTCTTGACTTCCGTTACTGCTCATCCAGTTCCCTCAGGACGGGAATCAGAATCTCAGGGCCCAAAGGCTTCTCAACGAACACATCCACTCCGGCGGACAAAAACGCCCGCCGTTCTTTTTCGCCGGAAAAAGCAGTGACACCCAGCATCTTGCAATGGACTCCCAGGGCTCGAATTCGTCTCGTAGTCTGTCAGAAAATTAGTGACAAAACATAAATATTTAAAAGTGTGGGATAAATTCATAAGTAAATTATTTAAAAAAATTAATTAAAGATAAAGATAAAATTATTCGGGGTAAGAGGGATAACTGTCTCTATCGCTAATGCTCATTTGTAAAAGTATTGGCACATCTGGTATTCTACTCACAACGGCGTGACACGAAGTAATAAAGTGATAGTATCTTATCGATCTACGAGTAGAGGTAAGTAAAACTTAACTCAAAAAAATCGAATAACTTGATTCAAGGTATCGAAATTTTATAAACTCGACTCGAAAATATTTCAAATAAAATTTGAGTTGTAAAATGAAAATTCAAATAACTCGAATAACTAAAAAAGTTTAGTAATAAGATGATTTATTTTTAAGTTCGAGATGAGTTTTCTAAATTTTTATAATATACATACTAATATATAAAAATACGAAGAAATATATATTATATTATTAGAGAAAGTTGTTCAAATGGAAATCAAATCATGCTATAACATAATAAATGATTATAATTAATTTTTTATAAAAAATCAAAAACTCGACTCAAATAAAAAAATATTTAAATAAAGTTCACGTTATTTAATATAACTCATCAACTAAAATAATTTAAATTTTTTTAGATCGAACACTATCCCTATCCACAAGTCACGAAACGATTGTTTTTAAGTCATGCTTACCTCCAGGCCATCCAGAACAGGAAGAAGCATATCAATGAGTATAAGGTCGAATTTGGCACCCGAGGCAATGAGCTCCACCGCAGCCTCGCCGTTGCCGACGGATTGAGTTTCAAGTCCATAAGCTTGAAGAATTCCCTGCTCCAGCAACCGGCAGAAATTGTCACCATCAACGACAAGAGCACTCAACTTGTTCTTCAGAACAATTTCATTAAACGTAAACGGCTTTAATCTTTCTCCTCCATTGCCGGAGTCTGCTCCTTGATCTCCCGAAGGGAAAGCCGACGCCATTGATTTCCTGAGATTAAAACTGCTATGTTTTCAAGAGGAAATGGTGTTGAATCAATGGGCTACAGAGGCAGGTTTATATAGTGAGTACAGGATTAACAATTTCCCTTTCCAGTGAAGGAATTTGCCGAATCGGAAAGACTGGACTCGGCTGTAGAGTTGTGAGATTCTCGGGAAAATGTTTATGATTAATTGTGCATATCTGAAACCCAGATTTTCTTTTCTGTGTGCAATTAATTACATTTATTTATCAGATTTTGCACACATTTAATGCATGTGGCACGTTTCTATTTTTAGTGGGAAATCAAAATTTACTTGAAAAAAATTAAAATTTATGTAAACAGTAACGAAGGTCATTTAGTTACGAATAAGATTATATTTCAGTTACTTAATTATTAAAAATTATATTTTAGTCACTCATTTTCGGGTAAGATTACATTTGGTTACCAATTATTAAATATTATATTTAGATCATTTAATTATAGGTAATGTTATATTTGGGTCACTAATTATTAAAGGTTACATTTAGATCATTCAATTATATGTAAGGTTATATTTGGATCACTCCTCATATTTAAGAAAAAGTTTATCGATTCGGGTATTAGATTAATTAATGGTTTCATATGAAATACTCTAATGTTAACTAGGGTATACAAGTGACTTAGAAAAAAAACGACCAAATTGATGTACTTTTTCAAATATTAAGGGTGACCCAAATAAAACCTTCAATAATTGGGTGACGTAAATATAATTTTACCCATAAATGAGTGACTCAAATGTAACTTTCAATAATTAAGTGACCGAAATATAACTATACCCAAAATCAAGTGACCTTTATTGTAGTTTACCCTTAAAATTTTTAATTAAGTGTGAAATTTTTGATTCAAATTATAAATTTATAAATTTAATTTGATTTTTTAAAATAAAATTTAAATTATAAAGTGAGATTTCAAATAAGTTAAACTTTAGTAATTAGTGATTTGATTATTAAGTTTGAATGAAGTCTTTTATTTTTGCCTATATTTATTGTATATAATTATAAAAATTTATTCAAATTGAAATCAAATAGTATCATAATATTATAAATATTTAAAATTAAATTTGATTAGAAACTCGAATAATTCTACTTAGACTTGAAATTCATAAATTTGATTTGAAAAAATAAAATAAAATTTTAATTCTAAAATAGACTGACAAGAATCCAATAGACTCGTTACGAGGACAATCCTTTGAAACCCAATTTACTCACTTCACAATATCAGTATTATTCAATCGACTTAGATTTTTTTTAATAAATTATTAAAAATATATATTTTAAAATTATAAAAAAATCCAAAATTACAATAAAGATTTACAACTATCATCACAAACTAAATGCATGATATGAATAATTTTTTATAACATTGACACAAAAAACTAGCAATTTTAGATCGTACAAGAATCATATATGAATTTTTTAGACCTAATAAAACTATAGATACAAATAAGTTTAATTGCATATATAAACAAATCAAAAAAGGGTTAAAACTATTGAAAGACAAGTGATAATTGTAAATCAGAGCAGATCGTCGTGAGAAACTATCTACAACGCAAATCATACATCGAACTGCAAGTCAAGGCCAAAATACAAAAAAAAAAAATCAAGATAATTATAAATAAATATCATCTTAATCTTTCGTCCTCAAATAAAATCCTAAAAATATAAAAATAAAAAAACGATCAAACGACAAAAAATACAAAAAAAAAAACATACCACAAAATTGAAGTAAAATGCGCCGAAAGACAATTATTTTTATTAAAAATCAAAAAATAAAATAAAAAAGTTGATAATCTACTATTAATATTAAAATTGATATTGTTATTGATTAAATAAAATTAAAAAAAAGAAGGTGATGAGTTCTATTAGATAACGACACTAAAAATTTAAGAATAAAAAACTGAAATAAAAATTCTATAAAAGTAATAAATCGTAAACGATTTATATTTAATATTTTATCTCACTAATCCAACTTAATGTTAGTTTTGTATGTTACATTTCAATGTGCAACAGCTTTCTCTGTTGTCAATATAGCATTGTTCCAATTCGACAATCAATCACTCATGTTTATGGATCCATCACGAATGTTACATACCATGGCTAGGGACGGAGTTAAAGAGAGGTAACGAGGGATAATCGTCCCTGTTTTCGATTTTTTTAATTTTTATTTTTTTATTTAAATTTTTTAAAAATTATTTTTAAAAATATGTCTTATATTTTAATCATTTATATTTTGTCCCCTCAATCTCAAATCTCGGTTCTATACGTAGCCATTGCTGATATTTGCTGCATTTAAACATAAAAACTGAACACATTATTAACTTCATAATAGAACCGATTTGAGTGAACTTTGGTTATAATTTGGGAAAAATCAAACTTGAGTTTAAAAATAGAACTCTAATCCGGTTCTATTTCTAACCTTAAATTATGGAGTTCGGTTTAAGATTTGTATTTTAAATTAATAGTTTCGGGTTATTAGATTACACTCGGTTTTAAGCAGATTTTAAAAAAAAATATTAGATAAACTCAATTTACTATGTAATCCGTGGTTCTTCCAATGAAATTTATATCTTATTTTTTGAGGTGAATCTTCACTTCTTTTCTACATGCAAATAAGAAGTGAATATTTAATAAAACGATACTTTATGGATGAATCTAATTAGTCAAAATCATAAATGATGCGATAAATTTAAAAAAAAAATCAGATTTTAAAACAATTTGATCCGCCAATACTAATAGAGAATACAAGAATATAAAAATAAAAATAAAAAACTCTTTGTTTGTACTTGTAAGAATTTATTTTGTGTCCTAAAAATAAATCAATCTTCAAGTTCTTCGAAATTTGTTATTGATGATCTTTACACTCCGAATTATTTAATAAATTATTATTAGAAAAATCGAATATAACATATTAAAAAAATTATTTATTCAATTACAAGTAAGAAGGTTTCACAGGACATCTACAAATTTAACACACCATCATCTTCATCATCTTATTCTTCAATTTCCATTGATCGTCTCCATCAATTTAAATCTGAATTTCCAGATTTGTTTTTCTATCCTTTAAATTTACCTTTTACCAATCTTCTTTATTATTCTTCATTGATTCTAACTTTTTTATCTTCTTTAATTTTTGTTAGCAATTTTCATAAAATTTAAAAATCTATATGTCGAGTTCATTATTCTTGAAATCCCAAGAATATTCACATTATTCTTACTAAAAAATATCTTAATCTAATATCAAAAGATAAGTGAAGTAGGATGTACTTTTTAAGGTGTAAGATGATGTGAAAATTAAAGTTAATATTTAAAATTTAATTTTTAATATTTTAGTAGGAAGCATAGAAACAAACATGATTAAAAGACAACATTTTTGTTCGTATTCTATACATTATTTGGCACAAATCATCTAATCTTATCGGTTAAAGAAACGGTTATTGTTCTTGAAAACCACAGATTCGAGCACCGGTATTACCAGCATAGTGATTAAACGATCAATACTCTAAAACAAATACTACTATAATCGCTGTAGTTGAATCAAAAATACTTTAAGGAATATTTTTTTTGAGTGATAAGTGATATTTTTAAATCATTTTTAAAATTTTGATTTATTTACTCATATTTTATTTATTTATCATTATACCAATATTTTTTAACTATATTTTATTTTAATCATTCAATAATTTTTTTTTATTTATATTTTGAAAATTTAGATACTAAACATATTTTCATTTTTGAAAACAATTTTTTATCCCTATAAACCAAACATGTTTTCAAAATTTTAAAATATTAAAAATAAAAATTATTTTTTGAAAAAAAACAAAAACAAAAAATATTTCCTAAAACCAAACTAAACTTAAATTTCTCCTAACCAAATCTCTTAATCAATAAAACAACAATATTTGAGAACATGGTGATTACAACATGGGAATACTCTCAGTGCAATTCCCTATTTGATTCCCCAATAAAACCACCCATTCTCCAAAACCCCACCAAATTAGCTAAAAGTCATATTTTATAAAAGAAAAGAAACAGCAAAAACCAACCCCTTCAAATGCATTCACACAATATACAAAATACACAACAATAAGTAAACACTTACCAAAATGAACCGGCTAATCGTGACTAGCAGCATCAATAGGAGTACCGGTCCTGGCCTGGGAGATCCTATTGGCATAAATTGTAACCAGTCTCAACTGTGTGCTGTTAAGCCCCTCCAAGTGGGCAAAAACGATTTCCCAAGCAGTATGTAGATATCAACCAAACAGAAAACCACAGTCTGGATCATTATGAATAACACGGAATGAGAATTCGAGACTCGGGAACGATATGGTAAGAAGAATTTAGAGGGACAATTCTCATGAAAGCAAACTAAACTTGCATAAGAATTCCAAGATATATCAACATATAAAACATTCTACATGTTGATAGGATCATGTTGGAGAAGAGACAAAGTTATTAATCCCACGTCAAACGAAAAAAAGTGTCTTAGGATATATAAACGATTACATTGTATATTCTATTAGACATGTCTTTTAAGAAGGGGGTAATGGTCCGTGACAATAGAATGTGTCTCCTATAAGAAACTGTATCACTTACAAGTTGCAAAGGATTGAGCAACTAGTTACATAAATATAAATGTGACTCCTTTATCTCAACTAGCCCCTCCCCGGAGTGTTTTTCTAACTTAAGGCGCCTTAAAATGATGAGGCTAAAACAAGACGCAACCTGAATTCTTACAAAATTGAAAGAATTTTAGTATCGACTTTTCTAGCCTCATTTTAAGGCATCTCATCCTAGAACTTTCCCTCCCCAGACCTATCTTGTTCTTTCTACTTTCTCCAACCAATGGAATTTTATTGGATAACCAATTATCTAAATATCAAGCATTACTGTATAACGACAAATTCAAATAGCACGTAAGTATTACCTTACGGACATCAGCACTCTGATTTCCAAAAGCTTCGAAAAGAGCAGGCAAAAACGAGGGCAATTGAGCAGTTAGTTCCTCTTGTGATAGCCGGCCCACAAGCTGAACAGAAAAGGCAGAGAGCATAGAATGGTTAACATTAATAGGAACAATGAAACAATCAAAGTAAAGCAAAGTCTAATCCGAATATTTCATGCAACATATCTGAAGAAATACTGGAAATTTATCCTGATTCAGGTCAATATACATTAATTTTACCAATTTTAGTTCCCATTAAGACTCGGAATAAATACCTTTGTTAAACAGTTGATGCAAATAATTAGAGTCTTCTCATCTTCAGTAACTAATGAAGGTACAATAACCTGCAATCCCAGTAATTTGACAACATCAGTACTTATAATAACCTAAAGGTCCTAAACCCAGAAGGAAAAGTGTCGAAGGACTCTCTCCTCGTTTGATGTACTGAAAATAAGTCAGTTGTTCAAGATCGAGAGAGAGAACCACATACGCTTAAACATCTGAATGGATCATACTGGGACAACACGGTGTTCAAGCAATGCTCAGCTTCGTTAGAGACCTAAATATGGAGCAGACAAAATAGATTTAAAATACGAGTAAGAATATACTTAAAAGGACAAGTTCGTGGAAAGTAAATATAAATTACTTTGGGAACAGTATCCTTCATCACGTGAAGCAGCTTCTCAATTACTATTTCAACAGAATCTTCCATAATGCCTTTCTGAAAGCATGACAAGCCAACAAAAAAGGAGGAAACAAGCACTTGCATGTTAGACAAAAGGAATATCCAAACGAAGTCTCAAAATAAATAGTACATATCGAAAATATGAGCAAACCTGGTTTTTAAGCATTTCAATAATCAATGACAGGGCAAGTTCCCGGATTGAAGAATCAGAATCATCTAAAACTTCAAGTACAGCTGTCAAAATCTGGTTCGCATACTGCATAAATACAACTAAATGTTACAAGTTGATATGAAAGAAATATAACCGAACATACTTGACATTGTGGGTAGAGGATAATATTTTTTTTTTGTAAGAGTGCTGCAGGGTTAGAAAACTGTCAAGATAAGGAAATCAAATTTACAACAACAAAAAAAGGAAAGAACTATACTCTGGACCAAACAGAGAGATCATTGGCCACAGAAATTTCATTTAATTGCTGAAGTGCTTCATGCTTGCTAACAGTAGGGGTCTCATCATTCCCATTGCAGATCTAAAAATACAAAAGGAAGCATTTATAAAGTGCGAAGATTTTGTAGCGCAGTAAGCATTATGCCCAAAATCCATTTTCTCCAAGTAAACTTGATAAAGTAATAATCATCTACAGAAGAAAAAAAACAGGATAGACCAAACTCACCAGGTGAAGAAGTTGAGGAATGCTAGGCCCCGTGTCTGGCATAGAGCTAATCTCTATAGCTGCAGGTTTAAGATGATTAAGATCCAATTCCGATGAAGTCTCATTATGAGCAACTCCAATTGTCCCCAAAGATCCAGATCTACCCAGGCCATTAATTTCCAGATTTGGAGTAGATAGACCTTTCAAGTTCTCTATCTGGCCAGTTTGAGATTCCAAGTTCTGATGAATAGAATTAACCATATAAGACCATTCTTTGGTTTTGGAAGGGAAAACATTGTTTGAACTAGTCTCTAAGTTTTGACATAAGTTGTCCTGAGTTTCATCAGATGTCACATCAACATTTCCAGTGGTCAGGGTTGATTCCTGGGTGGAACCCCACTTCCTACCACCTTCACTATCAATGGAACCAGAAGAATATCTTCCAAGTAAAAGACTCTTCTTGGACCCACCAATATATCCTTCTTCAGATGATGTTCCAACAACATCATATGGATCATAAGATGATTTAGAACGCTGTCTCTCTTTCTTGTTCTGCAAATAGTTAATTAGATCCACCTCAATGCGAGGAGTGTGCTGTTTGAGTGCCCGTCTAAGGAAATTTTGTTCTTCAACTGATAAACTAAGAATAAAATTCAGAACAGCAGTCGGATCAAAATTTGAGTATACGGATATAATGCAAGTAATAGCTACATCCTTAAGCTTAGTATTTTTATCATGGACTAGTGGTGTCAGTTTAGCAAGCCATAACTTCAGGATGCCAATATTTCCAGAACCTTCAGAGTCCATAGCATGCTTGTTGAAGGAACTAATAGCGAACTCAATAACAGCCAATTTTGCCTTTGGTGAACGCTGTTCATCAAGTGAACGCAGCAAAGCAGGCAAGAGAGAATCTACACTATAAGTTTTGCCTACAATTTCCAATGTCATTGAGCTAGGCTGCCTAACCAACTCCTTTGGATCAATTAACCGGGAGAAAACATGGGGTAAGATCCTTTCCATGTAACTCTCAAAAGGCTTTCGGCATGATGGAATAATACCAGCAAGTGTTGAAAGGGCAGCCTGCGCAACTTTATGGTGGGGATCATCCAAGTGCTGGAAAAACAGTTTCATTACCTTCTCAAAGTTTTGAACCACTTCCTGAATGCCTTTTGGGCCCTGCTGCAACAATGACCGGAGATAAGTAAAAGCAGCAACCCTGGCAGACCAATCAGAACTAGGACTGAGCCCCTCACTTAGGGCATCGCTGAGAGAAGCTGGACCTTCAACATAATTTAACATCTCTCCAAGTGACAGCTGACTATCATCAAAACTCTTTTTCCTTCCAGCAGACACACGTCCAGCTACATGCTTTCTCGATAGTGGCCTCTGGAAGTTAGGAATGTAATTGTTCTGTAAGTCCCGAGTGTTTACTTCTCTATAAGGTGTATCCAAATATTGCCTGTCAATATGTGGATTTATAAACCGCCTGGCCTCCCTCATGTCACTGTTATCTTCAAAGGAACCACGTTCTTGTCTTCCGGATACCCTCTTGGCAGAGTATGATGTGAAAGCTGGAAAAGACTCGGTTGTCACACTAGTCCTGTATGATAACTTGCCTGAATCTTTGGAAGCTTGAATTTGAGTGATTATATCAGACATAGCCAGACCACCATTGCGGTTACTACCTTTACCGACAGTAGAGGTAGTGGAATCTAGTCCTAAAGCACTTGTGAGACTGCTTGAAGCTGGAATAACAGCAGGGAATGGCGGATCACGAGATGATGGAGGGTCCACTCCTGCACTAGTGAGCAATAAAAGAGAAATTTAGCCGCTCACAACAGAATCAATTTTCTAACCACTTAAGGCAATTATTGCTGCATCATTTAATGATGGCATACCAAACTTTCAAGTTTAAAATAAGTAAAACACAGAACTCATTCAATACCTAGATCCAAACTTGTTGACCTCTGTTTTTCAGATATGTCCAGACCTCTAAGCATACTTTCAATGGCACTGACTTTCTGTTTGCTTGAATGCAATACACTCTCCAGAGTACGGTCAGCACCTTTACCAAGGGGCTTCGGTCGGGATAGATTCAAACCAGATGTGAGAGTTGTCCCTGAGGATAAAGTTGAACTCCTATCCATGGCAACTATAGCAGATGTTTGGTATCCAGGTAGACGTGAACTGGCAGAAGACTGAGAGGTAATTGTCATTTTAACATTTCTGTCACGAACAGAAGGAGAAGCATGCCGCCTATGCATCCCTCCATCCTCTTCATTAATTATCTGTGTAAAAAGTACAGAGTTTAGACCACAATCTAGGAAACATAATTATTCCTGAAAATATATATCAACTATGGAAGTTATATCTACCCTTTGAATAACAGGATCAAAAGAGGTGAACAAGCGACGGGAACGATCTGGCCAAGTTTTGGAGAACATTCTGTAGCACATTCTAGCAGTAGATCGTACCTGTTAAGTCCACAACAAACTAGTTATCTATCATCAAATTTTACAATGGATCAAAAAGGTATAAGAAAAAAAGTAAATAACATAAAGCTTTAGGAATTAGCTTTGCCATATATGGTTATCTTTTCAGATTATCCTATTTATGTAAAAAAAAATAAGTCCATTAAAGAAACCAAGTGCAGCATCAGCCACAAACCAGTTCTGTTTCCAAGAGAAAAGCCAATCAACACGATCAGGTTAAACCTTCAAATGGAGGGTTGACTGCATGACTATGTACAACAACCATATATTGATATCAAACAACAGAAGCAAGTACCTCACTCATAGCATCAGCAACACAACACCTAATCAGATCCTCATATAAATCAGCCGATCTCTGTATTTCTGGTTCATCAGGCCAATGTTCAAGTATCCACAATGCATATTCACAACACCTGCAGTTAGGATATAAAAGTTAAGTATAGAAAATAACAAATAAAAGACTTCAAAAAATTAAAAAAGATTAATACCTGGCACGGAGTACAGCACTACGGTCATTCTTTGCACAATCAGCTATTCGGGGAAGCACACGGGCAACTTTGCAGTTACGCAACATCTGCAACTTAGGAAAAGATATTATAAGAAAATAAAATTAAAAAAAAGAAACTGAAAGAGAAAATGGAAGGGGAATACAAGAAAAATTACCGTTTTTATGCAGTTATCTGCGGACTCTGCAATTACAAGCACAGTAATCACAACCAACTTGAAAAGGACCTGATTATCATAGTATGAAATTAACAAGTGCATATGAGAATATAAATGTTGCTATGCTACACATGAAAGTTGAACTTACTGGGATGAACAGCTCAGCACATGCCTCAAAATCTCCCAAGAGCTCCTTTGATAAGAAGCATAACAAATGACAAGCCTGGAAAAAGGAAACTCTCAGAATCAGCTACACATACAAAGCTAGAAAAGCACTTATAGGATAGGAAAGTAAACACTGGTCTAGAACTCATCCACCACCATTATACTGAATACCTCAACATTCCTAGTAGTCGTGGTATAAAAAAGCATACACTGCTAAGAAACAAGAATCTAAAGCACTATGCACAAACTTGGAATCCAACCGGCTATGTCCAGTAAGAGCATAAGAAAACTGCCGTATAGGAAGAATAGGCAAGCGAGGTTCATAGTAAACATTACAGAAATGTAACCATGAGGTAAAAAGCATACCAGAAATCTAGTAACAAATAGCAATGTCATAGTTTTAGCAACAGTAAACCATAATTATTGGTCCAACATGTTCCCTATCATTTAATCATTTTGTAATACATGGATATGTTCTAAACAAATAGCATTTTCGGCAAATCCAGGAAAGAAATGGAAGAGAAAACTCTGGTGATTGAATAATTCAGATAATCATTAAAACATAAAAAGGAAAAGAATCTCTTAGTGCCACAATAAACATTATTAATTCAGAGTCGCATAAACAAACTATAATTGAAAAGAATAAATCTCTACTAAAATGGTTAAAAAGTGTGAAAAAGGGGGGGAGTCGACACCATGAAACACAATAAAAGTGGTACACACCTGCTTCACAATGCTTGACCTCCTATCTAATAATTGTGTACTTAGGGGGCCAACAAGCTGCTTCAAGAATCCCCGGAAACATGGATAACCAGAAGCACCTGCTTATTCACCGTAGTGTTAATTGTTAAATCCCCAGTTCTCAAGACATAAACTATAAAGGAGGAGTATGACACATAAATATGGAATTTAGACCGCAAATACACCAAATAAAATGACAACTTTGCAGAAATTAAAACCAAAGGGAAATAGGTTAAAGGAAATAGATAAGCCAAAAATGTATACACTTGAACTTTGGCATCCCTTTATATACCTAAAATTTATATCTGACTTAGTTTGCATAGGTCAACTTTTTAAGATTTTCTTTCAACACAAAATGCAGAATCATTCGGTAACCGTTTCACCAACAATAGTAACTCAATTTTTTAACAGTACACACAGTAATTCAATAACTCTTCAACAGTAGACACATATGCTAGGGAAATATTGGTGGGAGGTTTGATGAGAGAGAATAAAAACCTCCAGAAACAAGGCCTTCAACTCTCTGCATGGAAGCAATGCGTACGGACCAATCTTTTTCTGGCACGAGAGTAGAAGCAATTTTCTCAAAGTCCCTTATTAGCTCCTTATCCGAGTAAATTTTAATCGGATCTATTGGTTTTTCAGCGATATCACTTTCACCTATAAGAAAAAGAAAAGAAATCACTTCGGTAACAATTAATTTGTTGAAGTGAACCATGATCCAGGAAGTGGGGTGTCCCATGGGAGGGCGAAACCAGTAAGCATCGAGATGGTTAAGGCTGAACCTCGGGTGTGCGAGAGGTCTGAGGTGCCGCACGGGGTGGTTGTCCCTGCGTCAAAACTCTGACCCCGTGACAGTATGCTCAAGTGTATTAGGATTGAGTGAGTGTTTAGATTGCAAGCATTAGCCTTATTAGAATGATTAGACAAGTTTGTTAAGTTTTCTCTTGTTTGAGTGAATTCCTAAATTTCGAGTTGTGAACTTTGGATGCTTAATTCGGGTTTGAATCAAAATAAGTCAATTTCATAAATTAGGGACCAAAATAAATATCTCAATTAATTAAATAATCATTAAAATATTTACCTATAAAATTATCAAACTCGAGTCTTTTATAAAAAAAAAAGTTTTTCCCTTTTCAATTGGGACTATTATCTAGGCCCATAATTAATTTTTTTTTCTATAAACAAATATAATTTAAGGTTTAATATCCGAATAGGGGCTCAAACTATGCTTGTGAGTCACTTTTAGTGCATAAACTATTTTAGCTCTTAATAGGGGCCTAAAGTTTCAATTGTGGTCATTTTAAGTACCTAACCATCAATTACGATTGTTTTTATTATTTATTTTTAACTTTAAACCCCAAACCTCAAAATTATCATTATCATCATTTATTATATCATCGAGACCATTACTACCGTTGTTGGACTACCCTGATCGTTTCCTCTAACCACCCATTACTAGTAATCGGTTGTAGGTGTATCGATCGATTTCCTAATGTCGAAAGAAACCAAAATTGTAAAAATGAAGTTGTTGGCATACCTATCGTCATTTATAGGCAATGGTTGTTTGAGGGAAAGGATCATGGTACTCCGACGGCAATAATGATGATCTCTAATGAGATAGTAAACGATGACAATGATGATAATTTGAGGATTAAGATTAGGGATTTGGGACTATTTTGTAAGAATTTAAAACTATCAACTTAAAAAATAAAATTTTAATTTAATTTAATTGAAAATTCAAAATTCAAAATTATCGGATTCTTTTGGGCAAATATTTTTTATTAATGGTTACACACTTAAAATGACCTAGATTAAAATTTTAGACAATTATTTAGAACTAAAAATAGTTTAGACACCAAAAATATTCACAAGCATACTTGGACACATATTTAGATATTAAGCCATAATTTAAATGCGTCGATTAATCTGTATGATATATACATATTTTTAAAAATTATGTTGTTTTTATTTTATTAAATTTGTTCTATTATTAACTTTATTGTTTAAAACTTAAATTATTTGCTGAAATATTTTTAAAGCATATTTTCATATTCTTATTAATATTCTCCTGTTTCGTTAAGATGTTCATTTTGTGTTTTAAAATGGTCTTATTTAAATTATTTTATTAAAAAAATTAACAATTTTCAAGATATATTTCCTTTTTTAATTTTCAATGAAATAAAATTTAATATTTTAAAAATAAAATTATCCTTTTAATTATTTTATATCATATTTTTTACATGAATTTTTTCTTAAATTACGTGAAAATCAACAATAAACATTATAAATAGAACAAAGAAAATATGAGATTTTAAATAATAAGAATTAAATGTTTAGACAGAGAGACAAACAATGATATTTTTTTTATTGTATAAAAAAATTATTACCACGAACTTCATTAAATTTTATTGACCAAAATTGATCAAACAATAAAATTTAATAATTTTTATATTTTACTCAAAATTAAAACATAAAAAGCTGAGTGGGCCATTCAGTACTAGGCCCACCCCCATGTTTTGCCCGTCTCCTTTTTGAACAGACAACTATATGATTTCACTGATGGAATGTAAAAAATTGGTCTGACTTGAAATTTTATTAAAACTTATTCGAGTTAGAATTTTGTTTGATCCAGGGATGTAATAATTCGAATTTAATATGTATCCATTATTGTTGAGCCAAACTCGAGTTAGATCTGTTACTGTAGTAATCGAACTTGAACTGTATTCAACTGAGAATGATCCGAACCCGATTTCAACATGTTACTGTGGACCTGAAACCCTATCTCACATCAGACTGAAACGAACCCGAGTCCGAGTCTGACTTGGAAGATAATCGAAATTACCCGACTAAATCGATTAGAGACCTGATTCTATCCAACCTGTTTTAAACCCGATATGATAAATGACCCGACTTGTTTTAAACTTAACCTATTACTGATCTGAAGTCATATTAACAAGATTTAATATTTATATGACATATAATTAATTATATTTATAATTTGATTAATTTAAAATATTGATAAATATAATTAAGTTTAGAAAAATCAAATTAGACATAAGAATTAATTTAGGCATTAATATTTAAATTTAGTATTACATATTTAATTAAATTAATTTATTTACTATTTTAGTTAGTTTTAATGTATTTAATTTTAAATATAATTTTAAACTAATATTTTATTAAAAATTATAATTTTAAATTAATATATAAAAACATAAATTAAAAACATAATTAAAAGAATTCTAAAATCAAATGTAGATTTTTATTAAATTAATTTAAATTATAGCTCAATTAAATTAAACCAAAATAATTGATAAAAAAGAAAAAAATAATTAATAAAAAAGAGTGAAAAGATAAATTTTTAGATGGAAATAAGTCATTCATTTTTGAAGTTGGAGATTAATTTATTTTTATTGTAAAAATTTTGGAGGAATATAAGTTACCCAAAATTTCGAGAGAATTAAAAATAAGTTTTGATTAATATATAAAAAAGAGAAAAAACAAAATTTTGGAGGACTATTGTTATTATTATAAAATATAATCAAATAATAAACTTTGATTAAATCAATTAAAAGTATAAAAAATATTAAATTTAGATATTTATTTGACACTACTCTAAGTCGAGTAAAAAATTCCGCATATTTTTATATAGGTCGCGCCTAAAAAATTGAATATCGCGCCGCTCTGCACCTTATTTTATAATTATTTTAATTTTGGTTATGATCACTCGAAAATTAAGTTTTAAATTTTATTTTTTATTCGATTTGGTCTTAATTTAATTAAAATCAGATTATATATTTTAAAATTATTCCAATTTAATCACAGAGAATTAGTTTAATAATTGGAGAATTAGTGTTACAAAATTGATTTAGTGATTTGGACTTAAGAGATTAGTGCTAAGCTTAAATAATTAACAATATACATACATTAATTAAATACATATGCATACATTAATTCATAAACAAATTAATTATAATATATATACATTTAAGCATATATATATAAGTATATATATTAAATTATATAATATATAATATATAGACTAAATTGTATATTATATACATATATACATCTAATATGTTATATAGATTATAATAAATATTAATATATATATTATTTATATATACATTTAGTATATACGCATATATATAAGTAATAAATATACACATATATATACACATATATTAATATACATAATATATATTATATACATACTTATATATTATATACATATACATATACATATATATTATATATTTTTATATATAATATTATACATTTCATATTTTTATATATAGTATATATTTTATATTTTCATATATAGTATAAATTTTATATATAAAATATATTCAAAATATAGTATAAATTTTATATTTCTATTTTTGAAATATATTAAATTATATTGTATAGGTATAACTTATAATGTATTAAAGTACATTAAAATTAAAATTTTAATTAAATTTTATTATTATTAATTTATAATTTTTGTAATTTAGTCGTTATAACTTTATTTTTATTTCAAATTGACTATTATTTTTTTTTTAATTTAGTTTAGTGTTTTTAATAATATGATAATTTATTTTATTAATGTTTATCGTTTTTAATTTAAAATTTTATTCTTTTCTACCAATGTTTATTCTTTATTAATTTATAATTTTTGTAATTTAGCTCAATTTTAAAATATGATCATTTAGTGATATTTTTGTTTAGTCTAGTGCATAATATTTATTTTTAATAAAATTTATGTTAGTTAAAGACGTTAGATATTAAATAATTAATTCGAAATGAATGATCAACCATTCAACTCAAAGTTTATCGGTTATTTACTTAATTATTTATTTGTACTAAACTCAAACTTAATAATTTCAATTAATATGAACTTAAAACCCGAATTAATTCAACCTAAAATAAAACCGAACTGAAATGAACTCGACTTAAAATGAACCTGTTAATTATCTGAATTGGACCTGAACCGTTTGAACCTAACCTAAAATAAACCTGACTTAAAATAAACCTGACCTAAAACTTAAAATAAACCTAAAATAAACCTGCACTCGATTTAAATCGAATCAGTACGTCAAATGAACCTAAAATAATATGTATTCAATTTTATCTGATCTCACAATAAACCTAAAACTTAATTATTTTTACGCCCCTATCCACCAGAAAACAAAACATAAGGGATCCAGTACAATTTGATTTGATTTATAGTACATCTGAAAACACAGAATTATTATATCGTTTTGTCCGCTCCCTCTCTCAACCTCAAATAATTAAAATAAATAATTCAATTTCTCTCTGATTCCAGATTTCTATCTTCTACAGTCTTTTCTTCATCAATGGCGACTCAAGGGCAAGTCATCACTTGTAAAGGTACTACTCTATTTGTTTATTTTCTATTGATGATGCGTTTTCTAGCTGTTATGAAACACTTTTAATTCTAATGCGGTTGCGATTTTGAAGCGGCGGTGGCTTATGAACCGAACAAGCCACTGGTCATTGAAGATGTCCAGGTGGCTCCGCCGCAGGCCGGTGAGGTTCGGATCAAGATTCTCTTCACTGCTCTCTGCCACACCGATGCCTACACTTGGAGCGGAAAGGTTTTTTCCTTTTTTTTTGTTATATATCCTATTTTCATTTTCTCTATCTCAGTTGCTTTATTAATATAATACAAAATGAATGCGATTGCATCTTACATGATTCATTTTTGGTTTGAAAAAATGTATAAGCTCCAATTGCTTTATCTCGAAGAAAGAACTGTTTAAGATGCTTTGTTTGCTTTTCTGTCAAACACTACTTGTTTCCCTAGGATAACGAGTTTCTTCTTCAAAGTGCTATTTAAACTGGCTTGTTAGGACTGAGGAGAACGTGGAAATTTCATTCTAACCGGGAGTATTTTGCTGATTTTGTATCATTCATTTAGAATAGGAAAGAATTGTACAGTGTCGTTGATTTCAATACTTTTGAGATATTCTTGGTGAGAATATAATTTGATTTCCATGTATCCTCTTGCAGTGACAGAGATAGCTCCCAGTCTAATCTGGTTTAAGTTTTTCTTTTTCATTTGATGTTTTCTAATCAACTGTTTAATTATGATGTCTGATATGCTTGGTTTACCTTTTTCAGGATCCTGAGGGTCTATTCCCATGCATTCTTGGACATGAGGCTGCTGGGTACATTATTTGCTATTAGTTCTTACAGTTTAAGAGCCTCTTGATTGTTAATGAGCTTAGAATTGTTTTGAAAATTTTTGAATGCAGGATTGTAGAAAGTGTTGGTGAAGGAGTAACTGAAGTTCAACCAGGTGATCATGTCATCCCTTGTTACCAGGCAGAGTGTAAAGAATGCAAATTCTGCAAATCAGGAAAGACAAACCTATGTGGCAAAGTTAGGACTGCCACTGGAGCTGGGGTCATGATGAATGATCGCAAGAGCCGCTTCTCTGTAAATGGCAAACCAATCTACCACTTTATGGGCACCTCTACATTTAGCCAATACACGGTTGTGCATGATGTTAGTGTTGCAAAGATTGATCCACAAGCTCCTTTGGACAAAGTATGCCTTCTTGGTTGTGGTGTTCCAACTGGTAAGGGCTTGTTTAACTTTTTTTTTCATGTATCTGTAACTACATACATATTTGGTTTTCTGGCTCTGTATACTGCAGCTTGTGTATGAAACTTCCGTTTTTATATATATTTTTGTTGGATAGGGCTTGGAGCAGTGTGGAACACAGCCAAAGTTGAACCAGGGTCTATTGTTGCTATTTTTGGCCTTGGGACTGTTGGTCTCGCGGTAACTGTCAAATATGCATCTTACTTCCCTTGAACTTTATTAATATCATTTTATGGACTTCTTTGCATGGTTGAGCAGTCTTTTTCAAAATATTTGTTATCTTCATCTGTGTTCCCTTTGTGGTGCTAGTCTGTTAGACATTAAGTAGTTTATCTTTGAATGCGATTGTGCAGGTTGCAGAGGGTGCAAAATCAGCTGGTGCTTCAAGAATAATTGGTGTAGATATTGATAGCAAGAAGTACGATACAGGTCAGTAATTTACAAATAATAATCTTACAAAGAAGACTACTTAATCAATCTTGATATGGAATATTCAATAAATTTTGTGAATGATGTGAGTAATGGAATAAATTGCTAGAAAATGAGTGGTTTCTGCTTTGCTTGTCCCTCTTTGTAATAAATCTAAATCACGCATTATATACAGTCGTCTACTTCTAGATGATGATTTCTTTTTGCTTGGTGAATGCATCTTGCAGCGAAGAATTTTGGAGTTACAGAGTTCGTGAATCCAAAGGACTATGATAAGCCAATTCAGCAGGTCCTTGTTGATCTCACTGATGGAGGTGTTGATTACAGTTTTGAGTGTATCGGAAATGTCTCTGTCATGAGAGCTGCTCTGGAATGCTGTCATAAGGTACATGCTCCCTGAACTTGATGAACACTAATAACTGTAAAGTGGAATACCACTTCTAATGAGCTTGAAAACTTTCAGGGTTGGGGAACATCGGTTATCATAGGTGTCGCCGCATCAGGTCAGGAGATATCTACTCGACCTTTCCAATTGGTGACTGGCCGTGTTTGGAAAGGGACTGCTTTTGGTGGATTCAAGAGTCGTTCACAAGTGCCTTGGCTTGTTGACAAGTACATGAAGAAGGTAAATGTAGTTTGTATGCAATTCTATCTTTTCTTTCACCTATAGAGTGAGCAGAACTTTATTAGTCTCTCCTTCACACTGCAGGAAATCAAAATCGACGAGTACATCACCCACAATTTGACTCTCGGAGATATTAACAAGGCATTTGATCTGATGCATGAAGGGGGTTGCCTCCGATGCGTGCTTAAGTTGCACGAATAAGAATAAAGGGGTGATCTGTGAAGAACTGCGTGCCTATCTTCTGGAACCAGGTATGTGCTTTTATTGCCATCTTATGAGTATGAACAAGAATATGTTTCTACAAACTCGTGTTTAAACCTTGTTAAAAATGTTTGCCATACCGTATTAGAAGAGAACCTGTGAAGGAGATGTACGCATGAATAAAATAACAAAGCTTCATATCATCTGAATTATGGAATTGAATGTTGATGAGTATCAGACATTGATGTTCCGAATTTTCGGAGCTTTACTCGTTCAACTGTTTTGTTTATATTAGATTATTACTGTCTGTTGTTTCTTTAAAGGGAGGAATCTAGTTAAAAACGGCTAAAACAGATATAGCTGATATTACTGGTGCTCGAACCTGTGAGCTCTAAGAACAACAACCGCTCCTTTAACCGTTGAGGTTAGATGGATCGTGCATGTTATCAAAATGTTATTTCACCTTGAATGGTCCTTTCTCAGGGTTAGAAGCCGTAAATAATTAACTTCTTGACCTTGACCGAGTAAAGTCAATATCCACTAAAAAAAGGCAAACACCCAGAAACTGTTGACAGGTTTACGTTTGACTTAAGAACAGGCTGAGCTGAAATATTTTCTGAGGCTTGGGACAATTCTACTTTTGTTACAAAAATTCATTACATTATAACACAAATTATCAACGTGCTGAAATTTATATGAAAATTTCATCACGTTTGAATTTATTCCCTCTATAATTTCGTTACATTCATATGACAACATGTATATTACTATTTTTTCTCTAATAGTCGAAAAACAAGATTGTTTACGGTTTCTACTAAGTGCCAAGTAGACTTGATAATATCTAAAATATTTTATCATTACACCCGACATTAGTTGGCAACACACACAATCTTATTAGTAGTATAAACTTATTTCTCCGACGAAACCGAGCCGTGAAGGCCCCATTGGTGACGACACTCTTGTGGTTGGCGTCGTCGTGGCCTATTGATCTTCTTCATCTTTGTCTTCGTCCAAGATCGGATTTGCTTTCTCCATGGTAACAATTTCACTGCAAATTACATGCAACAATCAAAGTTACAAAAAGAAGAAGACATTTTCAAGAGATCATATATAAACAAGGTTTTGCAGGAACCAACCGAAGGATACGAGTGAGATCAGCTGCTTGAACCAAATCTCCACTCTCCCGAGCCTTCAAAACTCTGAACATAAGAAGAAGCTTGGCTCGAGTAATGGCGGATTGTTTCACGATCATTTCAGTTTCTTGTCTCAGCTCATCGCATTGCCTCGCGATATCATCGAACCTGGCGAATAATTCCCTCTGCTCATACCTTAGACACTCTTGTTCTTCCTCGACCTTTCCCATCTCAGCTTTCACTCTTCTACCTGCAACCCTCACTCTCAGTTTCTTCCCTGTATTTTGTTTCGAACTCACCTGACCGATCTTTCTCGGTGCCATGTCGATACCAGTAGTCTATCAGATTGCAAACTGCTGTAGACTTGGAGCTGGAATTCTGGAGCAGTGAATACGTTTTCAAACATGGTGGTTTACTTTAAATAGATGAGAATTTTCCCTAAGAAATTACGAAGTGTGAAGCATCGGCGAAGAGAGCTTGAAATTTGGTGGAAAGCTCGATCTGGAACAAGAAAATTCTACTCCTAATCGCGGGTCATTAGTCTTTGAATAGATATTTATTCTTAGTTAATCGCCTGATTGCCTAGGCTGTTGCCTCGAAATGTCATCTTGAAAAGGATACGAAGACTTTTTAAACATTTAAAGACTTATTTTCTATTGTTGACTAAATTTAAAGATTTCTTAATTCTTCTATCACTGTATATCTGGGTTTTTCCAACGATATTGTTAGAGATTTTTTTTAAAAAAATATTAAACTATTCAAATTATTTTTTTACAATATATGAATCACTGTTTAAACTAGAAATCAGATTATTTTTAATTCGTCTTCAAACGATATTTTAATAAAATAATAAATATTATTCAAAGATAGGGGAAAACACCCCCTTCACACAATAACATATTTATTTATTTTTTGGTAAACTATATAGATACCCACCATACTATGGGGTTAGTATCGATCTGATCATAATGCTTTAAAAAAATCAAATACACCGATAAACTATTAATTTGGTATTAAAATAACCATCGATCGTTAGAAATTAACGAAGCAGCTGCTGACGTGACCGTTAAAAATAATTAAAATAATTACACATTTACTCTCTGCTATTCATATATTTTTATAATTTAATCATAATTTTATTATAATAAAATAATATAATTATGTAATTATAATTATAAATATATATTTAATTTACTAAATTTATTTTCATCCTCCAATCAGGTGCCAAGAAAATGTAAAATCTAGACTCTTGCATCCAGAAAATGTAAAATCTAGACTCTTGCATCCAAAAAGAATCGAACCTAGATACTTAAGATGGAAACCCTATAAGTTAAACACTAGACCAAGAATCATATAAGATATAAAGCACCAATATATGTATATATTTATGGTTCGTTTACCTTTAAGATATAAATTATGTTATACAAAGCCCTATAACAAATATATATGAAATAATATTTTTTATATATTTGGATTTAAAATTTTTGAATAAAATATTTGAATAAAAAATGGTACATTCAAATAAAATATTCAAATAATAAATATACGAATAAAAATATTCATATAATAAATATTCAAATAAAAATCATAAATATTCAAATATTTGGATTTAAAAATATTCGAATAAAAAAATTATATATTTGAATAATAAATATATAAATAAAAATATTCATATAATAAATATTCGAATAAAAATATTCTAATATTTATAATTTTTATTCGAATAATTTTTATTTAAAAATACAAATAAAAATCATAAGTATTAGAATATTTTTATTTGAATATACAATTTTTTTTATTTGAATATTTAAAATTCAAATATTTATTCTAATATTTTTAAATCTAAATATTCGAATTTTTATAATTTTATTCGAATATTTATTATACAAATATTTTATTCATATATTTATTATTTGAATATTTTTATTTGAATATATGGATTTTTTATTCGAATATTTAAAATTCAAATATTTTATTCGAATATTTTTAAATCCAAATATATAAAAATATTTTTAATTAATATTTTAATTAAATTAAAAAATAAATATAATATTATATGTGGAATTAATATAATACATATAAAAAACTGTATTCAATATATATAGGTTATGAAAACTTGAACCACAATAATCATCTTGGTTCATTGATTTGGGTGTTGCTCATTCATACCCAAGGTCATGGGTTTAATACCCATTGAAAGCATGTTGTGGGATTTTTTTTTCGTGTCACCACCAGATTAGAGGAGGAAAATTAATTTAATAAATAAATTAAATAAGATTAATTAAATAATATATAAATATAATCCTCCAATTAGGTGGTGACACGTGTCACCACCTAATTAAATAATAATAATTTTATTTTATTATAATAAAGTTAAGATTAAATTAAAAAAATGTGTAATTATTCTATTTTAATTTTAACGACCACGTTATCAGTCCGTTTGGTTTTAACGGTCGGTGGCTATTTTAATATCAAATTAATAGTTTACGAGTGTATTTGATTCTTTTTAAAGCATTGTGACCAGATCGATATTAACCCATAATATGGTGACTATCTATGTAGTTTATCCTTATTTTTTAATTTGAGCTGCAGGTCACGTATAAAAATGTTAAGATTTTACTGTTTAAAGTCAAGTTGCTTTCGACAGTCTTTAAACAATATTTATTATTTTATTAAAACACTATTTAAAGATGGATTGAAAATAATCTAATTTCATATTTGAACAATAATTTATTATATTATAAAAAATAATCTTAAAAAAATTTCCAACTATAATATTGAAAAAACTCCTTATATATCATAAATGAGGGACACTATTTCTCTCTACGTTTTTTTCTTTTATTTTGACAATTTTATTTTAATTAATTAAAATTAATTAATATTATATATCTAATTTTAGTTAGTGAGTCTTTTAATAAAAATTTTATATATATATAATATTTTAAATTTAAAATTTATTTAAATAATATTAAATTATTTATTATTTAGGCCAATCTCGTTAATCTTTCTTTTTAAATTTAATTTGGAAAATAAAAAATATTATAATCTAGATATTAAATATAATAGAGGTCAAAATCATAGTAATTAAAATAAATCGGAGTAAAATGGACGGCAAGAATGCGCGATTTCCTAGGATGTATCCAAACTTCATTTATGATTTTTTTAAGAAATGATAAATTACAAAATTTACCATTGACTTTTTAATTTATTTTAATTAAAATATTAATTAATTTATTAAATTTTATATATTAGCGCAATTTAGTTATTTTAGATTATATTTATAATTAAATATTAATAAAAGTAATTTATTTTCAATTTTGAAATAATTTTTAAATTAAATAATAGTAGAATAAAATATGTTAGATTGTATCAAAATATTAATAAAATAACCATCACTTATTCACTTGATTCAAATGATAAATAGTTTAATTTTACTTGGATAAATTTTAAATTAAAAATATATATACAAAAAAATCGCTATAGACTCACTTATCAAGATAAAATTTTAAAAATCAAAATAATAATAAAAATATTAATGAAATAATATTAAGTAACCCAAATAAGTCAATGTTTAGTGAAAAAATTTGATTGATCAATTGTTTATATAAAAAATTTAAATTAAAAATTTATCTATTAGAACTAGATTTATAACGCGGGTTAATTCAAAATAATAAAAATTATAATAACAATAAAAATATTAATAAAATAATATTAAATAATTAAAATAAATTAACGGTAATAAAAAATTGAATATTTTTTTATCAGAAGTGCAAAGTTTAGTACGTGAGAAGGATGCGCCTCCTGTGTTTTTAATTTACCCTAATTTATGTTCGTTTTATATGTCTTCACCACTTTAATGGGCGTTGAAAATCAAAGCACGCGCCTCCCTGTTTGAGTCGCTCTCATTTTATGTTCATTAACGGTGAAGATTAGGGTGTAAATAAGTCGAGTCGAGTTTGAGTAGTGCCAAGTTTGGCTCGATTCGTTAAGATTTCGAGTTAAGTTCGAGTTTGAGTAATTTTAAACGAGCTTAAAAAATCTGAGCTTGGTTCGACTTGTTTAGAACTCGAGTCGAGTTCGAGTTTTTTTCGAGCCTAATCGAGCTAAGTATTAAATGATTTTTGACTATGTTAGAGTTGAGTAACTCTTATCTCTTACGTCTCATTTAAAGCCTAACGAAAAAAAAACTTTGATACACAAGTTGTGTAAACTCAAGCTTGTTAATTTTAGGTTTTAGTATGTTAATTTAGACCGTAAGACTTATGTTTAGGGTTTAAATTTTAGGGTTTCAAAGTATATTTATATTTTTAAGTAGCTCGTGAGCTTTTCGAGTCGAGTATCATGTAGTTCGGCTCGGCTGGGCAAGAACTCGATCCAAGTCCAATCGAATCAAATTTTGATCAAGATTTGACCGAGTCAAACTCAAGTAGCTCACGATCTGTCTCGTCTCATTTACGACCCTATAAATATGGTAAATAAGTAATATATTTTCAAGGAGATGAATAGCAGAGAGTACGTGAGAAGGACGCTCTTAATGGGAAAGCGAGACTGACCATATAGCACCATCACTATTCATTGGCGCCATAAATGCAGAGCTCTCAAGGGGGGGCGAGAATGAGATCGTGAGTTATTCAAGTTAAATTCGAGATGAGTCTATTTGATTTTATTTAAATTTGATTCGAAAAAATTATGAACAGGTTTAAAATAATTATATTATAAATATGTTATATATACATTAAAATTAATTTTTTAATAAAAAGAAAAGCAATAAAATAAAAGAGAAGAAATTTACTAAAAATAAAATAATTAAAATAAATTGGGTATTTTTTTTTGATATTGAATTTTGTTTTGGTGTAATTATGAAAAAGATTTTTAATAAAGCTATATGTTTTATAAAAAAATTATCTATTTTGAGCCGAACTGAACCTGAATTTCGAGTCTGAATCGAATTCAATATTATTATTTTCAAATCGAACCTGATCAAACTTGAACTCAACTATGGATTGTGAAAATCTGGGAGAAAAACGAATGAAAACGATAACTGTGAAACCCAGTGAGGCACTGATCAGTGCATTTAAAAAGAGGTAAAAAAATAGGTGGGGAAATATGGGTTTTTTGCTTTGTGTTGGTTTAGCATCCCCTTTTTGCACCATTTGCATGCACACCACATGCACGTTGAATTTCCTTAGTCAAAAAAGCACTATACTTTCTCGTTCATGCAAGTTAGTGTTTCTCGTTTTGTTTGATGCATTTATATTTAATTTCCCCCAAAGAAAACCCCATGCCAATGCCGTAACTTGAGTCTCTTTACAAGTCATTCATTTCCCTTCAATGACTTGAAAATTTTTCCTCTTAAAAAGGAGAAATTATATCATGAGTCAGTCCCACCACGTCATTCATGGGACCGACCAATGATAATCATCCACCTTATTATTTTTTAATTTTTAAAGTGAAGATTCACCTGAAAAAAAATATAACATGAAAAAGTTGATGAAGTGGATGATTATCATTGGTCGATCCTATGGACACGTGGTGGGACTGACCCATGATATAATTTTTAAGTTTAGCTTAGCTTAGCATTTTTAAGTTTCCCTTCATGAAACAGGCATAGGAATTAGGCTACCATTTAATAATTACATCCCTATATATATAATACCATCTTCATTATTTAGTTGTATTTTTTTTATTTTTAGTTTTTCTAGAAAAGAGAAACCAAGAGTTCGCTTAATCTCCTTTTCTTATGTGTAACCTCTCCTTCTCTTTGTATTTATAACTCACTTCTATTTTTATCATTATTCTCTTTCTCTCTCTTGCTTGAAGGAACCAAAACATTGCTAAACAGATCCAACAGGAAAATTTTCAGGTAAGAAAGAATCTCTCCTGTTGCTCTTCCAATGAAATTAGCTGGTTTTGGCTTAGTTATTACTTTTTGCATAATTCAGATTTTATCCCATGTTATAATATCAAGCTTCCTTTACAATAAGGTTCTGTGTTGATTTTTGTATATTGAAATTTGAAGAAGAAAAAGTTGTTGGGATTTTTTTTTCATTTTTGTGGTTTTTACAGTCTTGCAACAATTTTTACCATTTTCATTTTTTTCTGCAAACAGGGTATTATTGTGTTTGAATCATACAGCCCCCAGAATTGATATTGAAATTTGTAAACTTTATGTACAAAGAGGTCATTTTTGTATTGGATTTAAGAAGAATGTAAGAGGAAGGTTACAGAGTTTGAGGATCAAGAGAAATTGAAGAATAAGGTATGAACTTGTTTTTTGTTGGATGTGGATGCCAATTTAATGGAGGATAGATTTGTATTTATTTGTTGAAATGGCTGAATGAGAAAACATAAGATGAAATAATTAAGTGTTCAGACATGGAAACCAAGGGAGAAGCTGCAGGAAATGAAGACAATCCACCATCACCCTCTTGTGAATTAAGGCATGTTTTGGAGGAGAAGGATATCAAAGACAAAGTGGATGGAGCGGCACGAAAACCTGAGCAGTCTATGAGCTCGGGTCCTTCAAGGCTGCCGCCATTGGGGCATAGGCGCAGTCAGAGTGAAGTTATACCTGTAGGACATCGGCATGACAATGGTTTCCAGAGATTGAAAACTTCTATGCAGAAAGCTTTCCGATGGGGTGGCAATTCAAAGGATCGAAGGTACCACTCCTTCAATCCTGAGGTTCTAGCAAACCAGAAACGCCAGTGGTATCAACGACACACTAAAACTATGGTATCTGGTTCCGCCTCGTCTTTATTTTCTAATCTTTTCAGTTTCCCAGGTTTTCTGTAACCAGTTAGTGTATGCATTCACTGTACCTTTAAATTTCTCTGATTGAATATAACTTGTTCCTGAAGGGTAAGTATAACTGCACCAGTACTTACATTTCGCTCATAAACTGGATTCTCATTATGCTCTTTCTCATGCTTGAAACTCTCTAAGAAATAATAATGTAGTATACCTTATTATAGGAAATCAAGTGCATACCTTAAGTTAGTGAAAATCTGCTATCAATCGAAGGGCTTTAAATGTTGAGATAAAATGGTTAGTGGAAGACTGGAAGTTATTCTGATGGGATGCTTATATATATGCCTAGTTGCTTTTCTGAGTCTAATTTGAGTTTGTTGCAGGAAAGGCATAGATATGAGCAACCCACTTCAATCTTTGAGCACTTCATTATTGTCGGAATTCATCCAGATACTGATCTTGGGTCTGTGGTGGAAACCTTTGCTAAGAGGAAGAAGTGGGAAACAGATATGAAAAGATCTGGAATGATGGATCCTAAAATGCTACAGAATCATGGACCTCCAGTTCCAGTATTTGAACCCCAGGTTTACTACATAATTAAATTTAAGGAAACTCTTATATATTTCTGTCTGTATATTAAATTGCCCCTTCATTCAGTTTGCAGTACCTTATGGAGATTAGTTTGAACTGTGTCTTTTCTTTCAAGCTATCCCCTTTCACCATATTAGGGAATGATTTTACTTCAGTTGAATTCACTTTGTGTTTATTTTCTTTTCATATACACTGAAATCATTATCTGTCTTCCCTTTCCTTTCCCCCTATTATCAGATACTTTTTAGATACCCTCCTGGGAAGAGATTTGCTATGCGTTTGAAGGATTTAGCCAGCTTTTGTTTTCCTGCAGGTGTTAAGGTCTGATCTCACTATTTTTTTTGGTGTGAATGTGAACTTTATTAGTTTAATTTCTCAGTATTTCCTTTATTTTTCGAATTTAGGTGCGATTACTGGAAAAAACTCCATCATTTAGTGATCTAAATGAGATTCTTTATGGACAGGTATGTCAAATAAATGTGTCTCTAATTATCCTGTGGTAAACAGTTAAAGGATTATTATAATGGATCTCTTATTTATCTTTCATTTATCCAAGTCCAAAAGTGATGCTCCAACTAAATAGGAGATGAGGTAGAGTCATGAACTTTTTTTTTTTTATAAATGATTAGTTTTCATTCCATCCAAAGAACCATCAAAGTAACAAAGTACAACGTCTAATCAAAATTTATCAAGAATATTAAAAACGTTAAGACAAATTCCATGAATCAATGAGAGAAGAAGAGTGAACAAGTTTCTTGCTGCCTCGCAATCGCATCCTAACATCAGATTTGATTTGCATCATAATAACCCAAGCACTTCTTGCACCTTTACTATGCAACCTATTATTTCTTTCTTGCCAAACATAATACAAAAAGGCTCCCCAAGCTATACGAATAACAACTGTCCTCAAAGATTTACCTTTACTATGTTTCTGCATCCAGTCGAATAGCATTTCCCAACCAACCACTATAGGCCTAATATCACAAGCCTACGGTATTAATTGCCGAACATCATGTGAACTTCTTCTTTCATTTAGTCTTAACATTTTACTGTTCTATATTCTCCACAGGAGCATTTGGGTAGAGATGATTTCACCTTTATTTTCTCACTAAAGGTATGTTTCTTTTTCTTTTTTCTATATCTATGTTGTTGAAACCTTGAAATGCTTCCATTGTATCGAACTGGATCCCTTCATGGTACATTGACCGGCACGGGATGGCATCGTAAATGGGGTTCATTTCTATTATGTGGTTGGGAAAGAAAGGTGACATTTAGGGGTAGTGAATTGCGCCCAGTTTTGTTTTCACTTCTTTGTTTGAGAAACAGTAACTTATATGGATTGTGAAGCATTTTATTCTCTCTTGATTAGGTGGCAGGAAATGCTACGGTTTATGGTGTTTGCTTGCATGTACCAGAACTGGTAAAAAGACAGCCTGGTAATTTAGGCGGTCCTTCACGTCTTTCTGAGATTTCAGGAGCAAGCAGACAGTTTTTGGTTTCTGCACCTCGCTGTTATTGTTTGCTAACTAGAGTGCCTTTCTTTGAGTTGCACTATGAGATGTTGAACAGGTTAAAGTTAATCCGTTTCCCTCCCCATGACCTTTGAGAATTGTAAAGAGGGATATATGTTGACTACTACTATAATCTTGTTGATAACTGAAATCTCAAGATCTTACTTGCATGCAGTATCATTGCACAGGAGCGCCTAAATCGAATTACAGAAGTTGTTAGCGAAATGAATCCATTTCTCGAAGATAATGCACCATCCATCTCGAAACAAGATGATCAAGCAAACGATTACACTGTCATCGACACTCCCAATTGCAAGTATGTTAATGACTGGATAGCTTCTGCAATGCCTGCTAACAGTAAAGTGATTCTCGGTGACACTTATGTCAACGATGAGGTTTCACTTGCTTCATTAAAGATAGGGTCACCACGTTCTTCTGAAAGTGTAACAGCGAGTGAGGCTTCAGAAAGTTTGCTCTATATTGATGATAATGTATCCGAAGCCTCGGAAAATCGTAGCAATGCTTCTGAAAGAATAAATGGCAACCATGAAAATGGACAAATTTCTCCAGATATTGGATCATTTGTCAAGTTGAGGAGCTGTACTTCTTGCCAAACACTATTCAGGTGGTGAATTATGATTAACTAATATAAAAGTGAACTCTTTTATTACAACCGGAAGAGATTCTTGTGGTCCTTTCCAGTGTTTCCTCATCACAATTTCAGTAATATATTGTTATCTTTGGCAGTCTAGCTAGAAGCCTGACATCAGAGGATAATAATGATGAAGATGATGACCGTCTCTGGAATAGTGAAAAAGAATATGGAGATGATTTGATATTGGAATGGGCTAAGGTTAGTTTTCTATTGTTTCTGTTTTTTTGCATAACAATGTGACCAATGTTACTCAGACTCAAGTGTGAGTACCCTATACGTTACATTAACTTTTTCTCCAAGTTTGTTCATGTCTTTGGCGGGTCCAAAAACATGTCCGATACGGATTCTTCAAGAAAAAATGAAGAGTTGGAGTAACATAAATTGTCGTTGTTGGGTTACCACTTGATCTTTGTGTATCTGATCTCTTTGATAGGAAAACAAAAATGATCTCCTACAGATAGTTTGTAGCTATCATGCTTTAGCTCTTCCTCAACGAGGTTGTGAAATAGTTTTTCAGCCTCTTGAGCATTTACAGGCTATTGAGTATGTAAGATCTCCTATTTCTGCCCTTGCATTGGATGAAAACTATTTTTCTTCATTTGAAGCAGCTGAGGTATTTCTTTGTAATGGTATTTTCAGTCAGTTGCTCCTTTTGTTATATATATACTTGGATGTCACTCAACTTGGTGAAAGATCAATGCACAGGTAGCAGCAGCTGAGGAAGCTCTTGCACTTTCAGAATGGACAATTGCAACAATTTGCCGAGTTCTCTCCCTTGATGGTGTAATGTTCTATGATGCATACATACTCAGTTTAACTTTAGCTGTGTTTATAACCTTCAACATTTGAATTGCAAGAGTCGTCTTAAACGACCTTTCGGGCATAACAATCGAATAACAAGGAAACACTGCTATCGTCGGGATTTATATTCTATACCGACAGATATAATCTCTTGTCTTCGTTTAAGTATTTAACATCTAGTAGGTGATAAGTGAATCATGCACTGAATAATGCATGTACTTTCCATTTTGCTTGGTTTCAGTGGATTTCATTCATTGAACAGCAAAGGAAAGAAACAAGACTGGACTGTTTTCTTATCCTAATATTAGCTCAACTCTTTAAGGAATAGCTTCTTGTATCAACTATGAATGCATTCATTTGGGAGAAGATTACAGTTGTGATACCTTAGAAGTTCCTACTTGCATTTCCAGCTTAATTTTTGGTTAATTTGGTTTCACCTTAAGATTGGTTCTTCCAGATTTTGGCAGTGATCGCGGGAGTATTACTGGAAAAACAGGTTGTAGTAGTTTGCCCGAATCTGGTAAGTTAATAAGAGATTGTATTTACAGTTCTGTGTCTTCTGTGCCTAGTTGTTTCTCTTGTTGCAGCTGTGAACTGTATCCTGGTGATGACACTAATTTTCATCAATGCAGGGTGTTCTATCAGCTGTCGTGTTATCGCTTATTCCTATCATTCGTCCGTTTCAATGGCAGAGTTTATTCCTTCCTGTAATCTCCATAGCCTATATCCTTGCTGATCTTTATTTTAAAGTCTAGAGTTGACGTCTCTCTGGATGTAGCTCAAAATTTACATATATGGCCTTATATTTATACTATTTGTTATGTAAAAAGTTCAAGTTCCCTAGACTGCAGACCACTTAGGAGTTATGAGACCCTCTTTAATATATATATATATACCCTCAACATCCACTACTACTCATTTTGTGACATTCTCCTTTTGCATTCAGGTACTGCCGATGAAGATGCTTGATTTTCTTGATGCACCTGTTCCATTTGTTGTGAGTTATAGTGTTTTCTAGGTCATAGTAAAAAAATAAAGAGATTTTTATTTTCTATTTTTAAGGTCAAGAGTCTATTTTATTTTTTTGATCTAAGACTCCTGGCATCTACATAGACTCAACTATATCTAGAGTCGAATCTAGTTGGACCCCTAAACGGAATCAAAGCTCTCCCACTATTATTTTTTTCTCGACTTGAATCCTAAATCTTACTTAAAGGATATCGTGTTGTTACTTCATTATGTATGGATGTACAAATCTTCTTGATTCTCTCTTTTTGTAGGTTGGCGTTCAAGATAAACCGGCTGATATGAAAATGAGAACATCTAATCTTGTTCAAGTTAATTTGCCCAAGAAACAGGTGTTTGTATATGTGTATTGGTTTCTGAACATAGTTTTGTATGTTTGGTTAGAAACTGTTGTAAAACTCAATGGAGTTTACTTGCAGTTTAGACAAGGACTGTTACTTGGTTGCCTTAGACTAGCAATGCCCTAACTCGGAGTATTCTCGGCTGTTCTCCAGGTGAAAACGTGTTACGTGCCGCAACTTCCTCGACGTAAAGAGCTTGTATCAGAACTATGGCCGATACATTCCAGGCTTTCTTTTGAAGGTTCTATTGCCAAGAAGCATCCTACATATAGGTGCAATGAAGCTCAGGTGTTTCCAAATGCTTAATGTTTCTTCTTTGATTAGTGCTAGGGATTTTGAAACCAACTTCTAAGAATGTCATCCCTTTTGACAGCAACTAATTTCTGTCCTTCCGATTTCAGGCGGAAGCCGCGACCCAGTTTCTGACAGTCATGAGGGAATACCTAGAGTCTCTTTGTGCAAATCTTAGGTCTCATACAATTACCAACGTACAATCAAACGATGACAGGGTTGGCACTTATTCTTCTTCATCCAGTTTGTTTCCCAAACATCTTTTCTCAGCTTCATTTTCTATGTTTGATTAACCAACAGGTTTCCATATTACTTAAAGAAAGTTTTATCGACTCTTTTCCGGTTGACGACCGGCCATTTATTAAGGTAATCTCTCTACTTCTGTTTTAGTTATTGCCAAGACTTGTAATTGAACCTAGTATTTTCTGTTTTGTTGTTCACAGTTATTTGTAGACACACAATTATTCACTGTTCTATCAGATTCTCGTTTGTCAAGCTACGAGAATGAACGCTAACTTAAACCCACGCCAGCAGCAGGTATCTAAAACTGATGGTATCTAAAACTATATTGGCAGTGACCCTAAACCATGTCCAATGACATAGGTGCTGCAGAGCCATAAGGTTGCAGCACATGGTTGCGGGAAAAATGGATTCTGTAACATGTAATAATAATAACTCGGAAATGATAGAAAAAGGTTGCAAACAATCTGTTATCATCCCTAATGTTTTATGGGGTGTGATGCTTAGAAGATCAGAGAGATTTGTTATTACCTGCAAATCCTTGTAAATGCTAATAGTTTAATCCAACAGTTTATACAGCAACAAGTATTCTTGGTCGGTATTTAGTTCTGATTACTGGATTCACATATGTTCTTCTATCTAGGGTGTTCAATCGGTCGTTTTGGTTAACCGACCGAACCGAATTTTTAAAATTTTATTAATCGATATTTTTCATATTAACCGTTAATCGAACTGAAAAAGTTTTAAACTATATTAAAATAATTTTTTAAACACTAGACTTTCAAAAATTATAAAATATACTATTAGACTTATCGAATTATTATATTGATTCATCATACGTTATAAATTATTGATAAATATTAAAAATTTTAATGATTATTTTTTAGTTTAATAAATTTAATTATTATTTTATACTAATTTTATAAAGTTTAATAATCATTTTGTAATTTTTAAAAGTTTAAGGATAAAAAATAAATATATAAAAGATCGATTAATTCGGGTAATTAATTAATTTCGAACCAAATTAACCGATAATCGAAGTTTTAAAAATTATTAACTGTTAACCGATCAAATCTAAAATTAATCGGCCGATTAACCGAAAAAAAATTCGTTTCAATCAATTAATTTGATTAACCGAAATTTTTAACACCCCTCTTCTATCATCCAAATGAGAAACCAGCCATCATTCCTAAAATTAAACACTATTCCTTACAGCTACACTGTTCTTCAACTAGTTTTCATTACAATCTATTTCTCACTACACTAGTCAAATATACATATCCCCTTCTACAAACTCACCTAAAGTAAGTCTATCTCGGTCATATATCGAAATTGAAAATCAGCAATACAATCATGAGCAACTAGACATTCAATATTATAACCTCCAAAAATACGAATAAGCTAAAGAAGAAAAAAACTTAACTTGAGCAGAGCCGGTCGGAGGGAACTGAGCTCTGATTCCTTCGTAAATTTCAGATTCGTCTTCCATTGTTGTTTCCTCCCCTCTGATGTTCGCTCAAATTCAGAATCTTTTTATTTTTGAATTTACAGAAGTTTTAACCCCTGGTATAACCGGCATGACATGAACACGAAATTCCTGGCATTTCAGCCCAGGGAAATCAGAGCCTAGGGTTTAACGACCGGGAAACAGAAACAAACAGGCTCGCGCTTTGTTTTTATTTGGGCTTTCCATGGCGGTTCAACCTGGACTAGGGCATCGGTTTCAGTCCATTAATGGATTAGGGCTTTTTTTTTTTTTTTTTTTTTTCATTTTTAGTGCCTTATAATTGAAGGTTGTGAACTTTTAGTCCAATGAATTGAGCTTTTTGAACCCCTAATTAAAGTCAATTTTAAAATTTTTAGGTTATGCTTCTGTTTCTTTCATTATAATTGAATTTTTTATTTTACGAATTTAAATAATTAATTATTAATTATTATGGTTAAAATAATGATGCAGTCATAAACAATCAGTTCATTTAATATCATGAATCTCTAAATTCATTAAGCAATATTAAGATTTTGAATGTGAATAGAGAAAATAAGATAAGAATGGTCGACTTCATAATGAGTTTCTGCGATACTCAATCCAAATTAATCAAACGATGAGTAAGATATCAGTGATTTATAAAAAAAATACTAATGTAATTTATTTTCAAATACAAATCGATGTAATCGGATAAAATTTAAATTTCTTAAACAATATTTAAGATTAAAATCTTAACGTTGTGAATAAAGCAAACTGATTTGAGTGAATAACTTTATAATGGGTTTTTATAGTACCCGATTAATATTAGTCGACCAATATATCAGATACTAATCATTATATTAAAAATAAATAAAAATATTAAATTAAATCAAATTAAAATTCAAAGAAAAAATCTCAAATTTAAATAATAATAATAATAAATCATAATTTATGTAATTTTGAAGGATCATTGCTATCCAAGATATGTATTAGATTTGGAACCTAAAAAAAGAGTGTACTTCAAGTCATTCCAAAAGAACATTTAACTTTTCTTGATGTCCAAGAAAACTGAAAAAAGAAAGCCTCGGTGTACAAGAAGCATTGAAATCAACTGTGATTATAATTATTTTACTCAATTCCAAATCAACACAAAACACCAACAATGTCAAGAACAACCGGCAGTGACCCGGAAATCGGTTCCGTCTCTTTCGACGGCATTAACGTCGAAGGAACCAATTCCGGTGCCACGATGTTCGTCCCTCGCGGCATGTCCGACAAGCCGGAAAGCTGTTGCTGCATCAACATTTATATCAACAGCAACGTTCAAGGCACTAACAGTTCTGTTTTGGTCGGGAGTGACATTAAAATGAAGAATCCTGGTGTACATCTGTATTTCGGAGATCTTAAATTTGGTGAAGGATCTTCTATTACCAGAAGACCAACCGGTTCCACATTAGATTATGGTAGACTCTTTTTGTTTGTATTTGTTCCTGTTATTTTAATTAGGTTAATCTCTTCTATGTTATCTTAATTATACACTATTTGATTCAGATTTTTTTTCTTTTGTTTAACCAACGATGTTCAATATATTAATAGACTAATCCAAATTGGATACCGAAGAGCATGAAATTTTTTATAGAGAAACCAAAATATATATTTTAAAATTTTTCTTGATTGTCGAGATTAAAAAATGAATTTTTTAGAATAAATTATATTTTTATTTTTTTAAACTTTATGTAATATATAAAATTAACAATTGAGGGGACCAAACTCCCCCATTGTTCCGCGACTGCTGAAAAGATCTATTATAGGAACGACCCTCCCAACCTATTTGTTTGATTTAGATTGAATTTTAATATGAATATTAGATACATATATCATACGTCTAGTTTAAAAGTATATCAGCTATTAATTTGGAGATTGGACCGCCGGATAATTTTTTAAAAATAATTTGGTACATAAATTAAGTTTATATAATCCTTTAAATTTTAGGATTTAGATATTATATTGTGACTTAAAGAGTAGGATTTTATTTTGTATGATATAAAAATTTAAAGTTTATGATTAAAATTTAGAGTTTAATGTTTGATACGTTCCAACTCTCAATTGTTATTGTAGAGAGAAGCTTTGATTGTCCCGATCGTGATTGCAAGCTAGCCTTGATACTCGTATACTTTCCTTGTTGTTTGATGAAGAAAAGATGGTGAAGTGGTGTAAAGAGGACTGCAGAAGTGTAGGTTATATATGAAATTGGTAAGAGAATGTAGGGTGATGTTTTGGTTAGGGAAATAAATAAAAAAAGTGATAGTGAAGGCTAGGAAAGTCGGCTATGGTGATAGACAAAATGGATAGGATGAAATGTATGTAAGGTGGTAAAGAAATAATATTCAAAGGTAATAAAAGTAGAACTTATGCTATGAAAGCATAAACCCAACTTATAGTATGCTTTGAGGGTGGTATAAGACTTAGACTCTTAGGAAATAAGTTCTTATAATCTTAAGTATGGATGAAAAAGATAAGAGACGCCATAAACCTATATAATAGATTTGATAAATCGATATAGTTCTAAAAAGAACAAGTTTGAGAGTAAACTCACAAAGGAATATTTATATTGATCAAATATGTGTTTTATAAATGAATTTAAGTCTTATTTATAGTTTCTTAAGAGGTTTGGTCGAAATGGACTTTAACTATTCGAATAACCATTCATTTGAATGGTGTCTCCCTCCAAATCTATTAGAAAAGATGTAACTTCTCGGTCCAGCCTGCACTGTCTTCAGTAATTTGGCCATATCTCAAACTCCTGATATCGGATTGATACGATTCGACATACGTTGAAAATATAAGAGATAAGAGAACAACTTTCATGAAGACACCGAAACTCAGTTCTACTTGTATCCTGCTCGAAAATGATAAACAAATGAACCATCATGAATTTGTCCAATGAAAAGTGCTATCTCTTTGTTTTGGCGCCCACTTTCTTTCCCTCCACGATCTTTGCGCCCAATGTGGATAATAGATGAACATGATGCTTGGTGAAGGGTAGGTGACCTTCGAGTGTTGAGCTGGGAGTGAGATGGATTGAATTGAGCTATCTAGCTGAAAGACTTAGCTAAAGTTTGAAGCTGAAATAAGCTAATCCGAGCTGACTTTAGCAAAGTGAGTTGGTCCATTAGCTTTCTTATACTCTCTTCTAGTGTGAGGAGTGTTTTGGAGCTGATCCGAATCTCCTAAGGCCTCGTTTTGAATTATGCTTCATTTGAGCTCATATGAGATTTGTGAGCTGACATGGAGCTAGCCTTTAGTCCTTTAAGTACTGTAGGAGTGTTCCATGCATTTCCAAGCTATTCTAAAGTTGGATCCTTGTGTTTCTAGTATTGCCTTCCGTTTAGCTTCTTCTGCGCTGACTAAGTTGACACCGAGCTAATACTTATTCCTTGAGCTGTTGGTAAGTCCTATAAAGAAAGCATAATAATAGAAATAATGAGAATAGTTAAAATAACTTAATATAAATTTAGATCTAAGCTGAAACTTAATAATGTGGCTATAATGACTATTCATGTTTATAGCTTAATTAATATAATTCTTAAGTAGCTTACTATAAAGTATATAAAAGTAATAAATACTAAGATCAATAAGTAACTCCCCTTTGATCCCATGCGTGAAATGAAGCATGAAAGCATGAGATAAATGAGTAGAAATGCGAACGTATAATGTTTATATTTTAGGGTGTTCTAACTAGAGATTTAAGTTTTAGATTTTATAATTTAAATTTGAAAGGTTATATAAATTTTTTATATAATTTGTATATCAAAAATAATTTTTACGTTTTTTCTACGTTAATCGTAGACATATAAAAATAATATAAGTTATTAAATACATTAAAGGTTAAAACAAAATACGATAATTCTATGCGTTTAAAATTATTAATTTTTTTATTTATTATCACTCTTGGTAATATTAAGTTTAAAGTTAGTACGAACTATCTTATTTTAGTGGTTAAAGGAATTGTTGTTATTTCTGGAGATCACGGGTTTGAATACCAACATTTACAACCAAATGATTAAGGGTATGAATCCCAATTTTTTTGATATAATTACATTTAAGGTCCTTCTTAATTTAAATAATAATAAAATAAGGTTTTTGCCCCTCTCAAATTTTAGATTTAAAGGCTTAATAAACCTTTGTCCCTCTCAATGTTCGATTATGGCTTTATCCCTGATTAAGAGAATAATATCTAATGATTAAAAATATATTTTAAAACATATATTACTTGTACTCACCATAATTGATAAAAAATATTAAAAATTAACGTGGTCATATTTATTTACATAATAATAATTTTTTATTAATATCTTATTATATCGATATAATCTTATATTACTATATTAATAAATACATTATTAAATTTAAGTTTATAAATCCCTGCATATGAGTCCACGTCTACCTTTGTATTCTCAAATAGAAAATGCACCGTTTCACCTTTTATGAAATATTTATAAAGTCCCACATGGTACCATGTGCGGACCATGATTGATGAGTTCTTCACTTTTTATTTTATTGATTTAATTTTTAATTAATTAATTAAAATCTAGATGAAACATAATATTTTTTTATTATAAAATATTTTTTAATTTATTATATTCATAATAATAAATTTTTAATTTTATTTAAAAAATTTATTATATTTATTTATTTATTTTTACTGAGTGTTGAAGGAACATTCGTTTTTGTTTAAGAAAATTCTACAATGGACGTCGAATATTCTGAACACGATTAACGCT
Organism: Abelmoschus esculentus; assembly: GCA_035048815.1. NCBI lineage: Eukaryota > Viridiplantae > Streptophyta > Magnoliopsida > Malvales > Malvaceae > Abelmoschus > Abelmoschus esculentus. The sequence goes on from JAUCBN010000036.1 coordinate 15,517,644, forward strand.
GAACATCGTTGAACACCATTAAATTAATTAATAAAGATTAAAAAATTTAAGGACTTAATATATAATTATTAATTGTATGTTAAGTTTTTGAAATTTTTAATCTTTATCAATTAATTTAATATTATTTAATGTTAATAATATTTAACGATATTCGACACACGTAATAGACTCGTATTTTTATTTATAGAGCAATTGGGAGCTTTTTTCTTCTTCTAAAAAGGATAGGATAAATCTGTCCACATGCACCCCTCATCATAGAATGAAAAAAAGAATAATTAATATTTGCAGATATAATTTATATGATTCAGTTATTAAATTATATATCTATTTTCTTATCAGAAATATTTAACGCTCTTACAAAAAAAATTTTCAATAATTTTTTATTATTTTAATTTAATTATAAGATAATATTTTAATTTAGGAGTTTTAACTTAAATATTACCTAAAATTTTTTTAGCGTATGATACAAATGACTTTAATTCTCAATCTATGGTAACATGTAAAGTCGGATTTAGTTGAATCCGATTTTGAATAGTATTTTTCTTAAAATACCCTTGTTACAACATCAAAAATGGCTTAAAGTCGGATTTTTCTACACCCGTCTTTAAAGATATTTCTAGAAAATTATTGTTTGAAGTCGGAGCAGATACTACCGACTTTACTGATAGTCTGATACCGTAAAAAATAGAAAATTGTGATAAATAATATCCTATTATCCTTATATTGAGAATTATTTTTTACTATAATATTAATGGGAAATCTCTTTTAATTTAATTTTAAATTTTAAAAATATAATATAATGACTAAATTTTAATTTTAAAATAATACAATGACCTTTAACCTATTTAAATATGTTATCTTTAATTTTCTCCTCTTTTTCTAAGTCCCTCAATTTAGTTGGCATTTAACATGGAAAGATTCTATCCAATTCAATCATAACAAATACCTAAAGCTCAATCTCAAGATAAATTATATCATGAATTATTCTTGTTACGTTATTTATAAAATCAATCAATTAAATATATTTATTTTATTAATTTTTATCTTATTTTTCACGTAAATTTTTATTTGATAAAAATTATTTTCAAATTTAATTTATAATAAATATTAATAAGTTTCATTTGATAAAAATAAGATAAAAATTAATAAAATAAATACATTTCATTGATTGATCTTATAAATAATGTGACGAAAATGATTTACGATATAATTTCTTCGGTCGCAAAGACTTAACTTATTAGAACATGATGAGGATTGACCTTTATGTCCTTAAAATAACAAATGTGGGTTTAGAATTATTAATTTGGGTTTAATCAGTGCTTAATCACATAATTATGTATATATTTTATTTATTAAAATAATGAAAGTAAAAATTCCATTATTATTTTGGGAAGAGTAACATGTTCAACAATAATTCCTAAATTCTTGTCATACTTAGAAGTTACTCTTCACCTAAAAATGATTTTCAAACACATGCAACTTTTTATTTACTTTTGTTTTTCTAAAATAAATTATTATTTATGTACTGATTTAATATAAAAAATAAAATCAAGTTATACAATGTATTTTTTTAAGTTTTATACGTTTTTTAAATCGTTAGATGACTGGAACAGATGATTCAGATTAATTATTTTTTTTGAGTGATAAACCGACTGTCAATCTCAGATTAATTATTTAATTTAATGTGTAAAACTTAAAGAGTTTTACTTTATATAACTTGATCTTTATCTTTCTTTTATAATTGTTGATATATAAATTATTGGTTAACTAATTTAAATCGTGCATTATAAAAATTTGAGGTGACTCTGTACGTCTAATTTATTCTAATCATAATGTTAGGATTTGAAATGATTTTCTTATCGAGTAACCAACTATCAGTTGATTTAGCGAAATAAGGTGTTAAGGTCCTTATACAAGGTCATGACTCATGGGTTTGAATTCTGATATCGTGAATAGAGCAAATTAGATTAAAAAATTCGAATCCTAAAATTATGAATATAACAAATTAAATTAAAAAAAATCATTCTCGCAAGGGACGGATGTATGTTGAAGGTAAAATGAGTGGTTGTCCCTCAACTTTGATGGTTTAACTATCTTTTATATCATTGATAATTTTGAAATCATTTTCAATTAAGCACTTATCCCTTTAAAAATTGTTTGGTATAATTTATTTTTAAGACCTTATCAGTTTTTAAATTAATTAAATTAAGCATTAACCTCTAATTTTTTTTTGATATAATTACTTTTTAAGATTTTTTAATTTTAAAATTAGTGAAACTAAATCTTAACTCCTGTAATTTTATAGTTTAATTACCTTTTAAGATTCTAATCGCTCTAAAGTTAAAACAACTTGCCCCTTCATAATTCAATTTTAACTCCATTCTTAGTTCTCACAACGAATCTTTACGGCACTTAATATAAATTAATAAACCGATGATCTATAAAGATGTTATCTGGTACATTTTGACAAATAATTTACATCAAGAACCGTAAAATTAAATAACTTTTCCTCCTCGTAATTCAATTTTAACTTGTTCCTGATATTTATAATGAGTCTTTATAATATTTAATTTAAATTAATAGACCGATAATCTTTAAAGATAATATTAAGTAAATATGTGACAAATAATTATCCTTTATCTATTATATATGTGTACTACAAAGACAAATGTGCTTCAATATTTTGATTAACTAAAGTGAAAGTAAAGGTCTTCAAATGAGCAGCAGAGAGAGATCCGGTTTACATCCATAATGCCTGCATGTGTGCTGTCTTTACAGTTGAAAACTGTACTCAGAAATGACAGACAATAAGAATAAAAGATGAAATGCCAATCATTATTCGCTTAAGTTGACGAACTGTAATTCATAGGATACTTTTAAGAGTTTTAACAATGGAAGAAAAGCATTATTTTCCATGCTTAATGTCGGAGAAACTTCCAATAATGTCCAAAAGTACTTTCCCTGTCATTACTTCCATTAACCGGTTGTCCCAAACCCCAAGATCTCACGAGCTCTCCAAGAATAATTAAACTAATAATCACCCGTTTCTTTAATATTTATATTCCAAAACTTGTACATTAATCATTGAAGTTTTGAAACACAAATGTAAACCTGCCATTTTGTGTTAGAAATATGTAATGCTTGAATTTTACACTCTGTTTTTATAGATTGTATGAGAGCAATTAAGTTGATTTAAAATTCTTTTTGAATTTTAAATACTTAACCGAATAGATTTAATAACAAAATATCCGAGATTTAAATGAATATTTTCAGTTATAAAATCTACTGTTTTTAGATAGATATTAACAAATTATCTGAGATTTAATTAGATTTTATCTGTTAATAAATCTAATTTTGAATAGATTTTATCCGAGATTTAAATGGATATTTTCAGTTAGCAAATCTACTATTTTTGGATAGATATTATCTGATATTAAATTTAAAATTTAAATTTAAATCAGATTTTATTTGATTCCTGAACAGATTTATCCCTGCTTTCAACCTATAAATAAGATGTCTCTCATTTTTAATTATCTCATTCAGAGAGAACTGTTTGGAGGACCGTGCTAACTTTCGGGGGACAACCGCCTAAAGTAGTTTTGTTTCTAAAGCAGTGGCCTCATACCACGACACAAAGATTAATACCGCCCTGTTTTGCAGTCTATTTAACCAATACTTTGCTCAACTTGTTGTTGTTGTTCCTGCTGCTGCTAGTTCTTGGATGTCGAAAATGGTGTACTGATATGCCAGAAGATTAATATGAAGCTGGAAACCCATTTTTTATTGTTTTCATTCTTCTTCTTGTGCTGTGGCATTGGTTCTTGTTCTTTCAGTGTTGCTGAAAAAACTAGCTCGAAACATGAAGTATCGGCTTTGTTGTCGATAAAGTCTGGTCTCATCGATCCATTGAATAGGCTTCGTGATTGGGAATTGTCGGACAATGGTGCCTCGGAGTCTTTGGCTCACTGTAACTGGACTGGAGTATGGTGCAACTCTGATGGGGTAGTCGAAAAGCTTGATCTCTCGTATATGAATCTCAGTGGACGAGTTTCGGACGATATTGGGCGGCTGAAACACCTTAGCTCTCTCAACTTGTGCTGCAATGATCTATGGTCGGCTTTACCAGAGACTGTAGCCAATCTCACATTGCTTAACAGCATTGATGTGAGCCAGAATTCATTCAATGGGAGCTTTCCTGTGGGTTTTGGAAGTGTTTTGGGGCTAACTTTGTTGAATGCTTCGAGCAATAGTTTCACAGGTGTGCTCCCTGAGGATCTTGTCAATGTGACTTCATTGGAGACTTTGGACCTGAGGGGAAATTTTTTCCAGGGTTCAGTTCCAAAGTCTTTCAAGGGTTTGCAGAAGTTGAAATTTCTTGGCCTTTCAGGGAATAATCTTACTGGCCAGATACCAGGGGAACTCGGGCAGCTTTCGTCACTGGAGATTATGATTATGGGGTACAATGAATTCGAAGGGGGAATACCGGTCGAGTTCGGTAACCTTTCTAGTCTAAAGTACCTTGATTTGGCTGTTGGCAATCTTAGTGGAGAGATTCCAGCTGAACTAGGGAGACTCAAGCTACTTGAAACAGTTTTCTTGTATAAGAACAGTTTTGAAGGCAAGATTCACCCGTCCATCGGCAACATAACTTCGTTGCAGGTGCTGGATTTGTCTGATAATGAGTTATCCGGTGAAATTCCTGATGAGATTTCTGAGCTTAAGAACTTACAGCTCTTGAACTTAATGTGCAATCACTTATCAGGCTTGGTTCCTGCTGGAATTGGAGGTCTGACACAATTGCAGGTACTTGAGTTGTGGAACAATTCCTTGTCGGGATCACTTCCGGTCGATCTTGGCAAGAATTCGCCGTTGTTGTGGTTGGATGTATCGTCCAATTCATTCTCTGGTGAAATACCGGGAACCTTGTGCAATGGAGGCAATCTCACCAAGCTCATTCTATTCAACAATGCTTTCTCAGGTCCGGTGCCAGTCAGCTTATCGAAGTGTTCGTCGCTTGTTCGTGTTAGAATGCAGAACAATCTTCTATCCGGGACAATTCCGGTTGGACTCGGTAAACTTGAGAGGCTTCAGAGGTTAGAATTGGCTAATAACAGCCTTACAGGGAAAATCCCAGATGATATAACTTATTCTACTTCACTCTCTTTTATTGATCTTTCTAGTAATGGCCTTCAATCTTCTCTTCCATCTACCATTCTTTCAATCCCGAGCCTGCAAACATTCGTTGCCTCGAACAATAACTTGGTTGGTGAAATCCCAGATCAGTTTCAGGATTGGCCTTCACTTTCTGTGCTTGATCTATCAACAAACCATTTCACAGGAAGCATACCTGCTAGCATTGCTTCGTGTGAGAAATTAGTCACTTTGAATCTGAGGAATAACCGATTGACGGGAGAAATCCCGGAATCGATTGTGATGATGCCGACTTTGGCTGTTGTTGATTTGTCCAACAACTTTATAACAGGTGGGATACCTAACAATTTAGGAAACTCCCCAGCTTTAGAAATGTTCAATGTTTCATATAACAAACTAGAGGGTCCGGTTCCTGCAAATGGTGTGCTAAGAACAATCAATCCGGATGACCTCATAGGCAATGTCGGTCTCTGCGGTGGTGTTCTCCCTCCATGTAACCTATATTCAGCAACTTCATCGAGGCAAAGAAGCTTGCGAGCAAAGCATATTGTTGTCGGATGGCTCATTGGGATTTCGTCGGTTCTAGCAGCTGGAATCTTACTCATTGGTGGGCGATTGCTCTATAAAAAGTGGTACTGGCATGGTGGTTGCTTTGAAGAAGGGTTTGAAGCGGGAAAGGGAGAATGGCCATGGAGATTAATGGCATTCCAAAGACTTGGTTTCACAGCTGCTGACATCCTAGCCTGTATCAAAGAAACAAATGTGGTCGGGATGGGAGCCACCGGGGTCGTATACAAGGCTGAGATGCCACAGTCAAATGCAGTTGTAGCAGTTAAAAAGTTGTGGAGATTGGGAGCTGATGATGAATATGGAAACAGTGGGGATTTTGTAGGAGAGGTGAATCTCCTAGGGAAACTTAGGCATCGAAACATAGTTCGGTTATTAGGATTCCTTCATAATGGTACTAGTATGATGATAGTGTATGAGTTCATGCAAAATGGTAGCTTAGCAGATGCCTTGACTGGCAAACAAGCTGGTCGGTTGCTGGTAGATTGGGTTTCAAGGTATAACATAGCACTTGGAGTTGCACAAGGGCTTGCATATCTCCACCACGATTGTCATCCACCTGTTATACATCGAGACATCAAGTCGAACAACATACTGCTTGATGCAAATCTCGAGGCAAGAATTGCTGATTTCGGTTTGGCAAGGATGATGGTCAGAAAGAATGAAACAGTCTCGATGGTTGCAGGGTCTTACGGCTACATTGCTCCTGGTAAGTCGGCAGTTTTGACATCTCATTTCCATGGATTTGAATTTGATTCCCTCTTTATAGATAATCCTAATATATTTCTTAATGAACCTGAAACAGAGTATGGTTACACCTTGAAGGTAGATGAGAAGATCGACATTTACAGCTTTGGGGTGGTTTTACTCGAACTATTAACCGGGAAACGACCTTTAGATCCAGAGTTCGGTGAATCCATCAACATTGTTGAATGGATTAGGAGAAAGGTTGGAGATAGCAAAGCTTTAGAAGAGGCATTAGATCCTAACTTAGGGAATTGTAAGCATATTCAAGAGGAGATGCTCTTAGTTGTTCGGATAGCACTTCTCTGCACAGCCAAGCAACCCAAGGACAGACCATCGATGCGAGATGTCATTACGATGCTCGGTGAGGCAAAGCCTCGGAGGAAAAGCAGTGGTAGCAGCAATGACACAAATGCATCGTCCAAAGACATGCCAGTGTTTAGAACATCACCTGTAAATGGCCTGTTCTAGGAACAGAATAACATTCCCCTTCCCAAAACTATATTGCATTTTGTATGTAGCATTGGTGTTTGTTAAAAGCTTGTAATCAGTTGTTCACAATATTCAGAATATCATAGTTCTTGGAAAATCCATATTCTTTTGCACCAAATTATCATAGTTCTTATGGTATGTAATGGATTAGATTGGCAAAGAGAAGAATATGTTAAACATAAAGTAAAAAATATTTCACCATTTAAATGCTATAATTGAAAAAGGGGATATAAGAATTGCAGATACACTTTAAAGTCTGAACAATGAATTTTTATTACCACACGGATGTACCCTTTAAACTTCATTAAACAAATCAGGCTCTCTGACAGAATGTTATTTGAATTCTATCTGCTTATAAACCAAATTCATAATTGGTGTTTTTACCATATTTTAAGCTACACAAGACAGCAAAATTTCACAAAATTTATCCATCTGCAGGGCACATCAGATATGGAGTTCTGTCTTGCTCATCTCATAACTAATACTGACACGAGAAGAGTTGGATTCGAACTCCAAAAGAAAGAAAAACTTTGACACTTTCTTGAGAACGGATTCTCATTTCTTGACTTGATTCTTGGATTTCTGGGGCTTGCATTCAGTGCATGCTCTCTGAGCTGGATGAGGAATGTTTTCCTGGAGACTAATTCGTAATGCTCGATGCTTCTCTTCGTTCCCAGGAACATGTAGAAGGGCTTCCATGATTAGGATTTCCCAATCTCGAAAGAACCCAGTTTCAGAATGGCTTCAGGTTGAAAGAGAAATACAACTCCAGCTTATGAATAATTCAGAATATAGTATAACATGGACAACTGCTCATGCGTAAGCTATTTACGAAAAAGCTTACCACTAAGAATCGAGTAAGCATACTAACTGACAAATCATAAGGTGTGTGATTTAGGAGATTACATTGTTGTAACTAATGAGTGGATTCGAGAGCTTGAACAAGAAAAAGTCAAGAAGAAGCACATTAGCACTGATGAAACTAACCTCCATTAGAACTGCCTTCAATTGTAATACTCCATCGCCTTGAGGTCCATACACGGAAATGTGCAAGATACAGAACGCCTCTTGTGAGCAACGGCAAGGGAAGCATTGTACCACGGTCCCTTCTTAATCGGTTCCCCAATAGCATCTATGATTGCCTGATGCTTACTGGCTTTCTCCATGGCCTTGCTGAAAAATTCATAGGCCAACAACAAGGATAAGTCACATATATTACAAATGGAAAGCACAGAATGCGATGGCCGATGAAAATAGAAAAGGTAGCCTACTAGGAAAAAGGACTTGTTATTACTACTAATATAAAAAAAGGAAAGAAGTCATTATTTCATTAGAAACTAGAAATAATATGACAAAAAATATATCTCTTATTTCAATGAAACAAAATTTTATGCCCAAATTCTGCGTGATAAGAGACAAATGAATTTCCTCTCTTCTTCTGCATGAAGAGAATCAAAAGTTAAGCATGTTGGACACACAAAGTCCAATTCAATCTTGTAGGTGCATTACAATCTTCTATGCATTTTGAAATGAATACCGCCATTGTTTCATTCCCAGCCAAACACAAGAACCATGTCATCCATCTTTGGAGAAACAAAGACCTTAAATTAATAGAATTTGATAGCAGATGCAGTGGAACATACCTGGTACAACCATGGTAGATTGCAAGGTCATCAAGAGCACTCAAGGCTACACCACCTGTTACAGTAATCAAGACAAAAGACACCGCTTTGCGACCGGACGACTTGCTCTTTTCCTCATTCACAGAATTCCCAGTGCTGCATGATACAATCAACTTATAAGCTACAACGTATCTTTAGGAGGAGCCCAAAAACACACCAAAAAAACAACAGAATTACAGCCTACTTGAACCAAAAACTCAACTTGTAATTACAAAAGACTAATGTGACAACTTAGAAGGAACAATCTGAACATTGAATTTCTAGTTCCCTGTCTGGGATTTGAAACTAAACCTAAAAGGAAACTTGGGCAAACTTTTTTGTTTAACAAATACACTAAAATCCCTTCATTTTCCAGTTTTGGGTACTAACCTACTTTCAGTATCAAACAAAAAAATCAACCATCAAAAGGAAATGCTTAAACTTGAACTCGAACAAAGAAAGAAGAGTGAGAGAAAAGTGAGCCAAAGTGTACCTGGAAACATTTGAAGATAGAGAAGTTTTGAAGAAAGAAGTGAACCGTCTCGCCAACATATCTTTCTTCCCAAATGGATGTTCCCAAAATCCTTGGAGCTTCAAAGTTCGTTTCTTTTTAATCGATTAATGTGACCTTAATTTGTTTCGGTTTAATTCGATAAATTATTTTATTAATTATCGATTTTAATTCAATTAATTTTAATTTTTGGTTTTTCTATAATAATTTTAATTTTAAAAATTTATATTTTATATTAACAAAATAATTTTTTTATAATTTTTAAATATTAAAAAGATAAAATTTTTAAGATGGTTTTTATAATTATTTATTAAAAAATTATTTTTAAGTAAAAAATAAAAATATATTTATAGTATTTTAAGCACTATATAAAATATATATTTTTGAACGAATGGGTTAATATAAACGAGATAAGTAAGGGTTCAATGGTTACTTTTGAACTATTTTTTATGTATTTAATATTTTTTTCATGTAAAAAGGAATGCATCTACGAGTCTCATTAAAAACCTCCCTAAACCTAATTGGAGGAAAAGAATACTCATAGAAGCATTATATAAACTTAATCAAATACTTGAAACCCACAAACATCACGCCACACCTGTGAACCTTCCCCGATCAAGTAAAATCCGAACTGCATTAGGTGGTTCCAAAAACACCCACACCAAATCCTTAATATTTCACATAATCTTAGCCAACATGTTTGCTGCACCATTAGTCTCCCTTCCCGCATGCACAATCCTAATGTCTCTCAAACGATTCGTTCGCAATCCATTGAATTTCACCTTTCTTAGCTGTCTCTGAACCCCGCGACATAACGGACGGATCCAAACTTGCTTGTTTTGTAGATAGTTCATTTGTGATTGTATTTATCCATTGCGTAACTTTCAACGCTTGGTGTTTCCCATCAATCTTTTTCGCCTTCCCGTTCTTGCGAGACAAAGGGCTTGAAGTAGCGCCACTACGAGCACTTGTCTTGCTTATTTTGCGAATCAAACCCAACGCTTGCTTTCCAGTATTATCTTTGAAGATCCGTTTCTGATTTTCATCCGCAATACGAATAACCATATGCTTGTCCGTAGGCAACTTAGAGGGAACAACTTGCACCGTGCTTTGTGTCCCATTATCAATACTGGCTACATGCAAACATTTAACCCATTTCTGCTCATCACATGGCTTAGAAGCGTCAATCCCCGCTTCTGTGATCATCTCATCCGCATTCATTTGTGACCCAGAAGATTCTATAAGAGGAACAACATTAGATGGACCTGTTATATCCGTGATGGTTTGAACCTGTTGTGCACTCTTATCCACCGATGACTCATGAACCACCACAACTTCTTTACCTTTCATTACCTGCTTTGAACTAGGACCATGATCAACCTTAGAAATTAGGGCCTTGCCGATCCATTGCGTTGGATTTTACTCTTCCGTCACCGTATTTTCATTATCTATTCCAATATTCAACACGTCAAACCGTGAACCCGTCAACTTAGTAGCCCTTGAATCAGAAGAGTTTTGTCCCTTAGCAATTCGTTGGGTTCCTCAATGTCGTTTTTTCACCTGCATCCACGGCCCATATATCTCAGCAGTTTTTGGTGTTGGTTCCACAATTTTGGGTTGTGTCGCCTGCTTCTGGACTTCCGTACATAATTCTTTAGTATGTTTGTACTTCCCACACCCAAAACAAATCGACGGCAAACCTTCATATTCTATCCGTTGGAATCTACTGTCAATTATCAACCCAGGTAGTAGCGGCTGGTCTAGCCTCACCACAACCGCAAGCCATGCAAACCTCCCTCAACGATCCTCTACTGTGTTAAAATCAACCCGAACAACCTCTCCAACTAGTCCTGCAATTGCATTAAACAAATATTTCGAGTAATAGCGATAGGGTAAGCCAGGAAGTCTTACCCATGCCAAAATCTGTTTAGGATGATCCTCAACTGTCGAAAACTCCCTCGACCAGGGTTGGATAGTCAAGTAGCTTCCGTAAATCATCCATGGACCACCGAAAATTACCTTGTCATAGTCCGTATCAAGGTTAAACTTGATCAAGTAATATTTATTGTTCAAATCAATGATCGAGAAATCTCTCATCGGATTCCATAGTGCCTGCACTTTATTCTTCAAAGCCCTGAGCCCAATCGAGCGCCCCAGGAGTCTTACTATCATCGCTTTTGTCAACTTTGCATCAATCTGCTTATGAATCCTATCGAAAAATCGAATCTCAGGCACCGGACCATCTCTGCTGATAACAATATCATCATTGGCTAATTCCACTTTCAACGACTTCAGGAAATTATCCTCCTTATTACTTTCAACGGAATGCATCACAACATCTCGAAAAGAAACCCCCTTCCCAAGGTTGACAAGTTCCTGCCCGCTTTTCAGCCCAGGCGCCACGACCGACAGTAACGTGACATCACCATCCATAGATACCTTTCTTATCTAACCTAGACGTCAAAGATTCTCTAAGTTTGAGTGCTTGACGATGGCAGAACGACTCAGAGAATTAGGGTTTTTTGATATTATATTTATATTTAATAATTTTTATGTAATAAATAGGTATATATTTAAATTTTATACAGGTAATACTTTAATTAAAATATCTAAAATTTAACATCAATAGGATTGTAAAATTGATTTAATTGAATCGATTTTAAGAAATTTTATTTAAATAGAATTTTAGTAATTTAAATTTTTAAATATTATACTTTTATTATATTTTAAAATCTGATTATAAATAATAATTTTTTAAATCGAATCCTTTTAAATCAATCTCTAAAGTTATTTTTTAATCTATTATTTAAAATAAAATTTTATTGAATAGTAATAATTATAATATTTTAAAAATTAAAAAAAAATCATATTTATGAAAAAGAGTAAGACTATATTTATGAATTTCCCCAACTTTAAACCCTAATAAGGAGACAATCTTCCTCTCGAGTCTTTGATTTTTCTCTCTTAGGGCCGTAGAGATGGTGCTGCCGTCAATTATTGATCGCATGCCAAAGAAAAAATTCAGGAAATATTCATACAGTTCGGTGAGAATCAAATTTTTGGTTGTGCTTTTATCGTATAATAATTGTGAAATATCATAGAATTATTTTCTTCATTTATGTGATTGCAGTAAGTTCATCAAATACTGAATTCTTTCAACTGATATTTGTTCTGTAAGATATATATTGTTCAATTTGATGGAAAGTTGGCTTTCGAATCTGTGCCTACGTTGCTTGTCTATATGCAAATTAAGTATGTGTTTAAGAATTATATGCTTCTTAAAAGTGTGTTTTCATGCCTTGAATTTTGAAGATTCAGTTTGTTTGTTTTTGTGTGGAAGGAAGATGATGATAATTTGATTGATCGATTAAGTGAATTGCCTGAAGATCTGCTTGTTCGGATTTTAAGTCTTCTATCGCTGAAAGAAGTACTAAGAATCTGTGTTGTTTCACAAAAATGGCGAGATTTATGTCGGTTTTTCAGTCGGGTTTTCAGTGGAAGTCTAAACTTTGAAGCTTCAAAGACATTAATGTCGGATCCCAAGAAACTGTTAAAAGAGAGGGATGGTTGTGTAGAGTCTATTAATCAATTTTTTAACTTACATAAAGCTGCAACTATATATGAGTTGAGGGTTTGTTTTGATTTAACCCAACAACATAGGCGATATATCAATAGATGGATTGAGATTGCACTAATGAAGAAGTGTGAGAGACTAGAACTGGATTTCGAACCATGCAAATTGAATCATCGGTGTGACAGTGAAAATTACCGTCTCGGACATAAATTTCTCGTCTCATTTGAAACTAGATTCCTAACTGCTCTTTGCTTGAAACATGTGGATGTAAGTGATCTGACTCTCGAGTCCTTCCTTTCCAATTGTCCCTTGCTTGAAACATTGCATGTCTCTCACTCGGAAGAGCTTACTTATGTACGTGTCTGTGGCTCCTCACTGAGGCTGAAATACTTGCATGTATCCTTCTGCAAGTGCATCAAAAGCATTGTGGTTTATGCACCAAATCTGGTTTCTTTTGAATATAGGGGAGAGGAAAATATAGCAGTGCACATAAATCTCAGGTATGTACCTCAGCTTTGTGATGTATCTTATGGTGGACAATGGGATTGGATGGAGGACGATGATTTAAAATCCATTCCCAGCTGTCTAGCAACTTCCCAATTGGTGAATCTGACTCTAAATATTCCGCACATACCCATTGTAAGCTACTCTAATTAGCAAGTTGATTTGTGTATCTACCTATATATCCTGCTCTGATTTGATTTTATGATACAAATAATGTTGGTTGTTGGCTAATCCAATTTGCAGTTCATCTCGCCAATCCAACCAAAATTTTCAATCCTTCAATGCTTGACATTTGAATTTCGGAATGTTTGTCTTCCGATTGTAAAGACATGGAAATTTGTGAATTACTGCAAACTGATGTCACACATGCCTTTGTTGCAAAAATTTAAAGTTGAGGTAAATGTTTTAATTCAACTAATTATCACTTGGGAGTGCATATGTATTGGGGGTTTTCAGTCTATTAGGCTGGTATTATGCAAGATTAATTCTGTTTTCTTAGTTACTCTGATGTTTCGTATGACGAGAAGAATATTTTTCCTACATGTCTTGGTGTATGTATGAATAACGATTATTATTATACTCTTATTAGGAGTTTTACTGATCTTATTTCAAGTTTAAACGTTTTCTAATTGTTCTTTATGTTATGTCAAGTTATTTTTGGTTCTTGCAGTAATTAAGCTTTACTTGGGTTAATATTTTATACTCCATCAAATTTACGTTTCATATCATGGGTGCATTTAATCACTAAAATGGCTACTGGCTAGTAAGATTGTCTATGGATGCATGATCCAAGTACATCTTGTTTCGCTTCCAATTGTTATAATATTGATGAAGCTTAATTTTTAAAATATTATGTGTTGTCAGATGGAAGCAGTGGAAGCACATATCCTGACTGAAGTACCTGATTTTCAGATGATAATCGAGGAAGGTTACCTACAAAGTTCCGAGTACACAAGATATGGGCATAGAGAACCCATGATGCTGCGGGAGGTGGAAATAGTTGGCTTTGTTGGGGCTTCATCAGATACTTCTCTCGTTTATTTCCTATCTCTCATTGCACCAAATCTGGAGCGCATTGTGATTAACCGTTGCCTTCCTCGTTGGTATTCGGTCGATGAACGGAAAATAATGGAACTAGAAGAAGCTAGAATGTTTGCCTACGATCTGCTCTCGGCATACCGACCTGAAGGCGCCAAATTTCTACTACTCTGAATAACTGTTTATTTTTTATTTAAAGAATTATTAATGCATGCTAAGTAGCAGATAACAAACCAAACTTCTTGTCTCTTTGTATCAAGGTTCATATGAATTTATCAAAAGAAGAGACTGCAGGTTGATCTAGGGGTGTGTAAAAAATCCGATCGATCCGATCCGAAACTTTGAATATCTGATCTGAATTTTATTTTTTGGATAATTCGGATCGGATACGGATAGGTATTATACATTCGGATCGGATATCCGATTATTCGGTATCCGAAAATTTCAATTTTTTTATTATATATAAATATTGTTATATTCGATATTTTTACTTGTTATATATATTAAAAAAATAAATTTTCATGAATAAAAATATTATAATATTCAATAATTTATTGATTATTATATTTGAAAATCAAAATTTTCATGAATAAGATCATCAAATTAAAAAGAAAAACTTAAAGTAAATCGTAAATTTGGATATTCGGATATTCAAAAATCCGATACGAAATTCTAGATATTCAAAAAAATGGATATTTATTTTTTTGAATCGAAAACGGATCGTTAAAATGCTGATCCAAAAATTTTAGATAAAATCAAATCGGATAATCCAAAATATACACCCTTAATTCTAATGCTTTGACTCGGATAATTTCTTATGAATCTATGACAACTCTTTAGAGTGACATCTAGTGTTCATTGGAATTAAGATAAGTCCTTATATATATAATTTTAAAAAATTATATATCAGTGTACGATTGGAAGATGATTAGCATTGCATAAAATATTGGTTGCAACTTAAAACTTCTTTTACTAATCAATTTATTTATGTTTAAACAGTTTAATCATTTTCATTCACCTGATAAAATACACTAAAATCTCATAATTTACTCTCTCAAACTTTTCTTTCGAAACTTATCATTCAATTACTACATTAGTATTTCTGATGTTCAAACTCGTGACCTTTAAAAAGAATAATTATTTCTTTAATCACAAAAACATTATGATTCGTAGATTTTTTTATTTATTATATTATCTTTATTTAGGTAATATAAACATATATTTTAATTTCGTATACTCTATTAATTTTGGCCAATATAACATATTTTGCAATCTAATATATCGATATGGTTTTGTTCTAAAAACTGATTAAAATATTTATAGATAATATTTTAGTTACGATAATTCAAAAGCTTCTTTATCATAAATAAAATATACGTGTTCGTCGTATATTTAGAGAATGATAATAGAGTGGCCAATAGGCTTGCTGCCTTGAGCCGCGATACATCCATTAGTACTTTAGAATTTACTATAATATTAGATATAATAACCCGATGAATATGAAAGCTGATATTAATTATTAGCTTCGATTTTAAATCTGTACTAACAAAAAACTGATATTATATTTATGAGATGAAATTATTCTATATTAATAAATGTCTGAGCTTTAGTCTGTAAATATTTTAGTGGGTAATTTCGGGTACGGCTTGTAACTTCCCGGATTAGGAGTTATCGCAAAGGCGGGCTCGAGGTTTAGGGTTTTACTAACCTGTGGTGTACGCTTTGCTCATCCTTTCTTCTCCATTTTTCAGTTTGATGAATTGGAGTTGTTACATTCCTTCAAATCAATACAAAATCCAAGCACAAATCCTCCCAAAAAAACTTGGGTAAGACGCAATTTTCCATTTAACCTAGATTTTCCAAATGTTTTCGAAATAGAGAAAAGGGAAACAAAACTATATGATTGCAAATGATGGCTTATTTCCATTAGATATATTCATAAAAACCGAGAATTTCTGTATCGAGAAATGGGTATGCAAATGATCTTCGTATAAGCAATAAGCATGCTGTATGATTGCTGATTTGCTGTGGTTAAAAGTTAAACAATTGATTTACATGATGAACTGCTCATTGTTGATTACTTATTTGCTTTGTTGATTGTTTTTTCGTGATAGGTTTTGTATTGGAAAGAGTATAGCATATCAGTCCATGTTGATTATGATGATTGAAAAAGAGGGTCAATAAAATGATGAAATAGAAGCAAATTCTGGGAACCTAGGCTAGGCCTGCTCATCATTGTTATGTTGTTGATACAGGTTGTGTATTCCTTTGCTAACTTAGTTCTTCTATCTGCTGCTAGGGAAGTCTTTGATGTTGAGAAGATGTTATCCTTTCAGATCGGTATTGTTCCCCAATCCTTTTCACCTATTTGTGTGGAGAAAAATTATAATAATTCTCACTACATGTTGTCTGTTTCTAATGTTACTCATAGTTCTCTTCGTCATTCGTACAACACCTGGCCCTCCTGTGTATGCCGTAGCCGTTTTTTGAGAAACTTCACTTTCTTTGCTATTTCTAGAAAATTCAGTTTCAGTTCTAACTTTGACCCTGATCCTGGTCCTGAAGTTTGATTGAAATCTAAATCTGAATCTGAAACAGGAAACAAGGAGCAAAAGTCTGTTGTTTCCCATAACGAAGACGAAAAATCGCCATAAAAGCTTCGCAACAACCATTCCTAAGAATACAAGATGTGGACGGAATCCGGAAGCTTTCTAGAATAAGGAAAATTTGATGAAGGGTAGACTTGAAACTGATCTGATCTTGACTGTAGCTGTGAATAAGGTGAGGAGGACAAGGATAGTGAAGCTGGTAAAAGGGGAAAGAAGATGGTGGTGGAAGAGGATGATCCAGATTGGCCTTTAGATGCAGCATGCTATAGATTAACTGTCTTGAGTTGGAGAGCTTTGATTTCCACCCAAGCGCACAAATCGTTCTTTTCCTGTGAATGCAGTTTTTGCCAATTAATTTTTCCCGTGAGTAATCTGTGCCTATTATAGCAAATCCTTTCCTAATATCTTTCATAAGCAATATTTTAGTTACCAGTTAATAAGGAAAAAACATCAATTTGATTTTGTTGATAGAGAAACTCACAGTTATTAAGGAAAGAACTTCAATTTGATTTTGTTAGCAGGGCAACTCACCGTTGGAAGACTTCGAAAGAGCTAAAGAAGGCAATCCAGGTATTCAGAATGCCAAGGACTGATTGCCACCTCGGGTAAAAATCTTTTCTGTCTTTTATCTGAAAAATACTATGTTGATAAAATATAAATTATGCTCCACCAACTTTATTGACACTCCAATTGGTTACCTGCAAGTTTTGTTTATGTACAAATCACTCACTCCATTTGGCTGCTTTTGAAGGCGGATTGTGTTCTATTTTGTTACCAAACGGTCCAAATTTCCTTCTACTATTTTTTATTATATCTGCCAATAATAATGCCTCAGAACATTCCTGGAAACAGGCAGTCAAGCTGGATATCAATATTGAGAGAGATTTGGCATATGCTCTTAAAGTCAGAGAATGCTCCAGGTTTTTTTTTTCATGGACACAGAGGATCGTGTACAGAGAGAGAGGTTGGTAATATACAAAATGTCGGTCTCTCAATTTCCTCTGAACTCCATTATTTGATGCTACAATTTATTGAGGGTCTTGACAGAATTTCACAAGGGTGATGAATTGGTCCAAATGATTGCTTATTTCTATTATAACCCGAAGAAGCCTACATGGACTGTTGAAGCACCCATGTGTCTTATTAGGTTTGCATATTTTAAACACTCCAAATCTACAGTTAAGAATATGTTTCCCCATCATACTTTGTTCTTGATTGTTTTGCTTCTGTTTTTCCTTGAGGACGATGATATTTGTAATTCTTTTGAGCAGGGATTTTATATGCTTCAAGGCAGGTAATCCCCAAGCTTCGTCCTTTCTGAAGATGATGGAAACCTATGCAAGTTGATTGGGGGATCATGAATAGGGGTGATAATGAGCCTGACTGGCTTGTGAGATATTGGGTTCAACTCGGTCAAAGCTCGGCTCGAGTGAGCTCGACTCGGGACTTTAACGAGTCAAGCCCAATAACATTGTTTCGAGCCTGGCCAGTGTGGCTCGGCTCGTTATCACCCCTAATCATGAACGAGTTAATTAATCATCTTTCCTTGCTTTTTATTTTTAAACATTTGAAAAATCTTATATATATATATATAGAAAATAAATTGAAATGTTAAGAAATATGAAATATTTATTTTTAAGTAAATTCTTATAACTATGTTTTATTCACATAAATTCATATTCGTAGTGAACATTTGTTCCAAATGTTAATTTGATTATTTTAAAAGTTTATTTAGATACGAAACAAAAAAAAAGTTTATTCGACTAAAAATGTAATTTTTAAAAGTAAAAACCCAAAGTTTATTTGAGAAAATAATTAATTTCTTGATGGAAACTCCATGTTAGTTTTTTTCTTCATATCCTTTAATATCTTGTTCAAGAGTTATCAGGGGAAATTTATCTGGCAGACATAAATAAGGAAATAGGTGGGTGCCAAATGGCAAACAGTTAATTTATCTCATAAAAATCAAAATTTGAACCCTAATAAGTAAACAACTTTCCTTTGAAGACTTTACCTTCTCTCTTAGGGCCGCAAAGATGGTGTCGCCATCAACACCAAAGAAAAAATTCAGGAAATATTACGATTCGGTGAGAATCAAATCTTTCTTTGTGCTTTTATCATATATTATTTGTGAAATGTCATAAAATTAGTTTCATTCATTTATGTGATTGCAGTAAGTTCTATAAACATTGAATTCCTTTAATTGATATTTCTTCGTTGAGATGCATATTGTTCAATTCGATGGAAAGTTAACTTTTCCATCTGTGCTACCTTGCCTGTCTGTTTGCAAATTAAGTATATGTTCTAGAAATATATGCTTCTTAAAGTTTGTTTGCGTGTCTTGAATTTTGAAGATTCATTTTGTTTTTGTGTGTGGAAGGAACATGATGACAATTTGATTGATCGATTAAGTGGATTGACTCAAGATCTGCTTCTTCGGATTTTATGTCTTCTATCACTGAAAGAAGCGCTAAGAACCTGTGTTCTTTCACGGAAATGGCGAGATTTATGTCAGTTTTTCAGTGGGAGTCTAAACTTTGAAGCTTCAAAGACATTAATGTCGGATCCCAAAAAGCTGCTAAAAGAAAAGGATGGTTACATAGAATGGATTACTCAATTTCTTGACTCACTTAGAACTGGAACTATAGATGAATTGAGAGTTTGTTTTGATTTAAACCAACAACATAGGCGATATATCAATAGATGGATCAACATTGCAGTAATGAAGAAGGTTAAAAGGCTAGAACTGGATTTTGAACCATGTAGATCGAATCATCGGAGGTATGGTCAAAATTACCTGTTTGGATGGAGATTTTCCAGTTCATCTGAAATTAGGTTCCTATCCAGTCTTTGCTTGAAACATATTGATGTAAGCGGTCAGATTCTGGAGTCTTTCCTTTCGAATTGTCCCTTGCTCGAAACATTGCACATCTCTCACTCAAAACAACTTACTCATATAAATGTTTGTGGCTCATCACTGAGGCTGAAACACTTGCATATATCCTTCTGTAACTGCATCAAAAGCATTGAGGTTTATGCACCGAATTTGGTTTCTTTTGAATATAGAGGAGAGCAAAATATAGCATTGCGCATAAATCTCAAGTATGTACCTAAGCTTTGTGATGTATCTTATGCTGGACAATGGGATTCACTTCAGATTCATGCCATGCGTATATCTATTCCCAGTTGTCTAGCAACTTCCCAATTGGTGAATCTGTTGCTACATATTTCTTATCTGCCATTAGTGGTAAGCTATGTGTACATGTCTACACAGTTATCTACGTATATATCCTGTTTTGATTTGATATTTGATACAAGTAATGTTGATTGTTTGCTAATTGAATTTGAAGGGCATTTCACAAATCCAACCAAATTTTCCAAACCTTCGATACTTTACATTAGAAGTTCCGAATGCTCGTCTTCAAATTGAACAAGCAGGAGCGACTGTAAAGTTGTGCCAACTGCTGAAACATATGCCTCTGTTGCACAAATTTAAAGTTGAGGTAAATGTTTTAACTCTACTTATGGTCACTTGAGTGCATACATATCTATTGTTTTTTTTGTTTTTTGTTTTTTTTTCAGTCAGGTTTGTATTATGCAAAATTAATTCTATTTTCTTAGTTACTCGGATGTTTCTTTTGTTGATAGAAATATTTTTCCTACACATCTTGGTATATGAATTAACGGTAAACTAATTCCACTCGACAATTTTTAACCATTCATAATTAAGTTTTACTTTGTGTTAATATACTTTCTACTCTATCGAATTTACGTATCATATCATGTGTGCATTTTATCAACTAAAATAGCTAGTAAGATTGTATAGGCATGCATGATCCAAGTAAATATAGTTATTGCTTCTAATTGTTATCATATTGTTATCAGCTGGAAGCAGCGGAACCATGTGCACTGATTGAAGAAAAGTACTTCGAGTATGTTCAAGAAATGTCTTTTACTGAGACCCGTGCGTAAAAGAAGATTCGTGATGCTGCGGGAGGTGGAAATAGTTGGCTTTGTTGGGGCTGTTGCAGATTGTATTATCATTTGTATCTTAGCTCTCCATGCACCAAATCTCGACAAAATTGTGATTAACTGTTGCCTTCCCCATTGGCATCGTGCAGCCCTGCTTGATGAACAAAAAATAAAGGAACGAGAAAAAGGTAAAAGGATTACCTGCGATATACTGTCGGCAATTCGACCTAAAGACTCCAAATATGTACTCCTCTGATCAACTCTTTAGTTACTTATTTGGCTTCTTGCAATATGTTTTCTGTGCCCAAACCTTGGATTTCACTGCCTTTGTATGAGTCTGATTGCATTGACGATCATCTCTTGGAGGTACTGTGTGGGACTACCTATAATAAGTGCATGCTTTTGTTGACAATGGAATTGAAAGTCTTTTCTTGAAGGTATTTGAAATGGTTCAATACAATTGAATAACTTGTATGCTATGGCAAAATGATTTTGACTTGGAATTGTTTTTACAGCTCTTAGAGGTGATGACTTAGGATTTGTTTTGCATTGTTTTTTAAAAGTAATTACCAACATGGGTTGGTCTAAGTAGTAAGCAGCTTAATTCCGTTTAAGTAAGTCTCAGATTCGAGACGTTGTACACAGAAAATCCTTGCTAGGAGACTCACCTACCGAAGCTAGGTGTGCGACATGGGTCAGTCTGGATTAATCAGGACTAGACTCTGAAACCATAAAACAATATAAAAAAAGTGATGTTAAGGGAATGGTGGTTGTTCTTAGAGATCACAAGTTCAAGCACTAGTACTACAACATAGTGTTTGAACGATCAATATCCAATAGTTGAGAGTATATTTTAGAACAAATATTATTATAATCACTTTAGTTTATTAAAAAAACTTACTCAAAAGCACAAAAATATACATTTAGGGGAAAGGGGTCGTGATACACAAAGTACTCCGATTATAATCTCAAATTATTTGTGTTTTAATTGCTCTAAATTATTTTATTATTTTTTATAATATTAATTTTTATTATCAAATATAAAAATATAAAATAAAAATACAGTCGTATTTCATTATTAAAATAATTTAAAATATAAAAAATTTAAATTATATATCAGATTCACCTAAACTTGGATCATTTTGTGAAATGCAAGCTTTAGCTCCAAAAGAAAACTCAGAAAAGCATAAATTTAAGGACGAAGAGACCAGCGACGGATGCACGTATAATCGAAGGTGGACATGACTCTCCTTAAATTTTTAAAATTTTATTTATGTAGCTTTAATTTTTTAAATTTTTATAAATTAATCCTTAATTTTTTTTTATTTTTTATGATTTGTGTCCACCCATAAAACTTAAATTTTTTATAACTTATGTCTATCCTAAAAAAATATTTTAATTTATGCTCACCCTCACATATATTTACGGATCCACCATCGAAGAGGCCTGGTGAATCTAATAAAAGTGACTGAAACAAGAGTAATTTGACTGTGCAGCTAGTAAATTGAATAATTTGAAAGTTAAGTGACCGAAGTAGAAGTAAAGAGATAATTGAATGATAAACAGTATAGTTTACCCTTATTTTATTATATAGGGAAAATAATTTTAAAATTGGATAAATTTATAAATGATTATTAAATTATACTAAAAATAATATTTTAGCCACTAAATTTTTAGAATTTACAAAATGATCATTAAACCATAATGAACCCATCATACTTATCAGACTCAACTTAAAAGGCAACTCCTCTTTGGCATGAGAGCAATAAGCAAAGAGACCACATTATTTTTCAACCACCCTTTAGGGCAATCTCTCATCATCCTAATTATTAGGGGCATTCAAAATCGGTTTAATCAATAAAAATAATATTCATTGAACCGACTTTAACTAGTGATTATGAAAATTAGCAGAGATTTAAAAAACAATCTGTTATTCGTAAAAATAACGGTGAGATTTAAATTTATACCAATAATGATCAATAACAGTAGTTATTTAACGGATAACGGTCAATAACAACAATAACGATCTGTTATTGCTGTTATTATACTATTAGTGTACCGTTATTTCAAAAATCTCATAATAAGTTGTGCGATTTTTTTAAAAAAAAATCACAATCGTGACTCCTGCAAGGACCGCGATAACAATCGTTATGTCCGCAATCTCGATAAACGCGACGTAATAAAAAATACGACTGAAAACGCTTTTTAAATCTCTGCTTATTAGACTTTTAAATATTTATTGAATCGATTTTGAACACCTTCGATTCTCATCAATCTCTTATCGCGAACACGAAACCTGTCGAGTCTATATTCTAGGATTGGAATATACAATATAATCGTACAAGATTTCCCTTATGTAGGAAACATAAATGAAATAAGAATGAAGAATATGTTTATACACCAACCAGAAGAGGAAAAACAATACTTTTCTCCATCTCAACTCAACTATCATCCCCTTGTGTTACATCTGAAGCATAACTCAATCGAGACCCTGTTTCGGAAACGATATCCGACTCAGTGGCTCTCGATCGCCTCGAGCTTCCTTCACCACCCGATTCTTTCGCCTTCTTACGTTTACTTTTCTTCGGCTCTTTCGAGGTCGATTCGGTAGCTTGGTTCGAGTCCTTGGGCTTTCTAGTCTTCTTGGATTGCTTTGATTTATCTGGTTTCTCCTTTGTTGAAGATACGCCACTCTCAGTTGTAGATGTAGCACGCTTAGTGGATTTAGGCAGGTGTGGTGTGTCTTTTGTTTTGTTCCTCGAACCCTTTCGGCTCAAGCTATTGATATCTGTAAAATTATATCCGACATAGTGACGGCATAAATGCATATCGTTATGAGATCATCATCTTTTCCAAAAAAGATATGTATGATAAAATATGCAATCAGGGATTTAAAAAACGGTCCGTTACTGTTATTTAACAGTAACGCTATCTGAAATCGTTATTTGTAATGGTCAATAATGACTATTACTCAACAGATAACAGTCGATAACGGTAATAACGGTCCGTTATTATACCGTTATTTCAAAAAAAAAATCTCGTAATAAGTTGTGCGAGTTTCAAAAAATTCATTACCACAACTCTCACAACGACCACGATAACAATCGTTATATCTTCAACTACGATAAACACAACACAACCAAAAACGCTTTTTAAATTTTTGTATACAGTATCACCGTTTTTATATCTCAATATTTTGTTTTTCTTTTTCGGCATGAAATTATTGTCCTAGATTCTTTAGGATGGCATGTCAATGTGTGTATATCTATATCTATATATAATGAAATGATGGTACCAAACTATTTGTTCTTTGTACCTTGAGAAGCCCATTTGGTTGGATCTTCCTCCCTATCTTGTCCTCCAAGAGCTGAAGGTGGTGGTGTTTGAAACCCTCCTGCTGGTGTTTGAAACTCATTCATCTGCATGTAGGGGAAAAAGATGAAACACTTTTACTCAATAGTTATGTTATTCGAATACGGGTATGTATCCGACTCGGGTATGGTTAGAACTATTTAAATTTTTTTGTATAAATTTAGAGAATCCGTAATAATCGTATTTTTATATTCATATCGAATACGAAATGAAGAGTACAAACAACATAACTCAATAGTAATTTTAACAATTATTGTTATATTTTAGTGAATTACCCAGCTGGGTTTAGATTGTACTGCTGATGGACCATCCCATCCTATATGAGCCACATGCTTTACTTCTGTTGGCATACCAATCTGCATTTCAGGCTCTTTAGGACTTTCTGCAAGAAAATAAGTTCACACATTATTACTATCCGATATTTTTTCGTCTTAGTCATTTATTATTATCTTCTAAAGTTTTAAAAAATAAAAATAATCGAGTTTTATATAATGTAAGTAAATCATAACTTTATATATATGAGATATGATTCACTTACACAGAATATAAAACTCGTAGTTTTACATATTTTAGATCAGGGTGAAATAGATGACTGAGATTAACTCTTTAACTTTTTCAAACGATAATCTTCACATAACCCGTTGTTAATCTCAATCATCTACTTCACTCGATCGAAAAAACATGTAAAAATTAAAAACTCTTGCAATCTTATAATGTCATAAGGAAAGATGGAAATGCATACCAAATATGTGAGTAAAGTACTTGAGACCTTTTAGCAATCCTTTCATCTTTCCAATTTAATGATATCTACAAACTAACTCAGCATATGGAGGTGGAACAAATCAAGCTTCAAATCTGAAACTGGAAAGTAAGAAAAAAAAATCAAAGTTCGTGGTATCTTCAGGTATCGATATACGCATAAATCCTTCAAATATATATTTAAAAAAGACTCGAATATATCCATATATGATTTACGAATCCCGGATAACATGGAAAACAATTCTCTTGCCAAGACATCTCACCTTGAGAGCAAGAACAAAAGTTTGTCTGATACAAACATGCATGGTTTCATGCATGTGGAGGTGATGAAACAGCAAAGAATTTAAAACCAAGGGGGGAAAACAGAAATTTTGTTTCTTGAACCTTAAATAGATGGGTGGAAATTGAAAAACAGGGTGAAATTGGATCAGAAAAGTTGGGACTGTTTTGGACAAATGTGTGTTTATTAGGGAGGAAAGTGTCTGTTTTAAGGCAAAACATGCGTTAATTCAATGGAAATGCAATCTAAAATAACAATGACGGGGCGGAAATTTAGGTGTTAGAATTAGAACAGATATATTTAGGAAGGTTTTAACTAATTGTCTTGTTTAGTATGAACATTGGGATTATTGTTTTCTTTCCTTGTCCTTTTTCCTGTTTTAAATTGTAGGATTCAGAAATTTTACTAGATTGACATTTTGGTCCTCCCAATTTTGAGATTGGGCAGATCGGTCCCTCTTTGAAAAGGAGCAATTAGTCTCTTATTAACTTCAAAAGTGTTTTTTTAATTAAATCATGCCTTTAATAATTTCTATTAATTTCACATAATATTTTTTAACGAAATAAGAAATTTAACCATCAAAGTTTATACATCATGTTAATTTGATACTAATTCTAAAATACTAACATATAAATTAAATATTAAGTATTAATTTTACTTTTAAAAAATTACGATCAAATTGATACGATATATAGATTAAGAGTTAAATTTTTATTACTAAATGGATCAAAATTTTGTGTAATTGATGAAAAATATTAACATCGGGATCAATTTTTTAAATTAAAAGAGTCAAAATTAATACTAAAATATCTTAACGAGATGATCTAAATTTCGGATTAAAATCAAATCAACTAAAAACTCGACCCCTCCCACCCCGTTGTCGTCTCTAATTACATTGAGAAAACTAAATACACGACGGCAGGGGCAACGCACTCCCAAAGATATTGGTTTCATTGTACAGAAAGGCAGAATCTTTTACATAACGCTGGAACTTTAGTTCTTCCCAAAAGAACATCTACTTCTTACATACTATGGAAACTAAAAGAATTGTAAAAGCAATGGGATGAACCTACCGGAAATGATAACAGCAAAGGGTTGTTCAATCAAAAAATGATACTAGAAAATATTGTTCATATACCTGGGTTGAGAAGGCGGGGCGGGGCGGGTAAGGGATCATCCTTTCGTCATCCATTGTTGAAGGCAGCGGAGTTTCCATCGTGCAGCATAAATTTGCAGAAACCACAAAAGCATATTTCATGTTGATCAGAACATATGCATGTAAAACTTATGGGAACCGACTTTGTATTTTTTGCTGATCTGATCAGGCAGCAGAATCTCCATGTAGCTTCTTCATTCATTCTGAGGTCCTACAAAACTTGCTTTGGGAAACTTAAAATGGAGCTTCGAGGGACTCTTCCCATACATCGGCACTTCCGTTTGAGGCATCTTCGACATCTTCTTCCATTGAAAGCCTGATATACTCCCTATGTGCAAACCGATCCCATTCTGTCAAAGTTGGATCCTCTCGTTCCTGCACACACACCAAAAGAAGCAGGTTCTTGTCATCCCAAAGAACTAAACTAGCACTTATGTAAAGCACAATATTTGATAGTGCAATCACTGACCTGCCGAATAAGGAATGGATCACGAGTTTCGAATGCCATAAACTTATGAAGATTAAAGAGGATGTTAAAAACATTTCCTGAAAGTTTGCTCCCTTTTAAGTCCCGTAGTGTGATACAATCTTCTCTCTGCAAAATATCAGCAAGTTGAATCATCTTTACATGCAACAAGCAAGTGAAACAAAATCATGGTTATTAGAAAGAAAGTAGCTTCAACCTCAGGTGCAATCATGTCAATTATTTGACATAATATATCCTCAAAGAGCACAGGTTCTAGGGCCAAGCATTCCATTCGGTGCAGCTGCTCCTCGTAGAAAAATTGCATTTCATTTGGAGTGAGCACACCGTTTCCATCCAAATCTATGCACTTGAACCTATAAAAATAACTAATCAGATGTGGAAAGCTAATCCAGTAGATCAAGGAAAAAGTCGTTGATGATACAAGTCAAAAAAGAAAGGCTATTTGCAAACAAATGATACTTTGACATTGCAGCAGAAGCTGCAGAACTGAAAAACGTAAATTAAAACTATTGAATGTCAACCTAAGACTAGGAGGAGGGATAAACAAGGGGTATTTTTGACTTGTAAATGCATGGAAAACAAGAATTTAACTCACTTCAGATAAGCAACGTTCTGTGTAGTGTAATTTATTTTGGAAATGGGAGATGTGAAAACGAATAGAAAGATACCAGTATTCAAGACTAGGGTAGGATGATTTGTCCTCCTCTGAAAGCATGAAGTAAACAAAGTCTTCATAACCCATCTTCCCTTCTACATCACTTGTAAATTTCTGAGGCGCCTGAGATGAAATTCATGCATTTACAATTACAGACAAAGAAACATCATATACAGGAAAAGGTTTATTGTATTTAAAAATAGAGTAATTGATTCAGAAATTTAGATAAGTTAACTGAGAACCAGGGAAAACCAACCTGTGAAAAAATCCTATCGACAATTCTGTAGGTAAGGGCATGATTGCCATATCTGATGAGGCTTTCCCTGTCGATGAAGAAATCATGGTCTGTGTCCAGCTCCCAGAACTTACAGTATATAACATAAAAGTGTTCATATGAGAAGAACCTAAAAGAAGAAAATTTACAGCATTAGCAATTCACACGACAACAATTTGATAAACACGGCTCTCCACAATGTTCAATTGTTAACTGACCATTCAAGAGAGTAAGGGCCTAAGGGGAAATAATTTTTACCAGCCAACTAAAATCAGAAAGAGATATGGTAGTCTTGGTTTAAAATAATTATTGTTTGGTGTGCAAGGATTTGTATGTTGCTGCTTTCAATAAAATAAAGAACATATATTGCAAAGAAGTTCACCCAGATACCAACCTAAGGACTTTGTTAATGTCCTCTTCCTCATCTGCATGTTCCATGGCAGGAATCAGTTCTCCACGTTTGAGCTCCCTGAGGGTAAGACGGCCATTTCCTGATCTATTCATAGTATAAAAGATTCTGTATATGACAGTTTCAGCTGAAACATTAACAAAGAAATTTTTATTGACCAGTATCAGTTGTGCAGTACTGAATGTCAAATCATCGGTGAAACAAAAATAGAACATAAATGAATGAAATGATTCCCGGCCCCCCTCACCTTATAACAAAATCAACTCTTATAGAGGCATTTTCCACATGAAAATGCAGAGAGAATGATCCCCTCCTCACCCCTTATGGTTATTGTTCTTTATGCATTCTTCATTAATTACTCAAGATATTGGGTTATTGAGTTCGATTAATTGAGAGTTTTACGAACTTTTCACCAACATTTCTCATTCAATGACTGCTCTAAATTTAATTTTATCATGAGGTTCAAGACTCAATTTTTTATGAGATCTTCAATGGAAATTAGAAATCGGTACGGACAAATTAGGCCTGCCAGCTAAATTCAGGACGTATGAGTTTGATGCTGTAAAAAAAAAAAGAGAGAAATGCTCCGACTTCTGAGTGCTTGTCAACCCCCTAGGGCAAGTCTTAATCATAGAAACCCCCCAAAACTTAATCATAATTTACTTTTTTTATTAGAAAAAGGTAAGATGGTTTAATGAGCCTGTAAGAACATTAGATGTATGTTGTACGCTATGCATACAACTCCATGATAAATTATGAACCTACAATGGTCTCCCGTCAACATCATCATCCTTGAAATTGAATCAATTAATGGGACTAGCTTTGCAGGAATAATTTCGGGGGAAAATATATGGAAAAAAAAGGAAATAAATTCACAATAGTCATTATTAAAATAACAAACTTTAATAAAATGCATACCATATCTATCTTGAAATTCAGGTGTGTTCCGCAAGAATTTTAATCCTGGATGGGTTGCCAAAAGCTCTCGGACAACAGGTTTGAAGTCAACCTGCATCCCAAATCTCAAATGATCTTATGAAGAAAAGTATCAAGTACATGAAACTTTAGCCTTTGAAAGGATAATTTTAACAGAGCAACAAGTGCTGATCAGGACAATTTTTTCAAATCAAACACAAACGGAAAACCTATAAGAGGTTGGGTGCAAAACAAACCTGAGTGAGGTGTCTGCAGCCTGTCTGCTTAAGAATTTCAAATATTTGAGTAGCTATATCCATGGTCAGCATATTGCCATCCACCCAATACTTGATGAAAGCATCTCTGAAACAAAGTGTTAAACTTAATAATGTATGGTAGGACTATCAAATGAAAATGCAATCAACACCATCTACCAAGTACTTTCACCAGACTGTGTTTAAGCAGTCAGAGCCATTCACATAAAAATCTATTCATCTATAGAGATGAATAAGGTGCATACCTGGTCACTAATCCCACACAGTTTACATCTATCTTTCTAAAAAGCGCAGAAGAGAGGAAAGATGGTAGCTTGCAAACTTCCTTTGTCACTGTTTTAAACTCTGCATAGCCAGAGAAATATTATTTCGTTCAATTTTCAAGGTTTTTTTCTTAAACCTTAATAACTGGAATATAATGTGCAATGGGAAGGAAAACAACTTCAAATATAAATGAACAGATAAAGATCAATTATATATCTCACCATTTATTTTCAATCCATTTAGAGGATTATCAAAAAGGTGATTGATTTTGGAAAGATGATGTTCTTTCAATTCCATTGTAGGAGGACGACCATTTTGGAAATAAAACTGCAAGCAATTATTAGACAAATTCATAACCCAAAACCACAAATGTAAGAAAGCTTTAAATAAAAAAACGGAAAATGACTTCCAATAGCAAAGAAACCTGTGGAATGACTTCTTGCAGTGGTTCACTAACTAATTTCAATGGAGAGCCAAGAGCTGACGGGCTGGATTTCTGCTTTGATGAGCGAGGAGAACCAGATACGCTTCT
Source organism: Abelmoschus esculentus (assembly GCA_035048815.1). Lineage (NCBI taxonomy): Eukaryota > Viridiplantae > Streptophyta > Magnoliopsida > Malvales > Malvaceae > Abelmoschus > Abelmoschus esculentus. The sequence goes on from JAUCBN010000036.1 coordinate 15,547,845, forward strand.
TGGAGAAAGTGGAGGTGCACTGACACTAGAAAACATGGAAGGCAAAGAATTGTTCCCAACAACATTTGCATTATAAAAGTTCGCACAGACATTTAACGCGGTCCCTGCCTTTGCATCATCAATCAAAGATTTCACCTGTGCTCAAGAAAAGAAAGCTTATTGCATGACAAAAAACATTCGTGTATTGGTATTTGGTAGAGACAAATCACTAACAAAGGAAAATCCAGCAAAAAGAAAATAAAATGATCTAACTGCAGGAAATATTCTAACTTGTCATGGTTCCCTACTGTATCACATTCAGTCATCAGCGTAAGTAAAAACTATTCCTATCATGGTCATTTAAAGAAAATCTCAAAATCTTAAAAAATTCTACCATAAATTTATAGGTAACACATGCAGTGTTACAATCCCCCCGCCACAAACTTTTCCCTCCAAATGAAAGTTAGGGATGAGCTGATGAAGTACAAGTTAAAGACACATCAAACTCTAAAACATGATTTACATTGAAAATAAATATTACGAACCTTAATACATCCAACTTACTCAAGTAATGCAGACATACTTGTGTCTGTAGAATACCATGTTAATAGACATGATTTTCATAATATATTAACACAAACTAATGACATTAACATGACTCAAATCAAGTATTTTTCATTTATTACCATAAACACTTCCAAATAAGTTACTTTATGTTGCAATAAATATAAGTTTGAACCGAACCCCTCTATGCAAGTCACACTGTTGTTTCCCGCTTTCCATAAACGACACTGGCATGATTAAAACGGTAAGTCATTATCCATCACAGAGAATGCTTAAGTATAAAAAATATTCAACTCCTTTTCTTTTTCATAATATTGAAGTCACGTCTAAGATTATGTCCCTTCCTTGAAATAACCAGTTTTTATACTTCTATCTAATCCTCATAACTTGAGTTTTCTCATAAGGGTTTTATTTGGAACTGGCGGTAATGACCGTCCCTTCATGGAAGCCTACACCAATCATAACTTTTAAGGTTTACTTCATCAGTCAGATTCAAAGACATCAACTTATTACTAATTCACGTTTTACTTATAAAGCGACTTCAGATGACAATGTTAGACATTATATTCAACTATAGGCAGCCAACTAAAGTCTGAAAAATATTGAAAAAAACATATATACAGACAAATAAACAGGAACAATAGTTTAATTTGAAGGGAAAAAACGCAGTACCAGATGACCGGTCTCTGGAAGCGAAAGCCATTGAGAGAACAAGTCCTCGACAAGTTGAGGACGGGTTTTCAGGGCAAATGGAGACACTTCAGGAAGCTGCAAAAGCTCGGGGTCCAAACAAGTAACGTCTTCCATTGTATCAATCTCCATTTTTAAAGATAACGACATCTCGCCTACCTTATCAACCACTCTAAAACCTTAGCTCTTTCAATTCTTCAAATGAAACAGTCAAAAGAAACCAACGCCGCCTCGCTTTCAAGAAATTTCTAACTTAAGAAAAGCGCTTCCAAAATCTAGGTGACATGACGATACTGTAGAAAAGTAAAATCTTCACTCCGACTGATACAGAAAAAGACTACACGATATTTTATTTCTCACCGGAACTAGAAATTCGCCGCTTAAATCACGCCGTTCACCGAAACCCTAACTCGTCAAGTTATGAATAAACTGAAACATCAACTTCTTCTAAATTCAACTCGTTTTGCCTTGGAAACAAAACTTAGAAATCACTTCACTCGAACAGTTTCTGTTCGATAAAATAATAATAATAATCAGATAATAAAATAGGAAGAAAAAAAGGATTATTATTATCGGAATTTTCTTACAGAGAGAAAGAGAGAGGAAACCGCCGGTTGCGGTGCGGAGGAGGAGAAGAGGAAAGATAGAAAGGAAACAACGAAGCGCGTGGGGCGTTTCAGTGTTTTTTTAAGGTGAAATTTAAAATATATAAAAACAAGATACGTATATTTATACGGTCGACTTGGGTTGACCCAATGATCATCTCACCCGTAATCCTTATCCCTTTTCGTATCGGAAATTACTTAAAGGTTCGTTAAATTAAAGAAATTATATGATTAGTTATTTTTGTTACGGTATAAATACTAATTGATTAATTAAACATGTTTATTTATTATTTTATTAAATAAATTTTATTAACGTTCATCGTAAATTAAATTTAGAAATAAAATTTATCAAATAAAATTCATCTAATAAAAAAATAAGATAAAAAGTTTTAATAAGATTGATACGTTTAATTGGTTGATCACATAGATGACATGATAAGAATAACTTATGATCTAATTTCTCGTTATATTTGTTTAGTATTAACATTGTTACTTGGAGCAGAACGTTCGTTTCAACGATAAATTAGATGGATAATATTTATTGTGTATTTTTCATTTTTGTTTGATATTATTTTTTGTTGACACTTTAACATTAGTAGGAAATTAACACTATATATAATCCAAAAATTAAATTATTATATTTAATTTTGTTTTGATTCAACTCGTTTGAAAATTAAAGATTATATTTAAATCCGGCTCAACTTAAAAATGAAAAATATTATCTATATTATAAAAATATAGTATATATAATTAAAAATATATCAAGTCAAAACAAGTCATAAAACTTTCGCGTGACCTGCTTCGAAACCTAAAATTTCCATCCAAAATATTCGATTGGGTCGAGTGTCATCCCTAAATCTAAATAGTTAAATTTGAATGATATTTTACCGTTTGGATCTCCTTTCCTATCCATCTACATCCTCTCTCCTCTGTTGCATCTAAGTTTTGGTTGCCTTGTGTATCTAGTAATGCTTGTTACCTTTTATAGGCAATGCATGCTCAATCAACAGTTGCTGTCGGCATGAAAGGTGACACTAAGGCTATGTCAGCAAGGTCAGCAATAATATTATGTCATATATATCATTATTTACATGTCGTTATTCTTTTTAACAGGACATTTAGCATAATTTTACATTGTTTTGTGATAAATTGATCTGTCATTAGAGATGATTGTGGAACTGTAACTGCACAGGATACTGCGACAGGTGGTGGCTGCGAAAGCTGTTGAAGGCATAGGCCCCTTGTCTGACCAGCATTTCCATTGATGCACTGTTCTCAGTGTCATTTGTTGTGAGCTTACCACAACATGATCTCTAACGAGGGGCGTTTCCGTCGACAAACAATTCGACGGCTCAGCCTGTTTATCCAATACCCATGGTTTCGACTTTCGAGCCAAGGGTTTAAATAGGATGTGCTGGTATGTCTCCTTTCTTCGAAGTAACTTCCTAAATTTGTGCAGATATAACAAAAAGGCATTTCTTACATCCTTTGTCCTCAATAGAACAATTACTTAAGTGCAAATCCAAACTCCTAATAGAGCAGTCTGAATATCTTGTGTTCTTGAGAAGTCACAAATCAATTAACACGACATTTAACAGAAAAATAATAGTTTTCTCTATTATATGTAGATCATGTAAGCAAACACACAAGTTCATGTCAGACAAAAGAGGCAAATATGATCTTGGAAGAATTATTATTCGAAATATGAAAGTATATGGTACCTTGTCCCTTTTCCCCCTCCCCTTTTCTTGTTTTTCAAATATAAAAAACATCAAACAGTAGCACTTACATACTCGAGAACAATTGGTCTCGCAATTCAGAAAGCCGCCCATCCTGATGCACTGGTCTTCGAAGATCCTGATCCGGTAGCAGGAACATTCCTCTGTAAATAAAACATTGCCGTTAATTGAGGAGAACAAAAGACATTGGTTTTAGCACAAAACAGTCACCAAAGTAAAATACAAAAGGAAGTTACTGCAGAAAATACATACAATGTCTAAAAAACAATTAACATAGAGAATCATAAAAATATAAACATGATATTGCCTGCCAGGACTCAGGAGTATAACTCCAATCCGACAAAAAAATAGGTATGAGGTGTATATATAATGATAACCAATTCCCTAGCAATGCTAGTATGCTACATTCAATGTAATAGGCATCAGAATTCGCAAAGCTTTTGGCAACGTAGAGCACATGAAACATACATCCGATAGAAGGATCAAAAAGCCATACCTCTACTTGAGGAAAATATGTTGAAGGGTTGGCTTGTCTCATGTTTTCTTTGGGTGTTCTTTGACCAGCATCTTGACTAGAAGAGGCAAGTCGAGCAACAACAGGGTCATTGGGAGGAGGTGGGAGAGGAGACCTTATTTTCCCAGTGCCACTGGGTGGTGGAGCAAGGCTCAAAGTCTTAGCCTTTCCCCCGGACAAACCGGCAGCTGAAAGCATACCCGTTCCACTAGATGGCTTGTTCTTCACATTAATCCGGATAGTCTCACCTTCCTTCAACCCCAAAAAACATGATCAAAATCCCCGTAAAACAGAAACAAATACAAAACTCATCAATAATAAAATAAGACTAAATTGTATTATTTAGAGTAAAGATATATAAACAACCAAGCGTGTACCCTCCAAGTGATCCCGGTGGAAAAGAGAATGTTATTATCCCAAGAGATCCGGGTTCGAACAACTTGTCTACAAGATGTGTGTTATCAAATGGCTAAGAAAAATGATCAGATACTACCATGAGAACACCATATGCAAGAACAACAAGAAGTGCAGATGAAAACTGATGAATTCAATTAAAACCCTTAATATATTCATCATAACAGAGCCTACAAATAATCTATATTTATATTAATTTATTCAGGCACATTGACAAAAAGGACTTGCACAATATCTCCGCAAATTATAGATTCTTTTACAGTATCACAAAAATTCAAAACCACAACAGACTCATTACTTATCAAACTAAATTATATATAGAACAATTGGATCAACTGAATTTCTTCCTTTGCTCACAAGAAATATTGTGTCTTTCAAAATATTAAGTCCATAAATTCACTAATCTCAAAGCCCCATATTCTTAAATCAATCAAATTGTAGCCTAAGAAAGTTAACTAAAAGATATGAAAATCAATCCACGTTCAGAAATCAGTAAATATTTGAAGTTTAAAACCACAAAAAAGTAAAAGACAACAAAATTTTCTACCTTCAATCTATGATTAACAGCGGGATGAATGTCGATGTGAGAATCACTCTCACTCGTCTCACCAGTCTCTTTCTCGTTCACCCTTCTAACATGCTTTTCATGATCAGATAACGCCACGTTGAAATCAAACGCCTCGTTCCTTTCATTAAACCCGATCCCGATAAACGCGTGTTTCCCATTCCCGTCCTCGATCTTCAGCACGAAGTATCGAGAGGAATCGAGAGCCGGCTCAACGGAACTCTCGCGCTGACCCGGGTGAATGAAGCAAGCGGCGAAGAGATCACCCGAGTTGGGATCCTCTAATCGGATCTCACAACGGTTCTTGCAGGAGACAACCCGGAGACGACCCGACCAGATCTTGTCTGATTGGAGCCACTCACCGCATTTGTAACCTCCGGAGGTGGATCGGGGAGGGATTTTGTAAACGGAGACTTCACGAACTACGAGTAAGGTGTGTTCGATAGAGTCTTCTTCATCGAACGACATTTTCAGGGAAGATGCGATGGATATGATGGAATTAGGGTTTCTGTTCGGAACAAATAAAGAATATTTTGGAGGGGAAATTTGGGGGGAAATGGAGCAGAGAGGTGGGAAGGAGTAATCGTATGTTGAGAGGTGTGGGTGCCGGAGAAACTTGGATTCTAAGAGAGTAATTGAAATGTCAACTGCCTCCTGGGGAAGGGATGAAGATGCTGATTACTGTTTTACCCTTTCTGTTTTCAAAAATATCAATTTAATCCTGTGTATCTGTTGGATTAGATTTGAACATTTGGGTTTTTCTCCGACCCGAATCTCGGGCTCGTTTCCTTCTTTTATTCTTTCAGATCCGTATTGGATTCGACTGAAACCCAAAGGGAAATGGACCGGGTCTTAGCTAAATTTCATAATCGGGTCGGGTTAATCAAAATTATTATTAATTTAATTTATAAAAATTAAATTAATTTTTTTAAATCACGTTCAACCTAATAAGAGATGTTGGTATCTCGTCATTATATTTAGCAACGGATTACATTAGATGATATTATTGGTGTCTAAAGTTAATTAATTATATTATATTTAATTAATCGTTATAATAATTATAAATTTTAATTTAATTATTAAAGAATGATTAATTATTTTTATGATTATATATTAATTTATAATATATTATAATTTATTTTAAAGCTTTATTATTTTTAAGAATAGTAATTTTTTAATAAATATTATATTATTTTTTTAAAAAATCAAGTAAAAATATTTTAATCATAAGCTTAATTTTATTTATAAATAATTTACTATATAATACTTAAACCTTTTTACTTATTGGATACATGTACTACCGTTCAAAGCCCAGAGAAGAATTCGAGGCGAAGAATAGCCGATGCCGATCACTTCAGTTGCTCGCGGTAGTCGGTACATAAAACGCTGACGCTTCAAACAAGTTACGACAATTTTTTTTTTCCAGTTAAGGCGATGCTTCACCGGAATGTTTTCCGAATTCGCAGAGAAGAATCTTAAGCTTAGCGACGCTTATGTTGCGCTTCTTGCAGTGCGAGCTCAGGCGGTTCATTTTCCTCAAGTTGACAAGGTTAATTTTTTTATATGAACTTTGATTTGATTTGATTCTGTTTCAAGGTCTCAATTCCACCTAAAAACAAGTATAAAGAGTAGAACTCAAATGGATAGAGTGTTTGAGGTTTGGTTCCTTAACCTTAGATTTTAGATTAGATGTAAAATCGTTCCTGGATTATGGTTCAAATTTAATTCTGGCCAAAAATTGTGTTCTATTGATTGAATTTGGAGAGTATCGTTTGGAATTTATATATAATAAAATGATGTTGCAATTTGAAGTAAATGTTTATACAACTATTCAAGTTACTTTAGTTAGTGGAGTATTTTGCATGTTACTATTGTCTATTTTGTGCCGACTACTCGATTTTTATAGTTAGTTGAGTAGTCTTGTTTTAAATGTTGGTGCACATTCCATGATCATGATGATTCTAAGTTTCTAACTATCTGGACAGTAAGTGCCTAATGGCTAGTTCTTTTTAAGTGAACATTTCAATGTTCTTGCTTGTTAGGAGTATCTTTGATTGGAATATTTCTTGCTACTTTTCCCCTGCATTCACATGTTCAATGACATTTTACTTGGTCACATGCGGTTTCCCCTGCATTTAGAGAATACCTTAGTCTCACTTGGTTGATGTAACAGGTTCTATTTTCAGAAATTTCTAAGGAGGGAGGAAGCACTGAATGAGCAAGATGGTCGCGGTATAACATTTTTAGATGATTACCTAGAACAGATTGATTGATTGATGTTTGTAAATTTGTTTGTTTATGAATGATTCAAACTAAGACCTTTTACATATAATCTAGACTGGTTTTGATTGAGGTATTAAGCTTTATGGTGCTTGGAATTCTAGGTGAAGGATACTTGCTTTGTTGCAAGGCTAACTATGTTGGCTTCCTTTTGACAGATTTCCCTGCTCATAGTATGTACAGATAGAACATGTCGTCGAAAGAGTTGAGTAAAGGAAACAAGGTGACCTTGAAGTTTTTTAGTGGTGTAAAGTGCAAGGTATGGCATCTAAGCTGGAAACTAGCATTGAACATCCAGATCTTGTGAATGAGCTAAAATCAGTACTTCAAACATTTTACCCTGCTTGAGATAGATATGATTTTGTGTTTGTAATAACCCTAGGCAATAATTGTATTCTGCAAGGTGCAATTTTGTCATTGTGTGAACCATTTTTCTTTGTCTGTGTTTGCTTGTCTAATAGATCCTAGCCATTCCATGTCCGTTCAATGTTTAGTTCCCATCTCCAGCTTTTATTTCCCTTTTTTGTGTTGTCGGTTTGGTATCTAACTGTATTAAATGTTGGCAAGACACAGAACAGGCAACCCGACATTATCTTTTCCTGGATTGGGTATAGGCATTCACGTCTTCTGAATATGGTATAGGTTTTGGTGATTCTGATTTCCTCCATAAGATACTTATGCAATTCAATTTCCCTCCATTTTTCCTTTTCCCACTCTTATTACATAGTTGCATCGAACATGTTGGATCACCCGTCAAGTGTCTTTCTATTCTAACAATGACATTTTCCTTTTAAGACTTGCCTATTGATTTATCCAATCACTAGTTGCAATCTCTGATATTGGTTTGGGGCCTCTTCCAGTTAAACTTTTGAAGTTTATTTTCCTGCACAAACTAGTGGGATGTTAATATTTGCTTGTCACATTCCATCCTTTACAAGCTCACTGAGTTTAAGTGTTTTGACTCACAAGTATGTTGGATTCCTAAGACTGTGAGGCAAAGTGGCTGGTTTTATTTTTGCAAAGCAGAGAAGGATGTTTATCCTTGATAGTTGATAAGTTGATTACTTCCGTAATTGAAGTTGTAAATTGTAATCACTAATCACATTGTTGATTAGGTGCTCAGAAGTCAGAAGCATAAATATACTACCAACTCATCAATGGAACTATATGGAATGTTAGATTTTGCTGGTTGGAAGAAGTTTAAGACAGAATCCATTAAAATGTTTTCATGTTCTTTTGGGTTTTAGCCATTTCATTTCACCTATTTGGTTTCCATCAAATTAAAAGGTCAGATGGAGTCAGAAGAAGCCTGAACTTAGGAAGTGGATGAAATTTAAAACCCCGTTGACTTACTTGAGTATGAATGACATAGATATTTGTCCTCCATTTGCACTTACTAAGTACTTTGAATATTTTAGATGATGTTTTGCTCTAGAAAAGTTAAGAATGCATTTTAGATTTTATTATCTGAAGATTTAAGTCCTCAGCACTGTCAGATTTGTACTTGCAGTGTTCTTATTATGCTTGGTATTCAGGGAATGAACTCTGCTGTCTTTCAATTTGTTGATGACAAAAGAGATGATGTCGGCCCTTTGGAGAAGAAGTGCATTCAGTTGTTTCTTCTTGAAATGAGGTTTCACCTTCATGATTTGGTTGGATCTGGTCATCTCAAAACTGCTCATACACCAATATCTGTAGTTGTTCTGGTTTCAAAAGATTAGATCTGAAGACGATAGATTGTTGGACTACACTGCTTCTATTTTGGCTCAGTCTTGAATTTGAGGTGTAGTAACTAATTCACAGGAGTTGTTAGCTTTTAATGCTTTATATCACCTTCTAATAGAATGATGAAAAATTTTGATCAGGTTGATGAAGGAACAACATACAACTGTCATGCAATAATGCTCATTGGCATTAAATGCTGGGTGAAGTGAGTGTCTTCTCTTCCAAATCTTGTGTTATTCATTTATTTGGAAACCTTCCTCGATTAATTAAAGTGTAACACTAATAATACTTCAGTTGATTGCATGTCACGGTGATTAATATGCAAATTCATGAGGTTCTTTTGCTTCTATCAACTTGCCCATCTAATGTTCCTGCACTTTCCTTTTAATCTCCCTATGTTAAATTGAAATGAACCACTTTCATGTTTCAACCATTCTGACCTAGACCTTAACTGAGATAATTTGAATATTTACACCAAAGACATTAACTAAATACTTTGAATACAGGAAGGCTGGTACTGACGAAAGTCTTAATTTTGTAATTGAGAAAAAACCTGAAACTCCTCTATAAATATCATAATGCTTATTAAAAAAGAAAATGCTTTGGAAAGTAATAACTTTTTGCTAAAGAACCTGACTACATTTATTACCACTCAGCTTTTATATATATTGTTGTATTTGTGTGCTTGAATGGAAAAAGAAAATAGAACTTCCCTTACAATATTGAACATTAATAGATCCTAATAAATATGATTAAATACTCTTAGAAATGTTGAAATAGCCAAGCAAGTTTAGAGTTTATGAGAATTTACTCACATTAGAAATTCATAAGAATGTAAACTGTTTAGTACACAAATTTAAAAGAGAAGATAGTATATTTGTTAATTTTTTACCCTTGGGATGACCAATTCATTGATGAACATTGATATCCAAAGGTAGTATATGTTCAGAGATATTCGTAGTCCTTTGGCGATGCACACACCCCTTGCTGACAAGATGATTAATCCCGGGTCTCCTAGGATAAACATCATCCGCTTTTCCACTGAGACCACTTATTAGGTTCAAAAAATGTGACTTTCTAGTTCATAAATAGTTGAACTTGAGAAAGAAAAGAATTGTAATATATATATAAATATATGTGTGCATGTATAGGCTGCCTAAGATTTGAACCGATGGGTAAAAATTCAATATCAAATCTAAGGTTGCAGCGGTGAAACGTGGGGTTTTTGACGATTGGGCAGCTGACACCTAGAGAAATCTTAAAAGATTAGAATGATTCTATTGATGATGCAGTGACAATTGTTAGTCATTATCTTTGATCTTGTTGTAGCAAGAATCTCTAGGAAATAATTTTCTTTGCTTGCAAAACTCTGTTAAGAGAGAAAGTCCTGGATAATTTTTCATTCTAACCTGGCCTACATGCCTTCTGGCTTAGAATTTTAGTCACTTGATAAATTTAGCACACGAGGATAAAAATCAGTTGAATTGAGTGACATGACCATTTGGTCAAAAGTAAGGATATCAACCTTTTATCTGAAATTAATGCATTTCCTCAGAAAGTAACCTCTGCCCTTAGGGACCATATCTTATTTGATGTAACAGGTGTTTACACTGGTAAATATGTTTTCAGGTGAGACTCTAGTGTCATCCGACTTCTGATTTAATTGAAGATTATGTAAGAACTTAATCTTAGAGAACTTATGCTTCTAATCTACAGTCTCTGCTGTGAATTCTTCTCTTTGATTGAGTTTGCAAGTATAACCATCCGTATCTGATCTTACATCTAAATTTTCCGTATCCGGTATTGTAACGTCAATTGTATTGTCACCCTAACTTGAGAGAGAAAGAAAGAGAAAATGTAGGACCGGAAAGATTTAAAGTTATGATCTCCCATGCAGATATGACCCGTGGTAGGCTTGTATGTAGAACTAGATTCTTGTTGCCCTCTCCCCATAATTAGGACAAATTCATTGCTGAATGATTAGTTTTGGGGGTCCATGCTGTTGTGACTTAGATGATCACTAACAACCATGGGGGATTTTGGGAATTGGCATTAGATTTCTAACAATTGTGATAAGATTTATGAATTCTATTAGAATATATGTCACTATTTCTTTCATGCCATAGGGTAGAAAGCTTCATCAGGTATATGTTTTGGCTACTTGCTTCAACTACAATCTCCATTGCTCCCCATTTGCCTGCATCGGCCTTTTTTTTCATTACGTTCCATTCGATCCGGTTGCATATACTTGTTTTATCATCTTAGTGAAGTTATCTTACAGTTGATTGTTTATAGAAACATTAAATTGAATATGTAGTGATGATGAGAGCATCAATATCTTGATATGCATGCATGGCAGTCGAAAAATCTGTTGGTTTGCTGATTTCTCCTAGTTTCGAAACCGGTTTCATATTTTTATAAGATCATGCTTCACTGGATTGGAGAAAAAGGTAAGACACAGTGTTTTGGGATACCCTACAGTCTTTCAATTGAATGGATTAAATCCAAAAACATGCATTGGATTTATCACATGATTTTCAAGGGATTCCCACTTCTTTAAGATTTTTTATTATTTGCTTTTTAGCCCTTCCATAGGATGGAATAACAAATCATGTTTTTCATTAGTCATTTGGATACTGATCACAAATCACAATTGGGGTGTAATGGGGATGGAAATCGTATGCCTCTGGTTTAGGGTCTAGGGTTAGGGAATAGAGAATTTTAGGGTATTTTTTAGGGTTTAAGACTTGGGGACAGAATTATTGTTCGTATAATGGACTTAAACTGTAGAAATCGAAATCGAAAGAAATGATATTATCGAAGATGCAACGCATAACATAAGGAATTAACCAAAATTTTCCGATGTAAAGTCAATCAAGAAAGCCACATAAGTAAATATATAGCCTACATAAAAGCGGGTTAATCCAACCAATCTTGCTTGCACAATAGAAAGAGTCACTGGTTTTCTCTCCATCGAATCAAATTAGTTAGTATGTTAAAGTTTCAATCAATTCTAGTCAATATTCGCACCAAGAAATTAAGAACATAAATTCGATAGTTAACCGAGTTTGATTTCAGATAACAAGTCAAGCTGTTTGATTTTGCATGGCTCAATTTCATTTATCTTGTAGAAATTAAATTTGATTTTCATGATGGATTTACAATATCAAGATGATTGAATTTAAATTATGTGAGTTTAATGATTCGGATTCGAATTCGACTCAATAGTAACCGAGATAAAATTCGATTTCTTTAAATCAAAATCCGAACATCGAATTCATAGCCAACCTATAGGTTACATTTATGGATTCTTTTGTCTGGTGTATGCAAGTAAGATCTGTCTGTCATTCTTAGCGAACTGACAGCCTAGGCTTCGTCCTTAGATGGTGAAAGCGTTTCCTAGCTCTTTTATACACACCCATTTTTTCAACAATGATTAATACATCATTCATTTCCTTTTATCGAAAGAGTTTTAATTTGATTGACATTTTTGAAGTTTAAACGTAATTATCTTCGTTTTAGAGGTTTGTAAATTATGAATAATATAAGTATAAAAACAGATTATCACAAATAAGAATAGGGGTGAAATCGAGTCGCGTAAAAAAAAATTTAAGTTGTTCGAGTTGATGAGTTATATTTTATAACTTAAACTTTATTTGAATTTTTTTAGTTCGAGTCAAATTTTTGATTTTTTATAAATATTTAATTATAATTATTTATCATGTTATAGTACGGTTTGATTTTAATTTTAACAATTTTCTCTAATCATATAAGATATATATGTATTTTCATATATAGTAATATTTTTTTTTATATATTTTTATATATCAATGTATATATATATCATAAAAAATTGAGAGACTCATCTTAAACTTAAAAATAAATCATTTAATTACTAAAAATTTTAAGTTATTCGAATTTTCATTTTACAACTAAAATTTTATTTAAAATTTTTTCGAGTCGAATTGAGTCTATAAAATTTTGAGTTGAGTATTTTTTCTTCGAGTCGAATTATTCGATTTTTTCGAGTCGAGTCGGAGAAGGGGTAGAGACATTAATAACAAATAAAAAAGATTTTGGGATATAAAAAATAGTAATATTATACATCTTATCAAACATGTTTTTTAGAAAGAAAGTAATAATTCTACGATAAATGATATCAAAATGATATTTTGATTGTTCGATTTTATGCCGAGCATTCATGAGCAGTATAGACAAGGTGGACAACCATGATAAGTGGCTTATCATTAGCATGCCTGACTCTGCAAAAAGAGTTTTACGAAATTGAGTGAAAGAAAGTCTCACGTTGTAAAAAAAGACGAATACATTAATCTTATATCAAAATATAAATTTTAGAACATAAACAGTAACAATATACATCTTATGAGATATATATTTTAGAAAAAATGTAATAATTTAATGAGAAAATGATTAACAGATAACAGATTCTATACAAATGTTTTTTTTAATGTACGAATGAGACGTGTAAATGATTTTGTAGAGATTTACATCATATTAATCAAATAATTAAACTTGATATGAAATAAGTTAATCATGTTGATGTAAGTTTCCAAAAATTTCCACACCCTTTTTGGTTTTATTAAGAGGGATTAAATTAGGCAAATCTGTTAACATGACTTAAATCAACCCCAACAACCTTCATAATCCTAAATTCGTTACTTTTTAATAAATTAATTATCAACTTGCTAATTATATTCGATTAAGTGTTGATTTAGAATTTTAGAGATTAAGGTTTAAAAGTAACGGTTTAAAATTATAATTTATAATATAAAGTTTAGGCGTTAATTATTAAGATTTTAAGGTTTATGTTATTTATGTTATTTGTTTGTATTTTTTTTAATTTTAGAGTATAAATAAACATGCTCATAAAATATATATACGAGTTGATATTTGATGTATTAACGATATAATTTTTTTATATGAGCATGTTTATTTATACTCTAAAATTAAAAAAAAATACAAACAAATAACTTAAACCTTAAAATCTTAATAATTAATTCCTAAACTTTATATTATAAATTATAATCTTAAACCATCACTTTTAAACCTTATCCTCTAAAATTCTAAACTAACACTTAAATTTTTAAACCTCTAAATTAAACTCGCTTTGAAAAATAATTATTTCACCGTTAGTGCTAGAAATATTATACGGGTTATATTTTGATATATAAATTGTCTATAATATTTAAAATCTGAATCCTAAAGCTTAACATCTTGTTAGGGGGTGTGCAAGACCGGGTACCCAACCAATTTGATTAGAATTGGTCTTGGTCCTAATAACCACCGGTTCTTGAAAATTAAAACCAGTCTCGGTCACACCGAATCCTAAATTCTAGGATCCAATCCCTTACTAATGAAAATCGATATTAATATCGGGTACCCGATCAATTAGTTTATTATTAAGAAAATATAAGGAATAAGAGAAAATTTTTTTTAACCACCAATAATATTATTAAATAATAAAATTAGAATATTCTAGGCTTGAAAATTAGAGTTTTGAAATGAGTCATAATCATAATATTCATACATAAAGAAAAAAATTGATAAGAAAAAATAAACAAAAGAACATCATCTATTACAAGCAATAAAACTAGTATTGGGTACTTGATATTGGTCCCAGTTCTATTGGGTACCCCACCGGATATCGGGTCCAAAAAATCAAGATTCAGTCCCAGTTCCTGTTATGACCGGACCTAAATTTTGGATCCAATCTCAGTCCCATCGAAATCAATACCAGATAAAAATCTACCGAGTCTAGCCGAGTCCGGGACCGAGACCAGGTAATTGAGTGTTTTGCCCACCCCTACACCCTATATCCTGAACTCTAAATTTTAACCATAAATATAAAATCTTACATCCTATACCTTAAAACCCTAACTCCAAAAGGGCTTGTATAAAATTTAGTTTTGTGTATTATATATATATATATATATATATATATATATATCAATTCCCATTTTAAAGAATAAAATTGACTAATCTTAATTAATTTAACATAAAACAAAAACGAAACCAAGACTAAAGATTTGGTGGAATAATATCTCAATAAAAAAAAACAATGTAAAAAGTTTGAAATCCCATTTCAACACCAATTTTGAAAGCTTCCTCAAATCCATGTCTACGTAGTGTGTTTATATGTACAAAAAATCCATGTTATCTGTTCTGTAAGAAAATTCTTATTTAAAATGCAATTTTCAGCATCTTCTTTGTAATATCTGGGAACAGCTTAGGTTTTAGTGACAGTTTTGGTTTTTCGTGTCTTGTTTGATTATAATTCTTTGTTCTGTTAACTGTTTTTTTAGTTCAGAATTGTTTAATAAATCTGTCATCTTGTGAATCCAGTGAGACAGATAAGTTATAGAAAAGGTTGTTTATATGGTTTGCTTTAAGATTATATGTTTTTTTTTTAATTATTTTAAAGGGGTAAAGTAATATTCCATCCTCAAATTTGGTATTTTTGCAACTTAGTCCCTAAACATTTTATTAGTCCTTAAACTTCTTAAAAATAATTGTATGACCCCAAAACTATTAAAAACATGTTTGGACGCTTAAGGTCTAATAATGTAATTAAATACTCGATTCGATTCAACTCGCTCAAAGACTGACCCTTAAGATTAATAATATGTTGAATGGTCATTCTCATAATTAGGGGTGTGCAAAGATCGAAAATCTAAATTGGCCCCAAAACCCGAAAATCAAATAAAAAATTATTGCTCGACACACGAAAAAATGATTTTTCTTAAAAAAATGGTTCAATTATAATTTGGATAACCGAATCGATCGATCATATAATATGTATTATTATATTATCTTTCATTTTTAATATCTTATATTAAAAAAATCTGAATTTATTTTTCATTCTCATTATATAAAAATGAAACCCTAGTTTTATTTTATCAAACTTAAGTGTCTAACTTGCTAATATTAGAAAAGATACTAATATTATGTGTCAGTTTTTAAAGAATATATTTTTTAACATATTATTCATATTCATATTTTTAATAAACAAAGTTAAAAAATATTATTCGAATCGGACCAAATCGAATATTTCAATCAATTGAATAAATGATTCATCAATTTAATAATTATAGTTTATGGTCAAAAATTCAGTGATCCGAACTTACCAATTAACTAAAATAATTTACTAATGATTAACCGAACTCGATTTTATACACCCATACCCATATTAACAGGGATAGAATTAGGATGAAATTATTGGAGGACCGAAACTAAGATAAGTTATGGGATAGGTTATGCAACTTATATTTAAAATTAACAATCCCCTAAAAGATAATCTAAAAAATAGAAGATTAAAATTTAATCCCAATTGTTTCAAAATTCGAATATTCAAATAAAAATCTAAACCATGGATCAAAATTTAATTTTAATACTTTCAAAAAAAAAATTAGTGATTAAAAATACAATTAACCCTAAAAAGTTACAGTAAGTCGGTTTCTTTAGACTCATTCGATGTTGGTTCATACATAATAAAATTTTACCGTACTCAATTTATATTAGTCAATTAATAAATTAAATACCAATAATTATATTAAAACAATAATTTATTTATAGCAATTATGAATTAGGTTTAGAAAAATATAAATCATATAAAATTTTTAAGTTTTAAAGAAGGATGATTTCTTAGCTTAATATTCTTTTGAATAATATTTAGAAAAATATTCTGCTATCAACTCACGAAGCTCAAACTCGCACGTAGTCAAAACTGAATTCACTATAATAAAATTTTAATAAATTATTATTTTTTATCTTTAACGTTTAGTTAAATGCGAATTCAACTTACGTGAACTAATAGGTATATTTCCTCGTTCTTGATTTTAGTAGTAAATAGAAATTCTCTATCTTTTTAATATCTCTGTTTGTACTTTTAACGCTAAAATTATGGATCAGAGTTCAGGTCGACTTTAAGGTTATAGTTTAAAGCTCATGATTTAGGGTTAGAATTTAGAGTTAAAAGTTTAGAATTTAGGGTTTAAAAATTAGGGTCGGAGTATAAAGTTCAATATTTTAATCTCTATACCTAGATAGAAGCATATTATTTTTGTTCATTATTACTAGTAGTACCGTGATAGCAACTTTGTTCTTTGGCAGCTGGTGAGTTATCTGTTGTGATAGAGCTTTCTCCCTCTCCCATATGATATGATTCATTGGTCTTTTTCTTTCTCCATTATTGAACATAGAAGTAATGTTAGTACCATATCAAGACAGCAGATGAAGCGGAATTATTTATGAGAAGAACATGTCTGAGTTTATGTCCAATGTCTTAGTTCTTAGCTTAAACTAGGGTTTAGGGCATAGGACAAGGGTAGGGGTTGAAAAGAACAGCTTGGGTGCCAATGATTCTGTGAGTTTTACTAGTGTAGGTACAGACAGGTGAAGGATAATTTTCAAGTTCAACCAAATACTGAACCCAACAAATGTTTACTGTAAAAAACGAATGATACTTATTTTAAGATATTCGAATTTAAATTATTTATTTATAAAATATATGTTATCAAATAATTTAAAATATATAAACAACCATTATCTTACGATTATCTTTAAACTATTTTAAAAAATCTAGCATACACCAAGTTAATTGAATCATTCCCTTCTTCATCAAATCAGTGTAATAGGATGAAATTAGAACATTCATAAATTTAAAGACTAATATAGAATAAAGATTATAATTTGGAGATATAAGGTACGATTAACTTAAATAAATGCTCTCTATTGTGTCTTAGAATAAGAATTAATTGATAGGGATGACAATTTGACTCGTTCCCGTCGGGTCCCGACCCGATTAGGATGAGTTTTTTTTTTTATTTAAAAAATTGAGTTCAGGTTGAATTATTAAAAAATGAAGTTTGGTCGTATCAAGGTAGGGTTTAGGGTAAAAAATTTCTGACCCGACCCGATATATATATATATTATAGTTTTATATATAATATATAATATTTTTATTAATTTTTTTGGTCGGATCGAGTTTATTCGGGTTTTTTATTAAAATATAAAGTTCGGATCGAGAACGGACTATGATTTTTATAATATCAAGTCGATCGGGGATAAAAATATTAAAATCAGATCAAGTCAAGATCAAATTAAAAAACTTAAATTTCAGGTTGAAATCAAAACGACAAAAACCCGACCCATTACCATCTCTGCCATTTGAACATAAATTTAATCAGCAACAGTTATCGTGAAAACTACCTACTTTCTTTTGGTTAAGTTATTTGTAACTTTAAAGAAAGAAGCTTTGTTTTTCCAACAACAATGTCACAAATTTCACCCTAATATACGAGAAATTATATCTATGCTCCAAAGATGGTCACATACCACTGTTTTTTTTTAATAATATCATGGGTCAGTCCCACCACGTCATCCATGGGACTAACCAATAAAAACTGTCCACCTCATTATATTTTAATTTTCCAAGTGAAGATTCACTTGGGAAAAAATTATGACACGGAAAAATTAATGAAGTAGGTAGTTTTTATTGGTTGATCCCATGGACAGGTGTTGGGACTGACCCATGATATAATTTTTCCTAATATACAAAGAAAAGTGCAAAACAATTATTAAATCCAACGGATGGTATCATTCAAATTATTTGTAACTTCTTTCTTCTATCTTTATTTGTGTTTCTGCTTTAAATTAGAGGTTTAGGGTTTAATGTTAGGAGTTGTGGTTAGGGTTTAGGGAATCAAGGGTAGGTTGTATATTTTAGGGTGTAAAGTTTAGAGTTTAAGATATAAAAAATAAGAGTTAAGGTTTAAAATTTGTTTTTTTAGAAATTTTCAATAGAAGGTATGAATGAAGACATAATAGAGAAGCAGAGGATTTTTACCTACGTAAATCTGAGCAAAAATCATCTGCCTCCTTATCATGCCTCCTATTGATTTTTTTTTAATTTGAATTTTAAACCATAACCCTTATTTTTTATATCATAAACCTTAAACCCCACACCCTAAAAGTTACACCATATCCTTAATTTCCTAAACAGTGACCACAACCCCTAACCTTAAGCCCTAAACCCTTTAATTTGAAACAGAAATACATATAAAAACACGTAAAAGAGATAGACGATTTGAACCGGGTTGTATATTAACTTCATTCAGTATTTAAATAATAAATTTAATACGGTAATCCTTTAAACTCCAATAGAACTGTCTGCTTTTGAGTTTTTTTATTTATTTATATAATAAGTACTTATGTCTTTCTTTAACAAAAATTCTAGTAAAATAATTTATTCTAATTTTTCATCACTGTATAAATATATATTGGATTACCATATTAAATTATTTTTTTTTTGAATTTCAAATGTCAGGAACTTAATTTATATCCTAAACTTTTTAAAGCTTTTAATTACTTTTTAATTGTCTCTCGTACAATTTCTTTTAAAAAATAATTACTAAAATTAAAGATTTTAGTAATTAAAATTTTTAAAAGTTTTGTATCAGAGATTATAACTTAGAGATTAAATAATTTCAATTTTATACTGTTTTACCCTGATATAAAAACATAAAAATCTTAATTCGAAAAACTATATAAATTCGTTATTTTTTTACCATTTTAACCTAAAATATTATTAATTTTGATAAAATTTATCGTGTATGCACGAAGAGTTTAATTTAAGATTAAATTAATTATTTATATAAATTTTTAAATTGATATTTTAAAAAATTTAAAAATTATCGTACTTATGTGGCGAGCTTACTCTAATAATACTAATATAATTTTTTATTAGTTAAAGACCGCAAATGAGATATCGAATCAGACCCATAAACTAATCTTTTCATATCTTACGCTTGCGGCGCTCGGCAATTAAAAATTGAGAAGAAGGAAAAGAAATACCGAGTTGATGTAGTGTTAAGTGTGAGTCAACTCACCAAACTGACGCTACACGCCATCTCTACAATTAACCCCCCCTGGTTGTCTGGTTTCTGATTCTTGTTGATTTCCCGTGTTCAGTGTTGTTGTCGTTTCTCCTACGTATTATTTTCTCCAGCTGTCTCCGACGAAGCATGCAACGTCACCGTTGGTCGTATACGCGTCAATTCCGACACAAAAACATTAACTCATCGAAAATACGAAGAAGAAGAAGAAGAAGAAGGACAAATCTGAAACATTACAGCTTCAGCTGGTACGAGCAGGACTGTACCGAATGGAAAATAACATCTTCTTCCTGTTCTTACATAGTTAGTAATGCTGCAACAGATTAAAGATGTACTGTTTAACCTTAACTTTTTTTTAAAAGAAGTAAATTTACTAGGCGTAAATCGTCTATCTCCTAATCAGGGACAGAACTAAGATATGAAATTGAGGGACAAAATATAAATATTTAGAAGCATGAGGATAAATTTATAAAAATATATATATATAAGAGGACAAAAGTAAGATAAAAAAATTCTTCGGAGGAGGGATAATCATGTAATTTCGTCCCTATTTCTAATAGTGTCTACTGGTGTCTCTATTTTAAATTAGTGAATTTAGAGTTTAGGGTTTAATGTTAGGGATACGGTATATTTTTTTAAGATGTAAGATTTAGAGATTAGGATATAGAAAATTAAGGTTAATATTTAGAATTTAATTTTTAAAATTTTTAAATAAGAAGCATGAAAGAAAGTATGATTAGGAGGTATAAGATTTTTACTCGAATTTATAATATTTTAAATAAAAATAAATTTTTAATAAAAAATATATAAAAAATCATATAAACCATAAATTTTTAAGAATAATTGTTTCTTTCGGCCATTTTATACATATTCTCTCGGACGAATCTAGAATTTCATAAAAAAAAACATAAACTGTTAAATAGTTATATTAAAAATATAAGAGTATAAATTTTTAAGAGTTATACTAAAATATTATATTAAAAGTGTAATAATATTTCAAATTTTGAAAATGCTAAATTAAACTTCTATTTAAAAAAAATTAAATGTTAATTTTTCAAAAATTTATAACCTAAAATCTCCTATGTCACTACCAACTTTTTAATGTCATACTTAGAAACAACTATACCGATATTTCAATGTAAAAATAATTTTTAATTTTTATATTTAATTTATTGATTTATAAATTTTAATAATTAATTAATTTAAATTAAATATTATACAGAGTCATTATAATATCAACCCTCTTAATATAATTATTTTATCTTCGATTTTATTTAAAGAATTAATTATATCATCACTAGTGAAAATTATTACATAATTTTAAATTAACTTTAATTCCTAATATTTTTTTTCTAAATTATAATATTTTATACAAATTATTAATAACTTATTAAATACAATTGTCTGAATTATTATTACGACAGCCAATCACATCCATGGCCTGCGTAATCAACGAAGCTTATACTTGTAGAGATCAATTTCCCGCGTTTTCAAGCTATCAGCAGAATCTTGGATTGTGTTTCATAGAATTTTTTATTAAAAAATAATTGAAAAATATTTTTTTCTAGTTTGAAAAAGACATAATATTTTATATTTATTTTTAGAAAAAAAAATTTAGTTAAGTTATATAATTTGTATATAAAAAAATTTATGTCAAAAAATTCGTATAGTAAAATTAAATATATGTTTGTATTATATAAGCCGGTCTGAAGTAATTAAGATAAAATTTAAAAATTAAAAGAATATTCAAAAAATATAAGTTTTATTTAGTGTCAGTGGCGTAAATAATAAACATTATCGTATAAATTTAGAATTGAATTTATTTATTTTATTAAATTATTAAGTTATTTTAACAAAAAATATTGGATGATATAGATTTTTTATTAAAGATGAAATCGGGTCGAATTTAGTTTAAGATAAAAAAAATATCTAACCTCACGTAACTTAAAATTAATTATGAATTTTTTGCCTAAGATTTTTAGACATAATTATAATAAATACACTTCTCCTTTTTAAAATTACGTCTTTAAAATTAAATTTTTATTTATAATTTAATTCTTAAAATTATAATTTTTTATAATTAATTTTTTAAAAAATTATTTTTATAAATCGGGTCGAATCGAAAATAAACTTAATATATTTATTTTTATCTGAGTCAGATTTTATTAAAATATATATATTCGGGCTAAACCGAATTAATTTTAGAATATATATCCAAAAGTTACTTTATTTTTTTATTAAAATGTTTTTGCCATTTCATCATGACATGGCCAACTCTATCTATTTATATTTTTTAAGATAATGCTTTAGAATTTAGTCCCCAGCAGTCTGGGTTCGTTTTCACTAAGATCCTTTTCAGATTTACTTTAAAATAAAATTTATATTCCTGTAATTTAATTAATAGTATCCAGAGTATAAAATTAATAATAAAGAAGGAAACAATTTAGAAAATATTATCAAGTTTATTGATTAAAAAGTTTATTTTTATTTTTAAATATATTTTTTATTATTTAATACGATTATAATAATATTTATCCATTAATTCTAGCTCTTTAGTAACATGTATTATATAAACAAGTTGTTTGAACTCGTATTACCTAAAAATAATTAAATTATCTTATAAATATGCTTTTATAAGGTGCATAGGGTTAGGGAGCAAACAAGTTGAGTCGAATTCAGTACTATTCGAATTTAATTTATTAAGATTTTATGTTAAGTTTATGCTCAGAGTAACTTTTAACAAGCTTGAGAAATCTCAACTTAATTCGGCTCATTAAAAATTTGAGTCGAGTTTGAGCTTGATTCGAGCTCAATCGAATCAAGTGCTGATCGTATTGGATTCGAGTAACTTGTTTTCTGTCATGTCTTATTTAAAGTCTTGTCATAGAAAAAAAGTTGATATTCAAGTAGTGTAAATTTAAACTTGTTAATTTTAAGGTATAGATTGTTAGTTTAGAGGTCAGAGGTTTAGGTAGTTCGGTTTACAACTTAGGAATATGATTTATATTTTAAGGTTTTAATTTTAGAAATTTAAATTTTAAATTATAAAATTAAAAAAATAATACTCTTATATTATATTTTTGAATAGTTCGTAAACTTTTAAAGTCATGCATCAAATAGTTTGGTTCGAATTGTTAAAAATTTTAGTCAAATTTAAACTCAAATCAAATCTAATTCAATTAAACTTTAACTAAATTTTAATCAAATCGAACTTAAATAATTCACGATCTGTTTTTTTTCATTTATAACGCTATATATATATATATATGATGTTATACAATAATGTTATCAAAATCAAATTAAATAAATTAGTTTAATATATTATTATACCTATTACAAGGTGTCTTATGTAATGATTAAGATAACGCCAAATCGTAGCTAAAATCGGCGCATGCACATAAGAGAAAAGCCACGTGAGGGTTCCGACACATGTTGTTTTCGGGAGGGTGCCGAGCGAGCTGAGTTGTTGCAATCCGAGTGGCTCAACTCAACTGTGTCAATGACTCGAAAAATTACTAGGCGAATAATGTTCATTACGTTATCCGTAATCTCAATTAATCATGACCGTTTATCTTAATTTTAACGATCTTGATTACTTAAACCATAAATAACATGATAAACATAGTTCATCTAATAATCTCTCCAATAACTCGTTGACCTGTACCTAAAATTAAATTTTAATTAAGAGATATTAAAATTTTGGAATGAAAAAAATAGGTGACTGTTCAGATAAAAACAATAATAAAGTCCGGATTTAAAATTATGAAATAAAATATAAATATTTAAAATTTTTAAATATTAAATAAAATAAATATTTTTCAAAAATAATATAATATTATATTAAAAAATATAATTTCTTAATAATTCATACTCCCGTACTTAAAAATTTTTATCATAGATATAAAATATTAAAATTTACAAAATTTTTTGATAAAGGGAATGATAGGCAAAGGAGAGAAATTTAGAGCTGAAATTATTGGTTAGAAAGAGGATTAAGAATGCGTCACTCATCGTCCAACTTCAAACCACACCGAACTCAATGTTTTTTTATATATTTTTAAATAAATAAATTTTATTAAATAAAATTATCAATAACGTGATAAATTATAATAATATAATAATTTCATCTCCTTATGACGTGTAATAATATGTGGATTGCATGTGTCCTAACATGGATTTAGGTATTTAAGAAGAAATAAATACATAATAATTGCTTTTCTTACAGTATTTATATACGTATAGCTTACTTTAATAACTGTACATGCTTAAATTATGTGAATATGAGATCTCAATCATCCGAAAAATTATACTATAAGTAAGTCTTATTATATATTTATGAAATCAATCATTCTGGTCGGGTTAATAAGATCATGAAAAGGATTTCGATTTATTTATCTCTTATTTTATACAAAATAGATTTACCTGGACCACTACATGATTTTTTTAGTTTTTCTGGGATCGGGTCTTATATTTTATTTGAAAATATTTTTTATGTTATATTTTTCTCAAGTAAATTTTTATTTGAAAAAAAATATTTTTAAAATGAATTAAGAATAAATTTGAGTAAAGATTAATTTAAAAAAATATGACATAAAAAATAATAAAATAAATAATTTTTAGTGGTTGGTTTCATAAATAACGTGATATAAGGTATGAAGATGTTTTTTAATGTTTGATTAGATAGTAATATATTTTAAAATATTTTAATTTATGATATTTTATTTTAAATTGAAATAAATTTTTTTATATAAAATTATTATTTAATTAATGATAAATAATTTAAAATAAAATAATAATTGATAAATTGGGTGGTATTGAAATTTGACATTATAATGTTATATAATAAAATATGCTTACTTAACGTAACGATATATTAGTTCAAAAATATTTTTTTATAAATCTTAATTCTAATTTTAATCGTACCTAAAGGGAGAGAAAGGGATTCTAGAAGAGGGAAGAGGAATATAAGATGGTGTTCAATTTTTTTTAATATAATTATATTTAAGTTTTTTTAGTTTAAATAATAATAAAGTAAGATTTTTTTCTATCTTAATGATAAATCCTAATTTTGTCCCTGTAAATGATTCCAGTAACCAACTAAATATATTCGATCAAAAATATTTTTTAAAATTATATAAAATATAATTAATTTCACCAGTGTATCATTACGTCCAAGTTATCTTAAGCGTATACTATTAGTTGACTAGTATTTTTTAAATACAGATTTGTCATTTTTATCTCAAATAAAATATTAAAAGTTAAAATATTAAAAAAATCAAAATAACTAGCATTTTTTAATATTATACCTATTAATTTATATATATATTAATTACTTTTTATATTTTTATCGCATTCTTTAAATTTTTATTAATTATTTCAACTCACACTCTTAAAAATTATAATGTCATCCCTCAATTATAACAAACATGCCATTGCACAAAGAAAAGTGAAAACATGGTAAAATAACAATTTTAGTCCCTAATACTTATACATTCTATCAAATATACCCCAAAACACATCCCTAACAAAACATTAAATACAACATATATTCCTAACCTCCTTAATGTTCTTGTTTTGAATTCGAATACTATTACATATAAACCTATCCACATCATTATTGGCTGTGTTTGTAAGAAAAATCCTAGTGTTTGGGTTCATAAAAATGGAAACTTTGGACCAAACTTTTTGCTGTTCTTCCATTTTGGTCACGAATTGCTGAAATCACGAGGAATGCATCCCATTTTGTAATGAAATGTCCACTTTGAATGATGAGGTGTCGAATTTATATGTTGTCTTATCCTACTTATCAAAGACCGAACCCTAATACGACAACCTTTATTAGTACAACTGCATGGAACATAAAGTGTTGGTGAACACAAACCACTCATCATTTGCTATATATACACTTCCCCTTGTTATTATTATTCATAATTATAAGATTATTATCTTATATACCGACGATAAGCGAGTATTTTAGTTTTAAGGTTTATAGTATTAGTTTAGGGTGTAAGGTTTAAAGGTTTAAAATTTAGAGATAGTGATTAAAATTTAGGGTTTAGGGTTCGGGACATACAAGTTAAAACCTAAATTCTAATTATATTACCCTAAAAAAATACACCTAACATCTAAACCCGAGTTTTTAACTCTAAACTCTAAAATGTAGCCACTAACCCTAAATTATAAATTCACACACTTAAACCCCTAAGCACCAAACTCAAAACTTATTCCTTAAAACTAAAATTTATACTCCCTCAGTCCCACATATAAAGTTCTTAATTATTATTTTTTATTAAACTTTTTAATTTTGACTCATAATTTTTTAAAATTATTATTGATAAAAATATAAAAAATTATATTTTAAAAGTAAATTTTAAATATGTATTTTATAAAATTTAATTATTTAAAATATTTAATATAATTATAATTAAAATTTTAAAAAAATAACTTTCAAAAAATAATAAAAGAATTTACATATGAGACAAAACTTATAAAAATTTCAATTTTTATTATTGGTATATTATATTTAAATTATCGTAATAATATAATCATGATTATAATTGTTATCACCGTCACCACTACTACCACTATCATCATTGTCTTCATTGTGTTTAAGAATAGTAATTCAAAGTGTGACTTTGAATACTCGTAGATATTCAGTTACTTTTTTATGAATAAAAATTTTATTTATTTATATATTCAAAAAATAAATTAAAAATTAAAAAAAATTAAAATTCATGATTAAGATTTAAAGAATTAATGATCGGATGTATTTTTAGAATTTATAATTTATAATTTAAGTTAAAATTTAAAATTTAATTTTTTAGTGTTTGATGCATAAAAATAGGTGCTAAAAAAGCATAAGATTTTTGTTATTTTCTATTCAAATCAAATTTAAAATTTTTAATTATTGTTCGTAATAAATTTGGTCAGACATGAATATTAACTCTTAGATATTTATTGAGATCTACTAATTAACGTAAAAATTAAGAATATTTGTATTATTTAATTTTATATAAATTCAAATCACGGTATGATAATGTAATAAATATTTATTTAATAAAAAAAATCTATTTTATTTTTATAGATAAATATGCAAAATTCAGATGACGAATAACTGAATTTGTTTTACTTTTGCGTATGATGTATTCAAATTTATAGATTAATCCATTAATTGCATTATTTTTTAATTAAAATTATTTAAAATATTTTTATACTTACTAAATGTGGATATTTAAGGGATTTGGATACTTGACTGTAAATTTAATTCATCTATATTCAAAAAGTAATTTTAATACTTGGATTTAATAAACTAAATAAATTTGTACCTTAAATAAAGTTATAAACTTAAATTTTACAAAAATTATGAATATTTTATTTATTATTATTTTCTAACATTCAAAAAATAAATATTATTTATTTAAAATTTTTATTTGATATACCGAAGATACATAAGAGTTAAAATGATTGAAGGGTCAATTTTACATTATTTTTATTAAGTACGATAAAAAAGTGATTTTAAAAATATTTTTAAATTGTTTGATTTAAAATTGTTTATAAAAAAACCCCAATTATGAAATTATTATTTTTAAAGATTAAATTTATTATTATTTAAATAAATTGATAAATATTTTTTTATAATTTCTTTGGGTTGTAATGTTTTTTTCTTCTTCTTATTACAATAATTAACTCATTTACCAAACTACACTTTTTCTGTAATAAAACAATATTATTAATTTACAAATATTTTGTTTTGTTTTTCCGTTATAGAAGATGGGGTCCAATTCTTTCTCGTCACTAGTGGGGCCCACATTAAGACAGTCGATCTGGCCCACAGATTTCTTCTTCTTCTTCTTCCTCCTCTTTCGTTTCTGTGATCTAAAATGAAACAGATCATAGGATGGGAAGTCGATGATTATGAGGTGCTAATAATTACAATATTTTATTTTATTAATTAATATATTTTCCAGCTAATTATTTATATTATTTTGTATTTATATGTTTATTTCTTCGAGTTGTCTTTGTTTATGGCAAAAGCAATCAGATGGTTCACGTGGTCGGGGACATAAGGTTTCTTTACCACGGTCTATACAGGTGGGATGACATGCCCACCCGAAGGTAATTATCAGACAAATCAATTATTATTATAAATTTATAATTAATTAATTATTTTTTAATTAATCATGTCTTGTATTTGTTTATTTTACATCTATTATTATAGCCAATGAAATCAAGCATTTTTGTCTCCTTATAATTAATTAGGATGTACTATAATTATTCTTCGAATTTGTATGTATTTTCATTTTCGAAATAAAATTATTAGTATATAATTAATTTAAATATATATATTTAATAAAAGATAAATTATTTGATATTTTGGTGGCGAAAAATTGATCAGTTTAATTTTAGGGTTTAAAGATTTAGTTTAGGGTTTATGAGTTTAGGTTTAGTAATTTAGAATTTAGTGATTGAGAATAGAATTTAAGGTTTAAGGTTAAAATTTAGGGTTTATAAATTAAGACTTAAATCATCGTCATATTATCTTAAAACTTAACATTTAAACCCTAAATCTTAATTTTAACCCTAAATTCCATCATTACCCTTAGTTTTAAACCACTAAATTTTAAATCTATAAACCCTATGTCCTAAATTTTAGAGATAATCTTCTTACGATGCTCGATTTTGATTTACGATTGTCAATGATCTCTTAATAATTTGATTCTCATTTATAATTCGTTTATTAATATAGTCAGATCTATATTTTATTCGAATCTTTTGATTGAGTTTTAATATTTTTATATACTTGTATGATCTCAAATGACTGAAATTGGTTATAAAAATATTTAAAATATAAGTTCATGATTATAATCGTAAATCCTTATCGTAATTCTAAAACATATTTTTTAATAAAACTACCTAAAATTAAAAGAATAAATATATTTTTTAATATCTTTATAGAATTTAAAAATTTACTTTGATATGTCCAAAAATGAAATCATGAAGTTAAAGTCAAGGATGAGTCTACAACGGGCGCCGAACACCACTGAACATTGTTAATATTGCATACCGCTGAACATTATTAAATTAATATATAAAAAATTAAAATCTAAAGGACTAATCATACAATTATTAAGTATATGTTGAGTTTATCACTCTTTTATTAATTACATACCGAGTCCTTGAGATTTAAAATTTTTATTAATTAATTTAATAGTGTTCAACAATGTTCAACATTAGTGGTGTTCAGTAGTGTTCGACGCCCGTTGTAGAATTTTCGTAAAGTCAAATAAAATAAACTAGACATAAATGTCACCGGCAGATGCATCCTTTAAATAGGTGGGCCCGTGCCCACCCTAAATTTTTTAAAATTCGTATATTTATCCTTAAATTTTTTATTTTTTATGAATTGATTCTTAAATTTTTATAATATTTAAGCTTTGTACCCACCTCAAGATTTTAAAATTTTATATGTGTCCACCCTCAAATGAATTTTTAGATCCGTCATTGAGATTAAATGCAAAAGGTAAATGAAACTTATAATCTACATAAAGTAGAATTATTAAAAAAAAAAGGTAAATGATAATGACCATGATTTTTTTATTAATTATTTATTTCTTTTAAGGGATTACCAGACGCATATTATACTTAATTTAATTATATTTTTTAAGTAATTATATATTGTTATATATACTCTAGCTTGAATGTACCTTAAATAGTATTTTTTTATCTTAAGAATCCACTTAAAATAAGAGACAAAAAATACGTAGAACTAATGTTTTGATATAATAATTGAAAAATAGTTTTGGACTAATTTGAAAAGATTTCAAAAATGGTTCTTATGTCCAAACTACTTGAAAATATATTTAAGATGTTTTTGAGAAAGTTTAAGAGTGTTTTAAATGAGTTAAAGAAACCAAATGAGTGATTTTTACCCAAGTGTTTCGATACACCTTCAAGGTGTTTCGATACCTGTTCTTCGTGACATGTTTTCAAAGGCAAAAATCACAGTGGTATCGATACTGGTATCGATACCCTTTCACCACTGTGATGTTTGGTTTCTATACCGGTATCTATACCAGTTTCTATACCGGTATCCATACCACTTGTTTCTATACTGGTATCTATACCAGTTTCTATACAGGTATCTATACCAGTTTCTATACCGGTATCTATACCATCTGTTTCTATACTGGTATCTATACCTGTTTCGATACCGGTATCTATACCTGTTTCGATACCGATTTCTAAACACCCCCAACGGTCAAAACGATTTTATGAAAACCCTCAACGGCTAGGAGCGGTATCGATACTGGTATCGATACTTGTTCATAAATGCAGGTCAACGGCTATTTCCCAAAGCAGCTGTTTCGAACCATGGTTCGATACCGCCTGCACCAGAAGAGGAAATAATCCTTGTAATAAGCTCCAAACGGCTCCAAACCAATCCCAACGGTCACCAACGGCTAGAAGCTCATCTGGGATGATAAAAGAAAGCCTCAAGCATCAAGAGAAGACTAATGCTTCAATTGTAACAACATTATGATCAAGAAATTATCTTAGAGCATAATTCTCATCTTTTGGGTAGACAACACTTGTGAGCTCAATGTTAATGTATGCTCAAGTGTCTTAGGAATTGGGTGAGTGCTTAGATTGCAAACATTAGCCTTATTAGAAGGATTAAACAAGTTTGCTAAGTTTCTTCTTGTTTGAGTGAATTCCCAAAATTCGGTTGTGAACTTTGGATGCTAGATTCGGGTTTGAGTCTAAGATTGTAAGGTTATCCCTTTGGCCTCAAAAGGTTGAAATTCTTAGTGAATTTGGAAAATCCTTAGTGGGAAGCTAAGGTAGTGGATGTAGGCGAGGCCGAACCACTATAAATCCTTGTGTCATTGTCTATATTTTTGCTTCCACACATATTCACCCAAATTGGCCAATTTTCCATCACTTGGCAAGTAAATTCGGTTGTGCATCGAGCCACTCCAAGCCTAACAAAATAGATATTTTGGAACGTTTCAATAAAAAAAGATATTGTCCATATAAATATAAATTTTTACACTAAGAGTGAAATAAATTAGATTGAGAAAATTATTCATATAACGAGTATATATAATATTCATTCGAATTAATCGACTATTAAATTAAATATCATGGCTAATGATGAAATATATGAGAATTATTTTTAAATTTTATGAGTTAATTATATTTTAGGCTTTAATAATTTTAAAATCAATGCAATTAAGCTCTTGTCCCATTTTTACCCTTTCAAAATTTTATGGTTTATTATTTTTTTAGGACTTTTTAATCTAAAATTAATAAAATTAAATTTTGATCTCTCATTTTTCTAATTTAATTATTTTGTAAGACCTTTTAAAATTTATAAAATTAAATCTAACCTCCATTAATTTTACAGCTTATTTACTTTTTAAGACCTTATTCATTTTGAAGTTAATCAACCTGCCCTCCTCATAATTTAATCTTAATTCCGTAGGGACGGAGTCTGTGAGAACAAATTCATTAATAAACTAGAATTAAAAAAATAAATAAATGGAGAGACAAATGTAAGAATGTTGTAAATAAAATAATGAAGAACTAAAACAAGAATAAAGAACAAGAATGAAAGAACAAAGAGAAGATAGAAATAAATATATTTGTATTATTCTCAATATTGACTTGTGTACAATGTCTTCACAAACTCATCTATTTATAGGCATAAGCAGTACGTAATATTTCTAATGATAGAGTTCTTATTATGATAGACATCCACATAGATAATATTCATAACAAAAAACAATTCATGATGGGAACGATTGTCCCTCTCCACCCCACTTAATTTCGTCACAGACTCCTTTCATACTGATGATTATATTAAATAAAATATAATTAATATTAATTTAATAAAAAAATCATTAAAATTCTCCAAAAATAAATTAAGTTTTCTTGTAACTTTGGTTTATCTTGAAACTTCCTAATTATAACTAACTAGCTATACAAGCATGGTTGGTCTATATAAAGTAGAATATTTCAAAGAAATTCTAAATGGCAAAGCCACTTAATTTATCATCATCATACTCTACCTATATATATATATATGTATGCAAGAACAACACAAAATCTTCCCATTTCCTTACAATATTTTCTCTTAGCTCATCTTAAATTTATTCATTTTTCTCATTAAACCCTCCATAGCAAAGATCTCAAAAAACCCACCACCTGTGCTTTGATTTTGCTGCTTATGGGGCTAAGGGACATTGGAGCAACACTGCCTCCTGGGTTTAGGTTCTGTCCGAGTGATGAAGAATTGGTCTGTCATTATCTGTACAAAAAGATAGCCAACGAGGAAGTGTTGAAGGGAACTTTAGTTGAAATCGATCTGCATACGTGCGAGCCATGGCAGCTTCCTGGTAGGTCTCTTTTTCTGAACTTTTCTATGGGGTTTAAGTAAACCAGACAGATTTAAATTGGGGGTGCAGTCGTGTTTTGAAAGGGCAGAGAAAAGGTGTGTTGGGGAAACTGTTGAGTTATGTTGTTTCTAGTACATGTTTTGCCATTGTCGTCTTCCATGTTAGCTGTTAGAGATGGTTGAAAAGCAAACACGTTTTTCCCCCTACAAGAGAGAGAATGGGATGAGAAGAAGAGAGATGGGAAAGGAATCGCATCGAAAAAAAATCTTCTGCCTCTTTACCGTGTATCATCTCATGTCTACTTTGAATTTTTTTTAAAAAAATAATTTTAAACTCTAAACCCTTATTTTTTATATTTTAAATTCTAAATTCTACACCCTAAAAAACATACCCTATCCCTAATTCCCTAAACCTTAAACCTTAAACCTTAAACCCTAAACCCTTTAATTTGAAGTGAGGCATAAATGGAGGCATAGAGAGGGACAGACGATTTGCATCCAACCACATCGGTTTTAACTTGGTGTGTTTACACTAAAAATCCTCTTTTTTTTATTATGTCTCATTTTATATCTCTTATTAAAAAATTTTAAATGACTGATTTTTAAACTCTAACCTTTATTTTATATATCTTAAACCCTAAAAATATACCCTACCTCTAATTCTCTAAACCCTAATCACAACTCTAGACCCTAAATCCTATAATTTAAAACGAAAGCACTAATAGAGGCATGGAAAAGAGGTACCTATTTTTAGAAACCCCATACACATGCATGTAAGTATATATGTATGGTGATGCATGTATGGATAGACCCAAAATTTCATGTAAGGGGTATAAACTATCGAAAAGTTATATTAAAAATACAAGAATTTAAAATTATAAGAATTTAGGGAATGCAAAATTATATTATCAATATAAAGTATAAGAAAACTTGGGTTTTTAGGCGATGGTGCGGATTCTGTCAACCCCCTAGTTCTGTCTATGGTTATATGTAGTCGATATGTTTCACTTGATTGAATACCCGTCAACATCAAGATAAATATCGAGTCTCACTAATAATCTCATTTACTAGACAATATATAAATATCGTCTTTTTATTTCATTACTTTTAAAACTTTTAAGATCCAAAAACCTATTGTTACTTTATTTTTACTCTCAAATTAGTACCAAAGATCCACGGAAACATCTTTTTTCAAATTTTGTAATTTATCACCAACTTCTTAAGACATGTCTTTGTTTTTGTCTCTCGTTTGTTTCCGTTTTTGTTTTGGCACATTGTAAGAACTAAAAAGATAAAAAGATTCTCCACCCTTTGATTTGATTCTACTTAGTTCTATCAACATTTCACTACCATACCTTGATTTTCAAAATTTCCATAAATGGGTCCGAGTTAATAGTATTTATAGATATCATAAATAAAATTAAAATAATGATGTGTATCGTATTTATTTATAATTTAGTTTTGTTAGTACTATTCGAGTTGTATAAATATTTATTACTTATTGAAGTACGAACTTTCATGTATACGGTATTCATACGTAGTATATCGTACTCCTAGCCCGTATATTTTCTTCCTTCATGGTTAATAAATAATTACTACATCAATATCACTATGATAGAGAAAGGTAAATGTGACATAAGGGCTTAATGTTGAGTGTAGTGTTGGAAAAACGTGTGACCTATAAGTAAAAGCTACATTTTTTTGTAATAATCTGTCCAGTTTTTGATTTTTTAATTGAATTGTCCTATGCAAACAAAGAAATTATTGTTTAAAATAAATATTATCATGAAATTATATTAAAAAATCGATTATTACGCCTTGACATGCAATGCCAAACGGAACCTTATTATCTTTCTTAGACATAACTCATAAGGTGACAAAGACTTACCAACACTCTTAGTAACTCAAGTTAGTGAGATAGGTTTCTGGTTTGTGTTGTTATTGTTGTTGTTGTGTCGGATATCGAAAGCAAACTAAATTAACCATATATTTTGTGTATGCATGGTGGCTTGAAATGAAATTAAAGAGGCGGCAAAGTTGAACGCGAACGAGTGGTACTTCTTCAGTTTCCGTGATCGAAAGTACGCGACGGGGTTTCGAACGAACCGAGCAACAACATCCGGTTACTGGAAAGCAACAGGGAAGGATCGAACGGTGATCGACCCGAGAACCCAAGAGATTGTAGGGATGAGAAAGACTCTAGTGTTCTACCGAAACCGAGCTCCGAACGGAGTCAAAACGGGTTGGATCATGCATGAATTCCGGTTAGAGACCCCACATATGCCCCCTAAGGTCACATTTTATCCACTCCTTTTTTTCAACTATATACTCATATCATGTCTGTTCATACATTATGTTGTTCGAAAATGACTTTTGAAAGTGAGAGATATAGCAGCCAAAGTGTGTGTGAATTAGAGAAGATAAATGTTTGAGGGTTTGTTCTATTTAGGGTTTAGAATGTAATAACTAGGGTTAGGGTTTAATATTTAACTTTTAAGTATTTGTTAGTGTAAAGTATAAAAAGAGACATAGTTAGAAACATAAGATTTATGTTCGTGTTTGTATTATGGTTATTGTGAGGTATATCGGATCGAGTTGTCATGTATTCTTATACTCGATTCTATTTACTTTTCGTAATCAGTTACATTTTATTACACTCTTTTTCTTCTTTCATTATACGAGTCGTATTTACTTATTCGATTTTTATTTTTAATGTGACAGGAAGATTGGGTTTTATGTAGAGTTTTCCACAAGAGCAAAGGAGAGAACAGCAACAGACAGAACTCCCCAATGATGTTGGAACCCTCAATTCAGACCCCTTCTTTAGCCGACCAAACCACCATGGCCAGCGAGTATCATCAACAAATCACCTCTCTACTCACTAAACCGCCCCATCAAACTCATGGCCAAAGCCTCCTCAATCTGCTTCAAAATAAATCCCACCCCGAAAACAACGATAACGACAATTATCATCGCGGTTACGAAGTTAGCTCGAAAGCCGACGACGATTACGAGTTCTTGTGGGACATGAACATGGAAGAAAACAGCTTAGGTGACCATCACGAGCTTATCCATGGGGTCAGCTCCGACGATATGAGATTCGAGATCGATAATAATATGATTTTCTTATAAAGTTTATCGAATACTTTTAAACGAATAGAAGAAGGTACCATTAATTTGTGATCATGTTGG
Source organism: Abelmoschus esculentus (assembly GCA_035048815.1). NCBI lineage: Eukaryota > Viridiplantae > Streptophyta > Magnoliopsida > Malvales > Malvaceae > Abelmoschus > Abelmoschus esculentus. Next base: position 15,583,422 of record JAUCBN010000036.1, read on the forward strand.
TGTTTTTTTCATGTCTTTGAAGATTCAAAGGGATGTTAGAAGATTGTGCGTTGTTTTTTAGTTAGGGTTTATTTTTATTTTTATTTTTTGTATACAACCTTGGGCATTGTAAAAAAATATTTATCTAAACGCATATATTAATTCAATTCCCTAGTCGTTTTGGAATGAAAATAAAAGAAGACCTTTTATAATGAAAATAATAATAATACTATATGATCTAGTCCGGTCTAATTGATTATTTATAAACACATATCTATGTAACATATATATGTTAATAAATAATCAATTAAAAGAATAAAAAAGTATGATGTGATATAAATTATTGTATAATTTATCAGAAAAATTATATATATGAGCGTAAAAAATTCATGTTCGGTTGGGGGTTTCAAGGGTAATTTCGGGTCGGGTTCGGGTTTAGGGTGGAAAAATCCGATCCAACCCAACCCAAGACTAATAGTGTAATTTTTTCATATATTTTTAGGATATTTGCAATAATGATCTCTCTTTATATATATTTTATACAATTAGGTCACTAAAATTATTTTTTTTTAAAATTAGATCACTGAAATTTTATTTTATTTACAATTAGATCCCTAATTTTTTTTTTATAATTAAGTCACTAAAATTTAATTTTTTTAATGATTCAGATCGGGTCAGATTTTAAAGCTTAAAAATCGGGTCGGATTGAGTTGGGTAACGGGTGGAGGGTATGTTTCTTTTGGGTCGGGTACGGGTGGGCCGAAAATCCGTTCCGACCCGATCCGTACCCATCTCTATAACCGACCTTATACAACACAAATTATCATAAATCCAAATTAAAACTAAATCAAATCTGAATCAAAACCAAATATAATCACTTAAAATAACATGAATCTAAATAATCCAAACAGAATAATTCATTTATCATCTCTAATTAGGGTTAACTATAATTTAAAAAATATTAGTAAATTGTTGGTTTTATTTACACATTCTCACGTGGAATTCACATGCATAGAACCCACATCCATATCTACACACATAGATTTATATAAGAATACATTAATTATTGTATGGTGTACTAAAAATAATAATTATGTTAGGTGAATACATATATTTCTGGAGGTTCAATCATCGCTTGTCAAAACAAAAATAAAATAATAATAATAATAATAATAATAATTTTTTATATTTTCACATGTGATAGAATGGGACGTGTATATATAAAACTATAAATATCTTATTCGATTTAGTTGTAGGCAGTGACGAAGCCACATAAAGTAGGGTGGAGCAATCGCCTCACCTTCAAAGTTTTTTATATATATATTTTTATTTTTATTTAAATTTTTTAAAATTTTAATTTTTTATGAATTTATTCTCTTATTTCTAAATATTTATGTTTTGTCCCTTAACTTTAAATTCTGACTCCGTTACTGACTGCGAGAAAAAAAACCCACCTAATCCCTCTTCAACAATAATGCAAGGAGGGGTATTTTTTTTCCTTTCCTTATGGAATAATTGAATTAGCTTAGTATTTGAATCTATCTTTTGAGTGATGATTTTTATTTTAATGATTATATACGATTTAAGGTTTAAGAATTGTAGATTATATGTTTTTAATATGTAACGAAGAATTTAAAAATTTTAAATGATAAAAATACAGGAAAAGTGAATTGTCACGAGATTTAACCCAAAATTTGACATCGTTCTGGATTTTATTCGATTGTTGAAAACATTTAACTCAATTTTTTAAATATAAAATTATATAATAAAATATATCTACAATACTTACAAGAAAAAAAAAAGATTAAAGAGAAAATTATAATTTTAAAAATCTAGTACTTTTGAATATGATAAGGTAGAAATAAAACTAAGATTTGGGAGTTTAGGCCCATTTCTTATTTGTCTGCTAGACCTACAATGACCCAATTAATTAGGTTCATATAACAGAAAAAAAAAATTAATATTTTACGCTATGTATTATTTAATAGTTAGGAGTTTAGGTTAAAAGATTTAAAATTTTGATTTTATAAATTAAAAATAAAAATAAAATTTATTTTATATTAAAATTTAAACTCTAATTTTTAAATCATAAATCTTAATTTTTAATTTTAAATATAAATTTAATTTTTAAACCCTAAACTAAATTTATAGACCCAAAAAATACTGATAAAAACTTTTATTTATAATTTTAATCTTCATATATTATTTTGTTTATTTATAATTTATAAATTCATAATTTTACGAAAATATAATTAATAAAATATTTTTAATTTAAAAATTATATATATTAAATATTTTTTTATATTTTTATAGAACATGTATAATTATTAAAATATATATATTTATTAATAAAAATATATATTTTTATGATAATTTAAATTTATATATGTTATATATTATAACATTAAAGAATTTAGATATCATTTATATATTATTTACAGTAGTATATCTAAAATAATTATTTATCTTTTTAAAATTATTTTTTAATAATAATAATAAACACTTAAATCTTAATTTTAAAAATTTAAAATCACTTTTTTAAAAAATAAAAAAAACATTATATTTTTCAAAAATAATATTAAAGTAACCCTTAAACTCACATTCTATTAAAATTAAATTAATAATTTTAATTAGTGGGTTTAACTATAATGCAAGTGGATACATCAAACCCTTTTAATTTAAATTTTCATAATAATTTTTGATTAAATAATTAAATTATTAACTTTTAGAAAAATAAAATAAAATAAAAAACGGAAGAACACGGGCTTGAAAAGGGACACATCGCCTGGGGCCCAGTAGGCACGACGTCGGAAAACGAGCCACGTGTACCTCCGGCTTGGACCATTCCTCCTCTTCGGCATTTATCGGTCTCTTTCCTCTTTGAACTGCTCAAAGACTAATTCCAGTCCAAACCCAAACCCCCGATTTGTCGCCTTTCCCATATCTAACTTCTGGTTCGTTAAGATATTTCAAAGGTAGTTTCTTTATTTTATAACTTTTTCCCTTTTTCCTTCTGGGTTTTGTTTGGTTTCTGTGAAATTTTCTGTCTATGATATGATCTGAACTTACCCATATACTGTATGTTTGTTGTTTCAATGTTAGTAACAAAACCCATGATTTTTTCTGGATTATTTTAACGAATTTGATGTCTTTTAAACGAGTGTTTTTTAGTTTGAATTGGGGTTTTGATTTTGATTTTGGCCTGTAGAGAAAACTAGGAGAGTATGGATAGAATGAAGCTAGCTCAATGGGGTGAGAAACTGAAAACGGGTGGAGCTCAAATGAGTAGGATTGTTAGTGGGAAAATGAAGGAAATTCTTCAAGGTCCCACGCCCGAATCGAAAATGGTGGATGAGGCCACTTTAGAGACCTTAGAAGAACCCAACTGGGGGATGAACATGAGGATATGTTCTATGATCAATAGTGAACAGTTTGATGGGACTGAAATTGTTAGAGCTATTAAAAAGAAGATAGCAGGGAAGAATGTCGTCGGTCAAAGGTTGAGTCTTGATTTGTTGGAAGCTTGTACGGTGAATTGCGAGAAGGTGGCTTCCGAGGTGGCGTCGGAGAAAGTGTTGGAAGAGATGGTTAAGATGATTGAGAATCCGCAGACTCATCGCGGGAATAGGAGCCGTGCTTTGCAGTTGATTCGTGCTTGGGGACAATCTGAAGATCTTGCTTACCTGCCTGTGTTTCACCAGACTTATATGGTAAACTATTTTTCACTTTGATTCATGAGTTTTTGGGTGTTGATGTTATATAATTGTATGTTGATTCAGTTCTACATATATTATAATGTATATCTACTGCTAGCTTGATGACAATTACCAGGCAATGGCATTTGTAGTGTCATTATCGCAACATATCAATTATCAGTACGATCTATCAAAAATGTTGATCTTTAATAGCAACATGAATTTATCATGATATTTCTTAATGCAAATCATATGTACGGCATGTAAGTATTTTACTCCGGTTTTGAAAGGCTAGCATGTTTGGGGGTCATATTACCGAAACCGTGAGGTTTCTTTTCCCATTATTCGAAGTGCAACCTGGATATTACTCCATTTTCTCAAAATATGATGGAACTGAAATGTTGGAACTTGGAAATGGCAATGCCAACTTACTGGTTGAATGTCCTCAGGTGAAACTATTTAAGCTTCTAAGTTTGCTTTTGACCGTGTTTTCGTTTCATCATCTTCCCCTTACTCTTCTATCCGATGTCTTGATACTTTATATTCCAGTTTAACAGTAGAAATATGTATTTCCTGAAGAGCATTTAACAAGAAAGATCCGTCCGTGTAAATGTCGTTTTATTTATTTTACTTTTGCTGATATTTGATGTTTCGTAAATTACCTTCTAAATACACATTACTAGTCATCAATTTGTCATCTTTCGGGTCTTTCCTACTCACCATGTATGCTTCTCATCACCTTTTGAATGTGCATACACCAAATGCATGGATGCTATTATGCTGTTAAAGAATAATCCATCCGTTTTTTGCTTACTTTTTCTCTTCTTTTAACTTAAACTAGAGCTTGAAAGAAAGAAGTACACCACCGCAAGTAGACGATGATGATGGGAACATACCGTTGTACCAGACTTTGGAGTCTTATATGGGAGATCCATTGCCTCCCCCTGAAAATTATCCCGTCAATAACGCAGGATTGCAGGGTAATGGTTTTGCCTATAATATCGGGAGTTTATCTGATGAACAAAAGAAGGAACTTTTTGAAGTAACTCGGAACAGCCTTGAGGTGCTCTCTAGCATCTCGAGCATGGGAACGGAGCCGACACCCCCAAAGGTAATTCTTCTGATTCTAGCGTAAAAGCACGGTTTAGTTGTAATCAGGTAGTTTCTAGTCCATGGGAATGAAATGCTGTTTATTCGCTGCACCTTGAATCTTCTTGTTGTGGCATAACATCGTCCTGGTTATTAAGTGCTTTCTCATAGAATGCAGACACTTCATTAAAATTGGAATGATACAATTGTTTAAAACTCGGAAAAGTTCTCGTGTTGGCAGGACGAGCTAACGGAGAGCATGTTGGAGAAATGCAAGCAGTCACAACTAGCTATTCAGATGATTATAGAAAGCACTACCGGTGATGATGGCATCCTTTTTGAGGCACTGAATCTCAACGACGAGCTCCAACAAGTCATCTCCAAATTTGAGGGACTAGAAACCGGTCCAAAAGCCGACACCGCTGCAGTTATTCCCACTTCTTCTGCTGAGACTGATAAAGAAACTACGGTGGGCGCTACACCTTCGACCTACAATGAAACCAAGACCAATGCTTCCTCACCCACCCACAATGAAACCAAGATGAATTCTCCCCAGAAAGCAGATTGTACTGAATCGGACAGCAATACGAAAATATCGGACGTGAACGGAGGAGTTTGAGAGGGTTTGCTAGGTTTAAATTTCCTTATGCATGGCTTGTGCTGGTTAACATCATGATTGGCTTCTTGTAATTAGGGAATAAGATTATGTTGTCCAGACAAGATGATTAAGTTAAGCCATGCACAGTGAAGGAAGGAGCAAGAAAACATGCCACTCCCATGTCCTGGAATAAGAGCTTTCATTGCAAAAATATGTAATGTTTTTTTTTTCCTTCCATTTTTATCAATAAAGTTGTAGATAACGACCGGTGGTCAGCCTCGTTGGATTGATGAGTTAACAACCATGGTTAAGATCTACTTTGATCTCTAAACTATAGTTAAAACATTAATTTAGTCCTTATATTTTTATTGATATTAATTAACACGTGATTGGTAGGTGACTAAAATGATAAATTTATATTTTTGTCATGTTAGTGATTAAATTGAAAGATGATTTAGTGACCAAATTAGAAATACAGTGATAGTTGAGTGACCAACGAGATAGTTTACCAAAAATATTTATTTTAATTTTCTTATTGTTAATTTAGGCTTAAATAAAATATATATTTTCATTTTCTTATTGTTAATTTAGGCTTAAATAAAAAAAATAGGTGCTTAATATATATTGTTTTTGAGTTTTAGGGGTTTAAAATATTATTTATAGAAGTATATATTCAAAGTTTTAACAGATAAATTTTAAGTGTCTTGTATCAAATATTGTTATTTTTTTGAGAAATAATATTTTTTATTTAATTTGTCTTTTATTCATTTTTTATATTTTTAAAATTCACAAAATAATTTTCACATTCAAAATCTTTATCTCCTCAAAGTTCAAATCACAATTCGATTGTTCTTATCGTTGACAGTCACGTCACCACGAACAACTATTTAACGATAATATCTCCTTAAAGTTCAAATCACAATTTGATTGTTCTTATCGTTGATTGTTCTTGTCGTTGATAATCACGTCACCACGAACAACGATCTAACGATAATAAACGATGTATGAATATTACGATGAAGAGAGGATATTTCATTCCATCGCACGCAGTTGCCAATGATGAAAGTAATCGGATTGTATTCTTTTTACATATTTAAGGATGAGTAAACTATCTATGTAATCACTAAACTATTGAATGTAACCTGTTTTGATTATTGAACTAAAATTTTTTAAAATTTAATTATTTAATTGGACCTATTTTTGATAACCGCGAATAAAAAATATGAATAAATGATGAAATGAGTGACGTGACAATTTATGAGAATTTATAAAATTATATATTTGGTTTTCGTTATTTAATTTAATTAAATAAATTAATTAACTAATTAAATGACGATATATGTCATCACCCGAATGGGTAAATTTATTTTTGTCAACACGAATAATTTATACATTATATAATAAATAATAAATAATAAATAATAATTAATAATTAATATTAATAAAATAACAGAAAAAAACAAAAAAAAATAATAAAGTAAAAAAATATAAAAAAAATAAAATAAAAAAAACAAACAAACAATGAAGATGTGGGGAGTTACCATATTTTTAGTGGGTTGTTTGGGATTTTCGGTTAAGGGATGTTGGGAGAGTTGTAGAAGTGGAGTTTGAGTTGGTTTTGAAGTGTTTGATTTGAATCCCTTTAAATAAGGATTCAATCGAAACATTTTGGTGGGTGGGTGGGGGGGGGGGGGGATTAACAAGAAAAAACCCCTTCGTGGCGAGGGATCGACGGAGGCAGCAACGGCGCTGTTTTTGCTGCTGGTTTTGCTTCCATTGTTGGTTTCCTTCATACTCTGACCCATTACGCTCAAAAGATCCAACCTTTAAAATCCCGTCTATCACGTGTCGAAACAAGGGAGCCGCATAAAAAGTCCTAAGGCTGAACTGAAGACAAAGGGAAGAAGGGAAAAAACCATTCTTATCTGTCAGTTTTTTCTTCAAAAAAATAAAAGATATAAAAACCCAGAAGATTTGGCAAATTTTTGGCCACCGAAATGAGAAAATTCACTGGTGTTGCTGGAAGTTCATAGCCTTTAACTTAGTGTAGTGGAAGAAAAATAAGGGTCAACTGGTTATAGATTGAAGCAGGACGTTTGATTGAAAGTTGAAACGGTGTCTGTTTTGGAGGAAAACCCAGATTCGCCATTGAAGAAAAGGTCGCCGAGGTGGTCTGATATTTGGTTCAGAAACACAAAGTCATTGAAGCATGTGGTGTTCGATATGAAGCTTGGGTCTTTAGCATCAAAAGACCCCCAAATTGAAATCCTTATCCCCCATTTCGGTAACATCGACAGAACCCTTCTCTTATCTGACAAGATTCCGTCGAGAATCCTCTCGGAGCTACCCATTTCGCAACGGAACTCGAACTCCCTCGTCTGCAAACGATGGCTCAATCTCCAGGGACGTTTCGATCCTTGAAGGTCCTAGATTGGAACTTTCTCATGTCAGATAGAGGTCTTCAAATCCTAGCCAATGGCTGCCCAAATCTTCGAAGACTTGTGGTTATTAACCCCAGCGAGTCGGGGTTGTTAACATTGGCCGAAGAATGTTTGACACTACAAGAGTTGGAGTTACATAAGTGTAACGACGACGTTTTACGCGAAATTACGGCATGCGAGAATCTGCAAATCCCGAAGTTTGTTGGAACTGTTGATGGTCTTTATAGTTCATTGGCTTTCGGTATTGGGTTAACTATCTTAGCTCGAGGGGGCAAAAGGTTGGTTAAGCTTGAGCTTAGTGGACGTGAAGGGAGTTTCGATGGGATCAAAGCGATTGGGCAATGCTGCTTAATGCTTGAAGAATTGACTCTTTGTGATCATAGAATGAAAGACGGATGGTTGGCTGCATTGTCTTATTGTGAGAATTTGAAAACTTTGAAGTTGCTAACTTGTAAGAGGACCGACTTGAATCCCGGACGTGACGTGAACTTGGGGTTTTGTCCTGCTCTCGAGCGGCCGCATTTGCAAAAGAAGAGCATGAGAGCCTTGTTTCAAAGAAAAAGATGTCGAGCATGGCCCAAGATGCGGTGAGGATTCGACGTCTGCGAGAGCGTTGCCGCGATCATTTTTTGCGTCGCAGGCGAGGCTGCTCTCTGCCATTCATGCGACGAAAAGGTTCACATATGTAACAAGCTTGCAAGCAGGCATGTCAGAGTTGGGTTAGCCGATCTCAGTAGTCGGGTGCTCCATGAATGCTGTTACAGAAGCTGTTCATCGAACATTTAGTGGAACCGGGGTAAGAGAAAGAAAAGACCAATTTCTAAGTGCACAGATATGAGGGTTGAAGCGGTCAAAGTCACTTTTTTGATCATCACGTGGTGAGTTGTCATGTTGATCTGCCTAACACCCATGTTTTTCTTTTCATGGTTGTTTTAATCATTATTTAAGTTATTTGCCTTATTTATTGTTTAAATTATTTATTTAATTTATTTACATATTTATTTGTTTGGTTTTAAGTCATCTAGTATGTACGAGTAAAGAACCTAATTTATAGATAATTAAATTAGAGTTTTTTAGGTTAGTCATTTTAATTGAATAATTAATTTTTATTAGGATTACAATTGTAGTAACATAGCATTTGAATTGTCTCGGATACACTAAAGAGGTTGGTGTTATGACGCACTATGATGCTGACCTAGAGAGTGTACCTTGGCATCGAATTCATGTGTTATTAAAACTTAGAATTTTGATAAAAACTTAGGTTTAGAATTAAAAATGGATAGTTAAATAACTAGTAAACGCTAAACTTAAGTAATGGAACCTTTCTAGGATTAGAACTTAAAATGAACAAGATAAAAAATAATCATGCATTTTACTTTAGCCTTTTGAGGCGGAAGTTATATTCTTTTAAATTTGGGTGAGGTTTCCTATCTAGAGGACGTCTCATTCAACTCAAGTTTAAAGGTGGTGTAACTTCTAAATCAAAAGGATATCCAAATTCAGATAATGTTCATTTAACAATGGAAAATTAAATTAATATCTATCCTCAAAATGTCAACGCCATGTAATGTTTTTCAAGGTACCAAACTTTTTGGGCGTTTGTAAGGGTCGTCCTTACACGTAACCGACTCCCGAACCCAACATTTTTAAGCGAATCTCTGGTTTATTTTTTTATGGTGTCTGGCCTACTTAAGTGGCTGGTGGCGACTCCAAGTTAAATGTTTCAAATTAAATTAAATTATGTTTTTCTAAAATTTGGGTTTTTCAAGATTAAAATTGGTGAATTCATAATTTAACTTTTTGGGCCTTTGTAAGGGTCTTTTTATGGTGTCTGGCCTACTTAAGTGGCCGGTGGCGACTCCAAGTTAAATGTTTTAAATTAAATTAAATTATGTTTTTCTAAAATTTGGGTTTTTCAAGATTAAAATTGGTGAATTCATATTTTTAACCAATCGTCGAACTACTTTCCACCTAAAAATCGCGTTTTTTAAAAGAGGTCGCGACAATTTTATTTAATATTTAAAATATTTAAGGGTTATATTTTGATACTTAAGTTGCGTAAAAAATTATATAATCTTTCTATAAAATTTAAAACCTAAATCTCAAACTCTAGTACCTAAAATTTAAACCTTAAATTCTGATCATAAACCTTAAATTCTACACACTAAACCCCTAAACCTTAAAATTAAAATCCGTGTATCAAAACACTTTTTATATTTTAAAATATTTAAATCAACGATTAATTGATCTAATGATATCTTTGAATAAAATTAAAAGTTTAAAATAATCGTTCATGTAACACTCGACCCGGATGTCACATTGGGCCTCTGGCCCAAAACCTGTATCTCAAAAATTTCCTTTAAAAGTCTAAAAATAAAATCACGTAGAGTCCAAAACCAATTTCCATATATTTCACTTAAATTAAAACAAACCCAAAATAACTTAAAGTAATTCGGAGCTCCAAAATATTACAGATCATTTTAAAACATTCGATCCAAATTAAAATAATAGAGTTACAATACGTATAGGGTTCAACATAGTACTATGCCCACTACATCAAATAATTGTACTCTGACAACACGGTCGATGCTGAAAGTCCAAACCTTGATGGTGCTCCACGGGACCCGTTCACCTAACCTACGCACGAAAACAGATTTTGAACGCTGAGCCACACAAACTCAGTGATACGCCAAACTCGGCCAACAACATGCATATCAAAGCAGTAAAGCATGACATATAATTCACATGCATGGTATGATGGTCTAGCATGCTTGCCTATCACATGGCATAAATGAATGTATACTATCGCACACAACATATACAATCATATAAGTCAACACACAAGAGCGAGGCTCGCGTCCATACAGCATCGGGATCCTACACTCAGGATTGAGGTCGCCCTCAAATCCTATGCTCGGAATGTTACATCAGACATCTTCGAACGAGGCCGCCCAACATTCGGAAAGGGGTGGAGGCCGCCCAACCAACCCCATGCTCGAAATATTACATCGAACATCTTCAAGTGAGGCCGCCCAACACTCAGAATAAAAGTCTTCAATCATCACCCGGTATGTTACATCGGATGGCCCTCAACGTGTTGCAACACTTATGGATATCTGGATTTCCAACACAAAGGACTCAAAGTACACAAACGATCCACCTAGGATCTATCATAACAAGACATATTAATCCTTATCATACTTAAGTCTTTCTGAGTTATGATTATCAATCTTAGTTCGATGATTCATTCTATAGCTTTTAGATTTAGAGTATTTATTTATTAAGATCACCGAGCCCCTAATTTCTACTCAAATTAACCAAAACACACAGGGGTATCGATACCCTTAAGTAGGGTATCGGAACACCCTGTATCGATACCCACCCAAAGAGGGTATCGAACACATAGGTATCGATACCAGTATCGATACCGTTGACCAATTTCAAAAGTCAACAAAAGGGGAGGACCCGTTTCGATACAAAAAGTTTCTAGACTCCTTCGGTATCGAAACAAGGTTCGATACCCCTGAACAACAAGCCAAAATACACTCGCTGGTATCGATATCGGTAACCCGAGTATCGATACCCCCTGTACGAAATGCAGGTTTGTACTTAGAAATTCTGGATCTTTGTCCCCAAACCTCACCTAAACAATTCCAAAGTTCTCCTACTCATTTTTAAGTGTGTTTTAGATGTTTTAACATCAATTTCCAACCGTTTAACACATAAACTCGGATTTCACTATTAACACATGTCAAGCTCAAACCAAGCACACACATACACCAAACTATATGAATGCTTCTACCATGATATACAAAATAAATAGAAGAGTTGGGAGTACCAATCTTAGCAAGCAACAGCCACAAAACCAAGCTCACACCTCCAAGCTTTGTCCTTTGCCCAAACTTTGAGATGATGTCCCAACTTCTTTCTCTACAAGAAGAAGGTTAAACCAACGTTTAGACACTACAAGGGATGCTTTTAACTCATAAAAACATCAAGGAAGATGATAGAAACAACCCCCAAACCTCAAATCCCGGATTTTTCTTCACATCTCTCTTCTTCACCAAACCAAACCACTTTTACCTTAGATTATAGATCCTCTAAAGCTCTACAACATCCTCTCTATCCAGGAAACGAGATTCTGAGTTAAACCCTTAAAAATCTCAACTTTACTTACCTCTTTTCTTGCTACCAAGATGAAAGAGATGGGGGAAGGAAAGGAAAGGAAGGAGATGACCTCACTCTTGAACCCAACACTAAAACCCCTCCATCTTCAACTTATTTGGCATTTACCAAAATGCCTTCCCTCTAAAACCTCAAGCCCAAAACCACAAAAGCCTACAACCAAACCAGCCCTAAAGCCTAAGGCCCAACAACCTAAGGCGCAAACTGTACAAACCCGGGGCCCAAAACCAAGCCCAACACTCAAGTTAACCCGACCATCGGATACGGGAAATCCGGGTCGTTACAGTTCATATAATAAAATTTACAATATTTAATTTAAATTAAATATTTAATAAATTAAATATCAATAATTAAATAAAATTATCTCAATTTTAACTTCAATCTATTTATCCAAACCATAAATAAACTAGATCTAATATTAAAATTCATTAATAGAATACTACTATAAAACTAAAAGCTAAACCCAACAAGGAATTGTACCTAAAAAATCCAAGAGAGGAAGAATTGAAGAACGAATAGCGGTCAGCGGCAGCGCACTCAATCAGCCCGATAGCCTTACCTAGACCTGGCCTCCATCCTGCTTTGCCTCCGCCTCCGCCCACCGCCGCGCCGCCCTTGCCCTTGGCTTGCTTGCTCGGTTGATCCGCTCACGGCTGAGCTGACAACTACTGAAATTAACTCACATCGACCACCATTGTAAGTTTTCTTTTCCTACCTGGATCTATTAGATCAATCTTGTAATCTAAGTCAAAATCATATATTCGGAATTTTTAATGTTAGTTCGTGAACTGTTAGATCTTTACTGAATCTGCATGCTCAATCCTCAGGAATTTAATACTTCTTATAAAAATTAATGGAAGCTGGAAAATGCGAGCTGGAAGCTTAAGGTTATTAAGGATTGATTAGGCAAATTATCTTTTTGGTAAAGTTCTGAAAGAATTAAGCATCGTAGTTGCTTTTAGAACTGCAGTTAATGCATCAAATTGGTGAAGCAATATAATTATTTTAATTTTTCTGCAAAATCATTGAATATTTGCTTTTTATTTTTATTTTTTGAATTATATTTTGGGGAAATTGAATTACATTAGTCTTGTTAACTTCAATTTTCTGAGTATGTAACTTTACCAGTAGCCATCCAGCAATGTCCAACAACAATCAAGAACCAGACAATCTTGAATCTGTTTTCAAGCAAAAACGGATCCTCCGCACCAAAGTTCGTCAAGCCCTCAAGTCGATGGATCCGTCCCTCAGATCCCAAGAAGATGATATGATCCAGAGTATAGTCTTGGAAGCTCCATGGTTCAAATCAAGTAAGAGATTATGTGCTTATATAAGCTGTGGGGCTTTACGAGAAGTAGATACGTCGAAATTGTTATCTGAAATCCTGCACAATCCATCCCTGGCCACAGATGGTAGTAGTATGCCTCAGGCTACAAAAAAACTTTATGTTCCTCGGGTAGAGGATAAGAATAGCAACATGAGAATGTTCAATATCTCGCGAATAGATGATTTAGTTGCGAATTCCATGAACATTTTGGAACCTGCTTCGGTTGATGCTGATGGAAACAGTCGTGAAGATGTGATGCATGCGAATGATCCAGTTGATTTGTTCATCTTGCCTGGGCTTGCTTTTGACAGATCTGGAAGACGGTTAGGCCGTGGTGGAGGATATTATGATACTTTCTTGACAAAGTACAAAGAGCTTGCCAAGGAAAAGGACTGGAGGCTCCCGCTCTTTGTCGCACTGTCTTACTCCGTGCAGATATTGGATGAAGAAGTAATACCAGTCACCCCACATGATGTACTAGTGGATGCTTTAGTATCACCAACTGGTGTGATCCCCATTACCCCGGCTGCCGTAGAGAGAATGAAGCTTTAATACTATGCTCCTCTTAGCCAAAGCCGAACCCGAACCCGAGTGCTTATCTTCAATAGGATTCTAATGAATGAAATGCAAGGAGCTTGTTTTATTGAATAATGGGATGCAGTTCTGATGTGCTATTAGTCCCCGACTGATTGTCCGACGGTCAATTGTCATAACCTTTTCCTGCTTGAAGCCGAGACTATAATCGGTATGTATTTCGGATATTCTACTGTATTGGATTGAGCTTGATACATGCAACCATGTCTCAAATTCTCATAGAAATAATTTTCCTGCATTTTTCATTTCATGGAGTCAAATCCAAGCTAGTGCATGGACACTACAGGAGTGGTAAAAGAAATCAATCTCAACAATGTTAATGGTTTAAACTTATGATAAGTATTTGACACAGAAAGAACTACAATATAATTTTTTCTTTTTATAAAAATTATAATCAACTACATAAATCACTACAAAATATACTTAAATTTATAAAAATTAGTATATTTTATAAAAATTATAAGAATTTGAGTAGCTACATAATTAATATAAAATATACTTCAATTAAAATATACTTCAATTGTTACAGAAAAGATAATCAAAAGTGTGCACACACAAATTCTTTCTCGAGATTATTTAAATTAAAAAGAGTTTAACTTATGATAAATATTTATGTACACGTAGAAAAGACTACAAAGCAATTTTTTTTCTTATAAAAATTATGAGAGTTTGAGTACCTGGTACATAAATCACCACTAAATATACATAAATTATTATAAAAAAAAGTAAACAAAATTGTACATACACAAATCTTTATTTAAGATCGCTCAATCCAAAAGAAATTTAATTTACGATAAATATTTGTATACAAACAAAATTATTACAGGTAAACTTTTTTCTTACAAAAATTATGAGATTTTGAGTAACAATATAAACTATATAATATACATGGATTGTTACGGAAAAGATAAGTAAAAGTGCACGTACATAAATTTTTATCTGAGATCACCTTCCAAAAAGGAGTTTGAATGTATTCTATGTACATATTAAAAAGGGCTAAAAAAAACTTTTATTACTTAAAAAATATGAGAATTTGAGCAGATACAAAAATTAATACATAATATACATAATTTGTTACATAAAAGGTAAGTAAAAGTGTACGGATATAAATTCTTATCTGAGATCATTTAACTAAAAGAAACTCAACTTACGATAAACATTTGTGTACATACAAAAAAAATTATAAAATAAATTTTTTCTTACACAAATTATAAGAATTTAAGTATTTGTAAAAATTATTACAAATTTGTTACATAAAAGGTCAGAGAAAGTATACTACACAATTTTTTATTCTATTTTTAAGACTACCGGCTAACTGGTTTAACTTTATTTTTTATTTTGATATATACATAAATATTTATCAATTTTTATAAGAATTTATGTACCTATAAAATCCTTAAAGTTAATACACAAATTCTTATCATTTTTATATATATTTCTGTACGATTCTATTTTAACAATCTTCATGTTAGAATTTCCCCTCTTTTCCATATTCCCTCGGTATGCCTACCTTTAGCCTGTAGCTCACACAGGAATGAAATGAACACTATTCCTATTGCAATGCACTGGTAAAGGACTTCTCCATGCTCCTCTTGGTGCATCTTCTCCGGTGGCATAATGTTCTAACACAATGCCACTGTCCATTAACTCTTCAGGGAAAATTTCTTTCCATTCCTGATGCTTCCAAGGCATGGCAATGACTTTGTGCAAAGCCCTTCCCACTTTAACATCCCCAGCATCTTCGATCAGTCGTCCCGGAAATAAGAGATCTTCCCACTTTCACTATCCATGAAGAATAGTTTTCGAAGTTCGTAACTGTTCCTTCCAACGACAATATATTCGGAACGTTCGAACTTAAAATATAATCATTCAAATTCAAAGCCAAGTTCAACCAAAAACCACAAGGTCCGAATCCCCTAGCACAAGTATAACAATAAGAATCCAAAGCAAATAGAATATACGTTAAAGTGCCGAGTAGAACAAAACAAGACTCGACTCGATTCGTTGCCTGAACTTTGCCTAGAAGAAGATTTTACAGTCATGCAACTGTCTAAACATACAATACGAACCCGGGTTTGATTTTGAGCACAATGAAAAGTAAAAGGCTTCTTTTTTTTTATGGTATACTTGAAAATCATGCAAATAGCCTCTGTCATCACTGGTTGCTTTGAGACAAAAACAATCTAACGATTAGGACATCAAAGCTTGAAGGCATTAAGGCAAGACCAACAAGTACTTCGTTAGATCCGAGTGATTTCACAATATCACATCGGGGTCATCTTCATAGTCAAAATCTGGTTCACTGGAGTGTCTCATTCTCTTTGCTTCTCGACCTCTTCCCTTTTTCGGTTTTCCTCTGTAAAGAATACACAGACTTGTAAGTTTTACATTGTTATGACTTGAGGGGTTAGCCGTTTGCAAGACTATAACATCCTTTGACCGACCAGGACCATAGTCGAATTTCCTATCAGCTAAACTCAAAGGATAAAAAACAATAAACATGAAGAAGAGAAGTTTGCTGATGAACCTGCAGATTACAGGCTCACCGTCTCTAGCAGCAGCAGCCTCTTCAGCCTGTCAAAATAATAACAGAAGAAGAAAAATCAGTCGGAAAAACCTCATAGCGAATGAAATTCTGAGAGAAAACATGTTGAAGCATCAGTCCTTTTCACTTTCCTATATCCAGCTAATTTAAAGTTAATAAATAGTAAACAGAAAACAACTATTTTACTAAGAATTTCATCTTTCATGTATCCATGAAGAATTATTCACACAAACACAAATAAAGTGGCGACATGTTTGAAAACTGAAAATGCAACAGGATCCGACTTTTGATGTGTCAAGCAAATAAAAAAACCAGCATTTTGATGATAGACTTCAGCCTTTTCGAGTTCCATGAAGGTGTTGGGCTAAAAGGGCATCCAATTATGGTGCTCTTATTTGCAGCAACAGCATCATGATTCATGATTTTTGCATAAAAAATTACACTCAGTTTATGAGCTTCTCTATGGATACTACTTACTAGAATGATCCACTCGATGTGACCGAATGCAAGATGATACAAGGCCCTCACGAAATGAGGATAAAAAAGAGAATGAAAGCGCCCCTCCTTCACAACCAAAGAGAAAAGAATGTGATTGATAAGATGCAAATGCCATCTCATTCACATTCCAACATCTTCATACTATTAAGAATCATACACGCTGATAATTCACATGCAACTCTACATAAAGAAAGCCAATTCAACATTGTCTATAGCCCATTCTTTGGTTGCAACTAGACGTATCTTGAAGCAGAGCTGCAGAGTACAGGCTCTGAGCAAACAGTTGGAGAAAACAATCTCATACTTCATTTCACTTGACATGGACAAGAAGTGGATAAACGAGCAAACAATAAAAGATTTAATAGAAAATAAAGGGCAACTTAATTAAGACGAATACACACTGCAGGAGACGTGACTGAAGATAGTGAGAATAGCCTATCTTCAGGCTGGAACTTCCTAGACCGCTTCGAGCTGCAAAACAACATCAATAAACGATTCAAACAAAACCCTAAAACAAATTTGCATTGAATCAAATCCATCTAAAAGAATTTTACACTACCTTGGAATGGAAGTTTAAAACATTAAGATTTTGCGAATCCGCACCGTCCTTAAGTCTAAGATTTCGTTTTTCTAGCTAACTAAATCCTCAACATGTATGATATAAAATTTAACACTACCTAGACAGATCATGAATACAGAACAAAATTAAAGGAAAAAAAAAGGTGATAAAACAGGCATTCCATACAGGGCAGTGTTCTTATTAGATGAAGATAGGAACCCCTCAAAACCTTTCAAAACATTGCCGCATTGGCCAGGATCCTGTAAATAACTCGTCTCCATATCATACACCTGCATTTAGATTTCCACAACCATTCAAAAGCCAGAACCAGTGATGTAAAACACACTATAATTTGAAAAAAATTGGGGGAAATATATGAAATTACTTGTCTCTCGATGTTTCGAAGCTCTTCTTGAAGCTTAGATCTTCTACTAAGCAAAGAAGTCAACATCGCTGACGGTGTTGATGATCCTCTTTGACCTGAAAACAGAGATTTCTCAATTCTTCTCTCATAACAAATGCAATTGAAACTAAAACAATTCCCGGAAAAAAGAAAATGCGATCGTAACGGCTACCATTGTGATCCATATTTTCGCGCGAAAAAGAAAATTTGAGATTATTTAGAACCCTAAAACCTAAATAGAGTTTCTCCCAAATCTTGATTGCGAAAGCTTTGTCGGGTTCGATTCGGATCCTTCGGGTTCTGAAAAGGTACGAAATTCCACACCGGTTTGTCAGTACTATCCAGATCTTCTAGCCAATAGAATTGCTCCATTTGTACTCGTACATAGTGAACCGATTCAAATACATTTGGGCCGGGCTGGTTTGAATTTGGTTATTGGACCGGGTTTGCTTTGGAAATAGTTTTCTTTTGGTTAAACTACATATGTAATCACTCTAGTTTTAAAATATTTCTATTTTGGTCAATTAACTATAAAATTTTTCAATTTGAACATATAAGACAATTAAAATCCCCAATGATGAACATTGTGTAATAAGAGCTATCATTTATACTGGGATTAAGTGAAAAGGAAAAAAATTAAAATAATTAATAATTAATTATATACGTACTTAATAATTAATTGCAACATACCCTTATTTATATTTTTATTTCTATTTTAATCATATCAACTAAGATTTACCAATTTATATAAACAATTAAATAAAACACTTTTTAAAATAAATTAATAAAATCAATTGGTCAAACCAATCCATTTGAAAAAAAAATGGCAGAAACTGTGACTTATCTAACCTGACATCTAAACTTCTCTAACACATATGGATAGCTTTACAAGGGTTCTAGTTCATGTCTTAAACAACTGGAACTGTCCTGGAGTGGGCAGATGACAGTTCTGTCTCTCCTACTGGTTCTGCTTCTTCGTTTTCGCCTGACATCTCTTCCAAAGATTTTCCTTTAGATTCTGGCACCAAGAAAGTGAAAAGGAATCCCAAGGCATTGATTATACCTAATACAATGAGGGAATTCTTCACCCCAATGCCTGCAGGGTATCCTGCATCTGCCATGGATTTATCTGGACTATGAGCCAAATACAAGAACCCAAATGCACCAACAATGGCACCTAGCTTTCCTGCAGCTGCAGAGATACCATGGCATGTGGACCTCAACCTTGCTGGGAATATCTCGGCTGGTACGACGAACGTGGTGGCATTTGGTCCGAAATTTGCAAAGAAGAATGTCAACGAGTACATGATGATGAAGCCGATTCGATTGTCTTTGTGAGTCCAATGGTCATAAGGGATAGCCAGTGCAAACATGAACACAGTCATGAAGAAAAATCCCATTAACTGGATGGCAAACCTTCCGATTTTATCGATCAAAGCTACCGTGAACCAGTAGCCGGGTACAGTGCTGCAAAGAGCAATTAGTGTTTGTGCCCTTGCAATTCTGTAAACTTCTTCAATGGCATTCATGGACTTTGCAGAAGGAATCCACCCAATAGAACTGAAGATATCCTTTTGGAACAAGTTTTGACTGTAGTATGCAATGTCAAGCAAGAACCATGTGGTGGTTGTTCCAAGCAAGTGGAGTCCATGGCGTTTAGCAAACTCGTTAGTAAACAAACCGAATTTGGATTTCTCCTTTACCATTTGCTCGATCTTTTGTGGCTCGGCCTCGATATCCATTTGTAGGACCTTTGACATATCAGATGCAGCCTGCTTTGCATTCTTAGCAACAAGTGCGGTGTAACGAGCAGTTTCAGGCATCTTCATTCTCCAATAGTAGGTAAGAGCTGCTGGGACTGCTCCTATCATCAAAATAATACGCCAAACATAGTCTACCTGTGGAACTGTGGAGCGAAGTGCATCAACTGCATATGGTGGAGCTTCAAACATGGCGTTGAAAGAAGAGGATAATATAATTGCAAAAAGACCACCTAATAAAATTCCAAAACCTTGCATGGCAAAAACTGCAGCAATGAAAGCTCCACGAGTCTTTTTGTTAGCATATTCAGACATGATGGTGGCAGAAAGTGGATAGTCACCTCCGATACCAAAGCCAAGCCAAAACCGAAAGAAGCAAAGAGTTGCCATCACAGATTTAGGGTTATTGCCAAAAGAAAGCCCTGATGCAACAGAGGAGATGACCATAAGCATTAGAGTCAAACCATAGACCTTCTTCCGGCCTAGCTTATCACCAAGCCAACCAAAGAAGAGTTGTCCCGCTAATGTTCCACATAATGCTACACTGTTAACAGCAGCCGAGACATTGGGAGGCAAAGTTCCAGGCTTCTCTGAACCATCAACATGATAATATATGCGCCCTAACAACTTAGTGACAAGAGATATACAAAAAAGATCATATGCATCGGTGAAGAAACCCATCCCGGCAATGATGATGGCAGTAAAATGATACCATTGTGTTTTGGCCGCATCAAGAGCGTTAAGAACCTGTAATTGCTCTCCTGCCATAACCACCAAGCTCACTCAAAACCTTCTTTATCTGCTATATCCTACTCTGCAAAGACATATGTGATGTTTAACAATGGAAGAATGAATCAAAACCCTTACATAAACTAGGGTTTATCATGTTTGACAAACAGAATCAGACAACAAAAAGAAGAAAACACAGATTCATAAAGAAAAGCCAGTTCTTGTCGTCACTAACAGCACAATCCTAGCATGCATGAACATTACAATGGCTAAAAGAACATGAGACAAAATAACAAACACAACATATGCAGAAGAGAGATACCGTTCGTTTCTTGAAGAACTGTGAGGGAAACGGCCATGGGAAGGGAAAGAGCACGGGAAGAGTATTTATATATAACATGGGAAGAAACAGAGACCGAAATATACCAAAACTCTAGCCGGAATATTCCGCCACTTTCTTCTGATAATTATTAAGACATTCACTCGTGGTTAAATTCAATCTCTCGTTCCCGATATAACTCTGAGTCCTGGTCTTCCTGCTCTACGTTTACAACTTTTTTTCATGTTCTTCTATGGGTTAATTTTATAAAGCCACTCAAATTATGACCTAAACTTGAAATTAGCCCTCAAGCTTCAAAATGTTATAATTGAATCCTCAAAGAGCTATACTTTTAAATGTGTTATATTTTGATACACAAGCGGTATAAAAGAATTATATAATATTTCTATAAAATTTAAACCTTAAACTTTAAATTCTACACCCTAAACACTAAAAATCTCTAAATCCTAAACCCTAAAACCTTAAACCTCAAAACTCTCACAGTAATTTGGTTTGGTTTATAGCTTTTTTGTATTAAATTTTTTTTGGATAAGCATTCATCTTCATTAATCAAAAACAACCAAAGCTACTACCATAATCTAAGAGTTTAACCCCCAAGCTTCCAATATATTGTTCTATACAGAATCCAATGATACATTCCTATGATGTAAATGAATATAAAGAATAGATTTGATATACTCAAACAACTCAGTATTTCTCCTATGAACATTCCGAAAACAACGTCTATTCCGCCCCTCCCAAATGACATATACACCTGCCAAGCTAGCCTGAGAATAAGCACCCTGGTCGATCGTCCTCGCATAGTAGTTCTAGCCCACCAAACCTCACCAGTCCAATCCGTAATCTTCCTTGCGACGCCATTGCAGCCGAGGACTCTAACCCAAAGCTCCTTTGCCAAAGGACATTGAAAGAAGATGTGGTCCCTTGTTTCAACAAGAGCACCACATGAAATGCATTGCAAATCCTCAACAATTCCCATCCTGCCCAGCCTTTTCCTCGTTGACAATCTATCCAACATAGCCATCCAAGTGATCAGTGCATGCTTAGGCACAAGCAAAGAGAACCATACAATCTTGTGCCAAGGAACCCTCTCTTTCCTGTCACGTAAAGCCTGCCAAATAACTTTTATAGGTTGGCAACCTCTCCCAGCTTCGAGAATGGAAGCAGCAACCGCCCTCAGCTTCAACTTCTTAAACAACCAACTGTAATGTTGTTTACTTTCCATTTGCCAGAAATCATGTTGCTTGATAACATACATTTTCAACCAAGCAATCCACAAAGAGTCACTCCCAGACAAGAGCTTCTGCAGCAAACGCACCAAGCAAGCACGATTCTAATCTGAGATACTCCTTAGTCCTAAACCACCCTCATTCCTAGGAAGACAAATCTGTTGCCATTTAACTCGAGCTCCAGTGGCAGCCTTGTTTTCTCCCTTTCATAAAAACCTACAACATAGAGACTCAATCTCCTTCAATACCCCTTTAAGTAGCACCACCTGTATGCACCAAAAATTGGTCATGCTGAATAAAACAGTTCTAATAAGCTGAAGTCGACCAACATAACTGAGGTGCCTCCCCGCCCAACATCTCATTTTAGCCTTAATCGTATCAATGAGAACCACACAATCCTTCCTGCTCAATTTTCTAGTAACCAAGGGAAGCCCTAAATACCTCACAGGCAAGGTCCCAAGCTTAAATTCAGTGATCGCCTGTATTTCCTGTAGATATTGTGGTAACACCCCTGCCAAAAAAAAAACTCAGACTTAGAAGCATTGAGCCTCAACCCTGACAACTCATAAAATTGCTCCAAAACACATTTCACACCCACCACTGATTTCATATTACCCTTACAAAAAATTAAAAGATCATCTGCAAAACACAGATGAGTCAAACTAATTCTTCTGCATTTAGGGTGGTAAGCAAAGATGCCCTTCGCAGCAGCAACGTTTAACAACTTAGAAAGGACATTCATGACAAGTACAAACAAGTAAGGGGATAAGGGATCCTCTTGTCGCACCCCACACAAGCCCCTAAAATAGCCAACCAAGCTACCATTCAATGAAATAGAGAATCTGGATCCAGTAAAGCAAGTACTAATCCATCCCCTAAACTGATCAGGCAACCCTAAAGCCTCCAAAACATTCAAAATAAATCCCCAACTTACTGAGTCAAAAGCTTTCTGAAGATCGATCTTCAAAGCACATCTAGGTGATAAATTCCTCCTGCCATAACCCTTCACTAACTTTTGAGCTAAAAGAGTATTATCCATGATGCTCCTACCCTAAATAAAAGCTGTCTGATTCTTGGCAATCAAGTTCGGAAACACAATAGACAACCAAACCACTAGAATTTTAGTGATGGACTTGTAAACCACCGAACAACATGAAATAGGTCGAAAATCTTTTGCCATTGAAGCATTAATCATCTTAGGAACCAAACCAATAGAAGTAGCATTGAAAGCTGGAAGCATGTCAGAATGTTAAAAATGTCTTACTGCAGCTATGAAAGCTTTTTTTATTAAATTTGAGTTTTACTTTTTGACTTTATTTTGATAAAATAAGTTTATTTTATGATATCTGAACTTTATTTGATAAAGTGTGAGTTTTTTCATAAATATTTTTTTTTTTAAAATCAAATATATTAAAATAGTTAAGAATTTATATATAATATTTATGTTATTCTATTATCTTAAATATATCTATTTGTTCTTGAATTATAAGAATTAAACTTAATTATAAATTAAATAAAATAGAATTCCATTTGATGTAGGTAATCCTAATTTTTTAAACATATGAATTATAAATTGTACGAACACTATAATCTAACTAAAAAAAATTTGTTTTCTTAAATTATTTGTTTTAACCCTACTTCTAGACTAAGTAGATATTTTCTATTTTTTTTTGGTGTCTATCTCTATGTCCAATAATAAAAATAATAATTTTAATTCTAATCCTAAATTTAAAATCTTAAATCTTAAACCCAAAAAATTACACACATACAGTAAATTTTTTAAGACCTAAACCTTAACTCTAAACATAAATCTTTAATATGAATAAGAACACCAAAAAGAGACATAAAATTTTCATTCTTAGATCAATTATAATAATTTAAAATTAAAAGATCAAATAAAATTCAAAAAATATTAAATGACCCCAAATAAAACATTGAGGGTCAAATTATTTAAAAAAATAAATATTAAATGATTATACAGTTATACGTTAGTTACGTTAGAGAAATCTTTTAACATTACTGTTTTTATACCTTAACTATAATTTTTATAAAATGTTAGTTTATAGGAAAATTCTACAACGGACGTCGAACACTGTTGAACACCACTAATGTTGAACATTGTTGAACACTATTAAATTAATTAATAAAAATTTTAAATCTCAAGAACTCAGTATGTAATTAATAAAAGAGAGATAAACTCAACATATACTTAATAATTATACGATTAGTCCTTTAGATTTTAATTTTTTACAAATTAATTTAATAATATTCAACGATGTACAACATTAATAATGTTCAGCGGTGTTCGACACCCGTTGTAGACTCATCCTAATTTATATTATGTTTTTATCTTATTTTAGTAACTCGCTCGTTAAAAAAATTAATAAAGATAAAAACATTTAGTATAATCATAGTTTTAGTCTAAAAATTTATATATGTGATCGATTTATTTTAAATTTTATTTTATATTCGAGTTAATTACAGTCCTGCCATTGTAGTTGTGGGCCTTTGTAGAACATTGATTCCCAGACCTTTTTGCTCGAAAGTTAAAAGGTGTAATTATGGTTTTAGTACTTCTACTATATTGAAATTTCAGTTTGGAGTGGTTTAGCATAATTTAATTGTTTATTTTAATTTAAAATAATTTAATAAATTTAATTTTTTATCTAAAATTTTAATATTTCATTATCCTGACTCATCATTCAATCACTTACCCTAATACATATTATTTTAACCAGTCTGATAATCAACAATTCTGATAAACTCAATAAACATAGTCACTTCATTAATAATTTTTTTAATTATATAATATTAAATTTATTAAATTATTTTAAAGGCATAAAGATAATTTTAACTTTTAACGTTTATATTTTTTGTCGTTTTGACTCTTATTATTTTTTTAGATAAATTTAACCCTTAACCTATATCTTTTTAACAAATAGCTTATTTTTTAATTACTATGATAATTGGACCGTTAAAAGTCTAACAATGATGACATATCATATGGATATGATAATATATTTTAAATGACATTACATCTAACCTATCAAATACATATATATGAAATATAATTTTATTTCAATATAAAATATAAAATAATTAAAATTCAAATAAAATTTTAAAAATTAATTAATTCTAAAATAAAAGACTATTAAACATTCCTAACCCTAACTATGATAGAATCAAAGTCCTATCTTAAAAAAAATATGAACACAGTTCGAAATTAATTATTTTTTTAGGTAGGATTTTAATTTAGGGTTAAGAATGTTTAATAGTATTTTGTTTTAGAATTAATTATTTTTTAATATTTTATTTAAATTTTAATTATTTTATATTTTATATTAGAATAAAATTATATTATATATATGTATTTGATAGGTTAGGTGTCATGTTATTTAAAATGTATTATGATATGCATATAACATATCATCATTATTAGATTTTTAACGGTCCAGTTACTATGATGTTAAAAAATAAGCTATTTGTCAAAAAATATAGGTTAAAGGCTAAATTTATCCCAAAAAAGGACCAAAACGACAAAAATTATAAACATTAATGATTAAAATTATCTTTATGCCTATTTTAAATTAAAATCAAATTAATAAAATATATAAATTTTAAAATTAAAATTAATTTATATTAAACTCTTATTTTAATTTTAATGAAAGATCGATTTGATTTGAAAATCTAAAGATACCTTAAAGGTAACTCGCGGGACGTAACGGTTCGATTTGGCGGGAATAATTAAATAAAAGCCTTCTTATATTCTCCCACCCCTATCGTCCTCCGCCGTAAAACCCCGCTCCCTCCGCCACAAAACTTTCCCGTTTCCTCTCCGACGCTATACTCGCTCTCCCTTCTATTTTCTTTTGTCATTTTAACAGACATGGACTCATCGATCGCCGTATCTCCATCACCAAAAACCTCCGGTGTCGATCTCGATACGCTCCCCGAAAAGTAAGTCCCTTATCTTCTAACCCAATGTTATCTTGTTCCTTTTGAACTTTGAAGCGTATATCGTCATTGATTGAATACTTGTGAGACAGGTACGGGATATTGTGTGAGTTTTTCGACGGCTTGGATTCTGCAATTCGGTTGCTAAATCTGAAGCGTTCGATACCGAGTTTTACAAACATCTACCCAAAAGTAGAATGCTTAACTGATAGGTAACACGATTTGGGTTTATTATTTGAATTCTGGGTGAATTGATCTCTTTACTGATTTAAATTTAGGGATTGATTTGACTTTTGATGTTGAATTTCAGGAGATTTTTTCACAGTCACTTGGCCCAATTGAAGCATATTTTCCCGGAAGCGATTGATATAAAGAGAATGCTGATCTTTGATGAGAGGACCAGTTGTATGAAATCAGATCTTCACGTTAGTATCATCTTCAATTCGATTTTCTGTGGGGATGAATCTGAATCTGAGACTAAGAATGTGAAGTTGAGGAGGGTTTTTCGATCTCGAGTTGCTGAGTATTGTAAGGCTCATCCTGAGGTATTCTTTTGTGCACCACAACCATCCGATCTCAGAAATTCCAACTCGAAACTGGGGTTGCAGACATTAGTTGATGCAGTTGATGATCGGCTACCTGTGGTTGCATCTCATTTTCCTAGATCGTTTCGGAAGCAATTTTCCGGGAAAATCCAAGAGGTTGAAAAATGTTCAAAGGTTTCTCTTCAGTCTTCAAATTTTCAAGTTGCAGAGCTATGTGATGGCAAATCTGTTGACAGTACTTATGCTCCAATTCAAACCCCAATTAAACTTTTAGCTAAATCAGCCATAAGTGAGCCAAGTTCCAAGCTTTTCCTCCCTGCAACCCCGATCAAAGAGATATATCCATTGAAAGTTGAATGTAAGGCCCTTACGGAATCTGACTGTAACCAGTCCACTCCTGCTAGGCTGATGATTGCCACACCTAGTCTACAGTCACAAAAGAGATGGTACATGAGTCCAGATGGTGTTTCTTCCCATTCGTCAAACGAGTTATTTAGGCGGACACCTCGTACAAGGTCCTTGAAATTTGAGGAAGAGAAGATCGTTGATGACATCCATATGGGAGGCAATCCTGTTGATACTGACGACGAAGGTGTTCTGTCTATTCTACCTGAGAGTCTTCTGCATTCTGTAAGCTTTCTCTGAATTCTCTTTGCTTTCACCATTTTAGAACATGAATTACATCTTGCATACATTACTAACTACTTAAAGTAATTAGAAACATACTCTTGGCTTACCAACACCGGACATATGCGATATGAACGACCGCACATGAACCGTCTTTGACCAACTCAGATCATTTAGAGAGGATAGCAATGGAGGAGCAAGATCCATTATAATTAATTTGATATTCCATATTTCCTACTCTCCCCTCATTTAACATCGGTAACAACTGCAACTTCATTCATTGTTTTCAGTATCAATAATATGTCGATCCCCTAGTCCATTCGAATGCAGCTCCAAGAAGCGAAATGAAGGACCAGTGCTCGGTTTCATTAAACTATGTAAGAAATGATAGTCAGCTGGAGTTCCATGTAGGATCATCTTTAGGCTCCTATTGTGTTGATTAGCAGTGTTCTGATTAACAATATTTTACAGATACTTGAAGGAAAAGGAAACTAGGACATGTTGAGAGCTTGTCTGAATTCTAAAGTGTCTTCATCATACAATTCTTGCAAGAATAGCCTTCCTTCGTCTCTTGTGACTCTAAAACTCCATTCATGTATCAACTTACATTTTCCATGTATGGAATATTTTCTCAATATATATAAGATTTTAATGGTAATTGTGGATTTAATTCCTAATATAAGGGTTAGTAAAAAAGAGTAAATATTGTATGCATTGGATGGTGGAATCTAAAATTTTCGCAGGGGATTTAGTTTCAGGGTTTATGAATTTAATTTAATATTCAAAATTAAGGGTCTAGAATTCAAGGTCCATTTCTTAATTACCATTTACTATGCAAATAATAAGCATAAGCCTAAAATCATGGTAATTATTTTCTCTTTAATTATTTTAAATGTCTCTAATAAATTTGGGATTTGAATAAATAAAAGATTAATTTTCTTTCCAATAAATTCTTGATTTGATAATAATTATTAAATATTATTTGAGATAGTCTTGAAATTTTCTCCATATATATGGGGCTGATTTTATGAACAAAAATATCAAGAGAAATGAGGCAAAGGGAATTTGTGGAGTTCAGAGCTCCCCACCATCCTTCTTTGGGAACCAACAATTGGGGCAGTGCTTCTCCATTGTTGGCAAGAGACATACCAAAGGAGTCATTGGAACAAAGGTATACACGGCTAAATTCCATTCGAAACCGAGACGAGATCGTTCCGGCAGATGGTCATCTTGTTCAATCTCAACTGGTCAAACACGAACAAGCCTCCATGCCGTGCCGCCGGAGAAGAGGCTTCCTGACGAAGCTTATGTTCCCACGGCAAAACACGGTGACGTTGGGTTCGAATTCGAGTAGGAGGCGATGGTTTCCGAGATTGGATCCCAAAGATAGGTGGCCTCAAGGGTGGGGCTAGTGCCATTGGACTAGATGCTGATGTAGTGATGCTGTCGTGTTGGTTTTCCTGTATTTTTATTTCCTCTCCATGTTGAAAGTATTACAACTGATTATTGAATCAAAACTGTTGTCTGTCCTTTTACATGTAAGAGATTATGCAAATTGGCAGCATGCACTATCTTTGGTTAACCATAATGAACCATGGCTTGCCATGGTGGGTCCGGACTGTCCAAGTGCATTAGCCACCTACATGTTAAAGCCTAACCCTGTTTGTGTTGTGTAATGAAAAGAGAAAAACAAGTCAAAGAAGCCAATGATTTGTAGTCACAGATGAGTTCTGCACTTGGGGTTTGTTGAAGAAGAAGAAAAATGTGAATGAAAATCGAATCGTACGAACTAGGGATTTAAATTGCAGCCGTAGTTACATTTTCAATCATATTATATTTATCGTAATATTGCGTAACTAATATTACGACAGTTATTACAGTTGTAGACAACAATTTAAATCCGTACAAATCTAAAAATTTATATTTAAACCCTTTGTAAGGAATTTTTTTAAACCAAACATGGATATATGATTCCGAAAAAGATTATTTCCTTAGGTAATGTTTTTTTCGAATCAAATGAACCCTAAAATCTTACCAGAAATTATTAGTGGTTCCAATCATTTTGTACCTTCCAATTCTATGGTGGGTAGGATATCAGCTTTTCTACAAAAATATAGGGTAAACTATAATAACATTTAATTATGGGTATAGTTATATTTAGGTCATCCAATTAATAAAGATTATATTTGGATCATTCAATTATAGATAATTTTATATTTAGATCATCTTTATATTTAAAAAAATTTATCAATTCGTGTATTAGATTAATTAATAATTTCAAATAAAGTATTCTAATATTAACGAGGTAATATTAACGAGGATATACAAGTGATTTAGAAGAAGAAAAACGACCAAATTGATCCAAACGCACCCTAAGGTAATCTTATTCCCAAAGGTAATTTTATATTCCGTGATCCAAACGCACCCTAAGAGTGACTCAATCATAAATTTATTTATAATTGAGTGACCCAAATTTAACATTACTTATAAATAAATGAATTAAATATAATTTTTTATAATTAAATGATCCAAATATAATTATACCTATAATTAAATAAACTCTTATTATAATTTACCCAAAAAATAATATTGCAAATATTCCATCCATCAAATCTAAATCAATTCAAACTTTAAATATTAAATTAATGAATAATAATTTAAAATTCCATATGATATGACTAATTAACTGTCCTATTATTCTGTGTAACATGATTGATTTGCTGAGATCAGATCCAGATGTTTTTACTTTTTACCTAACCTAAAACTTTAACCCACTTTCAGCTTCCAATCATTGAATTTGAAAAAGTAAAAAAACTGTGTAAAAAGATGAATTTACCTTCCAAAACTCATGTAATGGAAGTTTACTGTTGGTTTTAACTGTGATTATAGTTTCTGTTTATTGCTACATAACTTTTGCTTTTTGGAAAATCTTGGTCTATGTATATTTTTTTAACATTTTCATTTTTAATTTTTTATTTAAGGTTAAAATAATTTTTCGGTGAATAATAATGATTAATTAACTGACAGTAAATATTTTAAAATGACTTTATAGAATGATATGTCAGTAAAAAAATAATTTTACAATGCGTCATTCTGCAGGGTAAACACATTTGTCTATATGATACCGATATGTTAGCTCTCACTTTCATGTTGGTTTGTCACGTTATTTTATGTTATTTACCGTTAATTGACTAACATTATTCACGGGGCCATTTTGGCATAAAATAAAATGCTGAAGGATAAAGTGCTTTAGAAAAAGAATAAAGACCAAAGTAATTAGCGGTCAAAATTAGGGTATTTTTGACATTATGCCTATGTTTTTCAGGGCAAGCATCACTATTGCTCACTAAATTGTTCTCGATTTTTTATTTTGATCATAAAATCATTATTTTTAACAAAATAGTTACTAATTTTATGTTTTTTCTATTTTCGTCACCCATCATTAAAAAAACTCATGAAAATAAGAAAACAACAATAGTTTACTGGCCAAAATATAAAATAAGCAATAGATTAATGACCAAAATAAAAAAAGACAACGTTAATGAACAAAATTAAAAAAAAAATCATAATATTAATGATAATTTTACACAAAATAATAATTTAATAACCAAAACAGAAAAAACGAAAATATTATAGTAACCAATGATGATGTTTACCCATTTTTTAAATATTAGAATCCAAAATCTACTAATTAAGACACAAATGTACATTCAATTTAGTTCTCTTATTAGGTTTGAATATGCTATTGAATGGCCAATAAGGTAAAAAAACATATATTTACATTACGATTGTGGTCGTGTTTTCAGTTACGATTAGGGGTGTTTAAAACCGGCTCAATAGGTACCTATCGGTCCAATAAACTCCTAATACAAGTTAAAAATATAAAAAAGATATTGAAACATAGTAATAATATAATATTAATATTAGATTTATTAGGCTGATGGATACCCATTGGGCCGATTTTAAACACCCCTAGTTACGATCACAGTTGCAGATAATAACATATAAATTGTAGGTATTATAGACTATTATTTTTCTATAATAACAGCTTCAGACAGTGTCGCTAATGTTATATGACAATCATTATCGCGATTACGGACCGTTATTCGAATCCCTGATCAGATTATAAAAAATTGTATGTAAACTACTATATTTGAAATGGATGTTCCAATATTTTTTATGCCCATCAATATTGACCTAAGCAAAGCATAAAGGGGATAAAGAAACCCAACACTCATGACTGAAGAG
Source organism: Abelmoschus esculentus (assembly GCA_035048815.1). Taxonomy (NCBI): domain Eukaryota; kingdom Viridiplantae; phylum Streptophyta; class Magnoliopsida; order Malvales; family Malvaceae; genus Abelmoschus; species Abelmoschus esculentus. The sequence continues at coordinate 15,614,767 of JAUCBN010000036.1, forward strand.
ACTAATGTGTAATAGTCATTACATGTTTGTGAAAAGCTCAACTACAAAATCTTGTTGGGATGATTATGGTTTCCCAACACTCTAGCAAGCAAGCAAGAAAGACAAAATACTACCAACAATAATAATGAATTAGAGAAATTTATATGGAAAAAAATGATTTTGTTTTTTAAAGTACGATTTAATTTATCGAGATCAGAATAATTCGATATTTGAATGTGTATTGTAAAAATATTTTAAAATTTTTAAAATTTTTATCAATTAGAATAATTTTGAGTGTCATATTTGATACAGACTTTGACTGATTTTGACCTAACCAGATTTTTTACCGGGTTGATTTTTTTGAGTTTATGTTTAAAATATCCGATATGATATGATATAATAGTATAATTTTATTCTAAATGCTTATGGATGATTTCTATATGCCCCTATCTCTATATTTTCTCTCAATTATTTTTATATTTTTGATAAAAATGAGATAATTATTGTAATACCCTTTATGTATATTTTTTAATTATCTTTTTAATTTTTCGAATATTTTTTAATTGTGTCGGGTCGTATTCAAAGTTAAATTTTTATCTTAAAATTCAGGTCAAATTAAAGTCAAATAAAACATCATTAAATATTAAGTCGAAAATAAATACAAATCAACCAAACATCTAATCTAACCCGACCCATTACCATCCGTAATCACATCTATTTTCTTCTTCTTTGGTGCACTACATATCACTTACCTCATATGGCAAATGAAATGTCACTACAGGGTATAATGGGTTTAGTCAAAAACATGTTATTCTTTATCTATTTATGTTCATCATTCTATTTATTTTCGCTAACTATTTTATTTTTCAATATCTTTTAATTATTTAAATCATTATTCTCGACTTATCATTATCAAATTTTTCTCGTTAAATACGATATAATATTCTTATAGATATTTTTTTCTCGTTTAGGTTTAAATATTTTTTTAATTAGATTTATATTAATATTTTTATCGGAAAACACTATTCTTGACTTATTTTTAGATAGTGACGGATATGTATAATATAGGATAGTGACAGGTCAACCTGAATTCTTTAAAGCTCACACATTCGTTTTTATTTTTAAAATTTTACGAGTTAGTCTTTAATTTTTTTAATATTTATAAGTTTTGTCTGTTATAATATTTTAAAATTTTATGTATATCCACCCCCAAATATTTTTCTGGATCCGTCCCTATGGATTAATTGACTCTCAAACTTTTATGTATTAATTTTACTAAAAATATTCAAATTTTTATGTATATCCACCCTCATAAAAGTATATTTGATTTTCAATAAAATAAATAGTATTTCGGTTTAAATATATTAACTCGAACGATTTATTTCCCATTAATTATATTCGACGTCATATGAGACAACCTAGTAAAAAATATTCGATAATCAGCAACTACTTGGTTTAGTGGGATAAAATACTAAATCACTTAAGTAAAATTAAGGGTTTAAATATTGACGTTGTGAATAGAGCAAATTGAGTTGGGAGAATCGCCGTCATAACTGGTCTTTATTGTACTTAATTCAGATTAATCAGTCAATAATTTAGATACGTATATGGTTATAAAAAAATGATGACATTTTTTATGAAAAAAATACTAACAATGTGCTAGGATTTTTAACTGAAAAGTTTGGAGAATTTAATTGTTAATTTTCTAAGTATAGTGACTAAATCTGAAACTTGATAAAATACATGGATTGGAAACATATTTCAACCTTTTTAAATGAAGAATTAAAATAGTATATTTCTTTTTATTTTAAAAGTAATTTGTGTTAATTAAAAATTTGAAGCACACACTGCATGAGTAATAACAATGCTCTTTAAAACAAAGAAAAGGTTACATTGTAGTGAAAGTGAATTAAAAAAATATATATTTTATGATGCATATGAAGGTCACTTCTCGAAAGACGTTATCTGTAAATGACGATATTTATTTTAAAATATTTTTTAAATATATTATGTACGTAAATAAATAATATAAAAACATCATGTCGACACCTATATGCAACAATTTTCACCTAAATCATTGTACGCAGATGACATCCTTTACTGTACCATAAAAAATGTTATATATCTTCAAATATCTTTCAATATTAATTATATTCTAAATATTAGGAGATATTTGTATTATTTTTTCAAATTTGCATATAATATGTAGCCATTAAAAAATTTTATTGAATTAAATTCGATAAACTTTGAATATATAAGTTGTTGGGGAAATTTGAGAATATAAGACATTTCTATATTGTAAGTGGGGACGGCGGGACGTCACCTACAGAAGACAATTTAAGTAAAAGATGTCATTTGATGACCTCTATTTTATTAAGGCATAAAGATAATTTTAAACCTTAACGTTTATAATTTTTATCATTTTAATCCTCATTCTTTTTTGGGATAAATTTAGTCCCTAATCTATGTCTTTTTGATAAATATCTCATTTTTTAACGAACATGATGACTAAACCGTTAAAAATTTAACGATAATGACATGTTATATACATGTGATAATATATTTTAAATAACATAGCATCTAACCTCATTCTACATATACATGACATGTCATTATCGTTAAATTTTTAACGATAATGACAAATATATACATATAAAATATAATTTTATTCTAACATAAAATATAAAATAATTAAAATTTAAATTAAATGTTAAAAATTAATAAAATCTAAAATAAAAAGGTCACTGAACATTCTCAAATCTCAAACCTCATTTTACATATATATGACATATTATTATCGTTAAATTTTTAACGATCAAATCATCATATTAGTTAAAAATGAGATATTTGTCAAAAAGACATACGTTAAAAGCTAAATTTATCCCCCAAAAAATAAAGACCAAAATGATAAAAATTATAAATATTAAAAGTTAAAATTATTTTTATGCTTCTTTTAAAAATATTTTGTATCTTTAAATATATCATGTACATGAATTAAAAATATATAAAAAGAATATCAGATTAACATTTACGGGTGACAACTTTCACCTAAATCGTTCTGTGCAGGTAACGTCTTTCATTATATAATATAAAATATTATATTCTCTCAAATTTACTTATAATATATAACCACTAAAATATCTAAATTAGGATCTTTTAACCTACATGATTAATTTTAAATCAAATTTATCACATAATCATTCCTTCCTTTTTCATTTGTATTTTTGTTCTTCATGGTGAGTAAATTTTGGTCCGACTATATTATTTTAATGTCAAAAATGGGAACATAATAATAATAATAATAAGCATTAAAAAAGATGAAATATGAATGACAATAATTATCAATAAGTGCAACATTTTATCATGGGATTCAAAATATGATGTTGGGCAGGGACGGAACCAGAATTTGTGGTTAAGGGGGCAAAACATAAATGTTTAAAAGTAGAGGACAAATTCATAAAAAAATTAATTTTTAAAAAAAATTAAATAGGGGATAAAAATGAAAAAAAATTCGAGGGCGATTGCCCCTCCCCACCCCTATATGGCTCTGTCCTTGATATGGCTCTGTCCTTGATGTTGGTGAGGTACAAGAAGCTAAAATATTAACAATGTCATCAATTTTTTAAAATTAAGAATAATAATAATAAGAAAATTATCTTTTATTATTAGAATTATAATAAATAAGTTTATAGCAACATAATTTTATTTGCAAAATTATAATAAAAGAATTCAAATAATAAATTTTTAAAAATAAATTTGGAATGTTTTAAAATTTATTTTGTTAAGCTTTATGAGATAAATTTTGTTTGTTATGACTAAAATTTTACGGTGCGACCTATTTGATGAAAAATAATTTAAAATTTAATGCTCGTACACTTATATATATATAGTCGTAATTCTCTTATAATCCTCTCTAAAACAAGTGGCTAAAGCTTGCCACCCTTCTTTAGGTTGTGAGTTTAAAATTCATAAAAAAATAATTTTTCTTCTTTTAAACAAAAATTATTAAATAAAAGCAAAAATAAAAAATGAGCTTTTGTTCTTTTCATTTTTTTAATACCTTTAAGTAATTTATTACAAATTAATATATATATATATTATGAAAATTTGTATCTTTATTTTATATTTTGAAAACTCAAATACATATGATATAAAAGTTGGTTCTCCTTCATAGATTATGAGTATAATAAGAGTATTTGTCGATAAAAAGATTACCCTAAGATGATCATCTCATGGTTATTGAAAACTAATCAAATCAGATGATTCTATTTCTTAATTTTTTTAATTTGCTCTTACGAAACTAAGGTCGAAAAGATTGAGAAAAATCATTCACAACCACTGATGGAAGATTTCACGAAAAATTAAAAATTAATAATTCAATTTAGAAATCAAATGGGTACAATCTTATACATATACGAGGAAGGTAATCAAAAAGAAAGATCAATAATATTGAATGAAAATTTTGGTAGGAAAAGAAAGATAAGATGTTGGGAAATGATTTATTGTAACGCACAACAAACAAATCAAGTTAAAAGATGTAAATCACAGAATTCTGTAACAAGAGTAGACCATATAAAATGAGAAATAAAAAGATTACAGAAACAAAGAAAAACCAATAAAACGTTTCTGGAAAAACGTAAACCGAGGCTTGTGCTAATACAGTGTCCTTAAAACAGATTCGTTCCCTCCCGGAGCTGGAGTTTCTATGAAACGTCTGTCTCCCAGGATACAACGGTAGACAGCAGCAAAGAGAGCAACGCAACTTAACTGCACCGGCGAACTTCACAGAAGCAGAACACTATCAAGAGTTTTGGCTAGAGGATGTTTTTGTTTTTCAGTGTGTTGAGATAGGAGCAAGAGAGCTCCTTTTATAGTGTTCATGCAGGGGACAAGTTTAATTACAGAATTAATCTGTAATTACAATTCCTTGGAGAGTTATAACTCCCTGAATTCAAAATGGCATTTAACAGAGAATTAATCCAAATAAATTGGAGGTTACAACCAGCTGAAGGGTCTGCAACTCCATAAAAGGTGGTTTAATCCTATAATATCTATTGAAAAATAAAATAAAATCAGAAAAGTAGAAAAAAAAATCTATCATAAGGCCCAAGGCCCATCTTTTGACTTTCATAATAAGCAATCAATACTAGCCCAAAGTGCCTAGCCTATGCTAGGCACACCCAAGCTTATTTCCAATGATAGCATGAAGAGCTTTTATATATAAAGCTTTCCAAATCAATATTCCCAACAAATGTGGGACATTCTACTTTTCATATTTTTCATTTTATTTTCCAACATCATGGGTGTCACATTGAGCAATAATTTCTCATTCACCCATTGAACATTTTTGATCTCGTAAATATCTAATTCCATCTACTCTTATAGTAGATTAATCATCCACTTAGTTCCAATTAATTTGACTAATGGAACCCACATAAATTTAATCTCCAAAATGTTCATTACCATACCATTCTTCCAACAATTTTGTTGGACATAAAATCACACTATTTGCACTTACAAAGTGTACTCAACTAGCACGATTCATCTACCCTCAATAGTTAAGGGAACGGTTATTTTTAGAGGTCATGAGTTCAAACACCAGTAATGTCAGCACAATGATTGAGTGATCAATATCTAATAATTGAAGGTATACTCTAAAACAGATATTACTGTAACACTATAGCTGATTAAAAAAAGTATATTCAATTACCTTTTTTCTAATTTTTTTTTCTATATACTAGGTTTTGAAGTACTCGCAATTCTTAATATAACTAAAAAAATAATTGTATTGTATATTTTTAAATTATAATTCTTATTTTAAATTTACTTTCAAATTTTCGGTATATAATTTTTTATTTAAAGATGATTTCTAAATTTTTAAATATTTAAATTTTATCTTTAATTATGACCTTTGTTTTGAATTACTTTTTAAATTTTTGAATATTTTTATTTTATGCTCAAAGTATTAATATATACAATACTAATTATTATTTATACCATATTATATTAGTATATAATAATATACATTAATGTTTATTTGTCAGTTAACACTTTCTTAAAGATGTTATTAATAATGCACGAGCTTAAGTGGTTAAAGGAAGGATTGTTTTTCTTAGAGGTCACGGGTTCGAACACCAATAATGTTAGCAGAGTGATTGAGCGATCAGTGTTAAATGGTTAATAGATTAATTAATAGTTTAAAGATAAAATTTAAAATTTTTTAAAAGTTAATAGATTTAATTTCTTCTACTTTATAATTGAGAATTCGGAAGTTTTTGGATAATTCAGATGTTGTATAAAAATAATTAATATTAGTATTTTGAATAAATATTATAAGTTTAAAAATATAAAAGTAGTTTTTATGTCTCATAAATATTATCTATTACTGATTTTTTGAGGTTAATTTTTTTTAACTTTGATTTATAATTATTTAAATTTTATTATTTATAAAAATATAAAAAATATATTTTTAAACTTTTAATCGAATGTATTTTAAATATATAATTTATAAAATTTAATTATTTAAAATATTTAATATGATTAAATCGAATTTTAAAAATATTAATTGTCAAAAAAAATTAATAAAAATAATATTTATGAGACAGATGTACTGTAATTTACTTATTACTTTTAGTTCTAAAATATATAAAATTTCAATTCCCAATTAAGGTATTCACATTTCTTATTTTAAACGGTAAGCGGATCTAACATGCGCATAGTGCGTAGACTAATAAAGCAGCCCAAGGTCGCGCAGGTTATAAAAAGTTGCGCAGACCCCATTTTTGTCAGCAAAAAAGAACTTGAAATCTGCTCTTTCCCACCACTCCGTTAAGCTTTGATCGTCCAATTTCATCCTTTCTTCCCGTCTAGTAGTTCAAATCACTGTTGAATCCCGGATTCAACTTAAAAAATCACCATTTTCGGTGGGAAAAATCGATCTTCAAGGAGTTCAAGTATCCATGTCGTCGGATATAAGCTAGACTTGTCTTCTAAAATTTCCGTCGCCGGTCGTTCACTGTACTTTTCTTTTTCACTTCCACTTTTCGACAAATCGAAACGATTTTCATTCCAAATATGGCTGAACATAGCAACGAGTTCAATGGAGTTAATTGCGACGAGAGTTTCATATCTGATCTCTCGAGCTTGATCTTGTAATTGGCATCTGCGACGCAACACTCTAAAAGATCGTTTCTTTTTTTCTGTTTTTGTTATTGGGTGTAGAGGAATGGGAACGGATAGTTTGCTATTGCCAACGGTTGGACCGCCAATTAAACCACGAGCAGGGTTGAGGAGAAAACAGGCTGGAAGAGGCTCTTATAGAGGAAGCTAGGGGGTTTATTGTAAACAAAACATAGGTTGGGGGAGTGGTTTTGATTGAAAATTTCGTTGCTTTTAGTTGGGGGTGGGAGGGGAGGGGGTTTCTGAACAAAAATAAAAACTTTGTTTCTGGTTTTGAGGACAGATAGGGATATGGGCAGCAGAACAACTAGCAGTGGATTGTACCAGATACTGAAAAGTCTCTGTCTCAACAATGAATGGAAATATGCCGTTTTCTGGAAGCTTAAGCATCGAGCTCGAATGTCAGTAAACTGCCTCTTTCTTTCTTACCTTTTTGTTTACTTTTGATCGCCATTTTCTTTCAATTGATTGATTTGCAGTAGCTTGTTTTTAGCGTAGTTTACAAAAAAAGAGCTTATGAACATTTTGTCCTGTTCCTTGAGGTCTGCTAATTCTATGTCTGTATATGCCATCTGCATCTAATTATTCTGAGTTTATGATCTAAGATGATTTTTTTTTTGGGGGGTTAATTATTTGTAGTTTATGATCTAAGATTCATATTCACACTTTCATTCCTATGTATCCTTTTGCCACCAAGTCTTATGCTAATAGTATTTTTTTATTAAATTGAAAATCTCCATTTCAATATCTGCCAACCCTTGGAACTGTCTTTTGTTCTTTTCTTTCCATATTAAGTAAATCAGTGCACTCCAGGCCAGCTTTCATATCAGAGAAATCCGTGACTTACCCCGAAGTTTTCTGCATGCCTATTGAATTTCCTGCTGCCAAGCAAGCATGCTGCAATTGAGATTACAGTGTTGCAGAATCAATTCCCAAACTTTCTTTGTAGAAAAAATTCGGCAATCAGATGATCCCTGTTTTCTAAATGTCCTTGACACAGCAAACAATGGGCTCAATTGACATTCCCAGTTGGACTAATCTTTCCTTAGCAGGGAGCTTGTTTAAAATTGCCAACCAGACTGTTGTGGTATGTGAAGTGGATACCAAACAACCCTAGGCTTCCCCATTCTTATTTCATCCAATACAGTAGAGACTGTTATCTTACAATTTCTTTGGGCAAGAGAATCCAACACTACAAAAGCTTCTCCCTGTGCTTAAGGATTTTCCTCCAACTCCAGCTATCATTGCACCTTCTAGTCATTTGGCAGAAGGGAACATTCTTAAGGGCATATGCCATGTCATGCCTTGTTTCTAAGTTCCAAGTTCTTCAACCCCAGATTCACTGCCTTTGGCTTACGCACCTTCTAGTTCCTTTTTTTTAGCATAGTTTTAAGAGAGAAAAAGTGGGTCAATACCAGTTGGATTGTTTGGAATTGTTATTTTTAGAATATTGTACTAAAATTTTCAGGAGAAAATTAATATCTCCGTTTTACCTTTAATTTTGTGGGATGTTATGATGGTCATTATGAAAATACTTTGACATGTTTGGTTACTTGTTATCCTTCATGTTAAACTTTTTACAGGGTGCTGACTTTGGAGGATGCATACTACGACAATCATGACCAACATGATCCTTCAGTGAATAACTGTTTCCAAGATTCATTACAAAACTTGCACAGTGGATATTATTCACATGACCCCATCGGTTTAGCTTTGGCAAAAATGTCTTATCAAGTATATTCACTAGGGGAAGGGTATGGCTCACTCAACCCATTGATAAATCATTTGTTCATTGTTTGGAATGTTTTTGGTATTCTTACTACATTAGTTAAAGAAAAATGATACAAGGATGCAATTGACTGGAAATAGAGTCTTGTTACCCCTTCAATCTTCTTGTACCCCCATTTCCCTAGGTAAACAATCTCAGTATAAAAACCTCTGTTTTAATTTTAATATAATAAGTATTAAATTTCTAAATCTGTAAAGAAATGGATAATACACGCACATGTAGCTTATGCAAAAAGTTAAGTTAATATTTATTCCTTTTTTATACAGGATTGTTGGACAAGTGGCAGTTTCAGGAAAGCATCAATGGACATTTGCAGATAAGCATGCTAACACCTCCTACTCATCGTTTGAGGTGAGGAGCCTTACCAAGCACTGATGTCTAACATACTGTTTCAGAGTTGATTTTGTTTTCAAGACTCACTCCGTTTCTGCCTTGATTTGAATTTCAGTTCTCTGATGATTGGCAAAGTCAGTTTGAAGCAGGGATCAGGGTATGCTATGCACACTTTTACCTTGTCTTTAGTTGTGATGATTGGATTGCCATGGTTCAACACATGGAAGTCAATAACCGATCATGTTTCTAGGTCAAAGGTCCAAATCTTTTTGGTTGAATTTGCATTTCGAGTGGCGACATTTTATTCTAATTTACTTTTACAATTTATTGGGTAGTTTATTTGACCTTAGTGGAAAGTGTAAATAAGTTTCAACTTGCTTAATTTGTATTCTAGGAATTCGGAAGCAAATGCCTTCCATAATGTTTTCTGCAATAGTCTTTTGCCTAAAGTTTATTTTCCTTCCATATATGGATATGCTATTAATAGAAACATTTTTCATTTTGCCTTGTAGACCATTGTTGTTGTTGCTGTTGTTCCACATGGAGTTGTGCAGCTTGGCTCCTTAAATAAAGTAAGATGAGTTCCATTTGTTTAGGTGCTTTTCTACTTTATGAATGTTTATCTATGTCTTTATTTTGAGTTGATTTCTGTGCAACATCTTTTGGGAGTTCTGGCTTGGATATCATTAACCTCCTAAGATTTTTGTCGAAATGTCATACTTTCTTGAAAGATAGTATCTACTATTGTAGTAGTTTCAATTAAGGAGTTGGCTTCTGAAAATTTAATATTTTTGTGTGGCTTTCTCCTTGCAATTTTGATACCTTTTCTTCTGTACTTCCATTACTGGTTGAACTTTTGATCATCTGAATTCTCAACTCTATATTTATGTTTATATTTGATGGTACACTGAAAATTATGTAAGAAAATCGTGCCTTAATATGTTAGAAGCGTTTATAACGTGATAAAGAGTTACCAAAGTGTGTTTTAATATGGTCAAGTCCTAGAAGCCTTTTTTTGGATCTGACATTTAGTATGATTAGCAATAATCTGTTGCCTTTTGCTCTAGTTCTTTTGAGTTGATACTCTAGATAGAAATATAGTATTTAAGTTTTATTTATCTGAATGGAGCAGGTATTTGAGGATGTGAAGCTTGTGAGTCGCATCAGAGATGTGTTTTTTTCTTGTCAAGATCCTTCTATAGGGCATATTGCCAATCCAATAGAATGTAGCATGAAGAATTCAATTTTTGAGGTATAGTTCAGTTTCTCCTTCATTTTGTGTATCGGTACATGCATGCAACCTTGTACAAAACTACATGTGCATTTGTTTGTTTATGTTATTAATGCTTTTGGATCTTCATTTACAGCCCGGATTACATAAAAAACTATTAGATTCAGAAGTTATTTCTTTAGAGAAAGCTGTAGACAAAGGACCGGATTTTTCGTTGCCTGAGTTTTCACATCACCAAAAATGCAGTGATAGTTCATTTGTTTTTCCACTGCCCAGTAATAATCAGAAAAGGGAAGTTGACATGGAAAATAAGCATGAAGGGCTTGAGCTACCCTCAGCAGGGAGTGATGAGACTGCTAAATTGCTGACACCAAGATCAAATGTTTCCGACTTGGAACATCTAAATCAGTTGGGGAGGAATTTGATAAACAATGGGGTATGCAAAGGGGAGACTAGTGGGCGGAACAGTTCAAGTATGGGACCAGAAAATGTTTATACAAACTATCCTGTTGACTGTGGTACAAATTTATTTAATGTTGCACTTCAAGCTGAACAGTATGAAGCTGATCATACGTTCTACTCAAACTTCCTTCAAACTGAAACTAGTGATACTGTCAAGTTGGGTGGTTTGATTTCTTACCAAAATGAAATGTTGGACACTCCTAAATCTTCGGATGTAAAATTTCAAAAGCACTTGAAGTTGGGGAATCAAAATGATTTAAGTGACTTGGACTCTATCAACTCTTCCTCTAAGTTTTCTGCTGGGTATGAGCTTTATGAAGCACTTGGACCTGCTTTCCCAGGAAAGAGTATCAATACCAATTGGCAGCTAGAGAACACAGAAGTTGGAGCTAATATTGAAATGCTAGAGGGGATGACCAGTAGCCAGTTAACTTTCGAATCTGGTTCAGAGAATCTCCTAGAGGCTGTAGTGGCAAATTTTTGCCATAGCAGCAGTGATATCAAAAGTGAGAAATCATTTTCAAAATCCGCACCATCATTAGTGACTACTGGATATACACCAGAGCTTTCAAACCAAACCAAACATTCTATTAGTTCAGCAGGTTTTTCAATTAATCAGTCTTCTCTCAAAGAAAATAACACACGTCAATGCTTGAGTTTGTCAACTTTATGCGGTGCATTGTCTTCAAAGGGGTTTTCTTCTGCTTGCCCTAGCAGCTGTAGTGAGCAGTTACAGAGGTCTTCTGAGCCAGCCAAGAACAACAAAAAGAGAGCTAGACCTGGTGAAAATCCCAGGCCTAGGCCAAGGGACAGACAACTCATTCAAGATCGTATTAAGGAACTAAGAGAGCTTGTGCCTCATGGAGCAAAGGTAAATTACTCGCCTTTCAGACGAGTATTGGGTTCTGATAATTTCCTTTTCTGTCCTTACAAATGTCAATCTGCTAAAATTTCAAGAAACAAAAATGCAGTGCAGCATTGATTCATTGCTGGAGCGCACAATCAAACACATGGTCTTTCTGCAAGGCATAACAAAACATACTGACAAGCTCAGTAAATGTGTTGAATCAAAGGTAAGCTCAATAATGATTGTACCGGTTAATGATTGAGTATTGTGGTAATCAGTTAAATGATTTCAGTTAACTTCTACCAGAATTTTTTGGGGCTTGTGCCTTTGGGCTTTGTAGGCATATATTATTAGATTCTTGTTGTTTGTCATGAAATGGCAACATAATTACTGCACACTAGCTGAATTCCAAGTGTTGGTACATCTTCTTGCCAAATTTGTAGATGCATCACAAGGGACCAGACAGTCTAGGATCATCTAATTATGACCAAGGTTCAAGCTGGGCAGTGGAAGTGGGAAGCCATCTTAAAGTTTGCTCAATAGTAGTTGAGAATATAAACAAAAATGGGCAGATGCTCGTAGAGGTAGGTACAAAATATCTAGGTTCATGATAATGTTCCTCCTATTGACATGATTATTGGTTATTGTTTACTGTGATTTCATGGTGGGTTCACTACTTGGTGTATGCTATTATCTAACCGGTTATAGTTATTGTTTACTAAGTTTATTAGTTTAGGATATTTTATTCATTAATTCACCTGTGGCAGAAGAGTAAGAAGAATTAATTTAATATAAAAGAGGGATAATCTGAAAATTACACCATCATAGCTTTTTGTTTATTCTTGGTTTTAAAGTTATTTTAGTTGATCCATGCAGCTGTTGTGTGAGGAATGTAATCATTTTCTTGAGATAGCGGAAGCCATCAGAAGCTTGGGCCTGACAATTTTAAAGGGGGTTACAGAAGCACGTGGGGAGAAGGCTTGGATATGTTTTGTGGTTGAGGTAGGATTCATGATGTTTATGATATTTTAAGCTTGGTCATCATGTGCTGTGTCCTTTTGTTTTTTCTGCTGTGTTTTCCATGCGATATTCATATGTTGAATGCATTATAAGTGCCAAACGATTCAGTTCTTTAATCTCCTTTCGACTTTGTTTCCCTTTTTATATTCTAATACCCAATTTTGAAAACATTGCAGGGACAGAACAACAGAGTTATGCATAGAATGGACATCTTATGGTCACTTGTGCAAATTCTGCAATTTAAGGCCACAAGCTAGCAGCAATTTCTTGTCTCCTCTTGGAAGTAGTAATATCGCTTCTCACTGTAACATATTGTGAGTGTTTTGTGATTTTAGATTGGCTTTATTGTTTTTGCAACTTGTCTTTATCTTCCAATCCCCTAAAAGAATATCTAAAGCTGGGGAAAAGAAGAGAAAACATCCTTGAGAAACATTTTGTTAGGAGTTTTTGCTTCTGTTCTCCATAGTTTGCGGAAATGACAGCTACCGTTTTCTTTTATCCTTTCACAATTTATATCTGAAATCATCAGCTATTTGCAAGTTGTGATAATAATCTATTAAGGGGTGCCTTGTTGGATATTTTCCAGCAGTTTCTGCTTTAAACTTTGTTTCTCAAGTTATGAATATGTAATAGATTCGACATTCACACCATTGAAGGAGCAACTGCACATGAAAAACAGAAGATTGGATATCGTAGAATGTTATTAGCTAAATTACATACTACTTTATATTCATGCTTCTTAAACCGATGATCGTGTACTATCATCGCACCATTGGTTTATTTCAATGTGAAGTGAGGAAGGCTTGAGTTTCCATCCAGCCCTTTGCCCCTGAAATAGGCCATATATTCAGTGATATGAGTTCCCCGGTATATAGGCGGATTACTTTCCGTCAGAAGCTCTCTTATTGGTGCATATCGTTCATGCTTATTTGCTGTGCTTGGATAGAAAAAACATGCCACCGATACCCTCGGTATTTTTCCTGCTAGCACCCTTTGCTCCACACTCTTGAATTTGTCATTTGTGATGAGCTAATATAGGAGAAAAGACAAGTGCTTGTGTTTAAACGTGCATATTTTTGAATCTATTAGGTGTAAGAATCACCTTATTGTGATAATTATGACTCTACCTGAATGAAGTCACCAATGTTAATCACAAAAGCCCCTGGAAGAAAAGGAACATCAACCCAGTTACTTTGATGAAGAACTTGGAGGCCTCCGATATTGTCTTGAAGGAGAATGGTCAGGAAAGATGGATCCGAGTGCTTGGTTGCACCAAGAGTTAATTCTGGCTCAGGGCAACCAGGGTAGTAGTGGCACACAAGCGACTCGGTTTCCATGCATCCTATGCTGGCAAGGTAATCTCTATGAAGCCCCAAAGTCTCCGACAGAAGTTCAGACAATGTCTTTCTTAGCTTGATCATGTGTTTTATGTATTCACTTACAGCTTCCCTGCAAAAACATGTTTCTCAGTTTACATCTGTTGTTTATACACTTGGTGATTAAATTGTGTTTCTTACAGTAGTACCTGCATATTGGAGGGAAAAGTTGAGGGTCAAGTTGGCTATCATGGAAATCAAATGCAAGTGAATCTCTCCAATTTGCAGCTCCTTTGTTTACAAGAAGATCTCCATTGCAGAAATACCTAACAGGCTGCTTATAATCCCTGGAGTACCATTTCATCTTCTCGTACTTCGGTTGTTCATGGAACCGGCGTACGCCTTCTAGGATACCGTCCATAACACAAGCAGGAACTCCATGGTTAACCACTTGAAAGAAACCCCAAGTTTCCGATGCTGCCAAGATTCCATCCTGTATCTCCTTTCGTCGTCTACCACCTTCGAAGCCATCCAGATCTATAACCGGAACTTGGAAACAATTCGAAACACTAGTATCAGACTTTTGCAGGGTCTCCAAGGGATGTATGAAGAACCTGGGAATCTTGACAGCACCAGAGTCCACAAGCCCTTTAACTCCTGCTTTCGTTTCATCAAAGCCCTTCACTTCCTTTGCTCTGTCATAACTCGAACCCTCTTCCGAAATCACCTCCATTTCCATGGCAACAGATACTAGCTATGGAAATCAGAAGCTGAGAGTAGTTTTAAGCAGATAAAAGACTGGCAAAGATGCTCAAGACTGAATGAAAAAGAATGGCGTTTAAAAGGAGCAGCAAGAATTGACACTTCATGCATAAGAAACAAAGTGTACAACAATTACAAAGATGCTTGGTTGAATGAATTGAATAAATGACAGAACAAATACCTTTGAGCTGAGCATGACAACTGTTGTAATATTATTATTATAAAATGTTGAAAGGAAATTAGCAGTGAAAATACACATAATTTAAGAAATCTGGGACTTTCCTGTAAACAGAAATGCTTATGCAGGAAGAAAAGGAAATGGCACTTTGTTAAAAGATTTTCGGTATTCAATAATCATATATTTATAATATATTAGGAGTCGAGTTAGGATAATCTCTTAAATAAGATATAAAATTCTGCAAATACTTCCATTTTATTCAAAATCATATATTTACATCCTTGGTAGGTAGTATGCCCGTAAACGAACTGAATAAATACGAACGAAAGTGTGTTTATGTTCATTCTTTCAACTTTAAACGGACATGAATATAAACGAACACAAATTTTTGTTCGCGTTTATTCGTTAAGGAATGTAGCTTATTCGTGTTCGTTCAATTCATGCTTATTAGAATGAAAAACAAATATATATAATATGTTAGATATTTAACATTTTGAGTTAATTCAATTAATTTAGTTAATTAACTGATTTTAAACCGAATTAAGATAACTAAAATTAAAATAAAAATCTATCATTAGTCAAAACCTAAAATTATCTTATAGATTAACTAATTTTGATTTAGTCGATTAGTTCAGTTTAACTGGACAATGAATATCCCTAGATATATATGAATAAATTTAAATGAACGAACATAAATGAACATAAACAAACATAAATGAACATAAACAACGAATTATCAAACGCTCAAGAACATAGATGAACGAATACAAATGGAGTATAGAACAGTGCAGATTTTGACTTACTATAGAGAATGAGTAGAGTTCAATACCAAAGGACAATATAT
This sequence comes from Abelmoschus esculentus, assembly GCA_035048815.1. NCBI lineage: Eukaryota > Viridiplantae > Streptophyta > Magnoliopsida > Malvales > Malvaceae > Abelmoschus > Abelmoschus esculentus. The sequence goes on from JAUCBN010000036.1 coordinate 15,630,707, forward strand.
AGGCTAAATGAAATCAAGATCAAAACTTTAAATCTATGTGCTTGTTGGAATTGAATTAATATTCTTAGTACAAAATCTATGATCTTGTATTGTTATATTGATTCTCAAGGGTTTTTTAACAATAAAATAAGGATATATATTCGAAACACTTCTGGTGGAATCTTTAAGTTTTTACAAATACCTCTAATTTATTTGGATTAATTCTGTGATAAATACCATTTTGAATTCTGAAAGTTGTAACTTTTTAGGAATTTTTAGTTACAGATTAATTTTGTAATTAAACATGTCCTCTGCATGAACACTATAATAGGAGACCCCTTGTTCCTATCTCAATACACTAATAACCATAAACATTCTCTAGTCAGATTCTTAATAATGTTTTACTTCTATGAAGTTCGTCGTTACAGTTAAAGTTGCGTTGCTCTCTTTGCTGCATTCCACCGTTATATCCTAAGGGACAAGCGTTCTATAAAAACATTCACATTACCCATGTTGTGCGTGTGTGACCCAATCCAAATGAAATTGAATTTACACCACTGCTCGTGAAACACAATTTTCTTTCAAGTCATTTAATAACTACAAAGTGGGTAAACGTATTACGTATATAAGCACTTACCATTTTATTTATCCCCTCAATGTGATAAAAGGTTTTCACTTCATTTTCAATTCACAACTACCCTAATAAGATCTTATAAAATCATTATTCAAATTTTTATCTTTATGTATTTGAAATATATTTCAAAATTACCATTTTCTCACATTTTTTTCAATAAACAATTCGTTTCATTTCCATGCAGAACATGTCATGATACATGCAAATCGTAGACCATGACACCCCATGTTTTGGGTTGATAATAAAGCAAGGCAGTTGTGAAAGCAATAATGCAAAGTAGTTGAGAAGACAAATGCAGATAATAAATGATTGAAATGGAATAGACAACTGGAGAAGATGATCAAAACAACAAGTATTTTGGTTGGTAAAAGTTGTAAATAAAATTAAAATAGCATTTATGAAGGGAAAAGGAGAGGAATAAATAAATAAATAAAATAAAAATAGTAGAGAGAAAGTGTGGGGGTAATTCAATTGTCAAATGATTATAAGTAAAAAGGTAGGGGAGAAAGAAATTGAGCATGTGAGAAATGGAATTTAGGGTATCAAGGAGAAAAATTAAGAAAAATTAGAGACAAATATTTTATATAAAGCGGTAAATGAACTAAATCAAGTACAAATAATGTTAAACTCGACTTAATTGGTTAACGATTTAAGCCAAGTCTGAGCTCACACAAGTAAAGTTTGAGTAATACAAACTTGACTTAGTTCATTAAGAATTTAAGTTTAAACTCGAGTCAAATCAAATGTTGGTCGAAGTAAGAATTACAGAAGTCCATTATAATTCAGACTTTAGTTTTATGCATTGATTTAAATTACAGTTACGATCATGTTTTGCGATTGTAGACAATAATGTATATGGGAAGTTCTATAAAACAGCGGCCTTAAAAAAAGGCTAAAAACGGCGGTACCGTTTTTCTTACAAAAGTTGTAAAAAACTCGATACACACTTTCCGGTATATACATAAATTTTTATAAGAAAAACGGTATATACCGAAATCCTTATACTTTTTGTAAGAAATTCGGTTTAAAAACCGAAATTCTTACAGTTTTTGTAAGAAATTCGGTATATTCCGTTTTTCTTACAAAAGTTGTAAGAATTTCGGTATATACCAAAATGTGTGTACCGAATTTTTTACAACTTTTATAAGAAAAACGATATGTCGTTTTTTAGCCTTTTTTAAGGCCGCCTTTTTTTAGAATCACCCTAATGTATATATGCAAAAGCTTGTTTGCTTAGGACAAGTGATGTGTGAAAAGAAAATGATGAATTTTGTGAAGTAGTAAAGCTAACAAATGACATACTTAATGCTAGAATTCACATATGTGCGCTATAATATAGATATTTGGATGTTTGCTCAAGACATGATCTGCAAATGTGGATTTTATCAATCAACTCATGTCTAAATTCCAGCTGAAAAATCGGGAACCAGAACAAACCATGTCCCAAGAACAACCATGGAGCTAACTCAAATCAACATGCAAAGAAAAATGTACCCAAAGACTCGAACATAGGCAAATGGAGGTTTGCGTTAGCATCTAAAAGAAGGAAAACACTACATTGTAATGTTGTAGTTCCGACTTCGTCTTCCTCACTATCAAGCATATGTATGATGATTATAAGTTGTTGTAGTTTCGTGTTTCAGCTTCGTCTTCCTCACTACTAAGCATATGTATGATGATTATAAGTTGTGTGTTTCAGCTTCTGTCTTTTCCCCAGCTCATGTTTTAATCAAGTTCTAATGTACCACAGGAGTTTGCATGAAGAGGAACTGCACACAATAACGATTATTACTGTCATCACGAGAAAATACCAAGACTTGAAATAACAATCATGCTAGATTTAAGTTAGAATTGTAAGTCACATGCCTCAAATGATTTTCCTGCTTTCTCGAATTCCAGCATGCTAAGAGCGACTTCACAGCTCTGTGAGACGATGGGTTCAGGATCTCTAGCAAATTCCTCAAGCAGCGCAACACTTTGATCATCTACAACATGGGAACAATGAGGAATTCAGTTAGACTAACCAAGAGGCCAGAACAGCAAAGAGGCGATATTTATAGGCTGCAGTAATCATCCAAGAAAAATGAAAGAGACTGATCAGATCTCATTGCTCAGCAGCACTTATTGCCTATTCCTTACGAAAAACAACAAAGTTTACTTAAAAAAATCTCACTATCAACCCTCCCAAAAAGGCAGTTTATTGTGGGGCGCATTAGCATCACATTGTCTTACCTGCAATGGAACCGAGAGCTTCAGCAGCTTCATGTCTAACCATTGGGTGTTCACTTGCATTCCTCAGTATATTGCTAAGTGCGGCTGAAGCAGTTTTATTTTGCAATTGACCCAAGACATAAGCAACCTGTATCACAGCAAGTTGACAAACTTAAAAAATAACTCGAGTTGTAAAGGAAACAGATTAAGATTGCATAGAGACTAAGACAATTAATTAACGGAATGCCATCAAACCTCATGCTTCAACAAAGCACTCTTGGCTCCCAAAGAATCAATAATAGCTGAAATAGCTTCCTCTCCACCATGGTTTCGGAGAGCAAAGAGAGCTGAATACCTCTCGTACATGCCTCTTGACTCATCCAACAGCACCTCCCTGAATATTAGACAACACCAGCAAAAAAAAAACTAAACAAAAAAGAAAACATAGTAAATTGAAAGTTGCATCCATCAACAATAATGACAAATACCTAAGTTCATCAATAGATGAATGTGAAGGAGCTGGTGCAGCAGGGTCAACTGACAGAAAAGGTGACTTTTCTGCCGTCGATGATTTATCATCACTACTGCCAGATTTTAACTCTTCGATTCGTTGGAGAGCCAATTCACACGTTTCCCGGACTTCAGGAGCAGGATCTAGAACCAAACTGTTCTTCAAAAGAGGAATGTTACTCTCTAAACCAATGGCACCAAGCGCTTCAGCTGCCTGAGGCACAATAACATACGAACCATTAAGGAAAACAACCATCATACAACAGAGATAAATCGAATACATAACAGTAGAACAACAGATCCAACCTCATGACGAACAATTGGATGCAAAGAAAGATCATTTAGAGCTGCTTCTAAAGCAGGAATAGCTTCAGTATCTTGCATTTGACCCAATGCAAATGCAGCTTCATGAGCCAACAAATTCGATGAATCCCTTGTGGCTGCAAGAAAATAGATTGCAACAAAGAGGAAAGAGCAGATTTCTACTGTTAAATCATTGATAAAAATGCCATTTACTCGTTTTTCTTTTCTGGGATTTTCCTAATATATGATCAATTGTTGCAACAAAACCATTTAACTTTGATTAAGTGACAGTAATTCCCATCTATTTATGCATAAAACCCTAATGCAAATGGAATCAGAAGAAAGGATTCAAGAAAGATAAACAAATTACTCCTCTATTTAGCCTTAATTATATACTTAAAAAAATCACACACATCCTCAGATAGTAATTAGAAAATGAGAAAGAAACGTAGAAATTTGATTTTGCAAAATTATGACACGCACGAACCTTGAATGAGAGCTTTGCGAGGCGCAGGGCCTTTGAGGTTGCGAAGGGAGAAGAGAGCTCGGAAGCGCTCCGATATTGGCTGGTTTGGGTCGAGCAACCGATCGCACAGAAATTTCTCCATGTCGTTGGGCAAGGACGACCCCGATGCCGATACGCCGCCGTCCAAGGAGCCCATGAGTCGGGGACGCAGATCAGTTGGCGGACCTTTGAGCAGTTGCCTAGAAACGACGCGCGCCGAGGTCCGGAGACTTGGATTCTTTGTTTAACGCGAAAGGTTTTAGAGGTCGGAATTATTTGGTCTAATAGCATTTTAGCCCTCAAACGTTTCAGAAAAAGTTATTTTAGTTTTAAATTTTTACCTCTTTGACATTAAATTTTGAAGGGTAAACTACTTCAGTAACTATCAAACTATATATAAGTATTTATTTTGGTTATTAAATTATTAAATTCTTCAATTAAATTATTAAACTTATTAAATTGACCTATTTTAATTATCACTGTTAAAATTTTAATACAGTAAATGACATGTTAATTTTAACGATTGAAAACCCCAATATTATATCGTTAAAAATTCATAAACAAAATATTAATTATTCTATCATCGAACATCCAACGATAAAAAATATCGATTGAATTTTAACCGACAGCTAGACGACAATAATATTGAAGTTGATGTGGGAAAGATAGTTTTGAAGGTTTAATTTTTAATTTTTTAAAAAATATATGTAAAAAATTAAATTTATATAAATAAATATATCAAATTATAGGTTATGTTTAGGGGTGTAAATGAACAGGGTGTTGGACGAGCTGCTCGTGAACCGTTCGTATAATGTTCGTTTATTAAGTTAAATAAACGAGTATGAACAAATATTTTATGTTTGATTAATAAACGAACGAACACGAACATAAGTGCGTTCGGCTCGTTTATATTCACGAACAAACTCGTTTATGTTCGTTTATAAGCTCGTTTATATACTCATTTATAAGCTCGTTTATAGGCTTGTTTATGTTCTTTTATATACGAACGCTAAACAAACATGTTCATGAGCACTAAACGAACATGTTCGTGAACGCTTAACGAACATGTTTGCGAACGCTTAACGAACATGTTCACGAATGTTAAATGAACAAATTATCGAACATATAAACGAACACGTTCGTGAACGTTAAACGAACACGTTCGTGAACATTAAACGAACCGAGCCCGAACACGATAAAAAATAAACGAATCAAGCTTGAATATACCATTAAAAATTTAAACGAACACGAACAGAGTTTGAATACCTTCAAAAATAAATAAACGAACACGGACATACCCTTATCCGTTCAAGCTCGGTTCGTTTAACCCTAGTTATGTTATAATTGAATGACAATATTTTTAATTATTATTAACATAAAATTTCATAATAATTAAACAAACATTACATACAGTGACGTTTGAAAAACCGCCTTATAAACATGCCCTAAAGTGTCACTAATGTAAAGGTAAATCGGTAAATGTTTATTTATGATAAATCTCCCTTCTGCTACCATAGCCATAGGAGAGCTGGGAAACAGAAAAAACCACTCCATATCCCCTTGTAAAGCAGAGAACAAACGGATTTGATTCTCCCATTTTGAAGAAGCATGAATCCTAGACGGTATGTTGAATCTGTATTCTGCAACCTTTTTTGTGAAATCAATGATTTGGACGCTTTAAATTTTATTGTTCAGATCTGTTTCTGATCTATTCGCATCTTGCCCTATTCCGTGTGATTTTCCAATTAATCTGATATTCCGTAGTTTTTTTAGCAAATTTTGCTTGGATTTGAGAACGGATTAGTTTCTTATTTATGTTTATCGAATATCAACTCTCAAGTCTTGCGATCGAATCAGGTATTGCTGTTATAGCCACGTTCATGTATCAGATCAGAGTTTTCAATCGATCTTTCTAAATTTGAATTTCATATCTAATTGTATAATTAAAACGATCTGATTGCTCTTTGATTGTTAATATTCATTATGACCTCGGTTTATGGATTCTATGTTTCATATGGAGGAAGTTACTGTTATGGTGTGTTCTTATTCTGGTTTGTAATTAGTAATAAGATCTCCACTTTGGTTGCAGGGACATGCGTAATGGAAGAGTTGCGCTTTTCGATGGCATCGAGGAAGGTGGCATAAGGGGGTCATCTTCTTACTCACACGAAATCGATGAGCATGAAAATGAAAGAGCAATGGAAGGATTGCAAGATAGAGTCAATCTGCTGAAGAGAGTATGTCCTGTTCATCTTGTACCATCACTAATTCAATTGTTTGTACTGATTCCATATATAGCTGGTTAAATGAATAAGAGTTTTTTTTAGCATTTCCTCTTTGGGGTGTTAGAATCTTTTCCTTTTCTGCGGTAGAATGATTCTCTTATATTCTTTAGTTCCCATTCCTTCCTGTTGTCTCCTTAACAAAGTTTGGGGGGGGGGAGCTAATGCGAAATTCTCCTTTTAAAGAACATTAAAGGTGATATGCTCCTGCAAGTTTAGCAGATTTTGCTGAGAATTCTGTGTTTTATTTGTTTAGAACTAGGAATGGGTGTAATTAGTTATTCACCTCTTTTCTTTTCCATCTTTTTAATATAATCTATTAAGTGAAGTTTTTTCTATTATTAAAGTGTCAAGGTCCTCAAGGATTTATCATGTTTAGGTGTTGATTTTGAGCTTGAATCCTGTTACATGTTCAATAAAATCTTGATTCATTACAAGGTTGTGGAATTGATAACACTTTCAGAATATAATCATATATGTCCTGAAACTTTTCTTGTAAACACAATTGTTATGCAAGCATATTCTGATAAATGCCATTTCAATAGCTGTCGGGTGATATACATGAGGAGGTGGATAGTCACAATCGCATGCTGGATCGGATGGTAAGTATGCAGCAGCAATAAAACTGTCTTTTTCTTGATGTTTTTGGTCTCATTGCCCCTGATGTTAGTTTATGGCACATGGTTTGTATGTAGGGAAACGATATGGATGCATCAAGGGGAATACTCTCAGGAACCATGGACAAGTTTAAGATGGTATGTGAACTTGATGAACTTTTTCTCTTTGCGACTTTCGCTCGTGGCTTTCATTTCTTCTCGATATGAGTACAATGTGTGTCGATAATTAGTACATAAACTGTTTCATACCATAGCAATGAATTTGATCTGCCTCTCAGGTATTCGAGACCAAATCAAGCAGAAGAATGTTTACACTGGTGGCATCTTTTGTGGTTATTTTCCTTGTCATATACTACCTTACTAAGTAACGGATCTATTATGTTTTTAGTACAGCTGAGAACTTTCTGTGACAATTTGGAAGACTCTTTTCATACATGGTTACTATAAACAATGTACTTCCAAACATGTAATTCTTATGTTTATATAAAGATCTCTTGGTATATCAAGCAGACCTTGGTGGCATGAAGTAGCTAGCCTTTAATGTCAGTTTTGCTTTGTGAATATATATGTGTATTTAGTGAACATTGATTCACGTTGGTTTAAATTTTCCACATCACGTTGGTATTTATTCGTTTATTTATTTTTTAAAGTATTTATATTCATTTATTTAGTACTCGCGAGCATATCTGTTTAATGTTCGTGAGCACGTTTGTTTATATATTAGTGAACATGCTCCTTTGATGTTAAATAACCAATGATGAAATTAATCTAGTCCTTAAGTTTCTTAGGCTTCACAGTTTGAACTCTAAAATTTTCCTTGTGTTCTATTTAGTCCATATCTCCACCAATATTTAAAATATAAAAAAATAGAAGGAAAATGGAAATTAGGTAAACGAGTAGAACAAAAGATCTTGTTCATGAACATAAATGAATTGAACACATATATAATCGTCTTTATTCCTTTATTAAATGAACATAAAAAAATTTATTTATATGAACGATTAACGAATAGTTTCATCAGTTGTACTGTTAATTTACACCAAATAGTTATAAAGGTTGCAGTCTTTCCTTTAGTCCAAGTCTTTCCATAATCTTTGTATTTCCGTTCCCTTCCCCTAAAATCTAAAGTCAAAGTTGTCTGTAAAAAGATGTAAAAGAATTCGGTCTAAAGACACAAACTCCACCTTGAATAAGTCAGTCATCTTCATCCCCCATTTGGAACAGGACATGTCTTCTATTTCCATGGGGACAGCATGGGCCATGCATGCAAAGTTTGTCTTTGCTTAACTAATGTTAACACTTTGTTGATGTTATAAAAAACATTCGAATCAGTTTAGCATTACTTTTAAAAAGTAATTTACCGACGGTTCGGGATATTAAATATTGTGTGGGTCTTCCTTTGCTTATATCAATGCTGCGTCTAGGAAAGCTAGAAAATTGCTTATTTGTCCCATTTTACACTCATTTTCCTCATCGTTGAATTCTCAGTTTCCTAATTCATTTCGTGTCCAAAAGATTCACAGATCCATTGATCAAAAGAGAAAGCGAAGACGACCAAGAAAATGTTCGTTAAATAGACTACAAAACAGGATGTCAACACGAATAAGTAATAATAATAAATAAACAAAAACAAAAATAAACCATGCCGTGGTATAAAGGTTACTGTCTTAGAAACAATTCACCTCGATGTGTGTTAATACGTATAGAAATCTTTTACCTTTTATACTGTTTTTTATACCTAACATTATAAAGTAGTATAAGATTCAAGGTTTAAGTAATTTGTAGGGTTTAAGGTTTAGTTTTTTAATATTGAGTTATAGATAGGTTACATTGCACTAATACGGGTACGAGTACGAAAACAGGGGCTAAAAATAAATTTTTTAAAATTGTATGTGTACGATTAGAGTACGACAAATATAAAATAAATTTTATATTCTAAGAAAATAAAGAGTAAAAAAGATACAAAAATAATTTGAATATAACATTTACTTATATACTTATACTCGATTTATATAAGCAAAATAATATTAAAAAACTAAAATAATATGGGATAATAGAAGAATAAAAAAAGATAAAGAAATAAAATATTGTGAAGTATTCGAACTGTACCGATATGTCTTTGGTACGGATGTCGGAGACATATCGAATACATAGTACGATATTAAAATAAAATACTTGTGCTTCATAATAGATAAAAACACACACAAAAAAAGACAGATTTATGTTCAATTAACATTAGTGTTCAACTCATCAAATCACTTTACGTTTTTTTCTTTTTTGTTGCGACAATATCGATTTAAACTATAAACATAAATCTCTAAACTCTAAACCTTAAATTAATTTTATAATTTTTGAATTTAATCTGTTTGTAGAAACTTGTTTTCTTTTAACGTATCGAATAATAACCCATAAATTTTAAATATTTGACTTTCTTTACCTACTCTTTCTATTCCTTACAAGTCCAAGGTCAAGTAGTTTGTCAAAGGATTCGAAGATCTTCGGTGTAACAACTCTCCCCATGTTCATGTTGAACACGTCGGAACAGATCTAAGAAATTAAATTAAGTAATTCATTGATCAATATAATAATATAAAATCAATTTTTATCGGTATAATAATATATCGACACATACCTTAATCGAACAAGACCATGCTTGTTTTCTACTGTCGATCGTGTCGACGCCACTACTTTGAATCCTATGCTTCAATTTTTAAGTCAGTCAAGAACAGTATGTTAATTCCTTGTCTTAAAAACATATAAATACAGTACATATTTGCATGCTACCTTCGCAAATTGCACCATAGAGCAGTACTTCAAAATGAGCAATCTACGTCGTTTTCTTGTCACAGCAGCATTGATCTGTTCTGTAACTATTCAACTGTTCGAGGTTTCCGGCGGCCGGAGTCTAAACCATGTAACTCATGATCTTGTGTTGCAGTCTGTCCAGAAAGGGGAACCGGCACTTCCCTCTGATCACAATGGCTGCTCCAACATTCCTGGAAGTAATGAGGCGCGATGCGTCGGCAGGCGAGCCTTTGCAGGCCATGTTATGGCTCCTCCAAGGCTACAACCGGAGGAAAGGGCAGCATAATCTCAAATGAATCCATACATGTTGCAGCTAGCAACTGGTTGTTATAAGTATACGATGGAATTAAATAATTGGAAGCCTTCCGAATAATTGTAACCCTTTGTCTGTAAACTAAGAGATGAACGCTTGAATATATTGATTAATGGAAAATTCTACGACGGCGTCGAACATTGCTGAACACCATTAATTAGTGGTGTAAACGAGCCGAGTCGAGTTCGAGTAGTGCTAAGCTTGGCTCGGCTCGTTAAGATTTCGAGTCGAGTTCGAGCTTGGGTAATTTTAAACGAGCCTGAAATATTTGAGCTCAGCTCGACTCGTTAAGAACTCGAGTCGAGTTCGAGCTTTTTTCGAGACTAATCGAGCCAAGTATTGACCGATCTTTGACCATGTTAGACTTGAGTAACTCTTATCTCTCACGTCTCATTTAAAGTCTAATGAAGAAAAAACTTTGATACAAAAGATGTATAAACTCAAACTAGTTAATTTTAGGTTTCAATATCTTAATTTAGGGTTTAACACTTATGTTTAAGGTTTAAATTTTAAGGTTTTAAGTTTAGAAATTTAGATTTTAAATTATAAAAAAATAAAAAATAGTATATTTATGTTTTTGAGTAGCTCGTGAGCTTTTCGAGTTGAGTATCATGTAGCTCGTCTCGGCTCGTTAAAAACTCGACCCGAGTTCGAGCTCGAGTCGAGTTCAATCGAATCGAGCTTTGACCGAGTCGAGCTCGAGTAGCTCACGATCTGTCTCGTCTCATTTACAGCCCTACCCTTATTGAACATTGTTGATTGTTATTAAATTAATTAATAAAAATTAAAAATCTTAAAGACTCAATACGTAATTAATAAAAGAGTGATAGACTCAACATATAATTAATAATTGTGTGTTGAGTCTTTAAGATTTTTAATCTTTATTAATAAGTTTAATAATGTTCAGTGTTAGCGGTGTTTGACGCTCGTTATAGACTCATCTTTGATAAATACTATTTTACTGTATTACTATAGTCTAATGAAGAAAATGACACTTTGGTCCCAAAAATTTACGATTTTTCATTATGGTCCTCCTTAAAAATTTTGGATTTCACCCCTAGCAATGTACTGAAACATCCCACATTTTTAATATAATTTTCTGATAGTTCGCAGTTTACATCCCTTATATAAAATTTTATTTTAGAAAAGACATTAAAAAGGGATAAGAGAATTTTTATTCAAATAATTCTCCGTAGACTTGTAAAATACAAGGGTATTCAGTCTAAAGACTTTGTCGCTTAGCGGCGTTAGGGGCTCATATATAGTGACGTTTTAAGTGAAACGTATATAGCGACGGTTTTAACCAAACGCCACTAAAAGTGTTATGTTTAGTGTCTTTTTTGGCGTAAACCGCCGCAATATTACAATACTTTAGTGGCGTTGTTTTATAGAAACGCCGCATAGGTAATAATAAAACGTTCTACTTTGGACAAAATTACAGTCGCTCTCCCTCACCCCGATCCCCAAATCAAATAGAAACTTAAACGTCGGCAGAAGCAAGTAAAGCAGCAGCAGAGGAAAGGAGACATCGATTTTCCGAACGCATATACTCTCCTTCTTCCCTTTTCATCTTCAATTTCAATCAAACCCAGGTATGCTTCATTCCAACTTCCCATTATATGCATAAAGATATATCCTTTAGGCTTTAGCAGCTAAAAACTCAATCTTCACAAACTATTATATATGGGGGGGGGGGGATCCGTCGAAATCTCTGAAGCTATAGCAGAAGATGGAAGAAAAGAGAAGGGTTTTCACTTTTCAGCATGGAAAAAGAGATGTTACTGCTGATTTAGAACTCTTTTTCTCTTCTTCTTGGCTTTCTGGAATCTACTGAGAGGGAGAGAGAGAGAGTTGGTTTGGGTTTTATTAGGGAAAAAGTCTGTGGCTTTGAGATTTGAAGAGGAGGAAAACGAAGGAAAGTTTAGCCTCTAGCTGAAGCTGATACACTGCTGATCTTTTGCTGCTACGTTGCAGCTAACCTGCATAGCATAGTATTAAAATGCGTCCGCAACGTAGTGTAACGATCGCATCGTAACGTTTTTCAAGGTCACTATGACGTATTTTAAGCGCAACGCGATAAAAGTAACGCATCACGACTTTTGCGGCACGGAATCGTTATGTAACCCCGCAATATGTCATATATTGCGTTGCAACACCGCATCACCACAATTAAACATTGAAAAATATCTAAAATATAAATATCTATAAATAAAACACTTCCATGATTCATTTGTAAGTTTATAATTGTATAATCTAACTATAAATAATAATAAAATTAGTAAATTATCTCAAAGTTTTCATTCCTACCAACTAAATACATATTATCCTACATTAAGTTCTCAAGGTTGTAAAATATAACATAAACAATATTTTTAAAAAATGTGATTTTTTAGAAACAAATCACAACCGCATCATCAGTTACGCATTATATAACGTCCACAGCGTCCGCAACCGCGATACTGCGACTGCGACGAAAGTCGCGACCGCAATTTAATACTATGCTGCATAGTGTAAATAAGAAGAAAGAAACTCAAACCAAGTGTTGAGTGCAATGACAAGATACGTTATTCTCTCAAGAAAAGAATCTGAATTCGAATCTTAAAAAAATATTGTTAGAAGAGAAAGTCACAAGTCCCGATCAAACATAATCTCCTTACTGTTTACTGCAATTTATGAATAAAACCAGAATATTTATGGTTAACATGTCACTGTTGTGTTGTAGCTGAAAATACAAACCCTTGATATAAATAAAACCAAAATGTTTTGCTCTTTGTCGATGAAGAGCAACAAGAGAAGCTAAGAGAGTAGTAGTATATCAAAATCTTCAAAAAGAATTTTAAAAAATGATGACGATCTTAAAGCATAACCAACAAAGAATGTCTTATGTTAGTTAATTTTAAATCTATTCATGTTGTAGAGTAAAATTTATTTTACTTTAACGTTGAATTATATTTCACTTTAATGTTGTAAACTTGAATTTATTTCACTTCAGTGTTGAACTATATTTTATTTTAATGTTCTAGACTTGAATTTATTTTTGTTTCTAAGTATATCTATTTATATTTTGTAATTAATTTTTTAAATCTCTTGTCATTAAATAATGTTACGATTAAATTTTAGTAGTAAATAATTTAAGAATGTTTTTTTGGCGAAGCGGTACCTAAAAATCACATCATACAATGACGTTGATTCACCAAAATGTCGCTGAAACTAGTGGTATATTGATGTGCTTTCTTAAAAAAAAAAAAAAAGGTAACTAGAGACAAGGTACCAATGACGTTCTATATTTAAAACACCGCTATAGAACACGATCTGGTGTAACGTTTACAGTAGAAAACGTCACAAAAATCATGACAATTTATGACATTTGCATCGAAAACACTAAGGCATTGTCGGCGTTTTGATACTTCAAATGTTGTTATAGAGCATGATCTTTCATGGTGTTTTTCAAACATAAACGTCACTAATTTCAACCGCGCTTTTTACAACTTTATTTCATGCTTTTTAGGGTGTTAAAAAACGCGGTTAAAAAACACATATTTTCTAATGCTCAGCAAAACCTTGTGACGAATCCGGAAGGATTCCTGATTATATTGATCTAAAGACCTGACTAAGCGTGTCTCCATCACTCTGGGAACGTTCAAAAGAGAAGGCAAAGCCGACCAAGAAAACCCAAAGTCCCTACTCCAACCTGCATGCCAAATTGACATTAATGTTTGAGTCAAAAAAACATGTTTTTTTTCGTTTTATAGTCACACACAAGACCACCCACTTCCCATCGAGTTGCCATAACTAGACACATATAAATACCCCTAGCTTTGAATCTAATTGTCTTCAACCTCAGGGCTAGATCGGCCATGACAATTTATATATTTGCTAGCTAGTTTTGTATCATATACATTTTTCCTTGTTTTGGGGTTGTGATTTTTCTCGTAAACAACAACTTGTACGTAGGAGGCTTTTGGTCGGATTCTAAACAAAGATGAGTTTATGCTACATGTCACGGATCGTAAGTCCGTCACTGAGATAAGTCCGATTATGATAGTCCAACACTATCTTTGTCACCTTTTAGGCCTATCAGATGATCTAAAAAAATAAATCCATTATTCATGGATAGCCTGATAAGTCATTGTAATTATCGTCTATTATTTATAGATAATTCTCACATGACATCTTGTTTAAAATTCAAATAAAGATTTATATTAGATAGCTTAAATTTTGACCGTTGATGTAATTTAAACAGAACTGTTGGATGTAGGGGCTTCAACTATAAAAGAAAGCTTATCTCCACCACATTTTCACACTTCATTTTTACTTCAGATTGAATACAATTCAGTATTCACTCTAAGTCTCTCTCTTTACTTGTCTTCTTTTTCGTTTATTTTTAAGTTTTCTTTTTCGTTTATTTTTAAGTTTTTTTACTTAAATAATATAGAGTGACTTAATCGAGTTTTAACCGTAAAAACGACTAAGGTTGCACGCTCCTACTAGCAACAGTCTAGTCTCGTGCTTATGCTACACATATAAACAACCTCTTCTTTTGGACACGATGACTGCAGTCACATCCCGGCGGCAGAGACCCATCTTGCCTCGGCCAGCGGGAAACAAGCTTGTGCTTCCTGACTGGTATCTGCAGGAATGTTTACATAAAATATTTTAATTTTTAAAGGGATCAAATTGAATTTTTTAATACATTAAAGAACTGTTTGTTAATATTTCAAAATTTTGGGGGTCGGGATTCCCACTGATCTCATTACCGTCCACCCAATCATGAATTCGATCTTATATTATATTGAGTAATTCTGATTAGGAATAAATATAACATAATATATAAATTATGGTCAAATAAATAATGGTATATAAATTTTGATTTTATGAGATTTATACAATGATATTCTAATTTTTAATTTAATTATATGTATTTAATATAATTTTATTTTCATAATAGATAGATATAAATATTGTGTATGTAATATTTAAATATAAAATAATGCTATAACGATTACAATTTTAATAAATTGAAAATAAACTCAAATTAAGAATGTGTGACAATAAACTTAATGTATACCATTTCATTATAGGAGATTTTTATTTTTATTTGGGTCTCAAGTCTAAATAAAAATTTACAATTAGATTTAACTGAAATTTTTATGTGTCTCTGTAAATCTGATAACGTTTTAAAAAATGACAATACAAAATAGTTAACTCGTTTATATGAAAGTTTTAATTTTTAACAAAATAATTAAAAATATTTGTCTAATTAATAAATCCGAAATAAGAATTACAGACATAAGAACCTATGAATGAAAACAACGATTTTAAATATAAAATTTATAAAGCTCAATATATACACCCATATTTTACCATTATAACTCGTTTTGTCCAATATTTTTAAATTCTATTGCTTCTACAAAGTTTTTTTTCAAGTCAATTATATGTGTTCAAGCGGTCGGTTTGGTTAACCGATCGAACTGAACTTTTAAATTTTCATTGATCGAATTTTTTGTATTGACCGTTAATCGAACTATAATTTTTTTAAATTTTTTTATCAAACCGAAAAAAGTTTGATTAATAACTTTTTTAAAACAAATTGGGTAAATTATACAAATAGTCACTAAATTATATTAAAATGATTTTTTAGCTACTGAACTTTCAAAAATTTTTAAAAAATATTAGACTTATCGAATTATTACATTGATTTATCACACATTATAAATTATTAATAAATATTAAAAAATTTAATAATTATTTTTATAATTTAATAAATTTAATTATCATTTTGTATTAATTAATTTTATAAGGTTTAATGACTATTTTATAATTTTTAAAAATTTAATGATCAAAAATAAATATATAAAAATATATAATATATAATATATAATATATAAAAATTTCGGTTAATTCGGTTAATTAATCAATTTTGAACTGAATTAACCGATAATCAAAGTTACAAAAAATCATTAACCGTTGTCCGATTCAATCTAAAATTAACTGACCGATTAACGAAAAAAACTTTAGTTCGACCGATTAATTCAGTTAACCGAACTTTTGAACACCCCTATTTAATTCATTCCTCTTAATGATTCGATTGACAATAGTCGAGTCCAATATGTGATGCGGTAATTGATAATTTCATCTTTTAATTATGAGTTCAAGAGTTTAATCTTTATTCATTTTATGACTAAGAGATAAATAAGAGTATTTGTGATAAATGAATTAATCGTACCTTGATTTGAATAAAAACAAAAAAAATTATTTGATCAAGGATCTTTAAAATTTAACTTTTTTTTAATATTTATATAGAAAATACAACGTAGATATTCTGCATGTTACGTACATATGTATGTTTATGAGAGGTTATTAGATGAATCATGTTTACTACGTTATCATGATCCAAACAATCAGGATCGTTAATCTTTAAATAATCATCTAAATAACTATCCACCCACTAAGTCTATATAAGAAAAAGATAATGATTCGCTTAAAAAAAATTAAGATCAACGATTATGATTGATTGAGACCATAAATAATGTGATGAATAAGGCTCCCCTGATAATTTTTCGTACGATTATAATGATAAATATCACTGGGAACAAAAAGGACGTAAAGACAAAATAATACAATGCCACGTCAGGATTGGCGTGGCATAAGCTACTTTAGATCTCCACGTTCCTCAATCCCGACAGGGAAGCCGCCTTTCATCTTCGACGTCAGTGAAACAATATACGACGGCTCAAACCCATCCTCCACCGCCGGCACAACCTTGAACCGCCTTACAACACCAGCCACAACCCTTTTCATCTGAAGAAACGCCATCTCCTTCCCCAAACAAATCCTGGGTCCCGCGTGGAACACCGGAAAAGTATAAGGATCTCTCCCCACAAAGCTCCATTTCCCGTTCTCGTCTTTCTGCAACCACCGCTCCGGCCTGAACTCTGCCCAATCCGATCCCCATAGCATCTCCATCCTCCCCATCGCGTAAGGATGATACGTTACTGTCATTCCTTTCTTCACCACCGTCCCGTCCGGCAAAATATCGTCATCCACCGCTCTCTTGCCGTCCTCCGGAACCGGAGGATATAGTCTCATGGTCTCGCAGAGACAAGCATGAGTGTAAACCATGTCTTTAACTTCCTCAAACGCAGGCATACCGGATTTCCCTTTGATTTCTTTGAGAATCTCTAGTTCCACTTCAGAGTTGTTGGATAATAGCCAGAAAAACCACGTCAGAGCAGCCGATGTTGTGTCCCGGCCGGCGAGTATAAAGCTGATGACAATATCCGTCGCGAAATTCTCGTTCGTCAGGCCGGAGCTCAAAAACCTCGATAAAAGATCAACATATTCCAAAGACTATTTATCAGCCAATTCCTTTTTCTTCTCCCTTACGATCTTCATCGCAAAATCACGAACTCGAGACACCGCAATTCTCATTCTTTTCTCCGATCCCACATCGAAAAATCGCTTGATTTTCCAAGACACACTAAAAAACGCCCGGAACCTTCTTCTAGTTATTCTAGTAGCATCTTCAAACGCTTCGGCAAGCTCCGCCGTCGCCAACGACGGTGAAAGACAGTCTGGGTCAAACCCGAAAGCGATCTTGCAAACGTTGTCAAAAGCGAATCTCTGAAGAATCTCTTGCAAGTCAAGCACGGTCTTATCAGCAGCAGCATCAGAAAACATCGGGATCAAACGATCATTAAGCTCGGTATCAACGACGGTCTGAATAAATTTCCGAAGAGACTTAGTGTTGAACTCGTGACTGGAAACTTGTCTCTGGAACTTCCATGACTCTCCGTCGACGTTGAAGATTCCGTTTCCGAATAAATCATAGAGAACGCTGTAAGAGAACGGACCTTTTTGGTAGTTGGAAAAGTGGGTTTGGAGCATGTGCTGGACATTGGCGGGGTTCGCGGTGAAGATGTAGCGGCGACCGAAGAAGAGGTTTAAGGTTATTGTTGCAGAGGGAGAGCTCTGTAGGAGTTGTGTGGTCCATTGCACACCATCTTCTTGATGGGATTTGATGGCTAAAGAGGAACCGATTATCGGATAAGATTTTGGTAAGATTGACGGCGTCGGCGGAGCTGTTTTTCTGGATTTGTATGTTTTGTTAATGAATTTTAAGATGAACAGTGGAAGAGTGATGAGAAACAGTGAAGTCGATATCTGCATCAACATCCTGACAATGTTTTTGTGAAGCTTCAGTTGATATGATTCTCATAATTTTGTGTTTATTTATAGACCAGAAGCAGATGTTCCTGCTACTTGCACGCGTTAGATTTTCTGGAAGCCAAAGTTTTTTTTTGGGTAAACTAAGTAGAAATCTTATGTACGGTGCAAATTTTTTATCTCTTTTTTATATTTTCATATGTATCTTTACTCGTTTCTTCAATTTAAATTAGAAGATTTAGGGTATAAGATTTAAGGTTAGAGATTATGGTCAAGTTTTAGGGAATTAAGGGTATGGTGTACTTTTTAGAGTATAAGGTTGATTTAAGATATAGAAAATAATAGTTAAGGTTTAAAATTTAATTTTTAGAATTTTTCAATAGGAGGCATGATGAACAGGCAGAAGATTTTTACTCTAATTATATGGTTACGTATCAGCTTCAAGTCGTCTATCTTTTTTTCATGTCTCTATTTGTGTCTCCGCTTTAAATTAGAGAGTTCAGGGTTTAGGGTTTAAGGTTAGGAGTTGTGATTAGGGTTCAAGGAATTAAGGGTAGAGTGTATTTTTTAAGGAGGCATGAAAAGATGCATAACAAAGAGGTAGATGATTTTTACTCTTACATATCGGGTAAAAATCCTCTACCTCTTTATCATGCATCCATCCATGCTTCCTGTTGAAAATTTTTAAAAAATTGAATTTTAAACCATAACCCTTATTTTCTATATCTTAAACCCTAAACCTTACACCCTAAAAAATACACCCTACCTCTAATTCCCTAAACCCTAACCACAACCCCTAACATTAAACCCTAAATCATGCATCATAAAACCCTCCAATTTGAAGCAAAGGCACAAATAGAGGTATGAGAAAGAGGTAGACTCGACTCATTTTGACTCGATTAGAAATTTCATAGACTCAACTCGACTCGAAAAAATTTCAAATAAAGGACTAATTTTTAGTAATTAAAGGACTAATTTTTAAGTTTGAGATGAGTCTATCATTTTTTATGACATATATACATTGATATATAAAAATATAAAAAAATATTGCTACATATGAAAATATATATATACACATATATCTTATATGATTAGAGAAAGTCGTTTAAATTGGAATCAAATCATATTATAACATGATAAATATTTACAATTAAATATTTATAGGAACTCGAAAACTCGAATTAATTCTCCTTGACTCGAATTTCTTAAACTCGATTCAAACCGAAAAAACTCAAGTAAAGTTTGAGTCGTAAAATAACACTCGTCAACTCGAATAACTCGAAATTTTTTTACTCGACTCGATCAAATACTCATCCTTACCCTTACATATTGGGTAAAAAACCACTACCTCTTTATCATGCCTCCAATCATGCATCCTATTGAAAATTAAAAAAAAATGAATTTTAAACCATAACCCATATTTTCTATATTCTGAACCTTACATTTTAAAAAAATACACACTACCCCTAATTCCTTAAATCATAATCATAACCCCTAAACTCTACATCCTAAACCCTCTAATTTCAAGCGGTGGCACAAATGAAGGATGAAAAAGAGATAGACGATTTGCAACTTTACATATCTATATTCATTTTATGATTTTTGTTTAAAATGGTTTCTTTATTTATTTACTTTTAATTTAAAGGAATAATGCTATGTGCATATAATATTTTATTATGTGTACCGTAAAAATTGACTTAAAATCTAAAATATAAATAAAAATTCTTTATATTTTAAAATTTAATTTTAAATTATATTATTCAAAAATTTTCCCAGCTCTCTTCACAATAATATTTTTTTCTAAAATACAAATCTAATTTCTATCTTTATCAAAATAATGTACTTTGTCATTGAACTCAACACTTATCGATGAATCTTAAATTTTTAATATATAATAATATTAAGAATAAAATAACCTTTGGGTTTAATCATAGTATCAAATATATTAATTAATATTATTGAATATTATAAAGTTTTATATGAAAGTAAAAATAATTTATATTTATATTTATATTCTCTTTAAAAAAATAGATTTATAACTTATAATTTAAAAATAAAATTGAAGCTAGAATTAATGTTTAAAGTATTGTATGTACGGTTTAATTTTAAAATTTAAAATTTATTATTATTATTAGTATTAAGCACTAAAAACGGCATTAACTTGACCACGCCACTTTACCGGCCTCCAGCTTAGATAATTTGGATGTTTGTTTTTTAAGAGAGGTTGGAAGATTTTTAGAGACTTTTGTTTAACATAGATTTATTAACTTTATTAAATAATGATATATTTAAAAATATAATGAAAGTTTATAGTAAATAAAATATTTAAATTTAAATATATACCTAATAAACGAGAAATTATATTATGGGACCAACCAATAAAAAACATCCATTTAATTATTTTTTCATCTCATCGTTTTTATCAAATGAATCTTCACTAACATTTATTGTAAATTAAGTTTAAATCAGTTTTTACCAAGTCAAGATTCACTTGATAAAAATGATGAGGTGGAAAAAATAATTAAATTGATGCTTTTTATTGGTTGGTCTCATGGATGACGTGGCGGGAATGACCTATAATATAATTTCTCCTAATAAACAAAACTAATAAAACGAGATCATAAGAATATCAGATAAGGAAAATGTGAAAACCTAATCTAAAGACTTGAAATAAAATAAGGATACAAAATCACCAAAAATCAGGATTATAGGTTAAATCATTAATAAACAACATAAAAATGCATATTACAACGAAGGTGCGTTGACAACAAAGATGTTACCACTATTCAATTGCAAAAAAGAACGGTAGATGTAATCGCATATCCAAATTTCGTTCAACGGTCTAAAATAGGAAGATCAACAATATAGAGGAATGAGCCTCATCTTAATCAGTCGGGGCGTCGACGGATCCAACCCTAATAAAAACTAAAATAAAAATAGAAAAACATACTAAAAGGTAGAATGAAATCGTGCCACAAGAGCTGAATAATTTATTAAAAATTAAAAATAAAATAAACGAAATAATAGATCCGATAGTCAACGACAAGTATTAAAACGAAGTAATTTTTAGCTTTTACAGTAGAGGTGAGTCAAACTAGACTCGCATAAACTGAATAACTCGAAAAAATTCAAATAAAGTTTGAGTTGTAAAACAGAAATTTAAATAACTCGAAATTTTTTAGTAATTAAAATATTTAATTTTAAATTCGAGATGAGACTCTCAAATTTTTATAATATATATATATTGATATATAAAAATATGAAGAAATATTGTTACACATGAATATATATATATATAGCTTATATAATTAGTGAAAGTTGTTTAAATAACAATCGAATCATACTATAACATAATAAATAATTACAATTAAATTTTTATAATAACTCAAAACTCGACTCGACCGAAAAAATTTTGAGTGATAAAATTAGACTCGTCAACTCAAATAACTCGAAATTTTTAACTTGACTCGATCAAACTTTCACCCCTATTTTACAGTTGAAGAGGTATTTTTAAGAGTCAAATTATAAATTTAACCTTCATTTATTATTGTTTTATTTATAATTATAAATCCATAAATTTATAAAGATGTAATTAATAAAATATTTTTAATTTAAAAATTATATATATTAATTAAAATATTTTAAATTTATTATATTTTTATGGAATTCTTATAATTATTAAAATATATATTAATAAAAAGATCTTTTATATTTTTTTGATAAGTGTTTGAGTTTTATTTATCCAAACCTGAGAACAAGTACAAACCCTATAGATAGCCTTAGGCGATCATCCTTTTTAGGAAATTCCCTAAGCTGTACATATACTTCTATTTACATCATCCATTTGAATATTTTTATCTTGTATCCGGATATCCACAATAAATTTTATACATCCAAACAGTTCAGTCCAATCCTTGAATATATTCTTAAATTTTCTTGAATTTCTCTCCTCCCATATATGATAAATAGCTGAATTCCAAGCAAGCTTCATGATGAACACAATCAAGCTCTTACCTTTTAAGTTAGAACATAACCAAAGTAATGTTCCATCTCAATCCAAATTTTTGTATTGAATGACACAAAGATTTAGAAAAGCTTCCCAGATTTATCTTGAGTAAGGACATTCAACAAATAAGTGGTTTTGAGTCTCTTGTCCAGTATTGCAAAGAATGCAATGGCTAACCTCAGATAATCCCATGCGTTGTAGCCTATTCAAGGTTGGCAAACGGGCCAGGATGACTAGCCAAGCAATCATAGAGTGCTTGGGAATATATATTCCGTACCATATTAGTTTGTGTCAAACCACTTTTGGCTCATGAGTATGAATCTCATTCCAATAATGTCTGGTACTGAAAACTTCTGCTGAAAGAAAAATTTGCATTAAGGGTCTCAATTTTAGTATCTTCCTGATGCACCAACTGAAATGAGCCTTGCTCTCCACTGACCAGTAATCTTGGGATTTGAAAACATACAATTTGATCCAAATAACCCATAATGATCCCTCATCAGCTAGGATACTTCTTATAAGTTGTAAAGTACAAGCTTTGTTCCAAGCATGAAGGTTTTTGACCCCTAACCTATCTTCACTCTTCGATTTACATCTGGTTGTCCAACTTACACGAGCTCCTTTAGCAGCTTCATCTTGTCCTTTTAAAAAATATCTCATACATAGTTGCTCAATTCTATTCACATCACCCTTGGGTAAAATTATTTGTTTGCACCCAAAATTAGCTATGTTAAAAATCACAGCCTTTATTAACTGTAGTCTTCCTGCATAACTGAGATTCCTAGTACTCCAAATTCTCAGCTTCTTTTTTACCTTTTCAATTAGGGCTAAGCAATCTTTTTCAGATAACCTCCTGGTAACAAGGCATATGCCCAAGTATCTTATAGGTAAAACCCCAAGTTTGAAGCCAGTGTATATTCTAAAACTGCTCCTTTGTTCAGATGAAACACCAACAACAAAAAGCTCTGACTTACCAATATTTAACTGCAGACCAAATATGGTAGAAAACACATCTAAAACGCTTTGAACCCCTAGCAAGGAGTCAAGGTTTCCTTTACAAAAAATTAACAGGTCGTCAACAAAGTATAAATGGGTTATCTTTGCTTTCTTACACTTTGAGTGAAAATTAAAAATTCCATTAAAAACAGCCAAATCAAGTAACTTGGAGAGCATATTCATAGCAATCACGAAGAGATACGGGGATAGTGGATCTCCTTGCCTGACCACCCACTGGCCTTTAAAAAATCCCACAAGACTACCATTTAAAGCGATAGAAAATCGACTGTCAGTGTAGCACACCTCAATCCTGTTTCTAAACTCTTCAGGCAAACCTATAGCCTCTAAAGCTTTAGCCAAGAAAACCCAATGCAAGGAATCAAACGCTTTTTGAATGTCTACCTTTAATACACAACGAGGAGAGATGGACCTTCTGCCATAACCCTTCACAAGCTTTTGTGCCGAGAGAGTGTTATCAACATTAAAATAATTAGATACTATATATATATATAATTTGCAATACTATGTTTAAAATGATTATTCTGTTATGAATATATTTATTTACGGTGGATATCTATATATTAAGTTAAAGTTTAATGGGCTTTATTATTAGGGTTTAATACCCATTGAAATTAGGGTTTCCATCATATGCCTATAAATATAGATTTTTGGACAAAGCATTGTACACAACCCTACTTTGAGAATATAATACAAATCTGTCTCTTTTGTCTCTCATCTTTATTCTCTTACTTTGTTCTTATATTTTACTTTATTCACAACATATTTATCTTATTAAAAGCATTTTTTGACAGCAATATTAAGCACTTAAATTTCAAATCCAAAAATTTAAAAGCAAATTTTTTAAAAGTACATTTTTATCGTACTTTTTAAAAGTAATGTTAAAAGGTTTAAAATTTATAAAGAATATGGAATGTAAAATAGAAATCCTCCACTTCTATGTGTTTTATGCTTTTATATTAAAAAATTTAAATAAAAAATAAATATTTAATGTATATTTTTAGATTTTAAGTATTTAAAGAATTTTTTAAATAGATGTTTAAATTTTAATAATTATTGTAATTTTAAGTGTTTGAGTATTAAGATGTGTTAAATAATATTAATCTATTAATGTTTGACATATAGCACTAATTTGATTTTTTAAGTATTTAAAAAAATCTTTTATAAAATTTTATAATTTTTATAAAATAATCTTTAAATCTTAAAAAAAAACTTAAACTCAAACCTCTAAATCATCGTCACTTTCACCTCCGATCATCATGTTTGAGCATGCTTCTTTGCTCACCAAACCTATATAATATATTGTTTTCTCCTGATAAGTTTTAAATCCGTAGTTTAAAAGAGAAGAGAATTATAACCCGATAACGATAACACTTATTTTAAAGATTGTTAATAATAATATTTCATTTTTTAAAATATTTTAATTACCCTGTTTTAGTATTATCTTTATTACATGTATATAATCCTTGATTTTTCATATACATGTGTATACAAAACAATAATACTCTGGAAGACACCAAGTGAATGAAGAAGAAGATCCTTCAACTATTTAGAATCAACAAAAGAAGAAAAGAATTACAACTCGCCACACAAGACTAACCCTGAGGCGTTGCAGGGCATGGAAAATCATCCACTGCTGATACTAACTAGTGATCCCGATGCCCGGAAATACATCGAAACAGTTTAGAGTTTAAGGATTAAGGTCGAATTAAGGTCTAGGGTTCATACATGCACAAAGAGGTCACAGTTCAGACGTGTCCATGGTTTTTAACCCTATTTTCTTTACTTCTCGTAAGAGATGAAGTATCTCTTGAATTAAAACCAGACCCTCCTTGCCAGTCTTAAGGGAATTCAAGGAACGATGAAGAAAACTACAGTCTGCCTCGAGGGCTTCAAACCTCTCATACAACTCTAACAGTTCAGTTTCAACATCTTCCAAACCATTTTCTCTACTATCTTCACACTCATCATCCACGGGGAAAGCCGTATCATCATCCGGTCTGGTTCCATTTGCCGCAAATGAAGCTTTATACTCTCGTTTACGACCCTTTTCGTTGTCGTCGGAGTGTTTGATATCGGAATTGTGTTGAGATGCACCGTACTGAGAAAGCTTGTTAAGTTTCTTCTCCAGCTTCTGCAACAAGTGGGAGATGTACAGCTTTTCCTCTTCGATTTCCGACCATGCGGTTATGATTACGGGCTGGTCGTCAACTAGACAAGCCTCGGGGAATCCTGTTTCATCGGGGGATTCTGTTTTGGAACATGTGGTTGTTGTGTTCATCGTTAGAGCATGTTCCTTGTCTAGGTTGACAGGTTTGGTCTCTTCTGGTGTTTCGTCAGGGAAGTTCAATCTGTAATACTCAAGCTCAGCTTCAAGGTCTTTTAGTTCTCTTTCCTTCTCGGTCAGGAGATCGTTAGCTTTGTCCAAGGCTTCGACATCGTATTCGGCTTGTTCTTCCATCATCCTCAGGTACTGCAGGGCCTCCGTTCGGAGAGCTGCCTTCTCTTCCTGTAACCTTGTGATCATGGCCATTGCTTGATTTGCAGCAATGGCAGAAGCATTTCTTTCTTCCTCTAATTCCTTAGACAATGCATTAATGTACTCTCGGGCATCATCGACTTGTCGTTTCAACGTATCGAATTCACTTTCACCTTCGATGACACTGCTTTCGTCGAAAGGTTTGAGGTCAGGGGATTCACTTATTGCCTCGATGAATAGGTTCTTAAGATTCCGAACTTCAACGGAGTTGGAATCGGACCTCAGCAATTCGACTGCGCGATCTTGTAACTTGGGACTTAAATAGTTCAATGATAATTGATTCCCCAAGCCAGAAGAATTGTGTGCTGGAAATGACTTAAGATCCTCACCAATGACAGGAAGTGTCTGGACCGCAACTCGATCAGTATCGGGACCGGTACGAGTCTCCGTGCTTATCGACTTTGTGACAACCTCGGGTGCACTCTGATCCCCGGCACTTTCACTTGCTGGTGATGACTTAAGATCTCCATTAGCCCCACTAGTGTAAGCTAGCATATATTTTGTGACAAACTCGGGCGCACTCCGATCTCCTGCAGGTAAAGTTAGCCTGGATGTATAGTCCACAACGGGATCGGGATCGAAACGAGACCCGGTTTTATTTGCTGCCACTGTAAACAGTTCTAGACATCAGTCATAACAACATTAATGCCTACAAAACATACACACAGAGGAAGAAACAGAGAGAGCTTACAATTGTCTGAAAATGATTCCATGGAAACATCATTTGCATTATCTGGATTTGACGTATCAACCATAGAAATAATATCAGCCAGTAATGATGGACTGATGCTCGGAACATCCGTAAGTCCGAACGATGTCGAATAATCATCAAGAGAAACAAGCTCAGGCAATTCATTGAAATTATCCTTCTTATCTGCCAGTTTCTCTTTTTGCTCGCTCTCCGGAGCCAAACATCTCAAAGTCACGAGACTCATTAGCATCAGTCTGTTTCTTCGGTTCGTACTCATTTAAATCACGAACTACGCTGTTGCCGTCGTGATTATCGGACGGAAACCAGGATTTGGATTTAGAAGTGATCTGCACCTCATAAGTGTCTCTTAAATGAGATCCTGATGGTGCACAACACATATAGCGCATCATATTCAAGTCATTCGGAGTACTTATGCTTCGAGGCAAATGAACGTTCGACTCCGAAGCCGCCATGCCGGTGCCAAGGGATTTTAAGAGAGGTAACCTATGTGATTCTGGTCTATTAGCCCAAGTCTTGTTGCAGCATACACAAAACCTTATGACCCCATCGAAAACCGAGCTTTTCGAGCCACACTTTCCATCATACCCCAGTTTTCCGACAACAAGTCTCTGCATATCCGAATCAGATTCATGTCCCTCGACACATGACATGAGACATTCATCACACATACCGCGACCATCGACGAGCTTATCATGTATGTCACAAGCAAGCAAGAACGAAATCTCGTTTCTATGATTCCGGCAGAACAGATTCCGATAAAATCCATCTTTCACACTCCCGAAAACATGATCAAGCCGTGTGCAGAGCATGCAAGGGCTTTGAAGATCACAGAGTTGAGCAAAACCAGACAGCATATACGAAAATGCAGCATCAACGAATAGCAGAAAGATGAGAATCCATTCACAAACAACATACTTTAAGCCCCTTAAAAACCCCTTCAAATTCCTTTGTACATCGGGAAATGAAGCGGCGGTGGTGGCAGTCATTTTCCAGAATTGTTCTTACAACCAGAAGATAATCTGGAAAACCTTGTCTGAATTGTTTGACCTTGATGATCTATGTAATTAAGATTCGGGATGCAGTGTCAGATATACATATACATATGTTTATATATATAGATATATATATCTGACACAGGCAATGCTTGAATTTTTCTTATTAGAAAAGCATTACCATTTCACTGCATCCGAATGGAATTGACAGGAGATCTCGTAGATGATAAACAAGGAAGAAGATGAAGGAGAAAAGGAAATGGGAAGTGCTGTTTTCCGGGAAAATATGGTTGACCGTTGAAACCAACTGTTTTGATTAATTTACGGTCCAAATTAAGGAAAAAAGAGTTCTAATCTTACGTTTTCGGTTTGAATGTCTTTAAGCTGTCGCCACATCATATGTTTAAAGTTCAAACTAAATCTCTTTTCGGAGATTATTAAGTAAACCCTGTTTATCACATCATTCATATCCAAATAATCTTATTACGTGAATGATGTGGTGAACAAAGTTTACCTAATAATTTTATCACATCATTCATATCCAAATAATCTTATTACGTGAATGATGTGGTGAACAAAGTTCACCTAATAATTTTTCCACTTTTACTTCTCTTAAAACAAGGATTTAGAACAGGGATTTAAATTACGAACATAATTATAATTTTAATAATATTTTATTCTACTATAATATTATTATAATCATTATAATTTTAGTTATCGTAAAAATTTAAATCTTATTAAAGATATAATAATTACGGACATTGTAATATTGAATAGTGTTAAAACCTTTAAATAATAATATTGGATCCATTTATATTAATATTGATAGAATGATTAAGGTTTAATTTTATATATTAATATTGCTAGAATGGTTAAGGTTTAATTTTATATATTAATAACCGAATAAAATGATTCAGACATTAAAACCGAATAAATCAATTTGTTTAGTGAAATAAAGTATTATTTATTAAAAATATTAAATATTTTAAATAAAATTAGTGATCGTAAAAAAAAAGATATTCGCTCATATTCAGAGACTGAACCCAAACAAGCCCATTTAACTGCACTCTAATTTACAACACTACCCCTACATTAACCACCCACTCTTCTCATTTCTTCCCCCTCTTCGACGTGGCTTTCTTCGCCGGTGACTTGATGCTCTTTGGCTTTATACTCTTCGCCGGAGCTTTTTTAGATGCGGTAACCTTCTTCACAACAGCAGCAGCCCTCTTCCCAGGAGATGTCCTTGTTGAAGACTTAGCAGCTTTGGTCGGCTTCTCCGCAGGCTTAGGCTTAGATTTGATCACAGCTTTCGACTTAGCTGGCTTCGCAGCAGCCGCGGCCTTTGTCTTTGTGGCAGTAGACTTAGCCTTGGTGACAGACTTTGGTTTAGCCGCCACTTTGGACTTCGGTTTAGAAACAGTTTTTGCTTTCGACGGAGGTTTAGAAGCCGGTTTAGCACTCCTCCCTGACTTGGCAGCAGGCTTCTTCTTCGCCGGAGAAGTAGTTGCCTCCGTCTTCGAAGATCTCGCCGACGGAATCTTAAACGAATTCTTAACCTTAACAAATTTCCCTGCAGCTACAAGCTTCTTCAAATGGAAAAGCAACAGCTTCTTGAAATTTCCAGGAAGATTCTTCTGTTTCTCTTCAATAAATTTCGTAATAGCGTATTGACTTGAACCAGTCCTCTCTTTCAAACTAACAATCGCATCTTTGATCATCTGAATCAAATCATATCAATCAGATAAGAACACACCAAACAGAACAAAATCAAAAGAAAATTAAACAAAACTTTTTGAAATTCGAATTACGAAAATACCTCTTCGTAACGAGGATGAGCAGGAGGAGATCGCGGCTTCTTAGACACTGCTGCTTTCTTAGCTTTAGGCTCTTTAGCTTTCTTCGCCTTACCCGGTTTCGCACCGTCTTTGGCCTCAACCGGCTTGTCTTCCGCCGGTTCGGAGGCGACCTCAACCGCGACAGTTGCTTCTTCTTCAGTGGCCATTGCAGCGAAAACGATGAGTAATTAGGGTTTCGGAGATTGGGAAATTCCGTTGATCTAATTTCAGTGGACCTGTAATTCCGTGCCGTGAGAAAAATAACCGAAACGAAGAGATTTAAATAGTCAGGCGTGAGAAAGACGGTATCCGTAAGATGAAATATGATTGGTCGAGACAACAAGCACGCGGATCACCGTCTTTCATTTAAATAACAACCGTTGGATATTCCCTTTTATCTACGGTTGAAAAACAACATAAATTGAAGAGAATTGGAAGAACCTGATGTTTTGAGCAATTAAAGTGTGTTTTTGGTCTCGATTGATGTTACCATAACTTGAGCTATAGTTGATGAAATTTTCATAGCTTTTTCCCATTATAAAGTTTATTCTCTAAGCTTTCTAATGAATATTTTTTTTTAAATTTTGAGCTATTATATTGAGAGAAATTTAATTCGGAAGTTAGATTGATCAAAACGAGAGTTTATCGTGATGTTATTATAATTCTTGAGAATTTTAAGAAAATGTTCGATATGAATTCTTAATTTCCTCGTCCCATTTGATAATAGATTACCAAAGGAATCTAATGCTTCAAAAATTTTGAAAATCGGGTAAGAATTCGATGGGAAAATATTCCTTGAAATCATGTCGAAGTTGAACATATCCTATTGATTTAATGTAATGTAATTCGTGAAAATAAATTTGAAAGGTGAAGCGAAATTTTTGTTGCCATAAACGTTATTAATACATTACAAATGTTAATCATCGTCATAAATCGAATCAAATAAAAATTCCGTGTTTATTAATTGATGTAAACACAATTAAATCATATTAATTCTAATTTATGAACATTTGCTTTATATAGTCCATTGATGTAGTTTGGCATCAAATTCCTTACATTCAACCTTTCATTTAATCAAACTTATTTTTCGAATAGTTTAAAGGTGATTAAAAGATAGTATTTTTTATATATATTCTTACCCCGTTGATAACACGTATGCACCTTATAGACATAATAATTTAAACTCGTGTCTCCTTCGATAAACATCATTAACCTTTTCATTGAGACACTTACTGGGTTCATTTAATCAAAAGTTAATGATACCAAATCATCATATTTCATGATTTTTCGACCTATATGAACCGAATCATCAAACTAGAACTCGTGTAACGGATGAAAATTTGAATATGCAACAAAATATATAAGGACGAAACTGAAATTTGAGGTCAAGAGTAAAATATAAATATTTAAAAATATTTAGGATAAATTCACAAATAATTCAATTTTTTACTCTATATAGAGGGATGGTAATTTGACCTGTCTCCAACGGGTCCCGACTCGATCGGGATATTTTTTTATTTAAAAAATCGGGTTTTGGTCGAATGATTAAAAAATTAAAGTTTGGTCAGGGTTGGTTTTAGGGTGAAAATTTCCTGACTCGACCCGACCCGGTATATTTATATATTTTTTTATTAATTTTTTGGGTCGAGTTTATTCAGGGTTTTTTTTATTAAAATATCAGAATTGAGTCAGAGTCGGGTTGTAATTTTTATAATATCAAGTCAAAGATAAAACATATTAAGATCGAATCGGATCGAGAACTGAAAGACTTAAGTTTTTATAATTTTATTAAGGCATAAAGATAGTTTTCACCCTTTAACGTTTATAATTTTTGTCATTTTGGCCTTTATTCTTTTTGGGATAAATTTAGCCCTTAACCTATGTCTTTTTAATAAATAACTCATTTTTTAACTATCATGATAACTGAACCATTAAAAATTTAATAATGATAACTTATCATATATATGTGATACTAATATATTTTAAATGACATAAAATTTAACCTATTAAACATATATATAATATAATTTTATTCCAATATAAAATATAAAATAATTTAAATTTAAATAAAATATTAAAAATTAATTAAATCCAAAACAAAAATTTAATAAATATTCTCAACCCTAACTTAACTAAAATATCTTTATAAAACCCTAAAAATCCAATTTAGATTAAAACTAAAATACCTAAATTCTAAACTAAAATAATAATAATTCAATTGATTATTATCAAAATCATTTATCTTTGATTCACCGGTAACAAACTCTACAAAACCCTTTCTTTTCAGATTATGTTCATATTTTTTTAGATAAAATTTTGATTTTACTATAGTTAAGGTTGAAAATATTTAGTAGCCTTTTTATTTTAGATTTAATTAATTTTTAGTGAATAAAAAATTAATTTTTAATATTTCATTTAAATTTGAATTTTAATTGTTTCATATTTTTAGATTAGAATAAAATTATAGTCTATACATGTGTATATGTTTAATAGGTTAAATTCTATGTCATTTAAAATATATTATCTCATATATATGATAAGTTACCATTATTAAATTTTTAACAGTTTAGTTATAATGGTAGTTAAAAAATGAATTATTTGTTAAAAAGACATAGGTTAAGGGCTAAATTTATCAAAAAAAAAATAAAGACTTAAATAACAAAAATTATAAACGTTAAGGGTAAAAATTATGTTTATGCCTTTTGTTAATATCAGGTCGAGACGTCGCCTACCTCCTTCCAGCGGAGAGTATCTTTTGGTCAGTTCCATAGTTTTCCTACTGTCATTTGATCAGTCTCTGCTGTGCAATTTGCTGGACCATTTTCTTATTTCTGGTTCTTGAAGGCTTCTGGGGTTACTGTTCCATTGCATTTTTCAGCCAGTGGCTTCAACTTCAGTAGGATATAATATCACCATTCGAATCGCGGCCGGCGAACGGCAGGCGGCAGCAGCCTCAATAAGGCAGAAACATATTACAGATGTGTTCCATTGTATCTTGCAGGCTGTTTACATGCGATTCGGTCGGTGTCCGAACCAAATTAATAAAAAGTTATAAAATTTTATCCATCAAACTGAACCGAATTAGTCATAGTCAAATTAGCCGAATTAAAGTATTTTGGTTAATTTTTTCGGTTTTAGAATTAACTAAAATTTATTATAAACTTTGAGTGAATTACACAACTCCCCCCCGAACACAGCTTACAACTTTCATCGTACTGTACTCTCCAAAGAGCAACTCTTCTCAAAATCTCAAAAGGTGCTGAGTTGGAATCCCATTCTAACTAAGAATTCTTGTGGTTCCGGAGGATCCAGCTACAGGAGAACCAGGAACAGAGAGCTTTCCCCCCTCCGACTCGTTGGTCTTAAGAATGCTGATTTTAAGAATGAGTAATTGCCCTTCTCCGACCCTTACTGCCCAACCTGAGAGCGGACAGCTAATGCATTCCACTTATTGAACAGTCACTAATTGTGCTAAAGTAATTTTTTAGTTTCTAAACTTTTATTTTAGGCTAATTTGATAAAAAATTAATGATTATTTTATAATATATTAAAAAATTAATTATCTTTTTATAATTTTAAAAATTTCAATGTCCAAAACTAAATAAATATAATATTTAATATATAATAATTTTGATTAATTCAATTAATTAATCGATTTTAAATTAATTTTTTTTTAAAATTTAACCGTTAATTAAATTTATCTAAAATTAATTAATTAAACCATAAAAATTAATTTAATTAATTAATTCGATGTAAACTCCTAATTGTACATACATTGGAAATATTGATATGGAAAGTTGAAATATTAATCCATAGGATTTGCTAAAATCTTTTAAATATTGATTGAATTTCCATTGCAGAGGACACAGGAATAGACAGATTGATATGCGAGGATTCCATATGAAACGCTGTCGTTTAAGAAATCTCATTCAAACGAAAAATAATTAAGAAATATATCGTTAATTACTAGTCACTCAATTTTTTTAATTTCTAATTTAATAATTAAATTTTATATATTAAATATTTTTTATCACTCTTAAATATTTTATTATTATTTTTTAATATTATTAAGTGTAAAAATAATTTAAAATAAATAATATAATATTATTTTTTATTACTAAAGTTTTAAAATATTTAATATAATGGTCGTCGTTTGTCATTATCATCAATCTTCAAAATTTATGATCAATATACTTTAAATTACTTCAAATGACTTATTTTAATATTTTTAGTTTGAATTTAATGACTGTTTTATCGAAAATATCATAAAACTCACGTACAATTTTTTTTTTATTATCTGTTTTCTTTTAATTTTAAAATACTTTCTAACAAAATATAAGTAAGATTCTAAGACACGAAATAAGTCAAAATGATCAATAAGATATAAAAATAAACAATTTTGATCTAGAATTATCGACAGTAATATTCAACGATAATGAATAATGATTGACAAATATTTTGATTTTACTTTTTGTTTTTATTAAATAATAAATATCATATCATACTAAAATGATAATAAAATATTCGAAAGTGATTAAAATATTAAATATAAAAATTTAGTTATAATATTAAAATATTTAAAAATTAAGTGATTAAAATAAGAATAAAAAATTATTGAGCGACAAAATGGTGTATTTTACCTATAAAAATTTAGTACGTGAAAAGGGTCAAAGTAGTCTTTCTCCCTCAAATATCTCTGTCTTTACTGTACTTTTCCTTTCTCGCGAACCGAACCCTGAAACTCGAAAATCAGTTGAAATTAGAGATTCTTTAGCGCCAACGATGACCTCGCAATATCCGCCGAATACAGCGTTTTTTACGCGCGCTACTCTCTCTACTATCACGCGCCACCCGTGGCGGGAGTTCCTTTCCCGGTCATCCTTCGCGTGGCCCATTTCCTTCGGCGAAGCCACCATCCGTATGAAGCGGAACCTCAACTACTTCCGAGTGAACTACGCCATCATAATCCTAGCAATCCTCTTCCTCAGCCTCCTATGGCATCCAATCTCCATGATCGTCTTCTTGGTCGTCTTCATCGCCTGGTTCTTCCTCTACCTCTTCCGCGACACCCCCTTGGTCATCCTCAACCGTCAGATCGACGACCGCATCGTCCTGTCAATCCTCTCCGTGATTACAATTATAGCCCTAGTTCTGACCAACGTTTGGCTGAACGTATTGGTTTCCGTTTTGATCGGTGCTTTTATCGTCGGTCTACACGCTGCGTTCAGAGGAACGGAGGATTTGTACTACGACGAACTTGACGGTTCCGAGGGTGCCCTGTTTTCAGTTGTAGGCAGCCCCACCGGAGCCGGATACAGCCGCGTTTAAATCCAAACCGTTAAATTTTCCGCTGAATGCTTCGTTTAATGATCCTTTTCTTCCTCCGTTTCTGGGTTTTGAATAGAGTTTGGATTTAGGGTTTGAATGTGTTGGAACATGGATCACTGTAAGAACACAACACTGAATGTTTCTCAACTAACCACTGTTTTTTTCACGTACAAAGCTACTAATTCACTTAGATTTAATTAGGGTTTTGTCTCACTAACTAATCATTGTTTTTTTGTCTTAATTGAGATTTTTGGTAATGCTAAGACAACTTATAGGCACTTGGTTGGTGTAATGTTGCCATCATTACCAGATTTCTCTTCAAAAGGCTTGGTGGTTGGTTTGTCAATTACTATAAACGATTTTGATTAATTATACGTGCCATATGTAATAAGGTTTCGTTCGGTATCGTTGTCAAATCTTTGATTTCTCGATTTTAAGTCCAAAAATCGTAATCGGAGAAAATTTGAAAATTTAATTTATTTAAAAATTACGTTTAAGACCAAAAAAAAAAAGAAAAAAAAATGATGATGAAAGTTAAAAGTTGAACATTTAACGAAATTTTATGTTGTTACCAGTGAACGGATGTTTACTACTGTAACCGCAATAAAAAACGCAACCTTTAAATTATGTCTTAAATAGGGTATAAAGGCTGAAATAAATTCTTACTGATCTTCAGAGTCCACTAATGAGAACTAAACTGGACTGTCTTCTTTTATGCTTTGGACCGGCAGCATCTACCACTGCCCGTGGAGAAATGCCAGAATCACCATATCCCGAAGCTCTTTTCCGGCCGATCCCGCGGAGCTTCTTCGGTGTTACAGTTTTTGAAGTTGCTGGACCAACATTTGTCTTTCCATTATTCCATATTAGGCCCCATGTGAATAAAACTTATCGACGTCAAAAACCGCTCCTCACATCTATTGAAACCAAGCTCGTCACGACCTCGCCGAAGCTACTTGCGTCTGTCGTCTCCGCTGCCGGAACGACGGAATCAAACACACTTCTCGAGCCTCTCGAAAAACAGAGATGTGCATGTAGCTAAAACATCAATTCTTTCAGCTTAACCAAATCTAGCAAGACTCGTTTATAAAAAAAAAAACTGTTGTTCCGCTAGCGTCTCGTGGCCTATTCAGCCACAAATACGAATCACCAAACTTGAAATTAAATTTTAAAATAGTATAAGGACCTTTGGTATGTTTAAACCCTTTTTTATATAGTTTTGATTTCCTTATATTGCTGGAAAATATATGTTCTAGTACTTGAATTTGACTTTAAAATGTAATTTGGTACCTAATTTTTTGAATAATTTTTTTTTTAAGATCGTATACAAATTTCAAATTGTCAGGGGTAGGCGTATACACGAGTCAAGTCGGGCTCGAGCAGTGCTAAGTTCGGTTTGACTCGTTAAGATTTTGAGTCGAGTTTGAGCTTTATTCGAGCCTAATCGAGTCAAATGTTGACCGATCTTTGACCGTGTTAGACTTGAGTAACTCTTAATTGTCACGTCTCATTTGAAGCCTAACGAAGAAAAAACTTTGATACACAAGTTATGTAAATTTAAACTTGTTAAGTTTAGGGTTTAATATGTTA
The DNA here is from genome assembly GCA_035048815.1 of Abelmoschus esculentus. NCBI lineage: Eukaryota > Viridiplantae > Streptophyta > Magnoliopsida > Malvales > Malvaceae > Abelmoschus > Abelmoschus esculentus. Next base: position 15,667,051 of record JAUCBN010000036.1, read on the forward strand.
ATTTAGGGTTTAAAACTTATTTTTAGGATTTAGATTTTAAGGGTTTAAGTTTATAAATTTAGATTTTAAATTATAAAAAATAAAAAATAGTATATTTATAATTTTCGAGTAGTTTGTGAACTTTTTAAGTCAAGTATCATATAGCTCGGTTCGGCAAGAATTCAAGCCAAATTTGAACTCAAACCAAGTTTAATCAAATTAAACTTTAATTGAACTTTAACCGAGTTAAACTCGAATAACTCGTGATTTTTCTGTATAATTTACGAACTTTTAGTCCCCTCGGTCTATCCCGACCATCATAGAAGGTATGCAGAAGGGATGACATGACACGTGGATGAAATTGGCTGAGCCTATGTAGATAGGGTATATCAAAACCAAGTGTTATCCTATCTATATCTCTTAGTTGTGATTCTTGACCAATTAATTTCTGTAAATTTTGTTCTAGCATATGAAATAAACTGGTACCCTTTGGATCCAACTGCCATTGTTGCTGCAAAATCTGCCAACTGAAACAAAGAATTCATGGCAACCATCTCGTCCACTACCACGACCCCTACAGCCCTTGTACTCAACCCATTGCCGAGGGTTGCATCCCCATTAGCCATTGGTAAGAACTTTTCCTTTCTTTCCGTCTTAAATTGAAAGGGTCATTTCCATTTTCAACTCAAACTCCAAATTCTCTGCTTCCAGGGTTGCCAACAATGGCAAAGAGAGGGACCATGAAGGCGATGTGTACTATGGAGAAGAAGGTTGCTTCATCTTCAGAGACTGGTTCAAGCATAGGCAAGAGTGCAGCTTTTGTGGCAGCAGCCTGTGCAGCAACCGTGTCTAGCCCAGCCATGGGTTTAGTGGACGAGAGAATGTCCACTGAAGGAACCGGACTCCCCTTTGGCTTGAGCAACAACCTCCTCGGGTGGATCCTGTTCGGTGTGTTTGCCCTGATTTGGGCACTCTACTTTGTCTACACTTCGTCCCTGGAAGAAGATGAGGAGTCTGGATTGTCACTCTGAATGGTCTAAATGCCAAACCCTTTTTTCCCTTTTCCTGTAGGAAATGGAAATCAAAGGAGTTTGGGTTTCCTATGTTGTTGTAAAATTACTTTGTCTGAATGTAATCTGTGTGTTCTGCCATCATTTTTGTCTTGGTGTTATCTCCATTGTTTCTCCATTGATGCTTGTTTGGGATTACAGTTAATCTCTTATAAAACAAGCAATTATTCAGTAATAACTCAGAGCAAAGCTTAAAAACACCAGACAAAAGCAAAATACGACAGCTCAAAGTTCTTACCACCATACATACAGTCATATTCATATGTTTTTCTCTTTGTCCATATTCCATAATCACTAAATACTTAATTAACACTGTTTTTATCTCACATTAACTTATAACATATATCTTAATCCTTAATTAACACAAAGCACCCTAATTATTATTAATAATAGACATAATAAAGTCAAACTGCATGCCCCATGCATCCATCTGCCTTGCATGCAGCAGGCGGCCACAGAGATCAACAAAACCAAGTCAGCTCTTCTTCTTACATTTATCCATAGCTTTTGGTGCTGTTTTTGTGTTAAAATTTATTATTTCAACGATCAAATTAAATAAAACAAGAAAAAGGGTTTTTTTATTAGAAATACTAACCGAGTCCGATCGCTTCTGTTCCTTTCATAATACGTAACTTTTTACAAGAATCAACGAACATCCTGAATTAGAGAAGAAATTTTTAATAATTAATTTAGTTTTATATAAAAAAAATTTAAAGAAATTTGGATGGTCGAAGTGAATTAGGGCATGTACTCCCAAGGGACATCACCAACAAGCATCCAGTCACCATCCTTGTCCTCATAGGTAGGAACATAATCAGAGCCATTAAAGAGATCCATAAGCTTGCTCTCATTCATCAAATCCTTCACTCCTTGAGATCCACAATTTCCTTCATTTCTCATAACATTATTATTAAATAATCACTACGGTATATCTCAAAATTCGCGTATTTATAGTATATTATAATTTCGAGACGTTAACTTCAGATGTGACACTAAACGAGTAAAACAGTGAATAATTTACTAACCGATAGTGAAAGAGCTGATGAACATCTTGGCTAAAGCATCGGAAAGTTGATGGTAACTTGTGTACATCCTCAAGTCTACCTTGCGGAGGTAAGGCGCGCCGTCCATGCTCACCTTCACGAACGCCGCCTTCTCACTGCCGCTCTCGTCGTTGCTGCTCTTTTGGGTGGCCGTGGATAACATGTTCTTTCGGAATGATCGCACCGGTGGCCATCCCACAACTTGAGCTCTAGAATCATGCTAACCAATTAAAAGGAGAATTTCCATTTTTTTCAAGAAAAGAAAGAATATGGGGTCAAAAAAATAAGGAAATTAATAAAAGAAATTGAAGGAAATTTTGATTCTATAAATATAATTCAACAAGCCCTATTGATTAATTCTTCAGATTTTTTCTCAAAGTGACAATCTTCACGTAATACTCTCAACAGTTGGACATTGATCGTTCAATCGATACAAGATGAATTATGCTGAAATATTAGTTTGCTATTTTGTCTTATAGTAGTATCTGTTCTAGAGTATATACTCTCAACCATTAGACATTGATCGCTCAATCATTGTGTTGACAATACTGATACTCGAACTCATAACCTTTAGGAACAACAATTGTTCCTTCAACCGATGAGGCTAGATGGTTCGTGCAGTTATTAAGATCTTAATAACTAGTAATTGAATATATAGAATATGTTACTCCTATTAGCCAAACCACACGTCTCATTTCAAAATGAATTATATGCTTTCTTTCTTTTATCACTAGACATGAAATCGGATCAATAATAAAAAATATGCAAAAATAATTAAATATACGATAACTTAAATTTTTTAAAGAATATTCGACCATCCATCCCTACTTATAACCCTAACAAGTAATAAGTCGCCCTATCATCCTTTAACATAAACACAGAATCAATGAAACTACAACTTACTTGGTAGGAGGCTTAGCAGGATCAGTTGCAGAAAGAAGAATCTTCTTCTCCTTTGTCAAACCAGACACTTTTTCTTCATTGGGATCGATCCCAGTGGTGTCCTGCTTCGAGGAAAGATTAAGCTTCAAATCAACAGTTTCGGAGAATCCTCTTTTCCTCATGACTTCACCACCACCTTCTCCTCCTCCGCCGGGCAACCCTAGCCTCAGCTCAGTCTCTTCAAACCCCATCTTCACATGATCATCTCCTCCTCCTTTCATAGCCATGTTCAGACCAACTTCCATATCTTTTCCCTTCTTTCTCTAGGGAAATAGGAGAGTGTTGGAGGGTATTATTAATAATGTTAACATGAGTGTGCATTGTCGGTTTTTACTGTTAATCTAAGCTTGGGGATGTGGACACGTGGCATGATCTGTGATCTGGATTATCCTAACTTGTTGGGATAGGTGACTACAAGGTGAGGTTAACACCCTATGATTGTGTTTATTCCTGTGTTCCAAAGGAAAGAAAGGGAGTCGACAACCCTTATTGGCTGCCGCTGCTCTCCCCATTTATCTACCTAGGCTTTGCCCCACCCCTCTCTTATTGCAATTGATTTCTTAATAATTCCTTTAAAATGATAATATTTAGATATAATTAAGGAAGGAAGGAGTTGTTTATGTTAAAACTCGAAACTTATATTAATAGGTGAAAATCGTTTATTTCTTAAGTGTGTCTCCTTCTATGTTCTACTTTAAAATAGTAAATTTATGATTTAGGGTTAAAGGTTAGGGTTTAGAAAATTAAGGGTATGATATATTTTTTAGGATTTAGAATATAAAATTTAGAGTTATGGTTTAAATTTTAATTTCTAAGTATTTTTTTAAGTGGAGCATAGAAAGATTTAGATTTATGATTAAAGATTAAGATTTAGTATTAGAATGTAGAGTATTGACTGTATGTGATTTTTAGGGTTTAAAGTTTAAGATTTAAAGTTTAGAGATAGAAGTTAGGATTTATTTTTTAGGTCGAGACACAAAAAAAATTCATACATAAGGTTATACTCCCCTATCCTTGATAATTCACTTATATCTTTTTCTCGTAAAAAAAAAATCATCATCTGTATTTATTCTCAGCCATCGATAATTATTAATACAATGATCCAAAAAATTAAAATATTTAATTTTTTATAAAATATCAACCTATTTTAAACCGTATATACACGGTTGCAAATTGTCTACCTCCTAATCATGTCTCTATTGGTGCCTCTACTTTAAATTAGTGAGTTTAGGGTTTAGGATTTAAGATTAGGGGTTATAATTAGAATTTAAGAAATTAAAAGTATGATATATTTTTTAAAGTGTAAGATTTAGGGTTTAAAATGTAAAAAGTTAAGATTATAAGAAAAATATTAAATGAGACACAATCAGAAAGAAAAAAAAATCTCTACTACTTAGACTTCCAAAACAAAATTCTTGCTCGAAAGTAGAAGCCATGAACACTCCTTTGACCATGGCATTGGCACGCACAAAAAGAGTTCCTCTTAGCTTAATTCCCATATTTAATCTAGTGTATATTTGTATCACGTGATCGTGTTTCGTATATACAGTGGCGTATGTACTTATAATATAAGTAGTATAAACTCATTCTGAACTTTTAAAAATTCACGTATTCGTCTTTATTTTTTAAAATCTACGAATTAATCCTTAATTTTTAATATTTATGAATTGTACTCGTCTTGAAATTTCAAAATTTTATATATTTTTATCCTCAAATACTTTTCTGAATCCGAATTTATTTATTTCCAATTCACTACAGCAAAATTGACTTTTAGCGGTATTTTTAGCGGCGTTTTTTAATTAAATGCACAAATTTGTATTTTTAGTGACGTTTTCTGAAAACGCCGCTAAATATATAGTTTTCAGCGGCGTTTTCTAAAAATGCGACAAAGACAATATTTATAATGGTGTTTTCACAAAAGAACGTCGCTAATAAAATAATTTTAGTGGCATTTATTTTAACAAACACCACAATTGTAACACAACACCCTCAAGATTAAAAAATTAGTTTTAAGGTTGAAAGGTTTTGAACCCGTAACCTTTCCTCTATCTTAAACTTTTATCCATTGAGATACACATTTACTATTAATTACTTTCCCTTGAATATTTATTTGTTTTAATGATATATAACTCGAATTAGATTTAATACACCCCAATTACCAATTCATGTTGTCTTATTATTTTCCCCCATTATTCTAAGATATCGAGATTCCAGAAACCTCTTAACTCCTAACCTAAAATTTCGTTTGCCTCATCGATCTCGCCGATCTGTGGCGTACATCGCCACCTCTTCCGTTATAGTCGCCGCACTGTAAGAACACAAACTGAAAAATCAGAATTAAAAGAGGAAGAAACAAAACAGAATAAGGGCAAGAGAAGAAGCAGAAAATTTAGAGGAAGAATAGAAGAAAATGGACAGGGATGAGAAGTTTTCCATTCATTCAATCTATCGATAATGTTGGAACATAGGATTTCAGAAACATATACCCAAGGGCTGCAAAACGACAACGTTTAGAAAAACTAAAAATAACTAAATAAAATAAAACGGCATTGTTTTAGTGAGTCACTAAAACGGTGCGTTACAAAGCTTCCCCCTCAAAAGAATCCTTGTCCTCAAGGATTAAAACAAGACCCTCTCTTTTTTCTTTTTTCGGTGATTAGACCAAATGTGTTCCCATGCTCTCTTATCCTTGATCGAACTTAAAATGTGAATCGATAATAGTTCTTCCATATCGACAATGATCGAAAATCAATTATGAATCAACCATATGATTTCTATATCAATGCATGCAAACTTAATACCTTCGGGATCAAAAAGCATCCTAATTGATTCTTCGGGATCAATGTTAACTACCTCACCAACAAATGACGGTTCATAAATTGATACCCCTTTGTTAATACTCTCTTTGTTGACATGTTGACTATGTGACACCAATTTCTCCATAACTTGATAGTAAGATAAATTAGCTTCTGCAACATGTCTAGCAAATTGCTTTGAGATGTCTCTACATGCTGATTTTGGCAATGCAAGGGCTTGGTGAAATGAAATTCTTCTAAAACCAGTCCATAACTTTGCACCATCTCCAAGTTTTCCACAGAGTCTATTCGTAAAGAATCTACAAAAACTTCCCCTTTTGAGTGTTGCTTCTGTAATGATACCCCTTCTTATCAATTCCTTACTTAGAGATTCTAAATTTTGTTTCTCTTCTGAAAATCTCACGATCTTCTCATTCATATCTTGGTACATAGCCTCCATCTCAACTTTGTTGGACTGCACCTTATACAAACAAGTAAAGTGTTCATTTTTTAGACTTTGCAATTCTCCCAACTGTCCTTGATTTTTCTTGAGTTTCTGAACAAGAGCTTCGTAGTAGCACTCTATCTCCTCCATCTTCTTTACAAGACTTCTTCTCTCATCTTTTGATTCATCCAACTCCCTCAAAAGTTCAAATATTTTGCCTTTCATGGAATTAGTAGCATTCAATATTTTATTCTTAAATTGTTGCAGCAGACTTGGTTGTGATTGAAGAAGATGCTTCTCATTCTCAATAAGGACATCATTGAGCATACAATTAATTTTTGTATCCCCTAATAAGTACCCTTTTAAGTCTTGCTTCCAAACTTTGAAATTGTTCAATTCAGCATTATCAAACAAGTAACTACAGTTGCTCACTAACGATTCTTCATGAATAAATAACAAGACTGCACTCTCAAGTAATCCTTTGGGCAAAGATATTATGTAGAAAACATCTCTTGTTTTGACATCTCTTGTTTTGTTGTCATTTTCCATTAACAGTAATCTAAACATATATGGATCACCATCCTCAATCAACACAATAGCATTACTAAGCCTTGTCGAGCACTCTCGTCCAAACTTTTTAGACTGAGCATTCATAAGTTCATAATCAAACTTTTTTAATCGATCTCCTAAGGTATAATGACCACTAAGTTTACCAATAACAACACAAAAATCAATCTCATTTGGAATCCTCCTAATCATACTACGATCAACTCTTGAAGTTTCCATAATTGCATCAAGCTCAAGAATTGCACTAGTTGGGTAAACATTATAAGCAAAATCCAGCTTTGAAATATTTCTATTCAGATCAATACTTGTGACTATCCTATTTGGATAAACATGTAAAATCACCTGATTTAGATTAAGGCTGTCCATATTGCTATTAGGTGTATCCCTTGAATCCAATATATCTTTAATTGGTTCATCAGAAACTGTAGAAGCCACCAAACCCTCAATCGACTCAGGTAAATAATTAGCTAAATCCTCTAAATCAGTAAGAACTATTGCCTTATCCTCTTGAGATTCATCACTTAGATACGGTATTTTATCAAATATTTGAGCTTCACTTGAATCTATTTCTGTAACCACACCTGATGTCAGTACTTGTATCGGCTCGGCAGAATCTATCGCCTCTATAGCCTTATAAAACTGAATATCGAGTTGGCAACATCCATCATAAACATTACGGCCTTGAAGTGAAGATCTAGCTTCGATCGCATTCTGGAGTTCTTCATATTGGATCAAAAATTAACAACCATCAAATTTTTGGAGTTGAATAATTTTTTCCAACGAAAACCCGATGCATCTCTTCTCGAGTTATAGGATAAATCATATGGTATTGTAACCTGAAGGGTCCGATTGCCCAAATAGCTTTCAACCAGTATTTGTAGTTCCAACAAAAAGAACCAATAACTTTCATCCATGGCCATGGCGAAGAACGTGGCTCTGGATACCTTTGTAAGAACACAAACTGAAAAATTAGAATTAAAAGAGGAAGAAACAGAACAGAATAAGGGCAAGAGAAAAAGCAGAAAATTTAGAGGAAGAATAGAAGAAAATGGACAGGGACGAGAAGTTTTCCATTCATTCAATCTATCGATAATGTTGGAACAGAGGATTTCAGAAACATATACCCAAGGGCTGCAAAACGACAATGTTTAGAAAAACTAAAAATAACTAAATAAAATAAAACGACATTGTTTTAGTGAGTCACTAAAACGGTGCGTTACACGCATCCTGAACCTACCCATGTTATTACTTACAGTAAGAGTCAATCGTTCGTCGTGAATGAGACCTTGAAAGATTCGACAGTTTGGGGTTGTTACCCTTTGGGTATTCGAGTTTTTCGACCACCGTCGACCTCCGATTGAGAAGTTTTTGCTACCATCATCTTTCCCATGTTGAGACGAATAAAACCTTATCATCTGATTTGTCTGTCCGATACCGAAAAAGGTCTCATCGGAACTCTATGTTCTTCCAGTAAGATGTGGCTCATTGTTCTCGTTGCTTGATTCCGTGCGGAGCACCTAGTGAGTTGTATACTGAAATCAGAGTGTTCCTTTGTTTTAGTATAATTAGAATGATATTTAAGTTAATTTCTTTCAGTTAATTTTTGTAGAACAACAAAAGATTGAGGACATTGTCAAACTCAAGTTAATGTCTGGTACGAGCTCTACTTGAAACTTCTTTCAGTTTACAATTTGCAACAAAAGCAATATTTCACATCTACTATCAACTTTATATGATTTTTGCAGCAAAAACTTCTAGTAGATTATATTTTCTTTTTATGTTTTTGCATTTGTTGCATATCTCTTCTAAGCAGATGCATTTCATTTATGATATGTGATGTTTGTTTTGTAATTTTACAGGAAGAACCAGGGGAGGAGAGTGATAATGCATTTCATGTTCCTATTCAATCTGACAGTGATGATGTCTTGACTGTAAGTCCAAAATTTGGTCATATAACATTTCTTTATCTTGGTTATGAGCCTTATGGTTGTAAGTTGTTTATCTTGATTATTTCTTTATCATAGAGGCACTGGTTAGTAATTATACAAATGTGTTCCCCATTCAATAATTTTCTATATATTAAACATCAGTTTCAATTCTCAACTTTTAGAATTGTTTCAGAAAAGCATAAATGATACTAAATATGATTGGTATATATGTACAATACTTCTGTATATATTAGGTGTATATTGAAGCAAGTTTGAATTTCATATATGATATTCAAGACTTTTATCTATGAATTTGTAGATCGAAGGGGAAAAGACTTGTCATTTAAGAGTCACTGTTATTCTTAATGAAATTGAACCTTAGAGATGGTGAATCTATAATTTTTGTTTTACTGTTAATTATGTTTGAAATGTATGTTGAGATTCATGTGATCTAGTACATTGGTTCATTTACATAATTGTTGAATGAATCTCGATAATTTCTCTTCTTCTTGGTTTGGAGCTTATTCCGTTCTAGAAGTTCTTGTTGTTTCTCATGTAATATTTGATTTATTCTGATAGCTTTACATCGGATGTTAAGATCAAGAGTATATCAATTGTTGGTGGTGCATGGAACATTCTGGTAATTTCAACAAAGTGTACCTAAATCGATTATATTTTTCTTGAAGGAGTGGGATTTGGTTGAAAATCTGCATGGAATGTTAGAATACCAAATGAGGTAGGTACATACTCCTCACTATTCTGATCCATTTTTTAGCTGTTAACTTGCTCATATATTGTGCATTAAGACTGGTCCACTTGGCACCAACAATGTTGTTCGCTAATACCAGACTTAAATAAAAATAGTAGAGATCCGTTTTTATTCTCTTCGTTTTCTAGTTTCTAATGTCATATTAACGTGCATATTTATTATTTAGGTACTCGAAACTTTAGAGCGTGGCAAATATTACATTGCATTTCCCAGATAGTTTTGGTGGTGACACAACCCAAATTCACTACATTAATTGGTTTTAAAGGTGAAGCCACATAGGTACATAAATTCCCATGACTGTTCTGTTTAATTGATGACGTTGATTCCTAGTGCTTGTTTTCATACTGATATATTTCTCGGATATGATTGACGGTTGAAAAGAGATGTTGCAACGATTGTTTATGAAATGCCAAAAAATTTCAGGTTTTAGATTTCTAATGTTTGGCCCGTAAATGATTTCTAATCAATGTCCTTGCTAATGCCAATTGTAGATGTTGGTGGATGTATTTGTGGGAAATTATATGTTTCTATGTTCTTTTTTTCTTGCAATCAGAAGCTTGTATAAGACATCAGTTCGATTCTCCATGTATATATTTGCATTTTTTTAATTGGCTACTATGAGACCAGATACTCAGTTCTGTATTTATGTATATGGTTGTCATGGATTAACTATTTATTGTATTATTTTTATTGTATATTTATACAAATCTAGCATATTAATTATTTTTATTGTATTATTGAAATGTAGAGACTTATTATTTGTAGCAATCCTACAAAGTTAACATGAGAAATAGATAAATAGATGACTTCAAACAAGGAATTGTTTTAAGAAGGATTAATAATAAATTATTATATATAATATATTTTTTGGATTATATTTGAGATTTTTTTTTGAAAATATGGTATTTTTAGCGGCGTTTGTGTTCATAAACGCCACTATAGAATAGATTTATTGCGGCATTTGTATATCTAAACGCCACTAAGAAACTACTCTATTGTGGCGTTTGTATACACAAATGCCGCTAAAGAACCACTCTGTTGTGGCGTTTGGAAACACAAACGTCGCTGAAGATCTTGTCCTTTTGCGGTATTTTTTACACAAAAACACCGTAAACTATTGCGGCGCAGTTTTTAGCGGCACTTATTGTGGCGTTTTTATAAGCGTCGGGATGGTTTTTAGCAGCGTTAAAAAACGCCACTATAGAATTAAAAAAATGCTGCTGATGATCTGTTTTGGTGTAGTGATTGCATGTCCACATGGAGGCCAACACCCCATTTCTTAAATCATGATCGATCTGCAAGTTTGACGAGCATATCAATAAGTTTATTTTCTTCTCGTGGTGTCAAAATAAAATCCGTCATCCAACCCCGTGTGATAAGAGCATATATCGCCCGAACTAGAAAAAAAAGAGTTATAACATGTAGAACGGTCACGAAGTAATTGGATTGCTTGCTTGCTATCGGATTGGATTTGTGTAGAACTAATGTTTTGATATAATAATTGAAAAATAGTTTTGAACTAATTTTAAAAGATTTCAAAAATAGTTCTTATGTCCGAACTACTTGAAATTATATTTAAGATGTTTTTGAGAAAGTTTAAATATGTTTTGAATGATTTAAAGAAACCAAATAACTGATTTTTACCCAAGTGTTTCGATACACCCTCAAGGTGTTTCGATACCTATTCTTCAATACCATGGTTTCAAAGGCAAAACCACAGTGGTATCGATACCTTTTGCCACTGTGATGCTCTGTTTTGAACTTTGTTTCGAAACACCCCCAACGGTCAAAACAATTTTATAAAAAAACCCAACGGCTAGGAGCGGTATCGATACTGGTATCAATACCAGTTCTTAAGTGTAGGTCAACGGCTATTTCCCAAAGAGGGTATTTTGATACCAGTTCAAGCGGTGTCGATACCACCTGTACCAGAAATAGAAATATGCCTTGTAATCAGCTCCAAACGGCTCCAAAACATCCTCAACGGTTATAAACATCTAGAAGCTCATTTGGGATGATAAAAGGAAGCCTCAAACATCAAGAGAAGCAAAATGCTTCACTTGTAACAACATTATGATCAAAGATTTGTCTTAGTGCTTAAATTTCTATTATTTGGATAGACAAACACTTGTGAGCTTCATTGTCATATATGCTCAAGTATAATTAGGAATTGGGTGAGTGATTATTACAAACATTAGCCTTATTAGAAGGATTAAACAAGTTTGCTAAGTTTTCTCTTTGTTGAGTGAATTCCCAAAGTTCAGGTTGTGAACTTTGGATGCTAGATTCGGGTTTGAGTCTAGGATTGTAAGGTTATCCCTTTGGCCTCAAAAGGTTGAAATTCTTAGTGAATTTGGAAATCCTTAGTGGGAAGCTAAGGTAGTGGATGTAGGTGCTTGTTCGAAGGCCAAACCACTCTAAAATCCTTGTGTTCAACTCTTATCTTTTTGCTTTCACAACCAACCACCCAAAGTGTTCTTTCTCCATCAAATTGGCAAGTTAATCGGTTGTGCATCGAGCCACTCCAAGCCTAATAATTGGTATCAGAGCGAGGCTCAATCGAGGAGGATTAACATCCTATTGAGAAGATCCAGAGAGCTCGATCAATTTACAATCAACGACATTCTATGGCTCAATCCATTGACAAGCCACCTTTCTTTGACGGGTCCAACTACTCCCAATGGAAGATAAGGATGAAGTATTTCATCAACTCTAGAGACTACAAGCTATGGGATATAGTTGAAGATGGACCATTTGTACCAAAAGGAGCAAAGGCGGAATGGAGCGTTAAAGATCGTAAGAAGATGGTGCTTAACCACAAAGCTTTACACATTCTTGTTTATGCATTCCATCCAAGCATCTATGAGAAGATATCTTCTTGTGAAAGTGCCAAGGAAGTTTGGGACAAGCTAGAAGTCACATACGAGGGTACAAACGAAGTAAAAGAGACCAAGATTGGACTCCTCAATCAAGAGTATGAGAATTTCAAGATGAATCCGGAAGAGGACATAGCAAAGATGTTCGATCGATTCTCCACCATCACCAATGGACTTAGAGATATGGAGAGATCATTCTAGAGGAGAAGCTTGTTCGTAAGCTCATCTATTCCCTTCTTGAGTCATGGGACTCAAAAAGGACCGTCATCATCGAAGCCAAAAATCTAAAGGCACTCAAGCTTGATGAACTCATGGGGTCACTCCTCACACATCAAATTATGATGAAAGGAAGATAAGAGGAGAAGAAAAAGGAAGAGATTAGAGCGATGAGGAAGAAAAAGGTTCAAGAGCTTGGTGTAAATGTCAACATCGTTGCTCTAAAATCCTCCAAGTGCATCCACTTTGAAGATTCAAGTGAGGAGGATAGTGAAGAAGATAACGAGCTTGCCCAACTCTTCATTGACTTCGATCGATTCATGAGGAACAAAAGTAGAAAATCCTCAAAGCACGAATCCAAGAAGAAGATGAAGGACCCCCACAAGTCAATCAAAAGGGGATCATCTTCCAAGAAGCAAGCATATGTGGCTACATAGAGTGATGATGACTCCACCGAAAATGAAGAAGTCAACCTATGCTTGATGGCCCTCAATGAGGGGGAGGTAACTTCCAACTCATCTTGTTTAAATTCATATTCATTTGATGAGTTACAAGAAGCCTATGATAAATTGGCTTTTGAGTTCAAGGCTTTATTTTCTAAAACCAAAAAGATGATTTCAAAGCTTAAATTAGAAAATGATTTGCTTTTAAAAATCAATTTCGAAATTGAAGCAAAATTAAAAGATTTTGAGCTTAAAGTTTTCGGTTTACAAAATTTACTTCAAAAGATTGAAAAAGATCATCAAATTGCTTTAGATGATCTTAAGAAAGAAAAAGATTTGATTTCCAAAGAGCTTGAAAAGAAAAATAATTTGGGAAAATCAAATTTTTACATGAGACAATCTAGTGCCCCTAGATTTATTGATGGAAAATGTTTTAGAAGTGTTTGAGTTCCAAAAGAACTAATCACTTCAACCAAAAAGGATGAAATTGAAAGATGGATTCCTAAGTGGACTAAAATTTGTGCTACTTACGTTAAAGGATCCAAAGCAATTTGGATACCAAAAATTACTTGATTGTCTTGTTTAGGTGTGATGGAGATATGAGCAACAAAGTGCAAGATTAAGGGGGAGCTCCATACACACAAGAAGGACACTTGAAGAAGAAAGGCTTCATATCCTACCTTTGGTTCAAGTGTGGTAAAATTTCTAGTTGAATTTGTGTTTATTTGCTTATTTTTGTTTTATTTCAACTAGTTTATCATATATGTTGGACTAACACTTAATGATGCCTTGAGTAAGGGGGAGTTTTTGTTTTTATAACCTATGTTTTGATACTTATTTTTTTTCAAACAATTGATATCTTTCAAATTCTCCTATGTTATTAGCTTTAAAGTTTTTCAAACTTGGTTTGAACCATTTTTGATATAACAAAAAGGGGGAGAATGTTATGAAAAATTGCTTTTCAAAGACTTTCAAATGGATAAGAGGAACATTAAATGATTTGAGTCTTTAATTCTCTTATTCAAAGTTTATTTGACAAAGGGGAAGCAATCTCAAAAACAATTTTTCAAGTTAGTTTTATTATATCAAAAAGAGGGAGATTGTAGAACTAATGTTTTGATATAATAATTGAAAAATAGTTTTGGACTAATTTGAAAAGATTTCAAAAATGGTTCTTATGTCCAAACTACTTGAAATTATATTTAAGATGTTTTTGAGAAAGTTTAAATATGTTTTGAATGATTTAAAGAAACCAAATAACTGATTTTTACCCAGGTGTTTCGATACACCCTCAAGGTGTTTCGATACCTGTTCTTCAATATCATGGTTTCAAAGGCAAAACCGCAGTGGTATCGATACCTTTTGCCACTGTGATGCTCTGTTTCGAACCTTGTTTCGAAACACCCCCAACGGTCAAAACGATTTTATGAAAACCCCCAAAGGCTAAGAGCGGTATCGATACTGGTATCGATACCAGTTCTTAAATGCAGGTCAACGGCTATTTCCCAAAGAGGGTGTTTCGATACCAGTTCAAGCGGTATCGATATCACCTGCACCAGAAACAGAAATATGCCTTGTAATCAGCTCCAAACGGCTCCAAAACATCCTCAACGGTCATAAACATCTAGAAGCTCATTTGGGATGATAAAAGAAAGCCTCAAGCATCAAAAGAAGCAAAATGCTTCACTTGTAACAACATTATGATCAAAGATTTGTCTTAGTGCTTAAATTCCTATTATTTGGGTAGACAAACACTTGTAAGCTTAATTGTCATATATGCTCAAGTGTAATTAGGAATTAGGTAAGTGATTAGATTGCAAACATTAGCCTTATTAGAAGGATTAAACAAGTTTGCTAAGTTTTCTCTTTGTTGAGTGAATTCCCAAAGTTCGGGTTGTGAACTTTGAATGCTAGATTCGGGTTTGAGTCTAGGATTGTAAGGTTATCCCTTTGGCCTCAAAAGGTTGAAAGTCTTAGTGAATTTGGAAATCCTTAGTGGGAAGCTAAGGTAGTGGATATAGGTGTTTGTTCGAAGGCCAAACCACTCTAAAATCCTTGTGTTCAACTCTTATCTTTTTGCTTCCACAACCAACCACCCAAAGTGTTCTTTCTCCATCAAATTGGCAAGTTAATCGGTTGTGCATCGAGCCACTCCAAGCCTAACAATTTGGATCACATCAGAGAGTATGTTTTTGACTAATTCTAATTTTACTTAGAGGAGAAAAAAAACGGAAATGATAAACTCTAGGGAATGAAGAAAAGTACTTTTATTGAGTCTAGAACTCGTAATCTAAGGGAACATAAGAGAATAAAGATGAACAACTTGACCAAATAAGCATATAAATGATTACAATAGTATTTATTCTAGAGTATACTCTCAATCATTGGACATTGATCGCTTAATCATTATGCTATGGTACTGGTGTTCGAACCTATGACATTCAAAAACAATAACCGTTCCTTTAATCACTGAGGTAAGATAATTCGTGTACTATATTTTGATTTTGTGTGGTCATGAATAATTTTAGATATTATATGGAAAAACTATGTTTATTGAAGCTAATTAAGATATTAATTAAGACAAGTTTAGTTATTACTATTCCGTTTAGATTGAACAATAATGGTTGGTTGAGAAAGTGGCAGCCAAGGCTAAGAATTCAGAAGAAAAATAAAATGAAAAGGCATTCACTGGGGGGACCCACAAAGTGGCCACGTGAACATGCATGTGTATGTCGCCTTTGTCTCAAACCCTATCCCATGTGCGCCACTACCCACTTCCCTCCTCCTTGAAAAATTATATTATGAATAAATCTCGTATTAATAGAAAAATATAATATAAATGATTTTTAGTAGTTGGTTCTATAGATGACGTGATATGATTTACTCATAATATAAATTCTCAAATAGAAAGATTATTAGGCGAACCTTGTTCACCATATCATTCATGGTCCAAACAATCAGAACCGATCATCTTTAAGGAACTGAGATGATTCACCTTAAAAAATTGAAAGAACAATTCTAATTGCTTGAGACCACGGATGACGTGGTGAACAAGTTCACCTAATAATTTATCATTGAAATGAGTTAAATATTAAATTAAAAATTGAAGATTTATTAAATAATTAAATTTAAAATTTAATATGTAGGATTTAATCTATATAATATCTAAATTTATATATAAATTTTAATTCTAATTCTAATCTTATCCAAAGGGAATGAAGAAGATATTTTTAATGGGTCTAAACTCCTGACCTAAGAAAATATGAGAGAATAAGATTAACAACTTGATCAATCGATCAAATATATTTATTTAATTAATTAATTAATGATTTATCATGATCTAATTTACTAATGATACATAAAATTATACACTACCAACGTATCCTATAATAATATTATTATTTAAATTAACATTCTGGTTGAACTGCGTAATCTATTAAAGGATGAATCTACCAAGTGTGTCGAACACTGCTGAACATTACTAATATTAAACACTGTTGAACACCATTAAATTGATTAATAAAGATTAAGAATCTCAAAGATTTGATCTATAATTGTTTTAATTTTTATTTATTAATTAATTTATTAGTATTCAACGATGTTTAACGTTAATTTTAAAAAACTATATTGCAAAATTATCACGTTTGAGATAAATTTGAGAATTAGTTAGATTGGATTGACTAGATTCAAGGAGTAGGCAAAGGAAAACGTTGAAAGCCACCTTGATACTTTTGAGTTGGTGTGATTTTCTTTATTATATTTGGTAGGAGTGAAACAGGATTTACCGTTTAGTTATATCCCTTCCATGCCCCCATCAAGAAATAGAACTGACTAATCCTAAGTCAAAGGATCGAGAAACTCAACAACGTCACTATCGAAGATCTCTAAGAAATTTCTTTTTTATTGTTGAAAGTATTAAACATGATGTTCAACCGAAGCTTCTTAGATGCAGATTTGCACAAGATTCAGCTGATTTATGTATTGAGTAGGACATCGTGTATATATATATATATATATATTTGGATTGATTTGATTGTAAGATTGTATGATGTGGTTTCTTTTGGATGAATAAATTTAAACCATTTACAAAAAAATGACTAAGTCTTAGTTTCTTTGAACTTGGATCATTTGCAAGTAGTTTACAAGTCCAAGTTAAGTGAATCCGTACGAAACACGGTAGGGTTTTGAACAGGGCTGAACGTCCCGTGGACTAGTGGTATTAACCTTTGAATGCTGAAATATGTGGCCATGCTTGTGGCCAACCAATCAATTTTTCATTCTCTTGGTGAGAAAAAGAAAGACCAACTCTTTGAATGTTGAAACTCACACTTCGATAAGATTCAAACACGAGAATTTAAAATATTTATGAACTTATTCGTCGTTATAAAACGAAGATCATATCAACGAGACGAAATTGAATTATTAAAGAACTAATGGTTGATTATGATATTGAAAGAGAATCGAACCACAAAAGTGGTGATCGGATTGATACGGCAGTCGGCAGATGGTGTTGCCGGATATCCTGTCTCCTCTTTAGGTTGCCGGAAGGACCATGCAGATTAAACTCGTCAACAGGTGCCAAAACCAGAAACCCCCCCCCCCCCCCCCATGCTGAGAGGTGTGATAATGCAAGATTGAGCCCAATCTCAGCTTGGAAATGATCCATTTACTCCTATTATTAGGAGTTGCAGTCATGGCAATTAATAAGCTTAGTAACCACGTTTAGGGGTGGTAACGATCCGAGTCGAACTGACTTGGTTAGATTCGATTCAAAAATAATATTATTGAGTTTGGGTTCGACTCTAATTAGACAATTTTGTTATATTTTTATATAAAAGATAGAGTCTCGTTATTTTTTTATAACCAACACCGAAAATAAAATTTAATGTTAAGAAAGGAAAAAAGTGTCCAATTTATTTTAATTATCTTATTTTTAGTGGATTTCTTTTCTTTTCTTTTATTGTTTTTCTTTTGTTAAAAAGATTATTCTTAGTGTATATGTAACATATATATAATATAATTATTTTGAGCTTGTTCACGAGCTTTTTCGAACCGAACTTGTGTAAACTCAGTTCGACTCATTAAAGTCTTGAACCGAACTCGAATCGAACTCATTCGAGTCAAACTTTGACCGAACCGAGCCGAGTAACTCGTAAACCGGTCAGACTAATCGCCCCTACCCACGATCACGTGTGATTGATACTTAGTCAAGGTTTTTGAATTTGAATAAAAGCTGTGCTTTTATGACTTTGAATTTCTTATAATTGAATTTAAGAGGTAAAATAGAAATTTGGATGTTGTAAAATAAATAAAATAATAATAATATAAAATAAAACTAGTATAAGAGATGAGATTATTTATTTAACTCATTACATAGATATTTTGGAAAACTAAAATAAATGAGATTAAATCTCTGGTTCCAGACGTTATATATGCAGAAAATTTATGTTAGGAGACTCACCAATTAAAATTAAGTGTGTGACGGGGCTAATCCGAAATAATCAGACGTCACCCTAAAAACCGGAAAACGATTAAAAAAGTAAATGAGATTAAATTGTTTATGTATGATGATGCGTGTATGTATGTACAAATAGTGATGGCATGGTATGTTTGATGGTCATGGGAAGCAACTGCCAAATCCATTAATTGGAAGAATAAGTGGGGGAGGTGTTCTTTAATACTCATTGGGCCTATTCTCCACGTAAGAGTCCAAATTTCTTTTTTTAAGGCTTTCTTTTCTGACCACCACGTGCGGATTAGGCCCACGTGTCTTTCCCATCAGCATCAGCATTTAACACGCCACACGTGTGATCCCTTTAACTATTGATTGCAGTCCGAAGGAGTTCATTGTTAGATATTCGGATCAGATTTAATTTAAATTTTTAATTGATAATATAATAATTTGTATTTAATTTTATTTTTTGGATATCTTTTTTTTGGATAATTAGATTAGATTTTCGAATATATGATTACATGAAAAAATATATTTTAATTTAATTATTATTTAATTTGAAGATTATATTTATGAAAATTTTAAAATTTTAAATATATAAAAATTAATAAATTGTTAAATATAACAATATTCACGTCTATAAAATTAATATTATTAACGACAAAGAATAATAATCATAAAAAAATAAAATTTTGAATTATTATATTTTCGGAACTTGAAATATTATAATTTATATCTGATCTAAAAAATTTAAAATCAGATTGAATATCCAAATTTTCAAATCGGTTCAAAGAATAATCAGATCAGTAGCATCAAATATTTTTAAACACCCCTACTTGTGGTAGGCAGCTCTTGCTTATCCTCCTCCCATTTTTCTAAAAGGCGAAGCATGAAAATAAAAGACGAAAGTAATTATTTCGAATCAAATTAATTGATAATTAACTTTTTAAAAAATTTAAGTAATTCTCGAACGAAATTATTTCGATTATTGTTCGATTAATCCGATTAAAACTTAACAATGAACACTCCAAATACAACTGCACAAATGCTAAGTTTGTAGGGTCTAAACTCTAAACTGATGCTTGAAGCTGTATTACTTTAGGAATATAAAACAATGCCCTGCAGATTCAAATCTGCTTGCTTGGGCTGCAAATGGCTGTGGACCCTTGAAATGCAATTCCAAGACAGAAATTATTATAATATGGTAATGGTTGTTCCAAATTTCAAACCTGACACCTAAACTTGTCCATTGCCTTTTGTTTTGGCTCAAATTCATGAGTTGTATTGTGATGGGGCTGTAGGTGTTTGTGGTTGTGGATATGCTTTGGTAGCTTAGAAGCAACCGTGTCTCGGCGGACATCGGCACCGCCAAACAAAAGCTGGCTGCACCCATCACCCAACAAAGCTTTCCCGGAAGGTTTGGGCTGGCAATGCACCTACCGTAAACAGAAGTGAGAACTTGCAAGCCGAGTGAAAACAAAGGGGGTGACATATTCCAACATTTCATGTGCCCCTTGGTAGCAGTCTCTAACATTTTCGAGATTCTGAGCAAAAACTCGAAAATAGGATCTTCATACGTGTAAATTTACCATTGGCAATCATGGATATTCACGTGTGACCCTTTTTTTCTTCGCATGGGGATGTTCTCGTGATCCAACGCTCCTGGATTCACTCTCAAAACTACCCCATCTCAGCCGTCCATTTTGTTCCAAAGTCTTCAATACCATCATCAGCTGTGCTTATCTCTCCCTTGTCCCCTTCACTTTGGGCACCTTAACTCAACGCTGCCCCCACATGTGACCGGCAGCCGTATCTGTTGCTGTCTAGTCTCCAACCCCACGCGCCTCCCTTCCATGCAACCCTGTTGATTGGTCGTCGAGGAAGCGCGTACGACACCGCGTGCGTGGGGTTATCATTTCCCATCTATTGTAACGCATGCAGGAGCTTAGATCATTAGATGTCGTCTCCTTCAAACAAACTCAACCCTATAAAACTAGCTCCCTTCACCTCTTTCTCATCAACAAAGTAACAAAGAAGAAGATATTCAAAAGAACCCTTAAACTCAAGTGTTTTTAGCTTTAAACAAGCTCGAGCAATTGCATTAATACATCCTGGTAGGATAACAATGGAAGTGAATTACGAGAATGGTCTTAATCTCAAAGCAACAGAGCTCAGATTGGGGTTGCCGGGAAGTGATGAGCCGGAGAGACGAACGAATACAAGGCCTAACAAGAGAACTTCATCTCAGATCAGTAGTTCTGGTCTGACAGATGATGGAAATGATGATCATCATGACACTGCTCTTCCTGCTGCCAAGTAAGTTTGTCAAAACTTGTGTTTTATAAACATCTAGTGGAATCAAAGTTCATGTTATAAAGGTTGAATTTGTATATGAATATGCAGGGCACAAGTTGTAGGATGGCCACCAATCAGATCCTACAGGAAGAATTGTTTGCAGGCCAAGAAAAATGAGGTTGAAGGAGGGGCGGGGAGGTATGTAAAAGTGAGCGTTGATGGAGCTGCTTATCTCAGAAAGATTGATCTCAAGGTTTATAGAAGCTACCCTCAACTCCTCCAGGCTTTTGAGAACATGTTCAAGCTCACCATTGGAGCATACTCTAAGAGAGAAGGGTACAATGGATCTGAATATGCTCCAACTTATGAAGACAAAGATGGTGACTGGATGCTTGTTGGAGATGTTCCCTGGGAGTAAGTTCTTTCTTTGCTACAAACCTATTTCACTTTTATAATCAAATGAATGTATATATGTAGGGATTTCCCCTTTGTTCTTTTACAATAAACTCATTAACATTTGCTTTTGTTTTACAGAATGTTCATCTCATCCTGCAAGAGGCTGAGAATCATGAAAGGATCAGAAGCTAGGAGATTTTCTTAGGCTTCGATAATCCGAACTCTGTCCCGGGAAGTGAAGAACACGACAACATCCTTTTCGATCTTAATCCAACCATGGCTGGACTTGTTAGCCTCCACTATTTACAGTATCTGTACTTTATATATAACATACAGCACAAAATCAGAAGGCAGAGAAGAATGTAGAAATACTTGAGACCCAACTGTATATAGGAAATACTATAGCTTTACCATTTTTTCCCCAGGATAAGCTAAAGCATATGTACCAATATGATTAAATCAAAATAGATTATTAAACAAGTATATCCTTGAAAGTAGTTATCTTCAGTTTGGCTCATTAGAATTTCAGATCTGTTGAAGCAACATTTACAGCAGATGGAGCCATTGATTAGTCAAAAACAAGAAACATAAAAAGTAGCACTTATATTTTGGCTAAATACCAAATATTGCCAACACAGAATGGAATTCTGGGAATTTTATAAAATTTTCAAAGATCTCACAATACAGATGCTCCCACCAGAGTAAACAAATCCTAGTTAGAGGGTATGAGATTACAACTCCAAGTTGCTGGTATACAAATGGAAAGATGAGGAGTTGTTCTTTTCCATTTGCAGTGAGAGACTCGGAAAATTAACTAATAACATTAGGACAAATATCTAGAATAACCCAGAAAACTCTCTTCTTCCCCATTAATAACCCTATTTTTGGTCACTTGTACCAACAGGAGAAGCAAGTGAAGGGTTAGAGCTCATTTGGTCAGTTTCCTCTATAAAAGACTGGTTTAGTTTTGGTTATCAGCTCATAGGACTTTTATTCAAACAATTCTTTTCATCAAAGAAGGGGGGAAGCATTTGGTGCATATTTGGTCAAAGAAGGCATGGGATGAAATACAACAACATCGAATAACGATCAAATTCAAACAAAGCCGATAGAACTAAAACTTGTGGGAGACGCAAAATTTTACAGAACAGATTAGAGTGTATACATATGAAGGCTATTGAGACTAACAAAAACTTCCACTTACCAACTGCAAGCACCTTGCCAGGAGTAATCAACCTTACACTAGTATAAACCGTTAGAAAGGCAAGACATCGTCAGCAGCCATCGAAGAAAACTTCCTTTCATCCTCATCTTGAAGAGGGCTCATTCTAGAATCTAGTATCTCCAACTGAGATTTCACCCAGTGTGGAGTATTCCTACCTTCAATCCACAGAGCTTCTCCAGTGTCCTTGTGCTTAAAATCTGGATATTTAGGGTTCCTCTGCACTTAGAGGATGTAGCTTAAAGTTAAAACACTAACATAAAGGGCCTCACAAAAAAATTTCGATATAAATCATTTTTTATCTATAGGTTCGAGTGTGCCACAACTATAAAGTTGCAACCCATGCATCTAATTCAAAAGCAAACTCCAATATGATCTTCTTGAATTGGCAATGCACCGACTAAAGGTCGAATATGCAAATACAAAAGCATACAACAACATCAAATATAAGCAAAGCACTTCTAATTTCAAAATGAGACTGAACAGCTACCTTGTTCTGCCTATTATCCCACCATTCGGTAGGACTGGCAAAAAAGGCTTGCCATAGTTCGATAGGAGAGCTGGTATTATTTGCACCATTGTTGCCAAATTTCCTATCTGCCATAATTCCAAGTTAAAGCTAAAAATATAAAGCAAAATCACACTGCTATTTATCCAAAATGTGTTTCGGTCATTCAGAAAACATGACTTACTACTTGACATACCGCCAAAGCCACGATCATATGAAGCCGCAAAGGGCAAGTTCCTTTCAATAAAATTCATTTGTTGGACAACTATCTACAATGTAATACCAAGTACAAGAAAAACAATAAGAATACAGTTCAATTGTTCAATGAGCTAAGGAAAAAACAAAGGGTTCATAGTGATTGTTAGGACTAAGGACCTTGTAATAAGTCTGCTGTTTGCCATCGTCATTTTCGACCGTATCCGAAACCAGACGACCACATACATATAGTTGTTGCCCTTTCTCCACATGCTGATACGCAGTATTAGCAAGCTCATCCCAAAATGTCAAATTAATCCTAAGCATGAATTTTTGAAAATAGAAAATGAAAATAACAAGAGATACAAATTTGGGCTAAATTTTCATATTCCCTAAAATGTAAAGAAAACTACCATGTCGTATCGGTAGCGGATTTTCTGACGGCAAGTCGAGTCCAGGCGAGAACTTTGCCGGAAGACAAGTGCTTGATTTCAACAGGAGCGCCGACATTGCCGATGAGGTGCACCGTATTGCAGAGGTCCTTGCTCCACGGGATTTCTGAAGGTTTTGGGTACGATACCTGAAGGTTGTAGTTTTGACCTCTGTAATCGGCAGAGCATTTAAGTGTCCGGACGGGAAAACGCTGCCGTTTGGCAAGGAAAAAAGACGAATTTGAGTGGAGATGAAAGGTCGGGTCTTGGTGTTTGGGTTAGGGTTTTGTGGGACGACGGTGAACAACGCGTTTCTACTTGATATTAGGGTTTGCCCAAACGCCATTGTTGCTCGTTCTCCCTTTGGCGCCAAGCTGTGATCTTTTCCGACCTCTATTATCGGGAATCTCTCACTGCGTCGAGATATTTCAAGAAGGCCTAATCCGAGACCAAACTGAACCTGTTCTCCACAAGGCCCAATAACTGGACTGAGTCAAAGCGGCCGAGCAAATCACTCTCCACGTACACCATCAAAGCGCTCATTTTTGTTTCATATTCAGTGTCATTTGTCAGTATTCAAGCTCTGATTGAAGGAACTGCACGGCGGCTCCAACGTTTTCTTCCATAAGCTTGGCCACTTGTCTCTCTGTTCAGCAATAACATCTAATTATGAAATCTGGAAAAAGAAGTATGAAATCAATGAGGTGAACAGAGTTGAAAGATGGCTTGACTTGGAGCCTAAGGAACTTCACATGGTTAACAATCTTATCAAGCATGGCTGCTCTAATTCTATCAGTCTACACAAAGAAACATAAATGGAGTAGGAAGCCATTATACATAAGTGTACCAGAAAGTGATGAACAAGAAGGAACTGACCTTGTTCACACTGGGAACAGCTTCCTGCAACGCCCTGATTCTTTCAGCAATTCTCTCCCTGCGCAACTGTTTACAGTGGCAATCAAATGCAACATATCTTTGTATTTCTATATATGACTTGATCTTGGTTAAGGAACTAGCTTTAAGTTGTAGTAAATTAATCTTACTCATTCAGCAATGCTGCGTGGATCCGTGGCTTGTCCTCTTCTAGTTCGAGCTCTTCGACGCATGGCCGGAGGACGTGGTGCGGCAGTAACAGTTCCTGGCTGGCCATGGAAAATATGGAAACTTGTTCAAGTATATTGTTTACGCCTTAAAATGAGATTAAAATTATTAGTATGAAATTTATGAGAATTTCAGTATTATATTTTTTTATATATCAAAATTTTTATATTTTTTATATAAAATTTAATAAATATTAAAATTTTTACACTTTCAAAAATTTTAAAATTATTTTAAGAGATTCAATATATACCGAAATCCTTACACTTTTTGTAAAAAATTTGATATATACCAAAAAATCGGTACCAAAATTCTTACAATTTTTTATAGCAATTTCGGTTTCACCTCATTTTAATCTTATTTTAACCCGTTTTACCACAAACCTTTCATGCGTATATTATCTCATACATAGGTGAAGAAAATTTTCGTTTTCAAAAGATATTATTTACAAATCAATTTCAAGGTTATCATGGATATTATTTCATACACAAACAAAAAACGTTTTTTTCGAAAACGCTTAATTTAAAGTTTAGAGTATGAGTTTTAGTATAACAGTTTAAAATTTATAATTTGTGGTTAAAATTTAAGATTTAGAGTTAGATTATAAGTTTTAAAATAATATGGTTAGAGATTTAAATTTTAACATACAAACCCTAAATTTTAACCTTAAACCTAAAATTTTAACCGCACTCCTTAAATTCAAATACTACACTTCAACCCCTAAACTCTCGATCCTAAACGTAATTTTTAAACTCTAAACTTAAGACACTTGTGAAAACTTTGTTTAAACATTCATGCCTCATAATTTGTATATAAAAAAATTGTATGCTTCCGCATAATTTGTACTTAATATACTGAATTGAAATTTTACTCCATATACTGAAGATTGTTCCTTGCAAAACAAGAGGGGAAACTGAAGCTATTAATTAATTGACATTTGAAACAAATCAATGATTATATAAGATAATACAAAGGATTTTGTGTTAAGAATGGTACACTAAACAGATACTATTAAAGTTTAGCAGCCTTACTAACTCCTCATCATCTCATTCCATTCCCGCCTTATATTCGACTGGTCTCGGATCATTGGATGGAGAACCTATCGAGAACAAAAATTCGATTGGCGGCCCTTTTATACGGTAACTAAAAATATATGAAAAAGCTCGCCGGAGATGGTTGTTTAAAAGCATACCATACTAGATGGCACTGTCATTTCTTCATTAATCTGATCTTGGTCTATTTGAACCACTTTTCTGATGGCTGTTGTACAGAGGTAAAAGCCAAGACGACCCTTGTTTCCTTCTTCCCGAGTAACACCGGCAATATAGTATCGCTAATGCTATCATACAGGCAATGGGGATGGCCCATCTGCAAAAACAAACACAAGAATACAAGATCCGAACACAGATCGGTTGAGTGGCATTCAAGAACAAGCTTGTATTGAGGTGAAGGTGTTTATGTTGTATATTATTACCTGTCCAAATCAAGGATGGGGCTATAAACGATTGTTTCCCAAGTCGTTACGATAAAATGCCACACAGGGTTGTAGTAAAGAGACTCCGCTGACCAGAACATCCTCGTATATGTCTCTAAGAAGATAAACAGTACCCAGGCTGCCATCTCGACCAATATGAATTTTATGATGAACCGACCGACCACCACCATGACAAGGGAGAAGGCCACCAACCAATTGAAGAGCCTTTGATTATATTCCTTGATAAACAGAGAACGTGCCTTTCCCATCATCTGCAATATACATCAGACGAAAACATATTACGTAGCAAAGACGGAGAATACAAATTGTTGCAATTTCGACTACAAAGCACCATGTATCGAATCATTTCCATTTAATAAGCAAGTTTTAAATGGCATTCACCGTTGAACTGAGATTATTTTGGTTTTAGCTCCACCGTCGAATATTGCAACAGAAGGAAAATAATATCTCATAAGAAAAAAGAAACTGAGAAAAGAACTGCAAAGGTTCCTGATTACCTTCATCATCCTTTGCTCGTAGTTTACTTTTGAAGGCCCAACACACTCATGGTCGAAGCTTTCGTTACATTGCTGGAAACCTGCATTAAATTTAGCCATAGAAGGAAGTCTAAGAACTTGAAGCTGGTCCATCGTGTCCTCGCATCGGGTATATAGTTCCTCACAGAGCCTTGTGGACTGATATTCATTCGCCATAAGGACATTCTTATACGCCTAAAAGAAATTTTCCGCATTCAAGACATGAGAATTACAAAAGCTTGTGTAGATCAGACATACAGATGTAACTATCAGATACACAAGAACATGCTTAGCATGATAAATAGCTGAAATTTCATAAGCGGAAAATGTAATGTCTTCTAGTAAAATTTATCATATGATTATCCATTTAAGTTTCCCAATTCTCATTACTTTTCTTACTTACAAAATCTCCTTGTCCTAACAGTAAACAAGAATTTGAAATGTTGATAAAAAGAAATGCCCCACGTAAAAAACTTTAAACGTATGAATTTATAAATTATCATTGATTAAAAAAAAAAGAATAAAAAAGGGCAATACACCTCAGAGTGTCAGACAGTACCTCCTTCATATCTTCATCCAGTTGATCAGCAGATTTCTTCGCATGGTGACGGCCAAAATGTTGTTCATCAAAAGCATTCATTGCTTCCTCTCGGGATCTTTCATGGGCATCTTGCAAGGACTGCTCGGACATAGGTAAACCTAATTTTCCCATCCTTTCATTGTATAGTTTCAAACATCGCTCCAGAATACCTTTATTGAAAACCTCAACAAGAGAGCCTGTCGACGGGATCTCCCCTTTATTCAAAGCATCGAGTATCTATAAGATTAAAAATAAAAATGCAAATTAATAAGCGAAGTTCGACATCAATCAATCACCATCCTAACAATGAAAATTTTAAGATTTCTCTTTGGTCCAACTTATAATGTCTGAGAATGTGTAACATAATCTAACCTGCTCGAGGAATGCAACAAATTCCTTTCCATTTAAATGCTTGCCCTGCACAATCTTTGGGCGTATAATACTAGATACAAGTTCTTTTAATTGATCTCTTTTCTTAACATAGATGGGATCAAGATCGTCATCCTTCAGGTCGCAAAGCTTAGTTCGCATGAGATGAGGCTGTAAATTTAAATTTCAAGCAATTAGATGTTAAATGTTCAGATTTAACAATAATTCTATCCATTTGCCAAAAAATTAAGATAGATATACAGCAAAAAGCATATACATATTCCATCACCCTAAATTTCATTATTAGGGTACACAAATATCTTTACCTCGCATTCACCACCACATAAAACAAAACATAAATATTGACCATAACTATGATTTCTAAAAAGTTTATGTAGATACACAATGTAACAAGTCTTATACTCAATGTATGTAAAAACATATACATATGCATCAAACATCCATTTATTTCTCTGTTCGGAATGACGACAACAAGGGGAATGGGGAGAAAAAGGAAGGAGCCAGGGTAATATTTGAGCAATAAAACAAACATATCTGAAGTCATACCTGTGGTAAGCTAAAAGCTGTGCTGTTATCCCCCATTACAGCTAAGGAGTCCCGAATCTGGTTAACCTGATAAAGTTCCAGGAACAGTGAAATTTCTGATACAAGAATAAGAGTAGTCTAGTGATAGCCTACAAGTATGGTCATGGAAAGAATACCTGATCAATATTTTTGTCCCCTGAAGATACAAAAGAGACACACCATCATGAGATTATCACAATAATAAAGTAAGATTAACATAAAGAAGCATTTCTCCCACAATAAAGCGGGACTGATTAAACTAACCATCAGTATTAGGTACGTGTCTAAGTGCCTCATCCACCATTTCTTTCACTGATTTTCCTTCTGTATAAAATCCAGAAAATGTCAGTGAATTGCCCCTATATTGTGCCTAATGGTACACAATTTACCTCCAAAAAGAAAGCATTGAGTTCAGATTTGCTCTCACTAACAATAAAACAATTCAATCTAAATGGGAAGAGAGAGGACCAAGAAAGGAATGTCTCCTAAATCCTCCAAAGCATGTTAATTTTTAAAAGAAGCTTAAGAGTACGAGAATTGATCAAAAGGAAAGTTAAACCAGACTACATACAAGCCATAAAATCAATAGGAATCTGATTTAGAATAGAAGCTAGAAAGGGATAAATTGGATGCAGGTATAATATTACAGAGGCAGTGCAATATAAGCTAGCATGCCCAAGGTCATTGGTATTTAAAGTAGCAGGGCCTTATTACACTTCATAAATCATATGCTGGAAGACAATTATGAACTTACGCAGAAAATCACG
This sequence comes from Abelmoschus esculentus, assembly GCA_035048815.1. Taxonomy (NCBI): domain Eukaryota; kingdom Viridiplantae; phylum Streptophyta; class Magnoliopsida; order Malvales; family Malvaceae; genus Abelmoschus; species Abelmoschus esculentus. The sequence goes on from JAUCBN010000036.1 coordinate 15,696,032, forward strand.
CTGGATAAGCCACAAAAGTTTTGCAGGTTCAAAAGCAATGTCTTGCCCCTACAAGAATACAGTTTCTCATGAATTGCCACAGGAAAACAGTATAAGCATAAATATGAAAAATATTTTAGAGAGTCCTAAATTACCTTCACTCTGTTCTTGATGAAATTTGGGTCGAGCAAACCACAAGACAGGTTAGTGTCTATACCAACAGGCATTAAAAGTAAAATACCACCAAGCTTAGTCAGTCCATGTAATAAATTGAAATTACTCTCAATTCATCACATGGAAGAAATGCAAACCTTCCATAAAATTCTTCAGCAAGCTCAACAGCAAATGACAGTCGAGATATGTCAGCTTCACGAATCTAGTGACAGAATGGCACAAAGAAGAATATCAATAAAAAAACAACCCATCAAAGGCAGCTGGAAATCTGTGTTTCAACACTTTTGACCCTCAAAATCTGATGCATAGACTGCAATGCCTAAATAAAGACCTTAAATGCTAAAATACCCAGCATCACTTTTCTAAATGTATAGCAAGAGAAGCCCTTAGGAAATACCAGGATAGCACGTTAATTTTAGCCAGGAAGAGGAGGCCCCATTGGTCCATTGCAGAATTTTTTTTATATTGAAAGACATTTTCTATTTAAAATAACAATTCACGAAGATAAAGCAATTTTCAATTTATAAAAAACTTTTTTTCCTTTCAACCCCAAGAATCTCATATCTAATTAACATTTAATATCTAGCAAAATCAACATTCATATGCACTGCGCCACTGCCCTAAAGCAAATTTTAGTCGAAGAACAATTTAATACACAATGTTGTTGCCTTAAGTTTATATCTTAAGATACATTTAGACTCATGGACTTTAACTTCAGTTATAAAGGTTAAAACTAGCCTTTTCAGCTAACAAATGAGAATTTTCCAAATAAGAGCATCTAAAACTAGTTATAGAAAAATTAACTAACCGTCTCGGGCAGGTTATAAATTAGCACGGAGCTCATAACAGTTGCCAATGCAAAAATCCTGCATCAACAAAAATTAGAAATGCAATATAACTAAATATATACCATTAAAATAAAGTTGAAGTACATATGCTTGAATTACCTATCATCATATACATTTGACTTCCCAACACTTTCAAAACCCTCGGTGTCAAGGTATAAAACAGAAGTCCGTACTCCATCAATATCCATTTCTAGCGGCGTTCCCCAAACCCAAATCCCTGATACAGACAAGTGTAAACATCAATTTTGTAACCATTATGCATAATTCTAATATCATTGCAGTCTCTTACCCTTTGTTTTTGTGTCACGCATGTGTCCAACACCAAATCCTGAGGGAAAAACGGGAAAGCGCATAACAACAAGTCAACAAATAAATCTTAATTAAAAATATAAAAGAACGTAGAAAGTTACAACAAAGTAGCAGATAACAGTGAGAATGCACCTTCATCACAAGACAATGAAAGAAGTTGATTTAGCAGAAAAGATTTGCCAGAACGGTAGGGACCAATGACCTGGATGTACAAATCCAAAAAGAGTGAGTAAGCATCAGAGTATGATACCATGGAATTATTCTAGAGACACAAATTAGGTAGAATTTCAAGTTTGATGTGAAACCAATACTGTCAACAAATCTTCACCCAGAATAACTTGTTTGAAGTCGTTGAAGCAATCAGTAAATATTGTATGATTTGAATTATATTTAACAAACACTTCCAGTATGATAGCTATAAATTATCAAAACTAATGACTTAGTGCATCAAATTTCCCCAATTTACCTCCCATCAAGATTTCAACACCCATGCTCAGGGATGAATTTTCCAACACTTGTACTAGTATCTCCATAACATCAGCAAACTTCATTTTGATTCTTTTCTTATTTTCTAGGGTTGGAAAAGGGAATGTACATAACAATTCACATTTTCATTCTAAATAATATTTGGCGTCTTTCTTATTTCTTTACTGTGACAT